>OY720238.1:20326200-22726200 GCA_963082625.1 Pasiphila rectangulata | reverse complement strand
TTCCCCCACTGCCTGCCCCGAGACCAAAGCTACTGCTTTGGTCCACCTTTGATCTTCCCGCCGCGCCAAGTGGCCATACTCGTCAGTTGTACAGGTTAGATAGGTACCTATGATCTTGATGCAGCCGTCGTGGTGCAGCTCGGCGATGTCGCCGGTGCGGAACCAGCGCCGGCCCTCCTCGTCCTGGAACTCCTCGCGCGTCTTCTCCGGCTGCCGGTAGTAGCCCTCCGCCACGCAGTCGCCGCCGATCACCACCTCGCCCTGGGGAATACAATATTTGCATTTGCAAAACAGAATACGCATGCTGACATGGTGTGAAAATCTAAATTCTATTTTAAATAATTTTTAATTGGCACACTACATCCACTTTTTTACATTTATGTTAAAATTCTGGTGGGTGTCTGCCTTCAGTGGTTATCAAACACAAACTAAATGACGCAGCTTGCTAAAAATTTGACAGTAGTCCATTAACACATGGCAGTTGAGTTTGAGGGCAACAGCGTAAGGTACCTACTGCGCGGGAAATTTAAAAAGTCACTGACTTATTAAACCGCCCTGGAATGCCTTGCCTTGCCCGTGGATGCAGAACGAATCTGCCAAAGGATACCTCCGGAAGATGGGCAGCAGCGTCTTTCCGTATATCACCATCCTGTACTCTCGATCTCGTACGGCTCGCAAACCCGCCTGCCAAGCGTGGAAGTGAGAATGGCAACTACCCCTTATGATCAGTACTTAGTGATCAATGAGAGACCTTTGTACAGCAGTGGACGCCTACGGCTGGAAGAGAGATGGAGGGGGGCAGGCCAGTGGAAGAGAAGAAGAGCGGTGGTCACCTGCTCCGTCGACCGAGACACGTTCTCGGCTTGCCCGTTGACGAGCTCACCGCCGCTAACCCGAAGGTGACGTCAACCCGTCCCACATTAGCTGCTAGCCACACTTTCAATAACCGGTCCCGCCGGCGGGGCCGAAGAATACACTCTTCCGTCTTAAAGTGCAGTTTTGCACCTGGACGTTAACCACCAGTACATACAAAAATCTGGCAACAGTCCAAGCCGTGGTTCGAACCTAAGTGGTGCCCTTGAGCTTGTTGCCCCAACCTAACTTTTGCGGCTGGGCGCCTTCTGCGCTCGCCATAGTCCAGTAACGTTGTCATGGCCATCTGCGGTCAACAACATATATTGTCAATTCGAAAAAAAAATCACCTGTGGGAAGGGCTTGTTGGAGACGCGGTAGTTGCCCTCCTCCCAGTCGATGAGGCGCAGGCGCGTGGTGGTGGTGGGCGCGCCCACGCGGCCCGTGGAGCGGTCGAACACGTCCATGACGGCCGCGCTCGACGTGGTCTCCGTGAGCCCGTAGCCGGCCACCACGTCGCAGCACAGGCAGATGCGCACCTGCGGGCAGATAATGCACTGTTACATTCTGGACGAAGGGGCGACGTTCGGGCGGGGCCAGGGCCGTCTGGCCCGCGGGGGACGTCGTGTTGCGGCCCCCGCTCCGCAACACGTGTGCCCTAGTTTTTAAGTTATATTATATGTGTGTTAGTCTGTAAGGTATATACAGGGCCTTATATTAAGTTGTTAACATCTGTTACTTATCTATAAGTTGCCTGAAATAAAGATTATATTATTATTACATACAATGAAGCCCCTTTATATCTATTTAAAACGTAAGTGACCGTGTTTGACTCGAGAACGGTACGGAAGCGTTCGAAACAGTTTTCTATACAGAGGCATCACTCGGCGTCTTTTAGAGGCAGCTTCTGGCACTCTGCTTCACTTGCACACGACTTCAATGGTTGACGTGGCACACGCCAGAACAGCTCCCAGTCGGCATTAATTTTTCCGGCAACTTCAACAATCATAGTTTAGCCAACTTAGATCAAACCTTAATTTACTTTCAAACAATTTTTCTGTTGGTGAAAACCGCATGAAATTCCGTTCAGTAGTTTTTTTAGTTTATCGCGAATTGACAGACGCGGCGGAGGACTTTATTTTATATTTGATTCACAAAAACAGCACAGACAGAAAACCTATGTTTTCTTTTTGTATGTAAAGTACGAATTTTACATACAAAAAGAAAACATGAAGAAGAAATAAATTAGGCCAGATTAGATTAGGCGTGTCGGGCCACGCTCGAATAAAAGTTTAAAACTTTAATATTTCGCAAACGGAACGGTAAATCGAAAAATTGCCTACGTAATTCCTAAATGATTTCAAAATACCTATTTAACGATACCCCACACGATAGGAAAATCAATAAAAAAAATTCATCCCCACCTTACATGTGGGAGGTAGGTACCCCAAATTATTATTTTTATAGCGTTATTATTTTCTATGTTCATGCAAAATATCAGCAGACTCTACAACAGTCTCTTCGCAAAGCCGGTGACGGACGGACGGCTAGACAGACGGACCAAGCGAAACTATAAGAGTTTCTGCTACCACTGTCTGCTCTGCTGCGAACCAACAAGGAACAGTCTCAAGTTTGATGTTGCTCCGCCCTAGGCGCAGGGCGGAGGACGCTGGTTGGCATAACGCGTGTGATGCGTCCACTAGACGAGTCTCACCTGCGCGTGCGTGTCGGGCGACAGCGGCGCGCCGCCGGAGATCATCATGCGCACGCGCCCGCCGAGCAGAGCGCGGATCTTGTTGAAAACCTGCGGGGAAGCAATGTTCGCGTTAACGATTAAATCATCATCATCATCATCATTTCAGCCGTAGGACGTCCACTGCTGGACATAGGCCTCCCTCATGGATATCCAGTTATTGCGGTTGGAAGCGATCTGCATCCACCGTCGACCTGCTGCTGAATAAATAATGCTGGACTATTTACGCAGCATCAAAAAAAAGGTTCGACTGTGTACACTAAAGTGTACTAACAGTGGAGAGCGTACGTACGTACTTGTGTTATTAGTGATCTAGAATCTGTACGCTATTCTAACACCAATCATCATACAGCAAGTTATTTTCAGGCAAGTGACACCTTAGGCCGTATACAGAAAGAAAGCTGGAAACTTATAATAAGCGCTTACCGGCGCTTGACAGCGCTGGCCCGTTCTACACAAAGGAAGCAGGTTGAAACAGACCAAGCGAAATGTCGGACTCATCGGACGATGATTTGGTTTTGTTAGAAAATGTGTATTTAAAAATGCGCCCAGCGCTGACCAGCGCGTGTTGAAGCTTGTCGGAACTTGTCGGCACCGTTCAGTGCTTATCGGCGCGCGTTCATATATTTTCCTGCGCGGGTTACCAGCGCTGTCAAGCGCCGGTAAGCGCTTATAAGTTTCCAGCTTTCTTTCTGTCTACGGCCTTAGACCTCAAATTCCACGAAAACTGTTGTGTCATTACTTGAATACACGCAGAGACAGGTGAACCTAAATACAAGCTTGTTAGAAAGGTTAGTAGCGCGCGGCACTCACGAGGCCGTTGAGCACGGGCGTGTCGTAGCCGCGCCGCATCCAGGCCTGCTTGTACGAGTAGGCCCACTTGAAGAAGGCGCTCGCGAACTCGCCCTGGCGCGACACCTTGTCCGTGATGCCCTTGCTGATGCGGTCCATTATCAGCTGTAACACACACCCGCGTAAGGTTCACTATTACTTTGTAAACATAAATGAGTTAACAACTTAAGTTATGATGGCGATGTGGTGTTGCTGAGCGCCTCGGTTTGTGCGCTAAGGAAGCTTCTCAAAGTGTGCGAGAAATGCGTCAGTGGTCGAAACTAACATGTCACTAAAATAAGTAAAGTAATACCCCTCCTCTCCTACCCGTGGATGCAGTAAGAGCCTGCTAAGGGACACCTCTGGAAGATGGGCAGCAGCGTCTTTCCGTATATCAACATCCCATACTGCGCTCACCAACCCGCCTGCCAAGCGTGGTGAGTATGGCAACTACCCCTCATGGAGATCCATGAGGGAGGCCTTAGTTCACTAGTGGCGTTTTACGGCTGAAATGAATGAATGAATGAGAGCAATGTATGCAACATTCATTTCTTAAATGGATTGGATAGGCAGTTAGACAGAATATTACGAAGTAGTACCCTTTGTAGCTTTGTTCCCCATACTAGGACATACAGCTTGTATAATGAGGTCACAATATCTTGCATCGGGCTCACCTTACATAAATCCTTACATACAAACAATAAATGCTAATATATTTGTTATATTATGTTTTTCAGAAATACTTTTTTTTAGAGACAAGCAGAAAAAGTTAGAGAACGAGTGAATATGCTCATCAAACAAGTGTTCAGACAACATCGCAAGGAAATCAATGGGTGCAGTTAACCATAAAAATCGCGAGATAACCATCCAGCGATAAAGTTCCGTTAAACAGTTTAAAATTATGTCTATTAATCGCGAAAGTTAACAAAGTACCATCCAAGTATATCTCATGTATCACATGTATTTAATTTAAAACAAAATTGCCCTTTACATCATTTGATTTCAATGAATATCTTAGGATATATCGCAGTGTTAAAATAACGTCGCAGCAAAATAATGATCAAGTAGGAACTGCGCGCGCCTTTATGATGCGCGGCTCAAACGCGTGGCCGGCTCCTTACGGATTGGTTGTGCTCAACGAACTGCTTTTTAAATTTGTTTTTCCAACAATCATCGTATAATAATACTTTTTAGATGAAGATGATACGTTTTGAAGAAGAAAAACATTTATTTACCACACGCACGATACAATACAACCACAGAAAAGAAAATAAAAATGATAATTACAAATATAAACAAAGAACACAAAAATATAAACAGACGGTAAAACAACATCAAGCTCAAACAAACAATAGAACCGTATACATCCCTACTAATATAATAAAAGTGAAAGTAAGAATGTATCTATGTTCCCTTTTCACGTCAAAACCGCAGAACCGATTTGGATGAATTTTAGTATAATAGGAGTATATGAGACCATGGAGACGGACATAGGCTACGTAAATAAGTAGTTGTAGGGTAGTTGTAAGCAGTGGTTGTAGTAGGTGTGATACGAAGTGCGCCGGGACACTAGTATAATAAATTATAACAGATTGAAAGTATACAAAATACCATCCATGTTATAAGCATTCTAAAATATATCGTAACAGATTGAATGTTCTCAACTCACCGGTACTGTGGTAATGCATGTAGGTTTCAGTACGGAGGCGTCTCCTTCAGTTCCCTTCATGATTTTACTGGACGAGTCCAACATGGTGAGTGGGGTTGAGTAACCGATTGGTACACCTGCGAAGAAAAGCATTTGTTAAAAGAATATCAACATATAATGAAACGATCTCGTCACCTTCGACAGAAATTGGTGGGAGTCTGCGAGGGATAGGGATGCTTAGGGGTGTTTGAGGGAGGATATTTTTGAAATCTTGATAGAAATCAAAAGAACTTTTTTGTTAACAAATTCTATTATTTGTGGGGTATATAACATTTATAACGTCATGTGTTTTTGTGCATAAAATACAAAGAGTTTAGTTTACATAAATTCTTGCCGAATTGGCGTTTGGTCAGGCAACCCAAACGCTCATGCCGTTGTACTCACTAATGAGTGTCAATGTTATACATACTCCTATAAGACTTTAGTTCAAAAACGTGGACGAGAGGCAGGAGTCTCATCACTAGTATGTTAGAGATAAGCATGGCGTCCGTGAACGACATGAGCGTCGCCAGTATGTTGCAATGCGAGAGGACTATGCCTTTGGGCACGCGCCGGTCGTACCAGACGTGTATTATGATAACCCACCTCCATAGAGTTCTCAGCCAGCAGTTCAAACACATGAGCGACAGGAATCCCATCAGTATCCAGGATAGGCATGGCGTCCGTGAAGGACTTGAGCGTCGCCACCCTGTTGCAATGTTAGCGGACCACCAAGTCGCAGTTATATCAACTCACCTCCATAGAGACACATGTTCTCCGCCAGCAGCTCGAACACGTGCGCGAGCGGCAGGAACCCCATCAGCACGTCCGTGTCCAGGATGGGCATGGCGTCCGTGAAGGACTTGAGCGTCGCCACCCTGTTGCAATGTTAGCGGACCACCAAGTCGCAGTTATATCAACTCACCTCCATAGAGACACATGTTCTCCGCCAGCAGCTCGAACACGTGCGCGAGCGGCAGGAACCCCATCAGCACGTCCGTGTCCAGGATGGGCATGGCGTCCGTGAAGGACTTGAGCGTCGCCACCCTGTTGCAATGTTAGCGGACCACCAAGTCGCAGTTATATCAACTCACCTCCATAGAGACACATGTTCTCCGCCAGCAGCTCGAACACGTGCGCGAGCGGCAGGAACCCCATCAGCACGTCCGTGTCCAGGATGGGCATGGCGTCCGTGAAGGACTTGAGCGTCGCCACCCTGTTGCAATGTTAGCGGACCACCAAGTCGCAGTTATATCAACTCACCTCCATAGAGACACATGTTCTCCGCCAGCAGCTCGAACACGTGCGCGAGCGGCAGGAACCCCATCAGCACGTCCGTGTCCAGGATGGGCATGGCGTCCGTGAAGGACTTGAGCGTCGCCACCCTGTTGCAATGTTAGCGGACCACCAAGTCGCAGTTATATCAACTCACCTCCATAGAGACACATGTTCTCCGCCAGCAGCTCGAACACGTGCGCGAGCGGCAGGAACCCCATCAGCACGTCCGTGTCCAGGATGGGCATGGCGTCCGTGAAGGACTTGAGCGTCGCCACCCTGTTGCAATGTTAGCGGACCACCAAGTCGCAGTTATATCAACTCACCTCCATAGAGACACATGTTCTCCGCCAGCAGCTCGAACACGTGCGCGAGCGGCAGGAACCCCATCAGCACGTCCGTGTCCAGGATGGGCATGGCGTCCGTGAAGGACTTGAGCGTCGCCACCATGTTGCAATGTTAGCGGACCACCAAGTCGCAGTTATATCAACTCACCTCCATAGAGACACATGTTCTCCGCCAGCAGCTCGAACACGTGCGCGAGCGGCAGGAACCCCATCAGCACGTCCGTGTCCAGGATGGGCATGGCGTCCGTGAAGGACTTGAGCGTCGCCACCCTGTTGCAATGTTAGCGGACCACCAAGTCGCAGTTATATCAACTCACCTCCATAGAGACACATGTTCTCCGCCAGCAGCTCGAACACGTGCGCGAGCGGCAGGAACCCCATCAGCACGTCCGTGTCCAGGATGGGCATGGCGTCCGTGAAGGACTTGAGCGTCGC
This sequence comes from Pasiphila rectangulata, assembly GCA_963082625.1. Classification (NCBI taxonomy): domain Eukaryota; kingdom Metazoa; phylum Arthropoda; class Insecta; order Lepidoptera; family Geometridae; genus Pasiphila; species Pasiphila rectangulata. Next base: position 22,719,020 of record OY720238.1, on the reverse strand, counting down.
CACCCTGTTGCAATGTTAGCGGACCACCAAGTCGCAGTTATATCAACTCACCTCCATAGAGACACATGTTCTCCGCCAGCAGCTCGAACACGTGCGCGAGCGGCAGGAACCCCATCAGCACGTCCGTGTCCAGGATGGGCATGGCGTCCGTGAAGGACTTGAGCGTCGCCACCATGTTGCAATGTTAGCGGACCACCAAGTCGCAGTTATATCAACTCACCTCCATAGAGACACATGTTCTCCGCCAGCAGCTCGAACACGTGCGCGAGCGGCAGGAACCCCATCAGCACGTCCGTGTCCAGGATGGGCATGGCGTCCGTGAAGGACTTGAGCGTCGCCACCCTGTTGCAATGTTAGCGGACCACCAAGTCGCAGTTATATCAACTCACCTCCATAGAGACACATGTTCTCCGCCAGCAGCTCGAACACGTGCGCGAGCGGCAGGAACCCCATCAGCACGTCCGTGTCCAGGATGGGCATGGCGTCCGTGAAGGACTTGAGCGTCGCCACCCTGTTGCAATGTTAGCGGACCACCAAGTCGCAGTTATATCAACTCACCTCCATAGAGACACATGTTCTCCGCCAGCAGCTCGAACACGTGCGCGAGCGGCAGGAACCCCATCAGCACGTCCGTGTCCAGGATGGGCATGGCGTCCGTGAAGGACTTGAGCGTCGCCACCATGTTGCAATGTTAGCGGACCACCAAGTCGCAGTTATATCAACTCACCTCCATAGAGACACATGTTCTCCGCCAGCAGCTCGAACACGTGCGCGAGCGGCAGGAACCCCATCAGCACGTCCGTGTCCAGGATGGGCATGGCGTCCGTGAAGGACTTGAGCGTCGCCACCCTGTTGCAATGTTAGCGGACCACCAAGTCGCAGTTATATCAACTCACCTCCATAGAGACACATGTTCTCCGCCAGCAGCTCGAACACGTGCGCGAGCGGCAGGAACCCCATCAGCACGTCCGTGTCCAGGATGGGCATGGCGTCCGTGAAGGACTTGAGCGTCGCCACCCTGTTGCAATGTTAGCGGACCACCAAGTCGCAGTTATATCAACTCACCTCCATAGAGACACATGTTCTCCGCCAGCAGCTCGAACACGTGCGCGAGCGGCAGGAACCCCATCAGCACGTCCGTGTCCAGGATGGGCATGGCGTCCGTGAAGGACTTGAGCGTCGCCACCCTGTTGCAATGTTAGCGGACCACCAAGTCGCAGTTATATCAACTCACCTCCATAGAGACACATGTTCTCCGCCAGCAGCTCGAACACGTGCGCGAGCGGCAGGAACCCCATCAGCACGTCCGTGTCCAGGATGGGCATGGCGTCCGTGAAGGACTTGAGCGTCGCCACCCTGTTGCAATGTTAGCGGACCACCAAGTCGCAGTTATATCAACTCACCTCCATAGAGACACATGTTCTCCGCCAGCAGCTCGAACACGTGCGCGAGCGGCAGGAACCCCATCAGCACGTCCGTGTCCAGGATGGGCATGGCGTCCGTGAAGGACTTGAGCGTCGCCACCCTGTTGCAATGTTAGCGGACCACCAAGTCGCAGTTATATCAACTCACCTCCATAGAGACACATGTTCTCCGCCAGCAGCTCGAACACGTGCGCGAGCGGCAGGAACCCCATCAGCACGTCCGTGTCCAGGATGGGCATGGCGTCCGTGAAGGACTTGAGCGTCGCCACCCTGTTGCAATGTTAGCGGACCACCAAGTCGCAGTTATATCAACTCACCTCCATAGAGACACATGTTCTCCGCCAGCAGCTCGAACACGTGCGCGAGCGGCAGGAACCCCATCAGCACGTCCGTGTCCAGGATGGGCATGGCGTCCGTGAAGGACTTGAGCGTCGCCACCCTGTTGCAATGTTAGCGGACCACCAAGTCGCAGTTATATCAACTCACCTCCATAGAGACACATGTTCTCCGCCAGCAGCTCGAACACGTGCGCGAGCGGCAGGAACCCCATCAGCACGTCCGTGTCCAGGATGGGCATGGCGTCCGTGAAGGACTTGAGCGTCGCCACCCTGTTGCAATGTTAGCGGACCACCAAGTCGCAGTTATATCAACTCACCTCCATAGAGACACATGTTCTCCGCCAGCAGCTCGAACACGTGCGCGAGCGGCAGGAACCCCATCAGCACGTCCGTGTCCAGGATGGGCATGGCGTCCGTGAAGGACTTGAGCGTCGCCACCCTGTTGCAATGTTAGCGGACCACCAAGTCGCAGTTATATCAACTCACCTCCATAGAGACACATGTTCTCCGCCAGCAGCTCGAACACGTGCGCGAGCGGCAGGAACCCCATCAGCACGTCCGTGTCCAGGATGGGCATGGCGTCCGTGAAGGACTTGAGCGTCGCCACCCTGTTGCAATGTTAGCGGACCACCAAGTCGCAGTTATATCAACTCACCTCCATAGAGACACATGTTCTCCGCCAGCAGCTCGAACACGTGCGCGAGCGGCAGGAACCCCATCAGCACGTCCGTGTCCAGGATGGGCATGGCGTCCGTGAAGGACTTGAGCGTCGCCACCCTGTTGCAATGTTAGCGGACCACCAAGTCGCAGTTATATCAACTCACCTCCATAGAGACACATGTTCTCCGCCAGCAGCTCGAACACGTGCGCGAGCGGCAGGAACCCCATCAGCACGTCCGTGTCCAGGATGGGCATGGCGTCCGTGAAGGACTTGAGCGTCGCCACCCTGTTGCAATGTTAGCGGACCACCAAGTCGCAGTTATATCAACTCACCTCCATAGAGACACATGTTCTCCGCCAGCAGCTCGAACACGTGCGCGAGCGGCAGGAACCCCATCAGCACGTCCGTGTCCAGGATGGGCATGGCGTCCGTGAAGGACTTGAGCGTCGCCACCCTGTTGCAATGTTAGCGGACCACCAAGTCGCAGTTATATCAACTCACCTCCATAGAGACACATGTTCTCCGCCAGCAGCTCGAACACGTGCGCGAGCGGCAGGAACCCCATCAGCACGTCCGTGTCCAGGATGGGCATGGCGTCCGTGAAGGACTTGAGCGTCGCCACCCTGTTGCAATGTTAGCGGACCACCAAGTCGCAGTTATATCAACTCACCTCCATAGAGACACATGTTCTCCGCCAGCAGCTCGAACACGTGCGCGAGCGGCAGGAACCCCATCAGCACGTCCGTGTCCAGGATGGGCATGGCGTCCGTGAAGGACTTGAGCGTCGCCACCCTGTTGCAATGTTAGCGGACCACCAAGTCGCAGTTATATCAACTCACCTCCATAGAGACACATGTTCTCCGCCAGCAGCTCGAACACGTGCGCGAGCGGCAGGAACCCCATCAGCACGTCCGTGTCCAGGATGGGCATGGCGTCCGTGAAGGACTTGAGCGTCGCCACCCTGTTGCAATGTTAGCGGACCACCAAGTCGCAGTTATATCAACTCACCTCCATAGAGACACATGTTCTCCGCCAGCAGCTCGAACACGTGCGCGAGCGGCAGGAACCCCATCAGCACGTCCGTGTCCAGGATGGGCATGGCGTCCGTGAAGGACTTGAGCGTCGCCACCCTGTTGCAATGTTAGCGGACCACCAAGTCGCAGTTATATCAACTCACCTCCATAGAGACACATGTTCTCCGCCAGCAGCTCGAACACGTGCGCGAGCGGCAGGAACCCCATCAGCACGTCCGTGTCCAGGATGGGCATGGCGTCCGTGAAGGACTTGAGCGTCGCCACCCTGTTGCAATGTTAGCGGACCACCAAGTCGCAGTTATATCAACTCACCTCCATAGAGACACATGTTCTCCGCCAGCAGCTCGAACACGTGCGCGAGCGGCAGGAACCCCATCAGCACGTCCGTGTCCAGGATGGGCATGGCGTCCGTGAAGGACTTGAGCGTCGCCACCCTGTTGCAATGTTAGCGGACCACCAAGTCGCAGTTATATCAACTCACCTCCATAGAGACACATGTTCTCCGCCAGCAGCTCGAACACGTGCGCGAGCGGCAGGAACCCCATCAGCACGTCCGTGTCCAGGATGGGCATGGCGTCCGTGAAGGACTTGAGCGTCGCCACCCTGTTGCAATGTTAGCGGACCACCAAGTCGCAGTTATATCAACTCACCTCCATAGAGACACATGTTCTCCGCCAGCAGCTCGAACACGTGCGCGAGCGGCAGGAACCCCATCAGCACGTCCGTGTCCAGGATGGGCATGGCGTCCGTGAAGGACTTGAGCGTCGCCACCCTGTTGCAATGTTAGCGGACCACCAAGTCGCAGTTATATCAACTCACCTCCATAGAGACACATGTTCTCCGCCAGCAGCTCGAACACGTGCGCGAGCGGCAGGAACCCCATCAGCACGTCCGTGTCCAGGATGGGCATGGCGTCCGTGAAGGACTTGAGCGTCGCCACCCTGTTGCAATGTTAGCGGACCACCAAGTCGCAGTTATATCAACTCACCTCCATAGAGACACATGTTCTCCGCCAGCAGCTCGAACACGTGCGCGAGCGGCAGGAACCCCATCAGCACGTCCGTGTCCAGGATGGGCATGGCGTCCGTGAAGGACTTGAGCGTCGCCACCATGTTGCGGTGCGAGAGCACCACGCCCTTGGGCACGCCGGTGGAGCCCGACGTGTACATGATGATGGCGGTGTCGGCCGGCGTCGGCGGCTCGCTCGCTGGAATGGTGAACACATCAGTACGTCTACCATGAATTTTCACGATCTATACTCGCTACCGACTGTAGTTAAATAAATGTACGAAAACTTGTACAGCGCCTCTAGCGGATAGTTTGGTACTAAAATATGCAGTATACTATAATACTACAGCGACTGAAGTTTGGGCTTCATTTCCTAAGAATTTGGTACCGTGAGCTACAAATCTGACAGATGTCAAAGTAACGTACTGTTACTACTGTAGTAACGGCAGGCGATCTAACAGTGACAACTCATGGTAGACACACAGTAGACAATACGGCTAGCACTCATGTCCCGTCATGTAGGTATACAAAAACTACTGGACACGTATTTTTTGATGTAAGACATCTTTTGCGGGGGGTAAAACCGATCGGACGAGAGGTGACGCGTAACGCTTGAAGATGTGCAAGTTAGTACAAATTTAGTAAAAGTTAGTAGAAATTAAATCAATTAGATCAAGATACAGGTGCACAGGTTAATCTCGCGACAAGCTTTTTTTATCACATAAATTGTGTAAAGAAGTTTTAAGTTGACATTAAACTTTAATGTAAAATGTTTATGTGATTATTTTTAGTACGTTTATATAAAAGCTTGTTTGTTAAAAAGTTGTTTTTTTACTTTTAATTTATATAATACTACAAAATTGACCACTGATCGCGAGATTTACGCCTGTTCCAAACCGGCCTACATGCCTATTTCTTTGATTCAATAAACTTAATTATGATTTTTTTTAGAATCAAAATCAGAAATATTTTCTGTGGATCTGTTGTACAAACAATTTTACGAAATAATTACAGCATTTAGCATGTTTAATTAATACATTAATTAAACAACATGACATGTTTACATTGTAATACATTGTATTACATAAGTACAATGTAAATAAGTTGAGAATAGACGACGAAAAATAGTTAATTAGGTGTCAAGGAACAACCTAATTATTAAACAATTAAACAATGAACACATTAATAAACCAATTTATACAATATAAATCGTTTATTAAACTATTACTGTAACGCTGTGAGCCGTTACTGTAACGCTATGAGCTGTTACTGTAACGCTGTGAGCCGTTACTGTAACGCTGGTGTTCTGTGACGCCGGCGATATATGTACATTATATGTACTCACCAATCTTAGAAGCCTTGCCCATCTGCACAACCTCCTTGTAGGACACAATCTTGATGCCCTGCTTGAACCCGTCCCGGGGGGTCGGCCGCAGCTGGTCCTCCATGAACACGATGGTGTCGACGCGCGGCGTGCCGGCGAGGATCTTCTTGAACTTGGGCAGCAGCTCGTGCGTCGTGATGACGGTGGACACCTCCGTCTCGTTGATGCCGTGCGCGATGGCGTCGTCGCCGAGCGTCGCGTATATCGTCACCACTGCGGAAGGATGCGTAAGATTATGTCTTGGGGTACCGGCAGTAGAATGTTAGCAGCAGCTCAGCAGCCTCTTACTGCACCCACGGTCATGAAAGGAGGGGTTTCATGACCGTGGATGCAGTAAGAGATACCTCCGGAAGATGGGCAGCAGCGTCTTTCCGTGTATCAACATTCCGTACTGCGCTCGCGAACCCGCCTGCCAAGCGAGTATGGCAACTACCCCTCATGGCCATCCATGAGGGAGGACGTTATACTACAGATTACAGAAACTAACAGATACATCACTCCAATACAAAAGCGAAAATACCTACGCTATAATAGCCTACAAAATCGTTGAGATTGCTTTGCCTCACCTACTTGCAAGTAATCTGTGACGCGGCATCGAATAAGTGGCTAGGGTTGCTTCTACGTTGAGATTTTTATAATAAAACGAATGTGGTGAAAAAAACAGCTATTTTTATTGGTATTCAAATATGATTTAGTTTTTTAAAATGATGGATACCTTTCGATGGTCGAAACGTCAGGATAATAATAAAGGTAATTACGCGATAAATACCCGTTAATCCAATATAGTAATAATCAGTTTATAAACGACAGAATTCTCAAACAAATAAAAAAATCAGATGGCCTGAGAACCTCCTCTTTTTAAGTCGGTTAAGAAAAGCAGCGACCTTTGTACAGGGAGGTAAGTACCTACCGAAAAGAAAAAAATTACAATTTTTCATTCGTTTTTTTACTTTGGCATCCATCCACTGCACAATAGTTACGCGGTCTCAGCATCTAAAGAAACGTTTTAACATTTAACGTGCGTGCGCTCAAGCGGGCGTGTGGCAGCCTTAACTACTGGCGTATCGCGGACTCCTCGCAAAGCGGTAGGCATTTAACGCGTGCCCTTGAGCGAGTGACGGACGCCTGGTTATACGGCTTTGCGTTCAGTAGTGGACGTCAGACGGCTGAAATGATGATGTCTTGTCTTCCAGGATCATCACCGTAGGTCTTGTCTTGTCATCTTAAGCTTATATTATAGTATTCTGTTTTTCTCTGGGAGCATTCGTTTTGTAAGCTTGCAGTCTGATCTGCGGTCCCAAAGTTTTTGGTGTTCTTTTTCAGAGTTTATTTACCATTGAAAAAAATTATTTATTGTAATTTTGTGGTACAGGTTGATTTTAAATTACCTAAAATTAGTTCATACACAATTTACTCATCGGAGTTTACAATAATGAAAAATATTACAATAACGTCATTAGAATTAATATTGAAGTTAATGTCATAAAAAATAATCAAAGGACAAAAAAATCTAAATCTATCTGAAAATTATTAATTTAATTGTATAATAGAATAAAAACTAATCAAAATCAGCACATGCATTAATTATTTTGTAGAAATTCACCAATGTTATAAAAGCATTTATCGAGGAGCCATGAAAAAAGACGCGTTTTTAGTTTTTGGAGAGGCAGAGAAACTGTGTCAGGCGGAATTTTATTAAAAACTTTAACAGACATTCAATACAATACAATACAATTATTTATTAATAACACCAAGTTACAAGTCACAAAGATAAGGTAAGCAATATAGTTTATAATATCGACCTTAAATTATAGTAAGTATATGTATAAAAGTAATATAGGTAATTCGATTAATATAATTATTCATCTCAATTAATAATTCATGTAATTCATATATTTATATATTATTCTAAATCTATTTAAATAATGGGCAATGCGTAGAACTCGTCTACGGAATAAAAAGAACTCTCTAAGAGCCATTTCTTTAGTCTATTTTTAAACATCATGGTGGAAGTTGCGTCCTTTTTAATAGCGTCCGGCAGCCTGTTGTAGACCGCGGGACCCATGATGTATACGGACCTCTCCGACTTGCGCAGCCTGCTAGCCTGTTAGGCTTTCAACCAGTAGGAAAAGTATTCCAAGAATACTTTTCCTACTGGTTGAAAGCCTAAATTTGGGTAATGCTAACTTATTACGAAATCTTTCCCTAGTTCTTTCGCTATGTGTATCCGGTTTACTGTTAAAATACTGTTCATGTTGTTTTATAAAAATGCAAACCTCATATATATATACAGACATTTGCAACAACCCCATGATCAGCAATTGAAGATTCATGAGTATCCTGTGTCCAGCAGTGGACGTCCTACGGCTGAGATGATAACGAGGACCTGAGACTTTCCTACAATGTATCATTGGATTAGTGCAACAGATGTGACCCTAAACACGAACACCTGCACATAAACGTGACTTAACAACGGATATTGATTACGCTATAAAACTGTTTTTATGGCCACATTCAATCTGTGCTGCCTCATATTCTAATTATAAAAGTCTTTTCGACCATGAACCGCAATAGTCATTACATTACAAAATTACCACTTAGATTACATATTACTCACTCAGCTGTCAAATGAAGTACATAGACAAGGTCGCGGAAGGTTGGGTGGATGCCACGTGAGGGGCGGACACTTGGAACGAAATTACTTAGCGGGTGACCAAACGGCAAAAACGAGAGAAAAACGATAAAATTAACGCTGTTAATGCTACTTGACACTGGCAGAATTCAAAAACCATACAAGAAGAAGAAGAGACTAGTACACAGCCTCAATAAGGTGTTTTCATTAAAAAGTAAAAACTTCAAAAATAGTTCCCTCGAACCATAAAGATGGCGTTAGTTTTATTTTACTGGTAGGAAACACAATTTGACAATGACAGCAATTGTGATTAATCACAAACTTGCTTTCTCCGCTTGCCAGCTCCATCTGTTAAGTTTAGTAGAAAACACTTTTTTGTTTTTTACTGAAAACGGCTCATTGACTTAATGAAAATTAGCCGGATGTGCACCATAAACAATGCCAAGGGGAACACGGTCTTAAAAAAGTTTACCGCATTGTCCGAGTGTCTTGGTGGTTGCTCAGGAGACATCTGCTGTGCATGCATAATGCAGGAAAATGATCGTAGCACTTCAGCTTCTTAAAGGCTACGTTCGCACTAACAGGTTTGCTTGGCGTCTAGATCCCCAGAGGTCCTTCTTACAATCTACGTGGGCGTACAAACGCTACTCACTCACTTTGCTTTACTGTCTAAACACACTAACACTCACCAGGTATACTCTGCTTGAAGCAGCCGTGAGCCGCCAGCATCCACTCAGCCCTGGTCTCGGCGAACATGACAACGTTCTGCCTGACCGCGCAGCCGAGCTCCCGGAGTCCGGCGCCAAAGTGACCCGCCTCGCGTTCCACGTCGGAGTACGAACGCCATTTGTAGTCGCCCATGTTGAACTGGAGAAAAGAGTTTTGTTAAGCTAGCTAAGGAAAATAAAAAGGCACACGAACATAATAACTAGCAAAAGATGAAAAAACAAGAGAAAGTGATTCTCACTTGTCCCTGCGTCAATGCAGTAAGCAAAGGTACAGAGAATATGGACAGTTGATGTTAGTACGTGATCTTACGACTAAGTGCATGACCAGTTCTGCCATCATGGCGCATGCAACTTTGTTTCAAATGTTTACTAGGGAAGTCAGATAAAGTTGTTATAACTTGGCACGAACGTTTTACATGTATAGGGGCTAATCCTCCAGAGAATCTGGCATCTGCCTTCACAAGTTACGAAGTTGGCCACTTCCCAAAGTCAGGAAAGCGCAAGTACAGCGATTATAGAGACAAAGCATGTGAAACCAATTCCAAAAAAAGCCCCACCACACAATGTACTGGGCAATAGAACAACACAACAGTATGCTAATCTTTTGCAAAAACAATTTCATCATAGAACTGATATTGCAACTGGTCCTGGACTTTTTAGAGAATTGTATCAGTGACGTTCTTCCGTTTTTAAAGATCCGTGCGTTGGGCTCGTCTCGACTTGTCCTCCTTGACCAGTACTGTGCTCGTGCCGAGGCAAGCCGCGAGCCCCTATTGAGCAACGGTGGTTCGCAGCCTAGACTCCATCAAAGTGACACCCATTTTCACATCAGAGAGGCTATGGCTCGCCTAGCACGGTCCTCGTGCCAAGGCAGGGGCGCGAGTAGCTAGCGCCTCGTTGCACCTAACCTTCAAGATCAGGGAGTTCCACTACGTACCTTCTTGAATACTCTTCCGTTGGGTTGTGGCTCGTCTTCCTCGCCAAGCACCGTCCTCGTGCCGAGGCAGGGGCGCGCGCCCCAGCGCGCAGCGGCGGCCTTCAGCATGGACTCCATGGAGGCCACGCCCTCGCGGACCAGCCGCACGTGCAACTCGCAGGGCTCTGCTATTGACTCCACGGTGATGCTCTTTGATGCGGTTTGGATAATGCGTGCCTGGAAGGGAATATATCGCGTTAAGAACAACTGACTTGCGGGAATATAATGTAGGTACTCGCATTTCTAAATTAACAATATTATCTTTTTAATTTTTCTGCCCTTATCCCATATTCCGTGGTGGCATAACATATCTCACTTCCAGCTTTCTACTTTCTATGCATAACAAGTCATCATCATCATGGCAGTCGTAAAACGTCCACTACTGAACACAGGCCTCCCTCATAGATCTCCATGAGGGGTAGTTGCCATACTCACCACGCTTGACAATGCGGGTTGGCGAGCGCAGTGTGAGAACGGAAAGATGCTGCTGCCCATCTTCCGGAGGTATCTCTTAGCAGAGTCTTACTATATGCGTAAAAAGTATATCCTATATAAAGATAATATTTTTTTATTTGTATTTTAATAGAATTTGCAACAAGCATTACAATAATTATATCCATAGTGTTGGAGTTGAGAGGTAAAAAAATTGCTGAGAATAACTCAAAAAATAAAATGACGTCACTCTGAATCCAATGGCGGAACACCCAAGATGGCGGACTAGTTATTTTTAATGTACTTCTACAATATGGGTATCAAATGAAAGGTCTTGCTGAGAGTTACTCGAAAAATTATATGACATTACTCTAAATCCAACATATGTATATCGGTATACTCAAGATGGATTGATAGATGGATGAAATTATTCTTAATGCACTCTTACAATATGGGTATCAAATGAAAGGCCTTGCTGAGAGTTACTCTAGTTACAGGTACACAGGTTAATCTCGCGACAAGCTTTTTTATCACAAAAAATTGTGTAAAGACGTTTTAAGTTGACATTAAACTTTAATGGAAAATGTTTATTTTATTATTTGTAGTACGTTTAAATAAAAGCTTGTTTGTTAAAGTTTTTTTTTTTTTAATTTATTATGAATAATTCGAGAAAATTACAATATATAACACCAATAAAAAAAATATTAGTGGGACTTGTACTAGAAGTAGTACCGTAATGCCGCCCGGGGAATCAAAAATAATAGGCCTAGCTAGAAGAAAATTCAAAAAAAAAAGTAATGTTCTGGACTAATTGTAAGATCGAAATTAGATAGGTCAACACAAGAAACGTATACATATAAATATCGACCGGAGCGTAACATAAGCCAGAGGTCAGTGGGATAACTGAAATTGTATCTATGATTTTCATTAATTACGTCAGCTATCGCTCGGTCAATATTTGCGGCAACTAGACAAAATCTAGCAGCACATATCTGTTAGCATAAACAGTCATTATACATGTGGGTAGTCAATGAACATTAGGTTTGAAAACAGGTCAACTGAAAATAGAAACAGCAGGAGTTCCATTCACACAACATGCCCGTTCGTTTCATAACTGAATAACTTACAATAGTTTGTCGTTGAAGCAAACGCTTCAGTATTGGCGGAGTTTCGACTCGATTCAAGCGGAGAGGATCAATTTACAAGACAACGAGTTGAGGAGTACCTGATATTGAGTATAGATTTACTTATATATTATAAAGGAACGTGTGCGATATCTCATACGTATACATTTCATTTGGTTGCCAGATTATACGCTGAGAATCTAAGAATATTCGAAAGATTGTTAAAAAGCTTTTAACGCCCATATTCTTATCAACAGCAGGTTAAACGCTAATTCAATTTAAGCAGCTGCCTTACGACTGAGTTAATTCATAAAATCTTTACAAAGCAGCAAGCATCGGTTTTATAGGTATGTTGGGTTAGTTGCGATCCTAGAAACAGCTATATTACCTTGATCCGCCTTGACAGCGCCCTTTTCCGCCATGGCTTCTGAACGATCAGGTGTATGGGGAAGGTGATGACATCGAAGACCAGCGCGACCGCTCGGATTGTCTTCAACACCACCGACACCCACCATGATTCCGGCCTGAAAATAAAATAATAGGTTAAGAAGATCACACGGAAATTTCACATTTCGGGACTACAGAAAGTATCTAATCTAGCTAGATGACATTACCGGGTAGTCATGTTAATAAGGTTTTTGCCAAGTACCAAGTTTATCCACGCCCCATGAGAGTAAACAAGCCAGAGAGCTAGTTAATATTCCTCAGTCGAAGATTGCGTCGATCAATCAAATTTGTTCAGAAGATTAAGTTCTCTGTCGCGCCTAGAGAAATAACTTCGCCAATAGCCATTAAATACCGCCTGTATTTAAATTTTTCGCTTGAGCCCGACTTCGCCCACAGCTTATAGGCCACAGATAGGCCTTCCTGAGTTCGTGTCATATTTCACGGTCCTTTGCTAATCTGTTCTAGGCCAGCATGTAAAGCACGTTACAAATAATTATCTGGTTATCTTACAATCCAAGTTGATTGTAGGAAGTGTCGTCTCTACTAAAGCTGTTACACAAGTCCAACAAGGTTTGTTAGAGTCAGCTTGCAGTTGCGAGGTGCACGTTGATTGCCTCGACCTATAACAGGAGTGTTAGCGTGCCTTGCCATTTTAGACCTGTGGCTGGAGGTTCATTTCCTTGGACAACACTTCCGTACTTTGTTTACCTTTCACAAAAGTAGCACATGCAGGTGCCAAGGGCAAGTTGGCCAGAGACGAAATATAACGGTATACCTACTTGTTGAAATGTGAAAAGGAATTTGCAAACATAGCAAATCCCGATGAGTTAATTAATTACAAAGTACATTCTCAGCTGAATTTATGAGCTGTAATAAAGTACTTTTAACATTTTATTATCTAACGAACTAGGCAATTCTGCTTCACTGCAATATTAGTTTTATTTGACACTGTATTTTGTTATTTATTTTTAGGCTAACTTAACAGATCTGTTATAGGTATTCTGTTATACTACCCGTAAGCTTGTGATTATAAATGTTTGCTTGTGACCTCGTTTTGCCTGAAAACAGGATTACTTAGTTCAGGCACACGACTAATACGTTAGGTTTTTTGTTATTATTAGATCAAAGTATCATGTTCTCAGCCGTAATAGTTCTTTGAATAAATATATATATTTTTTATTCAACTTATTGATAACTTTGTCTTCAATCCGTTAAAGTTGAAAGTGATCCTCGACAAAGTTAAACTGAAGAGTAAACGAGCCAATAAAACTTTCACCATCATCATTTCAGACCGTTTGCACCCACTGCTGGGTATAGGCCTCCTCTTTAATGCGCCAATCTCTCCAGTCCCTTGCGATTTGTGTCCACCGGTTTCCAACGGAACTAACGATGTCATTTGACCATCGGGCGGGTGGTCTGCCTCTTGGACGCACTGAGTCCCTTGGCCACCATTCAGTAACGGCTTTCGTCCATCTTCTATCATCCCTTCGAGCCAAGCGCCCCGCCCATCTCCATTTCAACCTGGCTATCCTCGTACCCGCGTCCACAACTTTTGTGCGACGACGAATTTCGACATTGGGTACGTGGTCTAGCAGAGAAATTCCGAGCATGGCATAGCATCCGGCTCAAAGGGCAATGGAGCGTCCATTGCCCTTTGAGTAACCCGGATGCTAGAGATAAATTATTGAGAAAGCATCAAGTTCTCTTTATATTTTCAACAGGCTTTCGGCCGCGGCGTGTTTAATTTTTATTATAATCCGTTCACTTATCGCGTTTAGTGAAAACAAACTATCTCCTCTTGAATATCAATTCAAGACATCAAAAGTCGTGCTTCACGTAAAGAAAACAAAGCAGCTTAATGTGTTGTAAGTACAAGGAGATAAATAAAAGCTCAAAAGAGTTCAACATTGGCCGGAGCCCAGCATAGAGCGCGATTTTGTAGAATGTCCCCACCGAGCCAAAACAATTAACATTCGTCTCAATTATAACGTCCCTGATAAATTTCCGGATGCACATCTGCTGTGCTGAACTACTGATAGCGCGGCCGTGACCTGGCCGCGAGCGTACGCTCCACTAGCCTGGTATAACTGCGTATAACAAGAGACATGTCAGCTAACTAATTATCTTAACCAATGACGGAACCGCCAAAGCTGGATGAAAGGCTTTAATAAGAGTATTTATTAAATACACTTTGTTGTTTGCCTAAATTTTATAATTATGAATGTTCAAGAGTTGACGGTTCAGGTTAACGAACGTTGCCCTTTAAGAACCCCTGAAGGTACACTGCCGGCCAAAAGTTTGAGACCACTTGTAAAAATCTTTGTAACCACCAAAATATTTCAAAAGTACACATGATAAAGAGTTAATTTGAACACCTGCGTATTCTATTGTTATCAAAGAATTTCTGAGTCATTTTTATTGTATATTTTTAAGTTATCATCCTTTAAAGGCCTATTGTTTCAAAACATAAATGAGTACCGCGCGCTTACCAGGTGATAGAGTCATTGTTATATTTTTTATGGCCTGCTCATTTCTAATTATTTTGGTTTTGTTTTGCGGTAACCGTACTTCCGGATTATTTTAGCTTCCTTAAACATATTTTTTACCTGAGTTTTGATGGAGTAAATTTTTCATTATCTTAACTAGTCTGAGCTCGTCGTTGTTACAGTATAAGACATCTTAAAATGGGAAAAGTGCGCGAAATTAGCACTGAAACTCGTTCTGCCATAGTTGTTTTACACGGCGAAGGCAAATCTGAACGTGCGATTGCCTCTCAACTTAAGTTGTCGAAGACTTGTGTTCATAACGCAATAACCCGATACAAGGAGACTGGCAGTAATCAAGATCGTTCGCGATCGGGGAGACCGAGAGCTACCACTTCTAGCGAGGATAATTTCATCGTCGTTACCAGCAAGCGGAATAGACGCCTAACCGCACCAGAAATCCGCGCAGAAGTGAACAAATCCCGATCAGAACCTGTGTCATTGACTACAGTAAAAAGACGATTGAGAGATGCTAAGTTATTTGGTCGCGTCGCCGTTTGAAAACCACTACTAAGGCCACAAAACAAAAAGAAACGGATGCAGTGGGCCCTTACCCATCGAGACTGGACTGAAGAAGACTTTAAAGAAGTTCTTTGGACAGATGAATCAAAGTTTGAAATATTTGGTTCAAAACGACGAATTTTTGTTCGACGTACCGCCGAGGAAAAGATGATGTCAGATTGTGTAGTGCCAACAGTTAAGCATGATGGTGGTTCCATTATGGTCTGGGGATGCTTCTCGGGCCATGGAACCGGAGATTTGGTACGAGTCGAAGGAATCATGAAAAAGGAGCATTATAAACGAATACTACAGCAAAATGCCGTTCCGTCTGGTTTAAGATTAATTGGAAATGGATTTTTTTTCCAACAAGATAATGATCCTAAACATAGTTCAAAATTATGCAGGGGTTATTTAGAACATAAAGAAACAGAAAGGGTGTTAAAAAACATGGTGTGGCCCCCTCAGAGTCCGGATCTCAACCCCATTGAGCTATTGTGGGAAGAGCTTGACAGAAATGTGCGCAGTTGTTGTCCCTCCTCACAAGAAGACATGTGGAAGGCTTTACAAGAAAGCTGGAACAATATCTCACAAGATACAATTGATAAATTGATTGCTCGTATGCCGAGACTAGTGAAAAAAGTTATAAAATGCAAGGGAGGCTTTTTTGACGAAAAATCCGTTTAATGATTTTATTAAATATGAACGTCATTTTTAACGTAAATGGTTGATATTTCTTGATTTTTTTTTTCTTCTTGATGAATGTGTATTAGTAAATAAGCATTTTAATTAATATCTAAACCTCTTGATTTATATTTTGAGTTTTATTTCATTTTGCTACTTAGATGTAGGTGGTCTCAAACTTTTGGCCGGCAGTGTATGCCGTAAGTAAATCTAAGACAATGTGAGAACTTTGTACGTCCGACTTGATTTCAAACCATTGACTTGGAGAAGCTGCTACATAAATTCAAACAAACACTTTGTTGTTTGCCTAAATTTTATAATGAAAAATGTTCTATAGTTGACGCTTCGTCCTCAACTAAAACCTATCATCAGGTTAACGAACGTTGCCCTTTAAGAACCCCTAAATGTATGACGTAATGGGTTTAGTTCAAACTATTGACTTGGAGAAGCTGCTACATACAACTAAGATCAAACAAAGTAGCCCAATATACCAAAACAGCGGTGTTGTCGTGTACGTGAAAAGTAAATGAAGAAAGCCTTAGTATCGGAACCTGATATTGAAGATGCGGATTGCCTCGCCATACGCGTACCTAATGTAGTATCTGTGCTAGGCATATATCGCTCTCCATCGCATACTAACATCGAACCTTTTTTGACTTCGTTGGATAGATACTACTCGAATAATATAAAATCTAAAAATGCATCGATTATAGCCGAGGACATTAATGTGAACATTCTGGAACATACTAACTTAGATAGAAGGCTCGGAATACAATAACATTATGGCACAACACGGGTTGTTGCCCGCTATTTCCCATCCAACTAGGCTATCAAGATGTATCGATCATATCTTTATAAATAATGCTAAACCCTCTGAAGCTATCGTTTGTCATTCTGATATTACAGACCATTGTATAGGTTATGGCTGGTGTTAACGTGTCTAAACCTAAGTACACACGTCTAAGTCGGATTAGGGTTAAGAGAGGCGCCATTAAGCAAAACCTCTTAGCTGTCGACTGGAACGTCGTGTATAAACACGAAGTAGTAAACAGCGCTACACGAATATTTTTAAAAATTCTGACAGACATAATAAAAAAGCATACACTAGAATAAGCAGATCAAAGTATACTTAACCTTATGCCGTGGATAACTCCCGGACTTATGCAATGCATGCGTCATCGTGATCGTCTTCATCTCCGAGCTAAAAGGGATCCCAAAAACGAAATGCTCCGCATGACTTACAGCCGCTATCAAAACTTTTTTACAATTAGTACTCTTACGTAAACTGAAAGCAGAACATGAAGAGAATTACCTAAGAAATAATATGGGAAACCCGAAAAATCTATGGCGACCGGTCAAAAATATATATAATCTAATGTCCGAAAAAAAGAGCCCACAGAACTCCTCTGTCTCTCTGGTTTGCACCCCCAATCATCCATCGATGCGTGTAACGAACATTTTATTACCGTCGGACAAAAACTAGCCCATAAAACTCTTTCAACGACACACCAAGATGAAAATAACTTAGCTGCGTCAGTCAAAATTAAACATACCGTTGCATCTATCTTCTTTAATCCTACAAATAGCACTGAAATCGAGAAATTAATTATGAATTTGAAAAATGATAAGTTGCTGGGCTTTGACAGTAAGGAGGAAACTCGTTAGTTAAATACACAAAAGAAGCAATTACCGAACCTTTAGCCTTTATATACAACCTTATAGGAAAGGAGGCGACAAAAAATCCCTAGACAATTTTCGTACAATCTCTATCCTCAGCATATTTCTATGTCAACAAGCGCCTTACACACTTTTTTGAGTCCTATAATGTAATCAATCACCGACAGGCAATTCGGTTTTCGCAGAGACAGGAGTACGGAGGACGCAATGTCACTACTAACTTCTACGGTTCCAACCCACCTTGATGCTGGCCACTCTTGTGTAGGAGTTTTTCTGGATTTGGCTAAGGCTTTTGACACTGTCTCCGTTCCTATACTTCTGAGAAAGCTGGAAAGCCTGGGAATAAGGGGAATTCCACTTGAGTGGTTCAAAAGCTACCTCACAGAGCGGAGACAGTGTGTAAGTGTCTCACAAGTAACTAGTAAACCACTTAATATTTGTTTGTAATGACATTCACGAACTTCCGATTGACAGTGCTGAGTGCATTTGCTACGCAGATGATACCGCCATTATCTTTTAAGTATCGTCTTGGGTGTCACGGATACTGCGAATACCGGTATGGACCGATTAAACCGTTGGCTTCAGCAAAACTTACTCCGAATACGCATAAAACTATGTTTGTATTTGTTCCATAAAACGGATGCATCCGCCCCGCCTTTTGAGCACAGTAATTAAAATCCACGATAAAATACCTGCTCCCAATCGGTCTCTTGTAACTGTATAACTTTCAATAGGACAAAATTAATTAAATACCAACTTAGGTGTATTAGTTGACGAGAAACTAAGCTTTGAAAACCACATAGTAGCCCTATCTACAAGAATAAGAAGAGTCATGAGCATATTCCGAAATCTCCGTAATGTTGAAAGAAAGAAAGAAAGAAAATACATTTATTAATAACTACAATTACACAATAACAAAAATTTAACAAAATTGAAATAATATACATATAGTTACAACTGTAGTTAAAAATTAGGAGGCGGCTCAGCATGATGCTGCACGTACTCGTGACCCACTCGTTATGTTGCTAGCGCAGCACTCCTTAGATCTGTTTATTTTGCATTATGTCAATCACTCTTAGTCTACTGTGTCATTTGTTGGGGAAGTGCTGCTAAAACTCACCTTCTACAGGTTGAAAGAGCACAGCGATCCGTGCTTAAAGCTGATCGTCCACCGCCAACTAAACTAAGTTAGTTTAGCTTAGCTCGCATAGTTGAGCCTATTTTTCATACATACATGTGCGTCCACGGAAAACTATGCCAGCTAAGCTACGTAAAATCGGTTTAAAGAATATTTATTCCCCTTAAGAAATTGACATTTCACTTATAAGAGAAACTTGTTACTAATATTATGCTATTATTAAGATACAGCTAGCAAGCAATTAATTTCTCAAGTCAATTTTCTTTTCCTACGACGATTGTAATCCTCCTCTGAACTCTCATCATAGCTCGTCCCTTCTTCCATCACGTCCGATTAACTCAACGTTCTAGCAGAAACTGCCCATCACTAACGTAGTTTTATTGTATATTGTATTATACAGGGTTGTCCTTTGGTTGGATCGGAATGTTCTAAGTTGACTCACTAGACGCGTCGGCGGCGGTTGAGTCATAGAATACAGTTAATATAGTTACAACTTTGCACTAGACGCTTTTCAACTAGGTACCTAAACTTTTACTCTATGTAAAAAAGAAGTAACAAATTCGGACTAAGAAAAGGAAGCCACATTTTTTGTCACAAAAATATTAGATTTGCTATTAATGTGCATTTTAACCGGGAAGACTTCAGTCTTTCCGTTAAACTGATAAAGAATATGGAGCTTTGGTCCAGAGATAGATATTCCACCAAGATTTACACCTACAAATATTATTGTTAGACTTAGGTTTTCCAATGTCCCCGACGGACCTGACCTCGTTGAATCAGAGCATTAGTGGCATTAGTGCGTACAGTACATAACAGTGCGCACTTATGCTCAAAACCAACAAGGTTCGATGTCAATTACGCCAGAAATCAGCCGTGGCGTGACGCATAATTTACT
Organism: Pasiphila rectangulata; assembly: GCA_963082625.1. NCBI lineage: Eukaryota > Metazoa > Arthropoda > Insecta > Lepidoptera > Geometridae > Pasiphila > Pasiphila rectangulata. The sequence goes on along the minus strand of OY720238.1, from coordinate 22,699,397 downwards.
TGTGTTTACACAACGTATTCCGCAATTTTGTTTACAATCAACTTCGAAATAATTCCAAAAAACCGACTTCAATGATAAAATAGCAGACTTGTTGCTGAAAATACCCAAACAGTTATGAGTGAGTATAGGTACCTATTACATTTGAGTAGTTCCCTCTTTCATGAATCCTTTCATCAGAACTCGTTTTGAAAGCAAACAGACATTATTAAGTGAAAAAAACCCCAACCGAAAGTTTAAATTAAGGGCATCTTATTATGCCTTGAGGGAAAATTCTTTTTAGTTTCTAATTAAAATTTTAAAATGTAGCCTAATTGATAGTTTATATTTTCGAAAAATATTTTTTTAAAAATTGGTTCATAGAAGACGGAGTTCTGAGGTAACAAGTTTTTGGGTCGCTTAATAAATATCAGTTTACCTACTACTAGAGAGCAGTTTTATAAATATCAACTTGTTACAATGAGTTTTAACATCCCTGTAACAAACTTTACTAGCGAAGCGCATATAAGTTAGACTGTAGCCCTACTGATAAACTTTTTAGCGACAACATTTATCCAATTATGTTGCACCTAACCGTGTCGTAAGTAAGTGTTACTTTGTCTAGGGAGTATACCGCTTCTAGCCGAACTAAGTTTACTATTTTATCTCGAATTTAATGTTTAATTCGTCTCATGTTGTTCCGACAAAATATCAGACTTCACGAGAAAGCTCCAGGAATTCAATTGTCCTGAATGCATTTACTATTTCGAGTGCTTGCTCGATATAATCTGAGACGATAAACCTACGCATCCCGGTTCAAATGTCAAGGTTCGCGGAGATGCACCATTGCATTGGGACGCCGGATGGTCGCGCATGCGCGCCCTTCGCCGGGTCACGGCCAGGGTATCAACAAATGCATCCGGGCTTTATCTGGGACGTTTGCAATTGATTGCTGCTGGGACACATACTGATGTGTCTGTTTTAGTTTAACTTAATTTGTTTTAATTAAACTAATGAGCTTTTATTTCTGCCTAGACATTTCAACAAAAGTTCGCGTAAACCAAGAACTAACTTCGACTTTGGCGCAGGCAGATTTAATACGAAAATTAAAAAAAAAATGTTTATTTGACCAATAAACCTTAAGCTACAAGGTAAGGTACAAACAGTTAACAATGGTCTCCACACTAGGCTGAGCCTGTGTCGTGGTAGGCCAGGAATTCGCGATTAGGCTTTTGGTTATGCCTCGGTGGACCTAATAATTTTAAAACTAATTATATATAAGAAAAATAATTAAATATAATAATAATATAAGTACTTAGATAAATATTATCTAATAGTTAAACAATACATAGTGCATACTTGTATATCCTCAATATATAAATTAAGTATGTAGAAAAATATTTGTTAATAATAAACTACCGGATAATCTTAATTATATCTTCTGTGCTATCATAGGATTGTGTAAGTAACCATGACTTAATGATGTGTTTCGCCTCCGTTGCTGACTTACTTTTGATGTCGCAATGCTTAAGAAATATATAGTAAATGTGTGGATACATCAAGATGAATTCACCAAATCGATGGGCGAAAAATGTGTTACACAGTGGGGTTGGAATTCGGAAAACCCTTCTTTTAGCAATGGCTAAGTTTACAGTGGCCACATACATTGCAAATTAAGGATTACAGATAACGCAACTAAATAATGCAGTAATCTAATCATTTTATTAACGAGCAAAGCGTCCTAGTCTTTCGGTTACTAAGCCTTTAGTATAGATTCTGTTGATCGATATACGAACATGTCTGACATACTTACGAGATTTTTAATCGCACGATACTGAACACATGAATTATGGAGTGTCTGGGAACCCACACAATAAGACAGAGATTTTGTTATTACGTTTTACTTACGCCCAATCAAAGTTTATAAAAACTTACCTGAGTGTTAATTTGGCCGACGGATCGCCAAATTGTGACATTTATGCGCAAGTATGGAATATTTTAAAATCCTTTAGTAAAAGGCCGTTAATAGTATTTAGAAACCCGACGTTAGTTGTGACAATATTGAAATGCAATAAAATACGTCAAAAATCCCTTTAACTTTTAGGTTCTGTAATCTGTGCCTTCACACAGTTTGAGGCCAGTCCTATGTAGATACATAGATAAAGCATTTATTTGGTATACACACAGCACAGAATACAGACATATCTACTTACAGATTAAAATTAGAACATAAGACAACAAAGCGACACAGAGGAATTAAGAGAACAAAAAAATAATACATTTTAGCTAGGTACACACAAACAAAAAAAGGATATGTAGAAATAAATAAAAACAGGTTTACACAGACAATTTACCATACAAAAATAAATACAATATTATAGAGTTGTCATGAAGTCGTCGACAGAGGGCTAGATGTCTGCGCTGGTGTGAACCAAAAAGGAACAGTCTCAGCTCCATGTTGCCCTACTCCAAGTACCAGGGCAACACTGATTTTCAGACTGCTCATGGTTGGGTGACATCACTGATTAATAAACATAAATAAACTATTTTTACTAAACAATAGATTCATAAATACATACATAGTGTTGGCGTATTAAGTAACTAGATGAGTTTAATAAAAAATAAAAATGTTTCTTGTGATAAATAAATAAATTTGTAAATTATAGTACCTATTAGGTACCCAAAGCGTATATGGTAGAAAATAAAATAACAGAAACAAAACAACGAAGAAGAAACAGGCAAATGGAAATGCACGTCAAAGTTCCTTCAAACGTCAAAGTCCGTTCCGAAGGATATCAGTGTTCTGTGGTCAACACTCCATGCGGTTTTCGTAACACGTCATCAAAAGAGTATGTAGGTAGGTACTTTGCCAGCTGGGTGCAAAGTACGATGCTAAGATGGATAAGTACCAAGGTTACGCCAGTCATAGTTTTTACAACAATATTATCATTATGTTTTGCGATATTATGTTATTGTTGTCAGGACAAACATTACAAAGCGACTACAAAACAAAAAGTAGTAACGATGTAAAATAAAAGGCACATTATGTATGTTTGTTGGTTCACACGAGCCAGTGTGCAGACGACGAATGCTCTAATCAGTAGGCTTCCATTTCGTAAATTAACCTTCTGTTTTGTACACCAGTAAATGAACATCAATGTTTTCTTTTACGCAATTTAATTATACTGCCATCTTGCCCATCTCCCAACCCGCATGCCAAGCGTTTTCGACGTACGAAGTACTTTCCTCACGAGAACATCGAGTGGGGAGGCGCGGGCACAAGCTAGTTATTTTAGGCTTCTTATCCTTGCCTTGCTACCTTGCATATAAAATGTACTGTACGAGTACCAACCAATTATGTGCGTAAGAGTGCAAAAACTTTGTTTACAATATACGACGAGTATAATGGCAGTAGAGTTCAAATCCAAACACCGTAAAAAACGCGACATAATACAAACATGGAATTTGTAAAATTCACCGGGGAACATATGTCTGATCTGAGTAGAATTAAATTTGGCAAATGTATTCTAAGACACTAAGTTTATATAAAATTTTTAAGTAAACCCCGATCATTACCTATAGTCTCTGAGGTTACCTAATTTTTGTTGTGATGTTTTGCAATCTACACATCATGCCCTTTCATTTGATACCACACTTGGGTACATTTGAAAACATTCGATTGTTCACCCCTACTTTCAATCCCCTTATCTCATGAATGGCTTGATCGATTTCTTATACTTATAACATTCAGTTTTACATTTTAAATATAATTTACTTTCATTTGATACCAAACTCTATATGTATAGGTATATTTATGTACCTCTAGAAACATTTGATTATTTATCCCCTTTTCCCCCTTATATCTTGTAAACTTCTTAACCGATTTTGATAAAACATGATTAACAAGCACCAGAAAATCTGCTTTTAAATAAAATATATTAAAAGTAAAAAAAAACTTTTTAACAAACAAACAATTTAAACGTACCTACTAAAAATGATAAAAAAACATTTTTTTACTTTTAATTTATTTTTTACTTCTAAGTTATCACTGGACAGTTGGTTTCTTGTCTGTTCATCTCATGACCGCCATGTTGGATTTAGAGTGATGTCATTTAATTTTTCAAGTAACTCTCAGCAAGGCCTTTCTTTTGATACCCATAATATTGTAAGAGTGCATTAAGGATGAACGAGTCGCCCATCTTTCCATACAAACGTGGAAGGGTAACTACTCCACTGTTTGACGTTAACCGTGACGTTAGTCCACTCTTTTGAGTGCTACGGTGCCACAGACAGACACACACACATAGCGGTGAAACTTATAACACCCCTCTTTTTTGTCGGGGGATAAAAATAGATATGTCACACGTGTAGACATATTAAGAAACTCGAAATACGCCATTGACACTACTTTCCATTAGTGTCTAATTTAAATAAATGGCAAATCAACGTGTTTACGAAAGGACATTGTAATTTCTTTGTCTACACTTGATAGGGTTGTCATACATAACATAACACAAGTGCTTATTTAACATTTCAATGTTTTATTTATGCTATAAGGTTGTATTCAGAAATTCATTCATTCATTTCCATAGTTTGTAATTACAAAACATAGATACGAATCAATGAATAATAAAAGTCTTCCGTGCTATCTTTTGAAGGTTGTTACTATAACAGAGGGAAATATGTTGCAGGAACGAGTAAAAAGAACGTGCAGACGTAAAACTTACAAGGCTACGCTACCTGTACGGAAGACAACAAAAGGAAAATAAACACAGCCTCTATAGTAACCATTCACGCGACCAAGGTCAGTTGGACGGAACTCGGGTTCCATGACTCGATTTATTTATTTATTACAGTTATAATAGAAAGCTCACAGTTTACACCAAAACGCTTACTATCTTGAACTAAAACTAATATAAACTCATAAAGAGTTGAAAATTACACTTATCAAACTATCGATGCATGATTTGCTCGTAAATGATTATTGGTAATACGTTATCACCGGATTATCGTTGATCCAATCTACCAATATTATAACTCTAATTTCAGGAACTACTGGTCCGAATTGAGAACATATTTCGGTGTTGGATAGCCCAATTATAGAGAAAGGCTTTAAAAGGCCATATTATATCACACTATGTCCTATTATTGGTGTTATTATTGAAAAATGCTGCATAAGCGGGGAAAATGTATTCCTTTTGAACTTCCTCAGTTTTCAGGACGGTGTAGTATAAAGAATTTAGCGATGTTAACCTGAATCATTGCCGTGGGGTCAAAAAGGTGCCGGCAGTAAAATGTTGCCCTTCTTCTCTTGCCCATGGATGCAGTGAAAATCCACTAAGAGAGACGGTAGATGGGCAGCAGCGTCTTTCCGTGTATTAATCCTATATCCGAGCGCAGTGTGGTATGTTGTTACATGGAAAGACAGTGCTGTCTACCTTCCGGAGGTATCCTATGGCAGATTCTTACTAAATCCACGGGCAAGAGAGGGGAAACAACGTTCTACTGCTGGCACCCCACGGCTTTTCAAAAACATGTATTCCGCCAGTTATCAGGATCCCATGTAAAAGTGTTGATTTCGCAGCAGAGCGTGGCATGTCTTTCTAATACTGAGTGCACGAAAGTGCAAGCGGTCGATATGTAGGACCTAAAGACCGTATCAGTGATAATACGGGGTGAGGTGACAAGACGGACCAGTTACAAACACGCAGTGAAAGCGGTCTGTGCGCATTCAGTTTTGCAAGCAGATATTGTTGCACTCGCAAGAGGACGTGTGCAGCGCATGTGCAATTCAATTACAAATTGTCATCAATTTCGACACCTTCCTATGCTGTGCCCTTCTAGCCCTAGAGCGGTAACATGACATACCCGTATTTCGAAAAATCATGATTGTGACATATATGGCATAGTCCGGTAACGTTGTCATGGCCATCTGCGGTCAACAACATATATTGTCAATTCGAAAAAAAATTACATTATATGGCTTTGAGATCACTTCTGAATTTGTTTTTTAAATACCGATCTTGAAATAAAATGAAAAAACGCGATTTATTTGTAAGAATTTTGGGTACACAATGACAACATTATAATAGCAGTGACTACAAAATTCGGCTTTAAAAAGGCGTACAAATATCAATTTATTACCTACAAAGCCTGGACCGGCAGTAAGGAAGTTATAATTTTCAGTATTGTGCTGTAAAATAAACTAATTAAGTCATTTAATAATAATAATGTTTGTGCTATATTTTAACACCTAGGCAATAACTAATAAAAATAATAAAAGTATACTAGAGTTACATAGTATAATATACACTCTATTTTAGGCTACAAAATTAGTAAAATACGAGATGTATGTACATATTTAAACTAAGTCCCATATTATACATACCAGTTCTACAGACCAAACATACAAAAATATCTAAATTACTAATAAGTAGTACCAAAATTCGGTATGTAGATACTAACGATATAAAAATTATATTAATCTTATCAGATAGACGATTAATTATCTAAAACATACATCTAATTATCTACAAATTCTCGAATTAATTACTCAATACATATAAATAAGTGTGTATAAAATACTCATCTATTTTGTAAACTTTATTTTACAATGTTTTCATCATTCATCATTTCAGCCGTAAAACGTCCACTACTGAACACAGACCTCCATCATGGATCTCCATAAAGGGTAGTTGCCATACTCACCACGCTTGGCAGGCGGGTCGGCGAGCGCAGTGCGGGATGTTGATACACGGAAAGACGCTGCCCATCTTCCAGACGTACATATCCCTTAGCAGGCTCTTGCTGCATCCACAGGTATGAAAGGAGGGGTATCATTCTACTGCCGGCACCCCACGGCATACAATGATTTCATTATTCATTTAATCGAATGGTATAAAAACTCACTTGACAAGATATGACATCTTTATCTTTATTACTGCACTTCACCACACTATCACCGGCCACTAACTGGTCATTAGTTACAAGTGATAAGCTTTATATGCGCCCTTATCTTTACACCCAAGTGATTGGTAACCTATCAGATAGCGACGGATACCGGACAAAGTACTCGGTAAATAATTATAACACGATGCCACGATGCTTCAAATCGAGATTTAGTTGTAGCAGTTGTGGTCTATGTCCATGATTTGTGGTTAAAAAAACTATGGAAATAAACAAATGAATTTCTGAAATTTCTTACAATCACAGAGCGCCGTCTTATAATGTAGCGGTGCTTTTGCTCTAGAAAGTCAGATAGGCCCCTTTGGGTGCGATAGAAATAAGGTCGAGCATCCTGACCCCTTATGACTTGCAGATCCATGAGGGAAGGCCTATGTCCAGCAGTGGACCTCCCACAGCTGAGATGATGATCCTGACTTCAAAACACGAACAACTCTAAAATACTATGCATAACTTAGTATAAATCAATCAGTGTTTATTTCAAGAAATACATTGTAAAGTGAGAAGTTAAAAGTGTTATTTATTACATCATCACAGGAGTTACTTAGTAAAGCAGAACGTTCTACTATGAATTAGTTTGATTATGATACATCTATAATCAAACATTAAGAACCAGAACAGACGGTCATGTAGAACGAAACGTAGTCACTAACAAATCAAATCAAATCGTTTATTTGCAACTTAGAAACACATAAGTACATAACAGAATACACTTTAAAAGGCAATACAAACAAGAGGTAAATAGCTAACACACAAAGAGGATTTTAGCCTTAAAATAAACTAAAAGCTGCAAAATGGTCCCAACTCAGCATATGCAGGTTACGGAATAACCTGCGCTGGTCTTCCGTTGAGGCCTTTGAGACCGGTTCTAAAACTAACATAAATATAAACGGACAACGTTAAAGGTGTTAAAAATGTGTAATACTTTAAGTCTATCAAATAACTCAAGCGCAAAAGAAAAAATATTTAAACAGGAGAAACTCATTTTACTGTGCAGCTTATTAATATAATTATTTTCTATAAAGATATATTCTTAAAATTATAACAGATTTAGGTACCATGTTACTACATAATCATGTCACTTAGACTATACTTATATCGTGTTTAAGATGTTCCTGCTCTTTCTGTCGTTGGAGTAAAAATTTTTTTAGCTTTTTTCTAAAACCAAATAAACTTGTATGGTTCCGTATCGGTGGTGGAATATTGTTCCAGCATTTCGATGCAGCATATCTAAAACTACCCCTAAAAGCGGCTGTTCTGTGTTGCTGGGTAGAAAGCTGCACCGAACACTGACGTCGATTACATGATCTCCTATTCACCATCTCATTTAATTTGACACTAAGATAAGTGGGAGAATTATGCTTCAGTACGCTAACAACGATGTATAGGCAAAATAAGTGTTTACAATGTCATAATCAGTTCCCAAGTCACCTTCAACAAATAACAAACAACAGAGCGACTTCCTCCCGGTATCGGAAGCGCTTTCGATTTGGGGCTTGTCAGTTTCAGCGACCGTGTCGCTAAATGTTAAACGATACGTACGCAAATGATTATAAATGGTGTACCCGTTGTGGGTACACCTAAATGCAATATTGTAGGTTAAAATATAATATCACCGAAAGATTGAAGATCAAATAGGCACCTGCGGTCGCACTGAAAAGTATTTTTTTGAATTTTAATGTCAACAGAAAAATTGCAATAAAATTTAATAAAGGACAGGACATTTTCAAAGAAATGAATAACCTTATCAAAAATTTTACGGTTCCGGTGAGTTCGAACCCACATCCGTAGAAGATGGACAGCAGCGTCTTTCCGTATATCAACATCCCGTAGTGCGCTCGCCAACCCGGCTGCCAAGCGTGGTGTATGGCCAGTACCATGTAATGTTACCCCTCCTTTCATGCCCGCGGATGCAGTAAAAGCCTGTTAAGGATGAACGAGTCGCTCATCTTTCCATACAAACGTGGAAGTGTAACTACTCCACTGTTTGACGTTAACCATCCAACACTAAGGATTATAACAATTTATCTCGTCATAATCTATGTCTGTATACACCCCAAACCGTAAAACAAAGTATTTATTTCAAAAATACAAGCTTCTAAACTTTCGTATTTCAACACTGATTTAAGCCCAACTTTGGACAAAACTAAATAATATAAGGAGAAAGAAAACTCAAAAATAAATGCCGTTCCGACATAGTTTAATTATTCAAAAGTTGAAATAAATGTTATTTTGAAAAGATTACACTCAAGTTTTTCTATAATAACCCTTGTGCTAAAAGTCTATTCACATATTCTTGCGCGGTCGGTTTAGGAATTAATCATTGTGCATTTCATTCTAGGGCGCGGGTAAACATGTGAATATGTCGTAGGAGTGTCTTAATAAATAAATAAACACACTATAGCATACATTTAGGCCGCGCTCACTGACGACTTTGCCTCCGCGACTAGTTGGACCTTAAGGGATACCTACGGAAGATGGGCAGCAGCGTCTTTCCGTATATCAACATCCCGTACTGCGCTCGCCAATCCGCCTGCCAAGCGTGGTGAGTACCTATCGCAACTACCCCTCATGGAGATCCATGAGGGAGGCCTGTGTTCCGTAGTGGACGTTTTACGGCTGATATGATGATTTTGTTTATTTCAGTACTAATAATTGATTCGATTTTAATGTTTGCTTGTACAATACTAAAAATAAACAAAAATTTACAAATCTTTATGAAGACGTACACAACTGATATTAAGAAATTATCATCTGCCTCCATTTAAAAAAATAATACATAAAAACAAGAAACCTTCGAGTCTGAAGAAGAACTGCGTCAACTCGTCATCTGGCTGCGAGCCAAGACCACTAGGAACACTAATAAACCTAGTGGAAGCGGATATAGAAGTCAACGACAATACTCCGGCATTTATTTCTGCTAATTATGATAGGCAAGTCACCATGTGCTGTGAACTAACCGTTTCGGAATAGAATGGAAACCTTTTATTTGTGCTAAAATGCAATTACCAGAACTTATTTACAATCATTTGTGCCGTACGCTGCCGGAAGATGGGCGGCTTTGTATACTGAGATAATAAAAGATAATATTAACTTTGAGATTACCGAGTTTTTAAAGGTTATAACATCTTGTTTCCTTAGGTTTCTAAAGCCAGTTTATCGTGGTTTTCACTTAGAAACTCATTAACCATGATCGCGGAACTTCATTATTTTGAAATGGGTTGTTTGATGTGATGTGTGACTGTGTCAAGTGCATACAACGGCGCCACAGAATACCTTATATACTGAATAGTGACCGATTTGCGCAATTTAATTTTTTTTATTTGCTTAACATGTGGTGTGTGAAATTGTCATAATATTAATACAGGCATCTCACATTGCGTGTGCTAATTGTGAATGTTACTCGTCATGATCTCAGCCGTAAACGTCTACTGCTGGACATAGGCCTCCCTCATGGATCTCAAGGAAATCATGGGGGTTTTTGTCATACTCAACACGCTTGGCAGGCAGGTTGTCGAGCGCAGCACGGGATGTTGACATGACACACGAAAAGACGATGCTGCTATCTTCCGGAGGTTTCCCTTGTCAGATTCGTACTACATTGACGGGCAAGAGGGGGGCAACATTCTACTGCCGTTATCCCACGGCAATCACGGAGCTTATGGACCTTCTAATTTAAGACTAAACAATTGTTTACATGACATGGTATTATTATCTGATAATCGAAGAACTGTAAATCCATAAAACATCCACATATAGGAACTGCAGTAAAATGTCATCGTTTCGTTAAACGTGATCGCATACTTTTTTTGCGATTACATGTTTTTCTGTCTGTATTGTACTACATTGAGGATTCTGTGAGAATAGCTCCATGTTAAGCATTTACTTCAAGTTGGTTTATGACGGCGTTTGGAAGTGACCTGCACTTCCGAAATGAACTGTGTGGGCGGGCTGAGGCGGGCAGTGGAGGGGGGCGGAGCATGTTATCTCGCTTCAAACGTGCATTGTACGGCAATAAACGTGATGGTATGGGAATCTCACCATCAAAGATACTTCTTGATGGTCCACAATAACATTACCCTCGGTAACATAGTTTGTTCATTTTGAATCCACACCGATAGAGGCTATGCGGAAAGAGAACCGTCAAAAGATTTCTAAAGACTCGCCACGCTTGGCAGGCGGGTGGGCGAGCGCAGTACGGGATGTTAATATACGGAAAGACGCTGCTGCCCATCTTCCGGGAGTATGCCTTGGCAGATTTTTACTGCATCCACGGGGGGTTACTTGGCACCCCACGGCAATGTCTATACAAGATATTTGACTTTATAAACTTATTGGTAAAGTTTAAAATGTCTTCACCTCGTTTGTGCCTACTGCAATTTAGAGTTTAAGCTCGGTCGGAAGATTAAAAAAAATACATTCTACTTACACTTCATTCTCGTCTATAAACATTTCTGTGTGCTTCGACCTGAAACAAAGAACGATCAATCAATTAACTGTTTAATAAAACAGCGGGATTTGCAATGCCGATAATCACGATTGAAATTAAACATACCAATAAAGGCACCACTGAAAAAAGTGCAGTAATAGTGTCAATAAGCATAGCTCTGTCTGTCCGTCTGTGTATTTCACGATTACAACCGAACGCGTTGACCGATTTACATGAAAACTTTTTTGTTAGCACCGTCTTATTGAGAGAAGGGGACTGATTTGACATTTCTAGTACTCAAACCTCAGTCGGTCCAGTAGAGACTATTGATCCTAATAAGCAAGAGGATCGATTGGCATCAAAAAAAGTTTTTGTGTAAAATTACCATTTTCTTGCTGACTGTACATTTTTTCCAAAATCTGTAAATGCAGTTCAGAATATCTTAAAAATTTATGGATGGTCTTCTAACAACGTTTTCCTGTAACTATAACGGTTAAGGTACCTGCCCTTACTGTCCCGTCTCAAAAATTCACCCTGTATATCATGTAATAAATATTGTGACACAAAATAAACTTCTTTTCTATTTCTATTTCAATAAGGGTGATGAATAAAGCGTAGGTTTATACTTGAATCCCGTTTTAGAGCTAGTGGGTGTCAAGCACCTTGATGTAGGAAACATTGGATCTTTCTAAGGGTTTCGAAGGCTTCAATTCATCAGCATTTTCTTCCTGTTCACTGCCCGACGTCAACCCCCTTTGATAATTCTTATACATTCAATTTGTTGTTAGCCTGGTATGTAAGTTATAGGGAACCGCTAGGGTTTGCTCAGGCGTCGAAATAACGTAAGAGATCAGGAGCATGTTTTGCTGTGCCTAAATTCCGGGTCATCAAGGTGTAACCCCACTGTCAGGATAGGGCCACACCCACTATTAGTAAGTCAAGAGGCAAGCCCCCGTCCGCTGCGACACCGCGGAACAGCTCTGCGGGTTAATTTTAGAAAAACTTGCACGTCAAGTACCTACATAGCGCACACGCGATGACGACCGACGAATGGAATTTAGGTCTCACACTATATTTTACGCTGTCGTCTCAAATTTTCGGAAAAACATTTGTTATAAACGTTACCTACAGTGAATAACATTTCCAATAGGTACAGCAATGGTACGAGATTAAAAGTAAATGGTATCTTCTGTACACGACAAACCGTCTCGCGCAAATCTCAGACTCGCAACTAAGCAAATTTATTCGCTGATGCATTGTAACTATTTTACAATAAGGCAACTAGATGCACTTGCAATCAGCGTGCAGCACGATGACCCACTAATTAAGCAAATCTGTTGATGATCAATTAATTTTTCATTAATTCTAAAAGCCACCAACCAAGAGACGCCCTTGATACGCTGACCCCAATTTGTCGCACCGGTAATTAAATTAAGTCCACTTGTGAGTAAAGTTACACCGTTTTAGCAATAGACAGAGGCGGGCAGAAGCCAGGGGCATTCTTGTTACAGAGGTCTTATAAGTTCCTTAGAATTCAAACATTCCCGATCACAACACATTATAAATATAATATCTTCCCGCGTAGCGACCACGATAGGTGTAATCCTGTCGAAACGCCGCCGGGATAAACATATAGGCCATAAATACCCGATAATCCAATATTTCTGCCAGAAGCCAGAAGATAAAGTCCTTTAAATCAAAGGTATACACAAAGCATACACATAAACACAGCATATTTCCTAAAACGAGTTTGGGTAAAGAACGCAACATTAAATTAGCATACTAGTATGATAAGCCAACAATGTCGATATCCGACGTAGGAAGAATCGAAGAAAGTCTAAGATGTCGGAACAGGCCCATGGAACTCAAGTGGAGTTGGGCAGAACAGATTGCAAGGCGATGACAGGCGGAGCAAAGCCTCGACTGAATGGTGGCCGAGCATGGGAAAACAAGTGTCGGGCGACGACGGTTAGGGAGGTGGGTCGACGACACAGTTCACGTCTTGGGGCGTCAGTGAATGCGACTAGCACAGGACCGTGGTGGATGGCACAAGCTAAGGGAGGCCTATACCCGCAGCAGTTAGTGAAGTCAGGCTGTGGATGATGATGATAAGCCAAACAGCTTTGACAGGAAGCTCATCACAGGAGTACTAATTTGAATGGTTATCAATATTTATCGGGAATACCACAATTATTTTAACGACTGTATTTATCAGATAACTAAACGTTAAAGTTCAGACTTACAAGTCATGGTCTACCAAAAAGCATTGCGATATTTTGTGTGCGAAAAATGTCAATCAATGCGAATAATGACATTCAAGCAAGTCATTAATGAGCCCGCTCTACTCGCAGTGGACAACCCAAACCTTCAGAACCCTACTCGCAGTGGACAGCCCAAACCTTCAGAACCTATGTGACACGTAGGTAGTTTTATAAGGTCTAGTTTTTCCTAAATTGTAAAAATAAATAAACAAGTTTTCCACAAAGCATAACATATTAATGTTATATTCCTCGTACAGTTAATATTGCGGTTTATAAATAGAGTACATGAATGGAAAACCTCAAGTATTTAATTAATAGTAACATTACTAAATTATCCTGAAGTGAATAAGAACATTGCATTGGGGTGCTGGCAGTAGATAGTTGCCTCTTCTCTCTTGCCCGTGGATGCAGTAAGAAGCCAATGGATACCTTCGGAAGATGGCGATTTTCCGTGTATCAGGCCAGCCGAGCGTGGTATGGCAACAACCCCTTCACGATACTTGGAGATATACATATGTACGTATCTATCTAAGGCACAGCAGTAAACGTACAACGGCTGAGATAATGATGATGAGTAGTTTTAGCGAACACGGATTAGCGACGTTACGTATTCTCCCAGACAGCTACATTGATCTAATTGAAGGAAAACGTTTAATTATTCATTCAAGAATGTAAGCTAATTGAAGGAAAACGTTTAATTATTCATTCAAGAATGTAAGCTAAGTGATTAACATAAAACATTATTGTTTTAATTAACATAAACAATCAAAGTGATTCACCTGCTGAAATTTTCGAATCAAATAGAACGGTTTTAGTAAAAAGGTTTTTAAAACTGTTGAGATTTCCGAGAAATCAATGGTAGATGCGAAAGGCGAGGCTAAAATGTTTACTGAGAAAAACGAAGGCTCATAACGTAACTGAACCGAATTTCATAACGGTGTTGCGCTTAATTAAATTGTTTACCTCGTTCATGTAATGTTCAACATTATTGAAATAATATTCCAGTACGAACAACGTGCTGTGGAACAAAGCAAAGATTTAAAATCTTTGAATACAAGTATATTTATTCACTCGAGACTGCACGGGACGTGTCAACGTTTTGAGCTCCAAGCACTTTTAAATATAGCCTAAAATACGAAACAAAAAAAAAACAACTTACGTCATCGCATCTAATGAAGTCCAAGCATCGAATAGAACTGGAGATTCTAAGGATACAGCGAATAATGACAAAGAAGCACAATTAGCCGGTAGAGACGGTGCGAACGACGCGGATGTAGGAGCAACAATGCACAACGGCAGACACGCTGGCCCGTGGGCCGCAGGGGATAATGGGGCACGTGACCGCGGTAACACAGCCTGGGATACACTGACTCATTGTATTTAAACCACACAGTACCACACAGTATGTAGAAGCATAATGTGATTACAGCTTTGCTTAAGGTGTTTATTAAAAGTAAAATAAAAGAATGAATAATTTCTGAAAAATGTTGTCTAGTTAAAGATTGAATTTAAAACCCAAATCAAACAAAAACAGCATTGTCATCAATATTAACATTTTTGTAACAATGGAAGCATTTACTGTTTACAAAATAACTTGCAGTCTTTCTAAACTCGGCCTATAACAGCACAACATTCAACATTCTTGGACAATGTGGTGCAAAGTCCAACGGAGCAATTGTATCGTCGCACGAGATCCATCGCTGACGACACCACTACGAATTGGACCAGAATGAAAACACGAACTTTGGATTGCCATTGTGGAGTTGTGGACCGGCAGATTACGCAGCAGTTGATATTGGTTCCGGCACTGGGGTGCACAAGCGACCGACACTTCAATAGCGACAGAATTGCCTTTGATTGAATGAACGTACGTAAAACGGTTTGTTTGGTACGACGAGAAGATTACTGTAATCGTTTCGTCTGATTTGATGGGCGATGTGTTTAATGATTACTCCGATACAAGTCAATAAGCTTCAAAATCATCACTTTATTTTACCTCTTCTAGTATTTGGCATACATTTCAACAGAGTAAACAAAGAAATATCACAACTGGTTTTAACTACATATTAATAAATAAATGCTAACCATTGTATAAATGATTAACATAAACCTAAGTCAACCAACTCACGTGGTTTCTTATTTGATTGTTGTGACTCAGCCTGCTTATATTATTTGTGTACGATTCGTATGTGGGTGGTGGGTAGGAACAAAAAGTTACACCTTTGTCCTGTCTCTACATTCTGTCATAATCATAACATTACTAAGAGCAAAATAATATGTTGTTGTTATTATATTTTTTAGAAACCGTTGTTTTAAAACGGAAAGGCAATCGAAGAAATAGCGCCTAAACCAATTATTGGCAGGTGAATAAGATATTCTATTACTTATTTATATGATGCAATCAAGAATACCATATAAACACAGCAGGCTCTTATTTTATATATTGTCTGCTAAGATATGCAAAACTAATTAATGTGTAAGGCCACAAGGTTGTCTGTACTAATTGACAAATTACTAAGGTATTGTCTTTCAATGTCAAGGTCGTGGAATAATATAAATAAATGGAGGATCATTAATACATCTAATAACACAATAACGTCAATCCCCAATAGTCTGACTGAAGTGGCTGTAGATATCAAAAACACGGAAGTAAATGTTATGGCAGATAAAGAAAATAGCCATAACATGATAATGAACCAAAACTATCTAAACATACTAGACTTAGACATGATAAGGGACATATTTACAAATAATATGGGTTATCAATATCCGCTAGGAGGCAACACATTGTAGCTTTCTGACGCCATTAAGGAAAATATGAATCAGTAACCTGAATCTGCCTTTCACGCATCAGTAAAGTGATCAACAATAAATTTTCATTGTATCATACCTTTGATGCCTTTTAAGAAGAGTGGTGGAAAGAAGCCTGTGATAGCAAAAAGAGGAAAGAAATAGGGGACCGAGCAAAATAGGTTGAAAAAACAAACTGCGAATTATGCCTACAGACTACAAACACCTCCTTAAGTGAGATCTGACATTTATGTCCACATCTTGTCCCCAGCTATCGAATTTATGAGGCCACAGGTCATCAGATACACTCCAGGCGTTGTTAACCTTATTTTCAGTATCTACTCCAAAGGTTGCATTAATATTCCACTTAACCGCATTGGAGACATGTTTATTTTTAGTTTGATTATCGGTTATAAATATTCTTGACTTTGGAATCAATGAGTATCCATGTGAAAGTGCAATGCACAGCATTCTGATCTTTACTGCAATCTACACTTATGTTCCGCTTGAAGAAATCGGTAAAATGAAATGAAATGAAAATGCGTTTATTGGTACACCACACCTTAATTAAACATAATAGGTCAACATCGGCAGCAAAACCCATCATAGTAAAGTGGCTCAAAACATTAAACTATGACCAGACAGAAGATATAGTCCATATTAATTAAATAACATATTTAATCATTCATTAATAGTTCACACATTATTTTATACAATATTGTAAAACTCGTATTCATATGACTGTGTTTTTATAATTCTACCTTGTTTATATTTATATTGCTTAAATTAGAGTACAACACACTGTTTTCTGTAATAGTATTTCGTATGCAAGTTTCCTCGACACAGGCCTCGCCTAGTGAGGAAACTGATAGGTACCTCGTATATGTAGTCTCAGTGTTATCAGTGTAATTAGTTTTAAGTAATGTGTATTATTTTCATCTTGTTTCACTGTAATAAATTATTTTTCATTTTCATTTTTTTCAATTAATAATCTAACTTATGAAGGTTACAGATTTTCATAAAAGTGTGGTGTGCCAAAAGGTTCTGTCTCAGCAATAGTTGCACCTAAGATAAAAGATGCAACGCTGGTATTCTGACAGAACCTTTTGAGTACCGCAACAGAACACATAAAAAAATACGAATAAACAGAAATGTCAATGCAGGCATCACTTGAAAAATAATTTTACGTAGCCCAACAAGGAGACCAAAGGTAAAGGTATTGAGCCAAATAATATTATGTAAACTATTCCACTTTCTATAGAACAGTTACCATCCAGCGTTTACCAAAACCAACTACGTGTTCTGTTTGCTAAAAAAGTTATCTTTATCCCAGAACACTAGCATTAGTGTAAGTACAGATGTCTTTCATAAACAAACCGTTTAACATTGCGTACCAATTTCATATAAAACAGAATTATCTGATGTTGTAAATCTACGTCCATTATGCACGGCATTGGCGACATGCAACGGATCCTATCAGGCGAGTACACGTGGTTGTGGTACATACGTGGCGCAACTTTGATGTCGTACACATGTGCCTTACAAATCACGGTTGTCTTGATTTGTTTTTAACAAGGGCCAAAGTGCGGGAAGAGTCAAGGTAGTCTCTTGTCATAATGAAACCACATCAGGTATAAGAAGTTATATGTACAGAGTTTAAAACAAATCTCCTCGTCATTTAAAAATATTAGGGAAACGTCAGCACGTCATCGCACAAGTCTGAACACTCTAGCAGGTTAATTAAAGCACAAAAACATATGATGCACACCGATATCCTCATGTTTGCAGATGATACCGTCCTGCTTTTTCATGGCTCTACCTGGAATAATGCTCGTGACTTGGCTGAAAAAGGACTGGCTCTAGTGATTGCGTGGCTTGAAAACAATCTACTGACGTTAAATGCTTCAAAAACAAAATACGTATGTTTCAAAAAAACTAACGTTGGTAGAGAGCCTAGCGACTTTACAATACGTGCACATACTTACCCCTGCAACCGTAGCATCAACATTAATAATATGAATTGCGACTGTTCTGCTCTTATACGTGTTGACCAAATCAAATACCTCGGTGTAGTTGTCGATAGTAGGCTCTCATGGGCGCCGCATATTGATGTGGTATCCAAACGCATACAGAAGCTGATCCGGGTTTTTAAAACTCTTCGTACAGTTGCAGACCAAAAGTTGCTGCTCCAAACCTATAAATCCCTAGGCGAGTGTATAATTGGATACTGCATCCGTTCTTGGGGTGGTGCTGCGAAGACGCACATAATACAACTGGAAAGAGCACAACGTGCTCTACTCAAGGTAATGATTTTCGATACTCAACTACAGAGCTTTTTAAAATGTGTAATGTTTTCTCTGTTAGAAAGCTCTACATTAGTAAATGTATCGAAAGATACCATAGGGAGACTGTTCCCAACTTGCCTATTACTAACAAAAGACTAGACAAATGCCCTGTACCAAGATGCAATAGTGCCATCGCCTAGAGACATTATAATCACTTGGCTCCCTATTTGTACAACTCACTACTGAAGAAAACTAAAATAAAAGGGCTTACCATTCACAAACTTAAGATCGCCATTGCGGTCTGGCTTGACGAATTTAAGTATGATCAAGCAGAGAGACTATTGCTAAGACTGCAATAATAAGTTTAAACTACATACCTATAAATACACATATTACATCTACTCATCTCACCACATATACCTTACCCATATACTCACACACGCGCACACACACACCTACATCATTTTTTTTTTTTATTTAAATCTTATTTTCGTAATTATATTGACATTCACATTCATTCATATTGACAATTGACATTTTTTATTTGAATATTATTTTCGTAATTATATTGGCTTATTCATAATTGTATTATAATATTTTTAGAATTTGACGATTTATTTTATATTGTTAACATAGGCCCAAACACAATTGCAGTGCCCTTGCAGGGTACATGTACTTACTTAAGGCTATTTTAGATCTAAGCTGTATAAAATATGTACATGGAAAGCAAAATAAATGAAATATGAAATATGAAATACATTACACACAATGCAATTTTTCTTCTCTTCTTTTTTATGTTGGTTGTTGTCAAATAATAGTGTTAGATAAAATAAGATAATAAATAGTTATAATAAGTCAACTAGTTAAGGAAAATTTACAATGGAACTTTATAGGGAATAGAGTACTGCTATCCTGTAACACAGTGAAAACTAACACAGGAAACAGGGCACTACTTACTGTAAACCCCATTTATTATGCAATATTTTTTTTTTGTATTTGTATTTTGTAATTACAGCTAGTAGTAACTAGGTAATGAGGTGATTCCATCATGGTTGGCGACAGCCTCTGGTCATTATCATTACGCCTCTAATTACCGCCGCGCCGCTGCAATATGTTCTCCCTGAGGCGTTAAATTACTCCCGAGAGCTGAGATCACGTCTTCGCCAGTAACTTAGACTCACCATTAGGCCTGAATACTCGAGTGTCTTGTAGTAATCAGCAGATCAATGAACTCGTAAAGCATGCTCTGTGCTTATTACAAAAGTCTCTGTTCTCTCGGGTGCAAGGTGGATCGTTATCTGTGTGTGGTGTGTGTATCTCTCAGCTCTTCAAGTAATCGCGCAACCTGCGCCACCTCGTGGTGTCTTATATTGCCGGGTACTCGTTTTAACAAACACCAAGTCTTTAATTGAGGATATCGTTAATTAAACTTGCAGTTTATCTTTTTTCGTTTGTCGTTGAATATTCGAATTCTACGCAAGGTTAAATTAATTACAATCATGATTTATAAACACTTGTAAATTTTATATAAATTAGGCTTTTATTCAAAGCTAAAAGGTTTATGTGAAGTTGATTAAACTATCACACCTAA
This sequence comes from Pasiphila rectangulata, assembly GCA_963082625.1. NCBI lineage: Eukaryota > Metazoa > Arthropoda > Insecta > Lepidoptera > Geometridae > Pasiphila > Pasiphila rectangulata. The sequence continues at coordinate 22,679,102 of OY720238.1, read as the reverse complement.
TTCAAAAGCAGAAACTCGAATACATTATTTAATCTCAATTACTGAAGCGAGGCGATGCTTGTTGCACTGTTGGTAACGGTGTCTGAGTATCCACCGAGGCACTCAACCGTCCCAAGATATTGTAAATTCTAATCAAAACAAGATATTGTAAAAGGACAAGTCGATGAACCTCGCTATGTAACAAAAAAACTACAATGCGACCTAAATACTAGCCAAGACTGAGACGACGAGACGAGACCACAATATGGTTTCTAAAAGTGGATAAAATAGCATTATTAAAAATAAATAGTACAGAAAGTGAAAATAAGGAGGTCAAAAATACGTTTCCCAAATACAAATCATCATTTCAGCCATAAAACGTCCACTGATGAACACAGGCCTCCCTCATGGATCTCCATGAGGGGTAGTTGCCATACTCACCACGCTTGGCAGGCGGGTTGGTGAGCGCAGTATGGGATGTTGATAGACGCTGCTGCCCATCTTCCGGAGGTATCCCGTAGCAGGCTCTTACTGCATCCATGGGCATGAGAGGAGGGGTATCATTCTACTGCCGGCACCCCACGGCGGGAAAAAAAACACAACAACAAATACAAATGTAATGTAACAATCACGGCACTTGTGCTTATGTATTTACACAGATTAAAGCACGTATGAAGAAGAGTGAGATGCGACAATAGAGGATCTAAAGGATCGTACGTAAGGAAGTGGAAATCCGCTGTACATGTAGTGGTACCTTTGTGTAATAGGCAATCGGATATTCCTACGGGTTTCCCTATGTAAGGATAGGTACACCATAGGAAAACTTGTTGCAATATCTGATTAAAAACTTCGGAAAATACCAAAGGCGTCAGTCAGTTCATCAAAAAATAAGAATATATTTTATTATTCACAAACAAAACACGCAAGAGTGAACGCACTTGACATGGCTCTAAGTGTAAACTACTTGGTGTGCATAAGTGTAACTACAAGTGCACTTGGTAGCAATGTGGGGAGACAACATTTATTTCACCTGTGACATCACATGTGACGAAATGTTCATAAATGTTTTTTGTAAACACCTCCTTTCATATTAACATAACTTTATTCTATAGACTTCGATGTCCCGTAACGGTATGTTACGTGTGGATAGCGTAGTACAAATTTCATTAAAATTGAACATAGAGGCATAAAGTCATTCATTATAGTACCGTTCGTAGTCGCATCAATTCTAATAGAGATGTGAGACAGGCATGTTCATTATGCAGATGTTTTGTATTTATAGGTTATTTTGCATTTTCCACCTGTATTGTATTATGGAAGGATCTACAACGTCAATATCATTTATGATGTAAACATACATACATATAATCACGCCTTTTTCCCGTAGGGGTAGGCAGAGACCACTTCTTTCCACTTGCTACGATCCTTACATACTTGTTTCGCTTCGTCCACTTTCATTATTTCCTTTATACATGCTCAACTCCCAGTAAATCTCTATAATGCAAATTGTAAAGATCAGAAAACAAAGTAAATTCGTGAAAACCGCGCTGCGCAACATGTAGGTAGACCGGTATGCTTACGGTTGACGACGGACGATGAAAGTAAAAATAATATGTCTAAGCGTTACTTTATTGCAAACAACCGCCGCGAAACTGGCATTCATGTCAAACAAGACGGTAAACATTGAAGCGCGACGAGCGACGACGCAGTTAGTGAATTACACGTGGCAGTTGCAACTGCATACTCACCGCGAAGCTTTCAGCAGAACTATATTAAAGTAACACTTATTAACAATCACAGCCACGTATATAGGAAAATAAAAAGTAAATATAGACGCGCACTCAGCGTGTGGCCGGCGCGGGCCACGTTCCGAAACTGAGTCGAATTTCCACGCGAAGCTGTGACGTGCGTGTATCCCGAGAGCGGTGACGGGCCGTACTGCTTGCAAACTCGCGTATAACCAAACTTTGCGAATTTTAGCGCCGCTGCCGAGGCCGGTACAGATGTCAACACTGCAGTGGCAGATGGAAATGTGCATCTGATACGACTTTACGAACGGAGATCGAGTAAAGTCCGCGCACGGCTTACCGGTTTGCCAATACCACCTGCATAGAAATAGATGAATAAGAAACAACCTTGGTGGATCACTTTTAATGAGGCTAAATGACCTATAATTTTCGTAATTGCAGATGGTACAGAATAAACCGCACTTTTGTACAACAAACTATGCAAGACAAACTTGATTCGCATTGTTAATGACCAAGCAAAACTGACTGCAATTACCCTCCCTTGTGTAACGTACCTGTAATACACACATAAGCCAATGTGCATAGAACTAGTACTAGAAGTAAACAAGCATATTTATCTGAATATTAGCGACTATTCAAATATGCAAAGTTATTCAAATTACCAACGAGTAACAAAAATAAGTTAAAATTAACAATTAATATTTTCTCGTACGATCGTTTACAGCAATACGTAGTACTTACGTATGTAAAAGATCACAATTGAATAAGGTTCTAACATGCTACACAGAAAAGTCATCAATTTATAAACCTTTATTGAGTACAGAAATAGCTTCCTAGATTACGTATAGTATAGGACAAAAATACTGAAGCAAACAATAACCAAAAATACTACCGAACGTACTGACTGACCTTGCATGAAACTTACGGGTTTAGTATCCAGCGACACACCCAGAAACTAAAAATAGCTTAATTCCTGCCTCCAGTGTTTAGTGCAAGCGCACCGATCTGACCGAGCTTTTAATTCAAACGGAAACGGGCATGGCATCGATTGTACACCGCTATGTTAGGGAAGTGTGTGTCTGTGACATGCTGTGGGGTGCCGGCAGTAGAAAGTTGTCCACCTCTCATACAGTAAGAGTCTGCCAAACGTTACCTCCGGAAGATGGGCAGCAGCGTCTTTCCGTGTATCAACATAACGTACTGTGCTCTCCAACCCGCTTACTTAACCCCCTTATGATCTTGGAGATCCCTGAGGGAGGTAAGTCCAGCAGTGGGCGTGGACGTGGTCTTACGGCTAAGATGATGATGATGAACTTTTATGAGAATTATTGTTTATGTAGTACAGAAGTTTATTAAGGTTGTATTTGTCACATCCTTTGACGTTCACTATTACCATCCTTATTATTTTTTACGTCATTTTATCTATAATAGATGCAAAGGCCTTACTTACGGGACGCTGCAGTGCCTGGGACATTGTTAGATGGATTAGGCATGCCCAGCACCTATTATAAAGCTGTATTACACTGCACGGTATTCAGGGCCCGGTAGTTAGGGCGATTAGGGAGCAAGGCTTGCCGCGGTCGCGCTAGTTAGGGTCCCTTACGCTCTAACTCTTTTTACACCACTCTTAGTTAGGGTAAGGGTCCCTGAATACCGTGTAATGTAATACAGGCTATACTTATTGCGTGCAATAAATGTACATTGTATTGAGGAACGAGTGTGGCTCCACAATTGATGCTAAGAGTAATCTACATAATGTATGTATATCCAGGAGACCAAAGTCGAACACTGAATAGAATAATTCCTCAACAACAATCTCTGGATTGTTGCATCCTGCTTTGTTTTTAAAACTGAACGCGACAATAGTCTTTACATCTGTTGAAATAAGAGTCTTGAATTGTTCGGATGTGTCTGACAATGTTATATCGGGGTAAGCACTCCTACACGTGAGCGGTGAAACAACCGGTAAGCGCGCTGCGGAATGACCCTAGCTCCTCCGTATACGGGCGACCATGGTTTCTGCCGGAGCAAGTTCCATTGAGCGTACTGCGTCATCGCGGGTCAACGTCACTGACAAGTACACTTATACGGATCAGTCCAGATATCCTTAGTTAGACGTTAGTCACTCTTATATGTAATCTGTTTCCGTTCCATGGTTTCGCTTAGATATCAGATTGATGATTTGAATTCGCTTGGTTCTTATCTATCTACAAACCTTTATGCATTTTGCGATTGTGACTCAGGGATTAGAAATAATAAAAATAAACTGTTTTTACTTTTTTTGATACCGATATTAGAAAGAAAGAAACACTTTTTACACGATTTAGGAAAAATAAATGCTCATTGATTGCATGTTATTATTTTTTTCGGAGCTTTGTAATCCGCAATAATACATACACATATTTATATAATACAACCTTTAGTTAAAATTGCTTTTTCTTATTCTTATTCGTCAAGTCTATCAAATATTTATGCAGAAATTTTCCTTACTTCTGTTGTTAGTGCCTTCTCATTTTTTCTTGCACGCCCAGGTTGACTGGTAGAAAATGCTATTAGCATTAAGTCCTCCTCTGTACATTGTTTTTGTGCACAAAGTATTAAATAAATAAATAGAGGTAAAGTCTCATGACTTGTCAAACAAGAACACGCGATATTATATCAATAATATCGTGTAAATAGATTAATTTTGTAATAAAATGTAGCAATGCCACTATTTAAGATTTAAAATTGTTTTCTTATACACCAACATAATAATATAGATTTATTGTTTCTACTTACGTACCTAATTCCACAACGAAGCCAAAATCGGTTGAGCAAAATAAAAAAATGAGGGTGAATAATGATGACGCTGGTAACACTCGAGTTTTTTTGCATGTAATATTTATGTCAGTAATGACAGTGTGCGTAGCGTTGCGTATTTTTCCCAAATTTTAAACCTGTGTTGAGAATATATGTCTGGTGTGTGTTGTCAAACAATTGTCATGTGTGTAGCTATGGTTTCAATTCCAATTTCTTCTCCCCCCGCAAAAAATGGCATATTTTTTTGTATTGAGAAATAGGCGCGTGCCTTGTCCTGTTTTATCTCGTCTAAGATTGCTGTATGGGTATGCAAACCGTACAGTGCCACATAAAAACAAAACAGCAACATAACTCGACAAACGTCCGGAAACACAAACAAAACTGTCTAATGACGTATTTGCTGTCCCTGAACACTGCGACAGCAAATACGTCATTAGACAGACTCTCTTTAGACTTACATGACTTTCTAGCACAGGACCCCGGTGTATGGCCACCAACTTAAGGAGGCCTATACCCGGCAGTGGGTAAAATCGGGCTGTACAAGTAAATCATTATGATCAAAGATTTAATTGTTTTGTTATGATGATAAAAAAGTCCAGTGTATGTAATATTTATGGTCACCACGCAGGATGACACGATAGGATAGCGGCGACCGCGGCGGCGCGAGCGCTTGTAGGATATTGGCCGTGGGTTGGGTGCGAAGTTCACGCCGAACCCCAGATCCCAAAATAGATGCGACAGAAAGATACTTGCTGTTACAAAAGTTATTAGGTATAAATAACTCGCCATAACGAGGTCAGTCTCAATTTCAATATGAGGGTATTAGGAAAGGAGGAAGGTAAGGTTTTGTGTTAATATTAGGGGTTAAAGTATGAAATTGCCGATTTGTACCTACTGAAAAATTTAAATTAGTTTTCTTTTTACTTAAAATTTTTTTTAATGAAAATAATTACCATTTTTATCTATACATTGCTGCCATCTAATAGGAAGGTCATTTCAGCCTTTGCGATAGAACTCTGGTGATCTAGATTCGACAAACTGTGTGAAAGCATTTTGTACTGCCTCCGGAGAAGAAAACTTTTTATCACGTAGAAAATTGTCCAAATCACGAAAAAAATGGTAGTCCGTTGCATTTCCCGTAGAGTTAAAACAGTTTCTCGTGCTGTAGGAGGTCTCGCGTTATCATGGAGCAATGATGGTAAAGATCGATTCATGAGTCGGGGCTGTTTCACTGCTAGTTTTGCCATCATTGTTCGGAGTTCGGCACAGTAGACATCTGCCGTTATTGCTTGACCAGATCGGAGAAAGCTATAGTGAATAACACCATGCTGGGACCACCAAACAGTTACCATTACCTTTTTATTGGTAAGCTTCGCTTTAGGACACTGTTGCGGCGTTTGACCTCGGGTCAGCCATTGCATTTTTCGCTTACGGTTATCGTAAAGAATCCACTTTTCATCAAGAATCAAGAATCAAAAAATACTTTATTCAGTGCGGCCGCATGGACCTTATTGACGCGTCACAAATTACAAAATAAAACAACACAAATAAATAGAATAAAGCACATAATTGAATCTGTTCACTTCAGATGACACGCGAGTTAGGAAAAGAAGTGAACAGAAGAACCTAACTCGGTCGTTATAGTCATCATTTAACAATTTTATTTTGTCTTATGTTACGTTTGACGGAGTTGGAGCAGATTCCGTCCCAAGTGGTTTTGTCCTCTAGGTAATCTGATATTTTATAATAAGCTTTATTGCACAGATTGCGTTTAATAATGTTTTTGAATTTATTCAATGATAACTTCTGCAACTCACTTGGGAGTTTGTTGTAGAAGCGTATACATTGCCCTTTAAAAGATATTTTCACCTTATGGAGCCTAGTAGTGGGCACAGCGAGTTTATTCTTATTTCTTGTATTTACATTGTGATTGTCGCTGTTTTTCTTAAACGAAGCAATATTTTTATGGGTGTACAACAGGTTCTCATAAATATATTGACAAGCTACTGTCATTATATTTATTCCTTTTAATTTTAGTGCGAAGTGATTCTCTGGGACCCATATTGTAGATAGAACGAATAGCCCTCTTCTGCAGCACAAATACGGTGTCTATATCTGCAGCACATCCCCACAGTAGTAAGCCATAAGACATAATGCTGTGGAAATAGCTGAAGTAAACAAGTCTAGCGGTATCAACGTCTGTAAGAAGGCGGATTTTTTTGACTGCATATGCTGCAGAACTAAGCCTACCCGATAGTTGTTCTATGTGTGGGCCCCATTGAAGCTTATTGTCTAAAGTTATGCCTAAAAATACAGTTTTTTCTGCAAGGTTTAAACTTTCACCTTTTAATTTAATCTTGGCATCAGCCTGTTTTACATTAGGAAGAGTAAATCTAATGCATTTTGTTTTATTTTCATTAAGTAATAAGTTATTGACATTAAACCAATTAACAACCTCTGAGATTGCATTATTCACCTCGTCATAATCGGTGGTACGTCGTTTCATTTTGAACAAAAGTGAAGTGTCATCAGCAAACAATACAATCTCATGATTGTTTTTGACAAGATGAGGTAGATCATTAATGTAAATTAAAAATAGAAAAGGCCCAAGAATTGATCCCTGCGGTACACCCATTGTGACTACAGATCCCGAAGAACGTTTTCCATTAACATCAACTCTTTGTATCCTGTTACTGAGATAAGAAATAAGTAGATCCAAAGAGATATCTCTAACACCATAGTGGCGCAATTTTCCGATTAATGTTTCATGGTGTACACAGTCAAATGCTTTTGAAAGGTCGCAAAAAACACCTAAAGCGTCTTGCGACCTCTCCCAAGCATCATAGATATGCGAGACTAACTCTATACCAGCATCAGTAGTGGAACGGCCGCGGGTAAAGCCAAATTGCTTGCAGTGAAGCAATTTGTTGTCGGCAAAGTGCTTAGATAGCTGATTTAAAATAAGCTTTTCAAAAATTTTACTAAATGTCGGCAGTACTGATATCGGCCTAAAGTTAGTGGGGTCCGACTTAGAACCTGATTTAAATAAAGGTATTATTTTACTGTGTTTCATCACATGTCCGTCATCAATTAGATCCAATATTCCTTCATTTCTGTATCGATTCAACAAGGCAACACAAGTTTCAACACGCGTTTCTTTCTGCAGTCAAATCATGAGGCACCCATTTTTCATATTTTTTATTTTATTTATTTGACGCAATTTTTTTTTTATTTATTTATTTAGGTACACAAAACACAAATCTCTAGTGATTGAATATTATATATTTTTATCCTGTCTTCATAACACAACCTAGACCGCCCGGGTTGGTGCCGGTAGACAAGTAATCTAAGGCATTTTCTTTGGACTCGTTCTATTGAGTTAATATGGACTTTGTAATTTGGAGACCATACCGAACTTCCATATTCCAAGATACTCCTAACCAAGGCAAAGAATAGGTATAGGACACTTCGAGGTTTTTTAAAGCCTTTGGTTGATCTTAGGACAAAGCCAAGAAGTTGATTAGCCCTAGTGGTAATTTGTCATTTTTAAATGAGTCAATATTGTTGGTAAGGTAACGTTAAACCATGCCGCTAATTCCTGGGTAGTTTGGCTCGGATCGGCTTCCACCATCTCTTTCAATTCATTGTTATTCACCTGTGTGGGCGGTCTTCCACGTGGTTCGATCTTCAAATCAAAGTTTCAATTACGAAAGCGTTTAAACCAAAATCGCACGGTCCGTTTATTAACAGTCCCCTCTCCAAACGCAACATTGATATTGCGAGCTGTTTCTGCCGCGTTAGTTCCGCGTCGGAACTCGTATTCAAAAATCACTCGAATTTGAATTTTCGAAATATCCAATCACTGGAATTTTCGAAATATCCATCTTTATTGTCGAAGCTGAATAAAAAAACAACTGAAAGTCGATAATCGAATGTTGCACATTTTTTAAAAGAAGAACTTCATATGTAAGATGTGAAAAAAGTTTCACTCAAAAATCTCAAACCATGAAGGTTCTATGTCATTTCTAAGTACCTATTACAATAAAACGGCAAATTCATACTTTAACCCCTATTATATGTAAACTTGTGATTAATTCACGCTGTCGATCGGGATATCTCACAAATTCTCAAGCATTCAAGCAGACGAAAAAGACCCCAACCGTCAAAATCAATAATATGGGTCATTTGTTCGGTTTGTTTGCTTCCTTCGCACCCTCAAAATCGACCACATTAATTGAGCCGATTTTGGTGGTGAGGAATGGTGGTTCCGGCTTGTCAATCCTAATATTTCTAGCCAGTCAAATAAACAAAACATTGAAATGAAATAAAAATGAAATGCGTTTATTGAGACACTACCAACTAGACATTATGACGGCATGTTTGATCAGTTATACAAGATGACAAAAACGTCTGTCGTATTAACCTAGACAAGAGTGATCCACTTACAGAGGACAAACAAGATAAAAAACATATTATAACACTGAACGCTTCAGTAAACCTGATAAAATCAACAAGCTGTTATAGGCAAAGCCCCTAAAGCCTATCTAGATTTTAATTAAAGTAGTACTAAGAAAAACACGAAGATCAGTATTCACAAGCTGGACATCTCAGGGTCACCACAACATCTTATATGGTCACTGCCCAACCACAGGGTGGCCTAGGAGCAAGCATTGCTCAGCGCGGGCAAAGTAATCATAATAAAGAAATACTGCATCATAAAGGTATCATATGACACGAGGTCTGCACTGTGATAATGTCTGTTTATGTGACCTTTGGAAACAGGCGATTTAGAAAAAAATATCAGCCATTGTTTACGTTCCCTTAATGCATTAAAGTGATTTATATCTATCTATGTATCATTAGTAATATTTATTTTGCAAAAGCATTTCCCGACTAACAAACAAGTCAAGCATTACCAAGAAAGATCTAGGTCCATTGTCCACGCCATACTGTTGTAATCACTTTGCAAAACCTTCAAGCGTAGACATATCCGTAAAAACTTGTGTGCCCGACCGACGGACGTCGACCCGAGACCTAAGACTACTCTACGTTGTACCGGCTTTTTGGAGCTGAAACTTCTGTGCTTCCAAATAAAACGTCAAGAAGTGTAACTTCTTATTCGAATCATCATTTGGTGACGTCGATCTCCGCAGTCATCACAGTAAAGAGCATCAAACTTTCATCAAACCTCAGTAAATTACAAGAATATATAATAGTAAATATATAATAGTAAGAATATATAATATACCTTTTATTCATATAACCGACATAGGTACTTTAACTTTATCGAGTACCAGGTGCGTTTTATAGCCCCTGATTAGCGAGGGTATGATAAAATGACCTCGCCAGGAATCCTAGGCAAACTGGTCATGTAATTGCCAACTTATTAAACTTATAGTACCATCGCTGGTTCATCCGCTGTGCGCATAATGATAAAGTACCTAGGTCGCCTTGTAGTTACAGGGGTCTTGAAGGATCAGTTTGTCTCAAGCAGTGAGTTGTAAATAGAGGTAGTAATAATACTTCAATGGTCTCAAGTCAGTCTTCTTTTATTCATAAAGCTTTGTTTGTACCAGTGAGTTGTAAATGTTTGTACCCTATTTCCAATAATCGTTGTTTATTGTTTTATTTTGAAACACAATATAATTAAGTATTTAACTTTTATCGTCGAAATATAATACAAAAGACCAATTCTGATAGGTGAATTTGCGAATAAGGTAAGCTGAAGAAAGCCGAAATAAACTTTACGAACCACGAAACCTCTGACGGCTGAAATTACACAACTGCGACATTGGATTTTAGAATTTATTATCAGAAACCAAGGTTAATAATTATCGAATTATTTATTTATTTTTATTTATCATTTACTTCAAATGTACATTACGAATGACTGAAGGGCTTGAAGGCTCATGAGCACTTGACTGTGATAGGTAAGTTCCACCAGACTATATTATACCACGTCGGCCGATAAAGATACTCGAAATGTTATTATGATAGTGTGAGAGAAACAGATAAGTTTACTGATCCCAAACGAGATCATTGAATGATAACTAGAGAGACTAATATAACAATCTAGAAAAGAATTAATAAAACAATAAGAACGAAAGACGTTTGCAGTGAGTAGATAGGTGAAAATGCGTAGATAGTTAACAGTTTTAAAGGACAAGTTCAAAGCTTGAAACATTTCCAATTGCACTATGAACTTGTTGTGATCTTACTCGTAGTTTTAACAAAAATCATCTGCAGACGTGCGTTTACAAGCGCATGTTTACGTCTGTATATCCAAAAACTTGAAAGCCAGACTCACAATTATCCATTAGTGTCGTGATTTTGATTTATTATTATCAAACGATACTTGTAATAAACTTTTTTCTGTTTTTCCACTTAAAGTTGAAATTTCTAATGTCGCTCTGGTACCTGAAGAATCGCATCATCCTATTTTAGATAATTACAGTTTCTGATATCTTTGTACCCATGCTCAAATCCCGACCTAGATAAACATCAATTTAATCGTGAAGACTTTTGAGTATCAATTATTTACTATTAAAACAGGACAGGTCCTTTAAAACGACCGATAATAATCTCGAATACGTAATTGATAGATTTTACTCCATACTGTATGTACTTATAGAACATTATGTCCTCAAAGTAAGCTGTAGTGATAATTACTCATATCCAGCGTGGTACAGTAGAGCACCTTATTCATGTCTTAAAGAAAAAAAAAAATCTCGCCAACTGGAAAAAATACCGTAATCCAAATGATTATGCAGATTTTAGTGAACTGAGACGAAGACAAAAATAAAACAAAATAAGTGTCTGAAATCCTATATAGCCTTTGTCGAAGAGAAAATAAAATCCAATCCAAAGATCTTCTAGAGCTACGTTAAATCTAAGAAATTGACAACATATTTTTTTTCTAACTTGACATTTTTTGAAGGCAGTACTTGAGTCCTTGTATTGAGGTAGCAAACATTATGAATGAAAAACTATTAGACATATATTGTATTGTATTGTATTTATTTATTGCATCATGTACAGGTTTGTATTAGGTCTAAGCAATACATATTATAAGTAATATTAGGTAAAATAGGAACCATTCTGTTCATTAATCTGGTTCCCTGACATGACAGCTTACTAGGGTTGACAATATTTTTGGCTTAGATAATTAATTATATTTTGACGGGGTATTTTGTAACACGTTGTAGGTATAGATATTTTGTGTTTTTTTTTCTCTCTTATAGACATAGACACATTGACACTGACAGTTACACACATTTGTTATGTAGTTTTTATATGTAGCTACTTATGTATAAACCACTTGCACTTTAGATATCTTTTATAACCGTTAGTCAATAAGTTTCATTTCTGTCTTATTTAATTTGTCGATGTATAAAATGTAAGTCTTAAAATTAAGTATTTTTTAATTGTTACTAAAGGCTGTTGGCTTTTGTAAAACAAATAAAATAACGACTTTGTACGTGTTTGGACTATGGACAGACTATCAGTAACAGCGCAAACAAAGCAGGTTGTGGGAGCGTTCGGAAGTTTATCTGACGCATGTAGGTCACGATGCATCGCCTGATCTTCATCCCTCGGATGTTGTTACTAGAGGTGGCGATGCGAGACCGGGCAAACAGACCTGGACGCCTTCTCTAGAAAACTATTACGACATTATCGTCAGAATGACAATTTTTACGTAATGACCCTATTGAGTTTGTTTGGTTTAATTACTATTTCGATTCATCGCGATTTGCATTTAAGAGTAGGCCCCTTATCACAGAACATAAAATGTAATTTTATGTACTGTGTTCTTTTGTCGTGTACTTTAATTAAGAATCAATTGTGTCTGAAATAAATTAATTAATAATAATAAACCTTGTTCTTGTAGTGATTATTTTTACTATTATGCAATGTTTGTTTTTGCACGTTCAACCATGTCAAATCTTCAAAGCTAAATTGGAACTACCTCCTGATATCCGATGGAGTTAAAATTAGGCATTTAGTTGCGATGGCAATATGCAGTACCTACTCAATACTTTTAAAATGATCGCCGCGCTCAAGATGGCGGATGATGTATTTTAAAACAAACCCTATAGAATGAATATCAAAAGGAAAGGAGTTATGAGCTTGTTTTAAAAATGTTATTTAAACGGAATTGTTAATTACCAAGGATGATTTCAATGTGCTGGCCTGCCTAAGACCAGGGGGCGTCGGTGTACACCAGTATCTATCTAATATTTAAAACACACTTGGTGCCTAGACTTCTTAAGACAGATCAATTAATTAGAATAGGTGATACCCAGACTATTTCGAAAGAATATTAACCAGGCCTTTGCATCTATTATAGATGATTTATACAGCATTCAGCAACTGGTAATCATGCTGTACGGGACGCTGTAGTGCCTGGGACATTGTAAGATGGATTAGGCTTGCCCAGCAACTATACCATCCTCTCAGCTTAGTCATCTATTAGTGTTGCAAATACATTGGTTTACTTTTCCATTTTATCAAAAATCATAACCAAATATTAAGTGAAACTGTATTTGATAAAGTGATTACGACTGTAGATCTGAATATCGCAAGATTAGAGCTTAGAACAAGCAGCCAGGTAAGCAGATGGATATATTTGGGAGGGGGCGCTAATTGGCGGGAAGTGCAAAGTGCGCGGCCTTGCCTGGCCCGCGGGCGCTGATACCGTGCGCTGTCACAGATACCGATATCTCGCACCTACCTTCGACATTCGAAAACCGGGATTGTCCCTTACATGTGAGGTTGGCTCTTCCAACTTAGGAACAACTTAGGAACTTAGGAAATAAGCTTGTCCCATCTATGTGGGAAATAATAATTCTAATAAGATCTTGAACTGACGTTTTTTATTGCGGGAGGACTGTAGGGAAAATAATAATATGGTACGATAAAATCCTGTTGAACATGTTCACTTGTTGGGGTCAAACTGTTAAAAGGGAACCCTAACTTTTTCTGTATATCTGTTCCAATTTATTGCCATATACTGTACAAAGCTTGTCCCACAGTTTAAGGAAATGAAAAACCTATCAAAATGTTTGATTTCAGTGGGATTTAAACCCCATTATAATTCATTGTCTACCTGAGTGTGGTTTAACACTTAAGAAATTACAAACCATTAAAAATAAAAATCTTATCTTCTTATGGAGTTGGCACAACTTGTTTCCTCTTGCAGCTAAGGACCCTGTTGGAAGTTGGCTCGTGCCACATTACCTATGTGGTGCGCGCACAACATAGTGTTCTTCCATTTAAAACAATTCTGTTACACAATTTGACTGAGTCCATATGACTCGCTGCCATTAGTGTCTGTGTGTCATTAGTGGTTTTATACCCACTTTGGGCACTTCTAGTACTAAATCAGGTTTGTACAGGTTTCATACCTATGCAGTTAGAATTACAAAGTATTATTATCAAAGGTGGGACAAAATGGGCAAATGAGATTGAGGATGATGAGTTTGAGGACCCTGAACACCGAAACGAGGGACGGATTAGGATGAAGTATAAAAGTTGTTTTCATGTTCAAAGAATGATAAGTGTTTTTAGTGTGTGATTGCTAAGCAGTTGCATGTAAAAAAATATTATATTCATCAATGTGCTATAAAGTTTATTGTGCCTCACTACACAATACACTTTGCTTCTGTCGCAAAACAATTTAAGCAAGTGTGCTTTAGACATAAATTTTTAGTTACTACTTACAGGTTTTCAAAATTAAAGACCATTTTGCACTAATACACTAGTAAGTATAAACTTTTGTTAAATTTAGAGCAGATTATACAATATTCAGATACAGCAGTATCAGCAGGTTTAGTTTACATACAGATTAAACCTGAAATCTTAATATTAAAGTTATAATTTACTCTTTTATTCAGAACACATCATCCATAATCAAGCCATGTTTGGAAGTTATTTTGTAAATTGTCTTTTATAAGAGGCTCTTGTTAACCCACTAAATACTTAAATGCATTTAAGTTTGAGTATTCAAATTGCTTTATGAAAAAATCATTTAACGTAAAGAGCTTGTATTGAAAGATTTATTTAACGTTAGGGAAATAGAAATAATTTAACCCAATTTAAATTCGAAATTGCGGGTGTTTAAAAATATACGCATCAGCTACAAACAGAACTTCGTAGTCAGAAGAAAAAGGAATTATAAATTATTTTAATGCCCTTTTATTTTAAACCTCCAATTTAAGTAATGTTTTCTTATCGTATACATATTTATCACGTAAATTACTTTTGTTTAAATTTATATTTCATAGGTTAGAAGTTTGTTAGGGAGAAAGCACGTCACGTCATCGTACTATGTGAATAAAAATAAATATGACTTACCTATATTTTAAAACAAACTCCACCGACGCTTCTCACTTGTAAATTAACACTGGTTTTATTTTATACGAAAGAAAACATTAGGAAAACCGTCCACAAAATCTACACATTATTATAGTGGTGTACCTACTACTGAAAAAATTGACGGCTCGTTGCTTTGACATTACATCCATTCCGATAATAATCGATTATATTTCAGAACCTTTATTTGAACAATTCGATGTATATCATTTAAATAGAAATTCTTGTTCAAAAATAGCTAAGTAAAATAGTTTTTTTTATTATTATTTTACATGGTCAACCCATTAAAGCATCAATAAACTATAATTTTAGCGATGTAGCTCGATTATTCAAATCAAATTTTGATATTTCACTCGATTCTACTATGAACATCACTTGACATGTTGAATGTACGTATTTGGCTCGGAGAGGGGGTCAAAGCCTATCTCGACCAATCAGATTTACTGTAGCCAGCATAAAAGGTGGCGTGATCACTACGTCACTGACACCCTGCTACATCTGTACAACTAGGTACCTACATAGCAAAGCTATGACAACAAGATCAATAGTAGACAAAATCATGTGCACTACAATTTACTATCATGAATAAACTCTTAAATAGGTATTTATTGTTTTTTATTATTCTTATACCTTTTATGATATTCTCATGAACAATAATATTCAGCATAATAGCTACTAGAATACTAGCGGCATCTATTGGGTAGTGTTGCAGTTTCTTCATATAAACAGCCAGCTACAAGTTTGGTATGCTTTTAAACAGATGTCATGACCACACAGCAATTCTAAACATCCAATATAATTTATCACTTTACAATAATTTTATTCATCATCATCATTTCAGCCATAAAACGTCCACTACTGAACACAGGCCTCCCATCATGGATCTCCATGAGGGGTAATTGCCGTACTCGCCACGCTTGACAGGCGGGTTGGCGAGAGAGTATGGGATGTTGATACAAGGAAAGTCGCTGCTGCGCATATCCCGGAGGTATCCCTTAGCAGGTACTTACTGCATCCACGGGCATGAGAGGAGGGGCAACATTCTAGTGCCTTTAAGTAAAATGATGGCAGGTGGAGTGATGAGTGGTATTCATTTTAAACCTCTCCAGACCACCTGCCAGATATATTGTGTTTCCCATAATCTATTATTATTTATTTTAGCATGACCAGTACCGTAATACTTTAGACTAGAGCTTAGGTAATGTTACACGACGTGTATAAATAAAGTAATTGAAAGATGGATGGATGATGAAATTATTTTCTACACTTAGTGCCTACTAGTGCCTAGTATTTTATAGTAATAATATTTTTTTGGTAATTCAACAGAAATAAAACCGGGCAATACTAGCAAGTCGGACTCGCGCACGGAGGGCTGCCTATAGGTACAAATATACCGGGTGTTAGTGTAAACAGTCTTATCCTTGAAACCACAGACTAGGTATCAGGAACAGAGTCCAAAACCGATGAAAAAATAATAATTTATTTTTACATAATTTTTGCAAAGAAAATCCTCATAGATCATGAATGCGTTTCACCCTACACACACTACGATTTCTGAGGCTACGAAACACGTGCGTAGGTGCAATGCGCCTTCTCTTTCTTTCAAACAAGCCGCCCGCCGCCTTTCGGCAACTCGCCGTTTCTTTGAAGCGCCGACAAAAACACCCGCCAAGGTCCCGCGGCCAGACCCACGCGAGCGCCCGCGCCGCCACTTCGCCAGTCGCGTGCAATCTCGTGAGGTCGATACATCGCGACCCTTATGTGTGCCGATTCGCGGTAAAATGTAAACTAACTGTGTAACTTATCTGTGCTGTGACAATGTCGTACACAAGCGAACAGTGGACTGAAAAGGTGCGGCTTTATGCTATAGCTGGTGGGTGACCTTGGCACGTAGGATGTACACAGAGCGGTTTCCAGGACATCGTGTGCCAAGCCGGGAAACTATCCTAGCGGCTACACAAAGGCTACGTATGTAAATAAGACTTGTTTGTTAATGAACTTTTTGGTTGGGCGGGCGACGTACGACTGTAATTAGGGTGTCCAAAAAATCACGTTCCTTAGATTAGAAATGAATTATCAAAATGTAACGAAACTAATTGACTATTATTTTTAATTATTACTTATATCAATTCATTTTAGGGTTATACATTCGTGGTTTAAGTGATAAGTGTGTTCACACTAACACACTGTATATCTATACAATAGGTATGATTTTGTAATTTCCATCCTGTACATCCAGTGTTACAAGATTTTAGTGGTACAGGATGGGGACCCTTCAATTTGTGATCCTTTAAGCATGAAATGTGCCTCATAGCTAAACAATTTTTTTGTCGAAGCTTTGCAAAGACTGCACTTATTACGGATAACATTTGAAATAATTATCTTTTTGTATTTGTTGAAGAACCTCGACAGCGCCATCTCTTGTCTGATAGCGGAATTTATGTAGATTTTTAAACTTACGATAACTTTCGGGCGAAAGAGTTTACAATTGAACAAAGAGTTAGTAAAATTCTATGTCTATGCAATTGAACGTATACCTACATATATTTTCGTCAGTTTATAAACTCAACCAAATTAGTTTTCTATACTGTCAAAAATATATAACTACGTTAATTGTAAACTTTTTTGCTTGTGTACCTACAATTAATCGACAGTTAATAATCTCACTAGTTAGTTTGTAAACTAACGGTTCGTGCAATCTTACGGTGACATATACAAGGTGAGTCAAATCAATGCCACCTGAAAGAAAAGTAGTCTGCATATTCATCATTTCAGCCATAGGACGTCCACTGTTGGACATAGGCCTCCCTAATAGATTTCCAAGTATTGCGGCTGGAAGCCGCCTGCATCCACCGCCGACCTGCATACGTTACCATTCGTCTTGTCCATGTTCATTTTAAGGTATCGATTAAGGCCTTCGAGCATCGTGCATCGAATTTGCCATGACCACGATGTCGTCGGCAAACCGAAGGTCATGCATTCGCCGTTAATATTGATGTCTAGTACTTTCCATTCCATTTGAAGGCATCTTCCAAAGCGGTCGTAAACCGTTTCGGAGAGATTACGTCTCCCTGTCTCACCTGTAGGTATTACGCCTCTTTTCAAGGGAATATCCATTGAACTCTGTTCCTGTACTCGGACTGACATGGTGGCGTTTCTATATTAGTAATGATTTCAACACTCCGATGTACCGATAGTCAATACGGCATCGTTGGAGACTCTCAAGCACCGCTCATGTTTCGATCGAATCGAAGGGTTTTTCATAATCCACAAACGCGAGACATAGTGGCAAGTTAGACTCCTCGGTCTTCTGTATGACTTGTTAGAGCATATGTATGTGGTCTATGGTACTGTAGCCTTGTCGGAACCCGGCTTGTTCGGGGGGCTGGAAGTCATGGAGGCGATTCGCTATGATCCTAGAAAACAGCTTCTAAACATGGCTCAAAAGCGTGATCGGTCTGTTCTTAAGCAAGGTGTTGTCCCCTTTCTTGAAAAACAGTAGGTACCACAACGCTCTTGTTCCATGCTTTTGGCGTAGTACCTGTGGTAGTACCTTTGAGCAAGGCGGAATTAGAGAGCTTCTGAAGGACTTTAAGTACCTACTGGTGATCCACCCACTATCTGAATCGTGATTCCGATCTCGTGCAGGCTGATGTTCGGTTTGTCTGAATATTAAAAATAGGAAATACAGGACATATTTATTTTATTTATATGATTTATCTAGTCTAAGAACACTGTACAATTTTATCGTTCCTTTACTCTTTGGTTTACCTACGTATATTATCTGTCTTTCAATCCTAGCATAGATCATGATAGATATCTATGGTATCATCTGGACAGTCTTTCAAAATTACACTCGTTGCTAAGAAATTTCCTCAATGTTTAAACACTACAAGGACGTATGCGATGTGGTCTCTCTTCTCGTGTACTGCCCCTCGGAAAAGTCATACCTCCTTACCAAGGAAGTCAACGGCGAGTATTGGATACCCTCCAACAAAGTGGAGAAGAACTGCTGGAAAAGTACAGCTCATAAAATTAATTTTGAGGTAATACCATACTAAGACCGTGGGGTACCGGCAGTAGAATGTTACCCCTCCTCTCCTACCCGTGGATGCAGTAAGAGCCTGCTAAGGGACACCTCCGGAAGATGGGCAGCAGCGTCTTTCTGTATATCAACATCCCGTACTGCGCTCACCAACCCGCCTGCCAAGCGTGGTGAGTATGGCAACTGCCCCTCATGAAGATCCATGAGGGAGGCCTTAGTTCAGTAGTGGACATTTTACGGCTGAAATGATGATATAGCTACGGAATCCTCGGTGTGTTAGACTGAAGTGCGAGCTGGACTCGCCCCAGCTCGCACTTGTCCGGTTTTATTTTGTAAAAACTATCCTAGATGATGACCATTAATCGTTCTGTAATGTTCAGTTATTCGGCATGGACGGCGGTACCCAGGTCACTCCACTCCGCGTGTATAAAGTGTGGCTCCCGATGCATCCGCGGACCAGCGTCTTCCACGTCGTGTACAAGGTTACCGTCAAGGCGGATGTCAAGAAGAGGACTAAGATTAAGGCGGTTTGTAGCAATACCTCTGTTAAACTACCCAAAACCCTGGTACCCCCATAATAGCCTACTGCAACTGAATCACCTTTAACACGTAATAAGTTTATAAAGTTAAAAAAAAATAAGTAACCCCCGACACTTTATCTAGTCTCGGAGGTTACCTTTTTTTTTTTGTAATGTGCAGGTATCCTCAGTTTTGCAATCTACGCATCATGCCCTTACATTTGATACCCCACATGGGTATATTTGAAAACATTCGATTGTTCACCCTTCTTTCAACCTCCATATTTCATGAATAGCTCCACCACACCTATTTCTGCCATGTTGTCTGAATCAAAAATAAATTTATTTTCTTTCTTTCTTTCAATGCAGCGTTGATCACATAGTCACATGCTTTGGGACCGTGATCACCACGGTATTTCAGTTGTAATATTCATCGGATTGTGTCGTCAATAAGTCGTATAAAAAAAATCACTGGCCACCTGTTCCATTTTGTTTAATCATCTGCTAATTCTCGAGATAACTTACCAACTGCACGTTTATAATCCAGGGTATAAAGACCCGCCTCCAATGGTTGAACATAACTGAGCTGGAGCGGCAACGCGCCCATTTAACCTTGCGAAGCCCAGAGGTGGCCCTCCTCGCGCAAATGATAACAGGTGAACAGCATAAGGACCTTGAGGCTACGGTTAGCTAATCTCATATTTCAATATTTACCTTCTTTTTAGACTGTTTGTGCCTGTTGCTTTTCACACCAAACTATTTAAGAAGAGTATGAATGTTTTAGGAAATGGAAGTCGGTGCGCTGATAGAAATATGTGAGGCGAATGTTATACTGGGCGCTGACGTAGCGGGAGGTGCTGTGGCCCTCGCGTCTCCAAAACTGCAACTACTTTCGGCTGCTGGGTACCAGCGAGAGGGTAATTAATTACTAAAACAAATAATTTGCCGCATCCCACATTCCAAGCCATACATGTCCGACAGTAAACCTGACCACCTTATATTATTGCGCTGATGAGCGTACCAATATTTAAGGAGCGAGACGAAGCTCGCCGGGAAGGTCTGTATTAATCGATAGCTTCTGCCACAACTTGTCGTACGCCACCAGATCGAACGCTTTCGACAAATCTAGAAAGCAAGCGTAGACAGGAGTGCTTCTGCTAGTATAGTCTTGGATGGTGTGTTTAAGAGTTAGTATTGCTGTTTCAGTGGACAGCCCAGCCCGAAATGGGCATCATGCAATTGTAAATGTTTGTCTAAATTCATATCAATAACACCATCCAATACCTTCGCCATCACAGTCGCAAGGGATATGGGTCCGTAGTTGCCAATGCTAGAGGCATCACCAGTCTTGTTCTTAATTATTGGTACAACCACAGTCCTCAACATATCCCCGGGCAAATAAGAATGAGCAACGCAGAGGCTAAAGAACATCGCGAGAACCCCAGGCACATGCACTCCGGCATAACTCAGGTGCTCAATACTAAGTGAGTCGTGCCCTGGAGATTTTCCCCGATTCATATTCTTCAAAACCCGCGTGCGCCTTCGCTGTATACGCTATAATATAATATGAAATAAAGCCAACATCAAATATATTATATTGTTGGCTTTTAGATCAGCTCCGATTGTATACAGAGTTCGTGTTGATGGTGTATCCCGCGCTCTACATGGCTCCCAACGCGTTCACTCAGTTCATGTTAGACCTTGGATGGCAGAGGGATCAATGCCCTAGCTTGTTCAGGTTAGTATTATTTTAATGATATCTCCCTTTAAGAGCTAATCCGGTCATGCCCTTCTTCCACAACTTCTGTATCACCTTCCTTCCGGGATGCTCAAAGAATTCTGCCAACGACTCCGTAGTCGGAGAAAAGCTGGCAAAATACACATGAGCACGAGACGTCAGTGCAGATCTGGCCTCCCTTTAGAATCCGAATCATACTTGGCAATGTCAGACCTTGTTGACAAGGAGCAAATTTACACGGGCTTTGGAGATCCGAAACATCGAAGCAACGGGCCAAAATGCTGCCTATTCGCTTTCTTTTGGACAATTTATAAGAGTCATGAGCTTCAAAATTATGTGCCGGTCTACTGTCCATTCCAGAGCTGCAGATGTGACCGGGCGAGGAGGCTTGTCATTTATTGAGCTGATGTGGTGGTCGGCTGCTTTGGAGCCTGACACGCAACATAGTGGTATTCCAGCGGAGATACGATGTCGATACATATTTAGGTTAGCCAAACACATCTCAATTAACCTACATATTTGTCGTGAAATTGTCTTGCTACGGTGATATCTTAGGCACGAGTGGCTTAGGTAACACATGGTTAGATCAAGCTTTGAAATTCAGAAGATCGTCGCGTACAGGTGCAAACTACGAGGAGGATACAACAAATCCAATGGACCATACACGCTACGCTTAATAGAAAAGTAGTATAGGTACTTATAATTATGAGTTATGTAGGGAAAAGATTCTGGCTCCACCTTGCTCCAACAGGGCCTGTAAATATTTCCAGATATTTTGACACCAATCGTGATCTGAAACTGGAGTATGTGGAGTTCAAAGAGCTGGTGGCCGCGGAGCGAGCCGCGAGAAAGCTGTCGGTGGATGCTCTCAGCGTGGCGAGGGAAGCTGACTTGTGTTTACGGTAAGTCTGGAAAGGGAATTTTCTGTTATAATTATAGAGCAAATTTACAGACAGATTCGTCAGGATACATAGTAAATTAACAAGTGTGCATGAGAGGAAGAGATGGACGCGAAAGACGATACGTGCCTACTTGGTTACGATACGATAAAGAAATAAAACCGGGTAAGAGCGAGTCGGACTCGCGCACCGAGGGTTCCGTGCCATCATACAATATAATATTATGATAAAGGCGGTTTATATTTGTTGGATAACCTTGACAGCGTCATCTCTTGTCTAATAGCGGAACTTATGTAGATTTTTTACACGTTCGATGATTTCTAAAAACCTATGCAAATTTAGAGAATTCGCTATAATTTTCCTATAAACTTTACATACACTTCTATTAGCTATAAAAGTTTCACGGGTTTATCTCTGCAAACTTCGGAGATAGGGGGGGGAACGGTCGTTTTTTCAACATTTTTGTAAATAACTCGGAAACGATACGGTTTAAAGGAAAAATAAAAACTGTTTATTAATGTGCAAATGAATACCTTTCATATGATACCACCACACGACCTAGTAACTTCACAAAAAAAAATTGAGATCCCATATCCGCCTTCCTGCAATGTTATCTTAAAACCATTTCCAATTTCAAGTCGATAGCATCACTACTTCTTGAGATATCCATTTGTGACAGACAGACAAAGTGATACCATAAGGGTTCCTTTTTACCATTTTGGTCCGGAACCTTAAAAAGCTAGAATTGTCACCCTACATATTATTGATGTTATTGGGTATCCTACATATTATCGCCGTGGGGTGCCGGCAGTAGAATGTAACCCCTCCTCTCATGCTTGGATACCTCCTGAAGATGGGCAGCAGCGTCTTTCCATGTATCAATATCCCGTACTGCGCTCGCCAACCCGCCTGCCAAGCGTGCTGAGTATGGCAACTACCCATGGAGATCCATGAGGGAGGCCTGTGTTCAGTAGTGGACGTTTTACGGCTGAAATGATGAAGATATTACTGGGTGAGGTGTCGACCGAGGCATGAGACATTACATTATCTCCAGGGAACTAGGCTTGCAGCCGAACTCTCAGCTGCCGCTATCAGAGTTCCTCCGTGGCGTCGGCGAGCGACATATTCGCGGCACCAGCTCCCTGCTGCGAGCTCCGAGGAGCACCAGTGGGTACATCCTCGACCTACAGTAAGTTTAAGAAGTTTCCATTTGTTTTGTTGAAGACTAGCTTCTGCCCACCGCAGATGACCTGATAAAACCATGATAAAACGTAGCCTATGTGTTAATCCTGGTCAACATATAAATGTGTGCAAAGCTCAGCTCGTGACGAGGTAACAATATCCATACAAACAAACGCTTAGCTCTAAAATATTAGTGAGATGAATGTCGTGGTGACGTAGGTATTTGTGGGAACATTTCAATCGCAAACATTGCATCTGGTTACGTACTAGAGAAAATTATTGTTTTATTTTGCTGCTCGCAAATTGACTCTATGCGCCAAGAACACTGACAGCCAGTGCGTTCGAGAAGTACCTAATTAGATGAGCCCTCACACCAAAAACTCTGGCATTGTGTTTACAATACTGCCGACGAATGCACAACACGCCACGCGTACTGAAAAAATAGTGTTACCTCTTTTTCTTCCACATTATTTGCAAACACTACATTCTCTTTCTTGCATGAGTGAGCTCACTCATATCGTTTGGAAACACAACGGCGCGGTCTCAGTACGGTGAGGGCGTATCTAACGATTTATATCAACGGCTCGATGATAGAATTTGACGTAGTAGAACCATGCGAGACGTGTTTATTTATCAGATATTTTCGTTCTTAACTTGTCATTCCGTGGTTTTCCAAAATAAATCGTCAGCTGAGTGTATGCAGGTACCTAGTTAAGTCTGTCTGATGTACCCCACTAGATTTTTTTTACCTGCAGACAAAGAGAAAAGGGACTGGCTACCGATAATGCTCCAACTTCGTCAAGTACCCAAGGTGAGTTGCTTGTTTTATGGGTAGTCACATTCGTATTCGATACCATCAGGTACGTTAAGACCAAAGATTTAAAAATCTTTGGTTAGGCAAGTAAACATTCAACCCGCCATTGGTGACATCAGTTTGACTTACATCATTAGTGACGCCAGTCCCACACAACGGGATTTTCACCTAAGGTTTTTCAATATTTAATATAAGTGGCTCTGTTTTAAAAATATTATCTTATTATCTTACTTTTACAATAAAACTAGTTTATTTATAAATCACACCTTAATTACTCATTAAACACTTGCACTTGAAACACAAAAAATACCATGTTTTATCACATACATTTTTAAAGACTGTCAGCTTACTACTATTACCTAATCATAGTTTTATAACTAAAACAGCATTTATCAGTGTTTTAGTACGAGAAACTTATTTAAAATAAACAAAAATTGTAAAATTTCTAACAAAAATAAATCAATAAAAGTTTAGTACTGACCATTCGACTAACATAATCGGTGACGCCGGTCTCATGCACCGGGTTTGAACCAAAACTACGGAACGTGAACTCGCGTCGCCGTTTTGGATTGGACCCATCGTACGTTTTCCATATTATCGAAATAACAACGCAAATCGATAGTGGGTTAGAAAGTTATTCGACTTTTTCGATCCACCCGGTCTCACAGACATATATGTAGGTCACAAATGGCGGGTTAAGCACATTTTAACTAAACTAAGTA
The DNA here is from genome assembly GCA_963082625.1 of Pasiphila rectangulata. NCBI lineage: Eukaryota > Metazoa > Arthropoda > Insecta > Lepidoptera > Geometridae > Pasiphila > Pasiphila rectangulata. Next base: position 22,654,287 of record OY720238.1, on the reverse strand, counting down.
TCTAATTTAAACAGCCCGCTGGATCCCATTTCTAGGTAAAAGCCTACTATCTTCTTTTCCACATTCTAACTATCGCACCATATCTGTTGGAAAGCTCCTGTCCACACAGTCCGGGCAGCAATCACGCCCAGAGGGTCCATTGGAAGCAGTACCTTACGCCGCGCGCTGCCTCCAGTACTGGACTACAGCATCGCCACCTATAGCGGTAAACTGAAGCTGAATCAAATGAATGAAATGCATCAACTGAGACTGTTTGGTACGTAATTGATATATATACTACACCGCGACCGCCCAGATTGCGATGGCGAGACGAACTTGACTCGTTTTTACATGGTCCTACACCTACATACATATAATTAATCTCGCATATCTATGATGCTCCCAAGACGCTTAAGATGATTTTTGCGACCTTTCAAAAGCATTTGACTGTGTACACCATGAAACATTGATCGGTAAATTGGGCCACTATGGTGTTAGAGATATCTCTTTGGATCTACTTATTTCTTATCTTAGTAACAGGATACAAAGAGTTGATGTTAATGGAAAACTATCTTCGGGATCTGTAGTTACAATGCAGGTGTACCGCAGGGATCAATTCTTGGCCCTTTTCTATTTTTACATCATCTTGTCAAAAATAATTGTATTGTTTGCTGATGACACTTCACTTTTTTTCAAAATGATACGACGTTCTACCTATTATGATGAGGTGCATAATGCAATCTCAAAAGTTATTAATTGGTTTAATGTCAATAACCTATTACTTAATGATGATAAAATAAAATGCATTAGATTTAATCCCTAATGTAAAACAGGCTGAAGCTAACATTCAATTAAAGGTAACACTGTAGCAAACACTGTGTTTTTAGGCATAACTTGGGACAATAAGCTTCAATGAGGCCCACACATAGAACAACTATTGGGTAGGCTTAGTTCTACAGCATATGCAGTCAAAAAAATCCGCCTTCTGACAGACGTAGATACCGCTAGACTTGTTTACTTCAGCTATTTCCACAGCATTATGTATTTCGGCTTACTGCTGTGGGGATGTGTTGCAAATATTTTATAGACACCGCATTTGTGCTGCAGAAGAGGGCTATTTGTTCTATCTACAATATGGGTCCCAGAGAATCACTTCGCACTAAATTTAAAGAAATACTGTCAATATATTTATGAGAACCTGTTTTACACCCATAAAACTTTAAGAAGAACAGCGACAATCACATTGTAAATACAAAAAATAAGAATAAACTCGCTGTACCCACTACTAGGCTCCATAATGTTAAAATATCTTTTAAAAGGCAATGTATACGCTTCTACAACAAACTCCCAAGTGAGTTGCAGAACTTATCATTGAATAAATTAAAAAACGTTATCAAATGCAATAAAGCTTATTATAAAATATCAGATTACCTAGAGGCAAAACCACTTGGGACAGAATTTGCTCCAACTCTGTCAAACGTAGCATAAGACAAAATAAAATTGTTAAATGATGACTATGTATAACGACCGAGTTAGGTTCTTCTGTTCGCTTCTTTTCCTAACTCGCGTGTCATCTGAAGTGAACAGATAAAATTATGTACTTTTATTCTATTAATTTGTGTTATTTTATTTTGTAATTTGTGACGCGTCAATAAGGTAAACCTATATTATGCAGAAGATGCAGTTACCCCTTCAACTATGCGTCTGTTGGAGGGACCATCAGCTTCTCTGGACCTTCTTGGACCAACCTCAGCGCCCGTGGAAGCGTTGGCAGCTGTTCACTACTTCGCTTCTGCCTGTAACAATGTCCCACTAAATGTTAGTGATTTTATTCTTTAAAACCCTGATAGGTGTGGTGTAGTCAGCTAAAACTACGTATAGCTATCAAATGAAATTATTGATAAAATTAGAACCAGTATTAATAATCCTCCTAAAGCCAGTCTTACTGAACCAATTTAACAAAGAAACTGACTTAAATTAACAATACAGCTTAACTCATTTTTATTGCCCCTCAACACCCACATAACATCCAGAACATTTTTCAGAGAACCATTAAAATACCAGTCATTCTTTTTGGTTGGTTTTGTCAACAAGTAAAAAAAAATGGGATGACGTATGTTTTAGCATCGAAAACAGCCACATAACATGGAGAGGACTTTTGCAGAGAACCTTTAAAATACCAGACGTTCTGTCTGGTTTTGTCAATAAGTAAAAAACTTGCGATGACTTATGTTTTAGAGTCAAACGTCCAATGAAACCGAGCCCTTATGCAAGCCACCGTGGTCATGGAACACGGCTGCCGAGGAAGCAGCGTTGGGTTCTCTGATTCTGCGCTTGGCCGAGACTGTGCGTCTGCTTTGCACATCTGAGCCAAGGCTTCTTCGACTTGTATCACCCGTCATTGCCGTGGGTTGGTGCCTATATTAGTCCCCTTAACTCGTTTTAAATTAATTTTAAAAGAACGAACTGTTTTGCAGGTTTTTATTGAAGGTGGTAGGTTATTCCAGCATTTCGTGGCCGCTTACTAAAGCTGTTCTGTCTGTGCATGGGATATATATTACCCAAGTACCTAGATAAAACGTACGTGGCGGTTTGAGAAAAGAAGTTTCTAAAGGGTCCACCCACACTAATTCTTTATGCGTACCAAATACAATCTGCATTGATCACATCCACATCAAATTCAACAGTGGCGGCGTGCTTTATTGTTTTGCACAGTAAATCTGTCCGTTGCTAACACACGCTGCACTACATTGAATATTTGTAACTCACGAGATTTTGTAAGTTAAATATTAAGCAAACTTGCATCTATAATCTCACACCACCAGGCGACCTTCACGGCAATCTGCCCGCCCTCCTCTCCATGGAGACAATCTTGTGGCCCACGGGCACGGCTCTCTGCCCTGCGCGCATCTTGTTCCTAGGGGACTATGTGGACCGTGGCGCGTACGGAACCGAGCTGATGGCGTATCTCCTTGCTGCGAAGATGCAGAGGCCCAACGCTGTGCTCATGATCAGAGGGAACCATGAGACTAGGGATATACAGAAGATGTTCACGTTTTATAAGTAAGTTTTCCCAATGTAATGATCCTCCTTAAGCTAGAGTCTATGGAGTCATCTAGTGGCCCTAAGGCACTGCTCTCTCCCCTGCCCGCATCCCGCTCCTTAGGGTCTATGTGGATCTGGGGGCGTATGGAACAGAACTGACGGTCTTTGTTATCCTGGCTGCGAAGGAATAGAGGCTTAACGCCTAATTATAATATATGGTGCAAGTGGGGAAGTGTCCATTTTTTCACCGCACGCAACACGCTTACCTACTTATTTGTGTCGTCCTTAGTCTATCTCAAATGTGTTCCTTCCTTGTTAAGTTGGAACTCTTGAACTGTTTCACTTTGTTGATATTTTTAACTAATATTTTTTGTATCAAATATAAATTTATTTTCTTTCTTTCTTAATATTGTGCTCATGATCAGCGGGAACCATAAGACTAGGGATATACAAAGGATGTTCACGTTTTATAAGTATCATAAAATTTTGAATTTTTTTTTCAAATTTTGTTATAAGCTCACTTTTGTCACAAGATGTCTTTCAGGCTGATTCCAATGTTATGAGAGCGACGTCAACAATTCATGGTTTAGTACTTAAAAAGTTGAGGATCAGTCAACAAGTAGACATGTTACCGGGTAATTCTCGCGTAATGAACCTTTATTTTAATCTTTTAATCTTTTTCGATCTTTTCACTGGATCGCACCAGCCGTATTCGCGGAGACTGTAAGAGTGGATGAATGGAGTTTATGATTGTCATGGGTTGATTCGAGGTTTTGATCTGAGAAATTGGATCATTCTGACCTGTCCTGTCTCAACAAATCTACGAGTATTAACATTGTCACTGGCCTAGGGCTAGATTAGGATTTCATTTGTTTTTTTTTACAAACCCAAATAAGGATCGGCAAATCGTTGTTTCCACAGTGAATGCATTTCGAAGTACGGAGAAATAGAAGGTAACAAAATCTGGAACGCAATCAACAGAGTATTTGATGCTTTGCCCCTCGCGGCTGTTGTGGATGACAAGGTAACCATCTTCGAAGTATTATAGGTACACAAGCGTTTCACTCTTCGAAGATACACAAGCGTTTTAAAATAAAAAACTAATCAAGTGAACCCTGTCTGGTGAAGTGGGCAAGAATCTATTTCATTTCAAGTAAGGAGCTAATCGAAGGACGATGATAAGTTTATAATTTGAAAATTAAGCATAAACGGCACGGACGACATTTTATCTGTAGTTGTTAAATTTGGCCAATTCAATGTCAAGAGAATCCATTAACTCCTTGAGTGTTCTTGTAGATTTTCTGCTGCCACGGAGGGATACCGCCGCCCTGGGTTTGCCCGCTGATTTCTGCCATAGACAAGATCCCGGTGCCTCTGCTGAGGCCCGCGGAACAAAGTTCTATCGCCTGGGAACTGCTATGGAATGATCCCGTAAAGTAAGTTTAATCCGCCGTAGGGTGCCGGCAGAAGAATGTTGCCTCTCCTCTCATACCCGTAGATGCAGTCTCTTACTGCATCCACGGGCATGAGAGGAGGGGGAACATTCTACCTGCTAAGGGATACCTCCGGAAGATGGGCAGAACCGTCTTTCCGTGTACCTATCAACATCCCGTACTGCGCTCGCCAACCCGCCTGCCAAGCGTGGTGAGTATGGCAACAACCCCCTCTTTCCAGAGATCCAAGACGGTGAAGCCAACGTCCAGCAGTGAACATCGTACGGCTGAGATGATGATGACGAATAAATAAGCTAGAGTACGATTTTCGTAATCCTTAGGTATAGGATAATATATACTTATAGATATTACAATTCAATAATAATCCCCCAAATACCAGGGTATAACTCCTTCTGTACCACTAGGCAAATTAATCAAAATAGCGGTGTCGTCGTATACATAAGGGATATCTGGAATGCCAAGGTCTCAGAACCACAAATTGATGATGCTGATTGTTTATCTATCAGCATTCCAAAAGCATCACATATTATAGGCATCTACCGTTCACCATCGGTTAGAAACATAGAAAAATGTCTTTCTTCTCTCGAATCACACCTTAGTAAAATAAGCGGTCTACCTCTCGCCATAGTTGGTGATATTAATATCAACATACTTGAAAGCTATGGCAATCCTCAAAGTCTAGAATACCAATGTTTTATGGCTGAGCATGGTCTTATACCGGCCATAACTCAATCCACTAGAGATAAGGCATGTCTTGATCACATATACTACATTAAAGCTCCCATCAGTATCTGCGACAAAGCTATTGGGGTGGTATGTCAATTAGATATAACGGATCATTACCCTGTCCTAATGGTATTGATTTATCCAAGCCGAAACCCTTCCGTCCAAATCGTACATATATTAAAAAAGTATATAGTGCTATCAAGGATGATCTTCAAAAATGTGATTGGTCCGTTGTCACTAGTTGCGATGATGTTAACAAATCGAGCGAAGTTTTTATGAAAATTCTTTCAGAAACTGTAAAGAATCATTCGAAAGAGGCTAAGGTATCACGGACAAGATACACTTTGAAGCCTTGGATAACCCCTGGACTAATGAGATGTATGAGGAATCGAGATCGCTTACATCTTCAAGCTAGAACTGATCCAAATAATAAAATTCTTCAAAAAACACATACGCGATACCTAAATTTTTTCGTGGACCTTCTGCGTAAATTAAAATCTGACTATGAAAACAGAGAGCTAAAAGAAAATAAAAATAACCCAAAAAAACTTTGGCATACAATTAAAAACATTTGCCATTTAGCAAAATACAACAACGAACCCACTGAACTACTAGCGTTAGATGGCTGTCTAAATTCAAAACATTCTATAGATAAAGTTAATAATCATTTTGCTACGACGGGTCAACGATTAGCTGACAATATTCTTACCAATTTACACAAATCTGAGAAAGACCTATCAGACACTGTTAGCATTTCCGACGCTCCAAAAGATTCAATCTTTTTTAATCCAACTGATCACGAAGAGGTCAACATTATGATCAATAATTTACAAAATGATAAAGCCCCAGGAATTGACAGCCTTGGAAATTCTCTCATTAAATCCATAAAGGATTCTATTTTGATACCACTTACGCACGTACTTAATCTAAGCCTTTCACATGGAATTTTCCCGCACGGCTGGAAAATCGCATTAAGTAACACCAATCCACAAGAGTGGGCCAAAAGACTTGCTAGATAATTATAGGCCTATCTCCCTTTTAGGAACTTTTTCAAAATTATATTAGAACGTTTAGTAAATCATAGACTGGTGAGCTTTATAGAGTCGCATAATCTCATCTCCTCAAAACAATTTGGTTTTCGTAGAGGGAAAAGTACAGAAGATGCTATAAAATTGCTAACAACAACGGTGTCATCGCATCTAGATGATGGGAAAAGCTGCGTTGGTGTATTCCTGGATTTGGCTAAGGCTTTTGACACTGTCTCCGTTCCTATTCTTCTTAAAAAGCTTGAAGGATCGGGGATTAGGGGAGTCGCATTAGACTGGTTCAAAAGTTACTTGACGGATCGGAGACAGTGTGTTAGGATTGGTCAAATAATAAGTAGTACACAGCAAATAAATTACGGCGTTCCACAGGGAAGCATACTCGGTCCCACATTATTTTTATTATACATTAATGATATTCATAAAATCCCGATAATTAACGCTGACATTCTATGCTATGCTGACGACACTGCTATTATTTTTCACGGCAAGACATGGTCTGATGTGCGCTGCTCGGCCGAGCGTGGTATGATTATTATGTCACAGTGGATACAGAAAAATCTGCTTACACTAAATACCAAAAAAACAGTGTATATGTGCTTCCATAAGACTTCAGCGTCTGCACCAGATAATAATTTCAAAATAAATATTCATAATGATTTATGTTCAAGCGTCTCCTGCTCTTGTGAATTGCTAACCCGCAAAGAAACTTTTAAATATCTGGGACTTCACATTGATGAGAATCTTAACTTCAAGACTCACATCGGGGTTCTTTCGGCTAGAATAAGGAAGATAATTAACGTCATGCGAAATTTGCGGTACGCTGCTTGTTTGGAAACCCTCAAATCAGTATACTTCGCGCTTTAGCATGAGGTTATGTTCAGTTTCAACAACCATCTTGTTGGTAGCTCCTTTTGTAGATCGCATGCTATTCGTGGAGGTTCTTTAGTGCTACTAAACAAATATCTTAAGTTTAAAGAACGGAAAGACATTGTCTGTCTGTCTGTTGAGAGCCAAATTGAAATAGCATGTGTAGAGTTGGAGCAAGTTATTATCATAAGCGTATACAGCCCACCGTCAGCTTCATTTGAGACGTTTGAAAAAGTCATGGATGAAATATTATTCAAAACATCAAAGTCAAGTAAAAACATCATTAGATGTGGAGATTTCAATGTTAATCTCTTAGAAAATTACTCTTTAAGTACTAGATTAACATGCCTTTTTAATTCATATAATCTAAAACCATTGTTTATGGAGCCTACTAGAATAACTGAAACATCCGCTAAATGTATTGACAATATCTTTGTAAATTCTAATATAAAAATTATCCATAAGGGCTTGATTAGTAATATAAAGTCAGACCATTTAGGTCAGCACATTCAAATTAAACAGCAACAAAAACAAAATGTAAAAAGAAAAATTACTTTTATACCTGTGACCATGCATCGATCTGAACAACTGAAATGTAAATTGAATACAAAATTTCCACCTCACTACTCAAATAACAACCCTAATGAGTCATATTGCAATTTATTCAATGCATTTAGCAATATGTTCAATTCAATATTTACATCAAAGTCGATAATGGTCACAGATAATCTTAACTTTAATGAGTGGGCAACAGTGGGTATACATAGAAGTAGACAAAAATTATATGATCTTTATAGTGAAAAACATTATAATTTTAGTGAAGAATTTAAAGAAAAGGTTAAAAATTACTCAAAAATTTTTAGAAAAGTCTGCCATGTAGCTAAGTCTAAATGTAAGTTCAAAAATTAAAAATAGTGATAATAAAATTAAAGCTACTTGGAAAATAATAAACAAAGAAACTGGAAATGTGAGTAACTTTAACAACCAATTTAAAATAAATTATAATAATACAACCTACAAAAGTGATGAAGATGTAGCCCAAGCATTTGAAACTTTTTTTACTGACATTCCAGTTTCTACCACAAAGTCTTTAAACTCTTCTCACCTGATCGCCGAGTCCTTACTTAGCAAAAATGTACCTAAATGTGATAGTAATTTTAATTTCCAATATGTGGACAGCAGCGATATAGTTAAAGCCTTTAAAATGTTAAATGTTAAGAAAACTGCAGATCTCTGGGGTATTTCTGTAAACATTGTAAAACCATTGGTAGACACAATCGCACCTGAGCTGGCTCTTATATATAATGAATGCATTGACTGTGGCGTATTTCCTGATCTAATGAAACACAGTAAAATAATACCTTTATTTAAATCAGGTTCTAAGTCGGACCCCACTAACTTTAGGCCGATATCAGTACTGCCGACATTTAGTAAAATTTTTGAAAAGCTTATTTTAAATCAGCTATCTAAGCACTTTGCCGACAACAAATTGCTTCACTGCAAGCAATTTGGCTTTACCCGCGGCCGTTCCACTACTGATGCTGGTATAGAGTTAGTCTCGCATATCTATGATGCTTGGGAGAGGTCGCAAGACGCTTTAGGTGTTTTTTGCGACCTTTCAAAAGCATTTGACTGTGTACACCATGAAACATTAATCGGAAAATTGGCGCCACTATGGTGTTAGAGATATCTCTTTGGATCTACTTATTTCTTATCTCAGTAACAGGATACAAAGAGTTGATGTTAATGGAAAACGTTCTTCGGGATCTGTAGTCACAATGGGTGTACCGCAGGGATCAATTCTTGGGCCTTTTCTATTTTTAATTTACATTAATGATCTACCTCATCTTGTCAAAAACAATCATGAGATTGTATTGTTTGCTGATGACACTTCACTTTTGTTCAAAATGAAACGACGTACCACCGATTATGACGAGGTGAATAATGCAATCTCAGAGGTTGTTAATTGGTTTAATGTCAATAACCTATTACTTAATGAAAATAAAACAAAATGCATTAGATTTACTCTTCCTAATGTAAAACAGGCTGATGCCAAGATTAAATTAAAAGGTGAAAGTTTAAACCTTGTAGAAAAAACTGTATTTTTAGGCATAACTTTAGACAATAAGCTTCAATGGGGCCCACACATAGAACAACTATCGGGTAGGCTTAGTTCTGCAGCATATGCAGTCAAAAAAATCCGCCTTCTTACAGACGTTGATACCGCTAGACTTGTTTACTTCAGCTATTTCCACAGCATTATGTCTTATGGCTTACTACTGTGGGGATGTGCTGCAGATATAGACACCGTATTTGTGCTGCAGAAGAGGGCTATTCGTTCTATCTACAATATGGGTCCCAGAGAATCACTTCGCACTAAATTTAAAGAAATAAATATAATGACAGTAGCTTGTCAATATATTTATGAGAACCTGTTGTACACCCATAAAAATATTGCTTCGTTTAAGAAAAACAGCGACAATCACAATGTAAATACAAGAAATAAGAATAAACTCGCTGTGCCCACTACTAGGCTCCATAAGGTGAAAATATCTTTTAAAGGGCAATGTATACGCTTCTACAACAAACTCCCAAGTGAGTTGCAGAAGTTATCATTGAATAAATTCAAAAACATTATTAAACGCAATCTGTGCAATAAAGCTTATTATAAAATATCAGATTACCTAGAGGACAAAACCACTTGGGACGGAATCTGCTCCAACTCCGTCAAACGTAACATAAGACAAAATAAAATTGTTAAATGATGACTATAACGACCGAGTTAGGTTCTTCTGTTCACTTCTTTTCCTAACTCGCGTGTCATCTGAAGTGAACAGATTCAATTATGTGCTTTATTCTATTTATTTGTGTTGTTTTATTTTGTAATTTGTGACGCGTCAATAAGGTCCATGCGGCCGCACTGAATAAAGTATTTTTTGATTCTTGATTCTTTGTCAATCCATCATAGTATACTGCATCACAAGTTGGGGCAGTGCCGCAAAAACTTTTATTATCCAAGCAGAAAGAGCTCAGAGGTCAGTCTTGAAGGTAATGCTACGAAAACCTTATAGATATCCGACCACAAGTCTTTACGCAGAAGCTAATGTCCTGAGTGTGCGCAAACTCTTCATTCTGAAGACATCTATTTCAGTACATAAATCTGCCATCTCTTCTCCCGAATATCAATCTTTATTAAATATTAGAATCTACAAACTTAATACTCCAAGCGTTAATACCAAATTTGCCCGGCGTATAGGTAACTTTATTAAAATTAGTATTTATAATAGAGTTGTAAAATCCTGCGACATTAAAAAAAAGTCTTTAAGCGAATCAAAATCTTTGTTAAATGAGTGGCTTTTGTCATTAACATACGATGAAACTGAAGAAATACTGGTGTTAACAGGAGCCTAATATTTAATATATAAAATAATATATATAATAAGTTTACAATATTTTGAGTAATACATGTTATTTAAATGTATTTACATAATAATATAGTATGTATCCAATATTTTTTTTAAATTGTAAGGTTTTATTTTATTTTTATTTCATGTTTCTCTATTTTATTTTACTTACCTATCTACTTAGTTTTAATTTTTGCTTGTCAAAATTTTAGAGCACAAAGGTTGTTGTTATTTCTTGTGGTCTGACTTCCTCGATACAGGCTGAGCCTAGTGAGGGAGTCGACAATAATCTCTTCTAGTTAATAAGTTTTTCAGCATAACTTGTATTAATAAGTGTTAAAAATTGTACTCTGCGAACATTTTAATATTGTTTTTGCTGTAATAAATATTTTTTTCATTTCATTTTCATTTCCATTTATTATCCTAGCTAGTACTACGTTTTTGTTGTATGCTATTTATTCTCTATAGATACTAACGTCTTTGTCGTGTATACCGTGTAAGTTTTCGAAACTCACGAAAACGAAACCCACACGATGTATTTCAGTTGCCGCTATAACAACAAATACTAAAAACAGAATAAAATAAATCGATCTTCTTAACGGCAACCGGTAGACGCTTGAAATTTTCACTGACTGGTTCGGAACCCTTCGTGCGCCAGTCCGACTCGCACTTGCCCGATATTCAAATTTTATTTCTAGTTGTAGAGTATGTTATAGATTTGTAACGTTAATATGTCGTGTAATCTGATGTACAATTTATTAACATTACAAATCTTTAAGTAACTTAAAATCCGATCTTAAATTTAGCTATATTATCTACCCTCTTTCTTATACGAAGCACTACCGTCTGCAGGCCGAACAAGGTGACAGCCACCCAGGCCCTGGAGCTGGCGGCGAACGAAGGCTTCGCCGCGAACGCGCGCCGCGGCACCGGCCACGTGTTCGACCAGACTGCCCTCGACCGGTTCCTGCTCGCCAACCAGCTGTCGCACGTCGTGAGGGCGCATGAGCTGTACCCTCACGGATTTATGGTAAGCCATTCAGAAATTCGTTCATTTATTTCCAGTTTGCAATTCCAAAACATAGACATTACACACTTGCCGTAGGCTGCGGTAGAATGTCAATTGCCCTCCTCTCTTACCCGTGGATACAGTGAGAATCTGCCAAGAGATTCCTTTGGGAGCGTCATATCGCGTACTGCGCTGGCCAACCCGCCTGTCAAGCGTGGCGAGTATAGCAACAACCCGCCCATGATCAGTACTTACTTGGAGATCTATAAGACACTGCCCTCGACCGTTTCCTGTGTAGTGTAAACGTAATCTCAGCGCATTCCATAGAATACCATAGCTAATGTAAAAGTACTATAAGACCGTATGTAAAACAGAACACATCGCACGTTCCAACAATAAACCACTATAGAATACAGAATATATCTGTATTCTATGCACCTAACCAACAAGTTATATCACTCGCCACGTCCACCAGATGCTCGCGAACTGTCGCACGTCGTGCGGGCGCACGAGTTGTGTACCATAACGGATGTATGGTAAACACTAGCTTCTGCCCGCCGCTTCTTTATCTCTTAGAATGCAATATATAGGCAACTTTCAAAAACGCCGCCTCCACAAGATAGCGGACGATGTTTTTTTTGTAGAACCTTTTATCTTACGACCTTTAATATCTAAATAGTGCTTTAAATGTAGCCGTTGAGCATTACATACTGGGCAAATTTTTCCCCTTTTCTCTCCACTTCTCGCGGTTCCCCGGTGGCGGGTTGCTACCTCACGCGTACAATTTGACTTGTTTCAGTGCCAACTCCGCGGCCGCCTAGTGTCGGTGTTCTCCTCGTCCCACTACTGCGGCGGCAACAACGACCTGGGCGTCGCCCTGCTCGAGGACGGCAAGCTGCGACTAGTACGCGTCAGCGCAGAATAAAGTCGCAGCTAAAGTCGCAAAATGAAGTCGCAGCACACATGCGCGTCAGTGGTGCGGTGCAAATGAATTACTTTTGTTTTTCGTAAACTTTCGCGATCATAATTCATTTAATAACATAAACACGGGAATTTATCGCATAATATCTTTGATTATTCCCGACGTTTCGACTGTATTTCAACAATAGTGGTCCCGGGTTGACTTCTCAACCCGCAGGGTGATTACGTATCTCGCGACAGGTTTTGCAACAGGCAATTGACAGCAATATTGCTGTCAAATTTCAATTCCTTGCTGTTCTCTAATACAAAATTGACATTTGACAGCAATATTTCTGTCAGTTGCCTGTTGCAAATTTAAAACCTGTCGCGAGATACGTAATCACCCTGCCGGTCTAGAATAGAAGTCAACCCGGGACCACGATTGTTGAAACACAGTCGAAACGTCGGGAATAATCAAAGGTATTACGCGATAAATTCCCGTGTTTATGTTATTATATTATAATGCATTACTTTTATTTGTGTATTTCCCTCGATCTATCATAATCTTATCATCAGAACTGGGTGCAAAACATTAGGATAAACAAGCAAACATAAAGTGAAAAAAAACCCAACCGCAAGGTTAAATTTAGGGCATGGACTATACCTTGAGGGACCCCCGTGTTCTATTACAATTATTTAATTCGTCATGGATCCCATCACTAGAATCGAGTTTTGAAATGGGACCACCTTGTGGCAGAGCGGGACGATATTCGCGATTCGCGCCGTACCTAGTCGAGCTTGTGTGCTCGGATAAGTTCGCCTAGATAGATAGATAAACTCTTTATTGTATAAATCATACAGAAAATAAAAACAAAAGATATAATATATAATTGCCTAGTAGACGCTCCCGCATCTATGTAGCGCGTCGCTGACGCGATATTCGGCCGCAGCTTAACTTCACACTGCCGTCGGAAGGAGGGGACAGGCAGTAGGTTGCAGGTTCGAAGATGCAACAAAGTCAAAAAGTTTATTTATTCATTTGCAGCCATTTGGCCATAGAAATGTCTGATTTTTGATATATTTTTTGTACTTTTTTAGGATTGAGCTATTAAACATTTTTGTGCTTAATAGTTAAACACGATAATCAATAAAAATACTATTTATTGGTAAATCTGCTCTATATGCATTCTGTTCATATCCTGAAAATTATTTCAATAACCTAGGGTATAAACCCTAGCGTATCACTATCATCTCAGCCGTAACACGTCCAGCACTGGACATAGGGCCTCCCTCCTGGATCTCCAAGTACCGATCTTGTGGGGGTTGTTGCGATACTTACCAAGCTTGGCAGGCACATGGCGAGCACAGTACGGGATGTTAATACACGGAAATACGCTGTTGCTCATCATCCACGGACAGGAGGAGAGAGAGGCACATTCTACTGCCAGCGACCCTACGGCTCAGCTAAGGTGTTTTTTACTACCTTATTGACGACATCTGCAGCGCAGTGGGGCTGCAGCGGGCTTGAAATGAAAAGGTATTTTGACTTCATGTTCATTTATTTATTTTTCCATATAAAAAAAATCTGGTCTTCTGATTAACAGATTCTGATAGACATGAGTTTTATGTAAGAATACTTTCAAAAGTTTGAAGAAGTTCGTAATATTGTTATTATAACTAATTTCTAGATTCTACATGTTTCTGGTGAGCGATTCTGACACATTGTATTAAACAGTATAGTAACTTTTCCTACAATGCATTGAGATTTACCTTTCATATGATTAAAAATTGATGAAAGTTTTTATACAGTGTCATATAATCAGAATACTATAACACTGTCCTGCTGATTACAATAATGAATGACGTGCGTGAATCAACATAGATAGATACTATTTAAAGTATATATAAAAATAATAAGCTAGTTTTGCCTTCAATTCACTGGAGTTGTCAAAAGCACTTTAATTGAAACTTCAACGAATAATTTCTGATATTTTACACTAACTGATATAACGTGTTTGTTCAAGTTTCATTATTTACAATAACATCGTTACAACAATTAAAGTTAGGAGGGCTCACTTTGCAGTGGCATATTACAAAACATCTTGTACTTCCGAAATACTGCCGCAATAATATTGAATGGGACAACAGGAATCAGCTCCGCTAACGGCAGCCAGGGGCCAGGACACTGGTTCTGAACTTTTCCTGATACTGGTATGACTTTTGTATTAAAAGTTTGTTTTATTGTGTATTCCTTTTCATAAATAATTAAGAGGAAAGATTTGTATTTTGTATGTTTGTAACTAATAAACTCAAAAACTAGGACCGAGTTCCAAAATTCTTCTACCATTAGATAGCTAAATTATCCCTGAGTAGCATGTGCTATTTTATCCGCATATTCCCACGGGAACAGGATCTACGCGGGTGAAACTGCTAGTAATTAATAACTTAATTACAACATGATGTGCCTGGTGAAACGGAAGCTAATACTATACACAATTTTTGCCAATTTGTGTACTGCTACTGACGAACGGTTATGGATACCGTCAATTTATAGCGTTGCTTATTTAATGCACACTGCTTGTGTCCTAAGTATGTCAATTGTTTGAACAATGTTAATTTGTAAATGCAAACGCTCCTCTAAAGCGTGCATAGTAGAAACATTTTTATTTGATTTTATTAGTATAACTAACGCTACTTATTATTAAGTAAATATGTTATGTACGTAACTCGTTGTTAAAAAAAATGTGGTTTTAGAAGTTTGATAAGCGCCTTAGTTTGATGATGTCTTTAATTTTTATTAATGTGTTTTCTAGGATCGAATGTACGCTGGTATTCGTACTATTTATATTTATTTATGTGTTAAATATAGCACAATCACCCTTTAAAACTGAAACTGATTGTAGTGCTAACATTCCCTATTGTGAACTCCGCACATGCCTGACTGTGTTTATGACCGACCGCCGACAATGTCAACGACTTTGGTCTAGAGTCCTTTGAGTTCACGACAAATACTTCCTTTATGAAAATGTTGATAGAGGCCCTGATACTGTTGTGTCCAAACAACATTTTTCTTCGACTGGATGTTTTGTAATAAGTTAAGTAAAGTGAGCAATGGCGTATCTAACGCCTGAAGCTTAGTTAAAAGAAATCGGAAATTTTTTTATTATCCTACTACTTCCATACACTCTCACACCAAATAAATAGACTGAACACTACCAATTCATTCGAAGCATAGTCATTGAGACTAATATAAACAATGTTGCTATGCGATTGCATTTTAGAGCCAACGTGGAATGTTAGTAGATCTCAGCCAAATGTATAATCAAACAGAATAATACTACATCATTAAGAGCAGACTACCTCAGTTCGAAAACCAAGTTTGACCCTGTGGCACTGGCCCTAAACCCGGGGGTCGGGTGGACCTGTTGTGTACACTGGATTCTACTCGCGTAACATATAAAATGTTCCTTATATTATATAATAATTACCTTGCTAATTCTCCAGATCTCATATACTGTATTTATTAAGATATGAGGGTTTTAGTGAAAATTTAGAGGCAACTGTGATTTTTTTTCCTTTATGTTTTTTATGGAATCTAGTCTTTGAAACATATAAGGTATGGAATAAGTCTTGGGACTTTATAACATAATATGAATTCCAAGTAAGTAGTTTGGAAGGTATGGAGTCACGGAGGGATTGAAAATAGCAGTGTGTACAAGGTCCTAGGTTTCCACTGAGACCTTTAATCTGGTAATATAGACCTAGTCCAGAAGGAATGAAAATGCTAGGGTTTGACTCGCGATTTACAAGCGCATGTTTAATTCGCGCGCTTTCTGAGGATACCATGAGCTGGCACCCTGGGGGTCAATTCTCATGAATCGTGTTTCAAGTAATCAATGCTCCATAGATTTGGAGCATTGATTACCTGAACGCGACACGACGAAATTTCACAAAAACTGTCGAAATCTCTATCGAAACGCACATTCTAAATTCTAGTGATCTCACTCAAGACAGAATGTATACTACAAACCGATCGTGATGCATCTACTGGTAAAGAGCGAGACCTAGAAGATGGTAGACTTTAATTATTAATGTGACAAGTTCGGAGTAGACACTGAATAGTGAGATGAGACGAAAAATCACGGTTCACGAGAATTGCCCTCCTGTACTTCGCGGATCAATTGGCGTTTGCGCTCCTTCTGGAAGGTCTTAGGTTAGGAGCGCTTACCGTAAAAAAAATCACATAAACGTCAGCGTCCTACAAATCTAAACTGTACAATAGCATTTGTAATATAAAACACTACTCGCACACACATCCGTTCACACATTCGCGGGGACTACAAGAGGAGCTTGCCCGTGGCGATCTCGAGCGCCATCTTGCGCCGCAGGTAGGGCATGTGCGCCTGCGTGAAGGAGTAGGCCGCGTTCCGCGCAGAGAACTCGGCGAACGTGCATGCGAACATTCCGCAATCGCTGCCGTTCATTTGTTGAGGGATGTCCTGTAACACCACAACACAATGTTGGTCAAAGCAAAAATAAGATAGATAGATAACTCTTTATTGTACTTAACTTAATACTAACACATGACATAATATGAAAAAGACAAAATTAAAAGTAGAAGTACAATTTGAAGACTCGTTAGTTACACTATTCATTGTTATTTTTAACGGGTTTTCTGCTCACGTTAATTACTGGGAACCTATTTTGAACCAATAATTGATAACGTGAGTAGTAAACACGTTTAACATAACAAAGAGATCTTCAGTTCATGCTAATCTAGGCCTTCGAACATTACATTGACAATACAGATTAGCAGACTGGACGCTGTAAGCGCGCTTACCGCCATCGTACCACTTGATAGTTCACGTCTCGCTTACCACGCGCTTAAAGGCTCGAGCAGACCGGATGCGTATGCGTGGACGTGCACGTACCACTGAGTTGTAATGTATGGAATTGTATGAGACAGGACAGTAACGTAGACGTGCGCGTCGTCATACAGTTCCATACATTACAACTCAGTGGTACGTGCATGCACGTACCACTGAGAGTTAAACAAGCAGACCGGATGCGTATGCGTAGACGTGCACGTCTTCTGCTCGAGCCTTAAAGCAAGCGACCCGCGCGATGCACGCACGCTGACTGATCGCTTGAAGTACGTTGTTTTGCTAGCTTGTTGTTTGTGTGCTAGTTAACTGACAGCTATAGTCGGTTGAGCACCGATTATTTTAGGCGAACGAGTGAGCAAAGTGAACGAAGTTCTTAATGGCAACTAGGCGTTTCGGCTGAATGTTTGTGTAAACAATTGTATGCTCGCAATTTTTGTTCAAGGATCACTCTTGAACAGATAAACGGTTTATTACATCAATACAAATCGATTGTCGTGGGGGAATTTTGATGTATGGGGTTGTTTTTGAGATATGGGGGTTTATTAGTTTTTTTTCCAAGGCACCGCGTCACCCTTGAACGGATGATCCGATTTTGACGAAATTCAAACAAAAGAAGATTACATTACAAATCGACTGTCGTGAGGGATTTCGTTGCAGGCAGATCACAAACAATCCAGATCGCTACGTAAAATCAAGTCTCAATGCAATGGAAACTCATTGGAAAAAAAAGGTAGCTCGTTCGCTCCAAGTTCGCGGCGCACAACTGTGGAAAGTCAAGACAAACCTTCAGCGTTTCAGTCTTCCAGCCCTGGTCGTCGAACGGCTGGCCCTTCTTGTCGCGGTGCTCGTCGCGCAGGTACTGCAGCAGCGCGTCGAGGCAGGCGCGGTTGGGCGCGCCCATGCTGTCCAGGTAGCGCACGCGGCGCGCGCGGAAGTCAAGACAAACAAACCTTCAGCGTTTCAGTCTTCCAGCCCTGGTCGTCGAACGGCTGGCCCTTCTTGTCGCGGTGCTCGTCGCGCAGGTACTGCAGCAGCGCGTCGAGGCAGGCGCGGTTGGGCGCGCCCATGCTGTCCAGGTAGCGCACGCGGCGCGCGCGGAAGTCAAGACAAACAAACCTTCAGCGTTTCAGTCTTCCAGCCCTGGTCGTCGAACGGCTGGCCCTTCTTGTCGCGGTGCTCGTCGCGCAGGTACTGCAGCAGCGCGTCGAGGCAGGCGCGGTTGGGCGCGCCCATGCTGTCCAGGTAGCGCACGCGGCGCGCGCGGAAGTCCACGAGGCCGAGGCACCAGTGCACGCCCAGGTGCACCGGCACCACCATCAGGTCGTTGGCGAAGATGTCGATCTGCAAGGACATGCCTGTTATGTTGAACCGGCGGATGAGGAGGCGGTCTCACGAGTTTAGTGTCCTCTGCAGGGCTAGCATGGGCTGGGGATAAAACTTTTGTCCACCGGTTATTTCCACTGACAAGGGATAACATTATTTTATCCACCTGCCAAAGCACGGCAACAGGGAGAAAGAGAATTATATCACTTTTTGACATTAGACATGGACAAGCGTTTCCCCTGGTTTGTCCAATGTGAATAGTTTATCCACCCATGTCGCCATGCTCGGAGGGTGGACAAAACTGACAGAGGGGAATAGTATTTTGTCCTCTCCCCATGGATAAAATATATCCAGCCATGCTAGCCCTGCAGGATAATTAAATCAGCATTATTATTTCTTACAAACTTTATGACTCACAGGGTTTCGTGGTCTGTGCGGTCGGGTAACGGCAGAATAACAGCGTTTACTGCTACAGCGTTTACTGTAGACAAAATGCTGAGCCGGGACCCATTTGCTACTGTAGCACATAGATAATAAATATTTGTGGTTTTTGGTTTTTGTCTAAAAATGTTTTCGTATTTATTTTGTTTCTATTTCTAGTATTTTTTTTTATTAACTAAGATTGTAATTAATTATGTTGTTTGTGTGCTCTGTAGCAAATAAATGAATGTCTATGTCGGTTTTTTTTTCGTAATGACAATATACATATCTTGTTGACCGCAGATGGCCATGACATCGTTACCGGACTATGGCGAGCGCAGAGGGCGCCGCAAAAGTTAGTTTGGGGCAACAAGCTCAAGGGCACCACTTAGTAAAATAAATAAGTGGGTTAGGTTCGAACTACGGCTTGGACTGTTGCCACATTTTTATATGTAATGATGGTTAACGTCGAGGTGCAAAACTGCACCATAAGACGGAAGAGTGTATTCTTCGGCCTCGCCGGCGAAACCGGTTATTGAATGTGTGCCTAGCAGCTAGTGTAGTTGTACCCGGATAAAAGTAGCCTATGTGTTAATCCTAGTCAACATTTATACATTTGCAAAATTTCAGCTCGATACGTACTCTAGTTTTTGCTTGCAGAGGTAACAAACCTTCATACAAACAAACTTTCGGCTTTATAATATTAGTGAGATGAGATTTTGATGATATTTTTTTTCACATTAAATATCGGGAATGTTCACGTACACGTACATTGTTACATTGGTGGATTCTTTTTTTGATATCCCAGGGGTGGTGCCATATAAGGTCGGAAAAAATTGGACCCCTAAGTGAATCAAAATATTTAAAAAAAAAACTCTGTCTAGCACAAATATTCCTAATGTAAACCTTCTATGGTCAAAGAAAAATGTCTCCTCGCTCTAACTAAGTAAAAATTACTTGTAATGAGACACGAGGGCTCCTTTCTCCGGCTACAAATAAGTTCACTATTAAGTAACTATAAAGGTGCGACTAAGGTTTTTAACGTAATATAAAGGTGTAATTACGTTAAACAGTACAAATAAATAGTAGGAAACTAAAACTACACAAAAAGAGCCTAAATATTCAAAAAAGTAAAAAAAATAAAAATAAAATAATGATAATAAGAAGCTGAAAAACACCAACCACACACCATCTGCAATGTAGCCCAAAACTAAGATTGCACCTCTAACAAGTGCTCCACCTGCGCGTAATCAAGGTCTTGCAAGTACCGTGTGACGAGAAGTTTAAAGTCGAGGCTCGTTTTATGTTGTAAGTCATTGGTTTTATAAAAAATATAGGTTGAATGATGAAATAAACAGTTATTCTTGAATATTGTTACGATATACAGGGGTTTTATAACGCTTATCCCTTTTTATCGACCATCATTATCATCAACATTTGAAACAATCACAAAAAAATATGAAATGGTATTCAAAACATAATCATACCAAGTAGAAATCCCAAATCCTGTTCCTTAAGGGGCGCTTACATGGCCAATAAAAATTGCTCAATTGTGAGCAATGATGGTTGACTGCAACGTGACAAAATATCGAGCATTTTACGGCAACGGCAACAAGCATCAATTTGGCAAAATGCTTTTTTCCAATTTGGGAGCAATGGCGGTCAGAACTGTCGAACTTGGTCAATTGGTTTTTAATATAACTGTTTTATTAAATAAATGCTCCTTTGTGGTATCTTAATGGCTAGTCTATATATGCCAAAAAGGTAGAAACCTTTCTAGTCCATCGTCGCAGGCCCGCCTGCCCGCCCTGCATGAGCTTAGGGTAGAAGAAGGTGTTCGCCGCATAGACCTTGGGCAGGTCCTTGCATTCCTCACTGCGCTGCATCAGCAGATTCATGTAGAAGTTAATCACTTCGTCGTTCAGCCAGTTCAGACCTGAGAGCGTTTGGATGTCGCGTCTGAAACGGAAAATTGAAAAGAATGGAGATTTTGTACATAGTTACGTATGGGATTGTTATTTAATCCCGACGTTGGATAAATAAAATGTATTGTGACCGCAAAAGCTACAGACACAGGCTTATCTTAGTGTAGTATAAGTACCTACATAGATTAATTTTGTTGACTTTTGTAAGGCGTTCTTTCAGTCTCTGAATATAGGATACTTGAGTTTAAAATTTTTATTGCCAATTTTGCATATGATATTGTGTTGTAGGAAGTCTGCTTAGGACTTACACTTTGAATATGACTGTACTACAAGGTATTGTGAAAAGTACATTCTACTGCCGGCACCCCACAGTACAAATAAAGGTAAGTAATTACGCGATAAATACCCGATAACCCAATAAAGTCGTACTACTTACTTGTGTATTCTCAAATTGAATTTCTCAATAAGCAGGCTGTTAGGGGGACCAGGCCCCAGGACTCGATTGACCAGCTTCTCCTGCTCCGGAGTAAGGGGCGGCAGCTCAACCGTTGGCTGCGGCTCCTCGTAAATACTCTCCGGTATACTCAGCTGATACTTGAGCTTATGCTCCAACTGAGCTATCTTCTGCTCATTATTTACTTTAGAAATGATATCTGACTCTCTCTTGGCATCAACAAGCTTCTCCTGAGTGAGCTGCTTTTTCTTTTTATATTTTGAATCTATTTTAGACAGCCAATTTGTTGCTGTGATGGGAGCATCCTTGTGTGAGTCCCGTAATGTATTGATTGGTTGAATCCTACATGAAGATGATGTGGATGTCTCCGATGGCACCACCTCTATCTCAAAATCTGACTCATTCAGTGAAGCAATAATGAGGGGGTCGTATTCCTTAGTCTTATCATTCTCCCGTTCAGCTAGTAGTCCTTTTTCTACCATATTTATTTCATTAAGAGCTCTTCTCTGGGTTTTCATTGTATTCCTGAATGATGCTGCCTCATCAGTCAAATTAATAAAGTCTAGCGGTCTCCCGAAATTAGCAGGTTTCATAGACCCTGCTACCTTCCTAATCAGTTCTTGGTAATTTTTCTTTTCGTCTAAATTAAATATTTCTGCCATTGTACTTCTTGAGTTACCGTTTAGTCCTAGGAATCGATTTCTAGGGAAATTCATTGACTTGGTTACAGCAGGGCCCTGCATCCACCTTGTTGTGGGAGGAGGTGCTTTTTTGTAAGATTTTGTGATACCTGGGGCAGATACAAATTTGCTGTATGACCTTGGAGACATTGAGTTTCTATCATTCAGTTTTCGACTTATTTTGCTTACAGATTCTGGTGCATCAAAGAATCGGAGAGGGTTGAGGGGTGGCGGTGATGTAATTTTCTTAACAAATTGAACCTCATTATTTTCATTTTGTTGGCTGTACTCATCAGAGTTGCCATCATCATCTAGATTTATATAATATCTTGGAACTTTTTTGGTTCCCTTTTTTGGTAGTACTATAATCTGGATAAAGGAAAATAATTTGTTAGAAAAAACTATCAGTCAATTCAATACATGGAGAGAAAGAGAAGGTTGTAGCACAAGATCATCCCAAGCAAACATTTGGCAGTAAGGCTCCTAAATTTTCACTTGGGATGATCTATCTTCATTATCTAGTTTGACAATAATTACCTCTGGCTCTTCATCATCATCCTCATCATCAACCGGCTGCGATACAGATTGAATGGGGGTGTGCATTCTAGGCTGCCTGTTGGATGTGAATGGCCCATTTTGTTTTACATGCTTCACTTTAATTGGTATTGGATGCACTCTGCTCAGCTTGGTGCCTACGTCTATGGGGGTGGATGTGCTAGGGTGGCCCGATTCCACCAGTATGGGCACATTACGAACATATGGCCTTGGTCTCGGTTCATCCTGATCCGGAAACTCTGCAAATTTTTAATGGGCTAGTTACTGTTATTCTAATGTAGACAGCCTGCTGGATCCCACTGCTGGGCAAAGGCTTCCCTGTGATACTATTGGAAATTCACGAATACTGTTAATTTAGTAGTAAGGTAAATTAGCAAGGTCCACTAAACCCCAACAGTGGGAGCAGTTGCTGTAAAACCTTTACTAACCTCTTGGGTTCATAATAGGGTCAGGAAAGTTGGTTTTGCTGAGTTTGTGTCGCTTATAGGCCGGTGCCTCATCTTCTTCAGAAAACCCGTCATCTGCCCTGAAAGACATGCAAAAGAAGTGTTACAGAGCGTAACTATGTGTTACTACATTTTTTACGAATAAAAATTATATGTATACTTCCAAAACTGTGACGCGAATTTCAGTGGGAATGAAAACATTTATTTCTCCTTGTGTAGTTGCTGTTTAGCCAATTTTTGCGAGAATTTGCCGCCATCAAACAAGTGTTATAAACAGTCAAATTGTCATACCTGTCTCGCTTGACGCTAGGATTATCACCACCGAATCCGATGAGATTCCGTATGTAAGATAAAATTACACTGTACGACATTCTAAATTATGATTAGTGTTTCCATGGCCTTCTGAAACTTATTATTACGGAAAATGCTTAAAAAGAAACTCAACTGAACCTCAAAACCAAAACTACATTCATCAACTCAAGCAAGCAGCATAGAGAAGCAAGCAGCACAGAGCAGAGAAAGAAGCAAGCATAGTGTTGCCAAGTGCAGTGTATTAATTTATGACGAGTAGAAAAAAAATGCCTTCGCACATTCACTAGGAATAATTTTATTTAACTTTTAAAATACAACACAATAGTATACTTAAATAAAAAGACACTAAACTCAACTGTACCTCAAAACCAAAACTACATTCATCAACTCAAGCAAGCAGCACAGAGAAGCAAGCATAATGTTGCCAAGTGCAATTGCCTTCGCACATTCACCTTTGAATATCAGTGTCGGTCGGTCACAAAATTGATAAAAACGCTAGTATTTTTACTGCGGAAGCTGTTGCAACCCTGAGTGCTTTAAGAACATTGGAAATCGTAATTTAGGTCATACAAAATGGGTTGTGGTAAGTGGTAGCATGAGTGTTTTAAAAATTAAATAATAATAAACTACATGCTATTACTAACCGCATCATTTATCTTTTAAAGCAGCTGTGGGTTGAGCTCGCTGATTCTGATATTAATGTAAGTTTTGCGTGGGTTCCTTCGCATAAAGGTCTAGAAGGTAATGAGGGCGGATTATCTAGCCAACACTATAATAGTTAAATTAACAGATACTATAGATTCTAATCTGCAGATGTAGCTTTACCACACACAGACGTTGTAAGTCTTATAAGACAACGAATGTTTGTGTCAATCATGAGGGATACATTTATTTATTTATTTATGGACACCCAACAAAAGAATCACATTTTATTATAAACTTATAACTGATTTAACTTATGACAATGTGTTCCTCCACTTACAGGATGTCACAGCATGCAGGAATACCTACAAATTTTGCAACATTATTGGCACATAACAAGATAATTTTACGAGAATGTATGACAAATAATAAGTTAATAAAAAATAACAAGTCTTTCAAATTCAAAATTACGAATACTTATACAAGAAATGTAACGTGTACTGTTTTTATATTTTGTAAATTTAATATTACTTAGTTAAAACATTAGTATCATTGTGCGCAGGTCGAGAATAAGGGTTCCTGGCATGCTGCTTTGGATGTTCAGATTGATTCTGTACCTTGGTTCTGTAAGAATAAAATTTTCATGAACAGAAAGTTTTACTCAACCATTTGCCGCTTGCGATTTGGTCATTGGCGTTTGAATTATCATCTCCATCGTTTAAAAATGATAAATTCCCTTATATATGATCATTGGCAATCACAAGAAATTCAATCTGTAAATCATATAATTTTCGAATATTCAGCGTCTTGTATTGATAATGAACATGCTTCAAACTTATCATGAACCTTATTGTCCCGCGTTGCATTCAGGAATTTGTGTACAATTTTATTATTAATACTGTAACAGAGATATAACTATTATCTCTGATGTGTAACGTTAAGTGTAAATAATAATATTTAAAAACTGTTGTATGAACTATATAGGAAATGTATTAACTGAAGGGAAAATAACAACGTTAAAATAGGCGGTATGGTCCTAGACTATACTAAATATAACTCTACGTACTCACATTAGGATACCATATGACCCGCGTTTATTATCAAATAGAACCAACCTACTGCATTTCCCAACCAGATCCAGCCGTACAGTCCTTGCATCCCGACATCACCACTTTTTAGGACCCATATTGTACAAAAGAATTCATAAAATACTTGATGTATATGAACTTACCTACCATAAATGCAAAATTAAACTTAAAAACTGGTTATCTACAATTACCTACGGTGACACTGAATTTTTGATTGGTAGAAGTTAATCCTACAATAATACAACTCCATATATATTTTTATTATTTATTATTTTTATTTAATTATGTATTTATGTATATAAATTGAAACATTGAATATAAAGTATGTTGCATAAAATAAGAATTTATATAATTTGATTAGGTATGTATGTACATTAGTTTTATAGATGCTTTTTGTTATTTCAACTGTATTCCGACTCTATTTCAATTGTACCTACAAGACATTTTTATTTTTAAGTTTATTTTAAGACATCAAATATGTAAATTAGTTTTGATAAGATGCCTTTAGTTATACTAGTTTAAATGATTTCTCTTCTTTTCTGCAGTCTGGTTCTTCTTTTTGTTAAATTTTGTTTGTAAACATTTACATCTCCTCATGTACTGAGGTAGGGCACTGGAAACTGCGACACAGTTTATACTACTGCATTTTCCAGTGTTCATTTGTATCCTGTGCACATGTATATTTTTTGTAAATAAACAAACTTGAAACTTGAAACTATAGCCTGCTCAGAAAGGAGCGAAAAAAAAAGTAAATAAACACGATCCATCGTTCGTAAATATCGTAAATTTATGTCTGTTTTGTGTTGCGACAGATAAAATTAACCCTACTTAATCATTGATCAATTCAAAAGTTCGTTTTTTCTTAATTTATTTCCATTTTGTTATTTGTAACTACACTAATTTCGGTTATAAAGATTAAGATACTTGACACTGGCAGAATTGTGTAAAACGAAACACAAAAAAAAAAAAAAAAAAAGAAGCAGAAGAAGTTTATCTATCTTGCTTTGGTCTGAATAATGTGGACTTTTAATGTAATACTGAAAGAAATTATTAAATAAATAAAAAAAAATACAATGTTGCAACCAATAATGCATGTATTGAGGCAAAAAAACATAGTACTAGCCAGTGGCTCTCCCAGGCGGAAAGAAATGGTCGAGAATATTGTAAGAATAAAATTGCGATTAACCTTAAGGGCTGCTAGTAAATTAAATTCGCACTAACCTAACCTTTATTTTATTGAGTTTGATTGTGTCATTGTTTCAGGGTCTGAAAGTCCGGCTATGTCCGTCATTATTCGAAGAGAACTTAGATCCAAAATCATTCAAAACTTTTTCTGAGTTTGTCGAAGAGACTGCACATCAGAAAGCTTTGGAGGTAGAGAGCAGGCTACAAAGCCAAGGCGAACCAGTGGACATGGTAATTGCTGCCGATACCATGGTCACTTTGGATAATGAAATGTTTGGGAAACCAACTTCTGAGACTGATGCTTTTAATATGTTATCACGGTGAGTGAAATTATAAGACAATTTGTAGAATGGTTTCTTTTTGCTAGTGAATACACAAACCTTCCTGACATTAACACCATTGTTAGTTTGTAGGTACTATAGTTATATGTCATTAACACTACAGTACACATGCCGCTTTTTTTTACATGGGTACACGCGTGGCCTACTATATTAGGCCATTTTAAAATGGCAATATATTGTATATTCCTAACTTTCTGATTAAAAAAAGAAATGGAATGGAAAAGTTATTTATTTTACTTAGTTTTACAACCTTACATTTTAGATAAATTACTATGAATACTGAACAATCAACAATTTTGTAAATATCTAAGAAAAAGGAACAAAAATGGCACTTCTGAAATCAACATGTTTTTTTTCTAACTTAAAACTAAACTTAGTTACAAATTTCTTTATTTTCGTAGCATTCAGGACATAGTGTGTCCTGAATGCTGCTTGGTGATTGGGACAAATTCATTTATTGCAAGTCTTGCACCACTTTTTTGTCGACCGATTTCAGGCTCTCGAGCAGAGTGCACATCGACCAACTCGTCCTATCCTTGGAGTTAAATCGTGTTGGGACTCTTGGGGTTCTTGAACTGAGCTGCCTAAAAGTGCTATTATCCTAAATTTAAGTAGCCGGGGAAGTGTTTCAATGGATGCCCGGCGAATCATAAGCGGTTTTATCAAATTGAAGGACAATTTGTGTAAAAATTTACGTCTGCATCTCCTTTTGGGCCTGGTGGTCTTATCCTAATATTTTGGGGTCAAGTTCGCCTGGCTGGTGGAACAACTTTTTGCCAAATAGTTCCGTTCGTAGATTTATAGACTGCACCGTGCCTTCTGGTTGCAAGTTCCGAGAGTGGAGCGTCTTCTAAACTTGATGTTTCGTCTGATTCGCTCAATTTTTCCTCTTCATTTTCACGTTCTGACTCGCGGACTAGGGCCTGCAAATCTGGCTCTGGCTGAACTTCATAATCTTTACTCTCAATCACTTCTTCATCTCTGAAGATGGAAAGGTGGCTGCGAGAGGTAGAAACTGATTTCTACCTCTCGCAGCCACCTTTCCACTTGTAGATCATCCATGACGAAAATCTGTAAAAAAGTACTAAATTAGGAAAAACGAAATACATTTTACAATTTGTAACTAATAAATAATTAATAATCATTTGATATACATGCATATAAATATATAATTTTCTACAAAATAACATTATAATAGCGTTATAAATCAATAATACATCAAAAGTTACATACCTGAATTAGGTACACCAATACACGCGCGGACTACTTTAGTAGGCCCGCACTTTTGGCGTCAAACTGCTTGTGCGTGCGTACGCGCTGAGGTCGCACCGCACGGGGTACTGAGGTTGTGACAAATATATCAGACGAGGATTACCTGGAATCACTAGTTTTTAGCGCGCTTAGTTAAAAAGTTATTGCAAAAAGAGTTACCCTGGTCTACTATAGTAGGCCGCGCGTGTACTCTAGTGTTAAGAGTAAATGTAAGTTCTCATGTTTTGATTTTTGATCTCGTATGACAGCGCATCTTTAGAGGCGCCTAGAAGCAAGCTCTTCACACAGAACTATAGGCCAAAATTTTTCTTATTGCTAACCTATCGTCATGCCACTGCTGGGCAAAGGTGTCCCCCAGTCCTTCAACCTACACTATTTATTTATATTTTTAGTTCATATAAAAGATATGTAATAAATGATTTATAATAATGTTATCCCCCATAAGGTTAGCGGGCCGAGGTCACATCGTCTACACAGGAGTTGTTGTGAAGACATCTCACAAAGTAGTGAAGTTCACCGAGTCCACCAAAGTAGTATTCGGGAAATTGGACGAAGAGCAGATTAAGGCTTACATTGCCACCGGGGAACCTATGTAAGATTACAGTTAATTTAATAAGGATTTTGGTTAGTCAGATCATTGCTTTCAAAATATGATTTATAACATTCCAGATTAATGTTTACATTCAAGTAGTTATTTAACTGTTATAAAAAATGTACTACATAAATAAATATACCACACTTTAGAATAAAACAAGCATAAGTACAAAACTAATAAATAAATTTATGCTTAAAATTACTAAATTACTCTATTGTCATAAGTCATAACATACATAACTTAAGATACTGAACTAATATTCTACTATGTCTTTTGCTTTCTATTGAGACAGATTGAGACTATCAGTTTGTTGTCAAACTACCCTCTAGTTAGCATATTTTTGATTTTTTGTGAATTGTGAGTTTTAAATTTTATGTTTTGGGTAACTCAACTTTATTAACGCTTTCCGGTGTTATAATTTACGTAGTTTTAAGTTTCTCTGTAAGTGAATTGTCATATAATTTTTAAGAAAAAATAAATGTCTTAAACCATAAACCATAAATATTATGCAAAAAGTCATACTTTAAGCATTATAACATCCACTACTGAATACAGGCCTTCGTAATGGATCTCCATGAGGGGTAATCAGGCAGGTTGGTGAGAGCAGTATGGGATGTTGATACACGAAGCGACATTGCTGTCCATCTGCCGGAGGCATCCCTTAGCAGGTTCTTACTGCATCCACAGGCATGAAAGTAGGGGTAACATTCTACTGCCTGCATCCCACGGCAATTTAAGAAGGAATTAAATAAATACCTAACTGTTTTCAGTGTCATCCTAAAGATTGTATTTATGTAAAGAATTGTTTGCATAACTTGTCATGCAAAATAATTGACATGACGAGCTCTGTGGCGCAGCGGGCGAAGGTCAGCCTGCGACGCAAGGGGTTGCGGCTTCGATTCCCGCCTCGGGACAAATGTCTGTATGATCTGCAGATATTTGTTCAGGGTGTTCTGGGTGTTTTTCTATATATAATAAAAACTAGCTTTATATAATATAATATATGTATCTATGTAGTATAATGTATTAAGTATATCAGTCATCTAGTACCCATAACACAAGCTCTGCTTAGCTTGGGGCTAGATGATGCTGTGTGATTTGTCCAGCATTAAAAAAAAAATATTGAAATAGGTTTATTTTGTTTCAGGGACAAAGCAGGTGGTTATGGCATACAAGGTGTTGGAGGCACCTTTGTGGAGAAGGTGGATGGTGACTACTTTACAGTCGTGGGCTTGCCGCTGTACAGGCTTAGCTCTGTGCTGTACAACATGTACAAGGAACAGAAATAGAATAGGCCCGATGACAGACACAAATCAAAATTCTAGTTTGTCTGTCAGAGTCGGTTAGATAATACAAAAATAATAGACTCGTATTTTTTGCATTTGCTAAGTAATCATTTTTTTATTTTTATAACAGTTGAACTAAATCGTTACGTAAGTAAACGTACATATTACATTACAAAATGAAACACAGTTATGAAGAGTCGTAAAATAGTTGCATAGAACACTAATTAGGTACATACATACACAGTGCAGAATAGATAAACAACAAAATATCATCGATAAAAAAAAAAACAAAAACGTGACTTCACGCGACTCTTTTGATATTTCGACACATTTCACATTTCCATGTATCGCGGTTATTTTTTAAATACGTTACCAAAGAAAAAATACGTACTAACAATTAAAATTTGGTCATCTATGTTAAATAATAGTCTAATGTGGCCAAAACGCTTGTAAACTGTTTGTCCATAGTTTACTATAGTTTTATACCTACTTCATGTTCATGTAAACTTAAATAGAGTTAGTGATATAAAGTCACTGCCTAGATTATTAATAGTAAGTTCTGTTGATGTTAACTTCAATTTGTTTGGAACCAGAACAGCGCCATCTAGTGACTTGAAGGAAACACAATTAGTTTTTAAAGTAAAATACAGAAGTTATTTTAAGTACTGTAAGCAGTTCACTTAATGAGGCTGTGATTGTGACTATTCAATTCAATATAACAATTTATTAAATAAGATTCAAACCTGTAATGTTAATAGTTGAGTAATCCTGACGACCTCTGTGGCGCAGCGGGCGAAGGACCGCCTGCAAGAGGTTGCGGGGTCGATTTCCGTCTCGGGACAAATGTATGATTTGCGGATATTGTTAACGTCAGAACCCCTGGACCAAGTGCGATATTTTATGTTTGGAAACTATCAAATTTTAATACCTTTTTGGTACTATTTGATACCTAAATTAAATTATTTAGTACCTCGATGAACAGTGAAAAAACCAGAAAAGAAATTGGTCAGACATTCTGACGTCAGGTTGTCTGGACCACATTTTTTTCACATAGCTAGAGACATTAAAACTTAAATATTTCTTTGTCAATATTTAATACCTTTTTGATACCTTAACATACTTTTTTTTAAAATTTTTATAGCGTCGCAGTAAAAAGTTACGGGTGAATTAAACTTTATAGGAAGCAACACTTATTTTATGGATATTTAATTTGCCGCATACATCACACTAATATTATAAAAGCGAAAAACCAGTCATATATACATATATATAAAATATATAAATATATTACTAGCTGCTGCCCGCGGTTTTGCATGAGCTTTTCAAGTAGCCTATGTCCGTCACCGGGATATTGTTTACCTCCCTGCCAAATTTAGTTAAGATCCCTTTAGTCGTTTAGGTGTGAAAAGGTAACAGCTATTTAGACAGACAGACAGAGTTACTTTCGAATTTATAATATTAGTACCTATGCATGTGTATGTATGATTGGATGAAGATGGCTCGGGATGGGGCTCGTTGGCGAGTTTTGGGGAAGCCCTATATCTAGCAGTGAACTGATTTAAGCTAATGATTATATTAAATAGTTTTAAATATATACACACATCAACATTGTCTAGGGATATTCAACATTTTGTTGATTCTTACAAAAACTGAAAATAATTTCTTAGGAAAACTAGGTATGGCAAGAATCTTTATTTTGTATCGTTTATTCGTAATTATAAAATACAACTGTTTGGTATTATTTTTTAATAAAAATTAACGTAGGAACAAAATCTCGAAAAATCCGAAAATTTACAAGGTTTGATAAATTGTGTTAAAACTATTTTTACGTTACCATGACTTTATAAAATTACCTTTTTACAATTTAATAATTGGTGTTGCCTCCCCTGACGTTGATAACACATCTGCAGACGACCTCTGTGGCGCAGCGGGCGAAGGTCCGCCTGCTACGCAAGAGGTTGCGGGTTCGAATCCCGCCTCGGAACAAATGTCTGTATGACCTGCAGATATTTGTTCAGGGTGTTCTGGATGTTTTCTATATATAATAAAAAATATCTATCTATGTAGTATATTGTATTAAGTATATCAGTCATCTAGTACCCATAACACAAGCTCTGCTTAGCTTGGGGCTAGGTGATGCTGTGTGAATTGTCCAGCATTATTTATTATTATTATTATTATTATTCATACTCAAGATTAGGGTGTCAAAGTCTCGCTGGGGTATGCGATCCCATGTTCTTTTTAAATGGCAAAAAAGTTGGTCTTCTGTGGTCAAATTTGAAGGCAAATTGCTGAAAGCCCTTCGCTGCAACATTTCCCAAGCGTGTTCAATTGGGTTTAAGTCAGGTGACTGTGCAGGCCAGTCCAAAACCGCGACACCATGTTCCTGAAGGGCAGCTGACGCCAATCGCGCCGTGTGTGGAGGGGCATTATCATGCATGGGCTGAAATTCCTGGCCAATTTGAACTCTGTGAGGGATGATCACAGGTTCTACGACCTCGTTCCGGTATTTTAGTGCAGTCATGCTGCCTCTTATCCAAATGAGTTCGGTTCGCGCGCCAATACGAATTCCCGCCCAAGCCATGATTGTCCCATAACGGTACGAATGGACGATCCTGTCTAGGGGTGGTTATTCGTATTTTTCCAGTGTTGCGCTCTCTTACATCTCCAGTAATACGATAACGTGACTACAATCGAGAAATTACGTTTTTATTGGTGTTTAGGGTATTGGAAACCACGCGTTGGATAGCACCGGCTTGTAACATGCCTATCGCTCTTATCATTTCTTCTCTGCTTAAATGTCGACGTTCCATGACATTAAGAATATCACAAGATCCGTTAAAATTAAAAATTACTTAGATAGCACTTATTGTAAACTAAATAAAAGTTAATTTATCTTAATCAAAAAAAGTCAAGTAATTAACGTTGTTCAATTTAAATCGGAGTCCCCATTCTATCTTTTGTTTATTGTGTTCTATTTTTATTCTTTTACCAAATTTTGAAAAGGGAACAAAAGAGGTTTAATTCCATACCGTAAAATGGGGTAAATAGGGATCCAGGTCTAAATTGGGACAAAACTCGGGAAGATTTTTCAAATGGTAACATAGAAGGTATGCTCGATTCAATATTTGGTGTGATTATTTAAATTAGTAGTAGAATAACAAAAAATACTGTGGCAACACCGAACAGGTGTGAAGTTAGCCCCTAAAAGCAGTCAGACTCAGTTGAAAATCACGTTCTGGAGAGAGATGTTTTGGTTGCCGTCAAAACTTTGTTCTATTGAGCTATTTTCTGATATTTATTGCAAAACTTCGATTGAATTGTGTGCTTTAATGTTATGGGAACACTTTCACTAAGAATCAGGTACGTAATATTTCTGTATGTGTTGTTTTTATTGACTAAAATTAAAGGCTATAAAATTGGACTTTTTTGGGGGAAATTGGAATGTAAACAGTCTAAATAGGGACAGGAACGGCTAAATAGGGACGACATTGTTATAATAGAAACGAGAAGTGTGTTAATTGGACTGATTTCCTAGGGTTGTCACTAAGAATGATAAGGTATCAACTACCTATTTAACTATTTATTACCTATCTAACTATTTATTTTCGTTGCATATTTTGAACTTTTTTTATGAATTACCTATTTGATTGTTTACAGAAATGCCACGATCATACACAAAAAGTCGAAATAACCCATATAAAAAGTATGATTCTGAATCAATACGTATTGCGATTGCGGAATACGAAAGCAGTTCAAACATATCACTAAAAGTAATAGCAGATATATATAAGATAAGTAAATCTGTATTACACAGACATATGACACGAGTAATGAGGCCTCAAAATGTTTGAATGATGAAACCGAACTATATATAATCCAATATTTAAATATCTGTTCGGAGTGGGGTTACCCACTTGATACATACGATTTACGACTTCTAATTAAAGGTTACCTTGACAGAATGGGCACTGAAATAAAACGATTTAAAAACAACATGCCAGGGCCCGATTTTATCGAGTGTTTCTTAAAAAGACACGAAGATGTTCTGTCAAAAAGAATAAGCCAAAACTACACTCACTTAATACAGAGCCTGATGGGTTTGATTTTGATGACAGCTGTCGCAGCTCAAGCTAAGGACTCTAAGGACTATAGTGCTTTAAGAGATGATGAGAATAAGCCAAAATATAAAAAGAGCTAGGGCAGCTGTTTCAGGAGACATTATTGAAAAATACTTTGAAGAACTACAGATTTCCTTAGAAGACGTCCCACTATCGAATATCGTGAATTACGACGAGACGAATTTATCGGACGACCCCGGAAAAAAGAAAATTATCACTAAAAGAGGAGTGAAGTACCCAGAGCGCGTTATGAATCATTCTAAGACATCTACTTCTCTCATGATTGCTGCATCGGCAAATGGCACCCTTTTGTTTAATTTAGTTATTTTACTATTGAACATGTTACATTACTATTGT
The DNA here is from genome assembly GCA_963082625.1 of Pasiphila rectangulata. Lineage (NCBI taxonomy): Eukaryota > Metazoa > Arthropoda > Insecta > Lepidoptera > Geometridae > Pasiphila > Pasiphila rectangulata. The sequence goes on along the minus strand of OY720238.1, from coordinate 22,619,969 downwards.
TATTGTTTATGAGTAGAGATTTAGAATGCTTTATTGTGAGCAGATACAGTTAGTAAATACTGCATTAATGTAAGCCTCTCATTGCCTTTATTATGATAAATACTCATATTTTTATAATTCTACGTAATTTAATTATGTAATTGAAGAGAAGTAAAACTTTGATTATTAAATGTGTATTCTTTCTTCTTCTTATTATTATTTCCAACTGTCCAACTCTCATTCTCTTACAGTAGGTAGGTACCTAAGTAGAAAATCTTAGTAGGTAGATAGGTACCCATCTAGTTTATTGGTAGTAGGTATTGAGAAGGTGATAGCCCTGACGAATTTCCCTATTTAGCCTTGCCGCGTTCCTATTTACCCCAGTTGCAGTGTAAATTGGGATGAGCATTATTTTGGCGTTTTTCACTAAGAATTCAATAATTACAGGTATTTTCCATAGTTTGTCGTCTAAATACCATCAAGACATAAATTTTGGCGTAGAATATGTTGTGTTTTATACCAAGGTATCGGTCAAAACTCAATTCAAAGTTTGATTTCGTCCCTATTTACCCCATTTTACGGTATATAAACTTTTTCTAAAGAGCAAATAGTTTGTAAGATTTTTGAAAGCAAATCATTTCGAAATGGAATATCCCTAGACAATGTTGATGTGTGTATATGCATTGTGGATTAGAAATAAATACACTCTAGGTACTTACCTACCTAATGCTTATTATAAAGAATAACTTTAATAATTAGAATTATACTATACATGATATTATTGATATGAAAATAATTAGTCTTTTTTGGCGAATATTAAACAATGAGCAGCCATCTTTTTATAACTTAGAGTTACTCTATTTGACATATCGTCGTAACATTGCCATTTTGACCCACGTCGACAATATGATTTGTAATGTCCTACACCTTCGAGAGTCGCAGGTGGCACAAATTCGATAACAGACAACAGATGGTACTCAATGCCGTTTAAAGATACATATATTATGTTGTGGTAAATCATTAATGCAAATTTTTACTTCGGGATTGGGCTCAAAAACAGCAATATTTTTCAAATTATAAGTTTTGTTTCAAATAAATAAAGTTTTGTTGAAAGAAATAATATTTATTTTATCAGCAAAAGTTGTTAAGGACCCATTTCTGATAAAATGCAATAAAAATAAAAATTTAGTTTTATTTCCGCTTATGCTGAGATGCAGGAGTACCGCCCTCCCGCCCGCTAATTATGCACATGCAGGGAGAACTAGCTTGTCAGTGCAACATGCATACCCAAACCTATACGACGACACGTGTTTCGCCAAAGATTTTGTTTTTTTTATTTTGATTGAATCTTTGTTCGCCGGTGGGTACCTAATACTTGATTTTAGGACTGTGTTGTTTTCAATGCTATAATCGATTTGAAGGAACGCTGATCTGGAAAGCGATGACCTATGTTGTGTGTACAAAATACTATAATAAAAATACTAAGATACTTATCTATCTATCTGTCTAATAGCTGAACTTCTTTATTTACGAATATTACATACTTCCTAAGTTAATTTTTAGAGGAAAGGGAAAAATAATTCTAAAAACTTAAGATTTAAAACATCTTTTACTTTACCTTTTTTCGTCTCTAGGCAAAAAAAAAATGTCAATTTTTCATTAGATCTTTGGTTTCGGCATCCATCTACTGCACAATAGTTAGTACTACGCGCTTTCGACACATAAATGAACGCATTTAACGTGCGTGCGCTCAAGCGGGCTTGTGGCAGCCTACTGCCTTGCAGCTCCGGCGATGTACAGAGCGGTAGGCATTTAACGCCTGGCCTTGAGCGAGTGACGGAAGCCTGATGTTACGACGATATGTCAAATAGAGTAACTGTAAGTTATAAAACGATGGCTGCTCATTGTTTAATATTCGCCAAAAAAGACTAATTATTTTCATATCAATAATATCATGTATAGTATAATTCTAATTATTAAAGTTATTCTTTATAATAAGTATTAGGTAGGTAAGTGTATTTATTTCTAATCCACAATGCATATATATATTTAAAACTACTTAATATATCATCAGCTTATATCAGTTCACTGCTAGATATAGGGCTTCCCCAAAACTCGCCAACGAGCCCCATCCCGAGCCATCTTCATCCAATCATACATACACATGCATAGGTACCTACTAATATTATAAATTCGAAAGTAACTCTGTCTGTCTGTCTAAATAGCTGTTACCTTTTCACACCTAAACGACTAAAGGGATCTTAACTAAATTTGGCAGGGAGGTAAACAATATCCCGGTGACGGACATAGGCTACTTGAAAAACTCATGCAAAACCGCGGGCAGCAGCTAGTAATATATTTATATATATATACATACATATTTTATATATATGACTGGTTTTTCGCTTTTATAATATTAGTGTGATGTATGCGGCAAATTAAATATCCATAAAATAAGTGTTGCTTCCTATAAAGTTTAATTCACCCGTAACTTTTTACTGCGACGCTATAAAAATTTAAAAAAAAAGTATGTTAAGGTATCAAAAAGGTATTAAATATTGACAAAGAAATATTTAAGTTTTAATGTCTCTAGCTATGTGAAAAAAATGTGGTCCAGACAACCTGACGTCAGAATGTCTGACCAATTTCTTTTCTGGTTTTTTCACTGTTCATCGAGGTACTAAATAATTTAATTTAGGTATCAAATAGTACCAAAAAGGTATTAAAATTTGATAGTTTCCAAACATAAAATATCGCACTTGGTCCAGGGGTTCTGACGTTAACCGGATATTGGTCTATGTTGTTCTGGATGTTTTTTTTCTATATATAATAAAAAATATGTAGTATAATGTATTAAGTATATCAGTCTATGTAGTATAATGTATTAAGTATATCAGTCATCTAGTACCCACTAGATGACTGATATACTTAGCTCTGCTCAGCTTGGGGCCATCATCTATGGTGTAAATTGTCCAGCATTATTAGTATTATAGTTGAGTAATGGAAAACAATTCCATTGTGATATTTTTAAACATTGCCAAAGGCATATCATGTGAGATTAGAAAGAATACAAAATAGTTGTAAAAATAGGCATCAGCTTACACAAATTACCTATTATTATGATGCGTTGGCCAGTTGTAATGCATTTTGAATATGTTTTTTTTTTATATTATGTTGTGTTGACATTAAAATGTTGTTAGTTAACTCTACCATATTTTACTTTCAATTTGACCAAAGTACCAAAATAGATGATGATGATGGTGTTCTGTTATCCCTCAGAGACGGCTCTCAGAAGGGTTTTCCACCTAGGACGATGTTGCATGATATTACGTAAATGCTATTTCATACTAGTAGTAGCATAAAAAAAAAGTAAAAAATGTTTTATTGACATACATAAATAGGGTGTTACAATTATTAATGAATCCATAGGCTCCCGAACTAGTTAATAACTGTGTTTCAGGAGCCAGTGGTTTCTCCAACAATCTGTGATTATAATTATGTCTAACTTAGGTAAATCTAAACAAAATGCTTAAAAAAAAACTAAATTTCTAGAAAAAAAAACACCTTTAAACTAACAAAAGAGAAGAAAATAAATATTTTAAACAAAAACAACAACTATTGTATTAAAAAAAATATATATCAATATTTATAACAAAATAAAAATTGTCTCCCACTTGCAAAAACAAATAAATACGAATATAAGAAATATTATGTTATTATATAAACATATATATATACACACTATATTACATTACATTAGCATGCATATATTAGCATGGACCAAATAAATACTATTATTATTTGAGTGACGATTTCTAGTATGGACATTTGCAGTCCAGTATTTATTTGGTCCATGGTAGTAGTACAGTCGCGTTCATAGTAAAGGATACCACTATGCCGGCCAGTCACAAGTGGTATCCTATACTCTGAACGCGACTGTACCTATAATTGTAACATCATTTGAGCCGTAAATCGTCCACTACTGAACACAGACCTCCCTCATGGATCTCCGTGAGGGGTAGTTGCTATACCATACTCACCATGCTTGGCAGGCGGGTTGGCGAGCGCAGTACGGGATGTTGATACATGGAAAGCAAGAAGAAGGAAAGAAAGCAGTCTCTTACTGCATCCACTGGCATAAGAGGAGGGGTAACATTCTACTGCCGGCACCCCACGGCACGACTTACTTTTAACATTGGTCTAAAAGTCTTAATTAATCAACCATCTTTTTATGTTGTTATCCAATATGTTCAACTAGTTGTACGGATAGTAGAACATATTTATAGCAGTAGACGTATCATGTGAGAATGCTGCAAAAAGTCGACGCGCTTATACCCACCCGTATGGTTTAACACGAGGAAAAAATGTTTACGAGTATACAAGTTTCTTACGTACAGTTTTCCCTTCCTTGTTTGTAAGTACAGGCTGATTCGGCCAGATCACATACTATTACCAAATCATTATTAATTTTTTTACCAAAAAAACTGACTTCGATGACTTGATGATGACGATAATGATAAGTATGTACCTAGGTGCGACGATAAATGGATAGGTAAACATAGTGGCCGTGGGGTGCCGGCAGTAGAATGTTGCATCTCCTCATGCCCGTGGATGCAGCAAGAGCCTGCTAAGGGATACCTCCGGAAGATAGGCAGCAGCGTCTTTCCGTGCATCAACATTCCGTAATGCACTCGCCAACACGCCTGCCAAGCGCGTGTCGGACTCACGCACTGAGGGTTCCGTGCCATCATACAATATAATATATGAAAAAGGCGGTTTATATTTAATGGAGAACCTTGACAGCGCTATCTCTTGTCTGATAGCGGGACTTGTGCAGATTTATTACACATTCGATGATTTCTAAAAAACTACGCCAATTAGAGTTTGTTATATATTTTCCTGTAATCTTTACATACATTCCTATTAGCAATAACAGTTTCAGAGGTTTATCTCTGCAAACTTCGGAGATAAAGGGGAACGCTATTTTTCTCACCGTTTTTCTAAATAAGTCGAAAACTATACGCCTAAAGCAAAACTAAAAACTGTTTATTAATGTGCAAATGAATACCTTTCATATGATACCCCACGACCAGTAACTTCACTTAAAAATTTTGAGATCCCCTATCCGCTCCCTTGCAATCATAGGTAATAAGAATCTTTTTTAGCATTCATATAATTAGTGAAATTTTTTTTAACCATTTCAAGTTGTTAGCATCATTAGTTCTTGAGATATTGCGTCTACTTGTGACAGACAGAAAGGCAGAGTGATTCTTTATGCGTTCCTATTTACTATTATGGTCCGGACGGAACCCTAAAAATTATAAATAAAAATAAAATAATGCAGTGGGGTGTCGGTAGTAGTTTTGTCCCACCCTCTGTTGCCCGCGGATGCAGTAACAATCTTCCAAGGGATTTTTCATGTCATTTTGCCGTCTTTTCATGTCTCCCTTAGTGCGCTCGGTCGAAGATCCGTGAGGGAGGCCTATGTCAAGCCGTGGACGTAGGCAGCTTTCCTACGGCCGAGATGATGTTCTTCTCACAAACTGAATCTTGATTTATTTAGAAGGTACCATTAGATATAACATTTTACGACCTCCGTGCCGCAGTTTTGGTTTAATACCCGGCTGAGGGGTTTCGGGTTCGATTCCCACCGGGAGACAAATGCTTGCTTTATCTTGAGATATTTGTCTCGGGTCTGGATATTTTTCTTTGATGGGTATCTACTACCTATGTATTAACTAAACAGCTCTGTTTACTTTGGGGCTATATAGTGCTGTGAAATGTACACATTATTTATTTTATAACTTGTATTATTACTATTCGAATAAATATAAGGATTATGTTTATTTTGTCACACATATTACATACAAGTAACTAATGTATTTTAATTACTTAAGTTCTAAAAACTAGCGTCAATACCAGGGTTCCTTTTTACCATTTTAGTTTGGAACCCTAAAAATGTCACTACCCACCCACCATGTATAAATACTTATATAAATAGGTACTGGTATAGTTCCAAACACATACCTAGGTACAAGGTATCATCATCATCATCATCATAATTTCAGCCGTAGGACGTTCACTGCTGGACATAGGCCTCCCTCATGGATTTCCAGTTATTGGCAGTTGGAAGCGATCTGCATCCACCGTCGACCTGCGGTTTTCACCAGCTCATCTCGTTGGTGGATGTCCTACGCTGCGCTTGCCGGACCGTGGCCTCCACTCGAGAACTCTTCGGCCCCGTCGGCCATCTATTCTGCGAGCTACATGGCCTACCCATTGCCACTTCAACGTGCTAATCCGTTTGGCTATGTCGGTGACCAGAGTTCTTCTACGTATCTCCTCATTTCTGATTCGATCCCGTAAAGAAACCCCGAGCATAGCCCTCTCCATAGCTCGCTGAGCGACTGAGCTTATTCATGAGACCAATCGTGAATGACCGCGTCTCGGTTCCATATCTCATCACTGTATTATATTATCTGTCGTTAGGCTAAGGAGTACCTACCTCCATGTAAAGTCTCAAAATCATGTCAGGTACGATATCAAATTTTTCACGACATATTAGAGGTAGATACCTACTTCACCACTGCCGTCTTTTACAGTTTAAGATTTCCCATACAAAAAATCTCCTATTGTGAGGCGTGGGAGCTTGTTATGCTTCGAAGTTTCTACCATCATTCCACCACCTGTCCCGGGACATCAATTTTAAAAGGGGATTCGTAGTATTCCCTAATCTGCGCAAGCGCCGGCCGTCGCCGTTGGTCCTTCGAATCACGCCCGCGCATTTTTTGTCATGTTTTTTACGGATCGTGTTTTTGCTTCGGGATTTATTTGCGGTTGTAGGGTATGTAATTATTTTTATCGGTTGCTTTTTTTGTAAGCTTCACAACATGCTGGTTTAGATGTGTAAAGTAGAAATATTTTTACGTAGTCAAGTTTTAGATTTAACATACCTACTTACAAAAAAATACGTAGATTGGTAGGTATATGACGACCTCTGGTGGCGCAGCGGGGATTCCCGCCTCGCGACAAATGTCTGTATGATCTGCAGATATTTTGTTCAGGGTATTCTGGATGTTTTTCGATGTATAATAAAAAATATCTTTCTATATAGTATACTGTATAATATCAGTCATCTGGTAACCATAACATAAGCTCTGCTTACCTTGGGACTAGATGATGCAGTGTGAAATGTCCAGCATTATTTATTATAAATAAATAAATAATGCTGGTATAATGGTATAATGCTGTAGATATACTTGCTGTTACCCTCTAATGCTATAGCAAGTATATCTACATTCCAATTGATTATTTATATAAAAAAAACATAAGCTCCTACTCGTTATGTCAGATAGCTAAAACATATACCTACCTGGACTATTTGGTACATACCCCATACAATTTATTCCCTTCAATATTACCACATCTATCCAATTGTTTGTAAGTACCCTCATATTCTTCCTGTACTTTCCTACTTCCGATAGGAATAGCTCTTCAAGCTGGCGTCAAGACAATCATCCTCATAAAAACTTTTCCAATATCCGAGATTAAAAAAACTAGTGTGGGAACAATCGGCAGATGTTTCGCTGTGCTTACTAACTGTCTCTTCATCTATGAGTACGTCACGTCTTCTCATCCCGAATGCTGCAAGCTACAAGGTAGAGATCCCATAAAAAAAAATGGCCGCCAACATGGTCAGCCAAATAACATAAGAATTTATAAATTAACTTGACACTGGCGGATTTGTGTAAAACCAAACACAAAAAGCCAAAATAAAAAAAACAAGACAAGGTAGAGACCCCATTAGGTGCCTGTTTAATTAATTGTGAGCTATATTATGTATGTATGTGCTTGACTAATATATCTCTTGATTTGTGTGAAAGCAGTACCTAATGTAAAGCAGAATCATAATTTTTACTAGCTGTTGTCCGCGATTTCGTCTGCTACCTAATGTTGTGAAAGTTGACACATACATTTACCAGTACGACACAAAAAAATGTTTTTCTTGTAGGTAATAAATTAATTCAAGATGATTTCCAAATATAAGTACCTACTGAAGAAATCTAGTACTTGTCATGGGTATTTGCTTTCAATGATTATTTCTTAAGTTCTGCAATTACGAGTATATGTCAAACTTTTAAAATACCTTATTTCTTGGATGTTTTTTTTTTTATTTCTATTTTTCAAATCTTTCAAAATTGCTTTTTTATATTTACAGTCTGGAAGTTATGGACTTATTTTATTTTGTTTTTGTATTTTCAGTAGGTATATGTCAAAATTTTATTATTGAAACGTTTTAAACCCCTAATTTCTTGTTTATATTTTTTTTTCTATTTTCAAATGTTTTACATATCGACGCTTGAAAGGCAATAATTACCAAGCGACATTTTGGGCGAAATTGAGTTATATATATCGTTGAAATCAGAAAAAAAAACTGCGTCGATTGGCCTTACTCCCATGCCGCTAGGACGAAGTTTGTTGTCGCTTGGTAACTGGGAAAAAAACACATTTTCTCAGTTTTCGGCGTCCAAGCGACTATAATTTTGCCGATTTATGAATAATTTTTACTTAGTATGTATTCAGTTTTTACTCGTTACACTTAGTAATTTTTGCCTAGATTCGAGATAATGCGTTTAAACATAAAGTATATTTTGCCTTGCAGTACTTAGGGTATGAATATCACTTAAGAAGTTTTACCTGGTAATTTTGTTTTTTTTCTCGTAATTTAGGACTTTTTACCACACCTAAATTATGTATTAATTTTTATTTAGTGCTTTTTACCTAAATGCAAATGCTCTTAAAACATAAAGTAGTAATATTTACCTACCTAGAAGGTATGATATTTTGTCGTTTAGTATTTTTTTACCTGCCGTGATTTTACTGTTTCTGTTACTCAGATAACTATTACTGGCATGAAATTAGTATAAAAGTGAGCTTATCCCTGATGCACGTAATTTGTTTTGCCGCTTATCCGTACTGTAAACAGATTTTAAATGGCTGTTGGAAACATTTAGTCTTCACTGAACTGTCGCATAGGTACCCGTGTGCTCATCATCCTTGTCTTTCGGACCACTTCGGAGGTCTCCGGGTGGGGTCTCAAGGTTAGACCTCCTTACCCCGGCTTCAACTCTAGGGGCTACTATCCCTGGGTCATTTGATAAATGCCTTTCAGGCTGGTTGCATTCTTCTCCTTCTTCTTAATCTTCATCTCCCTGTATGAGGAGGTCCCGTGGCTATTGAAGCCACTGACCTTTATGGTCCGGGGTCGGACATGCAGTGGGGCGAGGCCGTTGAGATGGGTGTGCGGTCCGTTGTCGGCGCGGTCGAACATTTGACGCGCCGTGTTGATCACGAAGCCCGCGATGGTTTCGATCAGCACGTCGCAAGCCATAACGTCATTCCTGACGTAGTGGCCCGCACCCGTGCAGATCCACAGCGTGATGTTTGGCTGCGCTTGTAGGCGGGTCCTGTTTGTGGCTGATGTCAGCGCATACCACGCTGGTGCAGCGTAGGTCAGTCATGACCGGATGTACATTAGTACATCCGCAGATTGGTCCTAAGCGGGAGATGGGAGTCCAAGACAGGTCGCAGAAGCCCCCGGGCAGCACGAACTTGGCCGAACGCGCGATCTACCTGAGGCTGCATACTCAACGACCGGTCTATCTCCACTCCAAGGTACCTTGCATGCGGAACCCACGTGACATCCTGGCCACGAAGCTGCAGAAGGGGAAGGGTTTTTCGGCGTGGGGTGGTGGATGATGCGAAGCAGTCGCTATCGTCCGTGGAGAGTCCAAGGGTCACGTCCGTTCCCCGGCCCGGATGGATGATCTCTGCCAGGGTGGGGGGATGTTGTCTGTGTAGAGGGCGTACAACGCGAGCGATAGGCAACTGCCCTGCGGTACGCCGACTGCAATTGGACGCGAAGAAGATGTGGCATTCTCAACCACGACAGAGTAACGTCGGTTGGCTAGAAAGGATGCCACAATCTTTATGAGGGCTGGCGGCGTGCTGGTCTGGAGGAGTTCAAACACCAGGCGGTTGTAAATAGGCGTAGATGCTGCCTCTTTGGCCTCGGTAATCTTGGAGGCCAGCGCTGTGGCCTTTATCTCCACATCTTCCAGCGTCAGTAGGGGACCGATGTCAATAAACTCCATTGCTTGTGAGTAGGCTGTCCATTCTGTCCTCATGCCCAGGGGCCGCGGCGCACTGAAGTTCGCGACCAGATCGAGCGTGATGAGGATTGGGAGGTGCTGAGTGTCCAAGTTGTACAGCACCTCAATCTGGACCAGGCAGCGTACATGGTAATGAACGAATAGACATGGTACGATATCCAGGACATCGGCGGCATGCTGCGGGTTGGTTGGTATGTGTGTGGGGGAATCGGGGCCCAGGACCGCAAAGCCCTAACTCTCGCTATCCTGTTGGAGTTCACTACCCGCGGTGTTGGTGACTCTGGAGCCCCATCCGGGATGCTTGGCGTTGATGTCGCCTGCAAGCAGGATAGAGGTGCGGGTAGCGAAGATGGCGGCGGTGTCTGCGGGACAGTAGCGGGGCGACGGCGGGCGGTAGCCAGCATAGATTCGCATCTCTTCGCCCGCCGCGTCAATCCCGGTCAAGTCAATCCGCGTCAAGCCCGGTTGTACGGAGTTCTTTGTATGGGAGGTGCTCCAACTCCTCGTGGATGATGTCGCGCCTGTCTAGGACGGCCGTGCCTCTATAGGTCATCCCTGTGGGCGACACTTCATCCCGACGGTATGTGTGGAAGTTAGGTATCTTGAGGTCATCAATTGGTCCCAGCTTTGTCTCGCCCAGCAGGAGAAGATGGATTTCCTGAGACTGGACGAGTAGGCTTGGATCTGATTCCGTACCCCTCCGGGATTCCAGTATAGAAGGCGCAATGCAGGGGGCCTATCCATAGTAGATGGTCTGGATGGCAGACAGTCCCCGCATCGCCGCCTCTCGGATGTCCTCACCCGCGACGATGGCGACCAGGAGTTCGGTCAGGATACCGATGAGTGCCACCATGGGGTTCCCGGCCGATCCGGCCTGCGACATCCCAGCCGCGGGGGCAGACTGTGCACCGGCAGGGGGGATGTTTCCTATTGGCGCAGGGCGTGTAGCTCTGCGAGGGGGAGGCGCGGCGGCATCGGAAGGTGCCAGCTGCTGCCGTGGGCGTTGTTCTGTGGGTCCTGGTAGGCTGTACGCCGGCACTGGAGCCAGGCGAGTCGTTAAAGGCACGGGGGCATCTGTGTGGGACACCGGCATGGGCTAAGTCGTGGAAGAGGCCACAGGCCTTTGGCCTCTGTTGCGTGTCCTCCGTTTCCTCTTCTTTGGGGGGAGAGTCCCCTCCCTCTATGTGGGGACGTTCGCCTCCGTTCGTGGGTCCTCAGGGATGTTGACGGCCTGGCTCACTTTGGGAAGGGTGTAGCCGGCCGATTGAGGGGTGGTGCGGGGGCGGTGGTTCACGGGTTGGCTGCGGGGTACTGCAGTAGTTGGGCATCTAATTGGGGCTGCTGGCTTGCCCCCTTGGCGGGGAGGCGGCGACACGTCTCTAGCATGCTGTGTTGTTGGGAGGGGCAGTGGAATCACCACCCCCCTTTTTCGGGCTTCTCTCCTGAGGACCTGGCACCTCCTGATGTACCTGTATAAGGGCAGCGGGGCGGAGTACCTATGCTCTAATTCGTCCCTCGTTAGATAGAGGCTTATACTCGGTAGTTAGTGATTGTAGATTACTACAAAGGTTTTGATGTTGATGATGACGATATCCATCGAAAATCTCTGTCCAAAAGTCTATAATTTGCATACTATAACCTAAATTCTTTGTTACTTGTTCAAAATTGTCCTACACTTACTTTACTTAATTTGTACGATGGTTGAAATTGCTTGGCAGAAAAGTTTTTTTGCTTTTTATTTAGATTATTTTACCTAAATGTCAAACATCTATTACTTCTGGATGTATCATTTTGCTCCAAACACAAATATAGAACACTGGGATTTAGTTAATTTTACATGTTTTATAATAAAAATTTGTTGTCAGTAAGTAATTTTTACCTGTTTGTGATTATGATTAAAATTTTACTAACCGACACTATTTCTTAAAGTATTGAAAAAAATCAAAATTTTTAAATGCCAGTTCATAAAGCTTTTAAAATACAACTAAAATTCGTTAGAATCAATTAGCTATGACCAAAAGGCAATTTTATACGAATTTTTTTCCAAAAAAAAAAACTTTAAAATGCTCTGGTGTAAAGTTGCTAACATGTCGCTAGTAATTATTGCCTTTCAAGCGTCGATATTGTTTTGTATAAAATAGTCTTTAATTATGATGAAACTCATAGTGGGTAACTACAAATAAGTACCACTTATACTTTAAGTATTTACCTAATACTGTATTATTTTTATTTAAGCATACGTTTAATTTAGTCGAGTAATATTGTAATAGCACATGCTGTGGCACCCTGTAATTAGAATAGTACATAGTTCGAATAATTTAATGTATACGGTAAGAAAAATGTTATGTGCTACTTCTGTTGGGCGTCCTTATAAATAAATAAATAAATAAATAAATGATGTTCTGGAGAAAAACTGGAAAATCGTTTATTTTGAAAGTGAAGTCTACTTTTCAAGTTTCAACAACTCCTCTATGGGGTCAGAATTTCTAAAATCCCCTTCTTAGTGGGCGGTTTGGGTTTTTGCACCAAGACAAACATATAATTCCTATCTTATAACAGTGTAACTAGATTTTAGGTAGATAATACCAGTATTCAGTATTCATTTATTAACCATTCCGTTACATTTCATAACATTGGCAAGTCATAAAAAATACAAATTAATTTCATCAAATATACAACATACCTAACCTAATTATAAACATCAGGGTAAACAGTGGGAACATATTTTTTTTTATGTGCCTAGAGATCAGAAAATGTACAACTCATACATATATTCATTGATATGATAAAATGGATGACACTCAAAGAAACATTTTAGAATTGGTTTGAATTTATTAAAAGGCAGCTGAGTAATTTGTAAAGGTAACTTATTGTACATTTGAAGCTTAATGCAAAGTCCTTGATTTTTTGTCTTGACAAGTCGCGTTCGGGGTATATGTAGTTTCTCTTTATTTCGTGTATTATAGTTGTGCTGTACCTGTAGGATGGAAACCCTTCAAATTTTAAGTTTCTAGTATCAGCGGCTTAGAGTGAATAGTGTGTCTGATAGCGTTATTTTAAGCTTAATCCTTTTGATATTTATTATTTATTATTTCATCTACTTACATGGCCCAAATTTAACCTTGAAAGTCTCGAGTATTTTTGTTGTTTGCTGTTTCTTCTATGAAGGTAGCTTTTTGCTCTATTGAATTAACACTTATTGACTTTGATTTGCTTTTTGCTCTATTGAATTAACACTTATTGACTTTGATTTTGTCAAGCGGGTAGGTAATAAAAGACTCATAAAATCTACACTTAGCACCTACAAGTCATTTTACCCTACACAGCTTCAAAGGAAGTTCCACCCCTCTAGCAACAAAGTCTCTTTCAAGTAAACAAGCTATTTTAAAAAGGCAGAATTAACGCGCGAGTTTAAAATAGTGTTCAAAACAGTAATGTCCTTCCCCGAAACAATGTTACCCCTTTAGGTGTATCCGCCGGGGCTGCCGTCGCTTCCGGCCGCAGACAATGTCAAGTTCGCACGAGCCATGTGCATGCGCGTGCGCCGGTAAAACGTAAATAGTCTTAGAAAAACAATGAATTGTTAAGGTGATTACTTGCTTTCATTCATGGAAAGTAACAGTGTATACATTGCTGTGCCCTAGCACACAGAGTGCAGTACTGTATTTATTAAGAACGTACATGAATGATGAAGCCGTGTTGGCCGAGTGGTATGTATGACTTTCAATCCGAGGGTCGTGGGTTCGATACCGGTCGTGAAATAATGGATTTTTCTTTCTTGAAAAATTTATTTTCACATTTAACAAGTGCTTTATGGTGAAGGAAAACATCATGAGAAAACCACAGCATCATTACCAGTTGCTGACTCTATATGTATAAATCATTAATAATGGACGTGCCTTACATGCAACGGTTTCAAACAATCATTTTATAATATACAGCAGGCACATTCGGTAACATGCAATTAATTAATGTCATTCATTAGAAATTGCCAACTAGGTATTGAGTTTGTGTACATTTTCCGAAAGAATGCTGGTTGGACTATGAGAACCTATGTATGTCCAAAAGATTGCAAACCCAAACTCATAAAAATACGTTTTAGTGCAGCCGCAATGTACCTAACTACACTTGCTGTCAAACCTCCAAGATACACAGGTTGCGTATGTATACATACCTACCAGCATTCTTAGTATCGATACACGTGGCGCTGCTATCATAGATCTCAAGACAGACAACAGATTTTACTGTAGTTTATTTCCCGCTTTTGCCGTTCAACTTGAGTTGTGGTTAAATTCGTCATCTTTGATTGGTACAAAGAAATATGAAATAAGGTATTTTGCATTGCCCATTCAAGAGAGCATTCGTTAGTTTTTTAACGTTCACAATACGATACGATCGTAGGTACTTATGTATAATAATTATTGCAATCAATCATCTGGGTGTTATTAGTTGTTATTTGATTATGTGGTTGTTAATAAATCAAGTTTTGTGATTTTTGTTGGGAGTCCTAATAAAAAAAAAGTAAAAAAAAATGTTATTATTAGTAGTTGTTATAAGTCTTCCCGCGACGCGACACGGTGGCTAATACAATACTCTAGACTGCATACGACGAGCCCATGGATACTGTCATCTATAGATAATAAATTTATACAACGTCAGCAACTGCTAACCCTTGCTCTACTCTGTCAAAAATAAATGATTTTCTTCTTCTTCTTCTACGAGACGCTACACTGCCTTTGGCATTCTTAGATAACTTGCCCAGCACCCATCCATACCATTCTCACCATGCACACATGGTAAAATAAAAACTATTATTTCCCAATGCTGACCATGTCGTTGCCACGATTGACACCAATAAACCTAAAGTGACCTCGGCGCACCCTGCACCTGTCCCTTCAATCGTAGGTGTATTATTGTATACTGATAGGTCCTAATTCCTCATTATCCGCCCGCCCACTCAGCGAGGGCGGGTGACGAAAGCCCATATGTGGCCGTGTATTTAGAAGGGCTTACTTCCGCCTACGGAACTGCCCACGATCATCCGATAAGGAGTAATTGCCAAATAAAGATTGTTTTGACTGTATTTTAATTAATGAGGGTTATTAGATTCTCTTTTGTTTTGTGTTGATTGTTCGATTGTTTGTATTGTTTATTTCTTGCTGTCATAAAGATTGTAGATCAATGAGTGAGAGAGCTAGTTTGTTATAATGAACGGGAAGCAGATATTCACTTACAGGAACACTTGTCACTTCCTTAGCTAAAATAAATTCAAAGTAAAAAAAAAATAACAAACAAGCTTTTATTTAAACGTACTAAAAATAATAAAATAAACATTTTCCAATAAAGTTTAATGTCATCTTAAAACGTCTACACAATTTATGTGACCAAAAAGCTTGTCGCGAGATTAACGTGTGTACCTAAGTACCTGTAACTTGATGTAAATGTTTTTTTTTTCAAACAATGTAAATACGAGTACTTGCTTAAATCTCGCGACAAGCTTTTTTTTATATAATAATTTATCGAATTTCTGACATTCTCGGGTATGACATTCCCGGTGTTATTTCTAACAAACAGTTAACACAGTATGCAACAAACAGTGAATACAGCATGCATAAATTGTGTAAAGACGTTTTAAGTTGACATTAAACTTTAATAGAAAATGTTTATTTTATTATTTTTAGTTATGTTTAAATAAAAGCTTGTTTGTTAAAAAGTTTTTTTTACTTTGAATTTATTTTTTACTTTTAGTTATCACTGGACAGTTGGTTTCTTGTCTGTTCATCTCATGACCGCCATGTTGGATTTAGGGTGATGTCATATAATTTTTCGAGTAACTCTCAGCAAGCCCTTTTATTTGATTTCCACATTGTAAAAGTGCATTAGTAAAATAACTAGTCCGTCATCTTGGGTATACTGCCATATTGGATTTAGAGTGACGTTATTTCATTTTTAGAATTAGTCATCTAGAGTATACCGCCATGTTGAATTTAGTTTTTTGTTGTCATTTAATTTTTCAAGTAACTCTCAGCAAGGCCTTTGATTTGATACCCATATTGTAGGAGTGCATTAAGAATAGGATAAGATAAGATAACTAATAACTAGTCCGCCATCTTGGATGTTCCTTCATGTTGGATTCAGTGTATCGTCATTTAATTTTTTAATTATCCTCCGCAAGGCCTTTCATTTGATACCCATATTGTAGGAGTCCATTAAAAATAACTAGTCCGCCATCTTGAGTGTTCCGCCATGTTGGATTCAGAGTGAAGTCATTTCATTTTTGAGTTGTTCTCAGCAAGCCCTTCCATTTGATACCCATATTATAGGAGTACATTAAAAAAAAGGTAGTCCGCCATCTTGGGTGCTCCGCCATGTTGCATTCAGAGTGACGTCACATAGCATGTCAGATGTTGAGTTTTGTGGTTGCAAATAAATTATTATCTATCTATCTTAGGTGCCAATAGAAGGATGAAAATTTGTTTGATTTACAGTATTATACTCGTTAATCAGCAACCTGTGACCCTTCCGTCCAGTGATGGTGAAGGGCTGTCCGTTAGAAATGTCGGCCGTGGCTGGCTGTGGGCGATGCGCCTACGCCGCCGCGCCGGTACGGATATGGAAAAATAGACAATTTAAAAGGTTGTGCTCATTTTTAGGTCATGTCTGTTTATTTTAATTTTATGCCATTTATGGTGGACATTGAATTTAATTAAGTTGGCGACGTTTTAGTTAAATGATGGATGTAACCGAAGATAAAACTACTCACATAGATTTCGCCAGCATAGTTCAACTAGGGAAGATTTCAATCTTCATCATTTGAAGAATAATCTATTGTTATAAACCATAAATAAATAATGCTGGATAGCACTACGTACCCCCAAAGTAAGCAGAGCTTGTGTTATGGTAATTATATAATGCTTAAATACATTTTTTGGACAGATTTATCATATCATACTTACATTAAAAACACCCCGAGACAAATGTCTGCAAATAAAACAATAATTTTGTCCACCGGCAGGGATAGAACCCGCAACGTTTTAGGTCTCAGTCGGCTATTAAACCAGCTGCGCCAGAGGTCGTCATTATTTACGAATTTAATCCTTTACTTTTCTGTAGGTATCTTCAAAACCTGCACCTTATAATAGTGCAAAAAACGGATTTCCCCATAGCCATCTAAGAGGAAAATACCTGGAAAACAGCTCTGTGGTTAAAGGTACATAGGCCAATAAGCCTTCAGCCTCTACTGATTTGTAAGTGTAAGATTTACTGATTTTTTTATTTGTTTCAATGGCGACACATTTTTTTTATTAATAAAATAAATAAGTCGCTTATATAAAAATTATATATAATGCTGAAAACCACACACAGCAGCATTATTTAGTCCTAAAATAAGCAAACCTTGTAGTATAAAAACTAGATGGTTGATAGACTATTTATTTTTTTGTTTTTCAACACATAGTTTATCACATCAACACATACTTATCATTTCATACATTAAAAACGCCCTACCCGACGCAAATACCTTGTTTTTTTCTTACGTTAAAATCTAGAAAAAGTAAGTTCAAGAACTGATTTTTTCTAGATTTTTACGTTACTGGTCGTAACGATCGTAGACTTTCATTAACATTTAACAGTTGCGAAACTTAAGTTATTAAAAGTGCCCTTTGCACGAGACATTAAGGCCGTTGATAAGGACAGTGAGGGCGTCATGATCGTGTAAACCACAGCTGGTCAACCAATCTATAATAATGAACTCTATGTCTCCCACATAAGAACTATTTAAATCAGTGACTTAACATTTTTGGTAAAGACCTACCAGCTGGTCACTTAACCTGGTCGCAAAACTTACTTTATCTCAGATATTTTAAGGTTCAATTTTGTTTGTACTTGTGAATTTTTGGAGGCAGTATTTCTTCGTCTGTAAAAGGAGTTATTTATCAACAAAAATACGCTTAATGATATTATTTATTGTCTGACTGGTTAGCAATATTATTTGTAATGAATAAAATCGCAAATTGTATTTTTTATTGTGAAAACAAGCCTTACCTATTGGGTAAATCGTAGGTTTACACGTAATTAATAACGACAGTACGGTAAATTGAACCTTCTTGATTAATGTCCTCGATTAATTTAATTAGCTACCTTTATTTATTGTATTAATTAGTATTTAATCATTCGTGTAATGCACCTCGTTAAATTATTACCAATGTCATTAAATATAGAAATAACCTAAATGACGTCATAGCTATGGGCCCAAAGCGATGATTTTTTGAAATTATTTGCAAGTCTTCAGGAGTCCTGAAGGGATTAAACATAGAGGCCTCAAGACTAAATGCCTTCGAGGAATCTAGAAAGTTACATCCTAAAGTACAGTCAACTCATAATTTAACTTATAAGATAGGGCCTCAACAAAATATAAATATCTACTCTTATTTGTTTATTTATTTAAATTGGATACTAAGACAATATAAGAACAATGTTTAAACTTAAAATGATCTACAAACATTCAATGAAAGTATTTCAAAAGGAAAAAATCTTAACTAAAACAAAATATAAAAAATAACTACGAGTATGTAAATTAGATAAATCTTCCTACAATCGTCAATATACCTACCTCCATTAAAAAGGTATCCAAATCTCATGCTACTAGATTTAGGAAGTAAGGGCCTTAATTGCTTCCTTCTTTTGCTTGATCTGATGTTTAATTTCTTCTACAGTCGAATTTAAATTGTTATAGTGTCTGCCCCAATACCTATCCGGAACAAGCCTCTTTTTGTTCCGAATTGTAGGATGCTGTGGGGTCCTCTTGCCCGAGGATGCAATGAGAATCTAAGGGATACCTCCGGAACATGGGCAGCAACGTATTTCCGAGTATCAACATCCCGTACTGCGCTCGCCATCCCGCATGCCAAACGTGGTGAGTATGGCAACCACCCCTCATGGTCAGAAATTAGAGATCCATGACGGAGGCTTAGGTATTTCCAGCGGACGTCTACGGCTGCGATGATGATCACTGTGTACTGGCATCACCATTATCTGAGGAGGCTAAAATGCTAATCAATCTTTATCTTTTTGTTATTTAAGTGTATATTTCTATACTCTTGTGTTTTACATGCGTTTAGTTTAACGGGAGTGGCATAGTCACTGTGTGACTAAACTCCTTTAAAATATATAAAGATTAAAAAAAAAAAAAATGATTACTATGTCGCTATCAAACCAAGTCGTTAATTAATTTAGTTTTTAAGTAGGTAAATCTATGTGAAATCTGATACAGCACGAAATACTGTGCCAAGAAAAGTCCCACATTAGACGTGATATGATGGGTATTACAGCAATATCTAGCGATCGCAATGATCCCAGCTAGGTACACCTAACAGCAATTCCCATTATCTTCATTAGCTATTGATCATTAGTGGTGTCAGCGTATCGAACCCGACACCGATCCCACACTGCCGGCGAACTACTCACTGTTCACGGAATGTAACGTTATCATAACACTTTGCTTTGGAGTCGGCTAATTGTTTGAGGACGTAATCTTGAGATCAACAAATTCATGCATGAAATAAAAGATGAAAAAAAAAGATGAAACAAATTAAGTAAAGAGTAATCTGAAAATCAAAATCCTATAAGTATGTATGTGCTAAGTATGTATTTCTTTTGTTTAGGTATTTATAATTCATATTATCATATGTTATACATATACATATATGTAGATATATCATTAAACTAGAATGGTATTCATATTTTTAAGAGTTTGCTCCCTCTCTCTTTAACTTAGTGCACCTCCGACCAGTCTTCCTATCATCTGTA
This sequence comes from Pasiphila rectangulata, assembly GCA_963082625.1. Taxonomy (NCBI): domain Eukaryota; kingdom Metazoa; phylum Arthropoda; class Insecta; order Lepidoptera; family Geometridae; genus Pasiphila; species Pasiphila rectangulata. Next base: position 22,600,011 of record OY720238.1, on the reverse strand, counting down.
TCTTCTCCATCCAAAGGTTGCCTGGAAGAGATTCTGAGCTTCTGAGCGATAAGACTGCCCATTGTACCTTGATTTGTAATATTTTATTTGTAATTTGCTTATTTTCTGTATTTTGTGTACAATAAAGTGTTTTCATTCATTAATTTATTCCTATTTACTCCGCCAGTTAGATAATACAAAAATAATAGACACTTGGATTTTAAAAAGAAAGTAGTAATGTATTTCAATAGATTTTACGCAGGATTGTTAAATTTTGCGCAGGATTCTTTAGCTATACAACAGCTTTTGTTTAGTTTTTCCACCAATTAGCTCGCAGTCGCAAAAAAATTACGATCTAGTGTTTGGAGGTAAAAGAACTTCTTCTTCTTCTTTTATGGCTTTCGTGTTTGGTTTTACAGAAATCTGCCACTGTTAAGTAACATTAAAATAGGGTTAATTTTATCGTTTCTCTCATGTGTTTGCCATTACCTACCCTTTTCGTCACCCGCTGAGATGACGATGACATATGCCAGAAAAATGGTTTATTTTGACAGTCATTCATTACTTACAGTTGTTTTTAAGGTAGCTATTTGACCTAGTCTTGACCGCTGACTTCCGCAGTCCATAATCCAATAACGGACACCATAATTTCTTTGTTTTGTGCTCGAAAACATTGGGTAAGATGGAAATAGGAACATTACTCTATTTTGCAGACAAGGTGCGGTTTCACGCATAACGAGAATTACCGAAATTTATACCGAGAAAAAAACGTACGTAAGTGGTAGCGCTGATAATTTGCGTATTATTTGAAAGGAATAAATTAGCAGGTAAATTATACTGCTAGACAGTTTCAAACATAGCCCAGAAATAAGCTTGTCTTACGTACAGATGCCTGCAGATCGTAAATAGAAAACACCCAGGGAGAGATAGCTGCAGTTTTAACAAATATTTGTCCTTGGTGGGAATCAAATCAACTTCCTGCGTCACCACCACACCACCTCAGCCACTGAGGTAGTCATCGCTACATGCCCCTTTCTTGATAGATAACTTTGTATTATTTCATAACCTCTAGGAGCCTACCTACCCTATTGCAAAGAAGTATTGTAAAATCGACAGGTTTCGAATAATTACTAACAATTTATTGCATTGGTGAATAATTGAATTTCAAATAATGACTAGCAATAATGCAAATATTATACAGCTAGATAACTGCTCTTCAAACTATTTTATGTAGCTTTTTGCTCTATTGAATAAACACTTATTATTATTATTCATTAATTTCAGATCATAAATCCATAACACATTATAACACATACTTAAAACTAGCGGAGTATAATCAATCAGAATTACTAAAATTAAACAAAATGTCACAGCAAATTCTAAGGCGGTTCACACACTGCCACGTATCACGCTGCATGTTGCGTGAATGCGTCATATAACGTTGCTTGTAAGTATCTCCGTTTGTATAGAAAACACGCACAGTCCAACACACCGAAAATGCATCTACGCGCGTTCATACAGATCACGCGCGTAGGTGCGGAGAAACATGCACCCACGCGCGTAGATGAAATAAGAATAAGAATAAGAAAATATTTATTTACGACTCATAAGTCATAAGATGCGGGGCGAGATGCAAGTTATGCCACACCAAGTCCCGCAGTCTAGCGAACAGCTTTGAATTAAATGAGTCAGAGCCGCCGGCGCCGCGCCGTGAATCCACAAAACGCAACTACGCGCGTGAGTGCGTGAAAAAACCGCACGATGATGCAGATTTGCACTCCCGCAAGTACGCGCGTAGGTACGTCGACACGCAACTTGCAGCGCGATGCGTGGCAGTGTGTTAACCGCTTCAAATGTTAAATGAATATAAAATTACACATAAAAATAGACAGCACGAAATTAAAAATATGAATTGAAATCGAACTCTCCTGCTCTTGAACACGGGGACTTCGCTCTTTTTCGAGTTATACTTCAATCCATGTTCAGCCGCATATGCCTCACAAATCTTTACCATAAATAGCTGGCGCACAGATCCCACCGACGGTCCCAGCAGTACCATGTCATCGGCGTAACTCAGGTTGTTAACGGCGACTCTATCTATAAAACAACCTGTGTAAGTGCTGCTGAGCTCACCGATAAGATCATTAACATAGAAATTGAACAGCAGAGGAGATGTTATGCCACTCTTCCGCACACCACTGCATGCCATATGCGTCGGACAACGCACCCGCCCATCTCACCTGGTTTCGCTGGCTGTGATACCAATTTTTCAACATGTAGACGATATCGGCCGGCACACCCGCCGCCCCCAGCCTGCATCAAAGCTTATCATACAGAACTGTATCAAAAGCTTTGGACAGGTCGAGAAAGCAGGCGTATACCGGCGTCTTTATCTCCGTGTAGTATCTCCTGACTGCCTGCTTAAGACACAAGAACGCGCTCTCCGTTGAAAGCCCAGCTCTAAAACTAAACTGGGCATCGTGAAAGTGGACGTGTCGCAGCATTACGTCATTAAGCAGGCTGTTAAGGGCCTTTGCCGTTATGGTCGCTAGTGAAATGGGCCGATAGTGGTTTTTGTCCGACGCATGTTTTGCATTTTACAATCGGTACCACGATAGTTTTAGTAAGCTCTTTAGGTAAGTACCCATGACACAAACACAGATTGTAACATGGAGAGTACGTGCGGCACTACATTCTGCAGGCCTCATAAAGATTTATCCAGCGTCAGCAACTGGTATTTATGCTGTACGGGACACTGCAGTGCCTGGGGCATTGTTAGATGGATTAGGGTTGCCCAGCACCTATGCCATCATATGCTTAGTCAGCCATATTCAGAGGAAACATTATATTATGTATGACATATAAAAATAGGCACGGACAAAACCATACTAGGTACCTACCTAATTGATGTAGGAATAAATGTAGAAACATCTTGAATAAGCCCTGCGGGGAGGCAGCAGTACTAAAAACAATTTAAATATTTAAAAGTAAGATCTGATATCTCCCCAGTGGGGTCTAACAGGGGAGACAATAGACCTGGTCGTACCCATTCACAAACATTCTGCTTCTACACATAACATGCAACACCAACAAGGGATGTGGTGGCACAGTGCAAATTACTGCCCCTAATAAACCAAAAAACATGCAGCAATCAAAGAAATTGCCCGCCAGCGTTAAGTTCGCCAAAGTAGAGCGGATGTTACAGATTTCAAATGGTACCCACTTCTTATTAAAACCTTATTTCATTGGAATACGGTTTAAAATCTGAAACAAAGATATCTAATATGAAATGGCAATAGTTTGTCGCTGTTACCAAAAGATTTAAATTGCTAGATGTGCCCTGACGCCAAAAACTGTTGCATTGTCTTGAAATCATCATTCCAGCCGTAAAAAGTCCACTACTGAACAGGCCTCCCTCATGGATCTCCATGAGGGGTAGTTGCCATACTCACCACGCTTGGCAGGCGGGTTGGCGAGCGCAGTACGGGATGTTGATACACGGAAAAACGCTGCTGCCCATCTTTCGGAGGTATACCTTAGCAGGCTCTTACTGCATCCACGGGCATGAGAGGAGGGGTAACATTCTGCTGCCGGCACCCCACGGCTTCTTTAAATGCGTCTACAATAATGCCGATGCGCACAGACTGGTTTTGGCAATAAACCAAACTGTTATAGTTACCATTTAATGTCCAATAATGTTGCACGAACATTCGTAAAAAAATAACACACACCGCGTCCGGCTAACCCTGTTTTAAGAGGTACGTAGGTTTTAGTAGTAGCAGAACTTTTTGTGAAGAGTTCATCCGGGGAAGTACTACCACCATACCTATTTCTGCCAAGCAGTAATATCTGCATTGCTGTCTTCTGGTTTGAACAATAAGGGGGCCGGTGAAATTACAGGCACATGAGACCTTACAGCTCTGTCTCAGCGTGACGGGCGCAATGCAATGCAGCGTTGGTCACACAGTCACATGCTTCATGACAGTTGTCACCGCGGTATTGCAAATGTAATAGGTAGAGGTTACCGCTTTACATCAGGTGGACCATCGGCTTGTCTCGTCATTAATTTACATAAATGTCATGAAAAAAAGGTACGCTTATTCCAAATAAGTAAGCTTATTTCGTGTGGAAACAAAATGGTGCGGTCTCATAACGGTAATCAAATCAAAGCCAAAGTTTTAAATCTTTGGCTGTTACTCGTACAACTACATAGATTGGGACATGCTCTACTCAATTTGTATGGACACGTACGTATCAATTACTGCATTTATCCAATCAGAGTAACAAATTGCTGATCACTGATACACGCTGGCATAGTGTTAGTACATTTACTTCTGTTTAACTGTAAACATCATCGTCATCAAGAATATTGTTATTAGTTGGATTGACATTAAGCCTCTTCTAAGATTGGACTTAGGGTTGGAAATCGTTGCTTAGTGTAGTGTGATAGATTTTTTATCTCTCATCTCTGAATATTTTATAGAAGAAATATAGATAGATAGATAGATAGAAAACTCTTTATTGCACACCACATTAAAAGAACATAAACAATTTAGAAATAATGTAAAAAACAACACAGGAGTACAAAGGGCGGCCTTATCGCTATGAGCGATCTCTTCCAGGCAACCTTGGGATGGACAGGAAAATGAAGGAGGCTATATCGTGGCGTAAAAATATAAGTAAAGAAATAAAACTAACATGAATAAATAAGTAAATAATCTAACATTAGGTACAGAGGTATTTAACCCGAAGATATAACATATAAACATAAAATATTATAATAAATACCTTAACATAAAATAATTATAGTGATAAATAATATTAAGAAATAATAATAATATTAAGAAAGAGATAATAATATTAAGAAATATTTGTATGTTATATGTTGTATTTTGTAGGTTTGTAACGAATAAACACAAAAACTACTGAACCGATTTCAAAAATTATTTCATCATTAGAATGCTACATTATCCCTGAGTAACATAGGCTATATTTTATCCCCGTATTCCCACGGGAACGGGAACTACGCAGGTGAAACCGCGGAGTGCGGCTAGTAATTAAATAAGCAAGTATAGGTAGTTACAAAAACGGTTAGTTGTCTCCTAATATTCCAGTCTGACAGCGGCTGGTGCTGATGACATCATCTCAGCCGTAGGACTGCTGACCACGTCCACTGCTGGACACAGGCCTCCCTCACGGATCTCCGAGATTATGAGGGGGCTGTTGCCATACTCGCCACGCTTGTCAGGCTGGTTGGCGAGCGCAGTGAGGAATGTTGATACACGGAAAGACGCTGCAGCCCATCTTCCGGAGATAAACTCTTAGCATATTCTTACAGCAACCAAGAGAGCATAGGCAAAATGTCATGCCGGCACCCAACAGTGCTAGTGTAATCCAGCTGAAAACCGGGATAATAAGACTAAAAATATGTGTATACTACCACAGATTACAGAAACTAAATACTACCTCTAAATATGTATCTTTTTTAGGGTTCCGTACGCAAAGAGTAAAAACGGGACCCTATTACTAAGACTCCGCTGTCCGTCTGTCTGCCCGTCTGCCTGTCACCAGGCTGTATCTCATGAACCGTGATAGCTAGACAGTTGACATTTTCGCAGATGATATATTTCTGTTGCCGCTATAACAACAAATACTAAAAACAGAATAAAATAAATATTTAAGGGGGGCTACCATACGAGAAACGTGATTTTAATGCCGTTTTTTGCACGATATTAATAACGGCAACAAATGGTAAATGTGGAGGCCAAATAATGGTACCGAACCCTTCGTGCGCGAGTACGACTCGCCCTTGCCCGTTTTGTTAAATTATTCGTATACAAGATAAGTGTTTTTATGAGTAAGCCTGAAAAACATATTTTTAAAGAAAGAGTGGTCTTCATTCTTCAATTCTTTACTTCAGCACCACACCAAGTCATGTCATGAATGACGCTAGTTGAATTTGTTCAGTTCTATAGACAGAGAACTTCCTTTTATATGCTTCTGTTAATAACAACGGGATACTCACTATTAGTCAGAGAATGCGATAAGTGATATGTTCACAGTGTTGCGTAAGAGAAGCTCGAGTTAAACAGTTACAGTAGAAGACCGGTTCTCGGATACATAGGGTCTGCCGTCTGCGATGCTAATTTTACATGCGTTCACACCGAACTGAGCTTTTGATATATCAAGTTACTCCACACTTTCGGGTGAAGTGGGTGAAAAGTCAACTGAGACACGGGAGTGTGCGATTTCGAGGGAAATATATTGATTATCTGAGTGATGTTTTACAAAAAAGCATATTGCACCTTATGTACTCTAATTCCCATTATCCAATCATCTAATTCCCATTAATATTTTTTACTTTGTGGTTAGAGAGCTTTATTGAATGTTAAGCGTAAGTTTTTTTTTTATAATTAACCTTTTTTGTGTCCCACTGCTGATCAAAGGTCTCCCCCTTATTACCATACATATAACCGGGTATTTATCGCGTAAATTACAGTCTTCCGGAGACCATGCTTGGTGCAATCCAAGCGAAAAATCGGAAAATAATAATAGTTATTTACGCGATAAATACCCGGTTATATGTTTGTTATTAATGTGTTGTGATCGCGAAAGTTTAAAGGACTCCCCCATTTAATTTTCCTTAATTTGAATTTTACAGTCGACAGCCTATTTCACCGTTAATACTGAGCCATTACTATTTATTTTACCCGCTTATTCATAGAGAACTTACTTAAATAAATAAATAAATAACAATAATAGCAACTTATTTATTTAATTATATTGTAAATGCATTAATCATGTATTTAATAAATAAGGAGTAAATAATAAATAAATATATATTGACACTACACACAACACCACCTAGTCCCGAACTAAGCAAAGGATACCACTTAGGCCTTAATGGTACCTTTGTGTATAAGGATACACTTAGGAGTTAGGTACAATTTAGACCTTAGTGGTGGTACCCTTTACTAATGAACGCGACTGTACTATGGAAACCAGATAGTGGATACAGTAATTAAATACATAATTATCATGCAAAAAATACCCAGACCGGGAACAAATATCTGCAGAACAATGACAAACATTTTTCCAGTTGCGGGAATCGAACCTGCGAATCAGATGGCTATTAGACCAACTGAGCGGAGGCATGGAACTCAAAAAGGGAAAAACAAAAACCCTGTGAGTTTTATAGTTTCCTTTTGTGTACGCATACGTTGCTAGCTTTGTCTGAGTGGTCAATCATGGTTTACATTTGGCACTCTTGCTTGGTAGACTTGACACGCGCTCGCTCCGGTGTGACCGCAGCCGGCCGCCCTCGACCTCGCAAGGCCGTATCCGCCGAAGCCCCGATTTGGCCCGACTCAGCATTCATACGCTTTTTATTAAGGCTTTTTTATCTCTGATCTAGCGGTACCACTTTTTGTTGATCGGAAAGGAATTTAGATTATCGCACGGGTTTTTTTCTAAGGTACGGCTTGGGATTTTAAATGGTATTTAGATGCGGTTATAGCTTGACAAATACTGAGGCTGTTGGAAGCCTAGAGCGTTAATAGTAAAAAAATCTATACAGGTCCATCTTTCTTTTTAGAATTTTTAAATTATATAGTTTCTTTTCCTAACTCTCAAATTATATTCGTTTGATTCTCGCGTGTCGTCTGAAGCGAATAAATTCAACTATGTGCCTTATTGAAATAAATTGCGGTATTTAGAAATTGACATAACTAAGAGGGCTTTGCAGTCCCACTGAACAAAGGCTTTTAGAGTTCGCCTTTATTTAACTAAAAAAAATTAATAGCTCTAATTGTAATAGAACAAAATACCATAAGTAGATAATACCATACACAATGACACTACCGAAACAAAGCCTAGTGCTGAAATACGAGTATCAACAGTTCCCATGCTACACATTGTTCTGTGAAACGGACGGACAATGGATTAGACATGCAAACAGCCTAAAGGTGGCGGGGTGTAGTGTAGTGGTCTCGTTACCATGACCTGGCTCTCCTTGCAGTTATTGTTAGAGTACGATATTATAGAGTTGTTGTCTAAATGTATATACATATTTCTATACGTGAAACGTCCAATACTGAACAAAGGCCTTACGATAAAACGCAATCTCTAGCAAACGAGCTTTTGGAAGTTAAAATATTGTAATTACTTCGCACAGCACAATCACAATTGTGCACATCTGAACTCGTTCTACCGTAAGCCTTTAAACAGGATATTAGACTCGTAGGTTAGGTACTGTTACAGTTGAGGGGTAGTTGCAATTCTCATCACGCTTGGCAGACGGGTTGGCGAGAGGTTGTATACACGGAGAGACGCTGCTGTCTATCTTCCGGAGGAATTCCTTAGCAGGCTCTTACTGCATCCACGGGCATGAGAGGAGGGGCAACATTCTTCTGCCGGCACCTTACAGCATAGAGTTAAATACCTGTCTTTGTTGTGCTTGTCATTGCCAAAACAAGGCCTGTATGAAAAAAAATTGGTATTTGCCATTCTACATTTTTTCCATAACAAAATGAAGAATGTCTGCATTCACTATTTCAACTACTATTCTCTACAACTACTACTATTCTTCTACTTCTACTACTCTACAACTAATAATTTTCTTATTTTTTTTTCTCACACACTTCATTTTCAACTTTGAATAAATCGCCTTTAGAAATAACGCAGTGGATCATCCAACTAATTGTGAACTAAAAACATTGGTATAGTGACCCATTTCCTACGTACAATTAATCAGTGTAGGGTAAACAGTAAAAATACAACGTACTCGTACCAGTCGACCGGAAGCCACGCTATAATTAGAGCAGCTCGCGTGCCTTCCGGCTCAAACTCAATATTCCATGAAACGGCATTCGGCCTAGTTGATTTTAGTTATTTTTCCTATTCGGCACAGAAAGCCTTCCGATTTTTCTTAACCGATTCAAATCAGCCGTAGGACTGCTGTCCACATCATTTGCAATGGTGTACAATAAGTATACCTATTCTATCTATCTACACCTGGCATACTTATTCAAAAACGAATTATAGAAAAGTGGCAAAGAAATACAATAAGCAAATGATTTTACTATGTCGCCGTGAAACAAACACGATGTGTAGAATTGCAAAAATGCTCCGTCGTTTTTAGGACTGCTGTCCACGTCCACAGCTGGACAGCTGGACATATGCCTCATGGATCTCGCAGGACGGGATGTTGACATGTACGCGGAAAGACGCTGCTGCTCATCCCTTGGCAGATTCTCACGCCATACGCAGGCAAGAGAGGAGAGGCAGCATTCTACAGCCGACACGGCGACACCCCACGGCAAATATGTCAATCATAGTTGGATAAGGCTATTGGTTTCGTTTTAAAAATAAACTAATCATACGAACGACACTCTCCCAGCTTCTGTAAGCCTATACCAATACTCTTATTCTTAATGCGCACTCTTTAAATCTTAAAACTATTAAATCTTAAAGATGGGCTGATGACCTGGTAAAGACCGCAAGTCGACGGTGGATGCAGATCGCTTCCAACCGCAATAACTGGAAATTTATGAGGGAGGCCTATGTTCAGCAGTGGGCGTCCTACGGCTGAAATGATGATGATGACTCTTACATCCATGCAGATCGGCCAAGCGGGGGAAGTCGTGTTTGAAACAATGCAACAAGAACAACAGGGGTGCTCGCATGTCGCCCGTGGGAGCCCCGCTACCGCAACGTGGTCGCAACCTGTTCCCAAGGAGATTGCTCGCGTAAGGACGGACGGGATAGTCCGCCAGGTATGTACAAGATTTATGTGCTTAGACTTTTTAAACATTCGGGATCACAACTAATTATTTATATATTAGATTATTTTATTTTTTATTTTTAAATTACACGGAAAACAAACAGCTGCTTACAAAGTAACAAAACAAATGATGGAAACAAAGAAAGCCTTAAATAGTTTTCACTTATGGATCTATTATCGGGTATTCATCGCATAATTACGTTTATTTAGTTTTTAACGACGGGAAAAAATAAAGGTAATTACGTGTATATACCCAATAATCCAATATAGAGTAATACTTATGTTGCCGTAAGGTGCCGGCCGTAGAATATTGCCTCCCTTCTCTTGCCCAGATTCTTACTGCAACCACACAGATAGAATCTATATATTAATGACAAAACCCAACCGCAAGGTTAAATTTAGATCATGAAGTATGCCTCAAGCATCTACTAAGTACTACAATTTATTATTCAATTCCTCATAGATCCTACGATCTGAACCGAGTTTTAAAAAAGGGACTTCTCAAAGGGACTTCTCATGACATTGATAGATAGATAGAAAATACTTTATGGCACACCTTAAAACTAAACATAATAACAAGAGAAACTTGAGAACATATCTTATAAAAAAATAATCATCAAGTTCCCTTCATAGTTGGCGGAGTAATCGCGTATCAAAAATACAAAAAACATACTTACAGTCGCATTGAGAACCTCCTTCTATTTGAAGTCGGTTCAAAATCTGAGAAAAAGCAAACAAAAGCATCGAGACTTGTTTATTATGTTATGATGTATGGCCACTGACACTTATGGGAGCGCCTCTCAGCGCTAGAATCTTTCTCCGTCACGCTTCATGACCGAGTATGCGAGTCATCCGACACTTAGAAGAAGGAATCCAAAAAGCCTATCTCGCTATCATCGAATACTCTGGGAGTTCATGCTCTATGACCAGCTATGCGATATCTGACACTGTCTCAGATTAGACTGACACTGCAGGCTCTGATCTCATGGGGCCAGTGTGGGCTTTCATTTCACAACGACGTTGATTACGTTTCATTAGGAATGGAGATTCTTCATATTTCAGAGATGTGATCTTGGGAACAACAAGGCCATTAATAGGTAGCTTATCTTAGACGTCGTCATGAAACAGGAACACGTGAAATAGATATGGGTCCTTTGAAATAGTAATTGCACGTAGTCCACTTGTAATTTTATTCTAATAGTCGTAAGTAGACGTTTATTACCTTTTGCGCTTGTGCTTCTAAGTACGCCGCTGTATTCTCTTATACATCTATTCGCGTCCACCCAAAGGTTGCCTGGCAGAGATCGCTCATTTTCAACATTTTTGTAAATAACTCAAAAACGGTTTAAAGCAAAACTAACAACTTTTTATTCATGACCAAATGAATACCTTTCATAAGATACATTTGACATGACCTAGTAACTTCACAAATATTTTTAAAACCCCCCTTCCACCCCCCTAGTCTAAAAAACTATGCAAATTAGAGAGTTCGCTATATTTTTCCTATAAAGTTTACATACACTTCTATTAGCTGTAAAAGTTTCACGGGTTTATCTCTGCAAACGTCGGAGATAAAGGGAGGGAACGGTCGATTTTTCAACATTTTTGTTAATAACTCAAAAATTATACAATTTAAGGGAAAACTAAAAACTGTTTATTTATGTGCAAATTAATACCTTTCATATGATACCCCACACAACCTAGTAACTCCACAAAAATTTTGAAAACCACCCTATTGTCTAAGAAACTATGCAAAAATGACATTATTTAAATCAGGAAGATCATCAGTTTATTAATTAACGGCTTTAGTCTACAAATAATTGAATCCATCCCGTAAGTTAAAGCCTAAAACAAACCTCAGATCCAAACCTATCAGCTTACACCGCAAACTTGACGCCTCATTGCATTCACCCCAGGCTCGGAAGCCATTCAGCGATTCCCACCACCGCACCGCGCCGGTGGCAACTTCAGACACAAAGGAGGGTGGTTCCCACACTCTTTGCACCTACTCGCTTTGTTGATCATTTACTTTCCTCTAACTGTATGTTTTAAGAAGCGGCCTGGTTTATATTTTGCTTGGAAACTAGCGGATCCTTCATTAAAGGTATGTAGGTAATTTGTTCATGACCTTTTGTAGCTTTAGCTTTTTTAGACAAAGTTAATTTTTATGTGTTTTATAAAAAGCTTAAAGTTATGAATCCATGGTTCGGTTCTATGAGAACTGACGAATTTCTCATAGAATTTTTTTATTATATCTGGAAGGCAAGATCCACAGACTGACTTCATTCGTTGCTAGTTATAGTTGTGTCATTTATAATTCTTGCTCCCGTCTCGTCATTTTCATCTAAGATCAGGGATGACCATACCAATAAATTTAACAATGATGAGATCGATAAAACTATTGGGAAACTTACAATATGTTTGGGTAAATCTGAATAATAAGTCTATTCTCAATTTGGGTCACATTCTAAAACTGTTTTAGCATGTCTCGTTTAACAAGCTGTTCAGATTCCGCCATCAAAATTCCTATCGCGTGTAGCTCACTATAAAAGGAACTATTTAGTTTTAATGGAGTCGTAATGTGGCATCCTAAAGGGTAACCCATTGCTGTATTAAGCTTGGAGAATATTAATTTAGGCGATACTCTTCAAAGCTACAGGAAGGAATAGGAGGGGTCAAATACCTACCTTTAATTAATTCTAATTGAGCTAAATGCCCATAGCTTGGTGAGGCTCATAAGGATGACCACAATAGGGTTATTTGTTTATTTAATGCCGTGGGGTGCCGGCAGTAGAATGTCACCCCTCCTCTCCTGCCCGTGGATGCAGTAGGACTCTGCTAAGGGATGTCTCCGGAAGATGGGCAGCAGCGTCTTTCCGTGTAAGAACATCCCGAACTGCGCTCACCAACCCGCCTGCCAAGCGGGGTGAGTATGTCAACAACCCCTCATGCACTTGGATCTCTAAGCCAATGAGGGAGGCCTATGTGCAGCAGTGGATATCTTACGGCTGTAATGATGATGATGATAGATTTATTTAATACTTTGTTCACAAAAAACCGTACAGAGGAGTTCTTAACGCTAATAGCATTTTCTACCAGTCAACCTGGGGTTATAGCTGGCTCATAAAATATTAACTTAGCGCATTTGTGTTAGGATTTATATTGGTACCTAGGATTATTTCCTATGGGGTTACTAGAAAGAAGTCCCAGCGTTTAACTAAAAACAAACACACGGGAATTTATCGCGTAATAACTTTGATACTGACGCGGTAAATTCCCGTGTTTTTGTTAATAAAATTAATTGTGATCGCTTGGTTTACGAAAAACTACAGTAACTATAATATTGTTATATTCTGTGGCTGCAAAATCCAGAAAATCCAAGATGCAAGATAATCCCAGGAGTCAATGCTGTAAACAAGTCATGAATCGGCATGAAACGTGAGACACGTCGGTATGCGTTTGAAACTCGAGCTACCGAAGGATTGCGCTTCCTAATTGCTCTGGAAATAGATCGATGCGCGTGCACATTCACTGCACACCTGGATTCAGTGACTACAATTTAAACGGTTTTTCTGCAAGAGTTGATTTTATGAGGAAACTGTTATTGCCTGTTTCAAGGTATCCATCCACAACATAGTATATAGGTATGTTTATAATATAATATGTTGTGTTTTTCTCTTCATAAATAGCTCTTAGATTAGATTAAACTTATTATTGGTACTTTCAGTGAACGTATATTGATTTTAAATAATACTTTGTCATCCATTCATGAGACTAAATTTTGTGTTTAAACCCCGGGAATAGAGAGCCTTTGCATCTTCTTACAAGTTTTAACTTAGTTAGAGCAAGGTGTCAATAATCCTAAAAGGTTTGTCCAAAGTTTTTTCAAAGAGTTTTGACAATTATTATGATGCATAACCTTCTAGCATGTAAGTTAGAACATAACTAACTTTTACAACTTTCTGTGTACTTTATTTACAAACCAGTTTTTTTTCTGAATAAAGAATTATTATTATTATATATGGTTTTGGTAACTTTGGGATTAAGTTAAGATACGTTTGAATATTTATTGACGTGAATATCACGCGGTATACTTTCAAAATATTGGTCTTGGTATAACTTACCCAATTGTCCATCATCATCATCATCATCATCACAGCCGTAGGACATCCACTGCTGGACAAAGGCCTCCCTCGTGGACTTCGAGATCCGAGCACTAATCAAGGGGTTGTTGCCATACTCAGCACGCTTGGAAGGCGGGTTGGCGAGTGCAGTATGGGATTTTGATACACGGAAAGACGCTGCCCGCCCATCTTCCAGAGGTATCCCTTGGTAGGTTCTTACTGCATCCACGGGCAAGAGAGAAGGGGCAACATTCTACTGCTGGCACCCCACAGCTGACTGCCGCCCACGGCTTTCCATCTATGCGGTCGACATAATAATTAATAAACGCAGTACAAACCTTCACAAAAACTAAAAGGAAATAACTTTTTTTTTGTTTTTGTTTTTGTAAAAGGTTGTCTGGAAGAAATCGCTCTAAGCGATAAGACCGCCCATTGTGTATTTCTGTTGATTTCCTAGTTTAAGTTAATTTTAATTATTTTTGTTTTTTTTTTCTGTTTGATTTACAAATAAAGAGTTTATCTATCTATCTTTCTGAGTTCTTTAGTTTTAAAGCACCCACAATTAATCTATTTAGGTACTGTAACATTCAATAGCCCAGTAAAAACTTCTACACATTTTCCCTTAATACCCCAACGAACGGCCACCCTACGACCGGAAGCATCGGAAACAATAAACGAGCAATATTTCATACGCGGAACCCTGCGCAGGAGTCACGTAAACGTTCGGCGTTTTTGTAATCTGTGGTTCGGCTCAACTTGCGAGTTATTGCGTCCTATTTCGGGATATTTACGCGGGAACACTATCGGGTAACTTTACCGAAGTTCGACGAAAGTCATAAAATATATTTCTCTTAAATTTAGGTACCTCATAATTTTTTTCCCGTCGACCCCGCGCTCAAATAAGCGATACGGTTTACCAAACATATGTACTTTAAAGCGAATACTTAAATAAATAAAAATAAATAATTCTGGACAAATCACACAGCACCATCTAGCCCCAAGCTAAGCGGAGCTTGTGTTATGGGTACTAGATGACTAATATACTTAATACATTATACTACATAGATAGATATTTTTATTATAGTCTTTTTTAAACTTTCGCGATCACAACACATTATTAAAATATGGGATTATCGGGAATTTATCGCGTAATTACCGATATCGGTAAAAATACCCCATAATCCCATATTTTAATAATATTTTTATTATACAGGGTGAATTTTTGAGACGGGACAGTAAGGGCAGGTACCTTAACCGTTATAGTTACAGGAAAACGTTTCTAGAAGACTATCCATACATTTTTAAGATATTCTGAACTGCATTTTGGAAAAAATGTACAGTCAGCAAGAAAATGGTCATTTTACACAAAAACTTTTTTTGATACTAATCATACAAAATAACAAAAAAAAACACATTTGACATTTGTTGAAACATTTTTATCCTAATAAGAAAGAAATAATCCTAATAAGAAAAGAACTTTTTTTAAGTGTTTAAAATTAATTATTTTGAGTGTTTTTTTTTTGTTAAGAATCGTATATGACAATGGCTATAAAAGAGCGGATTCTCCTAACACAAGCAATTTTTTGCTTAAAAGGAGAATCCAAACCCTGTAATAACTAGTGAATAAGTTAAAGCAATAAACATTTATTTAATTTTTTATTTTTATTTTTTATTTTATTTAATAAAAAGTAGCAAGTTTATTTTTATTCTTAAGTAGTTTGTACACAAAAATGTTAATTCTAGATTCCCTCGGTACCAAGTCTAGTTGGTTGAGTTGTATTTCTTATTTCTGATATATTCCCAACCACCCCATTAACCTCCCCATCAATCGGGCAGTTGGGAAAAAAAATCCCAACCGCCCCATTACTCAAGTCAATGGAGTGGATGGGAATTTTTGCCCCATTGACTTGAGTAAACCACCCCGCTGATTTTTTAATTATAGAAATATTAAATCTCACTATTCATAGGATTTAATATTTACATAATTGAGTATTAGTAAGAACGTCGGAAATAAAAAGCCAACGTACTAAGTCAACATCTGGTTTTTGTCTGCGCACGTTGTGGCCGCCTTTACTTGGGGAAACACTAGCCCTAAGTACCTATTTTTAGGGTTACGGACCAAAATGGTAAAAAGGAACCCTTATGGTATCACTTTGTCTGTCTGTCTGTCTGTCACAAATGGATATCTCGAGAACTACTGATGCAATCGACTCGAAATTTGAAATGGTTAAAGATAACACTTTTTACTACAAGTAATATAGCATTTATGAAAATATAAAAAAATATTCTTATTATGATTGAAGTTACTAGGTCGTGTGGGGTATCCAGTGGCGTAGCTACCCAGGGGCTAGGCGGGGCAGTGCCCCGGGGCCCTCAAGCTCAGGGGGCCCTCCAATCCTTACCAGAAATCTCGATCGAACTGAACTTTTGGAAATTTCTCCCATTTTCAAAATAAATATGACAGGCAACCCCACTTTAATCATGACAACTCAGTTGAGAGAAATTCAAAAGTTATGCCTAGGGAATTCCCCTAAACTCTTTCTGTAGGTTGGCAGTGTTGCAAAGACATTTTCCACTGGACGCGTTACTCGGCCGATCTCGCCCTATACCCCGCTGTCACCCTATACCCCGCTGTCACTCAGTCAGCCTTTTAGCCTAACTGACCGAAATTGTCTTGTCAGTGCGTTGGTGGTTGTCGAGGACAAACATTAGTTAAAAAATTGACTAGGTGTATTGTTTTGTAAAAATTATAGTGACTGATCCGCCAATATTTCTTTTCATAGGTAAGTACAATTTTATCCCATAAAAGCAGTTTTTTTTTCGTAAAATTAAATAAATGTGATGTAATTATTGCATTCATACCGCCATTTTAAAAAGTACTCAAATTTTAATGCAATTTAACTAAACTTGTGACATACCGAAACAAGTCTGGATTATACCGTTCATTTTCCATTCGTTCATTACAAACATATTCATAAATGTTAATAATAAATATGTACATATGTCTAAGAAAAGAAAACTATAGGTACATACCAAAACTGTATTTTCGTCAAACGTAATTATTTTCCAGTGGGGAAGTACAATAAATAAACCTTTGTAGCGAGTTCACTATTTTTTTCTGTTTATTTAATTACTATCTGATCCGACAGACGTTGTGCCGATTGTTTTATCCAGTTCTAGTCATGTAATACATAAATAAATAAATAATTTTATTTATTTATTGTTTGTACCTCTGGAGAACAACAAACGAACTCACTCCTGCTCCTATACTGGCGTGCAAACATTGTACCTTCTCTTTATTGGTTTCTGTGTATCAGTGTGTCGTACGTAATGCCGGGGCTGCACCTCAGCGTAATCATATTAATTAGTGTTCTATTTGTCGGAATTCATAAAGAAAATCTGTAATTTTGAAGTAATTAAAGGCGTTAGGTGCACGCAATTGAAGCATCGGGATGAGGGTGAACAGTGAAATCACTATTAAAATATTTTTTTCACGAAGTACAGGCAAACGATCGTATTTAGGTACTATAATTTCAAATCGAAATATAAGTAACCAAACTCCTACATTTTTCGTCATTCATTCATTTTGATTCATGAATTTCATCGATTGCGTCGATCACTATAGAACATCTTATAGAATTGTGAAACAGTGCGCTATATGCGTAACTAAGACAGCAAAAAATCACTCCCCCCGTACCCCGCAAAAATTGGTTGAACGTGATTGCATTCATTTTGCAAGTATAACGTGTCCAGTGGAAAATGTCTTTGCATTGCAGTGTTGTCAATTTGTATTCAGTATTCAGTTGTTTATTGCTTTCCATTGTAAACATAGGTCTTTAACATAAGTAAATAGTACAGAATGGAACCCTGATGGGCACTGCAATAAGCCGTTTTCAGTAAAAAACAAAAAAATGTTTTCTGCTAAACTTAACAGATGGAGCTGGCAAGCGGAGAAAGCAAGTTTGTGATTAATCACAAATTGCTGTCATTGTCGAATTGTGTTTCCTACCAGTAAAATAAAACTAACGCCATCTATATGGTTCGAGGGAACTATTTTTGAAGTTTTTACTTTCTAATGAAAACACCTCATTTAAAATGTAGGTATAAGAAGGTATCATGCAAGATAATGTCAGTTAAATATAATTGAATTAGAAAATTAGTCATTAAAATGATTATAGCCTTAACTTTACAATAAACAATTTGTCATGAAAAAAAAACGATGTACTACGTCTTATTTACAAGGTACATATGTATATAAATTGGAGTATTGGGGCACTGAAATTTCCTTTACAGATTGTTATAACAAAATTGTGCACTTGTCATCAAAATATTCTTGCAAATTAATAGCATTTTTGACGGATAGTGAACGCTAACGGTGATATTTTTTTTTAGATAGAGAAACACAATGATACACTACAAGTGTCGTTGGGGAATCCCCGGAAAAAAAAATTATCACCGTTAGTGTTACCACATTTAACGATGGAGACCATGAACGATCTCCTGTCCGCGGACCTGAATTAATGTACCTACAGTCACCTGACTTGCAATTTTTCACGATATTTCGCGTTATACAATGAGCCGTGGGGTGCCGGCAGTAGAATGTTACCCCTCCTCTCCTACCCGTGGATGCAGTAAGAGCCTGCTAAGGGACACCTCTGGAAGATGGGCAGCAGCGTCTTTCCGTATATCAACATCCCATACTGCGCTCACCAACCCGCCTGCCAAGCGTGGTGAGTATGGCAACTACCCCTCATGGAGATCCATGAGGGAGGCCTTAGTTCAGTAGTGGACGTTTTACGGCTGAAATGATGATGATGAATCAGTTTACATAGCAGTGGGGCCCCATTTTTTAATTTGCCCCAGGGCCCTTGGTTACCTAGCTACGCCACTGGGGGTATCATACGAAAGGTATTCATTTGCACATTAATAAACAGTTTCTTGTTTTCCCTTAAGCCGTATTGTATCCGAGTTATTTACAAAAATGTTGAAAAACGACCGTTCCCCCTCCTTATCTCCAAAGTTTGCAGAGATAAACCCGTGAAACTTTTATAGCTAATAGAAGTGTATGTAAAATTTATAGGAAAATTATAAGTTTGACAGCGGTCATCAAAAAAATAGATATCATCGAGTTCTTTTATTTGAGCCCTAAACAAAATTCTAGGACGAGTTCTTGATATCGCCGTTTGAAGATTGACAGCTGTCATTGAAAAGTTACTCTTTTTATGGATTTAAATAGCTTTCAAAGATGATATTTGGTATTTTTTGAAATATTTTGACACATTTGACAGATGTCAAAATATATGATATTTTTACGTATTTTTTACTTAGCAAAATTTAATAAAAAATAAAAAAAAACTTGCAAACTCTATCCTTGAGATTTTTATACTTGATAATTTTTTTATGTGGACATTTTTCTACTATGTAGTTTTTCATTTTAGACCAAAGTCGTGAAACCCAAATGATCTTAAGTCAATGTGGACATGGATTTTCGAAACTAGTGTCAAAGGGTTTTCACATGAGCTTTCGAAGACATTTCCCACAATACTTAATCCGTTTCAAAAGGTTGTAATTTTTTGGAACCGGGTTACCTATTCTATGCAAGACACAACACAATAGGTCAGTATATAACAATATCATGCAGTTATCTGCCGTGACTTACGTAATGCAAACATTGCAAATAATGTTTCAACTTCTTCGAATGTTTGCGTACACTCATCGACAAACTGATTAAGGCGACGCGCACTGATAAACAATTTATTATCATAATTTCAGCCGTAAAACATCTACTACTGAACACCGGCCTCCGAAATGGATCTCCATGAGAGGGTACCTACTCACCACGCTTGGCAGGCGAGTTGTCGAGCGCAGTACGGGATGTTGATACACGGAAGGACGTTGCTGCCCATCTCGCAAGGTACCCTTAGCAGGCTCTTACTGCATCCACGAGCATGAGAGGAGGAGTAATATTCTACTACCGGCACTCCGCGGCAATTAAAAAAAATATTTATCAGATTCAAAAAGTTGTACCCAAAATGAACGCTCTGCGTTATATAGAGTCTCTGGCCAAAGTAAACGCTGGCGCTACGTCAGCATACTTGTGTATTCTGTTAGCGACTGTAGATATGTTGCGCTCCCACATGTCAAGGCTGCTGGCAATTATATTGTTATTTATTAGGGCTCAGCACAATATAATGTTATCTGCAGTATGTTAGATAATTACACACCAAATGTCCTGTAAAATACTAAACACGAATACAATCAATTCAAAGCTAGTAACTATTTAATCCAAGTTTTTTTATGTTAGTAGTCAATCTGAAATCACAATTTTGTGTTTGATTTCTGGTTAAATTAGCTCATAACATTTCATTTTACTTTTTTTGTTCTTGTCGACGCTCGTATTAAGTTAAACTTTTGTTTTAATTTTCAATTTTTCGGTAATGAACCGTTTTCAGTAAAAAATAAAAAAGTGTTTTCTACTAAACCAAACAGATGGAGCTGGTAAGCGGAGAAAACAAGTATGTGATTGATTACAAATGCTGTCATTGTCAAATTGTGTTTCCTTCCATTAAATGAAAACTAACGCCATCTATAAGGTTTGAGGGATCTATTTTTGAATTTTTGACTTTTTAATGAAAACGCCTCATTAGTCTGTTATGTAAGGCTTTCATAAATAGGTCATACCTCTACCTACCTCCTAATTTACCTTTTCAAGTTCTCTTGATAAGTAGGTACCCGAAACAATATATCATCATCATTTCAGCCGTAAAACGTCCACTACTGAACACAGGCCTTCCCTCCTATGAGGGTAGTTGCCATAGTATGACACTGCAGCGTCTTCACCAGCATAAATACCAGTTGCTGACGCTGTTTAAATCATCAGTAATAGATGTTTGACGAGCTCTGTGGCGCAGCGGGCGAAGGTCCGCCTGCGACGCAAGGGGTTGCGGGTTCGATTCCCGCCTCGGGACAAATGTCTGTACGATCTGCAGATATTTGTTCAGGGTGTTCTGGGTGTTTTTCTATATATAATAAAAATATCTATCTATGTAGTATAATGTATTAATTATATCAGTCATCTAGTACCCATGACACAAGCTCTGCTTAGCTTGGGGCTAGATGATGCTGTGTGATTTGTCCAGCATTATTTATTTATGTAAAAGGCCTTACTTGCCTTACTACCTATTCTTAGTTCAACGTTTAGTTTTATTCACTTCCAATGAGTCAACACAGAACCAGCTCACCAGGTCAGGTTTTAACAACAAACCCACATAATAATAAGTTTACATTTCCATCTTCTGGTTCTGCGCAGTGTTGGCGAGCACCCACTGGGATAGCTTTGTTTGGATTTGCAAATACCTACACGTCGACGTAACATTTTGTGCGAATGCGTGATCACGCGCTTGAGTAATTTGTTCTTACCAATCTCTCAATATTATAAAGAGGAAAGATTTGTATGGAATAAACTCAAAAACTACTGGACTGATTTGAAAATTATTTTACCATTAGAATGCTACATACATTATCCCTGAGTAACATAGGCTATGCCTATTTGCCGTGGGGTGCCGGCAGTAGAATGATACCCCTCCTCTCATACCCATGGATGCAGTAAGAGCCTGCTAAGGGATACCTCCGGAAGATGGGCAGCAGCGTCTATCCGTGTATCAACATCCCATACTGCGCTCACCAACCCGCCTGCCAAGCGTGGTGAGTATGGCAACTACCCCTCATGGAGATCCATGAGGGAGGCCTGTGTTCATCAGTCGACGTTTTATGGCTGAAATGATGAACATAGGCTATATTTGGCCTCCGTATTCCCACGGGAACAAGAACTACGCGGGTGAAACCGCGGAGTGCGGCTAGTAGCCTAATAAAGGCATACGCTAGTGATGGTGTTTACCGTCACCGAAACACGTGTAGAAATAGATTGGAGTAACATAGTTTGTCTTGAGATGAAATGAAATTTATGGGAATATTGTTGGGTTCCATCATAATGTAGGAAAGATTATTATAATATAAAAAAGCTGTTGACCGAGTGAAAGGTTTATAAACCTCGAAGATCGTGCGTTGATTTTTGTTTACACTAAGCAAATGATGACCATGGGTTGCCGGCAGTAGAATTTTGCCTCTTCTCTTTTGCCCGTGGATGCAGTAAGAATCTGCCAAGAGGTATCTCCGAAAGACGACATCAGCGTCATTCCGTGTATCAACATTCCGTACTGCGCTCGCCAACCCGCCTGCCAAGCGTGGCGAGTATGGCAACTACCGATTGGAGAACCATGAGGGAGGCCTGTATTCAGAGTAGTGGACGTTTTAGGGCTGAAGTGAACATAATAATGTTATTAACACATATTTAACCGGGTATTTATCGCGTTATTTACCTTTACCTATTATTACCCGACGTTAGTTAGTTAGTAGTCTTCCCGGGACCACGATGGGAGCAATCCTGTCGAAACGTCGGGCAATAATAAAGGTAAATAACGCGATGAATGCCCGGTTAAATATGTGCTAATAATGTGTCGTGATCGCGAAAGTTTAAAAAAGACTATAATAATGTTACCTATGTAGGTATGTATTGCGATAAAATGAAAATTATAGGAATATTTCTGGATTTCCACCATATTGTAGAGCTATTATGGTGGTCTACATTGTAGAGATCAATGAGATGAAAAATTATTATAATTTAAAAGAGCCGTCGAACGACTGAAAGGCTTATATACCTTTCGCTTGGTCGACGGCTCCATCTGTCGACCCAAAGATTTAAATCGTTTAACGATGACGACCTTGGCGCAGCGGGCGAAGTTCCGCCTGCGATGCAAGAGGATTCCCGCCTCGGGACACATGTTTGTATGATCTTTTAATAATGCTGGACAAATCACACAGCATCATCTAGCCCCAAGCTAAGCATGAGCTTGTGTTATGGGTACTAGATGACTGATATACTTAATACATTATACTAAATAGAATTAGCCGTGGGGCACCGGCAGTAGAATGTTGCCCCTCCTCTCATGCCCGTGGATGCAGTAAGAGCCTGCTAAGGGATACCTCCGAAAGATGGGCAGCAGCGTCTTTCCATATATCAACATATGGGATGTGACTGCGCTCGCCAACCCGCCTGCCAAGCGTGGTGAGTATGGCAACTACCCCTCATGGAGATCCATGAGGGAGGCCTTTGTTCATAAGTGGACGTTTTATGGCTGAAATGATGATTATACTAAATAGATAGATATTTTTATTATATATAGAAAAACACCCAGAACACCCTGAACAAATATCTGCAGATCGTACAGACATTTGTCCCGGGAATCGAACCCGCAACCCCTTGCGTCGCAGGCAGACCTTCGCCCGCTGCGCCACAGAGCTCGTCAATATCAATATCTAGCAGATATTCGTAGAACTTCCAGTTTTGTATTATGTTAATAATAAACTCCATAACGCAGGTGCAACTCCCGCACATAAACACGTGAATTAATCCAGGAACAGTTAAATTTGGAACAGCTTAAGTTCACTTGCAGGATGTTTTGGTCCCGATGGCGAGCATTTCTCCATAATTCCCGCCTTCCGGGCTAGTTTTGTTCCGATTATTGTGTAAACACTTCCTAAACGCAGTTACTTTATTGCTGATTCGTTTGAGGCGATTGAGAGAAAATTATACTAGGCAGATAAAAGTGTGGTAATCATTGAAGTATTATTACTAGCGTATAGAATTGACACCCGCGAACAACAAGTTTGCGCCATGAGTTGTTGCCGGCCGGCAACAACTCATTTAGTCGTTTGTCGACGCCCATCGCGGCCGCATGCGAATAAACCCAAATTAAAAATGCCGTCTTGCGTGTTAGAAACGTGTAATTAATCAATCAACTGCGAAGAAAAAAGATAGTGGCGTGACTTATCATCGGAAAGTAAACAGAATATCAACTAAAACCAACTAAAATTAATTTTTGTACATTATTTTCTATTGTACTGACATTTTGTTTGAAAATCATAGATTATGATAAGTGATTCGTACAGATGGGATGTGTAGGTACCTACTAAGGGTTGGCGACAAAGGTTTAACTGATTATTTTTAACTCATATTACTCGCCCTATGCCGTCTGTCTGATCAGTAACAGTAGGTACTCTAGGTACCTACTGTAGGTATCTTTTGCAATCGTCATTACTTATAAACTGAAGCTGTATTATACCTATATTGTTGTCTGAACAAATTCTTAATGTAATAGATTGACGACCTCTGTGGCGTGGTGGGCGAAGGTTCGCCTGCGATGCAGGAGGTGGGTTCGATTCCCGCCTTGGGACAAATGTTTAGTGATCGCTGCAGATATTTGTTCTGGGTGTTCAGGTCATTTTCTACGTATAATAATAAACAAATAGGTATTTATGTATTGTATTTATTATATCAGTTATCTAGTAGCCATAACAAGAGCTCTGCTTAGTTTTGGGCTAGATAATCATCATCATTTCAGCCAAAAAACGTCCACTAATGAACAAAGGCCTCTCTCATGGGGTCTCCATGAGGGGTAGTTGCCATACTCACCACGCTTGGCAGGCGGGTTGGCGAGCGCAGTACGGGATGTTGGTATATGAAAAGACGCTGCTGCCCATCTTTCGGAGGTATCCCTTAGCAGGCTCTTACTGCATCCACGGGCATGAGAGGAGGGGCAGAGTGAAATAAAGTGTGGGGTCTAGTTAGTCTAAGTACCTACCTACCTATGTACGTATGTACTTGTTGGATAAAATACCAATTTATTTAAAAAAAAATGACTAAACGCTTAACGATTCGTTTTAATTTAATGTACTTAAATATTTTTACGTTTTGAAATATAATATTCATAGGTACCTACTGCATTAACATTACTGCATTAATAGCTGTCTGAAGTGTCCCTTCTGCGGTGAAAAAAATCTATTAGAGCGACATGTTGTTACACTATGTTGAACGAAACGTGTAAGCGCCACGAAATTCACGGGGCGCTTACGACGTTTTGGTCGCGAGAAAACTATTCTCTATTAGCGATCTAGCGCTGCATGTATTGATGGTATGGATAGACGACATTCTAATCGTGTAGCGCTGCAGCGAATACTTGTGTGCGGGGGCGAGCGCGCCCCGCGCAGGCACCCCCGCTGTCATCAAGTTGCGACACGTTTTTTGTTTGGTATAGCTACTCTAACTATTTACAACTCACTGGTGGTAATGTCGTTTTTGCTGAATTAGCGTTTGATCAGTATAAAGCTTAGGGGCCGTCTCCACGAGCGAGGGAGTCGCGGCGATGTTACTTACGATGTGAACGTGTAGCGAGGGATTCAAAGTACGTCGCCCGAGCCAAAAATATATTTTGCACCCGAGTGATACACTACTTTTCATCACCCTCTATGAGAAAATAAAAGGCGCCTCATATTTTATTGTAAAATTATTATTTAATAAAACATAGAGTAACTACTAAATTGAAATTAAATAGTATCTAATAATAAAACAACTAAAAACTTATATTTCACTGTCACTAAACTTGAAGAACACATTTTTCAAAACAAAACCATGAATTTCTAACAATCCGTGAAAATTGACGAAAACGCGGGCTATACATAGTTCGCGCGTTTTTAATTTGATTTCTTTTTTTTATTCAGCCGGAGTCGCGACTATGGGCCGTCGTACCAGCCACTCTTTATTCAACAATATAAAATTTGCGTTCAATTTCTTTGACGCTGAACACTAAGATGTTCCAAATTCAAAAAGTGCGGCAAAGATAATCGCGGCGCGGCGCACTTTTATAGAGGATTAAAAACTCATTACTGCCAGCTAAAAGTATCATAAATAAAATACCACCTTTGGGTGTACTTAAAGGCGAACCAAGTCGTTCTTTTCGAATAGATGGGATGAAAACACATAAATAGTTCCATTACTAGGTTATCTCGGTGGCATAATAATAGCACCCACACTTTATAGCTTAGCAGACAAACGAACGAGCGAGGTATGGTTAAAACTTTCAATTTACGAGCAGTTAATATTTATAAATTGACGTAACGGCATCTCCCGTAAAACATGTAGGCGATAGTGGCGCCATCTCTTATTTAAAACACGCGTGGGCGGGCCCTCCCATCAATACAATACAAAATTCGTTCAGTGGAACATTTTTTAACATCATCTTTGTATCCGTTGTTACCTTTCGTAGGCGTAAGAAAGGGTTTAATTTGATTGTACGAAAACGAAAACGTAATTTTTAAATTTAAAAGTAAGGTTCAAATCAAAATATGAGGTAATTTAACAAACAATAGAGCACTAACGAATGGCTTAAAAAATACACAAATTATAATTGCGGTTAGGAAACCTTTGAGAAACAATAAGGCAATAAAATTATGATTTTCATAATGGTTTATATTTTCACACAGATGTGCTGTGAAGTGACTATTGAAGTTCCATCAATGCGAAGGGAAAAAATAATTAGATTGTGTAGGCTAGGTACTTTTCTGTCTCTCTCTGGGTTTGGGCTAGTATTAAAAGAGTTCGTTGCACGATAAAATGTAAAATATAATTAGTAAAGACGGGATACACAACAATTAGAGGTACAATCAAAAAAACAGGCTAGATCGCGGCGCGCTGATGCGGCCGGTTCGCGGATTTCGGCGTAATGGCGGATCCGCGGGAAGCGTCCGCGCACGCCACCTAGCCGAGGTTGGCAGAGGTGAGAGGGTAAGAGAACTACCAACATACCACGCGTAAGGTGCGTTCTAACACACGAGTTAGAGGCGCGTTTGTCGCGCTACAACCTCCCCCTCTGACCGAGACACAGTGCCCTCACGTCTAGGTCAGTCAAGAAAACGCCTTGGCCTACCACGCTTCCTCTTCTCATTGACCGGCGGTTGTATGTCGCCTACAAATGGGGTCAGCTGAGAGACGTGATATCTACCTAAAGTTTCTCCGTCGCTAATCTTCTCTAAGATGTATGTAGTTTGGCTAACGGCTTCCCTAACGCGGTACGGTCCGTCCCTACGTGGTATGAACTTTGGTGTTTGGCCGCTGGTCGTGTCGTTGCTGCCCTGAGTCTTTAAGAGGACAAGATCGCCGGGGTTGTAGTCCGGGGCAGGGCGACGACCTTCATCGGCGTAGCGCTTTTGGTTCGCTTGGGCTTTCTCATGTACTTCTCTTGCTTCAAATAGTACTTTGGAGATTTGCCGAAGGTAAGGAGTAAGGCTTGTTATAACATTGTCGCTCTCAACGATAGCGCGCATGTCTGCGATTACGTCAGCTGGAGCACGGATCTCCCGACCAAAAGTTAGGTACGCTGGTGAGTATCCGGTACTGCTGGTTATGGCGGAGTTCATTGCGAAGCGTATCGCTGGTAGGTGGGTATCCCAGGTGCCATGGTCATTACCAACTAGTATAGCGAGCTGGGGTTTCAGGTCACGGTTCTTCCTTTCAACGGGATTGGCCTGCGGGTGATACACAGGTGAAAGTGACTGGGTAATGCCGAACGAATGGCACACCTGTTGCATAACCTCACTGATGAATTGGACCCCGTTGTCACTCACGACTCGTCTGGGTACTCCATATCTCAGGAACACTTCGGTAATCAGGGTCTTGGCACAGTCTGAGCTGGTAGCAGTTTGCAGAGCGAATAGTTCGACCCACCTGGAGCAAGTGTCTTCTATGATAAGAATCCACTTATTCTTGTCGGCTGTCTCCGGGAGTGGGCCGAAGAGATCCACGGCGATGACTTCGAAGCGGCGGTTAGTAGCAGGCGTCTGCAGTAATCCGGCTGGCTTCCTGTTGAGGGCTTTATACCTTTGACATTCAACACACCTCTTCAGGTAAGCCATAACACTCTGCCTCATTCCAGGCCAGTAGTACTTAGCCTTCATCCGGTCTAACGTCCGCTCCACTCCTAAGTGTCCGGCCGTCGGTGCGTCGTGGTATTCCGACAGAATACTGTCTCGTTCATGCTCCGGCACGACCAGGTTTGCGGTTTCTTCCTCGCACTCTTCTGGTCCGTATCTATATAATACGCCGTCTGATATCACAAATCCCCGGTCGGACCAATTCCTCCCCTTAAACGGATCGTCGGTGGCTTCAAGGCCTTCTATGATCTTCCGCACTTCAGGGTCCTTGAGCTGGTTTTCGCGAATATCCTTGGGGCTTCTTGTCGGAAAATCGACTTCTGCAAAACATAAGTCGCAGTCGGTCTCATCGTTACAAGGTGGCCTGGAGAGTGTGTCGGCAATGGCATTTGACTTGCCAGGTATGTACTCGATTCGGAGATTGTATTCTTGCAGCGTTAAGGCCCACCTCGCTAGGCGGCCACTGGGCGATTTAACGGTCATAAGCCATCGCAGAGGTTGGTGGTCACTCTTTATCACAACCTCTGATCCCTCGATGTAACCGCGAAATTTTGTAACGGCCCATACCACTGCCAAGGCTTCTCTCTCCGTCGTGTTGTAATTCCGTTCAGCGCTATTTAACATGCGGCTTGCGTATTCGACCGGTCGTTCCTCGGGGCCCTCCCCCTGCATCAACACTGCTCCGAGGCAGTAGCCGCTACTATCCGTTCTCATGGTAAATGGCTTCGACTCATCCGCCTGCCGAAGTATTGGAGCGGAGACTAGTAGATGTTTGATGCGATCGAAAGATTCTTGCTGCTTAGAGGTCCACGACCAGGTGCTGTCCTTTTTGAGAAGATCCGTCAGAGGTCTGGCAACTTCGGCGTAATTGGGTATAAATCGCCGGAACCAGCTGGACGTTTGCAAAAAGGTTTTCACCTGCTTGATGTTCTTTGGAGGGTACATATTAGCGATGGCCACGGTTTTCTCGGGGTCTGTCTTTATTCCACCCGGTACAATCACGTGGCCCAAGAATTTGACAGATTCACGTGCGAAACAGCTCTTCTCTCGGTTTATCCTGAGGTTGTACATTTCGAGTCTGTCAAGCACGGCGTTCAGGTCTTCCAAGTGCTTAGGAAAAGACTCTGAGAGAATGATGACGTCGTCCAGGTAAGCAAGTAGGGACACGTTTGCCAGGTCCTTTCCGGACTTGAACCTGTCCATCAGTCTTTGGAAGGTAGCTCCAGAGTTCCGCAATCCCATCGGCATTCTCTTGAATCTGTGGCATCCTAATGGACTCACAAAAGCTGTTTTATCCCTATCTTGGGGTTCGACGGCGATCTGAAAATATCCAGATCGAAGATCACAGGTGGTCATAAAGCTGGTGTTCTTAGCGGCGTGCAGGACGTCCTCAATGCGCGGGAGCGGATAACGGTCGGGCTCGGTTACAGCGTTCAACTTCCTGTAATCAACACAGAGCCGGACTCCGCCATCCTTCTTCGTCACGAGCACCACATTGGCTGCCCAAGGTGAGTCGCATTCTTCAATCACGTCGGCATCCAGGAGCTTCTGTACCTCCTGTTCCAGGATCGCTTTCTTCCCGGGAGACATCCGGTAGGGGGGGCTAGCTATCGGTTCCTGGTTCTCGTCTATCTTCAGACGGTGAGTCGCATACTCTGTCGGCGGGCCATCTTTTGCGAAACGTTCGGCCCTCTTCACCAGCAAAGCGTTCAACTGGGCTCGCTGACTTGAAGTCAGGTTAGTGCCCTCATCATCTCGCAACATCAAGTTGGACGCGTCTACCCTCATCAACTCCATCTCGCTGGCGGTAGGAAGGTCAAAGCGCGTGACGAACGGATGCCATCTTTCAGGCTCGTCGTTATAACACCAGCTGCTCTGAGGTAAGTCCAATACAATGCATGCATTCAAAATAAAATCTCTACCTAATAGCGTTCGCGTCTGAGCTTTAGGTAGGACTAGAAATAAAGTAGGTATCTTACGTCCAGCTAAGTTGACGTCAATGGTACATTCGAGCGCGGTACATACTTGTTGGGAACCGTCGGCCAACCCTATCGTACGGGAAGTACTTAAAAACTCTACGTTGGCATCCACGAGTAAACTGTACAACATTGGTCCCGCGATAGAATGGGTTGCCCCTGTATCTAGTATAGCTACCCCCTTCCGCTTTACTACTTCAATCTCGACTAATGGTCGCAAGTCACAGTTTTCTTCGACATTCGCGGTACAAAAATCTGATCTATTCGTGCTAGGGGTACCTGTACTCGTGCTAGGTGCACTCTTACATATTTCGCACTTTGAACGCACGACTCCCAGCTGACCGCATCCGTAACAACGTATCTGCGTACTGTTATTACTGCCCGATTTATCAGAACCATCAACTTGATTCGATTTTTTGTTTTCAAGACGCCGGCAATTATCAGTCGTATGACCAAAGAGTTTGCAAAAATTACATTTCGGCCGGACGCGTTTTGATCTCTCACTACTATCGCTACGAGGTGCGTTATTTCTCCGCGATTCGGTCATTGACCTCTCGGTAGGTTTTGGTAAGTTTACAGATTCACCTACAGTAGTTGGAGGGTTAACGCGTGTGTTAGAACGGTCCTGCGCGGTTCGAGGGTTAATGGAGCTCACATTGGTAAAAATATTGGATGTACTCACCTCTGCCAATGACTCCTCGACTAACCTGACCTTAGTGATCAGCTGTTCCAACTCGTCTACCGCGTCACGAGACACACGCTTTCTTATTCTACGGTCTAATAACCCGTACACTATATCGACCTTCATCACTTCCGACACATGATAGGGTAGTTTTGATAGTAATGCTCGCACTTTACATATAAATATATCCGCCCGTTCACTATTTTGTTCGCACGAGAAAATGTCCCGGAGGATCTTGTACGCGGGTCTCGGCACTCCAAACATCCCCCGAAGCCGTTGGATCGCGTCGTGCCACGACTGAACGGACGCCTTGACTCCCTGCCACCAGACGGCGGCCTCGCCGACCAGCAACATGGGCAGGCCCCGCAGTGCGTGCTCCTCGCTGATGTTGGTGCAGTCGCGGTACACTTCTATGGCATCAATGAAGGCCTCCAGCTCGTCCGCGTCCTTCGTCGACCCGTCGAATCGCGACGTGCACTTAGAAAAATTCCCAGGATGCGTAGCATAGCTCGTGGTGTGTGGACTAGGCGACGGAGTGAATGGTACTCTGGCGTTCGCATTTGCCAGTATGCTTTCAATCAAAACTCTGTTCGTCTCCGCTTGACTTTGGGTGATGTTAAAGACAAGGGTCTGCAGCATGCTTTCTGTCATAGCTATGCTTGGTGATGGTTCTATGGTGGATGGTGGTACGACTGTATTGTCAAATTCATTGTCGGTATCCGACTCCGATTCGTTACTTTTCCTCGCGCGTGTCGTTGGCGGCATAGTAACAGGGTAGGTAGATGTTTCCTCTGCTTCACGCTCTCTATTACACGGTAGATAGTAGGTAGTAACGAATGGTATTCTCTTCTACGACCACGTACGACAAAGGTTAGGTAGGTACTCGTCGAATGGAAGGCGGTAGGTACACTGGAAACACGTGTTTTCTCTCCGCGTAGTTACACAGTGGACTCGTCCTCGCGCGCTTGCCAGTCGGTGTTCCGTTTCCGTTTGCCGCTCGGTAGGTAGGTAGGGTGGACTCGCCCGAAATTTTCACGCGCGTGTTTTGATTTTCACTGTTTTAGTAATCCCGTGGAATGCACTATTGGTGGGTATGTTAGTTCGCAATAGGCACTGATGTTTTTACGATAGGTAACACGATTTTGCACTGAAGTTACACTATTTATCGTGCCCGCGAGTTGGGCGTCACTTGTAGGCTAGGTACTTTTCTGTCTCTCTCTGGGTTTGGGCTAGTATTAAAAGAGTTCGTTGCACGATAAAATGTAAAATATAATTAGTAAAGACGGGATACACAACAATTAGAGGTACAATCAAAAAAACAGGCTAGATCGCGGCGCGCTGATGCGGCCGGTTCGCGGATTTCGGCGTAATGGCGGATCCGCGGGAAGCGTCCGCGCACGCCACCTAGCCGAGGTTGGCAGAGGTGAGAGGGTAAGAGAACTACCAACATACCACGCGTAAGGTGCGTTCTAACACACGAGTTAGAGGCGCGTTTGTCGCGCTACAATTGTTATTTATGGAGCTAAAATGACCCATTATATACGAGGCAGTTTTACACTCGAGCTTTAGGGAGGGACTAAATAGAAACCGAGTTTTAATGCGTTTTTAGCGCCGTGTGTTACACTCTACTTTTCACTACGATTGCGAGAAAATGAAATAATCCAATACAAAATTAAATAATTTATTTTATTAAAAATTAAATGTACAATTTGTACAGTTCTGGATATTTAACGAGATGTTTTTTCCCGGTAACTTAATTTTAGTCCTCGTTCACTGAGGACTGTGAAGATGAATGTTGAATTGTCTATGTTCTATTCATTTTTTTTTATTGCAGATAGACCTTGGTTTGAACACAATGGCTGATGATGGATCACAAAGGTCTAGAAGACACCTATTCACTCTTGACTTGAAGAGACCAAGGTTGTAGTTTTCGGGGAAAACAGAAGCCGGCAGCGAGTTCCAGAAATTAGCGGTGCGGATGATGAAGGTGGAGGAGAACCGCTTAGTACGAGTGGGTGGAATGTCCACTAGATAAGGATGGTACAGCGTTGTTCGTCTGCTTGTCCTGGAGTGGAATGGAGATGGTGGTATCAGGTGGTGGAGTTCCTGAGAGCACTCTCCAAAATGTATGATAGTAGCTGTCCCGATGTGAAGAACTTGACAGAGTAGTCGTGGTCGCCTTATCGGAGGAGGCTGTGGTTAACTTGACAATTCTACGCCATTCGTCGCGTACCGCAGCCCTTCTGGTGCATTTATGTAGTGGACAGTACAACACCGTCTTGATTTGGTCGGTACATTGCCTGGGCGATCTGCCGCGTGGTTGTTCGCTCTCGACTCTACCCTTGCGCCACAGGGCGATCTACGGACACCTCTCTGCGTCGCGACAACACTAAGTGGCCAGGTAGAAAATATACCTACCTCTATATGTTATGCTAGATTCAAAGCTAACGAGTGCCATATATGTATATTTGTCTTTAATGGTAGATTACACTGCTATTAATGTACCCTTTTGCAGCAAAAGGGTACTGATTAATAGCAGTGTAATCTACCATTAAAGACAAATATACATATGTATATAGCACTCGTAGAGTTATATTATAGAGTAATATAGATGTAATTATTTAGAGATGTAATTATTCAAATCATGCGTTGGTCATAAAAAAATAACACACTGATTTCTTATAGATTTTAATGTTGTTTAATGTATGTGTGTGTTTAATGTATTTATACACTTAAAAGTATGTACATAAAAAGATGCAGCGCAGAGGTCAATTAACAATAGTTGCGCTTGCGCATTGAGATGCAATCACAAGATGGCTGACAATGACGTATGGTAATTAACTACTATTTCTTTTAAAATGTTTATTATTTCGTCTGATAATAGCTAATGAGTTGCCAAGGTCCCGAGATCTCTCGAGAAGTTAGAGAATTAATGAAATAGTGTGGGAATCGGTATATTTGTTCGGTGACTCTCGAGCTATTGTTCTATTTGTCTGTGGTAGGTACCCTCAATTGTAAATGCATAATGGAGCTTGAAGGTTATTGAAGGAATTAGCATTCAACTCAACGTTCCACGTAATTTTAGTTCAGAAATACGGACAAGATAGGCAACAATCTACTGAAGGCAACCCACAGCGTTGCTAACATTATTCTTCCTATATACGATTCATCCCTCCGCATGACTTGACTGATAACATAACATACTACATTTGATAGCCCTGAAGTTTTTACACTTGAAACTGATGCTGAGGTATCACGTATGCGAGTAATTAATCCGCTTTTATTGTAACTTGATTATAATTTGTTTGAGTGACGTTTTTAGGGCAAATCTCTGCATCTGATATCAAATGCAATCCGTATATTGTAAATTAATTAGTTACTGCATAGATGTTGCCGTGAGGTGCTGGCATTAGAAAGTTGCCTCTCCTCCCTTGGCCGTGGATGCAGTAAGAATCTGCTAAGGGTCTGTTCTGATGGGCAGCAGTGTCTTTCCGGATATCAACATCCCATACTGCGCTCGCCAACCCGCGCCAAGAGTGATGTCAACGTCCCATACTGCGCTCGCCAACCCGCGCCAAGAGTGATATCAACATCCCATATTGCGCTCGCCAACCCGCGCCAAGAGTGATATCAACATCCCATATTGCGCTCGCCAACCCGCGCCAAGAGTGATATCAACATCCCATATTGAGCTCGCCAACCCGCGCCAAGAGTGATATCAACATCCCATATTGCGCTTGCCAACCCGCGCCAAGAGTGATATCAACATCCCATATTGCGCTCGCCAACCCGCGCCAAGAGTGATATCAACATCCCATATTGCGCTCGCCAACCCGCGCCAAGAGTGATATCAACATCCCATATTGCGCTCGCCAACCTGCGCCAAGAGTGGCGAGTATGGCAACAATCCCCTCATGATCTTGGAGATGTATGAGGGAGGCCTATGTCCAGCAGTGGACGTGGACAGCAGTCCTACGGATGATAGATGTGCAGGCAGTTCCTGGCTCAGCACAGCACAGCACCGGAAACACAGGAAGGCCTACATCCAGCAGTGGGTACCTATGGGCTGTGAATGATGATAATGATGATGATAGATATTGATCTATGCTGGTAACTATTCAACGGGGGATCAGAGTAGCGATTTTTTATCATCATTTCAGCTGTAAAACGTCCACTACTGAACACAAGCCTCATAATACATGGAAAGACGCTGCTGCCCATCTTCCGGAGGTATCCCTTAGCAGGATCTTACTGCATCCATGGGTATGAGAGGAGGGGTAACATACTACTGCGGGCACCACACGGCAATTGTTTATATCTATGGGAAAATAGTCAAAAATCATTTGTAAAAAGTTAAAAGCAGGCTATTTCAGATACCAAAAGTTGCTATTTCGTACCACTATAGTTACTTGAACAAATAAGTCAAAGTCAATAAATGTTTAATAAATATAATACGGCTTACACCACGTACCTAACTTATTATCATCTTGCTGACGTTTCGTAGACCATTTAGAGGCCCTTCCTCATGAGCACCGTTCGTGGCCGCCTCCGAGGGCCGCGAGACGAGAACTCGTCGAGAAACGTCAGCAAGATGATAATAAGTTAGGTACGTGGTGTAAGCCGTATTAATCTTTATTAAATGATGTCAAGCCACGATAATTTAATTTCAGTCAATAGATGTTTATTCAATAGAGCAAAAAGCTACATAGAAAGTCAAAATCAAGTGTCAAAATAAGCTCTACTAGGTACTTTATAACTTGACCAGGTTATGAGCAAAAAGCTACATAGAAAGTCAAAATCAAGTGTCAAAATAAGCTCTACTAGGTACTTTGTAACTTGACCAGGTTATCAGTTTCATGATCCGGCTTACCTACTTAAGCCAAAGGATAGATACCAAGGTCTTAGCCTAGTCAGAGACGAGTACATAGAACTCGTCTCTGGCCTTGTCCTTGGAAGAAAGGTAATTGTAATTATTATAGCGTTAAACCACAGGTAGGAACATTTCAAGGAAATGAAAAACATTATCAAAAATTTACGACTCCGATGGGATTCGAACCCACGTCCGTTAAATCAATCCTTGACGCTTCCTAAAGCCGGAAGTGCTTTAACTAATAAGCTACGGAACCCCTGTTGGGTACCGCTGAAATTCTTGATAAGGTGATGTCGGTTGAGCACCGACAGCAAATTTTTAATCAGGTTCTTCATTTCCTTGAAAGGTAATTGGTTACTCTTTTACACGCCAAAATCATAAGCGGTAGCTACGATTTTACCGTCGCAAAAGCTAACGATGAAGTGCTTCGTACTTAGCAAAGATGATTGATGCTAGGCTTAATGATGTGACGTGAGACGAAGCAAACTTTTATTATAAACATAAACCACAGGTACAACATTACACCTTAGAATTACTCGTAACTATTGTTATACCTAACCTACTGCGCAATTATTTACTTTCATCTTCATTCTACGTCATGGTGTACTTGTTTAATGTAATAACTTAATATTATTTGGAAATTATTAATGTGCTACCCAAATGTTTGCCATTATTTAAACAATGTGTACTGCCTATGTATAGTAATTAAGTTAAATTAAGACGAATGTATGTGCCAAGACAAACCTCGTACGGTTTTTATGGCACTGATTTTAATAACCATGTATTTAAGTTTTTGAGTACAAATAAATAAAAAAAAATAAAAAATGTAGGTACCTGCAAGAAGCAAGTCATACGCATCGTTACGGTGGAGTGGCAGCACTTCACGCACCCTGCACGCCGTAATGGCGGCTTGGTAATGGCAACTAGTTTCCTAATTCACAAATTTGCTTTTCAACGGTACACGTTCGTATTGATTTTCTTACAAATACAAATAAATTTATTTCTTCTACAAACGTTACAAATCAAACAACTTAGATCTAAGGTTTTATGCATAAATATAATTCAAGGCAACTACCCCTCATGGAGATCCATGAGGGAGGCCTGTGTTCATCAGTGGACGTTTTATGGCTGAAATGATGATGATGATAATTCAAGTTAGTAAGTCTTTTAAAGATGTTAATTTGTATACTGCCAAATAAAGATATTTCAGAAATTTCTGAATATCTGAAATTTCTGAATTAATAGATCGATCATCATCCGCCGAAAAAACACCAGAAAAAACGCTTTTTCTGATTACAACTGGAATAGTAGAGAATCATCGTCATCATCATGTCAGCCATACGACTTACGTCCACTGCTGGACATAGGCCTTCCTCATTGATCTCCAAGTACTGATCAAGGGTTGTTGCCATACTCACCACGCTTGTTGAGACACGGAAGAACGCTTGCTGTCCATCTTCCGGAGGTATACATGTACAGGTTCGTACTGCGTCCACGGGCAATAGAGGGACGACATTCTACCGGCACCTCACGGCAAGTAGTAGAGAATGTCAAATTGTAAATCTAGTGACGAGAAATACCAGATTTGCACTGACGTCTCACACTGTGGTGTATTGTGCATTGTCCCCCGTGACACTACCCCGACCCAAGTCAACCCAGAAGAATGTATCAGCACAACTAATGCATTCTTCTATCATTAACGTGTATATGTGTCATCATCATCATCATTATTACAGCCGTAAGATATCCACTGCTGGACATAGGCCTCCCTCATTGACTTAGAGATCCAAGTGCATGAGGGGTTGTTGCCATACTCACCACGCTTGGCAGGCGGGTTGGTGAGCGCAGTTCGGGATGTTCTTACACGGAAAGACGCTGCCGCCCATCCCCCGGAGATATCCCTTAGCAGATTGTTACTGCATCCACGGGCAGGAGAGGAGGGGTGACATTCTACTGCCGGCACCCCACGGCATGGTATATGTGTATACCAATAAAATTGATTCAGATTAATTTTAT
Source organism: Pasiphila rectangulata (assembly GCA_963082625.1). Classification (NCBI taxonomy): domain Eukaryota; kingdom Metazoa; phylum Arthropoda; class Insecta; order Lepidoptera; family Geometridae; genus Pasiphila; species Pasiphila rectangulata. Next base: position 22,562,759 of record OY720238.1, on the reverse strand, counting down.
TGGTATACACATATACACGTTAAACATTTCGGTAAACGATCCAAAAAATAATTAATAAAATAAAATAAAAATAAATATATTGTTACTTTTCCACTAAGATATCTCTAGGTTTCCGCTCTTACCTCCTATAGACATTACAGCGGCGGCTTTCTCATTCACCTACAGTAACATGCTATCTAAAATCAAAACATTTTGACAATATTAGGATGAGTTCTTACGTTAAGTTGACCCTTAAGGGTTTGATAATGATGGCAATAATATGTTTGTTCCCTATTATTATGCATATCCAAAGCTATAACACACCATATCTCTACCGTTCCCAAGCTTAATTCTCATAAGCATATAGTTCTCTTCCGCGGTACAATCGTTTATTAAAAGCTCATCCAGTTAGTTCACCGGTCACGTTACTACGGGCATTTCCTTTTCCGAAACCTCTAAAACTCCCATCTTCACTACCATACTAACTTTACACATTACCTGCGACAGTGTCGCACTAACTACTGACGTTAACTGTGGAAATAATAGTAACTGTTGAGGACATCTGTGGTAATTAAATAGTAGCTGTAGTGATAGTCTGTGGAGGCCAAAGACACGGGATGTGCCATCGATTCCATCAATATACAACACACGGAGACATTCCGAAACAGACGAGCATTAAGAAATTAAGAAATGTACTGTACTTGATAAACCGGTTGTGCTTCCTGTTCAGTTGTCATATCGTAATGATTTTGGAACAAAATGTTTGATTAAACTATCTTAGATTCGACCTTGTGATGTCTCGGTGTCGAATGGAAGAGTACTAAAAGGACAGGAAACCGAAAATGTTGGTAAAATGAAGTCAGTCAGTCAGTCAAGAAGTCTTAGACTTGGAAATGTTTTTCTTTAGAGTGAGATTTCCAAAAACCCCGAAAAATTCCCGAGACGTACAAGCTTGCTTGGATCGTATACATAGTATTGTATATCAACCCACGTAGGTATAGGTATTCCAAAGCCTATATATGCTATCACGATATAAGTCAACATTATGAGTAAATTCAATTTGATTTGAAATTTAGATTGTTTCAAGCGGCTTACCCGCAAGCACATTCTAGAAAAAAAAAATCCGTGGGTTCATCATTATCTTTATCTTCTTTGGCATAACCCTCGGCTGTTCTACCTATTGTGTAATAATAGGTAAGTGTAATTTAATGTAATGTTCTATAATGTTTATTTAGTTTTCAGTAGGTACCATTAGATCACGCCAACCACTCTCTAGACCACAGGTTTGCGCGGTGGAAAATGCTTTAGCTTCAAGCCCAACTTTTTGTAATTGTTCAATAGAGTATTAAATTAAATAAAAAAATAAACATACCAACATTTTTGGCTGGAAGACTGAAAGACATGACGTCTTTGCCTAGGCAATAGAAATTTATATATTTTATTTTCACCTTAAGAATATCATAATCTGTTGGTTTATAATTCAGTTTAACAGCAACATTTTCGGAATAAATACAGTAAGTTCTAAATGATGCTTTGTCCAATAGAGGAGAGTGGATGAATCAATGTGGCCAGAATTCAATGTGGGATAAGGGCAGGGAATGATCAATTTCAGCCAGCAGAAATACGAGATGTCTTTATAATGTAAGCTAGGCAGGCGGGTTAGCGAGCGCAGTACAGGACGTTGATACACGGAAAGACAATGCTGCTCATCTTCCGGAGGTAACCCTTTGCAGATTCTTACTGCATCCACGAGTAAGATAGGAGGGCAACATTCTACTGCCGGCATCCCACGGCATCCTTATCAACTAAACTCTAAAGAACCTCAGACCATTGCAGATACTAGAGTTTCACACTTACTAGATTATACTGAAAGAGATTTGTACAAAATGATTTTAAATTTTCATCATGTGTCTTTCAATGCTGTAGAACATAAACAAGACCTGAACTTAAAGGGTAGGTACTAGTTGTTTGTACAATCTAGTCCCGTAAATAAACTAGATTGATTTGAATAACCAAAATGGTGATTAAGACGCCCGGAGGTAGAAGAAACAAGAAACAGTCTCAGAAACAGACTAATCTCCAACCAACTTCAGATCATCAGAGATAAGGTTGCACTTCGGATTCTGCATAAAAACGGATCTCTTCATCATGTTAATGCTGTAGAGCATTAATAAAACATGAGCCCAGATGGTTCACCGATCTATATACCCGTAGGTATGATGCAGTACAGGTCACGGGCCGCAGCGCAAACACAATGAGCCGGGCCGGGCGGAGCGGCGCACGCGCATGTCATTGAAATAATGGCGACTTTGACTCGTTCGTCTTAATTGCACTCTGATTTACATTCTGCGGCTGGAAAACGAAGCGAAGAGCAAAAGTATACTTTGGCAACTGTATTTAGCTGTGGAGATGACATGTGCACCATCGAAGATATTAATTATGTGGAAGAACATAGTGTTCTTTAAATTTCTCTCATTTGCAGCCGATGTTACCCCTCTCCAGGCGTGGGGTACCGGCAGTAGAATGTAACCACATATACATAGTTATTGAAACTCTTCAATATTACAAAATTTGCGGGTGACGACATCGAAAGATGGCTTAGATAATATAATATCCCTATCCACTAATCATCATACTTACCTGATCTTCATCATCATCACCATTTAGGTCGTTGAAATCAAATAATTGTAATAGTGTCTACTGGATTCCCTTTTGGCATATATTTGGGCTTATATGCCTATATACAGGGTGTAAAAGGATGACTACCGAAAACTTCGGGGGGTCAATGTACTCGTCAATATGAATAACTTTTACTAAGGAACTTTCGCTGTAAAAAAATGTGAAGAAACAGCTGTTCTATATAAAAGTACAATACCTACTTTACTAAAATATCAACTCTCATGCCCGTGGATGCAGTAAGAGCCTGCTAAGGGATACTTCCGGAACATGGGCAGCAGCGTCTTTCCGTGTACCAACATCCCGTACTGCGCTCGCCAACCCGCTTGCCAAGCGTGGTGATTATGGCAACTACCCCTCATGGAGATCCATGAGGGAGGCCGGTGTTCAGTAGTGGACGTTTTACGGCTGAAATGATGATGATAAGTAAAGAATGATTACTGTGGGAAATACTTTCCCTAACTAATCACTTTTCGTATGCGACATTTCCACAGCGGAGATGTCTAATTTTCGGCTACAGTTTTCAGGATGCTGTTTTGGCTGCTCCGAACTCTGCTCATCAGGGGTACTGTTATTTGCGAATGATGGCGTGAAAGCCATCTGTACCGTAGTAAGCAAATATCCCTGACGCGTGTATCCCTGCGTGATTTTGCGTCGTTACTCAGCATATGTATATTATCATCATTCATCATCATTTCAGCCGTAAAACGTCCACTACTGAACTAAGGCCTCACTTATGGATCTCCATGAGGGGTAGTTGCCATACTCACAAACACGCTTGGCAGGCGGGTTGGTGAGCGCAGTACGGGATGTTGAAATACGGTAAGACGCTGCTGCCCATCTTCCGAAGGTGTCCCTTAGCAGGCTCTTACTGCATCCACGGGTAGGAGAGGAGGGGTAACATTCTACTGCCGGCACCCCACGGCAATGTTTATTATGTTCTGCTGTAATGATATTAATGTGGTCAGCACCGTGACCGCCTCTCAAGGATGCTCAGAAATAATAGGCGTGCTTTTGGGTTCCGCGGTGTTTCTACAAAAACAGTTGAATATACTTTGATTAGTACTCAACTGTTTATTTTATATACATGTTTTATATTTCTCTATGCCTTGGGGTGCCGGCAGTAGAATGTTGCCCGTCCTCTCCCTTGGATGCAGCAAGAGCCTACTAAGGGATAGGTACTTACGGAAGATGGGCAGCAGCGTTTTTCCGTCTGTCAACATCCCGTACTGCGCTGGACAGCGTGGTGAGCATGGCCACAACCTCTCAGGATACTTGAAGAACCATGAGGGAGGCCTTTTCTAAAAATGGACGTCCTACGGCTGAGATGATGATGATGATGATAGTTCGATCACTAGAAAAAGTTAATTCCTGCAATTTAATTTGTTAATTAAATTGCAGGAATTATATTTTTGTTCCTTTTTCATTATTTTTAAAATTTTTAGTTCTTATGATATTGTTCTACAAAATGGGTAATTCTTGAAATATTGTGATGACTTTCGCTCTTGTGTGTCGATTTTAAAAAGCTCGTTCAATTAAAAATTGAATGTAGCATCTATCACAAGTACAAGCAAAGCATCTCTGTAGTTTTACTTCATACTTGCAGTTGTATGTAAGTACTAATATTGTAGTAACCTGTATCTTGTTTTTTTGGAATAATAGAGTAATAATGTAAGTGCTTCATACTCTCACCGACAGTAAAACCTCCAATTTTATGATACGGAACACACATCCTTCCAAAGCATACCGCCTGTCAATTTCGTGATAAGGAAATAAGTATCCCGGAAGCCAGTACTGACTTATTATGCATTGTTTTGCAATCTGATTTTATTTCAACTCTTCTAATTCAATTGAATGGGTTTTCATTAGATCACCAGTTTCCCATCATCAAAGGGTTTTGTTATTATACCTATAAGCTTGTGCTCTTTTGCAAAATTATTCGTGTGTTCAGTCCTCCACAGTTTATTGGTAACAACTTCATATCTTCAAAAACCTTATCTAAATGAACAACACATATAGTAACAAATCCGCTAACCTATATTTAATGAGCGTACAACTAAAATCCTGTAACTTGCTCTATGCTGTGCATCTTGTAGAATAGATGGAAATTACAAAAAAATACTTTCCAACCAAATGGGAATTTAGGTAAGTAAAGCCAGCTTTAGTTTCAAGGAAATTAAAGCAATTATCAAATATTTACGATTCCGTTGTGGTTCGAACCCATGTCGTATAGCGACATCTCCAGCCATTGCTTACTGAATGCCTGACAATGACCAAACACAGACAAACTCTAGTATCTGTAGATGGCGTTCAATCGGTGCTCAACCGAACTCAACCGGTGCATGACCTTATCAAAAATTTCGACGTAACCCGACAAGAGTTCCGTAGCTTAATTGTTAAAGCACTTCCGACTTTAGGAAGCGTCAAGGATCGATTTGACGGACGGTTCGAACCCCATCGGATAATTTCAAAATTTTGGTACGCTTTTTCATTTCTTGAAATGTTATACCTATTATCATCATCATCACCATCACTGTAGTTTAACACTATAAAAATATTCATGCTGTTCGGGACAGCAGTGCCTGAGAATTGTTTCAGATGTTTAATGTACTTGTTTTCGTCATCTTGGACTTTGCTCCTGTTTGGGCTCAGAATGTCTTTTTGTGGGTGTATTTTCAATTGAATGATTACACGCTAGTGTTAACCTGCGTCAACTCGTCCGTCATTCGAGTTTTTGCTCAATTATTCTATTTTTACCACAAATTGAGATAATTAGGATGTTTTGCGGACATGCAATTAGTTAATTGGGAATAAGTGTAACCAACATGCTTCGGTTACTTTAGATAATATATGCTCTCATGGGTTCTATGGCTGTGTTTACCTGTAGACATTTGTAAAGTAAAATATATAAAAATTTGTAAAGTAAATATATAACCTACAATATTATTAACATACATATAACCGGGTATTTATCGCGTATATCTACGAACGAACGAATCCTATAATGTGTCAGTCTCAAAAACGTGATTCTTCATGAAGAAAGATTTACAGCTCTGTGTAATTCTTTTATAAAAGTGTTCTTTCGTATTTCAAGTCCACTAGCAAAACCTTTTTCCAACCTCCAAAAAGTTTGCTTATCAACTTATAAATGTTTCCACCATCCAATCGACCCTTTTTCTAGGTTTAACCTCTTTACAAAACTCCAAAAAATGTACTCATCAGCTCGTTCTAAAATCTTCCAAGTCAAGCCTCGTTAAGTCTACATAAAAAAGGTTTACATATCACCTCGTCTAAAATCATCCACCATCCAATCGGCTGCCCTGGTTTTTTCCGTTAAGTCAAACCACTTTACAGGTCTCCACAAAGTGTAATCATCGCCTTGTTCAAAAATCTTCCACCATCCAATCAGCCTGCCCTTGGTTTTTGCCCGTAAGTCACCGCTCGTGCCGCCGAGCATGACCGCTGACTCACTGCGCCTGCACAATCTGCACATGTCGGCTACCTACTGTAAAACTACTAAATACCTACTAGTTAACTGTGCACGCGAGGCTGATAGGGTCATGTTGTTTTAATACTCCTGCTAGGTCCTGTTTTAACTCTAGAAAAAGCCTGTAAAACTCCTAAATACCCACAAGTTTACTGTGTACGCGCAAAGATTTAAATAAATGTTTGTGTACGCGAGACTGATAGGGTCATGTTGTTTTAAGACTCGTGCTGGGTTCTGGGTTCTCTCCAGAAAAGCCGTTTAGCAGTTTCTACTATTTTTCTTGTGGCTCCTTTCACTCAAGGTTTCTTTGAAGTGAATAAAAAATATCTTTATTACTTGCAATAATGAATCAATGATTATGGTAATTTTTTCTTGCACCTTGACGTTTATCACGAACTAAGTTTGCGTAGTACGCTGTGTCGTTGACTCTTGGTGTTGCAGCAGTATTGAAACTTGTCAATCCATAGTCTTTAAGGTCCATGTCCACAAGTGGGAGAAACGCATCCACCATACCGAGACGCATGCTTCACTGGCGCACTGTTTTAAGTCAATGGGGCTCCCTGACTGAAACAGAGCTCTCCTTAATTGACACCTAAGTCTTTGCAATAAGGTCGAGTTTGTCGGGTTTTATTGTGAGTGAACTATTGTTTCACAATTGCTGGTACTTCAGGGTGGTCTGCTTAGTCGATGTATACTCCCGCATCATTACCGAAAACAGTAAGTACCGTTTTATGTGCTTTCACCCTTGTTAGAGAAATTGTTGGAAATGCTACTTTGGTTGTTGTCTTAACATGTCGAAGCACTTCATTGCTTGGCGGGAAAATGTAGAGACGACTGTTGTTTGATCTTTGATGTTTCTGAGGAATGGATGTTCATTTACTTTTTCCTTACATGTAGGAGGTATTTAAGGGACTTTAAAGTTTTCTATTTTTGCGTTAACCATATCACGTTAGATACCTACATTGTTAGACTGATGTAAAAGCCGTGTTGGCCGAGTGGTATGTATCCCGACTTTCAATCCGAAGGTCGTGGGTTCGATACCGGCCGTGCACCAATGGATTTTACTTTCTTGAAAAAATTATGTGCACACTTAACACGAGCTTTAACGGTGAAGGAAACATCGTGAGGAAACCCGCGGCTTTGTTAGCTTCAGACGTATTGACCTGTTCTTTCCTCTGAATAATAGCTGACTAAGCTGAGAGGATGGTACAGGTGCTGGGCAAGCCTAATCCATCTAACAATGTCCCAGGCACTGCAGCGTCCCGTACAGCATGATTACCAGTTGCTGACGCTGTATAAAGCATCTATAATAGATGCAAAGGCCTTTTTTTTTTTTTAGACTGATGTGCTGGAGCTACCATCGCAAGTTGAGAGTAGAATCCGCGACTTGGGTACTACGCAGGTAATTACGCTATATAGTACCTAATAAGTAATAAGGTATTACGCGATCAAGTCCCGTTAATCAGTTTTAAAATTATGTTTACCGATCGCGAAAGTTTACAAAGTACTATAGTTATTAATTTTATCAGATACCCATAATATTAATATATTCGCAGATCTTCTTCTGAATCAGAAACATCTGAAAATACAAACACTGCAAACGTGGGACGGAGTTTACATCCTAACTACTACATTAGTCTCTCTAATTTTTATATGATCGTAGACATAACAAAAACAGATTGCGTGTTACCTCATCTCAATGTTCGTAATTAGATCCTGTTCTATTTAGGTTGAGGCGCGCCGACAGTCAACGACGGTAGGAAATTTGTGGCGGTATGTAATGGCATTGTCTTGGCCGAGGATGTCGCCAGTTACTCCCAGTTACAGGAGGTAGGCCAGTACAGTCACTTGCAGCCGTATCAGAAACTAACTTCTGCCCACAGATTCGTTGTACCCGAATAAAAATAGCCTATGTGGTCCACCATTGCAAAGTGCTTTAAAAGGCAACATGTATATCTGCTGTCACCAAAGTTTAGATTTGTCACTAGCCTATTTTGATATATTTGCTCCTAAAATTGTAGATCTGTCACTTAAATTGAATCCCCAAAACTAGATAGCCCCCTCACAAAAAAACTATGTTAGGTTCTGGTTGTGTTGCAACAATAACGCACGAGCCGAGCGAGCACACCTATTGAGCGTGCCGCAGCAGCGGCCGGCCAAGTGCCACAGTCAAGTTCTACTTGATACATATCGAAAAATCGTTGATATTAGTAACAGGTTTAATATAAATGATTTCATACAGCAGCGAGCAGCATGGAGAGGGCTATGCTCGGGGCTACGTGAGCGAATCAGAATTGAGGAGATACGTAGAAGAACTCGTGTCACCGACATAGCCAAACGGATTAGCACGTTGAAGTGGCAATAAATAAATAAATAAATAAATAAATAAATAATGCTGGACAATTCACACAGCATCATCTAGCCCCAAGCTAAGCAGAGCTTGTGTTATGGGTACTAGATGACTGACATACTTAATACATTATACTACATAGATAGATATTTTTTATTATATATATGGATAAACACCCAGAACACCCTGAACAAATATCTGCAAATCATACAGACATTTGTCTCCGATCGGCTCAGTCGGAAGACCAGCGTTGGTTAACATAGTTAACATTAAGCTGAAACTGAGACCTTTTTGTGACTCAAGCATGACTCCATTATTTTTAAGTCTTTAATGTCATCAAAGTTTTATATGCTTGTTGTTACAAATAAAGAAATTATCTTATCTTATCTAAAAGTAGAGAAAGAACCTAAGGCTGTTGATAATATGACGAGCTGTGTGGCGCAGCGGGCGAAGGTCCGCCTACTACGCAAGGGGTTGCGGGTTCGATTCCCGCCTCGGGACAAATGTCTGTACGATCTGCAGATATTTGTTCAGGGTGATCTGGGTGTTTTTCTATATAGAGGTATAATAAAAATATCTATCTATGTAGTATAATGTATTAAGTATATCAGTCATCTAGTACCCATAACACAAGCTCTGCTTAGCTTGGGGCTAGATGATTCGTGTAATTTGTCCAGCATTATTTATTTATTTATTTTTATTATTTAATATGGAAGTGACGGTACAAAATCTCTCTCGCTTGATTCAACGGCCTTGTACGATATAAGCAGAAGTTTTATAGGTTGACGTGCTGAAAAGCGAAGTTAGCTTGAAGTCGTAAATCTTTGTTCCATGAAAGAAAATGCCGATTCGTCACCACCTGTTTCAATTTTACTGCTGAGTCGTAAAACCTCAATGTCACGTGATAATACTTTTACGAAACTACGAACAAGTAAAAATTTGGTACTTCTCAATCATCGCCATCTCAGCCGTAGGACTGTGGTCCACGTCCACAGCTGGACCTAGGCCTCCCTCATGCATGCATAAGGAGATTGTTGCCATACCCGCCACACTTGGTAGGCGGGTTGGCGAGCGCAGTAAAGAATGTTGATACAAGGAAAAACGCTGCTGCCCATCTTCCGGAGATATATCTTGGCAGATTTTGTACTGCATACACGGGCAAGAGAGGAGGGGCAACATCAGGCAACATTCTACTGGCCGGCACCCCACGGAATGTCTTTAACTATATTATGGGTTTCGTACTCAAGCTCGGAAAACGTTAGCTCGATGTATTATAAATTAGTTTATTTTAACTATTATCAGAATATGATTTGGTTAATTCTGTTGCCGTGGGGTGCCGGCAGAAGAATGTTACCCCTCCTCTCCTACTCGTGGATGCAGTAAGAGCCTGCTAAGGGACACCTCCGAAAGATGGGCAGCAGTGTCTATCCGTGTATCAACATCCCATACTGCGCTCACCAACCCGCCCGCCAAGCGTGGTGAGAATGGCAACTACCCCTCATGTAGATCCATGATTTAGATTTAGATTTAGATTTAGATTTATTTATTTAACAAAGAGTTTACATTATAATATGGTTAGTAGCATCCTTAAGCCTATATTAGGTTTATCTGGACACTAGGTTCTCATAAATTACAATTGAATTAGGAAGGAACACATCAATTAATATTTACGCTGATCTTAAAATAGTTCGCAGTTACACAAAGAGACAATACAGTCATAGCTCGCTTATTGCCGTGAAGTTAGCTAAAATATACAATTCGCCGTACGGCGGCCGGCGCACACACTGTTGCACACACACAGGTGACCCGCGAACGCAGTGAACCTATCGCATGCCTGTGTGCGTACAATGCGTTTGCGCATAACTATAGGATGCTCCTTTTAAGCACATTGATAAAGTAAAATGTATATGATCTTACAAGAAAATTTAATAATACATACATAATATAGCCTACTTGATATAATATTATATAATTCATTACCAATACATAAAATACATAATATTAAAATAATCAATAACTACTGAAGATAATGTTTTTTGAGATATGGTTTTATGTTTTTTTCTGTTATGTTATTTTTAAGTTCGAATGGTAAATTATTAATAAGGTAAGGAATTAAGAATTGAGAAGTTCGCCTACCGTAAACATTGTTGTACTTAGGTAAATTTAGTTTTTTTTGTGTTATACTTCGGGTGCATTTGGCATGACTTCTCAAAACTTGTATCTCAGTACGAAAATATTGTTCAGTTAGAAGGTGCAGATCAACCTTTTTATGTATTGGTAGGACACCGCAATATTTAAAAAGTCCATCAATATCCTTCTCGTACTGACCTTTTGTTTTTGGGGACACTATTATCTTAAGTAGCCTGCACTGTATCGTATAAAGTTTATCAAGATAGGATTTGTACGTTCGGCCATAGCTACTGAGTCCATACGATACAATGCTTTCCACTAAGGTTTTATACAAAGTCAATAGAATATCATAAGGAATTTTACATTTAATAATACGGAATTTAGCCATGATGGCTCTTAGCTTATTACTGACTTTATCTATGTGCTTTGCCCAGTTAAATCTATTGTCTATGACTAGTCCGAGGTACGTATGATCTGTAACTTGCTCAATTACAACACAGTCATTGGTACACAAGTTACTAGGCACGTGTAAACAGTTGTGACTATGAGACACTATTTTGATACCTTCTCTGCCAGGGTAGTAATTGTAACTGGATCGCACATGAATCAGCTTAGTTTTGTCACTGTTAATAACTAGCCCTGAATCATGCGACCATTTACATATTGCTGTAAAGTCTTCTTGTACCCGGTTTTGTGCTATCAAAGGATCCTTGTCAGCAGCTACTAGGCACGTGTCATCAGCAAACTGGTACGCCGTACAATGTTTAATGATGTTGTTTAGGTCATTTACGTAAGTTAGATAATGAAGCGGTCCTAGTACTGATCCCTGCGCTGTTCCTTCACTAATATTGATACTGTCACTATAGGCGTCACCCACTCTTACTTTGTAGCTACGGTCTCTGAGATAGTCCTTGCACCATTCCAGCAAATTACCTCGAAGTCCACTATTTTCCAACCTTTCAATAAGAAGATCATGTTTTAAAGTGTCAAACGCCTTCCCGTAGTCTATGAAGACTAGGATGACGTGTTTTTTTGCGTTTAGGTGATCATTAACTTCATCTGTGAAACGTGATAATAAAAGTGTGGTGCTCTTATTAGGTTGAAAACCATACTGCTGTGACGCTAAAACATTATTTACTGAATAAAACTGTTGTACCTTGCCACAAATGTATTTTTCAACAATTTTATCGATTACTGGTAAAATCGTTATTGGACGGTACTTACTATAATCTTGCGTACTTCCCCCTTTGTGTATAGGACGAACAATACCGGTCTTCAGCTCCGTAGGATAGCGTCCAGTTGCAATGCTAGTATTTATTAAATGTGTTATAGCCCCTACAATTCTATCTGTTATCCTAACAATATCCACTGCTCTTATCCTATCCGCTCCTGGAGCTTTATGTGGGTTAACTTTTTTAGTAATTTTACTAATTTCATGATCGGTGGCTTTTGGTAAAAACATCGATTTATTTATTGGCAGAGTATAATCTTTTTTATTTAATAAATTATTTTTACAATTTGGAATTATAGATTTAACGTTATACTGAAATTGCTTTGCAAAGTTATTAGATATATTTTTCAAGCATTTTTCTTGACTGAATGCTTTTGAGGGAGGCCTGTGTTCATCAGTGGACGTTTTATGGCTGAAATGATGAATTCTGTTGGATGACACGTCCTTAAGAGTTATCGGTCGATCATGTTTGTTCATAAATCTGTTAATTCTTAAGTAATCAAACAAATCACAAGAATTCGCGAGATGATTCATGAATACCTGGAATTATTGCCCTTTGAAAAAACAACACAACGATATTAACTCTTCAGTTGAGTCAATCGCTTCGATAACTAGACTAATAGACAATAGCTAAACTGCTGAGTACATAACTGACTCATCAGACGCAACAAGTATACCCACTCGGTTCAAAGGTATGTTTTACCATTATACCCCTTGTCATATATTACAATCCAATCCATCCCAAGGTTGCCTGGTAGAGATCGCTCTTTAGCGATAAGGCCGCCAATTGTCACTTTGTTTTTCAGTGTTTCTTGTTATTATGTTTAGTTTTAAGGTGTGCAATATCTATCTATCTTCTATCTATCTTATGGAATCAATATAATCGTCAACTGCCCTCACATGATGAAGAAGAATCATCACTCATCATTTCAGCCACAACACATGCCTACCTCATAGATATCCGTGAGGGGTAGTTGCCATCTCACAATGCTTGGCAGGCGGGTTGGCGAGCGCAGTACGGGATAATGATACACGAGAAGACGCTGCTGCCCATCTTCCGGAGGTATCCCTTAGCAGGCTTACGCATCCACGGGCATGAGAGGAGGGGTAACATTCTACTGCCGGGACCCCACGCCCAGAAGAATAAATACATTTATTTTTGACACATACACGAAATATTTATACAGAAAACTTGGGTAGTAGGCATAGGGAAATAAAGTTCTAACAAGGAAGAGACACATAATTTAGAATGACTATAGTCAGTTCCATGACTCATCACAGGCCTCCACTGTGTTCAGTAGTAAACGTTTTACGGCTGAAATGATGATGATGATGATAGTACATTTTATGTAGGATGAGTACGGCGACAGATCAGCAATCATTTAATTTAATATTAGGTTGCGGCGCTGAAATCTGATAGAGAATACCACGTAACCTGCAACTAAATACCCAGTAAATATAGGTAAATATTATCTATCGCCACCGCTCGACTCTTTCATATTAGTCACCTGGATTCAGAGGAAAGAAACCAGACTAAAACCGACATGGCCGCGGCCTTCCTTGATGTTTTCGTCGGCGTTTCGTGTCCATCATTTGTTACAAAGCAAAATTAGTACCTGGGCGGTATCGCCACGATACCATGAAACAGTTTATTCTAGCACAAACTTATCTAGTTTCCACAATCGCAGATCATGAATACATAAATTGCAAAACTCTACTTGCCGTAGGAAATGGAAATAATCAAGTTTAGTATTATCGATAACATTCAGTTCGTTGCCTAAGCGCGTGGGTCGATAGCGGAGGCACGGGGTTTTGTTTTCAATGGTCTCGTGAGGAAATGTCAACAGAACACCTACGGTGCACTTGATGGATGGAAGGATATTGAACGGACTCAGCGGTTAAATGAAAACATAGTTCAACATTATATTCAGATTATTTTATATGCTACATAAGCCGTCCAATATCAATTACAATATTAATAAAGAAAATGATCTACGAAATGTCAGCAAAATGATAATTAGTTAGGTACGTGGTGAAAGCCGTATTATGTTTTATTAAATAAAGAAAATTGTGAGCGCAGACCATTTTTTATCCAACTCCGAAAAAGGGGATGGTTCTTTAGTCGTCCGTATTTTTTTTACTGTATAGTTGTTACTTTAGAACTCCGTCGTTTATTGATTTCGAAAAATATTTTTAGGTTCTAATAGAATATACTTCCAAATTGCTCCCATTTTTTTCAAAACTCGAGTTGGTTGAAGGAGATCATGAGGAATTACATAATTGTAAAAGTGTCTACTGGACTCCCTCCCAAAATTTTAAACTTGCTGTTTGGTTTATTGTTTCTCTTTGGTCCCATATGGTTTGCTTGTTTCATCCAGTTCTGATGATGGGATCCATGATCATCATACATCATTTCAGCCATAAAACGTCCACTAATAAACAAAGGCCTCCCTCATGGGTCTCCATGAGGGGGTAGTTGCAATACTCACCACGCTTGGCAGGCGGGTTGGCGAGCGCAGTATGGGATGTTGATATATGGAAAGACGCTGCTGCTCATCACATTCCGGAGGTATCCCTTAGCAGATTGTTAGTGTATCCACGGGCAAGAGATGAGGGGCAACATTCTCCTGCCGGCACCCCACGGCTTCTATGGTAGTCGGTAGGTACAGTGGTAGAGACAATTATAGATATTATAGAAAATCTTTTAGTCTTAGAAGAACATCTAATCATAAAGAATACTCAGACCCGGTTCAAATACATAAATGCAGAAAACTAAAAAAAATGTCCCACATCGAGATGCAGACCCGCAACCTCCTGCGGCTACTACCCACTACGCCACACAGGTCGTCTGAATAGGTTGATGATGAAAACGAGCTAGTAGTTTTGTATCAATGAACAACACCAATTTTCCCTCCATTAAGTTTATTGCCAATATATTTTATGGCCTTGTTGCAATTAGTTGGTTCATTCAAGATTGTCGGCGTGCGTTGTTATAAAAGAGTTTTCCTTCCGATTATATTGTTCACGAGTAGTCAATAATTTACTTTCGTAAGGGATATTGCGTTTATATACAAGTATGTATTTCGATCCTTTGTTTGTACAATAATTCCTTTGAAAAATCGCGACAGAAACCTGAAGAAAATCAATTCAGCCTTCCGGTAAAACTATTAAAACGTAAAATCAGTAAAGACGTTTGTAACAACGCATGTAAAGTCACGTCATACCAATAATTATTAGACAGATATTGAAATTACCATACTTTCTTCACGTAAATCACTTTTATAGCATTTCCCTTGCAGTTTTTCCTGCATTTCCCCTAAAGTATCGCGTGTTACGTCGACTGGCGCGGGCGCAGCATCACGCCGCACATTGCGCGCCGAACCTCTACGCGCGACGGCCGTGTCGTGCGCTCGAGACTCCCGCGCATGTGTTACGTTTCGACCAGTGCAATGTGCTATGGAGCTTTGTTACTGTGAAGCCCAACGGGCAATTGTGTTGTTTCTTTTATCTGGATTTTGAAAATAAATTTGGTAAGTCGGCCCGATTATTCTTTAAAATTTCCATTCGTTGCTTACTTGTCGACATACGCTGTTAACTTCTGTTAACTTGTGTGTGGTTGTTTGTTTACTATTGTGTTTTTTATCTTGATAATTTTAATATGTTTCGCTTCGGTACCGGTGTAATTTGTGTGTCGATTAAAATACCGTAGTTATACAAATACAAAGTTCTGTAAACATAAATCAAATCATAATTTATTCTTCATACAATTAAAATTGATTAGAATATCATAGGTGGACTTCACCTTAAAAAATCCAATACAGAGAATCCAATGCTTTGAGTGGTTACATTTTCAATTGTATGATTAAAAACACCAACGTTATGGGCTATTGTGCCCATGCCCTGCGTCGGTTCACCGTTAGCCATAACTTTTAGTACAATATTTGCAGCAGTTTTTACCACCGAAGTTTATTGACGTCTGGAGCCGTGGCTTTCAAATATACTACATCCACATCTTTCGGCATTATGTTGTTAACTGCGAGTATTTTCTTTATTAGAGCGTAAAAACTTTATGGTGTCCAGTGTTTATGTCATCTTGCTATTACGTTTTATATATATATATTTATGATAAAAGACTGAAGTTTATTTTAAAAATATGTAGATACATATATATATATACTTATATATTAAAAAAAAAACTTCAGTCTTTGATCATTTTATATTCAAACTTTTTTCAATGATTTTCTAGCAAATCTAGCCGGTCTCTATAGAATCTAACATCTGCTCTACATTGTAGCGTAAGAAGATGATTCATCGCGAGAACTTTAACTATTTCCACATGATTCATTAAAGTTTGTGTCATGATTACAAATATGCTGAGCATGTCCCACTACCTTGAGTATATAATTATTTCTGGTCTCTCTCAATTCATAGAAAAATATATTATAATTCCTATTATGTAGGTAGTTAGTTGTTTCTGTGGACTAAGATTTGTTTGTACAATTTCTGTTTATTTTGTTTAGATTCCATGTTCAAAATTGTGTTAATCAAATATTTTTTACGCTCTTACTAATCTCGATAGTTAGTTTGGTAGTCAAAGGATCCCTAATATTTGACACCTCTAATAGGTCGGCTTTGTCGGCGGACCTCAGGACTCTGTTTACGGACTCCTAATTACATAAACTTGAGGGATGGCGCATGGTGGCGTAAATTCCAAGAAATGGGCTCATACAAGGATTACCTCCACTAAAGCGCAGCTTGATAAATAAATAAATAAATAATTCTGGACAAATCACACAGCACCTTCTAGCCATAAGCTAAGCAGAGCTTGTGTTATGGGTACTAGATGACTGATATACTTTATACATTATACTACATAGATATATATTTTTATTATATGTAGAAAAAAACCCAGAACACGCTGATCTGCAGATCGTACAGACATTTGTCCCGAGGCGGGAATCGAACCCGCAACCCCTTGCAGCGCAGGCGGACCTTCGCCCGCTGCGTCACAGAGCTCGTCAGCCCTGTTGCCCCAAGAGAGGTCTTCTGATGAGACTTGACAGTATGAGAACCTACTATGCAATGGATTTTGTTTAGAAGAAACTTTTGACTAGAAAAGACGAATGAAATGTGGATCTTAGTCTGTCCTACGAGTAGCTCCTTTCCAAATACCTTTGTACTTTATGTAGGTACTTTCTCATGAGACGCAAACATAAGGTCTGTCGCCTTTCTAGGTAGGTAAATTAAAAATGTTTAGTCTAACCACAATTTCAAAACTACTTTACAAAAAGAACTTTAAATCGTAGTTCAAAAAAAAAGGTTTTGATCGTCAGAATATGAATTAAAAAAATACATATAGAGCCACTTAAAGGAAACATAAGTCATAAAAAATACAGCTAGTGCCCTCTCAAAACAATGGATGTCAATACAATATACATATATATCATAAAGAATGACGATCGGATAGGTTCTAAAAAAATCACGTGATAGATTTCCAAATCTCCAGTCACACCGCTGCAGTGGATCGTGGCATGAATAACTCATCCCAGCCGCCGCGGCACGTTCAGTTATTGTTTTATTGTCCCGAAGCCTCCAAAACCTGTTCGGCACGACTCTGGTACTACTTACGATGCGCGGGAGTCTTGGATGCGTTGTAATTTTTGATTGTTCTGATAAAAGTCCTTTGAAAATTCTGGAGAAAAATGCTTGACATTATTTAAATAGAAGGCCTTATAAACGCCAAAACTATTTAGGATTTACAATTCTGGGGGCGCCTGTAGGGCGCCTGTATGAAGATTATCTTTCTGGTTATTCTGAGGTCATACCTTTGTTGTATACAAAACCTTAATTATTGTATGTCCTAATAAGGATACAAATTGTTGATACTTATAATTTTTTAAGACCTGTACATGTTTGCACACAATTTTACAATAAATATATCTTTATCTTTAATTTATTATTTTTACGATTATAAGGTTTTGTAATAAAAATAACTTCTATCCATTTTATAAACATTTGAAGTAACGAAACTAGTCTGTAGGAACAAACATTGGTACTACTGTTTTACAAATTGTTGTAGGCATTACACTAGAAATCAATGTATCGATTACCTGGAAGACTAATAAGGTTGTAAGACTCAAGGTTGCAGATATTTGTTCAGGGTGTTCTGGGTGTTTTTCTATATATAATAAAAATATCTATCTATGTAGTATAATGTATTAAGTATATCAGTCATCTAGTACCCATAACACAAGCTCTGCTTAGTTTGGGGCTAAATGATGCTTTGTGATCTGTCCAGCATTATTTATTTATTTATTTTATTATTCCTTGATCAATTGATCAACGTCATTTGTTACCCCATAATGACATCAACGTTACTAAGTGAAGTGATGTTCACTTGAATGGAATTCTCGATTAACACATTTCATTAATCACAAAAGCTTAAATGCAAGTAATCACACGCGATTGTATTGTTATTTCCCGAAATACGTAAATAGTCTATTACTCAACCTACAAGCAACAGTTTATATTCCAACACCACTACGAAACCATTTCTACGGATTGGCGGAATCTTGGCTTTATAGACACTCTAATTGGATTATTTACTATGTAATTTAAACTAAATTAGAAACTCACTAGGAACCTTAATCCGACGGTAAAAGGCGGTAGCACTTTAAAGGATACTTTAAATTCTGAGGAGTGATCAATTGTATTTTTTATTATTTTTCTTGGATTCTTTAACATTCACATAAAATTTAAATTACCTAATCATTATTAATTTAATCGATAAGATAAAAAGCCTTTGCATCTATTATAGATAATTTATACAGCGTCAGCAACTGGTAATCAACCCGCAGCTTAGCTTCAGACGTATTGCCTGTTCTTTCCTCTGACTAATAGTTGACTAATCTGAGAGGATGGTATATGTGCTGGGCAAGCCTAATCCATTGAACAATATCCCAGGCACTGCAGCGTCCCTTACAGCATGATTACCAGTTGCTGACGCTGTATAAATCATCTATAATATATGCAAAGGTTTATTAAAAAAATCAAAACTTAAGATTAGTTTTGCTGAAAAACTCCTTGTACGTCAAATGGAACATGATATCACTACAAAAAAAATGTGAACAGATAGGATACGAGAATTTCCAGCAAATTGCAACAGAAAGGGACTTTAACATAACATCGAGTTATCTGAAACACATAAATCGTGTTGAACTTAAACTGCAATAATCGCTTGATAAGCTCAGTGGGGCTACAGTTTATCAATAACGCAATAAATAGTCTAGTCCTAGTTTGATGAACGATGATTTTAAAACAAACCAATAAACAAGCATTGGTACGGGGGGGTACGGGGGTACCAGAAGAGGGCGCGAAGGCCTCAAAAGGTCACCAAAGTTAAAAATGTAATTTTTGGGTTTTTGGACGTTTTCGGCTATTTTAAGACTTTTATTTTTTTGGTGACCTTTTGAGGTCACAATAACTCCGGTCCCTGTGACCCTAGGGTCACCAAAATCAGTTCCCTTCTCTCAATAAGACGGTGCTAACAAAAAAAGTTTCATGTAAATCGGTTTACGCGTTCGGTTGTAATCGTCAAATAAACAGACGGACAGACAGACGGATGGACAGACAGACAGACAGCGCTATACATATAATATACTAGCTTTTGCCCGCGACTTCGTCCGCGTGGAAGTCATAAAACGTAAAATTCCCTTTTTCACGCAGAGCCACTTTGATTCCAAAATATAAACCCCATTTATTCCCTATCCCGTAAGAATTTCGAAAAATCCCTTCTTAGTGCACCTCTAGGATACTCAAGGTATATGTGTGCCAAATTTCAAGTCTTTAGGTCCAGTGGTTAGGCTGTGCGTTCTGTCAGTCTGTCAGTCAGTGAGTCAGTGAGTCAGTCAGGACTTTGAGTTATATATATATATAATACAGTAAAGTAACCTGATATTGTCAGTGTAATGTGTCGTTATATGAACAGGGACTTTTCTGACTCTGAATACGAATTGAGGGTAGTCGTGGATCCTACCATCAATTCGCGGCGGTAGCTCCCAGAAACTTCGCGACTCCCAGAAAGGTCGCGGGAAAATGATAGAAAAGGTACGCGATAAAATAGTACTGTAAAAGTAAACTATTAAAATACAACATAACATAATTAGCAACCTATCTATGTAATAGGAGAGTCATTGCTCTCATAAGTGACAACATAACATACCCAATAACTGTACTCTAAATGAAATGTTAATTAAATCCAAATGACATATGAAATGTTATACAAACTACACGCTAAACTGATTTTAATTAGCATATTATGATATCAAGGGCTTTCCGTACATTCCATATAAAAAAGAAGAAGAATAATATCTTCTTCCTGAGGTATCTCTTGGCCAGATTCTTACTACATCCACGGGCAAGATAGTCAGTCGTAAGAGTAGTCGTATTTCTGCCGGCACCCCACGACACTATGAACGTAATAAAAAATACTTATCCATATTTTCTAATCGATTCTACAAAATATGGCTAAAAAACTTAAAACATAAGTCACGCAAAGTTGATACCGTGATGAATAGCAAGTTGCATACCTACAATATCTAATCAGTCATTAAATTATTCCCGGTGTTCGTACTTTACTAAAACACTTATACAAGTATACACCTTACAAACAGGCTGATGAGCTCATTAAAATGTTGTCCGTTTTTGTGCAAGCTGAGATTATCACAAAGATAACATATCATCCTAATGTTTACATTTTAAAGGATACCTTTAAATAATAAAGGAACTCGTTCTATAAATGCTGGTTGTATAAAGTTACTTAGGACTTTCAGTATTTAAATAATAGTAATTAAAGAAGGATATGATAAACCACGTTTCAAATATGTAACACAAACACATGTTAGATAGTATTTTGTTGACTTAGTGGTTCGGTCACGGATGCAACTCTGCAAAGGATCAAATTCAAACAGCGTTATAATTTCCGTGAATACGTTCTTGTATTTATCGTTGTATTTTTATTTAGCAAGCGGCCTTGGCGAAACCCTTAATTTGAAAATAGAAATATTGTGGTTTAAGTCCGCGTCCACAATGGAGCTAAAATTCCGATACAAGCATCGCAAACGTAAAATGTTGGAATCCGCTTTTGTCGCTAAGATTTGCTTGACTGCCTTTCAGTCTAACCGACGCTCCAACTCCATAAACCATTTCATTAATTTTGTAGATGAAGAACGATGGGACTGTCGTGATTCTCAGTCAGGTGTGGATGAGGCACAAGGTGTCTGATTTGCTCCAGTATAAGTTGCATTTCTGCGTGGGAACCGGCCACAATGCGGCTGGCTCTCACGCTCTCTGCTGTTTCTTGCGCCATTCCACTCGCATTGTCGTGCTGCTGGTTTAGCTAATTGATCCCAGTTTTATTTGTCGTCAGTTCGATATCAATTATAAATAAGAAATAGACGCACATTTCTTATAACTACGTTCTGTGTGTAGCGTAGAGCCATGCGTGACTTGCAGTAACAACATCTTATGACATAAAAAAAAAAGCTCGAGCCTTAAACTTGATTTGATTATCTCCACGTAGAGGTAAAATTCATAAAAACGATGGATAAGTCTCGATAGTTGAATCATCTTTCTATCGTTATTAAGCGGTAAAATTACAGGTATGAAAAACACGGTAAAAAATTGCCAAGAATTGAAATTGGTACTACTCAAGGTACCGTAATGATTTGTGGTCATAGTGTTGAAAGTGGACTTTGGAAGCCCTCTTAATTTTCTAAGAGGCTTGCGGTTTGTAAAGATCGATGATTCACGCGTGATTCACTGTCTCGCTTAATCAGTATCGGAGAGTTTTCACCGATTTGTACGCCAATTATCCATGAAAAACACAGGCGGGTGACAAGCGAAAGTCGTCGGAATCCTAACCACTGTTTGTGTCAAAATCGCGGATTACTCACGCAATGTAGCGTGCCTGCAAAGGAGGAGTTGGAATGAGCGTGAGCACTGCGACTGCTAGTGATTAACAGAATGACCAATAATTTGCTATTTACTCAGAGAATGCGCCTTTCCGAAACAGATTGTAAGTAAGATCGAATAATTTATAGCCTTTCCCGTTACGGCCCGTGGATTGAGAAAACTTCATTTTTTGTCTAAGATGAGCATGATAATTTTATACCAGATTAATTTTTTGTTTGAGAGAAATGCTTAAAACACTTTTAACGTCGTAACCTTAAATTATGCAAGGCAATGCCATCCGGCATCCGCGCATCTTCAACTCAATGTTGTTCCAGCTCAAATTATGTACGTTAGCACAATTTGTGTGATATTTACATAATAAATGTTATGCAGTGGACCACAAGGTCTGGGTTTATTTTTATCGTGCCATTTATATCTCTATATTTTACGCCTACGCTCAACTTTGACTTGCATTGTTTATATTTTTTCGTAAATTATTTCAGGGGTAAGCGTTTTGGATTGACTATTGAGTTCAATAGTTACTGTCACCATGGCTTCCAATAACTGTTTACATTGAAAGTTACATTTCTTCTCGGTGGTTGACTACATCTATATTAGTAAGTACGTTTATTACTTCAATGACTTTGAACTTTTTTATAGCACGCGGCGCCATCCGAAATAGAAATTCCAATCTTTTGTTGTACGGGCTTCTTCTCCTGGACATTGCCCTTTATAGAATTTATCATCCATGGGAACTGTATTGTGTCATGCAACTTCTGCACTTTTTGTTAAGAAAGGTTACACAATTTTAGAAAAGTTTCTAATCCCATCTAGAAAAATGGTATTTGATGCATTATTATTTCACGGTTTGTGAATTGGTTTCGCTTGCAACCTCGTGATTTCGAGAATGTTTTTTTAAAACTATTGGATCATATTTATTATCTCAAGTCTTTAATAACCAGCCGTGTCCTCACAATATTGTCCTTGATAAGTTTTTTCTAATATTTGCCTAGCTATCGCACCAACATCCGTCCGCTGTCAAGGCTGAATGATAAGCCAGTAATAAAGTCATATAGCCTGGTTGGTCTATGGCTCAGATATGCTGGTCAAATAAACCAATAAACTGGGTTAACCTCTTAAAATATTTGATTACAACTGTTTGTTAATGCTGCTCGATAAGAGTTATTGGAACTAACGGGTCTTGTTAGTTTGGGCTCGATGGCAAACGGCAAGTGTCTCGCCAGTGTTTATTGCACTTGATTAAACAGCGTCTATGTTTAGACAAGACCCTTTTGTCACACTATTTAGAATTGATTCAGCACCAGTCATAAATAGATAACATTATATTGCACGACTATCAAAAGGTTCTAGCTTTTAACTAATGATGGGTTTGGTAGATCTTTTCAGCGATCGGTAGCTGAATGTTTGGTAAATTTGAACTTGGTATTCATCGTCCCTCCTTTTTAACCCCGGACTAAAAAGAGGAATGTGCATATGTATGTTTCGTCGCAAACGGGTAAACTGATTTGAATATCTCGTTTTTATTCGAAAGGTTATAATCGAGTGTGCTCTTATCTATATTTGGTGGAAATCGGACCATCGAGCTATGTGTTAGGGTTCTTTTAAATTTATACGCGACGCAATTGTAGGGTTACTAGAATAGAAATGTAATCCTACAGTTGCGTCCAGATTTATTTCTAATCCAATTTTGTATCTCACTTTCAAATTTGGGCATTAAATCCCATGATGATGATTTTCTTGTAAAATCGAAACATGTCGGAATAATATTTGAAGTTACGGTACTAAGTAAGTAAGCCCCGTTTTTACAAAATAAATTTTGTACCGTTTGAACTACTCGACAAGCTTTTTTTATTAATCAATGTCCACGTAATGCGAAGGCATTGATAGCATCAGGCGCCGCGTTCATTTGTCTCAATTGGCCGCAGCTGCGTGACCCCTCGAGGATGTTTCACGGGTTTACACTTCTTTCTTCAATTATTATATCCACATTTATTCCTTCATTTGACTTGGGTTTATTTACCATATATCCTTAACGTTTCCTTTCCCTTGCAATAATTGCTGTTTCTATTACTTTCGTATGTTTTAAATCATATTATTCGCTAATGACAACAAAAAGTTAACTTAGCGTGTAAATCTGTATTGTATTTTTTTTATAAACAAACCATCCATATCAACCTGTATCACAACGTGTCTTTCATGCAAACAGCTATAACAAGCAACAAAAACAATGAAAAACGCATCATTATCGACACTTATCGTCACGTTAGCCACTATCGGTTGACGCCCTGCGTTGTGCAAGCAAACCCATAAGTCATTAGATATGATTTATGGCACTGTTTTGTCACTTTTACAACTTTTATGTGTCTTATCGAATAGCTTCGGAGGTTTTATTTTGGAGAAGAAACTTTGAACTTTTATCTTACTAACTTTAATCCTCCTACTAACATGCTCTCAAATGCTAGTTAAGTCATTAAAAACTATGGTTCATTCAGATTATAATTTTGTTATTTTTAATAGGCTTAAGATTGGAAATATTCACGCGATACCCAAAGAATGCATATCTAACCTACGGAATGTTATGAAGTGGAACTACCAGTTGCGTTTGCCGATAAACAGAATGTGTTTAAACACCGATTCTGTAATAAACTTGAGCATTCACTGGAATTTAATTTTTTGGCTTGCTACGATCTATGTAAGATTGTGTATGTATGTATCGTGATAATTATCATTTTACTGCGGTATCAACTAATACTGGTAGATGATAGCCCTGTAGGGCTATAGGGGGCTCCTTTTGCTACATGCCAGTGTGGTCTATTTGTACTTCTTGCATCCAAAAATGCCTGTGACTTTGATTAGGTGGCGTATGACCGATCTATGTATACGCCATATTAATTAAGGTTACATTTATGTAGTTGCTCATTTGACTGGTTAAGTCTTGTGTGCTTCACTATTACTATTTTACTACAAAATATGGATTAACTGAAACGAAAGTTAATCGAGAGGTCTTAATTGGCCATTAATTGGTGTTAATTGTCATTAATTGGTAGTTTATTGGCCCGAATCGCGGGACAGTTTCACCGTTCGTTTCGTCGGTAGTTCTGATACTGTTTGCGACTTCCGTTCAATTGATTCGCATTTTCGATATGATGGTTATTTGAGATTTCTCATAATGGAGTTTAAACTAAAAATCAATATATTTATTTCAACCTGGAAATGAGTAAAGAAAATTATAATTATAAGGCAACAATACAAAATGACTATATTTATGATGTAATCATCATCATCATCACAGCCGTAGAACTGCTATCCATGACCACTGCTGGACATAAATTAAATTAAATTCGTTTATTAAGTCAGACAACATAAGTCCATTATTTTGTTAATAGGTAAGTCTTAAAATCTATGTTAAAATACAGGAAAATCACAATACACTAAAAAAAGAAGGTTCAGAGGACCTTTACCCGAGTCCCGTTCAAACTGTCTCAAGCGAGCCTTTCTACCTGATCAGGACCCGAATAAAAGCCTTCATTACAGGCAGATCGTAGCGATCTGGAATGATCTGCAGGATGCTGTTGGAACTGCCCCTCACTCTGCTGAGCAATGAGGCAGTTTTCTTCTGAATGATGGCGTGAAAACCATCGACCCTCGCCTCCGTAAACATAGTGGATGCACTGCAGAAGGGCGGCAGTCCCATCAGCATTCTAAAGCCCTCATAAGCCTGATGTAATACTTAACCACAATTCCCTCTTCAAACAATAACCGTGTAAGTACAGGTCGCTGTTTGATAACATTTTGCAAATGTAACAACAATTATAGGTTACACCACAAACTCAACCGCACGTGGAAAGTTAATATCAGAAATTATACCGTTTTGGAAAATTACACAGTTTTACATTTAAGCATTTGTAATTGTAGTTATTTGCGGAACTGCTAATCGCCATTGTGTAAACAAGTATATAATAGCATCATGTAATCTCACTAGACGTTTACCGCAATAACTACTTGTTAGATACGAGGGGATAGTACCCTTTGCTAAAAATAGCTCTAATATTATCACTGTTTTAAGGTAGGTTAATAGTTGAAATGATTTTTTTTTATTTTTCAGAAGTATGGTACAAAGGTAGGATAAGTACGGCAGCTTCACATATTTCACTGATTGATCAGCGTGCAAAATATACATACATTATTATAATATTAGAATCTATTCTACCCGTTGTTCGGTATTCTAACCGTTTAGTATGTAGTTCTAATATTATTAATTTATTTACATCTAATTCAAATTTTATATAGTTGAATTAATTAGTTGACTCTAAGCTAAGAGGATGGTATAGGTGCTGAGCAAGCCTAACTGCAGCGTCCCGTACAGTATGATTACAAGTGGCTGACGCTATATAAATCATCTATAATAGATGCAAAGGCCTTACTTTGAGGTAGGACACACTTTTGGACATTTGTATGTTTCGTATTGAAACTTATAATTATTGGACAAATAATATGATTTCCTAAATAGCCCTAAAGTAGCGTAATGATTGTGAAAGTGTCACAAACAAAATTGATGCCTGATTTGGGATGTCCAAATTGATCGTTTTACTTTCTGCTTGTTGAACATGCGGGTTTGGTTAGACATAGTAGCTCATCATCATCATCATCATTTCAGCCGTTGGCAGGCGGGTTGGCGAGCGCAGTATGGGATATTGTTACACGGAAAGACGCTGCTGCCCATCTTCCGGAGGTATTCCTTAGCAGGCTCTTACTGCATCCACGAAAATGAGAGGAGGGGTATCATTCTACAGCCGGCACCCCACGGCCCTGTCAATTTCATCATCATTTCAGCCGTAAAACGTCCAATACTTAACACAGACCTTCCTCATGGATCACCATGAGCTGTAGTTGCCATACTCACCACGCTTGGCAGGCGGGTTGGCGGGTTGGCGAGCGCACTTCGGGATGTTGATACACGGAAGGTCGCTGCTGCCCATCTGCTCCGGAAGAATCCAGAGGTATCCCTTAGCAGGTTCTTACTGCATCCACGGGCATGAGAGGAGGGGTGACATTCAATATCATCAAAGATAAATAAGAATCCATTTACTTATATTTGCATGTTTTTCTTAATCGCTCCTGCTGTACTTACATCTTCATAATAATAAGTTAAGTGTTATTTTGATAATTTTCCCACTACAATTTCTATAATCACTAATCACAGTTGAATCTAGGCATAGAACTGCATTCCTTACATCTGATTTCATCTTTACGTGCGATAGGATCGTCTCTTCCGATGCGTCGTGTAATTTTCCTGTATCCACATCGCATAGCTGAATGCGTAATTGCGAATTCTTTTCTCGAGGATTCACTTGTCCGTGTAATGTGATTCTTGTCACCTGTTAATTAAAGATCTAAATGTATGAGATGGCATTTTTGTGCAGTGAAACACCACAATACGAGATGCCTCTGTGGGAAAGTTTTGTTTGCGATAAACTTCTAGGCTTTCAAATAAAGTGTCAGATTCTGTGGTTTAGAGGAATTTGATTTAGGGACCTCGTTGTGGTTGGAGGCATCTGTGGAACCGTGTTCTGTGGTTTGTAAAATTAGATACAAGGTGGTCCACTTTGTTTGAGTTAAAAAATTTTGAATAATGATTTCAACTAATATTGTGTATTTGTGTATTAGGTTTATATCGTATGTCTTATAGAATATATCGTGCCTTTAATTTGTTTCGTAACAACTTTATAAGAGTCATCATATCTTTGTATTGAATGATCGTGATAAAACTGTTCATTGGAAATGCATGAGGGGGTTTTTACTGAACTTCCTTATAGTTTATAAACTCTTTAATTTATTGACTTCACTTTTAACAACTACGAGTAGTATTTTAACGGGGTTTTTTAAACTAACTTCCACTTCTATCAGATTTTGAGTCATTTCGAAATATGTAATATAACATTCAGTTCCCGTTCGCGATACTATTTGTATGTTGCGCTCGCGCACAGTTTTTGTTCACATTATTATTTTGGCGCGATGTCTTCCGCTGACGTCTACGACTAGAATTAAATAGGCACCTATTATATTCCAACAATACTTTTTTTATGAGTGACATAATACTTAAACAGTTTAGTCGGCTGTTAGTAAATTGTTTATAGATTTTCCTGTCATAGTTATATTCATTACAGCTTGATTTTATTTTTTCTGTGAAGCTTTAGTCCGTGAAAATTATTTATTGCCCGTGTCTTTGTGCTGAGAAAAGCCACGGACAATAATTTTAAAAAGTTTTTTGATTCATTTCATACAGTATGTGTTATACAAAATGCAAAACAAGTACAAAAATATTAAGAAACCGGTGACTGCTGCAAAGGTTACAAAAAGAACTGAGTGGCAGAGTCAGCGCCCACCTCCGAAGTAAAGGACGTTCCTACTAAAGAACATGTGATTTAATCTTATTATTATTTTAATCTTAAAAGTAATCTAAATTTAATCTTATTATTATTTTAATCTTAAAAGAGCAAAACTTAAATGCATTAGCTCAATCACTTTTAATATAATATATTTATTTATTTTTATATATTTATGTATGTATATCTTCATTATTAATATGTATACATGTATAATATTTATGTATGGTTATTATTATTTATCTTATCTTATTATTTAAGTAGATTGTATTATTAGTTTAAGTATCATATTATCTTATTTCTTGTGTACACAATCCCTACACCTATGTTTGATCACCTCTATCTAGCCTCAAAGGTTTGCTGTAAGAGAACTCTTTTTAGGGTTAAGCTCGCCTTTGTACATGACCATTTCTAAGTATTTTTAAGTTATTTTTGTTTTGTGTGCAATAAAGAATAAAGAAAGAATAAAGAATATTTTTTTTATTATACTTACTGTACAAAAGGATTTAATGGCATCTTATTTGTGTGTCTGTGTGAGTGTGTGGGTGTCTGTGTGTGTGTGTACCTGCGTGAGTGTACGTATGTGTGTTTGAGTTGGAAGAGTTTGAGTGAAAGTCAGAGAATAAACCACTAGGTTATTTACTGATTTTCAGTAGTTTTTCAGTGTCATCTTAGTTGAGTTTTTAGCCACTTTGTCAGTTCAACTTTACATTTTTGGAAGGAAAGAGGGTAGATGTTAGTTATTTTACTCACCCTATTGTATAAGGAACTGCTTAAATGATAATATTGTCTTCCTGCGACAACAGTTCGATGAGACTCAGTTTGGCAGACTTTAACGGAGCGACGTTTAAGCTTTACTTGACATGTTTTGTAATGTATTATTATTTTTATTGTTTTATAATTTCTTTGTGTCTTTTTATGTTTATATCCTTGACATTTTCGATTTTATTAATTTATTATTTTTTATTATATTCTTTGAATCTTAAAACATTAACTATTGATACTTTTTATGTTATGTAATTTGATTTTATTGTTATGTTAAATATTATATTAATTTAGACTTCCGCATGCAAAGAATCTTTGATTTTGGAAATTTGGAAATGAAAAAATGAAATACTATTTTCGGGTCATAAGTGATTTCACAGTGCTTTCGTAGGATGGTAAAAAGAACAAATAGTTGACGAACTGTAAGCACATCGCAGGTCGAGTACAATAACGATGTTGGAAAGTGTCTGGGGTTGGAGGACATTTTTTTTCTCTTTTCATTTTCGATTTTAAGAATCGCAAGAATCTATTCGTTTTGCCTATATGACGTTTACACTTACGCCTGCTGTCATATTTATTTATTTATTTTAGGAATAACAAACGACAACATTGTACAATATTAGAATAATTAATTATAAGCATAATATTATTGACAATGTAGTCCACTGCGCTATCCCATATGGGTCTTATAAATAAAAAAATATTTAACGGTGCATAGATAGATAGATAGAAAATACTTCTTTGCACACCTTAAAACTAAACATAATAACAAGAAACACTGAAAAACAAAGTGACAATTGGCGGCCTTATCATAGGTATATTATATTTTATAAATCGAATTTTATTTTTATAGAAACCGGGCATAGGATGTATAAAATTTTATGACGTAACTTACGTTGACTTCTACACTAAACTTTGATCTTATTGCTAGATTCGTTATACGTAGTACTCATGATCCTAAACTGTTGTACCTATCTCTATGGAGTCGTAATCATTTAAGTTCTTGTTTACCTTCGTCATCAATATATTATATTATTTCCTCTCCCATGATATCATCGATAGACGTGTACCGATACCTGGGCGCCTACTCTGGAAAACGATTACAAAGAGTATAACATAAGAGTGAGTTTGGATTGATTACGATTTGCATTCAAGAGTAGGCCTTCTGAGTGTATTGTAAACGTCCTTACAGCTCACGTAGCGAGACAATGAACCTTGATACTGTCTTTATTTTTGCTCTGTGGTGTCTATCGGGTTACTTGTGTAGTCTGTGGTTTCGCTGAACTGCCTCACTGCCATCGGTTCAGCGAACACACACAGATAACACTTTGTTTTGATATGATGTAGGTGCAAACTATTACTAGGTATATGGACTAGAGGTTATGTGTATGGTAGTGCCAGGTTATACAATTTAGTTTAATTCAAACGTATACTTGTATTCACCATGAGCACTTTTATTATTATCTGTTATTGTCAGCAACAGATCTTAGGTACTGTTAGGATAAGGGCTCAAGTCTCATCTTGAATCATCATCATTCAACATTTCAGCCTTAGGACTATTATCTACGTCCATTACTGGACATAGGTCTTCCACATGAATCTCCAGGATCTCCAAGGATGTTGCTATGTTCGTCACCCTTGGCAGGCGGGTGACCTACCCAACTTCTGAAGTTATCCCTTAGTAGACTCTTACTGCATTCACGAGCAAGAGGGGAGAGCCAACATTCTATTCCTACTCCCCAACCCACTATCATCTCAAATGGTTTGCTCTTTTCGCGTTCTCTGGATAGGATGTCTCGCAAGTGAGCCCAAACAGAATAAAGCGGGCTGTGTACTGTGTAGATGCGATGGCTCATTAGAATGACATAGCCTGGCATTTATTGACATTACTAGCATTGATTCTAAAAATTTAATAACAATCTAAGTCATATAAGGATTGCGAGGCATTAAACACGCAATGAATAAGTATGAATCGACTACAGACGATGATGGATGGAGGATGAATTTACGGTGACAGTAGTGTCGATTCTGTGTTACAAACCCTAAAACTAATTATTATTATAAATACATAAGTCGTTTCTAAATTTAGAGCTTTCAGCATGAAACTGGATACATTGTTATTCTGTTTTAATTTTAAACGGCACTGCACGAAAAGCTTTTTGTCATTTTAGTCTGTTTACGTCAATTAGCTTTCGCTAGATAATGCAACAACAGGATCGCCACCGGTGCGATACTCCTCAAATGTCAAACTCACACCCGAGTGTGCAGGAATTGTACTAATATGTCGGAGGCCGGCGCGCGATGACGCGAAGGATAAAGTCTCACACACTAAAGTTGCATGCATTAGCATTACCAGCTTTTATTCGGACCGGATTCTCGTGGAGCCAACTCGAGCATTGAGCAACATTTCTTTCCCGTCAGTCTGTTCAATCTCTATGATGTCAACATTTCGTGGAAATAAAAGATCTGGGACATTAAGCTATTTAAAACACTCGTCTTTCGTCGGAAAATGATGATTACTGATGACGCAGGAAAGGGATTAGGATTTGTTGTTTCTGATAAACGATGAATATTTTTGAATAAAATGCATTTTAAGTTGAATCATTTCATCATTTCAGCCATAAAACGTCCACTGATGAACACAGGCCTCCCTCATGGATCTCCATGAGGGGTAGTTGCCATTCTCACCACGCTTGGCAGGCGGGTTGGTAAGCGCAGTATGGGATGTTGATACACGGATAGACGCTGCTGCCCATCTTCCGGAGGTATCCCTTAGCAGGCTCTTACTGCATCCATGGGCATGAGAGGAGGGGTATCATTCTACTGCCGGCACCCCACGGCGGCCTCTTAGAATGTTGCCTCTGCTCTCTTGTCCGTGGTTATAGTAAGAATCTGCCAAGGGATACCTCCGAAAGATGGGCAGCAGCATCTTTTCGTGTATCGACGTCCCGTACTGCGCTCGCCAACCCGCCTGCCAAACGTGGCGAGCATGGCAACAACCCCCTCATGATCTTAGAGTTCCATGAGGGGGGTATGTCCAGCTGTGGACGTGGACAGTGGTCCTACGGCTGAGATTCCTTGTCAGTCGGGTAAAAATTTACCCGTAAGAAAAAAAAACCTTGTTTGCGGTCCTTAACATCTGGAAGTACCATAATCACTTACCATGGTGATAGAACATTCTGTAATAAACCCAAACAAAAACAGACTTTTATCATCCCGGAAATGGAATTAAAAATTTCCCCATGACGAGTACAGTTGGCGTCGAGCATACAAATGTTATACAAATTGTATGGGAGATATCGATGCGATTGACCTGACAACTGCCGTCAGCTGTCAAGGTTGTAACTCTGCGGCGTTCTATGCTAATCTAATTTTAACATTGCAAATGCGTACCACGTTTAATAAGACCCATATGGTATGCAAATAGTGCCTAATTCAGAATTTAAACTATTTTGGGACAAATTTGGTGTTCGTAGAATTACGGAAACGTTTCCTAACCATATATAGCATCATGCCATATCCATTTGTGGAATTTGAATTACGATACCAACTTTACAAATAAATAAATACTTAATGCTGGATAGTGCACACAACACCATCTAGTCCCAAAGTAAGCAAATTTGTGCAATGCAAAAGCAATCTCGTGAGTACTATGGATCCCGAGAACTAATATCGTGATTAATAATATATAAAATTTGGTGTTCATAGTTAATTAATCTATAATATTCAGTCCCAGATTAATTTCCTCCGAGTTTTGCAAATCTACATTATAAAATCGTAAAACTCCAATGCCAAAAGTATAACATTAAAATTATTAAATGTCAAGATTTTGTCGTGATAAGAGTCAGGTAATTAAACTAAACTCAAATACCAAAGATTGCTTTAATGTTCCACATCCCATGACCATTTCCTCCATACCTAATTGATTTGGATGCGATTAACTGCATCCAAATCAACACAAGTCAACGATGCAAGCGGATATACTTTCGGGATCTCTTTCCAATCGGGTTAGGTAAAAAGAAAAGGAAAAATCATCTAGAGTTTCGTTTATCGTTTGTGCCATATTTGGTACACAGCTTTGATCGTCCTCGTAAATGGTTAAAGATGGTATTTTCACGGATGCAGCGGTTTCGGGATTACATAACTGGGATGCACGGTGGCTGGTAGATTTTATTATGCATATAAATTGTTAATTACTTTATTTTCAGAATATTTATAAATCACCTACATGAAAATGTTACAGGGGATCGTCTAAAAATTATCATACAATGTCGGGTATTATTTTTGCTCCTTCAGGGTAGGTACATTTTCTCTTGTAGTTAAAATGTGTTCCCAAATTAGAAGATTTAATATTAGATTTAAATATCTATGCTAGACAGTAGGACGTTCGGCCATTATAGTTAATGACTAACATACATTTGAAATATGTTATTTAAGAAAATGTGAAATTTATCTGCAACACTTATATCAATATATTTATTTTTTTAAATAAATATATTGACATATCGTGATATTTCGCACAGTTGAATACTGTACCTACAGCTAGATGATGAACCCCAAAATAAGCAGAGCTTTGTGTTATGGGTACTAGATGAATGATTGAATACTTACATACATTTTTTTTGTAGATATGTATGTACCTAGTAAGTACTCATCAAGCAGCCGTAGAGCCGTATTGGCGGAGTGGTATGTACCCCCGACTTTTACTCCGAGGGACGTGTGTTCGATCCCGTTTCAGCCGGTTATTAAACCAATTGCGCTATGGAGGTCGTCGATATTATAACTCTTTATAGTCCATAAAATCTATATTTGGTTATACCAGAAACAAACTAAGAGGTCTCATGTCAATTGTGACTCGACTGCCGATAATAAAATCGAATGAAATTTCGTACAAAAGCGGAAACTAGATACAGTTTAATGCAATAATGTCCCTTCATACCCGTGAAAGGGAAACAACACCGTTTAGTCCATAAATTTCGTAGCCCATAACTTAAACAGTCAAACAAGGAGAAATAATGGAAAATGATATAGTTAGTGTAGGCTGCGGTCAGAGTGTGATCCGGCCTAAACTCTAATAAAGGACCATGGCGTATGCACGTTTGAGATAACGCCTTCGCTTCGCAGCGGTTAGACTGATGCGAAGGAATTAATTTATGTATTATATTCAATTAAATATATTTATTTCTCTTTTAACCACTATCACACACCTAACTATTCTAAGAAGCTCTTAAGTGTAAGTTACGGAATTGGCTTGTATACAAGGTTCATTATAATCTCAAAGAGTACTTTGATACATAGATAATATAAAATATTAATTTAGGTGTAACTTGTTGGTTTGTCAGTCTATGGCATAATATTCAAATGTGTTTTTTCTTCTATTGCTTAGTATTAAGTGATCACTTAATAGTGATGAGTATTGTATGTCCGAAATGGATAGAATTGTTTTCACATTAATTTTATTTAAGACCTTCCATGTACATGGAAAATGTAACAATTTAACAATAAAGTTTTCTTATTCTTAACTAATGAATAAACACTTATCAACCTTAACTTAGTTAACTCCAACACGCCATGCGCCAGCGACCACGATATGTGATATATCGTCGGGATAAAAATAAGGGTAATTTCGCCAAAAAAGCCCGATAATCGGATATTGTTATAATGTGTTGTGATTGCAAAAATTTAAAAAAACACTTACATGTTTGACAGTCAGCTTTTGGAGAAAATGATAAAAAACTTGTAAAATATAGAGGTATAAACGAAGAGGAAAAGTGTTAAAATTTGAAAAGTTGTTAAAGGCTATCTAAAATTGCGTAAAATGGACTAAAATGACAAAAACGGTTAGTTTTAAGTTGACAGACCTCTATGTAGAAAAGTAATTATCTCTAATTAATTACAATTAGCTTTAGCAAGTGAAATAATAATAATCGACACCGGTGCTATTTAATATACATTGAAATTAATAAAGCATCGTTTAAATATAATTTGTTATCATATTTTTCATAGGATTTGTCCGTCCTTTCCACGCAGCAACCGTATCTGTAAAAACACGTCACACAAATCCACGTCTAGAACAAAGGGAATGCAATCAATCATTAGTTGGATCAACATGTTGGACTTACATTCAACAATCGACTATTTCTGTGCAGTCGTGGGTGTGCAAGCAGATTTGTTTGCTAAATTGTCCGAATCAATGTCGAGAAGCGGATGGAGCGGACAGTGTTTAGTACCAAGATATACATGTCTTGAACTTTAATAGAAGATCAAGGTTTTTAAAATCTGCAATTGTTATTGGAAGATGACTTGGGCAAAGATTATGATTTATTTTGAGATTCAGAAGAGATCAAACTCAATAAGTAGATGGTTTTATCTATAACAATGAAGTTTGGACAATAATTCCAAAAACTACGCGTGCAAGGCATGTTCTCTCATTTGCATTCTATATCTACCTTACAGCTATCACCTTTTGATGTTTATATGATAAATTTGACGCAATGCCTTCTTTGTCTTTAAGTTTCTCGGCATTATTGAAATGGTAATATTTATAATATGCTGATTAACATCTGTGTTAAATTCACGCAAAACTAATTTCTGTCACGCATTTGCTGATTTTTATCGTTGGTGTGTACCATATTAGGCACAAGAGGTGCCCACGTTCGATGCCTATATTGATAAAACCTATGCCTACGTTCGTGTCGGGCCTAGCAACACTTTGTAAACAAATGACGATCCTGTGAAAATTTAGATAACCATATATTCATTTATTCAAAAATATGTTAAAAATTGTCAAAACCTTACCTCCCGCGCTACTCGTAGTTAACAAACTGTGTTACGGCAAGGTAAGGTCTCTTAAACCGGGCGTACATATAAAAATACCTTATAAGGCTTCTAAAACATATGTACACCTTAGGGACTCACATACCTTAACTTTACAACAAACATAAC
This sequence comes from Pasiphila rectangulata, assembly GCA_963082625.1. Taxonomy (NCBI): domain Eukaryota; kingdom Metazoa; phylum Arthropoda; class Insecta; order Lepidoptera; family Geometridae; genus Pasiphila; species Pasiphila rectangulata. The sequence continues at coordinate 22,526,838 of OY720238.1, read as the reverse complement.
TATATATATACTACATACTAATTTAGTTACTGATGTAGTCTTTCATTAAGAGGAAGTCAGTAAAGACCACACTGAAAAAGAAATAAATCTCTTGCAGACGATAGATGATTAAAACGACCAAGTTCAAGACTAATCGATTAGCGATTAATGTCTGCTGGTGTCATCACTCGATGTAAACAAATAATAAAATGGTTATATACAGAGCCTTACACAACTCAAGAACATACTCCTGGTAGCACTAACCTGACTAATCTTTAGTTCATCTGTAGATTCTTATTGCTGGTGAATAAAGTTTAAATCGCATTATCTTTATATTGGGATATGATTCTGGTAACCCGTGCAGAAGTGGTACATCTGTAGTAGGCGTTTTTTCTTTGTTCACAAGTGGGTCAGGCCAAATCGGGTAAATGCTAACCAGTCAGTTTACGAGCTATTCTTTTGGCACATATGCGTACATGGGGATTGGAGGACAAGTTTCAGAAATCCTCATAAATCCTCTCCGCATGATGGACTTTAAGTTTTATGGTAAAGATATAAAAGTATAATGAACAAAGGTTTTTCCTAATTTTTAGAATTAAGTGCTTGTAGTGTCATTAAATGGATGGGTTATCAAACAGCTCTACCTACATAGTATTTAGTTTAACAGCATTAGCCGACATTTATTAAGACGACCATGGCAATGAGATTTTGACCGTATTATGTAGGTTCCTATTTCCGGTCACTTGACCATTTCAAATATTAAATTAAAATATGTAATAAATAGGTATGTAATAATATTTGGACCGACAAGAGTGAAACTCAAACTTCAATACTTTAATAAATTTAAAAAAAAACGAACATAAGTTTTCATTATTGACGAGCTCTGTGGCGCAGCGGGCGAAGGTCCGCCTGCGACGCAAAGGGTTGCGGGTTCGATTCCCGCCTCGGGACAAATGTCTGTACGATCTGCAGATATTTCTTCAGGGTGTTATGGGTGTTTTTCTATATATAATAAAAAATATCTATCTATGTAGTATAATGTATTAAGTATATCAGTCATCTAGTACCCATAACACAAGCTCTGCTTAGCTTGGGGCTAGATGATGCTGTGTGATCTGTCCAGCATTATTTATTATTTATTTATTTATTATCAAGTCTAGATGTAGTGTAGCGTCCAGCATTATTATTTAATGTATTATTTAAATCGATAATGCTTGTATTAATACAAGGCTACTTTTATCGGGTAAAACGCGTGTGTCATTTTTAGTATTAGTCCTTAGGTATATTCCTAGAGTTTCCTAAATAAATAAGTACATACATCTATCAAGACCTACTCAGCAAGGCAGCAAACCTGTTTAGTCTTATCTGCTAAGCCTAACAGCAGAGGATGAGGGTGGAATAAATATTATAAAACACATAAGTACTAGAATGTTTAAGTACCACGGCTATATTGAGTCTCAACAAATAACCTATCACACAGTAATAGTAATTAATTTTCGTCGGAAAATGATGATTACTGATGAAGCACGAAAGGGATTAGGATTTGTTGTTTCTGATAAACGATGAATATTTTTGAATAAAATGCATTTGAAGTTGAATACTGATGTGTAAAATTGACATGGGGTACCGGCATTAGAATGTTGCCTCTGCTCTCTCGTCCGTGGATATAGTATGAATCTGCCAAGGGATACCTCCAAAAGATGGGCAGCAGCATCTTTTTGTGTATCGACGTCCCGTACTACGCTCGCCAACTCGCCTGCCAAACGTGGCGAGCATGGCAACAACCCCCTAATGATCTTAGTTCCATGAGGGGGGTATGTCCAGCAGTGGACGTGGACAGTAGTCCTATGGGTGAGATTCCTTGTCAGTCGGGTAAAAATTTACCCGTAAGAAAAAAAAACCTTGTTTGCGGTCCTTAACATCTGGAAGTACTTTAATCACTCACCTTGGTGATAGAACATTCTGTAATAAACCCAAACAAAAACAGACTTTTATCATCCCGGAAATGGAATTAAAAATTTCCCCATGACGAGTACAGTTGGCGTCGAGCATACAAATGTTATACAAATTGTATGGGAGATATCGATGCGATTGACCTGACAACTGCCGTCAGCTGTCAAGGTTGTAGCTCTGCGGCGTTCTATGCTAATCTAATTTTAACATTGCAAATGCGTACCACGTTTAATAAGACCCATATGGTATGCAAATAGTGCCTAATTCAGAATTTAAACTATTTTGGGACAAAGGTGTTCGTAGAATTACGGAAATGTTTCTTAACCATCTATAGCATCATGCCATATCCATTTGTGAAATTTGAATTACGATACCAACTTTACAAATAAATAAATACTTAATGCTGGATAGTGCACACAACATCATCTAGTCCCAAAGTAAGCAAATCTTGTACTATGGATCCCGAGAACTAATATCCTGATTAATAATATATAAAATTAGGTGTTCATAGTTAATTAGTCTATAATATTCAGTCCTAGACTAATTTCCTCCGAGTTTTGCAAATCTGCATTATAAAACCGTAAAACTCCAATGCCAAAAGTATAACACTAAAATTATTAAATGTCAAGATTTTGTCGTGATAAGAGTCAGGTAATTAAACTAAACTCAAATACCAAAGATTGCTTTGACGTTCCACATCCCATGACCATTTCCTCCATACCTAATTGATTTGGATGCGATTAACTGCATCCAAATCAACACAAGTCAACGATGCAAGCGGATATACTTTCGGGATCTCTTTCCAATCGGGTTAGGTAAAAAGAGAAGGAACAAATCATCTAGAGTTTCGTTTATCGTTTGTGCCATATTTGGTACACAGCTTTGATCGTCCTCGTAAATGGTTAAAGATGGTATTTTCACGGATGCAGCGGTTTCGGGATTACATAACTGGGATGCACGGTGGCTGGTAGATTTTATTATGCATATAAATTGTTAATTACTTTATTTTCAGAATATTTATAAATCACCTACATGAAAATTTTACAGATCGTCTAAAAATTATCATACAATGTCGGGCACAATTTTGGCTCCTTCAGGCTAGCTACATTTTCTCTTGTTAAAATGGGTTCCCAAATTAGAAGATTTCATATTAGATTTAAATATCTATGCTAGACAGTAGGACGTTCGGCCATTATAGTTAATGAAATGACTAACATACATTTGAAATATGTTATTTAAGAAAATGTGAAATTTATCTGCAACACTTAAATCAATATTTATTTTTTTTAATAAATATATTGACATATCGTGATATTTCGCACAGTTGAATACTGTACCTACAGCTAAATGATGAACCCCAAAATAAGCAGAGCTTTGTGTTATGGGTACTAGATGAATGATTGAATACTTACATACATTTTTTTTGTAGATATGTACCTAGTATGTACTCATCAAACAGCCGTAGAGCCGTATTGGCGGAGTGGTATGTACCCCCGACTTTTACTCCGAGGGACGTGTGTTCGATCCCGTTTCAGCCGGTTATTAAACCAATTGCGCTACGGAGGTCGTCGATATTATAACTCTTTATAGTCCATAAAATCTATATTTGGTTATACCAGAAACAAACTAATAGGGCTCATGTCAATCGTGACTCGACTCCCGATAATAAAATCGAATGAAATTCCGTACAAACGCGGAAACTAGATACAGTTTAATGCAATAATGTCCCTTCATACCCGTGAAAGGGAAACAACACCGTTTAGTGCATAAATTTCGTAGCCCATAACTTAAACATTCAAACAAGGAGAAATAATGGAAAATGGTATAGTTAGTGTAGGCTGCGGTCAGAGTGTGATCCAGCCTAAACTCTAAAAAATTAAAGGACCATGGTGTATGCATGTTTGAGATGACGCCTTCGCTTCGCAGCGGTTAGACTGATGCGGAGGAATGAATTTATGTATTATATACAATTAAAATATGTTTTGTTTCTCTTTTAACCACTATCACACACCTAACTATTCTAAGAAGCTCTTAACTAATGAATAAACGCTTATTAACTTTAACTTAGTTAACTCCAACACGCCATGCGCCCGCGACCACGATATGTGATATTTACGTCGGGATAAAAATAAGGGTAATTTCGCCATAAAAGCCCGATAATCGAATATTGTTATAATGTGTTGTGATTGCGATAATTTAAAAAACACTTATATGTTTGACAGTCAGCTTTTGGAGAAAATGATTAAAAACTTGTAAAATATATAAACGAAGAGGTTAAAATTTTAAAAGTGTTAAAATTTGAAAAGTAGTTAAAGGCTATCTAAAATTGCGTAAAATGGACTAAAATTACAAAAACGGTTAGTTTTAAGTTGACAGCCCTCTATGTAGAAAAGTAATTATCTCTAATTAATTACAATTAGCTTCAGCAAGTGAAATAATAGAATCGACACCGTTGCTATTTAATATACATTGAAATTAATAAAGCATCGTTTAAAATTAATTTGTTATCATATTTTTCATAGGATTTGTCCGTCCTTTCCACGCAACAACCGTATCTGTAAAGACACGTCACACAAATCCACATCTAGAACAAAGGGAATGCAATCAACCATTAGTTGGATCAACATGTTGGACTTACATTCAACAATCGACTATTTCTGTGCAGTCGTGGGTGTGCAAGCAGATTTGTTTGCTAAATTGTCCGAATCAATGTCGAGAAGCGGATGGAGCGGACAGTGTTTAGTACCAAGATATACATGTCTTGAACTTTAATAGAAGATCAAGGTTTTTAAAATCTGCAATTGTTATTGGAAGATGACTTGGGCAAAGATTATGATTTATTTTGAGATTCAGAAGAGATCAAACTCAATAAGTAGATGGTTTTATCTATAACAATGAAGTTGGGTCAATAATTCCAAAAACTACGCGTGCAAGGCATGTTCTCTCATTTGCATTCTTTATCTACCTTACAGCTATCACCTTTTGATGTTTATTATGATAAATTTGACGCAATGCCTTCTTTGTCTTTAAGTTTCTCGGCATTATTGAAATGGTAATATTTATATGCTGATTAACATCTGTGTTAAATTCACGCAAAACTAATTTCTGTCACGCATTTGCTGATTTTTATCGTTGGTGTGTACCATATTAGGCACAAGATGTGCCCACGTTCGATGCCTATATTGATAAAACCTATGCCTACGTTCGTGTCGGGCCTAGCAACACTTTGTAAACAAATGACGATCCTGTGAAAATTTAGATAACCATATATTCTTTATTCAAAAATATGTTAAAAATTGTCAAAACCTTACCTCCCGCGCTACTCGTAGTTAACAAACTGTGTTACGGCAAGGTAAGGTCTCTTAAACCGGGCGTACATATAAAAATACCTTATAAGGCTTCTAAAACATATGTACACCTTAGGGACTCACATACCTTAACTTTACAACAAACATAACTATATATACTACATACTAATTTAGTTACTGATGTAGTCTTTCATTAAGAGGAAGTCAGTAAAGACCACACTGAAAAAGAAATAAATCTCTTGCAGACGATAGATGATTAAAACGACCAAGTTCAAGACTAATCGATTAGCGATTAATGTCTGCTGGTGTCATCACTCGATGTAAACAAATAATAAAATGGTTATATACAGAGCCTTACACAACTCAAGAACATACTCGTGGTAGCACTAACCTGACTAATCTTTAGTTCATCTGTAGATTCTTATTGCTGGTGAATAGAGTTTAAATCGCATTATCATTATATTGGGATATGATTCTGGTAACCCGTGCAGAAGTGGTACATCTGTAGTAGGCGTTTTTTCTTTGTTCACAAGTGGGTCAGGCCAAATCGGGTAAATGCTAACCAGTTTACGAGCTATTCTTTTGGCACATATGCGTACATGGGGATTGGAGGACAAGTTTCAGAAATCCTCATAAATCCTCTCCGCATGATGGACTTTAAGTTTTATGGTAAAGATATAAAAGTATAATGAACAAAGGAACTCTTCTTAGGGTTAAGCTCGCCTTTGTACATGCCATTTAGTTAAGTTTATTTTGTATATATTTTCTAAGTGTACAATAAAGAATAAAGAACAAAGGTTTTTCCTAATTTTTAAAATTAAGTGCTTGTAGTGTCATTATAAGGATGGGTTATCATACAGCTCTACCTACATAGTATTTAGTTTAAGGCCGACATTTATTAAGACGACCATGGCAATGAGATTTTGACCGTATTATGTAGGTTCCTATTTCCGGTCACTTGACCATTTCAAATATTAAATAAAAATATGTAATAAATAGGTATGTAATAATGTTTGGACCGACAAGAGTGAAACTCAAACTTCAATACTTTAATAAATTTAAAAAAAAACGAACATAAGTTTTCATTATTGACGAGCTCTGTGGCGCAGCGGGCGAAGGTCCGCCTGCGACGCAAGGGGTTGCGGGTTCGATTCCCGCCTCGGGACAAATGTCTGTACGATCTGCAGATATTTCTTCAGGGTGTTATGGGTGTTTTTCTATATATAATAAAAAATATCTATATATGTAGTATAATGTATTAAGTATATCAGTCATCTAGTACCCATAACACAAGCTCTGCTTAGCTTGGGGCTAGATGATGTTGTGTGATCTGTCCAGCATTATTTATTATTTATTTATTTATTATCAAGTCTAGATGTAGTGTAGCGTCCAGCATTATTATTTAATGTATTATTTAAATCGATAATACTTGTATTAATACAAGGCTACTTTTATCGGGTAAAACGCGTGTGTCATTTTTAGTATTAGTCCTTAGGTATATTCCTAGAGTTTCCTAAATAAATAAGTACATACATCTACCAAGACCTACTCAGCAAGGCAGCAAACCTGTTTAGTCTTATCTGCTAAGCCTAACAGCAGAGGATGAGGGTGGAATAAATATTATAAAACACATAAGTACTAGAATGTTTACGTACCAAGGCTATATAATTGATTCTCAACAAATAACCTATCACACAGTTATCAGAGCACAAACGTAAAATTATGTTAATTGTAGAATAGAAGAATACACACGCACATAAGTACATAACTATGTCAATTTATTAAAGACACAATATATCTACCAACTTAGGGCTTAATTGGTTGGATATAATTCTATTTATGGCCACAAACACAATGTATATATATTTTGATTTTTATCTAATTTCTTTATCAGAAATTACTAATCTGTTACGTGCGAAGCCCGGTGTCATAATCTAGTTTTTTAATAATTTAATTTCAAAAACTGCTTACTGCAACATGTAAGTCAGATTTGTATGAAGCAAATATCAACACCGGATATTAATGGTTCTGCATTCCTTCGCCAGTTTTAATATATCCGTTGGGATGTCGTTTGGCTTTGATTTTAACTGTTAAAGTGTGTTTCATTAAAAGCAGACTTATCTCCATTACCAACTTGTTTATATTTTTGCTTACATTATTTATCTTAATTTATTTCTGAACAACATATTATTTGCACAGTTATACATATCATTTCAATCGTAAAACATCCACTACGGAACAAAAGCCTCCCTCATGAATCTCCATGAGGAGTAGTTGCCATACTCACCACGCTTGGCAGGCGGGTTAGCGAGCGCAGTTCGGGATGTTGATACACGAAAAGACGCTGCTGTCCATCTTTTGGAGGTATCCCTTAGCAGGCTCTTTCTGCATTCACGGGCTTGAGAAGAGGGGTAATATTCTACTGCCGGCACCCGACAGCAATTATCAAGACCTTACCCCCCGTGGTCATGATATTTGCAGTAGATATGCAATTTTAATAATTATATCTAGACTTGATCCTTTAAAGAACTGTCAGATAGAAATCATGATTACAGGTGAAAGACAGTCTCTGTAAGATCATTAAAAAGTTCTGCGACGTTTTCTGAACAAATGAGAGTGATAACTTTAATTCTAGCTGCACTTTATCAGTAGAAAGGCGATTGTTCTCGTCTCCCAGCAGTTTCCAACTGGCACTGGGAATGCAAAAACAATAGGTTTGAAGATTTAATACAAAAACGGAACAGATGTGCCGGATGCAAGTGCTGGGGATTTTTATAGATTTATGGTTATTTTAGGATGTCTTGGAAACAATATAAGGGCAAAAACGTTGCTCAAATGTCAATCAGAATTCAATTAATGGAATAATACATCACAAAAAAAGTTTTTGGATGAAATTAAATTAAGTAGCCTAAATTATGCTCCAAATTTTTATAATATCAATAAGACGATACAATAGTCTTCCTGTTTCCTCCAACCTGTCATCTGCACCTGTACCAAATTCAATCAGCAACTCAATAGCGCTCGTTATTTGTATGCAATGGATGGAAAACATGTCGATATATCACCAAAATCGACAAAACCCTTGAAATTGTCGCTTCCCTTACACTTGATCACGTGGCAACTGATCTCTTGTTTTGTTAGGGTTGTTCCAGGAACAAACTACCTGTGCCTTTGTGCTAGGAGGGGACACTTCCGTTATGAACTGTCTATTGTGGGGATCCTATTGTCAACTATTTACTAGTGAGTCCAGTGAACTATCTGAACTTTGATAGGACTGCAGTTGCGGTTGTTCTTTTAAAGAACAAATTGGATTTACTTCCTGAGATGTTAGTTTGACGAGTACTTATTGTAGTGAGAAGATATAACGAAATATTTGTTGTTTACGATCTGCAATTCAACAGTTTTTCTGCATAATTGTAAGAAAAAAAAAATCAACCTAATTATTTAGGCTTGCAGATACTCGTATCCCATTGTGGGGTGTTCTCACCAGAACAAAACCTACTTGCCTACTTGTTGATAGTATTTTTAAAACTTTCGCGATCACAACACATAATTACGCGATAAATACCCGATAATCCAATATAGGTAGTAATAATTTGGTGGTTGATGTCGTCATTAATTAATTAAAGTGTAACTTACATATTAACGAGTGGGATGTCCCCGACTTTCAATCCGAAGGTTTGCATTATAGCCGTATACTAATCTGCCTTCTCGGGTTCTTTACGTGATTTATTTTATCGGCTTCGTATCAACTAACCCACTGTTTTTAATTTTGTTTCGTGTTTTATAAGCTTTACTTAAGTTTTATTTACTTATTATTATTATTTACACCATTTTCTCAACCTACTGTTTTGCAGTCATCTACAGTTAGACTTTACTCACAGCTAAATGCTAAATGTAAATCTCCCTTAGATGTTACTATCCACTAGGATCCTAAGCTTGTCCAATCGTTTGCCCACGTCGTGTCGTATCATCGTGTAGTCTACCTATCTTGTTGCGACTTATAACAAAGAATGCTTATTTTTAAAGCCCCATTTCTTACACTTCACGCGTCGTGACACAATATTAAAACGATGTCCAGAGCCTTATGTTATGACCTTCTTTGTTACAGTGTAGGCATGCTGAAGCACGTGGCCGTGTCCCCGCACCGCGCCCGCGCCGACTCCGTCAGCATCGCGTCCTCAGCATCGTGCTGCTCACTGGGCAGCCTCGACCACCGCCACAACTCTGTCACAGACCTCTCCAATAGAACGGTAAGTGTTTATCTCTCATAGAACATCATGGCACGGCTCAACAAGCCTCTTCCACTTCCACTCTTCCTTTGGTCGTCAACTTGGCTGTAAGATTTTGGCAAAAAAAATTGTTCTGATTTAACTTAAAAAGATAAGATATGATACCAAATAAAGTTATATGCTATGAAAATGTGTAAATTTTGCACACAGGAACACTAAACTCGAGAATAAATAGACCTTGGTTAACAAGATTAATTCTTTGGTGACTTTTTAAGTAGGCGGAATGGGTACACAATTACACATGGCTGTAGGTAGATATTAATTGGTAACATAGTTAGCAGTTAGACTCTAAACTTGGCTCGATACAGGATCCTCTTAACAGCTAAAGTTATCACATTCAAAGATTACCATTTCCACCACAATTCCAGTAACCAGTGTTACTGTCCTCAGATTGCTTTCTTGGGTGGTCCTTTCAAGCTACAAATGATCATATTTTCAATATCCCTACCAAGTTTTCCTAATGATCTCGCGATATTACCGCGTTTATGGCAAACGCAGATGCCATCATTATATGATTTCACTTTCTACTTGTACACCGGAATTGCCTTTAGTTCCCATGGTAATGAGAAAAAAAGTAATGTGACATCGTATGTGTACGTACTCTACAGGAAACGACTGTGCGCTTTGCTAAAGGTTCTTATCATATCGGTACGGTACCTACATAATGTGTTTGCATTACTTCCCACTTACTTACTGTATCGGTTTTTTCGGCTACCTCATGGTCGGTAGATTGTTTGTTTATACCAGTTCGATCGGGAACAGGTTTTGCAAATTTGTGAATTCTTTCTGTATCGTAAAAGATTGTAATTTATGGAAATGATACCGAATCGCAGAATCTCATGGTTTTGTTGTATAATATCTCATTCAGTTATTAACCATTAAAACCTTCGGATTGAACATAACTTTCAGAGACAATTTCTCCGAAACTTTTTCGAGATCCACTTCAAAATACGATTTATATCACACAAAGAGATAGTTTTAACATTGAAGCTTATGATCACCTTCAGAGGGTGCTAATTACCGCGACAATGACATTTGATGGCCGACTGAGATATGCTGATCTCTCAATTGTTCAGTGTGAGCAGTATGGTTTGGGAGCAGACCGCTATTGTTTGAGTGCGCAATGGAAAGTCTTAATACGTGGGAGAATTTCTAAATTTGCTATATTTTGGGAAATATGAATTGCAACGCTTCTTTTGTTATGGAGTCATAGCTAAATAACCTTTCTATTTTGCAAGTTGTATAATGCATCGAAAGTTAGTTGTTTAAAACTGACATTTCTATTATAGCAAAAACTGCAGTGATGCAATCAACAAGTTTGTAACGTTCCTGCAAAACATAACAATGTAACAATCTACACTCACATATCAGCTTTACATAACTCTGGATATAATCTATAAGTCTCCGAGTGTTGCCCATATGCAGTAGTGTTTATTGCCATAACATAATGTTATAGTTTATTAAGAACATGTGCTATCTACGCTATTGCTTCACTGCGCTGCTTCTCATCAAGATTTGCTCTGACCTCATTTTATTAAATAAATCAAATCAAATTAGTGATACTCGTACCAGACTATATGATATGAGAATTGCAAATTTTCATGCCGTGGGGTGCCGGCAGTAGAATGTTACCCCTCCTCTCATGCCCGTGGATGCAGTAAGAGCCTGCTAAGGGATATCTCCGGAAGATGAGCAGCAGCGTCTTTACGTGTATCAACATCCCGTACTGCGCTCGCCAACCCGCCTGCCAAACGTGGTGAGTATGGCAACTACCCCTCATGGAGATCCATGAGGGAGGCCTGTGTTCAGTAGTAGACGTATTCCGGCCGAAATGATGAAATTTTCATTAGGTAATTTGCCTTACGTAATTTCTTATTATTATTTGTATCCTTTATTGCTAACAATAACCGAATATATAGGTTAATAATGGTTAGACGTTTATTTGGTTGCTTAGAACATTAATTTCTCTATTGGTCTCTTGGTTAACTCAGGTAGCAATCATGTGTCACCATTTCCATCATCGTTATTATTAGATTATATTTATTTTCTAATCTCTTCATTAGCGTTGTCTTCATTCTCATCGAAGTTAATGTTTTATTTTCCTTTTATTAAACTTGTCAACGGAGATTTTCTTAAACCATCCAAGTCCACTTTTTCTATGATTCTGCAGTTTTCATCATCATCATTTCAGCCGTAAAACCTCCACTACTGAACACATGGATCTCCAAGAGCAGTAGTTGCCATACTCACCACGCTTGGCAGGCGGGTTGGCAAGGGATGTTGATAAACGGAAAGACGCTGCTGCCCAACTTCCGCAGGTATCCCTTAGCAGGCTCTTACTGCATCTACGGGCATGAGAGGACAGCCTGTCTGCAGTTTTACCTGTTACAAATGTTAATGTTCTTGCAATCACAATTTCCTTGAGATTTTATGTATGTAATGGGCCATGTATTTGTAGAATATGTTCCCAGTATACGTAGAACAATGGTAACGCCCCCGATTCTATTGACTTTCCCATATCGTTTAATTATTGCCTGAGCTTATAACGGCTTGTAATGAGTTTGTGTGGATTGTGTGAATGCGTGAGAACGTGCCGCAAAACCTGTGCGGCATGGATTTTGTTTTCCTGTGTTATTAGAGCACACCGCAATGTTCCCATATAAATATACATTGAACTAACAGTCAATACACATTATTATTATATCTACACAAGGACATTCTTACTTTAAGACGTTTCGCGTCATTGTTGTAAGTAAACTTTATTTATATGGTTTTGCTTGACGTTAGTCTGTATTACTGATCAGCGCCATTAACTCTACTCCATAACTTTTGAGTCAAATCTAATACAAATTTTAACAAGTTAATAACTTTTTGAAAGCATCAACTACTCGTATCATAATTCCATGTCGTACCTTTATTTTCCTAACACGAACAGTTACGCACTTTACTATTCCCATAATAAAACTGAAAATCCCATTTATATCATCATATCCTTAATACAAATAAAATCTTACTACCATCTTCATCATGAACATCTTTAGCTCTTATGTTCACCGGTTTAGTTCCAAATTCCTCTGTCATTTTTAAATCTTGGTAAGATACAGTATGAGCGTCTTCCCACGGTCCCGTTGACATATGCTCAGTACATCTGCAAGTGCATTGTTGATTCTGTTCCCATTACTTAGAATGTGCAGTTTTTGCGGAATCCTCTTTTTTGCATTCATTGTTTTTTGGCATTTGTATGGTGTAATAGTGAGTTTGATATTGATCTGGCAGGTGTCGGAAGCTACGTCGGATTTTTGATGTTTTAGATTACATACGCTTTGAAATTTGCCTATTGTAATGTAGAAATATGATATTTACTTCTCAAAAAGTAAGTTGAATATCGTACAATCAATCCTGTTAAATCACTATATATTTATATATACATATATATAAGAATAAATGTTCTTTATTGTAAAAAATTACATTTTACAAAAGGTGGTCTTATCGCTTATTACGATTTCTTACAGACTACCGAAACTAAACTAAGCTGATGATCACAGCACGATTTTGTGTTCCGCCGAGCGTACGTTTCCCTCTAAACTAGTCGAAGTACTGTGTCTCAGAGGTCATGCAGCTCAACAGCACCCATCACCGCCCGTATACCCAAAAGGCATAGTTACAGCCCTTCCTCCCGTAAAATCTTGGGTTAGAAGAAGCTTACACATATGCTAATAATTTAAATAAAATTGAAGTAAAAGCAAACACTATAACAAACATTGACAGTATTGTCTTAATTTAGTATCAAAGTCCATAATGCCATCTACGTTCGCCATTAATATGCATGTAATTGCATTATGAAAGGGTCCGAACCACGTCCGAGCTCACTCAGGCCACCTCAGGCCGACAGTGCTCATATTCATAGTCACCGTGTTCTTTCACTTCCGCCCATTACCATCGGGACAGCCTTTCTAGCGATGCAAGAGAAACCTTGGCGAAACTGAACGAAGAATTTGCAAAAATTATAGACTGGTTAAAAATTACGATCTCAAAAGTTTGACTATCTTAGTAGTTCAAATTTTGGTATTTATCAAAATCTCATAAACTCTTGGGCGTCTTCTAAGATATTATGCCCCGTAATAAAACATGAGGTGCCTCGACGACGTGAAGAAAATCCCAGTTAAAACAATGGAACATAATATCAATATTTACTATTGTGGACAGGCAATTTAAAACAGTAGTGAGAATAGCAATAGTGATGTCACTCTTTTTATAAGAGTGATATGTAGAAAGCAAAAGCAATATTCGATTTCATCCTTGTCAATCGCAGCTCAGATTGCGATTGACTTCTGTTTTTATAATAATCATCACTGTGCTTGTGTAGTGTTAGTGACGCTATCTGATATTGTACGTATAACTGTACTCTGTATATATGTATTTTATGACAAGGCTTTGTTTTTTCTTTGAGAGGAAAACCTAGAGCTAATAAGGGTGAACAGTGCGATCGCGAGCAAACCAACCATGGCTGCAGGTATAATCCGCCTCTATACCTAAGTAGAGTTACGTGACCTTCTCAGAGGTCACGTAACTCTACTTAGGTATAGAGGTCACAGTCCTTTGATTTTTTCAGAAGAAATCGTATCGTTCATGAGCTTAGTTTAGTTTCGGTAGTCTCTAAAAGATTGTAGCAAACGAGAGGGACGCCTTTTTACAATATTTTATTTATATAATAAATAATAAATATATATTATTAATAAAAAATAAATATTATACTTAAGATGTTTTTAGATGCATTTACATTCCATATTCTGGCAATCGTATAGACAATCAACTTTTATACACATAAGTTAACACTTGGTAAGGGAACTGTAGGTTTACCAAAGTCACCTCAAACTGGTGCGGTGACCCCTACCGGCTCAATATCGACTTATCGATAGTTATTCATCATACGGATAAGCACGAGAGCTGCATACAACACGTTGAAGTGATGAGAAACGGATGTTGAGACGTAAAGGGTCGCAAACGCATGCCGAGGAATGCTGGGTTTGATAAATGCTATTTGAAATCCTAAAGAAGATAAACAACCCATGAAAAAGAGAAAACAATACTTAACCTAAAAAATATTTTGTTTCTGTTGATTTCTATATTATATTTCTCAATTATTGGGGATTTGCGGTCCACTCCCCTCAGTATAAATTGCTATTAACTCGGCCAAAAAACCAACCCTTACGAAGCTATTACATTCTAAGTGTGACAGTTTGTTGACAAACATTCTACAAGGAGTATATAACGGTATTATTCATGCTAATCCTCCATGCACTTAACATTTTAAAAAGTTTATTTTTACCTATTCTTTATAGAAAATCCGGAATGCGAGCTTCAATGTCATCTTGTGGTGTTGTGGTTACGAACAACATCTGAGTTTGCATGTTATTACAATAAATGACTAGATTATAGTGCTGCGCAGACGCAGCCAAGCGCGTTGCTCATGACATCAGTGTGCTCGCTCGCGTATGAGCGTTATTACATAGCGCTGACGTATGTTAAGTACAGCACAGGTCACAACGCTAGTAATACTAGTTAAACGATACGAAAATTTCTTAGAACAGGTATTCTGTAGATCTTTTTAAACTTTCGCGGTCTGTAGACATTATTTTAAAGTACCTACCTACGTAACTACTTTTTATAATTAGACCTTTTTGACCCGTCAATATACAAAATAAACAACACATATTAATAAAGAATAAAGCATTATTAACATACATATAACCGGGTATTTATCGCGTAAATTACCTTTATTATTTCCCGACGTTTCACTTGGATTGCACCAAGCATGGTCCCGGGAAGACAGTCTTCCCGGGACCATGCTTGGTGCAAGTTCGCTCTCTACTATATATCTATTTCTAAACGTTTTTCCCACGATGACTGAACTGAGTGCAGTACTGGTTCAGCTAAGCTCTTGTCGGCAGAGCTAACTGTACTAAGGTTAATGCTATAACAGAAGGATCTAGACTGGTAGAGCGATCATTATGTGAAGTGAGCCAAAATAATGTTGACCTACCAGTTTATGGTGAAGAGTTGCATGCGATTCACGTATCCTCGTCAAACTGTTCGTATATAAACATAAGAAGTTAGTTCTGAAGTCAAAGCCTTTCAGATCATGCGATTTAATGATAATGGACGCAACACATGTTGTAGGTATCACGTAACAATATCGTTTTGAGTTGGACTGATTGGGTTATAATGATGGTATCGCAATATTACTATAAATTGTGCCCTCAGGCCAATATTTGCACTTATAAAAATGTCATGTTTGTATTTTTTTGCAAGAAGCAATCTCCGCTTACCAAATTAAAATGAATGTCTACTTCACTTTAGTAGTCTATCGTAAATATACCAGCATACGTTAGAAGTCGCTAGTCTTGAGAATAAATAATCTTCCGCGCAAGTCCGATTTGCACTTTTGACCAATTTATCTCAGGAGATAAGAGTCTACAAATTGGCGCCCAAAAACAGCGGCTATTAGTCTATAGTCTATTGCTTTAATTGTACAAATGGATTGGCGTTCAGGGTCGGTGGCGATAACCCGCGCGTGCGTAGTTCGGAGCTGGGCGATGTCGGTGGTCCGTGGCGCGGGCGCGGGCTCGCCGTAGCCTTAGGGAGGGAACTTTAGCTCGAATTTGAAAAGATCGATATTTTTTTAAGTACGGAGAAACAGACACTAATAACTTTATGTCAAAAAAGGAAATGTTAAAGAGATGGAAATGATTTAGAAAATGTGGAACTAGGGAGAGGAGAGATGTATTGTAGACGAGTAGAGATGATTATGTATAAAATTAGATTATAAAACGAGGACATATTTTCTCGTCCTAGTTCTTGGTAGTAATTTTATGTTGAAGGAAGAATTGATGATAAGCAGGTGAAATATATAAAAATTAAGCTGTTAAAAAAGTATTGTCACAAATTTACCTTACAAATCATCATTCGGCTTCTTTTCCTTGCATGAAGACAAGGTTTTCTTCCCGTCTGGATAAATACTTATCTAGATACATGGAGAACTCGTATCCCACGAGAAGATTTATCGATAAGGGCCTGCCCTAGCCCGGATACCGGACGAAGGGCGAAGGGCCCGCAACGTCCAATTGAGCCCAATAAAGGAAGGAAGCTATCCCGGATATGCACTTGTTCGCGCCAACCCGAGCGGAGCCGCGCGTGACAAACTGTTACGCTCTGAACATAGTATCACAGATTACAGAAACATATTTAGTATGCCAAATATAGTAACGGGAATTCGATTTGGATAGATATTAGTGTTTTAAATGTTTTTTCCTCCAAGATTTCTTTATAAGGTCTATCAATGTGTAGTCCTTACGCTTGCGATGTTGATGATCATGCTGACAGATGATCATCCTGGAGTGATTTTAAAACTTGCAAAGACTTTGTGTGTCTTTCAATTCATCAAATTTATTATTCATCATTTAATTCTTCAGATCATATCAATTTACCTAGTACTTTGTTATGCAAGCTTCTATTATATTATCAGGCGATCTGTCAGTCATTAGGATAGCGATGAATCCATCTCATCATAAGAGGTCTATTGTTAGTTGTTGTCCATAACATGGCATCTCCATGGAACTAGAGGAAGGAATAAAGACATATTCTCATTCTTAGCAAGGTCTAGTTAGTTGTTTTTAATAATAATAGAACCTGCATTTCCATGCAGGTTCCTCCATGCATCCTCTAGTTCCCTAGAGGAACGGATGAACCTTCCTAGGAAGGTCGATAGGTTGTTGGTCTCAATAGTATGAATATTAGAACTAGAAGAAGGAATTGCATGCTCCACGGCTCCGGATCTACATACGCTGGAGCGCCCCATTGCGCGACCACGCGATTTACGACTCAAATACAAATTCAGTTCCGTCGGTAAACAATAACAAACCTGGCAATGCGAGGCGGTCGGCGCGGCCGGATGTTTTTAATTTGACATGCCGTAATACAGCCCCTATCCGAAAGTGCTCACTGCTTTAAATCATCTTAGCGTAGGAGTATCAACTTTCGCAGTTGTGTGTACTAGTATTCCATTACCGGTTATAGTACAGTAACTCTGAATCGTCGAGATCTCCTAAATACCATTAATCTCTTGCTTGATTTCTCGGACTTTAATTCAACCATCACCATCATCATTAATTTAAGTCGGTAATGATAATAACCATAATGTGTTAGCAACTACTTTGTAAATGCCTTTTTTTCATTTTCATTCCCTCCTTGGTCCAAACCTGTGCCTCTCTTATCCATTTGGTGTCCGCCAATTTTGGTCCCAATAAGTCCCAAACCTTAATTCTACTTTTGGTGCTACCTTAAAAGTTAATTGGTTAATTCGCTCACGTACGATCAAGCTCAGCTTCGACCGAAAGTTGCAGGCACGCGCGCGACCTCGCTGTTCTGGGAAATGACCAGTTGTCGCCAACTCGCTTGCACAACGTTCAGTGTGTCTACCATGAGTTGTCACTGTTAGATCGCCTGCCGTTACCACAGTAGTAATAGTACGTTTCTATGACATCTGTCAGATTTGTAACTAATGGTGCCAAATTCTAAGCAAATTAAGCCCAAACTAACCTACCTGACACTGGCAGATTTGCAGCAAGTCGCATCAGCCATTAGAAAAAGAAGAAGAAGAAGAAGCCCAAACTACAGTCGCTGTAGTGTGTAGTGTATAGTTTACTGCGTATTTTTCTACCAAACTATCCGCTAGAGGCGCTGTACAAGTTTTCATACATTTTTTTTACTACAGTCGCTAGCGACTATAGATTGTGAAATCTCATGGTAGACCTACAGTAGGTATTTACTGACATTCGCTATCGGAATTTACTATAATCATCAGTCTCTCTACCTGTGTCATTGAAGTAAAATTCTTGGTATTCGATACATTCGGTGATGTCTCTGTATGATACCTATGAACCGGAGGGATTTAAAAATTCTTCGTTTTGAAGTAGAGTGCCCGGTTCTAACCACAATACATACATAAACAGTATGTGTTTAATATTATGTGAACTTATGATGTGTACCTATGTTTTTAGTTTTTCCCAAATAGCTTACATTCTTAAACTATTTTTAGTTTCTGTTATTGAATCTAGATTATAAATCAGACTATTGGATTAATCGGCAAGTTTTAAAAGCTTATTTAATACATATTTAAGTTTAGTCCATATAAAGGTCGGCACTTTCAGCAAATTAATCTTATTCTTATTCGAATGACATTTTTTCTAACTGCGTCATTATCTAGAAAGGAAATTCCAATCTCCAAGTGTTACATACAACAGTAGCAGTCAATAAACACTTCCAAATGCGACCTTGTGTTTGTCCGTCTATGTATCCGCCTGCTGGTGTAGAGCACTATCGTAGTTACCTACGTCTACCTTTTAAGGTAAATGCGCATTATGTGGCGCCTGTTATTCTATATCAATCTGTGGTATTATATATACTAAGGGTAATATTATGCAAATAATAATTAGCACAAGTTTCTAATAACTACTATCATTTTCGCTTCTGAGTGCTAGTGTCTTTACACCAGCACTCGGAAGCCTCTTGTCTTTACAAGAGGCAAGTAATTTATAATTGATATAATCCTATTTACTCCTCGCTATATAGCCTCGTGGAAAATTGGCGTGGTTATTCTGTTTTTCTTCAAGTCATTCCTCAAAATTCAGTAAAATTGACGTCAACAGTACCGTTTCAAATTAAAATTCGCCTAATTAGTACTGCTTTAAGTCCACACAGTTTTTTTCCAGCACTCGGAAGCCTCTTGTCTTTACAAGAGGCAAGTAACTCATACTTGATATAATCCTATTTACTCCTCGCTATATAGCCTCGTGGAAAATTGGCGCGGTTATTCTGTTTTCCTTCAAGTCATTCCTCAAAATTCAGTAAAATTGACGTCAACAGTACCGTTTCAAATTAAAATTCGTCTAATTAGTACTGCTTTAAGTCCACACAGTTTTTCAAATATTTCGGAGGAATAACTGAATCTTAAGTCACACTTCTTTGGTTTTAAATTTGAATTAGTTGTGATCATTTTGAGCAAATACCTGGAGTGGGCTTAAACCGTTATACAACAGTTACCACTGAACCGCTCAAACAAACACTCAAACTCAACGATTACCTTCTTCTTAATGTAGCCTCTGACCCACACTTTTGTATGTGCTATTTTAAGATAATGTTCCATTATTCTCCAACATTTATTTCCTATTTCCCTCGACATTTTCTAAAATCCAATTAACACATCCACTATTGAAGGTGTATATGAGGAAAGTCTTCTGACTTTCACGTCTGTCATCCCTGATGACCAAGCAGTTTACTCCTTAAACGTCTTAACAAGACAGTCAAACCGGTCAACTAGCCCTTTAGTTTCCTGGTTTAAGCAGTGACTAATTCACAAAGTACCTACTCAAACGTCATCTCCACTGATTTAGTTAATCAACGGAAAATATGACTCATTGAGGTACCTTTGTTTGAGGCTAATGTCTTATTTGCAGAGGTACCGTAAAATTGGCGAGATTATGTACGATGTTAGCTACCGAATAACTGTAGATGATTAGGTTAAGGAAGTTAACTATCATTTTAATGATAAGTTTTGGGTTCTAACGATTTTGGTGGTATTATGTATGATGGGGACAATCAAACTTATTCGATTATAATATCGAGGCTTTAATGTTGATTAAAGAAATGTTTGAGAAATAATAGAACTAACCTAAATAATTTTATAAAGTCATTGTTTCAACCTTTTAATATGAGTGATGCACATTACTGTAAAGATGTCTCGCCTCACATGGGTCTAGTTAACCCTCCTCTCATGCCCGTGGATGAAGTAAGAGCCTGCTAAGGGATACTTACGGAAGATGGGTAGCAGCGTCTTTCTGTGTATTAACACCCGCACTGCGCTCGCCAACCCGCCTGCCAAGCGTGGTGAGTATAGCAACTAACCCTCTTGAAGATCCATGAGGGCGGCCTGTGTTCAGTAGTGGACGCTTTACGGTTGAAATGATGATTATATTTAAATCGAGACTTAAGGCTTTGTAGAATAGTCTCTGGATTTTATTTCTTATTTCATTTTTATTTCTTCGACACAAAAAAGATTTTCTTATTCTTATTCGAAGTGTTCAGCTGACAGAATGTTATTAATAAAATTAATGAGTTTGCCTGACCATTTGCAACTGGCCGCCAGAAGTTATGACATAATATGACAGGTGGATGATCGCGTACTTCAATTATCCTCATTAGCTTCAGAAGAATCACATCTGATGAAACATAGCTTTGTCTTGTACTACGCCAACATTATCAAACTATGTATTAATGCAAATACTCATCTTCGCTAGACCGACTAAGCATTCGAAGTAAAGATTTTAATTCTGTTTAGAAGACACTATGAACCTAATTGCCTCTTTCATATTTAATCATTACATCAATTGTCTATACTATACTGAGGCCGAAGCCAACATCAAGGCCGAAGCCAACTCGGTGCGCGTGAGCGCCCTTCACGATTGCGTCACTGAAGACGACTTCACTGTGCACCATTGCAGACGACTTCACATCCAACCGGCAACGGGTAACCAATCCGGGCCAGTGGTAAACATCACGGTACAAGACCGGGCCAGAATACAGCATTCAGTACTGATCATCAATTGAAAGGGTGAATTAGAACGGCTCACCCCCTCAGAAACGGTTTCACTGCGTAGACACGCGCATAAGCACAGGTGGGAATGCTCTACATTAAGTACAAGATATATCCTTAGTACCAGCTTTGGTTGACCGTCACGACCACGGAATTGAACTTCAAACAACGACGTCATCGTATAATATAATCAACCCATTATTCTCCATTATAGTCTTCCATTCAATACAATTATTAATTGTTGTGTTTCTCAATTAATTAGATGTATTTCTGTCCATTTCTTCTTATATACACTATCTACGCCAATGACGTAGGTTGACGGCGTGTTTGCAAGTTCCGTATGACCTTTCCGTTCGATGCGGTTCTTCCAAGAAATGTCCATCGAATGTATGAGGACATTGGCTGCATGGTGATCAGTTCCCAGAATGTCATAAGTGTAAGATGAGTTCATCGTGATTTGTAAATTTTTGACCATTAAAATATAAGGTATTGCACAAGATTTTCCAGTGTACATAATATAATATAGAAGTAGCACTGTATCTAAAAATGAAACGTAGGAAGCTGCGGTTTTGATTCTCGTCGCAAATAATCTACAATCATCAAATTGTGATTTGTGATTGTAGACTATTGTTTTCTTTCGGGCCTGGGTATTTCTTATGTTTTAATTAGATCCAAGACTAAAGAAGTGGAATTATCTTATTTCAATAAATCATGCTCACCTGCGAAATTTCAAAGTAGACAGAAAAGGGCAGCAGGTCATTACGAAGAAAATAAAAGACAAACTTGGCAAACCTCGGGTACTAGATAGAGTTTAAGCACCCGTCACAGGCTACAATACCAAGTTAGTCATAATTATAAGCCTAATAATATAACTTCGTTTATATCAAAGTCGGCACCTAGACCGGCTTGTTGATTGCCGGCCGGCGTCCGTTAATTGGAGCTCGGAGACTGCACATTAAATACGTTGCCCTAATAGGGCCCAGGAATGTCAGCACTGGGTCTTAGGCACTGTGTCTTAAACATCCCTTGATCCCTGAGGAATACTTCGTCTACCAAATGTCCTGCCAAGTATTGTATTGGATATTGATAGAGCCTTGGAAAAGAGTGATACGATAATGTTTATGTCTTTGGAGAGAAGGTTCAACTATATAGTGCCTAAATCAAATAGATGTTGAAATTTGTCCGAAGTAAAAGGCTATTTTATTAAAATGACGTAGATAGTTTGTATGAATCATCCTCAGCGGTTCTGTGACCGGTTCTGAAGGCTGCAGTCTTAATGAGTGCAATTGCAATCTAGCCGAGCATTGTGGCAGTGGGCGTATGCCACCTATGTGGATTGTGCAGGTATTTTTGTGATAACTATCTCTAATTGCATTTAAAAAGTTTTTTTTAATATCAGTTTTTTCATATGCAAGTCTAGGTGTGTAGCCAAATATACAAACGAAGGCTGATTTATTTGGAAGACACATTTATTTGAATCTAGAAACACGGTATTCTGTCAGTCCATTCAAGCTCAGAAACCTACTCTCGTTACAAAGTCATTAAAAATCGGTGTTGGCGACACGGTCGAGTGGCATCCCTGCCCTCCCTGCGCCTGCGTTGATCGAACGTCGATTGAAACACATTCCTGGCCGCAGGCAGACCGTGAACTCACTGGAACCGACCCTACAGTTTTGGATGCAGATTCGAATCAAAATATACTGACAAATATTTATTTTGTTCATAGCCATTTAATGTAACCATTGAAAATGTTTAAATAGATATTATTTCATACTAACCCACACTAGTTCAGTAACTTCTAAGTATCTATGTCAGTGACTGCAAGAAAATATGTCACCACCAATTCAAAAAGGGAATTTGAAAGATGATAATGATTTTTGTTACAAATGCTGCAATTTAATTTCAGTCATAGAACGTGCAGCGTCTCTGTGTGTATACTTTTACCCCTTAATGGCTGGCCAGATTATCTATGGTACACGTTGTTTTCTATCAGTCAGTTTTTTTGACAGACAGCCGTAACTAATTGCAACCTGTTATCGAAGCACGCGTTGAAGCTTAGATAGTCAACTCTCGCCCACATACTCGCCCACACTGAGGCCTTGTTGATGTTCTGTAGGCTATTGTTGCTGTACATACCCACGTAGACCAGCAGAGCCTTAAGCAGAGCCAACATTCTGTTTGATAAGACTGTAACTATTAAACATTATCAAAGTTATAGTCTTATTAGGGAAACTGAAATCTTCATCTCAGACTATCAAATTGAATACGATATAGAATCCAAAAACAATTATCTGAAGAATTTTACTTTCCCGAAACAAGAATTTATTAAAAATTGTAGAGCTGATCTCCGGAACTACGTCTTTTCAAATATCTACGACTAAATTGACCTTACTTTCAAATAACTCAAATGTTTAAACGTTTGAGTTAGAAGTAGTTTTGCATAAAGCATGTGTTTCTCATAACAGAACTATTAATTATTAGTTGCTGAAGGCACAGTCATTTAGTCACGCACCTCTGCAACCGATCCACGCCTTGTCTGCGTCTGCGCATCTTTACGCACCACATGAAAGGCATAGGGGAGTTTAATTAAGTATGTTTTAACGATGTTAAAAACCACTGTTACTTTTAGCTTAATTAATACTAACAGAAACGACGGAATTCGTCAATTTAAGTCGTTTCCTATTGGATTATGTATTACAAAAACCTTTTTGTAATACATAAAGGAAACAGTAGTCTCTAAACACAACTTATTCATTAATTAAATTATGTATCGCACCACTTGGATAGCTGGTTCTCCGCGTACCTTTAAGTTGTGGAACGAGCTCCCATCTACGGTATTTCCCTGGAGCTTCGAAATAAGGTCCTTTAAAAGGCGGGTATTTTCCTTCCTCAAAAGCCGGCAGCGCATCAGCCTCGCCTCTGGTGATGCAGATGTCCATGGGCGACGGTGACCACTTTCCATCAGGTGGTCTGTTTGCTCGTCTTCCAGCTTATAATAGAAAAAAAAAATGTTTTTTCATCTTCCATAGCGAATTCGTCCATGAACTGATCAAGTTACCGTGAAAGCAATTATAATTATTTCTTGATTTTGATTCATACATTCGTTAAAACCACCCGGTTTCCTTTCGAAGCTTGCACAAGTATGAATTCTTTATTTGGTAAATGGTTAGCATGCGTTAACCTGCCAATTTATGTCGGTAGACGTTCATTTAATATGAAATTATCTGTGTATGGTATTGCTATTTGGTATGGCTGGTATAAATTACATACTCCGGATGTTCGATCCAAAAATAGCAGTGAAATGTATTAGAGATACATACTCTAATGACTTAGCATATCTCATCCATATATCTAAACAGCCTTACGAAAAATTACTCAATAGGTTAGTCTTAAATGACAAAACTAAACCCTGGCACGAAACGGTTGACCCGCTAGTTCTAGAATATGAAGTTCCTAAGAAACAAGATGTCAAGATATTGATGCTATAAGACTTCAGTTATTAGATTTGGCGCATCGTTAAATAGCATTTATTCAGTTCAAAGCCAAAAGTCATTTACAAACCTATTAAACCAGAGTTAAATAACATCATGATTGAGTAATAGTTACGCAAGTGAATATAATTACCTCTAATTTGATTCCCTTTGAAAGTGACAACAGTTATTGCACCTACTATTTGGTTTTTACTATTCAAACAATAAGAAATTATGCTAAAGCTTTAGCTTAGCTTTCTTTAGGAATGCATATGTTTTCAAAAAGTTGGGTCCTCTAGGACCTTCTCACTCAGCTTATGACTTATTAGACTTAATATCCTATATCCCCAAGGTGGGGCAGAGGGTGTGTACAGTTCTCCATCGCGAACGGTCCTGAGCTTCTCGCTTCACTTCACGTCAAGTCATTCCGATTCCCTAATCCTAAAGTCCGGAAAATTCGGGTTATTTTTCATCTGTACACGTTTATATTTCTATATTGATATTATAAACCTGAAGAGTTTGTTTATTGGTTTGTTTGGCTGGTTGAACGCGCTCATCTCAGTAAATACTCGCTCAAATCGAAAAATTATTTTAGTGTTGCATAGCTGATTTATCGAGGAACTTATCTATTAAGACAAATAGTTTAAGAGCAGAGCATCTAAACGAAGTCGCGTGGAAAATCTAGAGTAATTATATCTGTGGCATATATCAATTGCTGACTCCTGATCAAATAAAGGAGCAAATAACGTTCGTAACCCTACGCCAGCAACAAGGGAAGTCTGTCAGTGTTTGCATTTGCAGTCTCAACTTACAGGACCTCTGAGAGCCGACGCCGCTGAAACAAGACCGCCTCTCTCTGTGTTTGCGCATTGAGAATTGATATTCAGGTCGTACCATTTCATTTACTTCCTCGGTTTCTTGTGGGTTGTTGTTAGTAGCTCATCGTGAAGTTCCTGAGGTCTTAGCTTTCAGTTCTCTTTTTAAACGACTTCAAAAAGGTGGAGGTTCTATGTTCGACTGTATTTTTTTCTATGTATGTTCACCGAATAACCCGTCAATTGTAGACCGATTTTATAAATTCTATTTTTGAAAGTCCTCTTCTGAGGTATTACAATTTCAGTTTACGCAAGTTCACTGCGTTGAATTCCTGCAATATGGCAATAAGTAACTATATACTACCCGCAGTAAGTCTAGTAACCGATACTACTAGTGTATTATATTATCTGTGCCCGATACTAAATATCCTATAGTCAACAATTTCTTAGTAGTCAGTAGTAAGTATTAATACTATGTAGCTCATTTTACTACTAGATTGCGGTTAGATAAGACATCGTTACGACTATATCTCAAATTGAGTTGTTGGTCTAGTTCGACAAGCAGGATACCGACTGAAACATACATTGATAAAGGGATTATAACATAACGTACAAATGCATCTTAGTACATTGGTATCATTCGTTCTTTGCAAGTTAGTTGTAATTAAAAACAAAACAATAGAAACACAAATAATATCAAATTTAGGTTTTGGTACAGATTCTCAGCCGTAGGACTTCCAAATGTACAAAGCTCTCCCTCATGGATTTTCAAGTAATGAATGGGGTTGTTGCCATACTCACCACGCTTGGAAGGCGGGTTGGCGAGCGCAGTGCGGAAAGTTTTTTATTTATTATTTATTCAAAAACTATTCCTACGAGTATGACCTTATACAATAGAATAGTCAATATAATAAATCAAAATATACGATCAATCAAATAATAATCAATATTATATAAAACTCTTCCGTTACTGACTGAGTGACTGAGTGACTGACAGACAACGCACAGCTTAAACCACTGGACCTAGAGACTTGAAATTTCACACCTTGAGTATCCTAGAGGTGCACTAAGAAAGGATTTTTTGATATTTCTACGGGAACGGGAGCTACGTGGGTGAAACTGCGGGGTGCGGCTAGTTGGATATAAATGTCAATGAGCAAAATAAAAATAAGTTGATACACGGGAAGACGCTGCTCTTCCGGAAGTTTCCCTTAGCTTCTTACTGCATCCTCGAGCAAGAGAGGAAGGCAAAAATTCTACCGCGCGCCGGCACCTCACGGTACCTACAGATTATAGATTTAGAATCCCCAATCAAGCTTCGATTCGTTAATAAGCGTTCAAGAAATCGAGATATTTCTCACTATACAATTTTACAGTGGTAGTTATGTTAATCATTTTGAATATATAAAAAAAGAAGACAAATAAAGTACCCATAACTACGACTTATACTAATTTGAATTACCTTATTAAAGTATGTAAAGACAACCTCAGACGATTGGTTTTAGGTGCTTTCCAAAAGAAGAGAAGAGAAGAGAGTTTTTCCATTGCGTTGCTTGGGGCTACTTGGTGAAATCATCTCAGCCATAGGACGTCCACTGCTGGACATAACCTACCTCACGAATCTCCATCTCTCTCATCACCACGCTTGGCAGGCGGGTTGGCGCGTGCAGTACGGGATGTTGATACACGGAGAACCGCTGCAGCCCATCTACCGGAGATAACCTTTGGTAGATTCTTACTGCATCCACGGGCAAGAGAGGCAACATTTTAACACTTATCAAATAACGTTATCACATCAGCGACGCATTTCTTTCAAATGCGATTACATATAGTTTACATTTACAATGTATTTGATGTTTACCGAAAATAGGTCACTGCTAAGACTACAAACGTCCATTATCTCAGTACCTATCTACCAACTAAGTAGGTCCAGACTGCTGTCCAAACAAGGGTCATAACATCCGCCTGTCCAAACCGGGCGTTTTTGTCCTGAACAATGATGTATTGTACAAGTTTTTATAACAACCCCAGTGTTTTTATTGAAGATTATGTGTCCTTTGTGTTCTTTAGTGTCATTATCATCCACAGAATTATATCATCGACTGCTATGTAAGTTCCATTGCTTCCTGACAGTTCCTAGCAGTTAATTTATGATGATAGATATACTTTCTGCGATTATATTGCAATGAATATTCTTCGATATTGTGACTTAAATTCGAAATAACAGCAGTTTTACAATGCAGAGAAATCAACCTTTAACCATTATTAACAATTTCTCTGTTCCATTCTGGATCCACCAGTTTTAGTTCGGGTACTAGAATGCAGGATATTTCCAGCAGTAGAATGTTGCCTCTCTTGCCCGTGGATGCAGTAGGAATCTGCCAAGAGATACCTCTGGAAGATGGGCAGCAGCGTCTTTCCGTGTATCAACATCCTGTACTACGCTCGCCAAGATTTAATTAACATTGATTTAATTAAACAAGATGGTGTTTAATGAATTGTTAGAGATGTTGTTAAGGTTGGTAAAATGTCCCGTGACGGTCATCATCATCATCATCATCTTAGTCGTAGGACTGTTAGCCACGTCCACTACTGGACATAGGCCTAGATCTAGGAGATCCATGAGGGATCTCCTAGATCTAGAGGGCGTTGTTGCCAAACTAGCCGCGCTTGGTAGGCGGGTGCCTTGTTTAATTAAATCAATGTTAACTCTTTCGTTACAGCCGCGTGGACATTCTATTTCAGCGTCGGAAATCGGATGTTTTCTATTTAATATTGTAAATAGATCTTTAAAAATAATTTACACATCAAAGCTCTGTAAAAACCGATCCTAAAGTATAAATGATGCATGCATCCTTCAGATGTTGTTCTCGGTATTAGAGGCTCGAATTTACTGCTCTTGGTTACTGGCTGTTAACAGTTTGTTGTGTTATTCATCATAATTTAAGCCGTAAAAAGTCCACTACTGAACACAGGCTCCCGTCAGGGATCTCCAGGAGGGGTAGTGACCATACTCACCACGCTTGACAGGCGAGTTGGCGAGCGCAGTACGGTATGTTGATACACGGAAAGACGCTACTGCCCATCTTCCGGAGGTATCCCTTACTGCATTTACGGGCATGAGAGGAGGGCAACATTCTACTGCTGGCATTCCACGGCTATGAGCGAGACCTGTGTTCAGTAGTAGACGTTTTTCGGCTGAAATGATGATAAAAAAACATTTTCAATAAAAGGTAAAGAAGGATGGGAACCCTTCGACTTAAGCATTAGTAGTTCATAGCATCGATGCTGTTTTTGACCCCCGACACAAAAAGAGGGGTGTTATAAGTTCGACCGCTATGTGTGCCTGTGTCACCGTAGCTCATAAACGAGAAAACTTATCTGAATGCAGTTTACGTTTATGAATAATCGAATGTTTCTAAATATACCAAAGTTTGGTATCAAATGGAAGAAAATGGTGTGTAGAATGCAAATCAGATCGAATATTTTTAAATTAACTTAAGTTTGATATCAGTAAATTTTGTGTAAATCACAAATCTTAAGGATATATAAAAAGCAATTTTTTATTAGAAATTATTTTTCTAGCATAGTGTCGAGGGTAACTTAACTTTTCTAATTCAACAGACTTGTTTGGTAAGTAAGGTGAGACCTTTCAATAACTTTGGACATAAATATGAAAAAAAATTGTAAAAAAAATCCTCTATGTGCTGTATACCTTCCACCGCCTTGCAGACTTGAATATTTAAACTCATTTGTAGAAAATACTACTAAAATATCTTTTATCATTTTGATAATGCTCTCATCATTGGTGATTTTAATTTACGTTTCATTAAATGGTCATGTTTAGATAATACTACACAACTTGAATCTAGCAACTATAATTGTTCACTCGGATATTCCTTGGTGGATTTCATATCACTGAATTCCAATTTAATCATATATTAAACTCAGATAATGTAACATTAGATCTCATATTATCAAATCTTAATAATTTAAGCATAAATCCTGTTCCTCCTATAACTAAATTAGATCCTAAGCATCCAACTATGGCAATTAATGTACCTTTAGTTTTTACCTTGGCGACTCTAAAAGGTAAAAGATACCGTAAAAACATCAAATATTGATTAAACACACAAAATAATCACCATGAAATCATTAACCTAGACAATGGCGTGAGTTTATGAGAAAGCGAAACAAATTAACAGACAAATTAGTGTGAGGATACCCGAATAACGGGACCAGTTGGATTTACATTAGTTTTTGATTTTATAAGCTTTTATAAAATTGTTACGGGATGTTGATTTGATACACGGAAAGGCGCAATTAGTAGTAAGCGTCATCCACGGGCAAGAGAGGAAGGGCGACATTCTACTGCCGGCACCCCACGACGCCAGACACTTTTCTAAGGGTCAGCGCAGACAGAACGGAGCGCAGCGGAGAGGATTTTATTAACGCACTTGTAAATAAACTTTAAAATGATTACATTAAAGTGCATAAATGCTTGAACCTGACAAAAAATGCTCGCGCGTCCTCGAAGATACGCGGGAATCCTCGCGCGGCGTTTTGCACTTTATTGTAATAATTTTAAAGTTTATTTTCAAGTGCGTCAATAAAATCCTCTCCGTTGCGCTCCGTTCTGTCTGCGCTGACCCTAACTTGTAATTTTAGTAAGATCTTGATGATCAGATGACCGGTATTTTTCATGATCTCTGTCGTGTGACATGGTACTAACTTGGATTAGATGCCATCCATCTTACTCTGCAGGTGTGCAAGTTACCCTCGTAAAATATCCATAATCAAATAAAACAGGGAAAATATTCCTTAGGTTTCATGGTGTTTTATCGGGCTTAATTTTATTGATTTTCATGGCGGTAATAGGTATTTATTTGATGTTTATCAAGCTTCAAGTTCAATGAGTTATGTTTCATTTTCGCTACTCCGTCTTCCCCCTAAGACAATTAAAAAAAGTTTTCTGAAGCGAACGAACACAATTGTGCTTTCTTCAATAAAAAGTGTTTTTCCTTTGTTGGACTACCTAGAAGTTTATTATTTTAGTAAATAAACATTTATTGACTTTGAAATTAAACAAATTCAAAAAATACCGGATTGATTTGCGAAATACCACAGCAGCTCAACCAGAATATTTAAACCATCGGTTAAACAACAGCCCATCTGTTCGATGGTTACTTTAACCAGTAATTGACACGGGTGCACTAATTGCTGCACGCTGCGTCCGCGCCCAGTACCCAGTAGGTAGTTATTGGAAGAGTCAACACGCCCAAACACATGGGTTGGGCGCGGGGTGCTACTGTGAAACAGTTGTGATTCATTCACGTAGTTTTTAAAAGTTTGTCATCATCATCATTTCAGCCGTAAAACGTCCACTACTGAACTAAGGCCTCCCTCATGAATCTTCATGAGGGGCAGTTGCCATACTCACCACGCTTGGCAGGCGGGTTGGTGAGCGCAGTATGGGATGTTGATATACGGAAAGACGCTGCTACCCATCTTTCGGAGGTGTCCCTTAGCAGGCTCATTCTGCATCCACGGGTAGGAGAGGAGGGGTGACATTCTACTGCCGGCACCCCACGGCTAAAAAGTTTGTAATACAAAGATACCGTGGGGTGACTGTAGAATATCATCCCTCCTCTCATGCCCGAGGATGCAGTAAGAACCTGCCAAGCGATACCTTCGGAAGATGGGCAGCAGGGTCTTTCCATGCATCCCGTATTGCGCTCGCCAACCCGCCTGCCAAGTATGTCAAATACCCCTCATGGAGATCCATGAGGGAGGCCTGCATTCAGTAGTGGACGAGTGAAATGATGATGATGAATACAGATATTAGTATGGCACATTCTTTGCGTCCAAGATTTTACGTGACGGCTGCGTACTTTCGATCCAGATTCTGTTGTTTTTGGAGTTTCTTGTTTCCAATTTTCTAATTGGTTCAAAGCTGTTTGTTTTTTGATGCATTTTATCATTATAAATAGAAGATAAGATTATCACAATACATTTAATATTTTTAAGATCGCAACCTTAAAAATATTAAAATTAATGTAAACTAATGCTTATTCCTCGTTAGCCTATAATATTCTACTTCAAGTTAAATAACAAAGGCAAAAAGGTCGAACCTATGTTGAAGAGCCGTTGAATAATTTGACAATATAAATGATACAAGTCTAATAGTGCATAAATTTATACTTTGTAAACATTATTTATCTTTTAGTGAATAAATAGATTTCTTATTTATTTCAATAGTCCAGACCTCATCTTCTACAAAACAGTGGAAAATGTCAAAAAGTTTCATAGTAGCACCTTATGTTTCGTGAGCAAACATTCGGCCGACATCGGCACGGTAGTTTTATTACAAGCAATTAGGCGAATTGCACATTGATTGGTTCAGCTGTCCAACCGGTTTCTTTGGATCCTGATTCCTAGCAGCTGATAGCATTGTGATTGAGATCGTTGCGAGTAGGTAAGGCACAGTTCGTGAGTGGCCCTGATTACGTATCACAGAAGAAACAACGTAACGTGCTTGGTAAAACCAACACGAAAAATGAAGGCATTCTACTACGTATGCCTAATTTTACGTGTAGTAGAGTGGGTACTCTACTACGTATGCCTAATTTTACGTGTAGTAGAGTGGGTACTCTACTACGTATGCCTAATTTTACGTGTAGTAGAGTGGGTACTCTACTACGTATGCCTAATTTTACGTGTAGTAGAGTGGGTACTCTACTACGTATGCCTAATTTTACGTGTAGTAGAGTGGGTACTCTACTACGTATGCCTAATTTTACGTGTAGTAGAGTGGGTACTCTACTACGTATGCCTAATTTTACGTGTAGTAGAGTGCGTACTCTACTACGTATGCCTAATTTTACGTGTAGTAGAGTGGGTACTCTACTACGTATGCCTAATTTTTCGTGTAGTTAAGTTGGATTGGTAGGATTGTTTACCTTAAGTATGCCTAATTTTTCGTGTAGGTTTTTACGAAGCAAGTATTGAAGGCTGGTTGCCAGTCACTAGGAATAGGTAGGTTTTTGGTTAATCGTTGCTGAACAAGCGAAGGTCTTCCCAAAACCTTCCTGTTGGTAGACGAGCGAAGATGCCGAGGCTAGGAGATGCTGGCTGGACAATCAGGACACCTTGGGTGTTGAATGTTGGTGGGCTTACTAAGTGAAAGCGAGCTTTTTGGTAAGGCGAAAGTCCGCACGCCACGCAGGAGGTTGCGGGTTCGATTCCCGCCTGGGGACAAATATCTGTACGATAATTATTACTAGTTGTCTTGGCTAAATTAATTAATTTTCGGCTTGCCAGAAGCTGCTAGTTTCCGACCTATGGTTGCGGTCCATTCCGGACTGAAACCATGGCTCCGGCTGGTCTCATTGGGCTACGTAAAATTCTTTTTCAAGTGATGCCTGCATTGACCTCTCTGTTTATTAGTATTTATTTTTGTGTTCTGTTGCGGTACTCAAAAGGTACTGTCAGAATATCAGCGTTGCATCTTTTATCTTAGGTGCAACTATATAAATTAGCAAATTATTATTCATAAATTAGCTTATTAATTATTTTTAAGGTGTGGTGTGTCAATAAACGCATTTTCATTTCATTTATTCTATTGATACGGCTGAACAGATCGATGGAGTAATCATTGCTGCTCTATTTCATTCTTATCCACTGAACAGATCTATGTTTGGATCTGTTTCTACTATTTGTTTCACTCTAATCCATCACAGCGATGGATTATTTTCCACTAAGTACGTATTTTATTTCACTCTAATCCATTACCGTGATGGATTATTTTCCTTTACCTTTTTGTGTTCAACTGTTATCCATTACTGCGAAGGATTAATTTAACTCTACCTTTTTCTGTTCCACTCTAATACATAACTAATAGGAATATTTTCACTACTTTTGACACATGTCAAAAATTTATTTCGTATCATCAAATACAGTACAACTCTTCCAGTATCATAAAAAGTACTCAAAGGTCAGCGCGATAAAAAAAAAAGTGATATTTTGTAAAAAAAAACTTTCAAAAAACACCTTAAGAACACAATAGATATTTTTTTGCCAGCTCTAAGTTTGACAATGAGAAAGCATTGCAAATAAAGTAAAATAAATATTATCATTCAATAACGTTGTTCAAATCTGGGTCGAGTGCAATACTAATCTTTTAGTGTGACAAGTATTACGACAAAACCAAAATGGACCAAATCATGTTCCTAAAAAAACAAATTTACCGTACAACAACATTAATAGATAAAGCAATCTTCAAATGGATTTGTGAATTAAACTGTTCACTATATTATTAACATATTTCCCGACGTTTCGCTTGGGTTGCATCAAGCATGGTCCCGGGAAGACTCAAGACTCTGTTCACTATACTTTTAAGTCTTACTATTTTATTTTTGTACTAGAAGTCGCCCGCGGTTACACCCGCATCTTTGGTTACTGCTCCGCTCCCGTAGGTTGTAGCGTGATGTTATATAGCCTATAGCCTACCTCGATAAATGGGCTATCTAACACTGAAATATTTTTTTATATCGGACCAGTAGTTCCTGATATTAGCGCGTTCAAGCAAACAAATAAACAAACTCTTCAGCTTTATACAATTAGTATAGAGTTTAAGATATAGATACGAATTACTTAATATTTTATTTTTTAAATTTATTTATCTCAGCCGTACCGCTGCTGTCCCAACCACTGCTGGCCACAGGCCTCACTCATGGATCTCCTAAGGCCATGTGGGGGTTGTTGTCATATTCGCCACGCTTGGCAGGCGGGTTGGCGAGCGCAGTACGGAACGTTGATACACGGAAAGACGCTGCTACCAATCTTCCGGAAGTTGGCTTGGCAGTTCTTACTGCGTCCACAGGCAACATTCTACTGCCGGCACCTCACGACATTAGTTTAGTGTGAGTAAATCTTATTAGGAGAGTTCTAAGATTTCATTGTTTAAGCAAGAAAATATGTAAAGTGTTCTTTTGGGTGGACCTTGGGTGGACCATCTTTAGAAATAAAAGCCTTCCACCCGGTGCAGTAACATTCGACAACTCTCATTCATTCATACAAATGGTAGGCTACCTAAAAATATGATCTGCAATGTTTTGTTCTCGCTAAATTAAAAACAATCTGGATCACCATGATTAGTTTTTTCTACACTTCCTGCGCACCTGGCGCGCGCAGCACGTGCGCAGATGCAGCTTTTTACAAGCTTCTAGGGTTCCGCGCATGAAACGTGATCCTTTATTGCGCAGGCTTTGTTTGTTCAGGCAGACGTATTTGTTTGAGTGCTTGGTTTTTTCATGGTCTTTCCTTTTCTTATTCATAAGTTTTGAGATCTACCACGCTTTTCCGTAATCATGTCCCAAGCCCCTGTCCCTGTCAATATTGAAGGGTTTCCATTCCGGAAACTTAAATATCCTCAAATCACGTATATTATGTAAAATGCGATAAAAGCGCAAACAATGTATCTCAAAAATATGGTAGTGCCAAAATATCGGGTAAATCCTTCTACTTAACACAAAAAAATATCTCGGTAGGTATAATCAACTACTTGCTGGATTTAAAATACACAATTCTGTTCCTTTGCATTTAAGATTGTTCATACGTTTTATCAGCTGCATAACATGGCTTAAGCTACCAAACAATCATAATCACATTTGAAGCCACAATGTAAATGTTCTATCTCTATGTATATTTAAATATTCTTAAATTGTTTACCGACAGGATTCCAAGACCCTATAATGTAGAACATTACGAGCTTCCATACACTTTTTTGTCTAGGAAGCTCTAATCAACCCTTTTATTCTCCTGGCATCTGGCTTGTGTTTTTTTCTTTGCAAATAGTCTTGATAATAGAGTCTGCGTGCGCAGGTGATGCTCAATTGACATTTATGTCTTTCGAAGCACTTATAAATACCGCTTAACAATAATGAGGACCGTTTTATAGCGGAGGTGTGATTGGTTTGAACAATTTTTTTCAAATTAT
Source organism: Pasiphila rectangulata (assembly GCA_963082625.1). Lineage (NCBI taxonomy): Eukaryota > Metazoa > Arthropoda > Insecta > Lepidoptera > Geometridae > Pasiphila > Pasiphila rectangulata. Next base: position 22,491,374 of record OY720238.1, on the reverse strand, counting down.
ATTTGAAGATGTTGGTAGTTTGATGAATTGGAAACAAAGCTAAATTGTTCTTTACGTACTTAAACAAACAATCATCATCATCATTACAGCTGTAGGTTACTGAGGTTGACTGCTGGACATAGGCCTCCCTTATCCATCTCGAAGATCATGAGGTGATTGTTGCCATACTCGCCACGCTTGAAGGCGGGTTGGCGAGCGCAGTATGTTGATACATGGAAAGACGCTGCTGCCCATCTTCTGAAGCAAAGCAGACCCTTCGCAGATTCTTACTGTATTGACGGACAAGAGAGGAGAGCCGGAACCTCACGGCAAAAACAAACATTACCACAGTCAAAAGAGATTTGATGTCTCTGAAGAAGAAAAAAATGAACGCTTCACTTTTTTTTAAACATTAATTGACCAGAACCTATATCCTTATCAACATCTAAGCATAGCCGTAGGGTGCCGGCAGTAGAATGTTGCCCGTGGATGTAGTAAGAGCCAGCTAAGGGATACCTCCGGAAGATGGGCAGCAGCGTTTTTCCATCCACATCCCGAACTGCGCTCACCAACCCACCAGCCAAGCGGGGTGAGTGCGGCAACTACCCCTCATGGAGATCCATGAGGGATGCCTGTGTTCTGTAGTGAACGTTTTACGGCTGAAATGATGATCTGTCGAGCAATATTATAAATCATTCTATCAGATGACTAGCACACTTCTCTAAGGGTTTACAAGATTATTTCGGGTTGCTTTCAATGCTGTTGTTACAGTTGTCAGTAGTTTGAGGAATGGTCTATAAAATATGTAAAAATAGGCCTGTCTGTTTGTGGCACGAGCTGTCGGGTCAGGACTCAAGAGGGCTCTCCCTTTGTGTATTAAATTAGATTTCAAGTAGGTACGGCTGCTTTTACTGGGCCACATTCACCAGACAAGGGTGTTTTGTTCGGTTTGAAGTTAGAAGGTTAGTTAAGTATGTAGCAGCATATCATTTCTAGTCTTTATTGGGGTAGGTTTAAAACAATATTCACCTTTTGATGAAGGTGTAAGAACTAACAATCTATACTCGCTGTAGGAAAAAATGCATGAAATGTAATGAAAACTTTTACAGCGCCTCTAGCGGATAGTTTGGTACACAAATACGCAGTAAACTATACTACAGCGACTGTAGTTTGGGCTAGTTTGGCACTGGCGGAATAGTGTAAAGGCCATACACAAAAGGCCATAAAATAAAAAGACAAGACAAGATCTTACAGTGACAACTCTTGGTAGATACACTGGTAAAAGACATGAGACCACAAGGCTCAAAATTACTTTTCTGTCTTGACAGTCGCTGTGAATGCACTAGAGTAGCTATAAAAAGCTCTCGACAGTGAAACAGAGTGTTAAAGTATTGGATAATGGTTGCCGATAAACAGAATGTTATAAGTGTAGGAGAATTGTCACCCTACAATTAGTAGTTATCGCAAAGGTTCAATAACGGTGAACACAACACACTTAGCTATGACTTGTTGAAGGCTGGCACGCGTCCATTACGTCGTCTGTACGTGACCGTTACGCATACTTGCTAGTACCTTGTAGGTCTACCATAAGTGTTCACTATCAATACTCGCTAGCGACTGTAGTAAAATAAATGTATGAAAACTTTTAAAGCGCCTCTAGCGGATAGTTTGGTACTAAAATACGCAGTAAACTACACTATAGCGACTGTTGTTTGGGCTTCATTTGCTTAGAAATATTACCATAAGTTACAAATCTGACAGATGTCATAGTAACGTACTCTAATACTACTGTAGTAACAGCAGGCGATCTACACTTCTCAAAGGGTTTTATGCTATGCTTACAGTGATAACTCATAGTAGACACAGCAATGGGACATGGTGTTACAAATATCAATTAGTAAACACCAAAATAAACTAGACAGTTTAATTGGATGTTAATTCTGCCCGCAGCATTGCACATGAGATAAAAAGTATTCTAAGTGTTAATCTTGGTCCACGTCTCTTTAAGTGCAACGTTTAAGCTTGACCGGTCCGTAGTTTTTGGATTGAAGAGGTAGGAAGCAAAGAAAAAAAAGTAAAACAATTGAAATTATGTCTTCGGGAAATATCTGTAGAAAAGTTTTACGTGCTTGTGCCTTTCACAAGATAATAATCAGAATGAAAACGAAGGATAAGAGAATATTTGTGCTGCAACCTAATGACACATCAACATCTGTTATAAAAATATAAATGTTACTCAGAAAATGTAGAGCAAACTAAATTTGATGCAAATAACACACGATAACAATAATGTTATTTTGGCTCCCATCGGTAAGTGGCCAGCCAATCCTACCTAACCCATAAACATAAAGCAAACAAATCTTCGCCGGTGCCTAAATCTATCTTATCATTCCACTCCCGAAGTCGTTTGGCTCCCGTCCGAGCCACTCCAATCAGACTACTATAGTTGTTTTATGCTGGTTTATAAGATGTAAAGGACTCAGCGCTAATAATAAAAAATAGAAGCACGTTAAGTAAGCAGAAATGCCGCAGGATGAAAAAATTCTGAAGTATTTGAAATCTGACTGGTCTAGGTCTTATAATCTTCTAAAGGATGTGCAGAAGCAGTGCAGTGCTGGAGGCACTAAGCGTCATAGAATTAATATGTATATATACAATTCAAAGTCCTGACTGACTCACTGACTGACTGACTGACTGATATATCAACGCACAGCCTTAAACTACTGGACCTAAAGACTTGAAATTTGGCGCACATATACCTTAAGTATCCTAGAGGTGCATTAAGAAGGGTTTTTTCGAAATTTCCACGGGATAGGGAATGCGATCTATATTTTCTCTGCGTGAAAAATTTATTCGTATAAAATCATGGAAGTGGTAATTTTTGGTCAATGCTATGGCGCAAAATATCAATGCTCTCGATAAACCCACTCAAAAATCTTGTACCTACTCAGGGTATGTCACTTCTCTCCTATTCCCCTATTCTGTGCTTGCTGGCTGACAGGACGCCACTAAATTGGGTGAATGAGGTGTGACGGGCCGCAGGAAATTAGGAAATGGGAAGCACGCTCGATCGTGACGCTTTTTGTAGACGAGCTTATTATAGATCTGTTGGTATCCGGTTGAAGAGATAATCGGTTGTGATTGGGCTATTTATTGGGATTTATCTGCAAGCTGCGTCAAAAATAATCTTCAAATTGTTACAGGTTTTCATGGCAGAAGTGATGCTTATGGTCGTATGGTTAAGCCAAACTTTTCTTTTTACAAACTTAGATCTCCTTAATTCTCGTTTATAAAGTTGGTATATGCTCTATTTGATTTAAGGTTAGAACACGATTTTCGGAACGTTAACATTTGTAATGCATTAAGTAATAACTTCATCGTGATGATGAGGTTCACTGATTGCCCTATTAAATTAACATTTATTGCTTCACCCCAACACCTCGTTATACGCTCAGTTTCACAGTCAATTGCACTACGCATTGGAGCGTCTTCGGTCGGAAGCCGTAATTGCACAAATTGTCGGAAAATCGTGTCGTGTATGTGCATAACTGTCAGTGAGCGTGTTTTAGCGAGGGTTTACTTGGTCGATGCGGATTGGGAAGCTAAAGGCTTACGTTGGCGAAACGATAGGAATTCCGTGTAGATTTACTGAAATCTTCGTTCATTGCCGGTCTAATTCTAAGTCTGGCGGGGGATGCCAGATCTACATTAAAGTCCCGCGTTGAAGTGAATTGTGCATTGTCCCCCTTGTTGCTACCTAGACCCTAACCAAATCCTTGAAATAACGGAGAAGGTTGTTGGCAGCATTCCATGAGCGTCCTTGAAGGAGATGCAGATGTTGATGTGAAAGGGCTTTCTAGTTTGTCGATTTACGTAAATTTATCTGAATATGTTAGTAGGCTGAATTGGTTAAACACTATGGCTTCAGGAAGATCGATGGATCAGGAGTTAAAATCCCGCCAGAATCGAAAATGTTGCTTAATATTTTTATATCATTGAAACTGAAACATGCTGAGTTTCAGTAAAAAGGACTGCTATATAATACCAACTCTTCTCTGAACTAGCTCTAACTAGATTTATGTCGCATTTATGAGGCAAAGAATGTGACACTCTCACAGTTTCAATTGACATGTCACCTCTAGTCTTAGTAATGAAGGTTTATCTTCATCTAGCTAACTTCCTGATTAAATCACGCCTGACATTTCGCATCCTTCATGGTGATTGAATCAGACTGACCTTTGAACTTAATATCATCTTTGATGAGATGCCTAGTGGGAGTTATCAACTTTCAACCTGAAGGAGATTTGTACGATTTTAGACTCTTGAAAAACGTACGCTAACCAACGACTTAGTCAATTCACTTAAACCAGATCTCGGTGTGGTCGAAAAATATGGTGTCCCAGGATCCGAGGAATAACTTATAGAAAAAAATAAATTAAGAGCGGTTAAAAAGCGTAAGACCGTTTTTAACAGCCCTTTAAATTGTTGTCTAACGCAATTAAATATACAATTGTTGCACAAACTGATAACTGCACTCAAAAGTCAAACTTTCCTAAACATTATCGTTCTGTCATCATCCGACATCTTGACCCTATCAATGTTACTAATTGCGATTGTCAATCAAAATTAGTCGCTATGCCGTTGTTATAAGAGTGCAGCGTGACGGCGCTAATGTCGCTACGTGACGGATGCGCCTGCGCTTGTAATCGTGGTGATCAATGCGTTACGCTCTTTTTGACCCTTTAGATAATCCTGTTAAATTGTCTCTAATAACAGGAGATGGGGAATGTCTACTTATTGTGCACTCAATCTTCAGTTGGGGAATGTCTAGCTATCTTCACTTATTAGAGAAAACTTAACAGGATAGTCAGTTGAGTCATCATATTTAAACATCGATGATTTGGAAAATCGCCATAAAATGAATAGATTATTAGATTATTACTTAGATTTATTTTCAACCTAAGTACTTTTGTTTTGATTTTTAACATTAATTTAAATTTGCTTTAACTGTCTGATTAATTTCTTTCTTATATATTATGTAAATCCATTATTGGTCGTAGGATATATATGTAATTTAGGATAATGTAGATTAAGGACTGTGGATTTTGATTAAATAAATAAATGGTTTAACATAATTCTGTCAAAGTTATAGACACTGCAGCGTCCCGTACAGATCTCCCTTTCAGATCTAATAAAATATTAGATGTGAAAGGCCATTTTTTTATATAGTTACATGGGTCTGCCTTGCGAGAAGCTTTTGAAGCCTTGAGACGAGCTCTGTGGCGCAGCGGGCGAAGGTCCGCCTGCGACGCAAGGGGTTGCGGGTTCGATTCCCGCCTCGGGACAAATGTCTGTACGATCTTCAGATATTTGTTCAGGGTGATCTGGGTGTTTTTCTATATATAATAAAAAAAAATATCTATCTATGTAGTATAATGTATTAAGTATATCAGTCATTTAGTACCCATAACACAAGCTCTGCTTAGCTTGGGGCTAGATGATGCTGTGTGATTTGTCCAGCATTATTTATTATTATTATTATTTTTATCTAAAACCTAGATTTTGATAGCGTTCAACATATTTTATTAGTCAATAGCACTTAACAGTGTTACGTCTCAAATCAAACAAATGCTTTGGCAGCTATTAGGTACAGTGCTCTAAGATTATAAGCTTTATTGACTTAAGGCTTTACGATAAGTAGCGCCATCTGTGCCTCTACCTCTGCACTTTGAACAATACTAAGTGACTTCCTTCGTTTGTTTACAACGTAGAGGTACACTCCCACGCACTCCGAAACGTAGTTCATGCGTGTGCGCACTTTCGCGCTGTGGCGCTGCTGGAGAGCACATCTCGATACTTGGTTAGTGCTCCTGTTCAGATTCTACTTCACATTTGTAAAATTTCTTGGAAAATATTATACATCCTAAATCAATATCTTTTCTTTCTTTGACCAATATCAATATAACATTATTCAATAAGCTAAGCAGAGGCTGAGCAATACTTCTACAGTTTCTTATTCAATAATAAAATACGTTATTTTTTGTTAATATTGATTGATTGGTGTAAGCAGTTCTAATCAAATGTAAAAATAAATAAATAAATTGAACGGCAAATTTTAAGAAATCCGTTCGTTTCGGAACCTAAATCAAACATGATCAAACTAACTGCGAGTAACATAGCGCAGCGCAAGCGCAAGGCAGATCGGTACCACATTCCTCTGCCATCCGTCCGGAGCGAGCTTTTTACCTCAAGTTCGGTCAAGGAGAAATATTACCACTTTTACCAGCTTTTCTTCGCGGATGTGGCCTTGCCTTAACTTGGTAACGAAGTAGTTTCTCATTCATACGGTTCTTATGCATCATCAGCCCGTAGCCTTATACAAATTATTTTCTAAGTAATTACCAAGTAGATTGATAGTATTGCCTGTAGTTTCACTCACGACGTTAGTTTCTCATAATTTTCGTTTATGCTGTAAATCGATATTGATTGAGTTAAATGTATCTGTAATGTTGTATAAATTAGTAAATAAATTGAATTGAATTCAATTACGTAGGCAACTATTTTGTTACAGAGGCGTGTTGATGTATTTGCACTGATTCAATGTCTTTTTTGTTAGAATAATGATACTTCGATTAAACAACCTCAGAAACTGTATTAAAGGTACCACAATACATTTATTGTGGTAAAGGGCCTGTACCAAAATGTTATCGCAATGTCTGTCGCCATATTGCGATCCCAATTATTTCTCATCAAAAAATTACCTACCACATCCAATTGCTAAAGTTACGATTACAAACCCGGATATGCAAACCAAAGATTGCGAATTGTCCGTCAAGGGTGAGTGCATGAGAACGTATCCTGGGAACGTCCTTGTTTCCTGGTTCGCCAACAGGTGTGCAGACAGGTGTCCCGGGTTCCGCCGGTTGTGGGAGAGGGTGGGACTTACTGCTGAGTCTGATTTAATTTACTGTGCATGAGATTTTATGAGACTCTATTTTGGAATGTTCTATCAATTTATGTGCGGTGATAGTTTTTTGTGGTTTAAAGAGATAATCAATAATATTAATTTTAATCATGCTTCTCAATTTCAACTTAGGCACTGAGATAGCAGCAAATATGCTTTAAGAGCAGGACATTCGGATCAGAAAGATTACCTTGCATAATTTTTTTTTTTTAGATTTTTTTATAAATTACAGGTGTAAATAATTCGTCACTAGCATAACTTGTTAGATGGATTATTGGTATAAACCAATTTAGCTTATCAACCGAAGAACCGTTAATCATTATCAATAACAGTAGGTAACTGTAACATGTTATCAAAACAAACAAGTTTAATACCGTGCGCCCTCGCCTCATACCAATGTTTCCCTCCGAGCGCCGAGTTGTTCCTATTGAAACCCGCCTATTGCACCCGCGAGGATAGAAGGCTTCCTTCAGTCTTCGCCCAACTGTCGTGAGGCACACACGTGTTCACAATGTTTGTTCCCTTACCGGTCCCAAGGACGCGCCTTGCGCTACACCCCCATAATATCCACGTGAGTCTTATTCCACTATAAGTGTTCGGTGTTTTGGTGAAAGTGTATTGTGAATTGAGTGCATGGTCAGAACCTGATTTTCTGCAATCCATGCATAACTTTAGGTGTTGGATTGCGTTTCGTTAGATTATCTCGTTTGTGAAGGGATTAGGTTATCGGAAGGATTGTGACAAGTGAACGTAGAATTATTACGATTTGAAAAACTACAATTTGATAGTTGCTATTCACAACTCTAAAGAGATTTAACTCGATCAAAATATGTAACGTTATTTATAATACAAGCTCTAGTTACTTTAGTAGAAATGTTATAAATAATAAATTAAAAGTTTCTTTAACGAATTCCAGTATCTCATCGCGTAGTTTTTTATTAGAGGAAATGATCCCGGTAGAGCGCATGCCATTCCAGATTCTAAAGTGGAAGGATAAAACATCCTGTATAAGGTTTCCATCAATATCTTAAAAGTCTAACAGGGAAGTGTCTTGCACTTCCTTTATTCTTCAGTTTAGCTAATGTTATGGTAGATAAAATGTAAACGCAAAATATTTGGCAAATGAATTTTTTTTTTAATTCTTATTTTAATGACCTTTGAACAACATGTTCATGTCGGTCAGATAATGTAACACGGATAATTAATTGAACATAAAAAAAACAAACAGAGTTTTTGATTGAACGGAATTTTTGTATGGCTTATAATTATAAATAATACAGTACAGTGTACCTACATTCGACGTAATGTAGACCAAAATGTATATTATTCTTTATAGATTTCACCAAGTCACTTAAACATTTATTTTATTCCATTTATCTTTGCTTAGTTTCCATTATTTATTATAATTATTTATTTTTACTAGACATTTTAGAATGAAATATCAACCGGCTGGAGTTCGTCGATCGACATTGCACACATCCTTTGATTTAGCATTCTGTGAAAGCAATTGCAACAATATGCAAATCACACTTCAATTTTCCCCGTGTCTACTTTGCATTCTCCTAAGATCCGCAATCTACCTATATATAAAATTTTCGCTTCACGTTCTAACATTTTTGTAGTTATCTTTGTTAAGTGGCGGCCGCTGTTCCTTGTGTTATGTATAAATTATTATTAATTATAAAGTAGCATTTGTTATTCTTCTGACTGTATTTCTTGACAAGAAATAAAGGTTATTCTGTTCTATCCACAGACTACAATCAAGGTGTACGCCCGATGCCTCCGCCCTGACATCGAATACAAGACTCTCTCGGTGACATGGGGCACGAGCGCTCGCGAGGTGGTCTCCACACTCCTCAGCAAGTTCCGGATGCGGCACCGAGATCCGAGGCTGTTCTACCTGAGCATGGAAGTCAGGGTGCGGACTGCAGGCTTGAGGACTACGCTAGTGCTCGACGATGACGCCAGACCGGCTGCACTGCAAGCGTGCCATCCGAAAGGATATTCTAGGTGAGTAGAGCTAACTTTGCTATGTGCTTCAATAGTTAAACAGTTTATGGATATCATATTATCTAAAAGGGTTTAGGTGGTGCGTGCCCCCGAAAGTTCTAAGAAAGACGTCATAATATTAATTAATTTGCAAGGAAACCTTTACTCGTCTTTGCATGCTTTTATGTGATTGTAGTTTCACTTGAAATAACCTAATGTCCGGGTATTTTGTAACCATCATGACTCAGGAAATGACTACAGGTCTAGATATTTCTCCAATGCAGCAGTTTCAAGTTATATTGCATTGTGTAATTCAGCATCTGTGTTAGTTTGTACAATTGTTTGGATAACAATAGACGCGAGTCGCCTGACCTTCGATACGATTCGTTTGGGGTTAGAAATGTATACAAGTTAGTCCCGATACAAGTTAGTCACACCTACTTATCTCTGGTTGCTTCTTTGCCTCACTTGGAAAAAAGTTTTCTGAACCAAACAATTCAGTTATGTGCTTTATTCAATCAAAAATATGTTGTATACGAGGAGGTACTGCCGGCACCCCATGGCATTACTTATGTACTGTTTCACAAAAGTTCAGAGGCCTTTAACATTAAAACGAAAGCTAATTTGTTGCCTACAAACAATGTTCAGATACACCATTTATCACCTGCCTATTTTTAACCCTGCACCGGTCATCACAACCTACCCAGACCACCGCGGACGAAAAAAGATCCACTTTTGTCCCACTCCCTTCCGGCACGCGCTATTCTCGTCCCAAAACAAGCAACAAAACGTGAAATCTTTACTGACCATATGGATAAAGTTACTGTTGACAACTATTGCGTAGGGGACATGGACTAGTAACTTTAGACGTTGTAATAAAGGGAGGGGTTTAAAGGGTTAATGCGCCTCGTAGCTTCCCATTGTTGACTTTTCAATTTAATTTTATGAAGTTCAGTTCTAATAGGACGTTATGTTTTATTATAGGTTTATACGTGTTTTCTTACTCGTTAACGGCACGGTTATGGAGTTCAAGAACGTCTAGTAAGGAAAATAATTTTGAATTGACGAAACAAAATACAAATTCAGACGGTCATATACGGTCCTAAATAAACCTTGTAGTTGTTACATTTATAGTAAGTACTTATACATTTTTGACTTTAACTTAATTATCATTTTTTGTAAAAATGTTAAGATTTAGTTAATATTTTTACCTTAAAATATCAATATTTTAAGGTAAGAGGAAAAAAAACATCATCCCATTATTGTAAAAAAATAAGTTACGGTCAGCTACCTATTTATAAATCCATCTGAATACTTATAAATATGAATAGTGACATTATTACCTGTTACCTACAGGTACTAACTACCTAAACTTTAAAGTATGTATACCACCAGTGCCCTCTTTGCGGTTAGTGACAGATGCCTTCATCATCCTGTTGAAACCAACAAAACAATGTTTTACCGGTTCTCATATATGTACCTACTTCGCAATTACCTGCATATGTTATCTCTTAGGCTATAATTTGGCCCTATTGGTCTTGAGCTTATTTTGTTTAAGCTTGGTAGCAGCTGTGTGTTTGTAAGGTATCTAATAAACACACCTGTTGTAATTCGTTTTTTGCTGACCAATTAATCTATTTTAATAAATTCTTGCATGACATGGGGGCTCTAAACATGATCTATGTAACAGAATAGCCATTTAGCAACTTGTTTTTAAAAAGCCTCATACGCTCCATATATTCAAAAAGCTGCTCCATAGAATCTATCGCCAAAATAAATGTGTAAACTTACTGGATCTAGCTTAAATATTCATATTTATTAAATAAATATTCGTTACAAATATTTTAGCTAGATTTAATATTCGTTAGTGTAAATCTAAGCCGAAAATGGGATAGAGCCTTTTTGATTAGTTACAAGCCAAAAACTACGATTACCTTTATCAGATTACAACGCGTGTAAAACCAAATGACAGAAAAATCAATTTTTATTGAATTTAGAATTTAATTTTGTTAAATGAATAGCGCTAAGTTATTACCGTTAAGGTTTTTAAATTTGGATGAAGCAAGCAAATTGATCCATATTTAACTTGTCTCTGATAAAAGTGTCATTCAATGTCATTCCCTCTCTTTCTCTCTCTTTTCTTTCTCTTTTAATTTCTGCTCCATTCAATCAAAGTGAAGTTGAATTTGGTTGAACCGTGTAAATATCTGTAGGTAGTTTTACCAGGTAGTGTAACTATACCTTTCCGCGACTACAATTTTTGAATTGCTTCCTAAGGGTTGGTTTTTTGACTGAGATAATAGTAATTGATATTGAAGAGAGTAGTCACAAATCCCCAATAATTGAGAAATATAGTTATATAAAAACCAACATGAAGAAAGTAATTTTTAGGTTAAACATTGACAATCATTCACCTACATAGAAAGTAATTCTATGTAGAATGATTCTCCTAAAACTAATTCTTACCTCGTCCATTTCAGGTTCTCCCTTCAGATGCGTCCCGGCGGGCTGGTGAGGATCTACGACTCCGCGTTGATGTCCTCGTCGCAGTACAAGTGCCTGCTCACCAGCGAACAGACCACCGCGGACGAGCTGCTGGCGATCCTGCTGCATTGCTACGACTCTACTGAAGGCGTTGAGCGATTCTCGCTGTATGAGGTGAGGACATTTTGAATACTGTCTAAGATTTTGATTTTTTTAAGGTACAGCGCGAGTGTGGCTCCTTGTGTTGCAAGCGTCTTTATGCTACGGTAACCGTTACCACCAGGTGGGCCCGTATGCTTGCTTGCTGTCTTAGTAGTATATATCTTTTAAGTATATTAATACGAGCTACGAGCAGTTTGGAACTAGATGGCTCTTTATGAAAAGTCCAGCATTATTTATTTATTTTATTGACTTATTTGTCCTTAATTTGGTTAGTCTAAAAACTTTAATCGAATTCTTAGAATCGCATAGTTACAATAATTTTGTTATTTCCAGGTATGCCCATCGCAAGAGTATGAGCGGAAACTGCACCCAGATGACCTCCCTCTTCTAGTCCAGCGATCCTGGCCCGCCGACACCGAGTCTCACTTCCGAGTGCGTAGGAACCCCCGCGCGCCCCCGCTGCCGCCGCGGACCATCCCTGTACCCCAGGAGATGGAAGACGAGGAACCGGCGAGGGCCCTCTCGGCGCTCTCCTTAGAGTCAGAGACGGAGAAGAAGCGATACAGTCCCGTCTACAAGTTTCCCAGCATAAGCTACTGCAGAGAAACAAAGAACGACTATCTGTACATCTGACTGGCGGTCAAACTACAGAGGTACAATCTGTTTGCGACCAAACGTCGCCGGCGTACCAGGACGTTAGACAATCGAATCTGTGAAGTGTAAATAAAGGAATTGTAAAGTGTAAATATGGACGGGAGTTATCTCTAAAGTTTGAAACCAAAGAGAAGTTTGCTCGTGGAGATATCGACTTTGCTTACGAATCGGTTTTGCTGAATTGAGGTGAAGAACCCAGTATGAGAAGTTTGAAGTTATTGTACCTAATGCAGATGAAATTATGTGAATTGTAGAAGTAAAGCAATGCTATAATTTGCAATTCAAGTAGGTAATTATCACCATAATCATTATTATTATTTCTAGTCTTAATTTTTCGTGAATGCAGCCGGAACCGAATATAATAGGAACATTAGTATTCCATCTCACAATATTCTGGTAAAATAAATTATATAAAATTGTATATAAAAATAACATAGATTCTAATTAGCTAGTAGACACCAAAGAGGCAAGCGAGAATAAGAAATTAGATTTATTTATCCGTTATCCATTATATGTTATTATGTTTAATTTATTTGTGGACAAAATGTCATCCCTGAATGTTGAATTTATCATCGAATTTACTTTTACTTCACTCACGCCTGTAATAAACTGCGATAAAATTCTTAAAAATTACCGTTTTTTATTTTTACACATTCCATCTACGGTTAGCTAAAGTGGAACTTCGTGAACCTACCAAACACGTTATGACTTATAGGCAGGTATCAAGTAAAAGAGTAAAATGGCAACATAGATATAAAGTATTTTATTTACAAATGATTGCAACAATGAAGTATAGACGATGCAATATAATTACAGAGTATGTTCAAAAAATGGGAAACGGATAATATCTAACGGTACTAAAATTATGTTTTATTTTAGTATTTATTTAAAATTTATACAATCGCGAGCTCAGTACCGAGCGCGAGCTCGTCGGCACGCTAACCTATAACCACAGAACACGCTTTAGCACAGAGAAATACAAAACACCTCCACTCGGCTCACATCGACGCGGCCGACGGCGCCCGCGGCCGCGGCCGGCCCGCGGGCGCGCCGCTAAAGCTCAGCGAATCAAAACAGCGTCCGGCGCGGAAAACGCACAACGAAGGGACAGCACGCGGAAGCGCCCCCTCGCGGACAAAGCGGAGCCGCAAGCACACGCGCCCCCCGCCGCCGCCGCGCCGCTACAGCGCGGTCTCGTCGCGGTCGCGGGCGGGGGCGCCGCGTCACACGGCGTTCAGCGCGCGCCGCTCCGCGCGGTAGTCGTCGGGCTCGCGCGGCTCGCGGCGCGGCGCGCGCTCGTCGCGGTAGTCGCGCGTGTAGTCGTGTCCGTACGCCTCGCGCTCGTACATGTCGGGCGGCGGCGGCGCGTGCGCGTCGCGGTGGTCCGCCGGCGCGCGGCCCTCGCCCCGCGCGCCCGCGCCGCGCGCCGCGTACTCGTACGGGTCGCGGCAGTCGCGGCGCGCGCGGTACGACTCGCGCTCGCGCCCGGAGCGCGCGTACCGCTCGCGCTCGTAGTACTCCTCCTCCATGCGCTCGCCGCGCGCCGGCCGCGCGAGCCCTCCTAAGGACAACTGAGCGATCACAAGGGGCTCGATGCACGCTGACGATCGAGATGCGTGAGCCATTCTGGATTCCAAATTATCCAGTTTGTTATTTAACCAGAAATATGCGAGGAGGCGAAGTGGCGTGATTCAGCCAGCAGTTATTTTATTTTTCCTTGCACCTTGCACATCTCTTGTGAAAAGTCCACCTCAAACTTCCGAAATAGCTCATGCGCCTGCGATCGGGATGCATATCAAAACCAAACCGAAAACTCAATCGCATTCCTGAAAACAAACTGTCTTGAAGCTTCGTTGACACACCGCAAACGGGGAGGGAAGTTAACCACACCCTGACTTACGGTACTGGCTAATAGAATTCGATTTCAGGAGGGGGTGGTGTTTTGGCCCCTATAGGTCGCACTCTGCCGGAGACAGGCATGACGACCTCGGCGGGTGCGGGCGGAGGGGGCGCCGCCTTGGCCTTGGCCGCCGGCGCTGCTGGAACCACACCGTCAACCATCACCGTCACCGACAGAGAACGGTTACAAGTTGATTGTCATACTTTCTCCATAGCAACTGGTATGGGTTTGGTTAAACCGAAATTTGACAAGGGAATGTATTGAAATGCTTGGTCTATGAGATGCTTTGAAGGGGATTGACATGCGAAAACATGCTCGGTTCCCTGATATGAATCGTTTCTTGCTTAAAACTGAGGGTGTGATGATATTTCGTTCTTATCATTACCACAGAGCCCCGGAAGCAGTTAGTATTAGGGCTAGTTTTCAGACGCTAAGATCATTCGAAGATCATCATTGGAAGCTGATAAGATCAAACTTGAATTGGTTAGTTAAAGCTTCACCCTTAAATTCTGGTTAAACATTATTTTCATACTCCTCTAAAGCGTGGAAACACAAGTTTCTTTAAGTAGATTCCTGATGTGTCTCGATTGTATAACTAGTCTGTTGTTTGTATTTTATTACGTTTAGAGGGCCATCAAAACAAGTGAGTTAAACCGATCAGCCAAGCGGGTTATGGTGGGGAGCCGCAAGAAAATGGTTGGAAAACCTGAATAGGGGGCATCGCCGGTTCTGCTAAAATGGCAAACATCTGGACTTATCTTCCGCAGCGCCCAGATGCTTCGACTGAAATGAACGGAGCGGGTCAATTGTGAACTGTGCATGGGCTCCGATATCGAGTGAGAGGACGACACCGATATACAACACTGCGATATTAGTAGAAATTGATATGGCTGTGAACCAATTGTATGTTCAGAAATATGCGTACATTTAAATCCTGAAATAAAAGCTACAAAAGAATCTTAGTAGGTCAGCATAATAATAATATAAGGACGTAAAAAAAAGGACAGATTGTCACTAAAATGAAAATCGAAGGCTCAAAGTAGATCAGTAGGTACTCCATCACACTAGCGAAAAAACTAGTACATAAATCCGACTCACTTTGAGATAATTATATCGCACACGCGTTTCCATCATTGCAAGAGGCCGATTCTTGTGAATCGTGATTTTGGGTGATACTTCGTCTCATCTCACTTCTCAGTGTCGACCACGAACCTGTCACATCACTCTAAAAGTTTACTATCATCTCGATTACTGCCCTTCACCAGTCGATGAATCACAATCGTTTGCAATAGACATTTGTTTATAGTAAGATCACGAGAATGCAGAAAGTTCGTTTATCACTTTGATCACCATTCACGAGAATTGGCCACCCGAGCTTATTCTTGATTCAATGACATTTCATCCACCTTTTTTAAACGTCTTTGAGCTACTACATAATTACTGGACAAATAAAACCTTATTTTACGCAAAAAGGAGCCCGTTATAATAAGGTGATATTTGCCCTGGAGTTAGTTTACCTACCTCTATCCCGTTGGTCCCTCTCGTAATTGGAGTACGAGTCGGACCGTTCCCGGTGGCCTCCCGGGTGTGCAGGGGGATCAAAAGAGACAGAACACGTTACAACATTGCAGGGTTAGTTGGACAGTTAATTGATTCCTTCTCAGAGCTTGGGGTTTAGTAAAGATGGCGGAAATTATATTTATTACGGTTTCACTAATACCTTTTCCTTTTTAATAGTTGAATAAATAAGTGAAACATGAAAGAGTACTGTGCGGTCGAGGGTATCTAAGCAATTATCAGTAATTATCCCTGGATAAAGCCGACTAAGCTAACAGAATATATCAAAGGAAAAGGGAAAGGCTTGTGTGTTGATATCTGCGGCACATCCCCACAACAGTATGCCATAAGACATAATGCTGTGGAAATAGCTGAAGTAAACCAGTATAGCGGTACGTTATGCCTGTAAGAAGGTGGATCTTCAGGCATATACAGAATGAGTCAAGCCAAAGCAGGGGGCACAGAGTACTTTTGGCATTGGTTTGACTCACCCTGCTGCAGAATTAAGCGTACTCGATACCAACTAGTTCGTCTTTGTGTGGGCTGCATTGAAGCTGATCTCTAAGATGAGACAGGTGGGCATGAGGAGGTTATTGCCATAATCGCCACGCTTGGCAGGCGGGTTGGCGAGCGCAGTACGGGATGTTGATACATGGAAGGACGCTTCTGCCCATCTTCCGGCGGTAACTCTTAGCAGGCTCTTACTGCATCCAGGGGCATGGGAGGAGGGCTAACATTCTACTGCTGGCGTTGAAGCCAGCAAGTTTAGGATATAGATCCAGGACGATCCTCTCAATTTAGTGAGACAAACAGAGGAAAGAACATCAGCTCTGAGTTGACGTAGCCTCAGGGTTCTTTGAGATAGAGGCACAGGCGTGTAGCGCCGCGCTCGTGGCCGCGCGCACTCACCAGGCTGCGCGTGCTGCGCGTGCGGCGCGCTGTGCGCGGGCGGCTGGCGCGGCAGCAGCGCGCGCGGCGGCGGCTCGGCGGGCGGCGGGTGCGTCGCGTTCCAGTACTTCTGCAACCACACAGTAGGCTAGATGACTACATTTTTATTGTTAATCCGTCGTGTACCTAGATTAAAAAGATCAATTGGACATTTTTTTTTACTTATTCGTTGGAAAACCAGCAGCAACAATACACTAGAGATTGCTTTCTGGGGGACTTTAATGTCTAACATGATGAGTAGCTGTTACTGTTTCAGAAAACTGATCATGCTGGAAGAGAAGCGCGTAACTTATTCTACTTTATCTATCTTATCCAGCTGGTTAACCAAGCAACGCGCAACGCGGATACCAGACATATTTGGATACACCCAACTGCTTAGACCTTATCCTCACAACAGATCCTGTGAGACACTGAGAATAACAGTTTCTGCCCCGTTAGGAAGATCTGACCACTGTGTGGTGAAATCAGTTTCAAGCTGCTCCTCGCTCAATGACAGCTGAAATACTAGTCGGCTAATTAGGAAGAGATGGGGCACTTTTTGCGCGTTTCCTTTACGACAGGTATGCTTCCATTCTAAAAATCTGACGTGCTGTGCAAACTCGGTATGTTTTTCGCCAGGGAATGGAATATTTTATTTCAATTTCAGACATTTCACTTTGTAGTAAAGCTCGTGCTTGGGTACACAGGTTGGGGATTGTGCCCATGCTGAGTTGCAGAAACAATCTGGTTACCAAGCCTGGGTGAAGCGCCTGCAATGGCATACCATGGAAGGTAAGAGAAATAAAGCTAATATTTAACTCTGCCACCAAGTCTTTGCAAACGAGTGCTTCGTAAGGCGCGTTATGAACATGTGGCGAATCGATCGAATCGATTCGACACAACCCTTTTGTTGGGTACATCCCTAGTGGAGTAACAGATGCATATAATTGGCGTGGCTTTTCCGATTGCTGTTACGCATTCTTATTATCACACTTTTATTGTACCTATTTGTATCATGTGTAAGGTGTAATCCGTACCCCATTAAACCTTGTGATCGAAGCCGCTCTTTTATTTACGTGGGAAGAGTTTTCCCCACATTGGTGACCACCGAATGTGAAAGCACGCTGTCTCGATGATTGGCAGCAGATAAACCTACTACTGGCGACTGTTATCCACCTGTGCCCAGCCTATCGTTTCAAGAACACAGGCATTACATTTCCTCAGTGAGTTCCAGCAGATGTGCAGCAGATAAACAGGCATTATCTTCATACTGGTTTCAGTGTTTTGCAGGTGGTGTTGTGGTTGTGCAGCTTGTGAGTTTTCCCCACAAACATGTTAGCCGAATCCGACCAAACCCCCGGGACGTAAGCAGTTCTGGTCTCTCTCGAAATCAAAAGAAAGCAACTTTTGTGGTCCTTCTTCGCCCTTTATGCTAAAAATGTCTCGTTCTAAATAGACGTAGGTACCGCCAAGTACTCGGCGATGTGTTCGCAGGCGTCTTCTAATTGGTTCTCGTCGAGGACGACGTCGAACATCTCGCCCGGGCACTGGCCCAGCTTCTCGCCTTCCACATGCTGAATGGAAAGATTCTTAGCACTTGTCATAGTTTGACTAGTCTCGTTCTTAACAGACGTACATACCTCCAAGTACTCGGCGATGTGTTCGCAGGCGTCTTCTAATTGGTTCTCATCGAGGACGACGTCGAACATCTCGCCCGGGCACTGGCCCAGCTTCTCGGCCGCGACGAGCTGGACCGATAAGTTTTTGGACTGTCCCTTGCCGCGGGACTTCACTAGTCGAGTTAGCACCTGGAACATACAAACGTTTAAAGATAACAAGCGAACATTGTAAGTAACTTCTTATACCTACATTTAGATTGCAGTGTCCATCAGGGTTCCATTCTGTATTATTTAACTATATTTAGGACCTATGTTTACAATGGAAAGCAATTAACAACTGAATACTGAATACTAACTGAAACCTGAATTACGAAATTACAAACCTGCAATCATAAAACTGCAGGATCTTGTGTAATGAAAACTTTGTTCGTACCTTTTAACACGAGATATATCTAACATCGTTTAACTTTCTACAGTGTTTATTTTTAAGCAGGAACCGTGAACACCCTATCAAGAATTTGAACGGTACCCGACACGGGTTCCGTAGCTTCCGAAATACACTTTCGGCTTTAGGAAGCGTCAAAGATCGATTTGACGGACGTGGGTTCGAATCCTACCGGATTCGTAAATTTTTGTTAAGGTTTCCTTGAAGTTTTCTACCTAAGTGTGATTTAACACTATAAAAATTACAAACTTTTTATAATTGAGAATAACTTAAAGCAAAATTAATGTTACCTTTGGACTAGTAATTTTGAGGTAGACTATCATAGGAGCCAGCGAGGTCTTGGCCAGCTGCGACGGGTGGTTGATGGTGTCGCAGTCCAGCACGACCAGCTGAAGAGTCCGCGCCAGGTCGAATATCCTCTCGATCTCCGCCTGAAGTCACCAAGCACACGAGCTTGAACCGGACTCTGACATATTAGTTCGGTTCATGCCAATCAACACCATTAATCAAACTTTGGGGAACATTAGACATGCGGCGGATATTCGTTGCAAGAGTTTAAGATGTGATACACACATTCAGCTAATTTGATTACGGCTAGGTAACATTGTTAGTTTCAGGGGTTTCAATCTGAGTAAGTGCAATTACATTAGTATGTTTTAGGAATACAGATACAATACATAAATATGAAACCGTTATCCACATATAAGTCTGAACTACAGTTAGTCAATCCTTGAGCTTAAATGAAAGCTTTCCTCGCACCTGGATCTCCGCCAAGCAATTGCTCCTCGAGTTGTTCCGTTCCATCAACGGTTTCTTTGGTTGCTGATTAGTGAGCAGGGATCGCTTCGCCAGCGATATGTCTGCGGAAACCCTGGTGATGATGATCCTGGAACAGGCGGGAGACATGATTACCTGGATCTCAGCGATTCCGGTGGACCGCGAGTTGGCTCGCTCCATCGCGCGTTTCGATGAGTTGTTGAGAAGCGAGCGCTTTGCGACAGAAATGTCGGCCATCACGCGAGTTATTATTATCCTGCAATTTTATCAGAGTATGAAAACTGGAAGGTTACTTTGTGCAGTGTCTTTTGTTTACTCGAGCCGTTATGCCAAGGAAACTTTGCTCATCTTCGTCATTCTGACACAATTTGTCCGATATGAGACTGAATCTCATTAATTTATTTAGGCTTTTAATGCATCTAGCTTTATATTATCATTTTTCACGCGTGAAGGTCAACCAAATCGTATTTATTGGATGTTTTATGAGGAAGGTGTCGTGAAGAAGTTTTATAATTTGTCTGACTGATACTGAACTTCTTTGGAACTCCTTAGAGACCCTTTAATAGAATTAAAATATTGTTTACACGTGGAAAGGCCAACCAAATCGTAAAGGAGAATGAAGAAGTACTTAAGGCGATTTGAATCGCTAAACTTTTGTTAAACAATAATGAAATGTGGATTAAATTAATGCTTGATTCTTGAAGTTTTCAAGCTAGTTTTCCATTCGGATGTTTAATGAAGAATATGTGTCGTGCAGCAAGCGAACTTACCATCAAAGATGAAGAGCAGTGCTAAAGACTTCTAGCACTTACCTGCCCTCGAAGCGCCGTTTCAGAAAGTCAAAGAGCGCTTTCTGCATCATATCCGTGACCTCGTACCCTTTGAGCGAAGGGCCGACTATGACCACGGGCCGCATGGAAGGCACCACGTCGTAGGGAGTGCAGGCCTCCTGCTTCTTGAAGAAGGGTTTCCGTTTCTCCTTGCCGGCTGGCAGCGCGCCGGCGCCGGCGCCCCGCCCTCGCCCCGTGTCGGATTCATCACCTGGAACGAGGGTTTACTTCGTAAAAAATCCTCATTTTTTTTTCTGGTGTTTGTCGCCGATTAAAACGCTTCTATCTTGGCTTCCTAGAGTTCGATCGAGCTCAAACAAAGTGTTATTTCAATCTTTGGCCAAAAACTACAATTTTATTTCAATTTAGGGTCTTGCTTGCTCTGGCTTTGCAGCAATTTACATACAAATTTGTTATTTTTTATGGCACTAAAAACAGACTGAACTTGGGACCTTTTTTGAATTTTATTCTGGTTATAGAAAGTTCTGCCACGCGAATTTGCAAACGGGGCAGCAGGGCGTTTTAATACGGTAAACGATTGGAACAAGGCTTGGATTAGATCATTACTTTCAATATAAAAGGTCCTAAGGGTTTTATTTCGTTTAGATAAAAGTTCACATACACAGGACAAGACATTTAAAAACATGTTCATAGGCTTTTACACATTCAGGTAGGCGTAATGTACGTGGCTTCAAAAGTCCCATAATCACAAGACAACATTTATAATAGTATAAAATTGTTTGCATCCAGCAAAGCAACAGTTAAAAAGTTGGAAAGCTGAAAAAGTCATTCATTAAAATAAATAAATAGATAGAACATACCTACTTTTGGTATAAAGAACAGTATTTTTCTTTTGATAGCAATTGAACTGAAATGATGATTTGCTATCTAAAGAAAAATATGTGGAGAGGATGGTCATGCGGAACGCAATGGGTTCGGGTGAGGTATAATAAATCAATAATTTTGTAAAATAGCTAATTCCAAACGGGGTAGGGATGGATTTACGACATTTCCTGGTCTACTAATGATAGAAACAGCTTACCTCGATCGAAGGAAGGTACATCTGAAAAAATTGTATGAATGAGTGCAACAGTTATTACAACTAGGTATTCCTCTAATGTAATGAAAACCAGGAAACTTTAGCAAATTCCATCGCTGTATGGATGAACGAGTGTTGTATGGACCGATGGTAGTACAAAGCAGTTATTCATTCCATACAAACCTAGTTTTTCGTACAACAAAATATATATAAACTTACCCACATAATAGAGAACAGAACAGGGCTGTCTTTTATATACAAAAAGAAGGAAAGATTCACAATAAACATCAAATCAATCCACGACTACCGAAACACACCGTCTTGCTAACAGATAAAATTTTGCACGGGGTCTTTTGAATTTAAGTAAATAAGACACACAAGTAAAAATATTAATTTTAAAGTTAATTTAGAGCAAAACGATGTTTATTAAATACACCAACTGCGTTGTACAAAAATCACCAGAAAAAAGCATAAATTGGTTGAGATTTTAAGTCGCTGACTTTGTTTATTTCTGCGCATAACGTTAATGATAATAATAACATATTCTATATATTATTCTATATAGAATAGGTCTGTACCTATTCTATATCATGGAAAATAATAAACGTTCTAACATTTTCAATTGATTTTTTTCTGGTGATATTAAAAAGCAATAAAGCGTGTCACAATAGGTTACTAAGTAACTCACGGAACAATGATGAGCAGAAACAACTGTTCTGTCCATTATTGTTAAGAGGGTCGTAAGGAAAACTGGTCACCACCAAACTGAAGGCAATTATAATGAGCTTTTAAGGCGCCACCATTTTTAAGGCGGGTCACTTAAGATTTCTCTAATATAAATATATTATATTATATTTCTCAATCATAGTAAAATAGCAGATCTTTCCTCAGACCCTCTTACATTATCCAGCACGACAGACCCCTTTCGTCCACGACAGGAGTGCTAATTACCAGTGGTTCTTTTATTAAATCGCTGGCGATGTCTCACATGACTCAATTAATCGTATTCTACAAATTTTTGTTCGACTTACGCCAGCCAATAATAGACACGACCACTAATATTGAGTACAAAGTAGACTAAAGTCATGCTAGACATACGCGCGCAATTGAAAAATAGACCCCCAGACAGTGCTAACCAATCACAAACAATGTGCTCGTGAATTCCCTGGTTTCCTGTTAATCAATCAAACTACAAGACCTACGATTCTGAAATTGCATGAGGGTTCTTTTTAAGATGAAGGCTTTGCGGTTAGCTTCTCCATGATTGAACACCGATTCTAGAGCGGCCACCACGCTGGCATGTGTCTCTTGTATAGGGGACGTGTATCCGTTCTAAGAACGTAATCAATAACATTACAGGAGGTAGCAAGTTCGATTGCCGCCCCGTTTAAAATTTAAGCTAGCAGAAACTTCTCATCTCAACTCAGTCGTAGAAAAACTGTCCATGTCAACTGCTGGATATGCGCTGGACTGCAGGACAGGCGTCTTAAAAAAAACCATCATTCAAATTGCAGACTCGTAGTTCTCGTAGTTTCAAGCAAGAAATTCGGTAACTCATAACTGGCAAAATTGTTTGTATGCGCGCAAAATTGTTCATGTCTGCGAACTGCGGTCTATCGTCGCTGTGAGCGTAAGGCCGTGTCCTCATTAGGCTCGATGAGCGGTTGACTGTTCGCCGATTAGCTCTGAGCGGGCGCTTCAAACTGCGTACCACTGAATGGACACTCCATTCAAAATACATAGGGGCGAATTAAAGGCAAACAGTTAGCCGCTCACTGTGATCCTAAGGCCTCATTTACGGAGACGCGGGGCGTCGCGCGTTGCGTCTCAACGCGGCCTGCTCTGAATTCAAACATATGGGCGTTGTAGAGTGCGTTCACGGAGAAGTTTAGCAAAGTCAAAGTCAACAAGTGTTTAATCAATAAAAAGCTACATAGAATAGTCAATTTACAAAAAAAGAAAAAGACACATTTCAATTGAATAAAGCACATAATTGAATTCGCTTCAGCGCCACACGACGCGTCTCATTAACGGAGACGCGGCGCGACCCGCTCTGATTTTAAACATACGGCGGTGTAGAGAGGTCGATGCCTCGCGTCTCAGTAGACGAGGCCTATCGGGGACAAGGCCTAGAGTGAGTATGCTGGTAGTGGATGCGGTGGCGGGCGGTGGGGCGGGTGACGTACCGGGCGTGGGGGGCGTGCTACCTCGGGAGAGCGGCGGCGCGTGCGGGCGCTGCGCGTAGCGGCCGCGCGCCGCCAGCCCGGCGCGCACCGTCTCCAGCTTCACGGGCGACGGGATGAAGCCGATGTCGCTGTTCTCCTCAACGAGACGCCCGATCCACCAGTTGTTGTCGTACTTCTCCTGCAATTCACAATGTTACTACGTATACGAAACCACTTCAAATTTCCACTTGAGCTTGTATGTGTACAAATACAATAGTTTTTGTTTTGTCGTATAACAAAGTATAGTAATTCTTTATTTTCGGAAAAAATTTAACCATGGTACCTGCTATAGCCGCAGCTGTGTCGCAGATACCATTGCCCTCCTCCGCTTAGTAAAATTATAAGTACAGTTCCAAACTAATACTATAGTGAAATGCTTAATCATCCGCCATTTTATGATGCCTGGGAGAAATCTCAAGATGCAATAAGTATTTTTTGCGATTTGTCAAAAGCGTTCGATTGTGTTCACCACGAGACATTGGTCAAGAAATTGCATCACTATGGAATCAGAGGCACCTCCTTAGATCTTTTTATTTCCTACTTAAGTAAAAGGATTCTATGTGTTGATGAAGGGTGTACCACAAGGATCTATACTTGGACCATTTCTTTTATTCATCATCATGTCAGCCGTAAAACATCCACTACTGAACTCAAGCCTCTCTCATAGATCTCCATGATGGGTTGTTGCCATACTCACCACGCTTGGCAGGCGGGTTGGCGAGCGCAGTATGAGATGTTGATACACGGAAAGACGCTGCTGCCCATCTTCCGGAGGTATCTCTTAGCAGGCTCTTACTGCATCCACGAGCATGAGAGGAGGGGTAACATTCTTCTGCCGGCACCCCACGGCTTTCCTTTTATTAATCTTTATTAATGATCTGCCATAACTTTTAAAGGATAATCATGATTCATGAGGTTTTTTTTATTCGCTGACGATACTTCACTATTGTTCAAAATAAAACGGCGTTCGATCAATTATGACAATGTAAATAATGCAATCTCTTAAGTTGTCCATTGGTTCAGTTACAATAATTTATTACTTAATGAAAACAAAACGAAATACATCAGATTTTCACTTCCTAATGTAAAACATATTAAGGCCGATATTCAAATAAAAAGTAAAAACCTAGAACTTGTAGCTAACACTGTCTTTTAAGGCATCATCCTAGATAAAAAGCTTCAATGGCTCCACATAGATAAGATATCGAACAGGCTCAGTTCTGCTGCAGTAAAAAAAGTTCTTTACCTCACAGACATGGCTACGTCTAGACTTGTTTACTTCAGCCATACTCACATCACAACGCTTGGCAGGCGGGTTGGTGAGCGCAGTATCGGTATGATATGGCAGTATGCTGATACACGGAAAGACGCTGCTGCACATCATCCGGAGGTATTCCAAACAGGCTCTTACTGCATCCATGGGCACGAGAGGAGTTGTAACATTCTACTGCCGGCATCCCACGGCACTTGAGCTTGTATGTGTACAAATGTAGTAGTTTTTGTTTCGTTCAAAAAACTAAGTTATGATTGAAACATTAAAAAATCTCTTAAATATGCTTTATTAAGCCTGGCGAACAAGTCACGTCTAAGTTAGTTCTTAGTTCAAACGCTCAGACAGTAACGGCAGTGAGGGAGCGAGCGAACTGGCTGAGCGGGCGTTGGACAGTGACGTCACCGCATCGAGCGCGGTGGAAGCCCGCGAACTTATGTTGAAGTTCCTTACATAATAAAATGTATTTATGTTCTTTCACACATAACACAAGCTCTGTTTGACTATGCCACATTTAAACAAGAATTTCAAAAATGGGTTCATTAAAATGAGTTTAAAAGAATATTTATATTATAAATGATGACATTGTAATTTTATTTGACATTAACTAAATCGATGACCATAATGAATAAATAATTGTTAATTTTACTACCTATCTTGCATGAATCTTAATTCATAATTATTATATTCTATTTTGCACGCCCTTACGAGGTAGAATGTATTGGAAATTGCTGTTATTGTATAAGATCTATTGTACCTGCAGTCAGCAAATAAATGATAATCTTATCGTCATGGAGCCGGTAAAACAGCAAAATCTTAAGGCAACTAAGTGATCGGGGTGGTGGACATGTAGTGAATGATACAATCAGGGTACGAATTGATCACTAATAATGTGATATGGTCGAGCGAAACCAGTGAATTGACATAGGTTAAAAGTATACAGGCTTATGACGATGAAACTAGTGGTAATTATAAATTAGGCCAGGTGCGTGTCGGGCCACGCGCTATGTAGGGTTACTTGGTTACCCGTTGACCTGTTTGTTAGAAGTTGGTGTGTGTTTTTTACGTTACGGGGGTCTCAAAAAGGTTTAAAACTTGAATACTTCGCAAACGGAATTCTAAACCGAAAAATGGTCCATGCAACCCCATCCTCACCTTACGTGTATAGGCGGTAACACAAATGACTTACTTTTTTAGGTTTTTTGTAGCGTTACTGTCTCGGCGTCATTATTTTATATGGCCATGGAAAATTACAGCTTTCTAGGACTAGGATAGTCTCTTCGTAAAGCTGCAGACAGACGGACCGACAGACAGCCAGACAGACATACCAAGTGAAACTATACAGATTCCTTGTTGTATTGTCGCGTTCATAGTAAAGTATACCAATAAGGCGGCCAGTCACATTAGACGGCCAGTCACAAGTGGTATCCTTTACTATGAACGCGACTGTACTACAGGACCCTAAATGAGGGCCAAGTAAGGAGGTCATCATCATTTCAGCCGTAAAACGTCCACTACTGAAACACAGGCCTCCATCATGGATCTCCATAAGGGCCAGTTGCCATACTCACCACGCTTAGCAGGCGGGTTGGCGAGCGCAGTATGGGATGTTGATACACGGAATGACGCTGCTGCCCATCTTCCGGAGGTAGCTCTTAGCAGGCTCTTACTGCATCCACGGGCAAGAGAGGAGGGGCAACATTCTACTGCCGGCACCCCACGGCAACGCCTATGCTGAATCGGCAGTAAGGAGGTGAATTTCAGGAAAAATAAGAAACTTATTGGAATTCCTATGAAACGGCTGTATATCACCTAAGTACAGCAGAAATCGTAGCTCGACAACGCCTATGCTGAATTGGCATGACGCCAGTTTTACTCAATACCAAACACGATGCTATTAGGTGCGCTATGGCGTAGAAAATTGCCTTTACATACAAAATTGTAAGCAGTATTTAATGTTTAATATTTACCTCATTTGCTTTTACCTCGTCCTTGTAGCTTTTGGACATGTTTTAAGACTCAGAAAGACTAGAGTCAGCTTAATATTATTATGTTTCATTTTATTAATGTGACCATCCGGTTACACGTCCTTAAGGATGAACGAGTCGCTCATCTTTCTATACAAACGTGGAAGGGTAACTACTCCACTGTTTGACGTTAACCATCCAACACTAAGGATCATATCAATTTATCTCGTCATAATGTTTGTATACACCCCAAACCGTAAAAATGTATTTATTTAAAAAATACAAGCTTCTAAACTTTCGTATTTCAACACTAATTTTAGCCCAACTTTGGACGAAACTAAATAATATAAGGAGAAAGAAAACTCAAAAATAAGTGCCGTTCCGACATAGTTTAATTATTCAAATTTTGAAATAAATATGTTATTTTGAAAAGATTACACTCAAGTTTTTCTTTAATAACCCTTGTGCTAAAAGTCTATTCACATATTTTTGCGCGGTCGGTTTAGGAATGAATCATTGTGCATTTCATTCTAGCGCGCGGGTAAACACACTATGTCAGGTGAGATAGCATACATTTAGGCCGCGCTCACTGACGACTTTGCCTCCGCGACTAGTTGGACCTTAAGGGATCAAAGAAATTAAACTTTGATTTCTTAGTCAATTATTTCATAGGTTTAAATATAAAGGCCTTTGCATCTATGTATTATAAATGATTTATACAGCGTCAGCAACCGGTTTTTTTTCATGCTGTACGGGATGCTGCAGTGCCTGGGACATTGTTAGATGGATTAGGCTTGCCCAGCACCTATACCATCCTCAGCTTAGTCATCTATTAGTCAGAGGAAAGAACAGGTCAATACGTCTGAAGCTAACTAAGCCGCGGGTTTCCTCATCACCGTTAAAGCACGTGTTATGTGCACATATTTTTTCCAGAAAGAAAAATCCATTGGTGCACGGCCGGTATCGAACCCACGACCTTCGGATTGAAAGTCGGGATTACATACCACTTGGCCAACACGGCTTTTAAATATAGGTACATTATAATAAGTTTGAGGACTCTATAGAGCTAATTTATTTAGGGTAGGTATAATAAAAAAACGCATAACGAATGTTAGAGAGTAGCTATATTTGCTTGGTCGCCCACAACCAATCGACATACGACGACTCTACATACTCATATTGTTATGGCGATTGAAGGAATGAGCAGTAAGAAATGTCAAGTCTACACGGCTGTTGAAACACAGTCGAAGCGTCCGTCGGAAATAATCAAAGGTATTACGCGATAAATTCCCGTGTCTTTGTTATTTAAAATTAATAGTGATCGCGAAAGTGTTCGAAAAACTACAGTTACAAATGTTTTCTATTCCATCCTAGAGATGAGTCTGCAAGCAATAGAAACGTTCCCCTGGGAGGAACTGAACACGTTGGAAACCTAATTTTCGACGTATTATTAACGTGAGTAGAAAGCTCGTTTAACATTACAATTAATAGAAACGTTATGAAAAGTCAAAAAGAAATTTTAAATAATTCTTACCTTTTTATAAGCAATTTTTTGTATTTAAAGTGTAAACCCACACTAAGGTATCATTTAGAGAAATGAAAAATGCAATCAAAATTTTGTCTCCGACGGGACTCGAACCCGTAACGTCGGTTTGAAACCGATAAAGGCAGTCAAGATTTTCAACCCAACGGTTAATTGCTCGGTAGCCGAATGGTAAAGGCAGCCTGCGTTAAAGGTGTTCGTCTGAACGTTACGGGTTCGAGTCCCGTCGGAGATTCTTACCTTGATGTGGAGAAAATCTCGAATCTTGAAGGAGATGGCACTGCCGTGCACCGGCGAGTCGTCGTCGACATTCGCGTCGTAGTCGACATTGGTGCGCACTGCGAACGCCACGGGCTTCGACTGGAAAGTTAAACATACAATGGTGGCGATTCTGTTTTTGCACTGAAGGCTATATGCTAATTGCTAATTTTTTTTTGTGTCAACGTCAGTGGTTATCGAAACGTTAGAAAGGTTCCGTCAGAATACCAGCGCGACTCTTCCCGCTCCTGAGCGGTACGGGTGGAGTAGCATAAAGCTGAGACCTTTTGACGCATGTTTGCTACAGCGACTATTTCTAAGTTGTTATTAATTTTTCAGTATTTTTTTTTTGTTTTCATTTGTGTGCTGTGCTTTATGTAATCAATAAACAATTTTTAATTTCATAATTAAATTGACGTAAAACGAACGGATAGGACATTTACCTATTCGGTTAGTGCCGTTCTAAAATTCATCATTACAGCCGCAAGACTGCTCTCCACGTCCACTGCTGGACGCAGGCCTGCTTCATACATCTCCAAGATCATGAGGAGATTGTTGCCATAATCGCCACGCTTGGCAGGCAGGTTGGCGAGCGCAATATTGTATGTTGATACACGGATTGACGGTGCTGTTTCAATGGCTAAAGTTTATAAATTGTAAAAATGTTTTATATCTATAAAAACTAAAACTGTCATTAAGGTGCAAATGAAGCCAGTTCATATGATAGGCACCCTATATGACATAGTATCTCTAAATTTTAAAACCTATTTAAGCTCCCTTTACAATTAAAACAGAAATATTTATTTATTTTATTTTATTTTATTTTATTCGGAAGACAAACAGTTTTATAATCATAATAGTTAACATAATAAATATACACGAACCAATTATACGTCTTCGCATAAAAAAAACTAAATATAGCTTGCTGAAGTTAACTATCAAACTAATACTAACATATTATAAAATATAAATTAAGAAAACAAAAACTAAAAAGAAAACACAAGATAAATACTTATTAAAAAAAAAACAATCATGATGATGGCACATCGAACCAGCGATCCGACAGGATGTTTTTGACTTTTTGTGCACTTGTATTAAAAACATCTAGGTCGGAGAGTTCCACCAAACTGTTGTACGTAGCTACAGCTCTACTGAAAAAAGCATTTTGTCGGTAGTTAGTTGCGCTAAAAGGCATTTCTAAAGGAATGGGATGTCTGACCGATCTATTTGGAACTTTGATCTTTATTTTTTCTAGAAGCTGTGCAGAATCAACCTTACCTTGGGCAATTTTAAAAAGTAGTGCAACTTCAGCTATTGTACGTCGTTCCTTTAAAGGGAGTATATGATGCCTTTTACACCTGGCTGAATACTCGGTGTCAAAACAGCCACATTTAAATTGAAGGAACTATGTCTATAATTGCAATACAAGTTAACAAGCGTTATCTAATACCATTTCAAATTTTAAGACGATAGTATTGGAAGTTCCTGAGATATCCTGTGACAGACATACATATAGATAAAGTTTTCTAATAGTTATCTTAGATTACTTGGGACATACATACATACATATAAAGCGAAGTTTTACAGCAGGATACCGATTTTATCTTTGGTTGAGAGTGCGACGTCTCGGTTATTAGATTTGAGTATTGAGGCCGGAGTCGTAATGATACGTGACAAAATGAGTAAGTACCCAGGCTTTAGCCAGGGCATAGCATTATCGGATGAATTCAAAAATGGCAATGCTACTCCATAGTTAAATATAGACAATAATCTTTAAAGATGTAATGTTAAACATTGATGTGCACAGCACGTATAACACGTGCTTTATCGGTTCGGCTTAAGTCAAAGTCAATAAGTGTTTATTCAATAGAGCTAAATGCTACTTAGAATAGTCAATTTACATAAGAAGAACAAGACACATTTAAATTGAATTAAGCACATAGTTAAATTCATTCGCTTCAGATAACTTTTTTTTCAACATAGGTTGCATCAGACGTATTGACCTGTTCCTTTCTTTGTCAGAAAAAAAAGACAGGTACGTCTATACGGGTGGCCCTAACAATGTCCCAGGCACATCAGCTGAAGAATATATCTGAAAAATTTCTGAGCCCTTCCATATACATTTAGGGTCAACACAAGCTTACCGGAAATAATCGGTCAGCCAATAGTTTAGATTGAAATAAACACATTAAAGTAAAAAAAAAAAATGAGTAAATCGACCAAGTTAAAGTGCCTAGTTAGTCGAAAATAATATTTTACGCTGTTGCATTTATATGCAACAGCGTAAAATATTTTTTTATAAAGGTGCCTACAACCTTCATACGCTTATGCGTATAAAGGTTGTAGGCACCTTTATACGCTAAGGTGTTTTATAGCTTAGATGAGTTTGATGAGTTACCTGAACTATAAAGCCTTTCGATTTTTATAGTGTACTGAATTATGTTATTTAATTTAATTTTTGTGAATTAAATAATAAATTATATGAATACATTTGACTTTTTATGATATTTTCATAAAGTTAATGCATTTAAAGACTTATATTAATGTTATTTATTATGTATGACTTATTTTAATGGATGCCAAATTATTTTAAATGTTTTAACCTGTGCTTATATATATTTTTTGATATAACGTGAACTGTGATTGACTTGTAAAACTGGTTTCATTAATAAATGATTGTATTGTATAAATAAACAATAACAGCTATGAAAGGCCTCACTTATTGTAAGGTTTAATGCTAGGTACTGACCCGTGCCTTGTCCAGCTGAGAGAGTGCCTGCGCTTCCTTCTCGCGGCGCAGCGCCTCTTTGTCTTCGTCCAGCGACAGCTCCGAAGACGGCTGGGAGTAGTTTGAATCAGCTGAGCCCTGGAAAATAACAGACCACCCTTAGCGCGATACTTCCAAGTCTTCCAGCGGAGTTCAACTTTAGTTTTTACCCTTCGCGACAGACCACTTAGCGCGATACAGGGTTGTGAGGTCTCATGTGCCCGTAATTTCACCGGCTCCTTCAAACCGGAATACAGCAATTACTGTTTGGCAACAGAAATAGGTATGGTATGGTGGTAGTACTCCTCGGATGAACTCTTCGCAAAAAGTTCTACTACTACTAAAAAGGAGTTTTTTCACTAACCTCCCAAAGGAATTTTAGTCCTTTCTAACCTTCGCAATCACGACACGTATTCAACCAGATATTTATATATACTCGTAAGTCTTACCGCGAGCGCGAGATTCGAATCCTGACATAACGTCGGGCAAATAATACAGGTAAATCATTCGAGGTAATCATGCCGTGGGGTGCCGGCAGTAGAATGTTACCCCTCCTCTCATGCCCGTGGATGCAGTAAGAGCCTGCTAAGGGATACCTCCGGGAGATGGGCAGCAGCGTCTTTCCGTGTATCAACATCCCGTACTGCGCTCGCCAACCCACCTGCCTACAGGTTAAGGCATTGGGAAGATCTTATACCAGACTGCTAGCCAAATGAGTAGTAATTACCTATCCATTGTCAAAAACACCCGACATTCGGACCATTGGACGACTTAAAACATTTATTTTCACGAATTATAAGTTTGTTATGGCTAAGAGCATTCTGGATAAAGGCACCTTTACGACAAAAATAAGCTACAACTAAATCGTTCTAGCTGTTTCGCCCTTATGCCATAGACAGAGCAGATAAACACAGATAAAAACACTTCTGTTTTCTTAAAATTATTATAAGAAAACAGAGGTGTTTTTAAATGGTTTTAAATTCAGCTCTAGCTTTAGAGACCGTTCCGTTCTGTAGCACATTGTGGAATGCGTTTGCCGATTAGTGGTGGAAAATGGTGCAAGTGACGTAACAAAAACTATTTAGTTAAAGACGCCAGACATCGGAATATTGCTATATAGACACTAAACTAAACTCTAGAATTTTATGAGATAGTCGGGTTGATAGATGATGATTTAGAATAAGGACACGATAATGAAACAAGTTTGGTATACGGTTTGATTTCAAGACAAAGGATGTGTTGGGATAATAATTGTAGTGTATTAATTATAAGAATTTAAGTGCTATTTTAAACGGGTGACCTCGGTAGTATATGTGCGGCTGTAAAATACATTTTACACAATCGTTAAAACAGGAATACCCTCCACACGACCATTGTAGTTACAGATTCAAAGTGTTTTAAAAACTAAAATAGATACAGGAATGATCTAAAATGGTCCAACCTAAATAGGATGATTTGTATGAGACTGTATACAAAATAAGTAAACTGATTTAAAATAGTCTCTTTAATGCTCACCTGGTTGAATTAAAAAAATTACGTCAGTAATCTAATTATATATTATTATGCTGCATAGTGACGCGAATTTTCAAAATATTCCAAGCACAATTGAGAATAAACTAGAAGCACTAGGGTAGAAAAATGCGGATTCCCCGGGTTGACTAGGTGAGCGTCCTATGTCAACAATACGCAATGACTGGGCGCGGTGCGCGCGCACCTCTGCACCAGACCACAGAGTATAATGGAGTTACGGACTGCAGTCTACAGCTATGAATGGAGGTTTATGACGTCAGGGAAGGGGGGGTAGATACGTCACTAGCTCGACTAAGCTTATTATAGTAGAAAATCAGAAGCAATTAAAGAGTGGAAAACCTACACGGAATTTCAGAACTAATTACGGTTAGACACGGTAAAATTATATTGGAATAAGTTTTAAGTTAGGTAGCAAATATTGCTTTCTTTCTTATTTTATGAAGAATGGATTGGAAAAATAAAAATAACAAAAAAAAACAGAAAAGTAAGTAGTAAAAATAACAGAAAAGCAAAAAACTTGTGGCGATAATGCCTTAAAAACTTTTATGCGGAATATACCGTATAAAAGTTACCTATGTCAAAAGCAAGTCGCAAGCTCATTGTGTGGTACGATGATATCCAAAAAAATGCAACAATACCTAATAGTAGGAAACTAAACGTCACTTACCTAAAAGTGACATCAAAAGAAAGCATATAAATGGTAACAGCTATAGAAGTCAAAGGCTTGTGAAAATAGCGTAGGTGCAAAGCAAGTTCAAAAGACGGCGAGATATTTTTGCTCTTTATCGTGCAAAAGAACACAGTTTTGCGAAGTCATGAGTGAAATCTCTGTGCTGAAATCTTCAGATCTGGACCATAATCAATTGGATTTAAATTTTTATTAAAAATAGCTTAGCAAGATTTTTAGAGTACATCCAGGTGATTAAGGTCCGTTTAGGATACAGTATTTATCCTTACCCCAGTCCTTTCCAAGGGCATGTAGCTAGTCATTTGAGGGCTCGTGCCGGCTGTAGGTACGCATGCAATGCAAAACACACACAGAACACAGACAGTCAGACATACAAGCTACGACATTATATTTCATGCCTGATAATTTTCTACTTAACAACAATCTCCAATAAACATGTTAATTTGTAGAATTTTGAACAGCACTAAAAATTCGAAGTTAAGTTGCAAAGTAATGACCATTATTCAGACTTTTTAGAACCTACAAGGTTGCTATTTAAATTGTTTAATGAACATGCACTACAAGGCATCTAAATTAAAAACATTAAAAACAACGGTGTAATTTTCTAATCTAACACTAAATAATTCTAGTTCTAACTACAAGCTCACCTTAGCTACAGCATCCAATACAAATAAAACTAATAAACTTTCATAATTTCCACATTAGAGTCCACGAAAAATAAACGCTTCCATTTTCAAACAGTGACGGGACGTCGCAGAAAAAAAAGCAAATGGAACCCTTTTCAAATAATTCAGCCTTTAAAAAGAGAACACTTTTGTTTTCAAATATTGTATGAAGTGCGCGTTTTGTTCACAAGCAGAGAGGTCGGCGCCCAGAGAGCGAGTGTTTTCAGCCTCACAAATAAGGAGGTCGGTGTCTATTGCGCGCGTGTTTTCAGCCAGTTCAGGCTCACAAGCAAAGAGGTCGGTATCTAGCGGGCGATTGATCAAGGTCCATAGCGGAGGTTTTGGCGGAGTGGCGGCCCGTGACGTCAGTCGCCCACGCGCCACGGTAGCCCACTCCGTGCATATTTTACGGCCCGTTTTTGGGGCAAAGCCATCGATTCGCTTATTTTTGTAACAGGGGTTGATTAGTTTTTCATGTTTAGTTATAGGTTCGCATAGTTTTTAGCAATACAGATTTTGTATCTAGGTTACATTTTTTTTTACATACATATGTGTAGGTATTTCGAATATAAAATGATGTAGTTGCTTGTTGCCTAGACCATGCAGGTCTCTCTTTACTTTTTAGTGAGTTTTATGTATCAACCAAGCTCTTAAGCTTGTAAAGGCAACCTCACTAACCTAGCTGACATCTTAGTAACACAAAATACGTAATAAGGAAAATATTTAGAATATATTTTATTCCCTTATTCCCACGGAAACGGAAACTACACTGGTGTAACCGCGGAGTGGGGCTAGTCTGTATAAATTAGTAGTGATTTGATTTTCTGCTTTGCGATTGGGGTCGCAATCGACCAGATACCTGGTCATTACCCTTAGAATATAGAATACGTGCAGAGAGGTACCGAGTCCACTTTAATTACTCTACGGGTAATTATTGTAGCCGTGGAATGGAAAATGAAACACGAAATTAACAAAGTTACTTTAAAAATTAAATTAAAAATCTGTATTTATAACATGTTACAAAAACTGGTGTGAACGTCGACACTACGATAGTTATAAAGCTTACATTAAAACTTTAAAAGTACCTACATGTTTAGAAGTTGACTTTTTAAAGCAGTGATGATAATGCAGAAACCTGTCTTGTATAATACTTAAACAAACTAATTTAATTAATTAGCAGTAGAGTTGTTCGATTAAGCAATACACAAAAAACAAAGTGACAGACTGAGGTTCGCTATCGATTATTTCCATTACTTGGAAAAACAATTCTGATGCGAACAAATTCAATTATTTTTCTCTTATTATTACTTATAATTTTTCTAAACATCATTTAAGCTATTCTTAACTTTTGTCATATATCAAGTCCGAATAAATTATCTTGAATTTAAAAAAATCTGATAAGGCTTTGTGCATCAAATAAATAGTGTAAAACGTGACCTTTGGTTCTTTCTATATTCTAAGCATTGCCTCTGCTGTGGTGGAATGTTTATCGCCTGAATTTATATTTAGCTTTTACCTCGCGAAGTAAAAGATAAGTATTTATTGTTTTAAGCTTTTTTAGCAACTTTGAAAGTTCAAGCTGTTCCGTATGAAGCTAGTTTTCAAGGAATAGTAAGCGCGTTCTTTATCTTAACCTTTACGCGACAAAAAAAAACAAATGAAAACCCATAAAATTATATGTCCGTCCAGGTCTTTCCATGAATTACTTAACTATAATATTATTATAATTTATTAAAACATTTCACACTGAATGCGTTATGGGAGATAGATATACACATAGACTATCTAAAAACAAACTTTAGTAATCGTAATAGGAATATTGATTTTCCTCGCAACAATAATCATAAAAAGTTTCTTCTTTAATGCATTTTTTTTTCAAACCAACACACATTGTAAACAGACAGAATCCATTACCAGTCGGATAGACAACGGCCGAGATAAAACTAAAACTAACAACAAAAGCACTTCATACATCAAGCTGAAATTGTACAGAACAACAACATAAAACCTGTCATTATAGACTCTACGCCTTTGTAATACCGGTTTAATTCGTGTTTTATCAGGACAGTATGTACAGTAATGGCATTGTCTAGTCTATTTCTGTGTAATGTGTCTGTGTGTTTATAAACGCAGTATGACTTTATAAATTCACAAAATGTTCTCTGGGACTTCGCACCCGTTTTGATGCTCTGCTTGTATACTATTTGTCGGAGAGTTATATGACTTATATGTATGTTATAGCCGAAAGCCTTCCTTGATAAACCAACTATCTAACACTGAAATATTTTTTGTTGGTTGATTGTAGTTAGTTGGTGATTTTCACTGGTGATTTTCACATTGCTCTCTTTTTTCGTTTATATTAGTATAGTATTTATAATTATATTGTGTGCGCTCGACGCCCTGTTTGTTTAACTTTAATACATTTTGTGTAAGGCATCCGTAATGTCAAGAAATGGCGCTGACGGAAGAACAACGTTGGTTACCTAGCTTGCTAGACTCAACTCAATGCTGAGTCTGTGTCCATTTTATGATGTTAGATTTACAATATTGAAGTGTTTAGTGTTTAGTTTATTCTAAAATTTTCTGGGAGATAATTACCTATATAACCGTCTACATGTTGTAAAGAAATGTATTTTTGTTTTTTTTTGTTATGAAATAATTTTTCGATTCGAGCCAGTAGGTAGTAGTTCCTTAGAGATTAGCGCGAAACGAACAAACTGTTTAGCTTTGTAATATTAGTGTAGATTGGTTCGAGTGAATGTTTAAGGATACAAGTCTTAGTAATCAATTCTAAGTTTTAACGATTTTATAGAAATAGAGTAATGTATGTAGTACCTACTGTTAATTAATTCATCCTTTTTTGCCTAAAATTTACTAGGCTTGTAAAAAGTAGCTCTATCTTCCTACCTGTTTCGTTTTCACGGTTGAACAGATCTTGATCATCTTTGATATTATAGAGAAAGATAGGATCTAGAAGAAAGACAAAGGTTCTTCATTCATTCACCAAGAAAAGAACTCGATGGAAAAGGGGAGTTTTGTAAGAGAAGCCCATTTATTTTCAAGTTAGAGATATGAAAATAGATGTCTATGCTTTTGGAAATATAGAGCGTTTTCCTCTTAGATTTCTACCCACCAAGATATTCCCTTATAAGGGAACCAATACAAACTCAGCAAAGCGGCTTTTATTTATACAGTGATGGTTGACATTTCACATGGCGCTGTCTAGCATAATTTTAGCCAGTAGGTATTGTCTGGCCTCTGCAGAGCAAAAGCTAGACACCCATCTCCACAGAATTAACCCGGTAAAAAATTACAAAACATAACATTTAGAAAACCCCACGACAGTGCCCCGTGGCGAGAAAGCACCACAACACGGGGGTTGTTAAAGGTGTTTCGGAAGACGGGTCTTATAACCATCGCTGATGATACGTCAACAATTAACAAACCACATCTTCACCTGTCAAACCGTTCTGAAGTTTATTGGGCAAATAAATGTGTATACAAAAAAACAAACAGTCTCATACCCCAAATATCTCCGTTCCGCCGTGGGTAAAAATGCTGTTTGTTGGTAAGCGGGTCACTTCAGGATGGTGCGACAAAATTGCCTACTTGTAATTAGATTTTTTACAATGTTCGTCGTTAGGTTTTTGCGGAAAGAAAACATAGGAAAATACCGTTTTTCTATAGGAATTTCGATAGAACCACATCTGTTGAGTTAGCTAGTCCTATTAATATTATAAATTCGATAGTATGTTTGTTACGTCTTCAAGCAAAAATTACTGAACTGATCAAGCTAAAACTTTGCACACATACAGACATTGCCCAGATTTAACACATAGGCTACTATTATTATGCTTATCAGGGTATCACTCATGCAAAGCTGAAGGCAGAAGCTAGTTTAGAATAAATAAAAAAACTAACCCAAAAGTAGTCGAACAGTTCGTCCATGTCAGTTCCTGGTGTTCAACTGTAGCCAGGATAATTGTGGAACGGTTATTTTCGCTCCCTAGATTGTTCCTACGTGTTATTTGTAGGAGTATACAAACCACTATTTTCAATGTTTATATTGAAAATAATGAAAGGTTTGTATAGTATGTGTCACGACTTGGTTACTGAAAACGTATTAATTTGGATGATTAACCGGATATTCTGTATGTTTTGGCCAAAGCATGTGCAGTATATTAATCATACTCGTACCTACTCGACAACTATTAAATTACTTGTTTAAATTATTTTAGCTTAGTGTAGACAATTATTAGTTAAAAGCCGAAATGGATGGATAACGTATTCATGAACGGCTGATCGTATGTATTTACAAAAAAAGTATTTTATCTAAATAACTAATAAGGTTGAATATACCTTGCTGTCACTGTGCTCTCTTACGGTGCGAATGGCGCGAAACTATATTGATGTACTCGCGGTTTGGCCTCTCACGCGCACATGAAAAGGGAACGTCTGCACGCCTTTTCGTTTGCGTTTTTTAACTGCTGTACGTATGTGCCCGCACGAAGGGTACCAACCTTTTCCTATGTGTTTTTTTAAGCCTTACATTATAAATAAAATCTATACTTATAATGGTGTTCGCAGATTGATAAAATAAGCTTTTAATAACACCAGTAGAGCTAAATTAGCAGTTTCCGTCTGTAGCCGATATAAATAGTACGTAATTGTTTTCTATTAGGGTTTGGAATGCCGTGGGGTGCCGGCAGTAGATGTTGCCCCTCGTCTCTTGCCCGTGGATGGAGTATGGATCTGTCAAGGGGTACCTCCAGAAGATGGGCATCAGCGTCTTTCTGTGTATCAACATCCTGTACTGCACTCGCCAACCCGCCTGCCAAGCGTGGTGAGTATGGCAACAATCCCTCATGATCAGTACTTAGTGATCAATGAGGGAGGCCTTTGTCCAGCAGTGGATGTCCTACAGCTGGGAGAGAAGCTTCTGGAATGTACTGGTATTAGTCACCGGTAAATTGAAACCTGGTTTCGTTAGGAATAAACCATTAACAAGGTTAACCCACTATGAAAGCTTGAGAGCATTGATGCATGGTATGATTACATTAGAAATAGTTTTACGATCGCGAAACGTTCTGTGTACAACGATCGTCTCACGAGCTAGTGGCCTGTTTACAACCAGTTAGTCAAATTCAATCTTACTTTTGTTCAAAATGAAACGCCATACAATCAATTATTATAGATTGTATGGCGTTCTGTTCAATAGTGCAATCTCTAAAGTTGTGCATTGGTTCTGTTCTAAAGGATTTTGGTTACTTTAGTCATTAAATGAAAAATTGTTTACGTAGGTAACTCGGATATGTATTCGGAACAGATATATTTTGGAGGGAAAGTTGTACAAAAAATGTAAAGCGTGAGTAACCTTAAATTGACAATGACAAATGACAGTGACAGCTGACAGTTTGTCTACGGAGAGAAGATGTTGCGTTCATAATCCAACAAGTTCCAATAATCTATTACTTAATGAAAACAAAACAAAATGTGCCAGTGTTGTGGGGTTGCGCTGGAGCTAAAAATATAAATACTGTATTTGTGCTGCAGATGAGGGCTGTTCGCGCAATCTACAAAATATGGGCCCCAGAGAATCAACGGCCAGGAGAGTTACGTGTTAAATGTAAATAAATGAACATAATGACAGTTGCCTGTCAATATATTTACGAAGTTCTATGTACTGTATATCCACAAAAATATAAATAGGTTTTCTAAGAAAAGCGACTTTCACAATGTAAGTACTAGAAATAAAAATCTAGAATGAACTCGCGTTGCCTACTAATAGGCTACGTCAGGTCAATGTATCTTTCATAGGGCCACTGTACACGCTTCTACAATAAAATTCCTAAAGAAATGCAGCAATTTTCTATCAATAACTTTAAAAAAATAATATATTGTACCTAGTCCTCACAATAAATATTAGTTACTATAAAATATCTGATTATCTAGAAGACAAAAATGCTTGGAACAAAATTTAATCCAATTCCGAAACAACAAACAATCGGTTCTCAAATTTTCGAGTTGGCCCGTCAAGGTTTCGTAGCTTAGTTGGTTCAAGCACCTCCGGGTTAAGTAAGGGTTAAGTATCGATTTGACCAATGCAGGTTTTAATTCCGCCGTAATCTAAAAACTTTATTTCCAAGAAAATGTATGTTATTTACATTTGGCAACCCGCCTGCCAAGCGTGGCGAGTATGGTAACAATCCCTCCTGATTAGTACGATGTGATTCATGAGCGAGGCCTTTGTCCAGCAGTGGCATCCTACGGCTGAGATGATCACATGGACATCCATTTTAATAGGTGCTGGGCAAGCGTCATCCATCTAACAATGTCCCAGGCCCTGCAGCGTCCCGCATGTCACGAATACCATTGAATGAATACCAGTTACTGACGCTGAATCATCGCACCAGGCCTAAGGACGATAATAGCGATCAACAACGTCAGAATAAAGATAGGTTAGAAATATACTTTCACAATGACGTTCACACACTCGTAGATAACATAATCACGCAGTATCTCGAATTAATTAGCCTTATCTAATCACTTGTAAACAACAACACTATCACTTGTTGCTTTAAAATTAAATACGTCATAGAGACATACATTAGTCAGTTCAAAGCAGCGGTAGAGTTCACGTGAAACGCAACTACGTGGAAATTGAAAATGCCACGTACAATGGAAAGCTAAGTCACGAACGACAAAGAAAATACAAAGAAAGGCACGCGATCGAACCTACTGGTTAAAATTTAAAGCTGTTATGCTGCTGCCGTGAAGTGCCGGCAGAATGTAGCCCCTCCTATCTTGCCCGTGGATGCCGTATCTGCAAAATAGCAGCGTCTTCCCGTGTATCAACATCCCGTAGTCGGTTCGCCAACCAGCCTGCCAAACGTGCTGAGTATGGTAAAAACCCGTATGATTTTGGAGATTCATAAGGGGAGGCCAATGTCTAGCAGCGGACGTGGACAGCACTTCTACGGCTGATATGAGTCATTCTACCTGGCATTTATTGACAAAATACCAAAAACCTTTTATACTTTTATTACCTCTATGGTAATGCCCATGAGCACAAAATAATTCAGTTTTTTTTTATAAACAAAACATACATATGTACCAAAATAAAAAACAAATTACGTTTTATGCAAATCTTTCAATAGTATATTCGGAAATATTAATTTACTCTGTAATCTTTTCCAAATTTTAATATATTTCTATAACGCCAAATCGACGTAAACTTTGAATACATGAACTCCCCCTGTAACGTGATTCTACAAACAACGCGATTGAGTCTAATTACTAAAGAAAGCTTAAAAGCCAAAACTTTTGTGTTCCTAGTAAAAACAACATAATTCCACGGAAACCGCGAACAAAGTATTTATTTCGTTTCGAAAGTTCAGTATACACAGATGCGTCGAAGTATCAGGAGACTTAGTCTATTGAAAATGTTTTTTTTTTTTAAATAATACCTGATTACTGCTTAAAACTGTTTAATTCGATAAAAATCATTTAAGACGAGCTTTTAAAGTTCATCAAAAATAATGTGAACCTCCTACCTTCAGTTAAAAGGCCTTTATAAACACAGGTAATATAATGAACGTCTCGTAATTTCTACATTTACCAAACTATTTAGAATTTTAAGGTATAATAGCCCTCAAAGGTGTCAAACCAAGGTTTTAAAAGGTCAAACCTTTTAAAACGAAACTTTTAATCTATTTGACACGAAATGCAATTAGTCCACCTGATAATAAGTGGTTGGTAAGGCTACACATGTTATGTAATTTCACCGAGAATCAAACCCCAACCCAATCAGGCCCATGGAACCAACAAATATGCTAGTAATACTTTTGCATTTTAAATATTGTATGTAGACTTCACGACTGTTCTCTTTTCTCTTATATTGATTCATATTTTATTGTTCTTACGATTATTTCTTTTTGTTTTATTGTGAATTATTGAATATTATGTTTTTTTCTTAATATAAACTAGATTTTAAGTATGAGTAATGTACATTACATTAGAAGTTTTAATTTAGGCGCTTTGGTATATCTGTAAGCCCAACGCGTGTGTTTTTTCACTATAAATACAAAGACTTCTATTTAGTGCTTCATGACTCGAATACTTCTGCGTCCGTTAACTTAAGGCATACACGTGTCAACTATCAAGCCTCGTTTAGAACTTGGTCATACTTTCAAACAATAGCCATGCTGCTTGTCATCAGTCATCACAGACAGGATGATCAATAATTAACTCTGGGCATTTAAAACAGCACCACCTAGCCTCAAAATTCATTTTTAAATTAACCATTTCCCAAAACATAAATACATCTACTTAGTACATATTCGTACCAGCCCTTTCACAAAGAACTCAACCTGCGCCCAAACCAAATCAGGCGACGGTTTTGCTCACGGACAGTCGAATTTTGTCATATTTTGTACGAAAAAATGTCAAATCTTAACCCGCAAAGAACAAAGAGAAGAGTAGGCAAACCTACCGTTGACCTATACATACCTATATGACCTATATAACCGTATACTATAGAAATTAGAAACACAACGTAAACCAACACTGTCTCCACGGAAGCTTCCAACAACAACAAACCGACTCAACTCTCGCGTACCGCACCTGTGTGAACAACTTGTTGTATCCGTTCGTCTGGTTGTTGTACCCCATCCTTCGTGTCTGGTGGTCGCGGCGGACCACCAGTGGGATCGCGTCCTGGTCCTCCGTGGCTGCAACATGCGTCGGGCGACGCGGCCCGCCGGACCGACAGCGACGACTGACTAACTTCACTCCTTTGCGAGGGTTGCCAGCGGCGAGCTTTTCTTATGTCCAAACAGAAGGCGGACAAGCGTGATAACTTTTCGCGCCTGAACTGCCGTGAAGTCATTCGTTGGGTTTTGATTACCCGTAATGAGATTGAGGTTGGAGAAAAATTGTGGTTTCGATTGCGAAAAGGGATTTAAATTCAATTAATGTTTTTAAACGACAGTGGATGAGACTTGCACAGGACCGTTTACGTTGGCGTGCTGAAGAGGAGGCCTATACCCAGCAGTGGGTGTCAACGGGCTGATATGATGATGATGATGATGAATGTTTTTAATAACAGGTACTGTCTGTCTGTAATTTAACTTTGAATTTCAAATGGGTTAAATAACAACAAAAAGTTCAGAGTAACTTTACTGAACTTCTAATTAATTTTAGCGTAGAAAAAGATTTTATGCCTTCCTAGTTAATATTTATAGGAAATACCAGGATTAAACACGTTGTTTGCCTTAAATTGCACTTTTGATATTTTAATGTAAGAATTATGGTAAAGATTTTCGAATAAAAAAATAGTGGTATCGTCGATAACTGATGCTGTACTTCATAAAAGTATTTCACTACATGCAAGCATTCCTACAAAAAACAAGCTTGCGACAACCCGCAAAACTCGGTAACATCCACATCGCTGGTAACACAAGCTCCCCACTGCCCTGCGCGCGCCGATTAGCGATTAGGAGAACTGGGTCAGATAGGATGTTTGGATGTTGGGGTGGAAGGATCAATGGCATTGTTGCTGCGGCCCGCTCGGGTGAATGAATGATACCGACTTGAGAACTGTTATCAACATAAGCGACCTTTTCTAACATATTTGAGCATATAGACCCAAACATACTTGCCTCACAGCTATAGAAATAACATAGGAAATGTTTATTTATGTATTAAAGGTACACGAACAATAACTTCTTTCATGTACCTTTGAGACATAAATAATTGTTTAGGCTAAGAAATTAGGGTCCAGGTGCGAGATAGCCGTGGAGTGCCAGCAGTAGAATATTGCCTTTCCTTTCTTGCCCGTGGATGCAGTAAGAATCTGCCAAGGGATACCTCGGGAAGATGGACTGCAGCTTCTTTCGGGGTATTAAAATACCATACTGCGAATATTGTTAATATTACCAAGATTGAAAACCTCATTTTTTAAGTCGGTTGAAAAAATACGATCTCCCAGGCAGTATTCCATTACAGGCCCTCATCAAACCATTAACACGTACTGGGCCGATTTCATTTCTGTTGAATAAAGCCGTAATAAGAATATTCTCATTAATATGGGACAAACAGTCGGTGTAGGCATGAACTACTCTAGATTATATGGAGACTTTCTTTAACTTTCGCGATAACAACACATTTTCTTTATCGACACGGGAATTTTCCGCATAATAAGTAAAGTGTAATTGGCTCGCGTGCTATTTTATTTAGAAAATAATCTATCGTGTGCTTTATACAAATTAATTGAGTAGCTTTTTTGTAAAACATCTTGCCTGAACAGGCTTTACGACATTATGGAAAAACTAATACTATTTTCAGAAAAATCTTTAAATAGTCGAAAGCACAAAACGAAAGCACAAGTTACGTTTTTCCGTGGGCATTCAACCAGGCTGGTTGGAAGATCATTAAAAAAATAACACGTAGGCG
The DNA here is from genome assembly GCA_963082625.1 of Pasiphila rectangulata. Lineage (NCBI taxonomy): Eukaryota > Metazoa > Arthropoda > Insecta > Lepidoptera > Geometridae > Pasiphila > Pasiphila rectangulata. The sequence goes on along the minus strand of OY720238.1, from coordinate 22,446,683 downwards.
TTACCTACTCGTTTTAAACTATAACAGTTATTATGTACATGACTTTATATCGTTGGCCGATGAACTCGTCAGCTTCGACCGAGGCTGCTGACCGTTTGAAATGAATCGAGACGGATTCGACCGTCCAGAGTTTCAACTGTTTTCTGATTTGTCAGATTCCCCGACAAGAGTAGTGCTCCTACATCACGTTATTTGGTTTAAATAGTTTTTATCACCTTAAACAAAGGACAAGTTCTAGCCCGAACCCACTGAACAATGAACCTTGAAAGCAAAGTACTGTATAAACATCTTGAATAATAAACTGATTGATTGTACACGTAGATACGCCTACGAGAGCTACGCCGTAGCACGCCGCAGCACGTAGACGTTAGACGCAGTGCGTAGACCCCACGCCATAAGGGGGCGTCCGGTTACGGCGACCAAGTCTCGCGACTTTGAAATTATTATTTCCTTTCCCTACGAGAGCTAGTACTAACAAATAGCTAGGTACTATTACCCCATGCAATAAGGAAGCGTTTTGTTGCGCGAATCTCGCGATTTTGAGTTCTTTATTCTCCCTTTTACTTGTACCAATATTTTTAGTATGACAAAATGTTATTGTACCTCTATATACAAACATCTGGGAAAAAACCAAAACGTAGGCGATTTGCTGAAAATATGACCTCTTTGAAATGTTCTACCTAAGTGTGGTTTAACACTAAAAAGATACAAATTAGCTGACCTTAGTTTTAAAAATAAATAGTTTGAGATTGACGTTTTTTTTGTATTAAATATAAACTAATATTTATTATATTCATATTTTTATATAAAATCTGGTCTTAGCATTTATTTAAATAATTAGCCGTGGGAACTTAACCATTATTATTTTATTATCTATACTAATATTAATCTCTGGATCTACTAAACCGATTTTCAAAATTCTTTTACTAATAGAAAGCCACAGTATTTGTGAGTGTCATAGGCTATAAATTACCGCCCAACGAAGTGGGCACCGGGTCAGCTAGTTTATTAATAAAACAACAAGCACAGGGTAACGAAATAATTCAAACGTTGCATACTTTGCATGTTTACGTTGCATGCATTACTTTCTAGTCTTAAGATCTCTAAGTCGTGTTCAGAGACCCGTCCTTAACATAGGCTAGTGAGTTAGCTGTATTATATGACCTTTCCTCCGCTTCGCGATAACAAATTATGGACGCTCACTCGCATTCTTAGCTTGCCAATTCCACTAGCTTTGCCAAGTCTGGCCATAATGCATTGCCAATCATTCTTAGGAATATAATAACATAAACACGGGAATTTATCGCGTAATACCTTTTGATTATTGTAGACTCGGCCGATACCTTGTGTTTCAACAATCGTGGTCCCGGGTTGACTCAACCCGGGACCACGATTGTTGAAACACAGTCGAAACGTCGGGAATAATCAAAAGGTATTACGCGATAAATTCCCGTGTTTATGTTATTATATTATAATGAATTGTGATCGCGAAAGTTTACGAAAAACTATTCTTAGGAATATACCACGGTTTGTTGTTATAAGGTGTGTGGGCGTGAATCATGGTGTTTTTCTAACTGTTTTATCATCATCATTATCATATCAGCCGTAGGTCTCATGGATGTCCAAGATCAGGAGGGGGTTTTTGTCATACCCACCACGCTTCTGCGTCGCTTCTTTTCCTCACTTGGGAAAAAGTTTTCTGAAATGACCTAAATCAATTATGTGCTTTATTTAATTTAAATGCGTTTTGTATTTTTTTAATTTCTATTTAATTAAAGCTTTTTGCTCAAATAAATACATACATAGTTATCGACTTTGACTCTTTTTATTAGATTAGAAAAATGTTTATTGTACACCACATTTCAGTAGAACATCACGTCATTTCAAATCATGTAATGCCAATTTAATTACATGATTTGAAATGACGTTAATAATTTTAATGCCAAAAAATCTCTCAATATTTTATAAAGGTTTGTATACTAACGAATAAACTCAAAAACTACTGGACCGGTTTACAAAAATCTTTTACTATTAGAATGCTACATAATCCCTGAGTAACCATAGGCTTTATTTTATTTTCGTATTCCCACGGGAACAGGAACTACATACGTAGGTGAAAATGAAATTGGCTCTCATTTTCACATTTATGTTTTTGATAGGACGACTTTACGAGAGCACTTGTGACCTGTATACTGGTTTTACTATTATATCATTATTTTACTATTACTTATACTATGTGATTTTATTATTATATTATTTCCGTCTTTCCGTGTATTAACATCCCGTTCTGCACTTGCCACCCCGCCTGCCTAGTGTGGCGAGTATGGCGACCCCTCATGATCTCGGAGATCCACGAGCGAGGCCTGAGTCCAGCAGTGGACGCGGATAGTAGTCAGTAGGCAGTAGTAGTGATGAAAACTTTATGTATCTTAAAATCTGTTTAGATAGTAGTACTTTCTATAAAGGAGTATTTAAGGACCCAAGGTATTGAAATAGAAGCATACGTCCCATGTGTAAGTGAGATAGCTAGAGATATAAAAATACCCTTAAGTCCTGTGCCGAAGTAAAATAACAAAAGAACTTTGAGACTTTCAGTTCAGGGCGGTTGATTCACAATCAGTATGCAGTACACGCCAAGTTCAATGACATTGTGAAAATGAGCTTTAGGTTGGTGGCGATAAGGTCGCGTTTTGCGCATGCGCGCCGCGATCGATGGGCGACGCGCCGGCGACGTCGGTGACCTACTTGCACGACCCCCGACATACACTAACATACATAAGCACTTACCTACTACCCAAAAAACGCTAAAAAATAAAAAAAATGTTTATTCTTAAAGGTCAGAAATTGTCCAAAATTATCAATGTAGTATATTTTAGGTTAACCTTATTATATTAATTTTAGCTACGTATTATCCCTTTTTATACTAAAATTCTAATTCATTAATTGTCTTGCCTTGTCTTTTTATTTTATGGCTTTTTGTGTTTGGTTTTACACAATTTCGCCAGTGTCAAGTTATTTAATCATTTTAAAATATATTTTATTAAATTTTTACAACAAATCAATTCATTAATTATTTGTATCGTGGGCCGCCGGCAAAAGAATGTTGTTAAAGTCAATAAGTGTTTATTCGCAAAAAGCTACACAGAATAGTCATTTTACATCCTTCATCCTTCCTTCCTCTCTTGGCCGTGGATGCAGTAAGAATCTGCCAAAGGACATCCCCAGAAGACGGGCAGCAGCGTCTTTCCGTGTATCAACATCCCGTAGTGCGCTCGCCAACCCGCCTGCCAAGAAAGAAAGAACGAAAGAAAAAGACATATACATGAAAGACCGTGGAGATCCATGAGGGAGGCTTATATCCAGCAGTGGAATTGCAATTCTAACTTAGGTGAAGACACCAGATCTGCTCTAATTTTCCGTGTCAGGGCGTATAGTGCTTTGTCCCCGGTGATACCTGACCTGACCCCAGCCAGATATGCTTAATCTTCGGTTGCTCAAACCGACATCACCTTATCAAGAATTTCAGCGGGTCCCAACATGGATTCTGTAGCTTAGCGGTCAAAGCACTTCCGGCTTTTGGAAGCGTCAAGTATCGATTTGACGGACGTGGGTTCGAATTCCACCGGAACCGTACAATTATTGATAAGGTTATTCATTTCTTTGAAAAAAGCTTAATCTAGCTTCCACAAGACAAGGTTCTGACAAAGGGTGAAAACAGCGTAAGCTGATCGTAGAACGTACATCGCCAGTTTTCAAGTAACCCATCTCGGCCGAGTTTACAACCTCTTCTGTCATACCGTCCGTAATATATCATACTATACGGAATGCCACAGTGCCCATTAAATAAATAATGCTGGACAATTCACCCAGCATCATCTAGCCCCAAGCTAAGCATAGCTTGTTTCACGGGTAGTTAGGTAAATGACAGATATACTTAATACATTATACTACATAGATAAATATTTCACTTTCACACTAAGACACTATTGGGTTTCAGTGTCATGTCGGCGCCACGCGCGGACGGGCATTCAATCCCATGTTGATGATTTTCTTGAAAAATCGAAACGTGTCGGAATAATCTTCGACGTTACAATACTACGTGAGTAATTCCCGTTTTTTATAAAATTAATAGATAAATATTTTTATTACATATAGATAAACATCCGCAACATCTTGCGTGGCAGGCGGACCTTCGCCCGCTGCGGCACAGAGCTCGTTCATTGTTCGATGGATTAGGCTTGCCCAGCACCTATACCATCCCTCCAGTTTTTGTCGGCTGTTAGTAGGAAAGAACAGGTGAATACGTCTCAAGATAACTGACACCGCGGGTATCCTCGCGATTTTTAGTATACCGATAAACCACATGTCATATGTGCACATAAATATTTCTCCATATCCTTCGGATTGTGGTAATCGGGGGTATAAAGCACTCGGTAAACAAGGTTTTTTATGGTTCCATAACCAAAGGGTGAAAACGAGGCCCTATTACTAAGACTCCGCTGTCCGTCTGTCTGTCTGTCTGTCACCAGGCTGTATCTCATGAACCGTGATAGCTAGATAGTTGAAATTTTCACAGATTACAAATAAAACACAGCATTACAAATAAAAGTAGAATAAAATAATTTTATTATTTCAAGAGGGCTCCCATACAAAAAACGTGATTTTTTGCCGTTTTTCGCTCGATATTAATAAAGGCAACAAACAGGTAGACGCTTGATATATTCACATAATATTTAGTCGTAAATATAGAAATAAATAACTTAATTAAAGTAAAACAAATATTTGAGGGGGGCTCCCATACAAAATACGTGATTTTAACTAATTGTTTTGCCAAATAATGGTACGGAACCCTTCGTGCGCGAGTCCGACTCGCACTTGGCCGATTTTTATTGTTTTACATACCGGTCTGAATATATGCAGCAGAGCAGACGGTGGTACTGGTAGCACATAATCGTAGGTAGGTTTTAGAAAGAAAGAAAGAAAGAAAGAAAACACATTTATTGGCACACAAGACATACAGGTAAACAACAGAATCAAAAAAATATTTAACAAATAACATAAAACATCAAAATAGAAAAAACAAACCAGTATTACAAACTATGTGGGTAAAGCCCTATATGACGATGTGAGCCAAAAGGTGACGTCTCAGCATAATGCCGCGTACCACTTGGAAGCGGTACGCAACGCTGGTTTTCAGACGTCACCAAGTTGCCATCACGAACGCAGACTAGATCAGCGCGCCCACCGGACGGTAGCCAAACGGTGCGACAGTGACAAACAGGACGACGGTGACAGGAGACGTCAACCATCATGATTTGCGTCTGTTCTCTGGTCATTATTTTACACCACTGGAGGTATTAAACCAAATTTTAATTTGTAATGTTAAAAATATGAAACACGTTGTAACTACATTTGTAATTAAAGATAAGGAGTTTAAATTATACAGAACAATAAGTGTGGATTGCGAAAGAGATTGGGTATCTACTGTAAATAAAATAAATAAAGATAACAGAGTCAGCGACAGGACAGGTATACTTTGGCTAAGAGAGAGGGCTCTCCAGTCACTCACCCGACAGACTTAGCCTGCAATTCCGCCCATCAGTTACTGAGCCTTGTTGACTAATAACTTTTGCACAAGAAATAAAAGACTAACGGGATACATACAACTAGTCAAAAGAAGCTGAACACATACATTGTGTGTGATGAGTTTTCAATTTTAAATGAGTTTTAAATGTTGTTTAGCTGTTAATTTCTTATTGTATTTTTCCTGTAATTGTACCTACCTTTTTTATTCTTCTTCTTTTGATTTCTGAATGTTCCAAAATGTGTTTACGGTTTTCTGTCTGTGCTGTTTTTTGTGAATCAAATACTTAAATGTATATTCTATTCTATGTGGCAGTCCATTGTGCTTTTGTAACGCACGCGTGAATTGTACAGTCGGTTAAGTTCATAAATAAATATCTCTATAGTGCTAAGACACTATTGGGTTCTATATAGTTAATCCAGTAAAAATTATGAAACAACCATCTTCAAGTCTTAAAAATATTTATTCTATTTTAGAATTTTAGGCAAACCAACAGGTAGTTCACTCTTAAAGGTAACTATAGTAATAAGAGGCTAATTATAGGTTTCCACAGATATAAGACACAATTTTTAGGTACAACAGTCCTTTTGAATTTTAACTAAAATACTAACTATAAAAAATGCCGTGGGGTGCCGGAAGTAGAATGTTGCCCCTCCTCTCTTGCCCGTGGATGCAGTAGGAGCCTGCTAAGAGTTACCTCTGGAAGATGGGCAGTAGCGTCATTCTGCGTATCAACATCCCATACTGCGCTCGCCAACCCGTGGTGTCCGTCAGCGTGGTGAGTATGGCAACTGCCCCTTATTGAGATCCATGAGGGAGGCCTGTGTTCAGTAGTAAATGTTTTACGGCTGAAATAAAATGATGACTAACTAAAAACTTTCACTGATTATCAAAGAGAGAATTACTCAGGAAACGTCCAAGACGTTTCGAAGAGATGTTATAAATATATATCTACGATCGCATCATTCCTAACAAAGAACACATCATTAAATAGCTTACTTGCTCTCATAATAAATTAATTCTCTCTGTAGTTTGTTCTCACTAGTAGTATTGAAACTAGTTGCTTTAAGGTACAAGTTGAAAGCGGACGACATGAGGCAGCAGCGGACGACGTGTCGCAGCGACTCTACTGGTTTCTATGTATTTCTATGAAATTACCTCGTTAGTTAGCGACACGAAGCTAGCGACTAATTTCATAGAAATACATAGAAACCAGTAGTGTCGCCGTAGTTAGCGACACGAAGCTAGCGACTAATTTCATAGAAATACATAGAAACCAGTAGTGTCGCTGCGACACGTCGTCCGCTGCTGCCTCATGTCGTCCGCTTCCAACTTGTACCTTTAGTCTTTTTAAACTTTCGCGATCACAACACATTATTACCTTCTATTAGTTTCTGTAATCTGTGTTATTACTCTCTCACACACACAAACACACACACACACACACTGACACATTATTAGTCGCCCCGCGACCACGACCAGGTGCAATCCGGTCGAAGCGACGGGATTAAAATAAAGGTAATTACGCGATAAATACCCGATAATCCAATATAGAGGTAGTAATAACTAGTTGCTTTATCGAAATCCTATCGTAATAAATATAACTCTTGATACTGATGATGAGTTAATAGGTGTGACGATATATGGATAGGTATATTAGAGTGTTAGCCGTGGGGTGCCGGCAGTAGAATGTTACCCCTCCTCTCCTACCCGTGGATGCAGTATGAGCCTGCTAAGGGACACCTCCGGAAGATGGGCAGCAGCGTCTTTCCGTATACCAACATCCCTTACTGCGCTCACCAACCCGCCTGCCAAGCGTGGTGAGTATGGCAACTACCCCTCATGGAGATCCATGAGGGAGGCCTTAGTTCAGTAGTGGACGTTTTACGGCTGAAATGATGATGAAATGATGATTAGAGTTTACAATTTATTGCGGCCACTGTACATCCTACCGCTCGCGTGGTTCCCACCATTTCCCGGCACTTAGCGCTCTCCATTACCGGGCCCCGTGCAGGTCAACAACCGCCGCCGCGGCGCGACCCAGCGCTGGATGCAAAACAATTGCCACTATCCGCTATCGATTTTACGACTTTGCTGCCTTTCGTTTTATGGTTGTTTTAATTTGGTAATATAGTATAATTATAGTAAATATGTCTTGTTTAATGTAAGATGTAAAAGTAAGTTTGTTTTGATGTCTAGTGTCGTGTTTTAGTGTCGTTCTACAGATTGTTTTAAATGTATGTATAAGTTGCAAAAACAGTACTTAACCCATGCTCCATCACCAGTTCGGACGTACCAATTTATTATTAATAATTAGTTTTAATCTCATTTTAAGTGAACTGTACTGTTCTTATGAGAAATGAATTCTTTAAACAATGGTTTCCGGGACGGAGCGGAGAATTGCGAGGTCTTATTTCATTTATTTATTTTATTTCATTTATTTTTTATTTCATCATCGTCATCATCTCAGCCGTAGGTCGTCCACTGCTGGACATAGGCCTCCCCTTCTCTGTGTTCTGTGGGCCTCCCTCATGGATCTTCAAGGACTGATCATGAGGGGTTGTTGCCATACTAGCCACGCTTGGCAGGCGGTTGGCGACCGCAGAGTAAGGATAGAATACATCTTCTGGAGATATTCACGAGAGGAGGGGCAACATTCTACTGCCGGTACCCCAAGGCATTAAATTCTATCAATTCTAATATCAATTATCAATTCAATTCTAAATTTAATTTAGTTAAACAATCTAGCTAGAGAAAGGCCGCGGCTAAAGTCAGCTTCAGACGTATTGACCTGTTCTATCCTCTGACTAAAGGTGCGCTTACACAGGAGCAATAATAGTTCGGCAACACGAAAGGATCAATCTGGAGTAATTAGTGGAGCAATATGCTCCTATTTCAATAAAATGCGTCAATTGTCTCAGCTATATTGCTTCAAATTGCTCCATTTATTTACATATTTAACTGAATTGCTCGTGTAGGAAAATACTGTCTAGTTTCTTGGAGTTGCCCCTTATCGCTCCATATTGTTGTTGCGAAGCATTTTGCCAAATTGATGCTTGTTGCCGTTGGCGTAAATTGCTCGATACTTTGTCACGTCACAATCGACCTCTCACTAATATCCCGCTAATATTATAAAGCCGAAAGTTTGCTTGGATGGAGGTTTGTTACCTCTTCACGCAAAAACTAGGCTACGGATTGAGCTGAAACCTTGCACACGATAGATGTTGACCAGGATTAACACATAGGCTACTTTTTATTCGGGTACAACGCATGCGAAGCGGCGGGCACAAGCTTGTTGCACATAATGGAGCAATTTTGATTGCCCATGTAAGCGCACCTCAAGGAGGGCGCTCTTAGGCGGGCCGGACATTCGCTTCGCCAGTATTTGTTGAAGGGCAAGGGCGGCCCGATACAGTTAATACACATGCTGTAGCCGAATAATGAAAATTAAAAAAAAATATTTATTCAGCAAAAACAAGTTTGGATAATTTACAATGACTTAAACTTACTTAGTAGCATTAACTTAAAATTAATTTTACATTGTACTTATTTAAAATTTTAACACAATTTAAGTCAACTTCTCGATTTGCTGGTGCAAGTCCTATTAAAGTTACCTATGATACCCACACAAGATTGAAAATCTGTATCGTGGGCATCGATACGTTTACCTTTTGATTTAGGGCCTCGGCTAGGGTTAACTGGGAAGTTACTGTATTAAAATTACAATAATATGGTATCTATGTGTAGTTACATATAATAATAAAATTTTAATTTTAATTTTAATTTTAATTTTAATTTATATATGTTATATATGTACATATATATAATATTAATAATAATAAAAGTTTGGCAAGTGCCGAACGGATAGTTCGTTCGAGCTATATCATCATCATATTAGCCTAAGGAGTGCAGTCCACGTCCACTGCTGGACAAAGGCCAAGGATCTCCGAGATCATGAGAGGGTTGTTGCCGTACTCGCCACGCTCGGCAGGCGGGTTAGCGAGCGCAGTACGGGATATTGATACACGGAAAGACGCTACTGCACATCTTCCGGATGTAATAACCCTTTGCAGATTTTTACTGCATCCACGGGCAAGAGCAATATTCTACTGCCGGCACCCCACTGCCTCGGGGGCTTTGTCGGGCTATATACAGGTCGGCAAATTTGCTTCTATAGTATTTGTTGAAGGACAAGGCCGGCTCGAAGCAATTACCACACATGCTGTAATTTATTGCACTTCTGATCTATTAATTGATCACCAAAATCCGACTGGTATAAGCCGGGCAGTTTGTTTCCCGATAATTCATGTACATTATATTCTATTTTGCCGCCCGGTTGTGTCGATTTTTGCCGGCCCGGAAATGTTTAGCTCCCCTATGCTGAGAGGTTACTGACACTTTATAAAACGTCTATTATAGAGGTTACGGCCTTAATTTTATTGAATTGGAAATTTTGTCCAATCCCACCGCTGATAAACTCGTATTAATTCAATTACGAAAGACTCCAAATTAAATAAATCTGTTCAACGGGGTAGAAAAAGAAAACAGATCTAAAATACCACTTCAAAAATCTCTCCTTAGATACAATACAACATGTCAACAAGGCAAAGTCACCCCACAGCAGAACGTGACAAAGCACAAGTTGGCACGGCCCTACACTTCATCACAGTCCAATCAAGGCCCAATGAACGCTCATTATAAATATGGAGCGGCGACTAACCTTGTATCGAGAGCTTGTCTTGTCCCGAGAGGGAATGGAAGCAAATTGGCCAACCACGTCTTTATAGATGATTCATTCAGCGTCAGTAACTCATTCATTCATGCTAAATGGCTGCAGTGCCAAAGAGCATTAAATATTTAAGGCCAGGTTATTCCAGCGGCGGACTGAAAAAGAGCGCGCGGACGCGACATACTTAAATTCTATGTAAATTCGTTTCAAACATTTTTTTGTAGGTTTTCAGAATAACTAATCGTTAAATATTCTCCTAAACCTCGTTGCCTATTTTCTGAGATGTCTTCTGAGAGTATAGAGGTAAATTGATACACTTGAAGTACAACGACAAAAGCGAGCAAAAACTATCCTTCCTTCATAATTTCCTAATCAGCTGAAGTGATAAATATTGTGTTTTGAACCGTTTATAAATCAATAACGTTTATTCAACTATAACATATATTCCCGATCTAAACGGGTATTAATCATTTAAATTGAATCAAAAATTGGCTAATTTAGGATACGGGAAACGGTACGGCTGGTCCACCAGTGTGCGACGCTTGGAATTTCTCTGTAGGATGAAATCAATCAAAACAAGGTTATTCAATAGACGACCAAAGTCGTCGACATACCACATAGGATAAGATAGCTTAAGTGGCAATGGGCCTGGCCATACTTGTCGAATAATGAGTTCTTGAATAATGACCGCGACTCGGAACAAGTGGCGGGACGACCACCAGCTACGTGTGGAGATTTATTTATTTATTATCATCTAAAATTATCACTATCATACATAACAGACCCCCGAAATTCCCCAATTCAATAGTGTAACGTCAACATTTTTAGTCATACAAGTAAAATCATAATTAATACATAAAATCAATTTAAAAACATTATAACTTAAAGTTAACAGAGTAGCTGATGATTAGCGAACGGTTCTAATCATTACTCCACCTAGCTCTCCTTAGTACCTATCTTTGGTCTCCCTTCTTACAGAGACCAGAAGAGTTATCCGGGGTCGTCAAGTTTTAAGTGTGCTTACTGATATAATAAAGCACTTGTTAAGAATGTGCAAAAGATCCAATGACTCATGAAGCCGCCAGGAGCCAAGCACGAGTGAGTCTCTTTTTACGGGTGAATCACGCGATTCACAAGAACCTATAAAATATGCCAAGAAAGTCGCAAGCTCAGGAAATAAAACTGGGAATAGAATAGATACTTCCTTCTGGTAATAGCAATACGATTGCTCAATGCGTATTCATCATTTCAGCTATAAAACGTCCACTGATGAACACAGGCCTCCCTCATGGATCTCCATGAGGGGTAGTTGCCATACTCACCACGCTTGGCAGGCGGGTTGGTGAGCGCAGTATGGGATGTTGATACACGGATAGACGCTGCTGCCCATCTTCCGGAGGTATCCCTTAGCAGGCTCTTACTGCATCCATGGGCATGTGAGGAGGACTATCATTCTACTGCCGGCACCCCACGGCGGCGTATTATCAGAAGGAAAATAATTATTCTATTAAGCATAATGTTTCGTCATGCATGTACGCCATGCAAGGCTGCCGAGTCTGCGGAAGACAAAAGCAAACGTACCCGTAGTCCCGGCAAGGCTGCGGGTTTTTTAAAAAAGTGTTTTAAAAAGTGTTTGGGTGAATTTCTACAAAATTATTAAATTACTTTTAAACTTTTACATACTGTTGAATGAAAGACAGAAGCAGCAGCGATACCAGTTTATTCATCAGCGGACGAAAAGGAAAAGAGCGCTGTACAACAATAAATTCTACTTAATTTATAGACATTCGTCATGCCGACCCTCCCGCGACAGATGGCAGCACTAGTCTTGACGTATCTGATTCGTAACATTTCTTATAAATTATTTTAATTGTGGCCACACTGTGACAGATACCATGGAATGATTTAAAACGAAATGTCAACGTCAAGACCAGTTGTTTACATTTGAAACTATCAATTAAATATAATGCATAATAATATTCATCATGTCATGACTGATTTGTTGTAAAATTTTAATAAAATATATTTTAAAATTATTAAATAACTTGACACTGGCGGAATTTTGTAAAACTAAACACAAAAAGCCATAAAATAAAAAGACAAGACAAATATAATGCATGAGATTGCGGTTAAAATATTGTAAAAGTTACTATTTATGACAGTAAATAACATGAATAGTGAATACTAGGTTACAAAAAGGTGCAAAGCTTGCTTTCAGACATAGTGAATACATGGATTACTGAATTTATTTAAAATGATGGCTTACAATACATACATTCCGACTATACTTTTTCTACTGGTGGAAAGCCTAATAAGAAGAAAAAACTAAATCTGCGTATTAACATAGGCCGATCTAAGTTCGAAATTAATACAGCGTCAACATGCTTGTATGTTGTACGGGACGCGATCGTGCCTATAGCATGATTTGATGGATTAGAACTACCAGCACGTATACTGTCCTGTCAGCTGAGTCAAGCCTAGGGGAAAGAACAGGTCATCTCTGAAGCCAACTAAGCCGTGGAGCTGACTGAACTAACTCACGATATTATAATTTACAGAGTACGTGTCTAATAGACGTTTTGAGTAGTAAATCCATTACTTCAACTTTCAACTCTTTTTATTCACTAGAGAGACAGAGATGTTTGCTTTCTGTCCTTCTCTTTCAGCCGTCGGACGTCCACTGCTGGAGAAATGCCTCCCTCGTACTGGTCATTTGTACAGTACTGATCATGAGGGGTGTTTCCATACTCACCACGCTTGGCAGGCGGGTTGGCGAGAGCAGTACAAAATGTTGATATCATCATTTTCATCATCATTTCAGCAGTAAAACGTCCACTACTGAACACAGGCCTCCCTTATGGATCTCCATAAGGGGTAGCTGCCATACTCACCACGCTTGGCAGGCGGGTTGGCGAGCGCAGTACGGGATGTTGATACACGGAAGGACGCTGCTGCCCATCTTCCGGAGGTATTCCTTAGCAGGCTCTTACTGCATCCACGGGCATGAAATGTTGATATGAATGCTTGGAAAGACGCTGCTGCCCATCTTCCGGAGATATCCCTTGGCGGAATCTTACTTCATCCACGGACAAGAGAGGAGGGGGTCACATAACAAAACCTCTGCTTACTTTAGGGTTAGACGGTGCTGTGTGAAATGGAAGTTTTTATCTAGGTAACTTCTAGTTTTAATAAATCTCAGAATACATCAAGACATATGGCTAACACGTCTTTCTAAAACCATAATGACCAGTCAACACAGTTTATGGAGGAAGCTGGAATGGAATGATGGATGTCCATGATATTCCATAGTTGCCATACTCACCACGCTTGGTAGGCGGGTTGGCGAGCGCAGTACGGGATGTTGATATACGGAAAGATGCAGCTGCCCATATTTCGGAGTTATCGCTTAGCAGGCTCTTACTGCATCCCCAGGCATGTGAGGAGAGATAACATTCTTCTTCCAACACCCCACGGCCCGACATTAAGTAGAAGAAGGACATAAGATTATAGAATGCTAGCAGCGCCCTGCGGTTTCACCTCGTAGTTCCCATCAATACGGAAATCTCGGGAATACGGGGAACAGTACAGCCTATGTTACCTACTCGCTGATAATGTAGATTTCCATTATTGAAATCGGCAATCGGTCTAGGCGTGAAAGCAAACTCACATCTGCATTTATAATATTTGTTAGGGAGTTAGAATATTAAAAATGATACTGTATTATATGATGGCCTATATCAGCTGAAATAATGACTTTAAATTTATGCCAGAAATGTTTATCACCATGTTTTGATTCGTCTTTCTTTCTAGTTTAGATTTGCGATTCTTATTGCAGGGTTTATTATATATTATTCCAGACAAAATGATACTTAGGCTGTAAAATAACATTAAGATAACAAAAGTAAATCTATTAACAAAGACATAAAGTCAAGGGTCTTTTTTATTTATTTTAAGGGGTTTTAGCCACAAATTGATAGGGTTTTAAAGTTTCAATTTATTTAACAATTTTTACAACGTTTTCCTTTAAGCTGTTTCAGAAATCACGATACCTAAAATATCGGCTGCGATGACCTACTTCGCTGTGATTGTACTAATTTCGTTTCCATTTTATTTCTGACTATTCGATATTATTTAGTCTATCTTAGGAAGAAAGGTAAACTCATCTTTAGAAATAGCACTAGCATTGCGCTCCTGGCATCTTAATCAAGGAAGACATGTCTACAATCTGTTTACCAACGACGCAAGCAAACATCAACTCTAACGTCAACAAAACTACGTTTACGATGGAAAGCACGTTGATGCAACTCACTATTTATACCCATATGAATGGAATCTCCAGCCAAACAAAAATCTATGCGTATTTGTGTAGACACGCAGACATAACCTATAGCCCAAGCCCGCGGCTTGGAAAGACTTTTACCCTGATGAAAACTGTCCTATTTGTAATGCTAGGACATATCCTACATATCAGACAAACAATCCGGTCGCTAATTTTGGCGTAAAAAACAATCAAACTTCCAGACGGTCATATGTTGGTGTTTTTAATATGGGATGGTATTTACCCGTCGCTTCCCCAGCTTGTACCGTGGACGCCTGAAGTGGTCCATTGTAGCCTTCGTCATAAAGTCCGCATCACTGTCACTATCACTACCACTACACTATTTGTCCATGATACTGTTGTGCGTTTGCGCAGAGGAGCTATCGGCGCGGTCGACGGTCGCTGCGCGCTAAAAATAACGTGCACCGAGGTTGTCCGTGCGCGGCTCACTGCCGGTACGTGCACACTGATGGATGATGAGAGATATCTCATTAATTTACCTTTTATACACCGAATATTGTGTGCCATGATTTGAGTCTTTTTGAGTTTCCCAACATTTTCACAGGCGCATGTAACTCTATCGAATTATCGAATAATGAAGTTATGCTATTTAGCATACTAGGACCCTGACCTTACTCACTACTGGATTAAGGCCTCGCTATGTTATGCCACAATTTATTACCTACAAAATTAAAAATGTATAATACGATAGTCAGACATTATCATCAGACATTGCGTGGATTTACAGTTTAGTAAGTTCTATTGGTGTTTGTTTGGTCCGTGGTTCTATTGCGAAATGTGAAATACAAAAATGTGAAATAAAAACGTTTCAGTTTATAAAAGCGTATCTAATAACTTATCCGCTCGTTTGGTTTTGGTTAGGTATGACATTTTTTTTCTCAATTCATTGTACTTTGGCTAGCGGTCACAATTCGGCCTTCGTACAATGACATTTTGAAAAACTATGACGGACAGAGGAAAAATTGTGAATATGGCCAATGCTCTAAAATGACCCGAAATTTTAACCAAATGATTTAAACCTAGGACACTTAGGATAACACAACATTTAAATTATTTATTTGCTTAGTAAAAATGATGACGATAGGTAAGGAATAAGAGGATCAATGATTGATCAAAACTTTGATTCAATCAAGGCATAATTTTTGTTCAAGAAATGTAATTCATTCGATTCATATCGATGTTTCCCGCCGAACTGCAGCAACGCTCTTCTGTCAGTTATCATCATAACATTATCTCCGCTGATCTTGTCTTCCTATCTCAAAGACGTAAGGTATATCGTCCTAGGTGAGACTTAGACAATGAATGGCTAGATTTGAGCAGCTAACGGTTCCGCCGTACGTACTCGTCATTGATGTGTGCGTAGCCGTTAGCAAAAGTGAGCGCTTGAGATAATGTTCATAAATGGAAGGAACGATCACTGCTATTTTAGATTTGCTTCAATTTCCTTCGCCTTCACTGTTACAAGGCATAAATGCATGTACCAATGAGTAAATAATATTAAGCTCGACCCTGATAAAGGCAATGCTGTGCCTATAAAAGCTTATCAAAATATAAAAATAAGCAGCCATCCTAATTTCTACTTCTCATCACTAAATTGAAATGTTCGCCACGCCATCTATGACTTTTCTTGTGAACCAAACATCAAAAAGGCGAACGACAAAACGAAGAACCATTCAAAGTTCTCAAATCCAGAAAACTGGAGTAGTTCACTTCGTAGTTTGCAGGAATGACAATAGGTGGCGCTGTCTTGTTATTTAGTTCCACCACGACAATAATTTTGTAGATGGCGTTAGTAGATCTGATTTGAAGTGGAGAAAAACGATAGACTGAAATACAAAAAAAGTATAACCGCCTAGTATCAAAATGTAAGGCTTATTTTATTTATTATGTGTTTACAGTGTGTTTAGCTAAAATCTCTTCATGTTTGACGATAGTCCTAGACTTGGTTGTTTCCTCATATAAAACACGACCTTGCGTAAAAGGGGTTGGTGCTTTACAACTCTGACAAACACCAGATTTTACTTAAGAAAAACTTCAAAAACAGCTTATTGGCTACTTCCAAATCACATCCAATATAATCCAGGTATCAAATTCTGAACAATAACATCTCATCAATGAATGAAAGTCCATAAAAACAGTAGCACTCTCGTTTATGTGATCTGGCATTCTTCCAGCGCGGTTATAGTAGGTGTCGTAGTACAAAATGTTATTTGCGCAACATAACCGTCAAATTAAATATTTTTCTACGCGATTCGGAGAGGGAACTTATCGTGGTTGGCCTCTTGCCCACTTGCGAGGCGCCGAATAACAAATATGTTGATTGATTGTAGAGATACAGATTTGGTTACTTAATTATTATGAAGTGGTGGTAGGTATATTGTAACTCTTTTGTCCGTTTCGTAGTAGATAATCTTTTAGTAAATGCATCTAGTAAAGAGAGAGCAGATGATATTATAGACCGTGTAATAGACCTTTAAACAGACGTCGTACGGTAATACTAGGAAACGAAAAAAATTTACCAGATCAAAAGTGACTCAAAGATAAGAAGGCGCAAAAACGCGTGAATGTAAGTTGCCGATGATGTTACTTCTAATAACTGAAAAAAATCGCGCTTTATTCTAAACATTTTTTTAAGTGCAAAAACTGTTTTTATTACATTGCCCGCGCACTCTTACATGTTATAAAATGCATCGTAACTGTTTCTGAAAATTTACTGAGTGAACTTGAACCATCATGGGGTAGTCTTTTTTAAACTTTCGCGATCACAACACATTATTAACATACATATAACCGGGTATTTATCGCGTAAATTACCTTTATTATTTCCCGAAGTTTACGCAATTTACGCGATAAATACCCGGTTATATGTATGTTAATAACATCATGGGGTAAATCGAAGAATACATACCAAAACAACTGATTTAACTGCAGTCTTTGACACAAATGGAACTAAGAAATGTAACGTCGTATTTTTCGTCATCATCAAGGAATTGGACAATATCGATGACCACCATAGAAATTGTCCGTGGTCATAGATATTGTCCTATTGTCGCAGATATAGATAATTTTGCGCCGTGTCATAAGTTCTCTATTACGTCGATGCTTTACCACTCCTATTGGCTCAGTGGTGTCAAAATTCATAGGCATGGTGTTATCTTTTGAAAACGAAGATTGGCTGGTTATTTTATACCTTAGAGTACCTTGAAAATTCGAACTGTAAGATGGAGATCTTTCACGCCAGGATAGACTGTTGTATGGCTCTGGGAGCGAACTTGCTTCACCTTTAACAGTCCTCCACCGCTTCTGTCGATGTCACTCGAGTCAGGATCTTTCTTGTAATTCAATTTCTTAATTCGATACTTCCACGAATACCTTGTATTTTGGGCCATTGACAGAGGAGGCATTCTCACCAGTACCTTTTCTTCACCAGTGACTACTGTAAAATCTGATGGTACGATGGCTTGAAGTTATAATTTATCTTGGTATATCTCATCGGTGGTCATCTTTCTACTCCTCTAACATCTTATACACAACCCTAGCTGCTTACATCTTATCTCCCTTTTAATACATTCCTAATCTACTAAAGAGTACTTCAGAGCATTCGCTTCTAAAAATATCCTCCTAATCCAGCGCGCGACATCAAAATTGTATCTGTAAACATCCAATTAAAGAAACACGCGAGATTTCAGTACAAACGGACAAGTCCTTCCTCCGGTATAATTACAGAGTCTGAAATAGACGGTGTCGTTCACCCGGCGACATATTTGGTTAAGTCCAAGTTTGGATTGCGGGACACTTAGCTTTGAATCTTTGATATGTCTCGCACGCGCCGTGCATTTGGACTGCCCGGTTTTACAGATGTTAACGAAACGATGGAGTGGATAGTATGTGATTATTAGTGGGACATCGGGGTCGGATGGAGGTTTAGTTTTAATTCATCATCTCAGCCGTAAGGCCTTTGCCCTGCAGTAGGAAACATCAGGCTTATAAATAAATAAATCTCAGCCGTAGAACGGACATAAGCCTTATCAATGGATCTCCAAGTACTAATGATGAGGGGATTGCTTCCATACTCGCCACGCTTGGCAGTAGGGCTGGCTAGCGCAGTACGGGCTATTGATACACGGAAAGGCACTGCTGCTCATCTTCCGGAGGCATCCCCTAGGCGATTTTTACTGCATCCACGGGCAAGAGAGATATATATACAGGGTGCCCAGTAATTAATGGATAACCCTGCAGGTACTTGTGGGGGGCAGGGGGACAACTCATAAAAAAAATAAAAAAAAGTCTATCTGCAACGGTTTATGATTTTTTAGACTTAGACAGGTAAAGGACCAAGGAGAGCCAAAAAGTGTTGTTAAGTTCAACGAATTTAGAATTACTTTCGAACCCCGAAATTGCAGTGTAAACTGCTGATTAATAAATACCTCACTCATCTCCTAAGAAAGATTTTACATATACCTACATCGTGAAATTTGACTGAGAAATTATCTTCATCCGCAACATCCATGATGAAATCTCAGAGTTCTGTCTTAAAGATAGAAGTCTAGAAGTTAGAAGAGGTTCCGTAATCGGTGGCTAGGGTCTAGAAAATGACAAGCTTAGACTTAGTCATTTAAAAGTGTTATAATTTTCCGCGCACGTGTTGACCGGCGCGTGCGCAGTGGGCGGGCGCGGTGGGCGGATTACAACGACGAGTTACATTGCACTGTTTAATGAGGAGGGAATTACTTTTATCGCTGCATTTTACTGTTCCTGAAATTATTTTGATTTATACTGTTGATTTATTAACGGGTGATCTTATTGAGATTAAATTTAAGATGATGGCTATTAAATATCTTTACATGTTTTCAGTTGGCTAAATGTAAAATATTGGAAGTGATAGGAATTTTGCTATGGCTAAGTTTGTTAATTCTCTGCAGGTATGATTAGTACCTGTGTAGGGATTTACAAAAAAATGTTTATAGGTATTCTATCAATCTCATGGTACCTTAAATAACACATCTTAAGGTAACACAAACTCTGCTTATATTGGAGCTAGATGGTGATGTGTGAATTGTCCAGCATTATTTATTTAACATGCACGCATCTTTATTGGTTGAAAAAAAATCACCCAATAGTAAAATATTTTAACTTTTGAAACTATCATAGTGGTGAACACTTTATTGCAATATTTTCGGGATGTTTACCATTGTTTGAATCACAAACTTTACCCTTGAACCACCATGTCTATTAGTAAAAAACTTATAAAATCTACCCAGTAGTTTTTGAGTTTAGCCATAGAAGTCGGTAACTACTTATTTATTATTTATTTATTTATTTTGATCCTTGTGTAAAATAATTAAGAGGTATGTAAGATGTTTACAATAATATGGATGGGGCTTTCTTGTTATACCTTTATTTAAAGTACATTTACATAACAATTTTACTTTAACCATTATTGTATTTTCTAAAGTAAAAGCTTTCTATAACTGTTATCGTAACGAAGCGTAATTACATTAATTTTAACATTGTTCAATGTTTCGTAATTCTATGTACTGTTAACATAGTAGAAGCATACAAATTATACAAATACATTATAATAGTTACCGTGAGGTGCCGGCAGTAGAATATCACTCCTCCTCTCCTGCCCCTGGATGCAGTAAGAATTTGCTAAGGGATATCTCCGGAAGATGGGCAGCAGCGTCTTTCCGTCTAAGAACATCCCGAACTGCGCTCACCAACCCGCCTGCCAAGCGTGGTGAGTATGGCAACAACCCCTCATGCACTTGGTAAGTCAATGAGGGAGGCCTATGTCCAGCAGTGGATATCTTACGGCTGTAATGATGATGATGATTAGAAAATTGTAATGTGCTGTGATCGCGAAAGTTTAAAAGAGATAACTGTATAAGTTATATGTCAAATATATGTAAAAACCGAGTATTTGCACCAGGCATGGTTCCGGCAGTACGCCGTGGGGTGCCAGCAGTAGAATGATACCCCTCCTCTCATGCCCATGGATGCAATAAGAGAAGATGGGCAGCAGCGTCTATCCGTGTATCAACATCCCATACTGCGCTCACCAACCCGCCTGCCAAGCGTGGTGAGAATGGCAATTAACCCTCATGGAGATCCATGAGGGAGGCCTGTGTTCATCAGTGGACGTTTTATGGCTGAAATGATGATGGTTCCGGGAGGACTCTGGTGCAATCCAGTCGAAACGTCGAAATTATAAAGTTAATTTACGCGATAAATACCCGGTTATTATGTGTATTGATAACTTATACAGCGTCAGCAAATGGTAGATAATTTATTCTACGTGTCGGTCGATTAATATTTAATTACCAGAATTCATCAAAATTAAATAAAATACCTGTTTTCCAGATAAACTATCATAAAATTGTGAATGCCACAATCAAAATTGGCACGAGTCCCGCAAACCCTAATGAGTACATACCACAGAAGCAGAGCTAGTTGGAAGCAAGTATCACGTACATGTGGCTCGTCGCGAGTGAGTCAGTCCCTTCGCCGAGGGCGCGCGACACCTCTATTTCTAGCCGCTGCAATAACAGTACCAATGGTATTTTTATTACAGTCCCGTTTTATTTCAGCTTACAATTTGACAAAATAAAAATAAGAAGGGCCGCTGTAACGCGACACGCGCCGCGTGCTTCATTGCTGTGTTACCACCAGCTGCCACTATTGGAACCGTACGAATCCAGCAATGTAAGTGGAATTTAGTTTAAAATCAGCGGCCCTTTAATGAGAGTGCGTTCACCTCGAAGTGGTTTAAAGTAGTGTGTTTTTGGACGGAGCGTGTCGTCCGTTTCCGTATTAGAGTTCTTCAGAGTCTAATGGGCTGCGAGGTCGCAGCGAGCTTTGAAGATTAGTTTCACAGCTTTTTGGGAGGTGACGAAATGCTGCTTGAATTGTTACTTTACTTTTATTGATTACATTATACTTAAAGGATTTATACTTAAAGGATCGCTACTGAATACCTACCTTATTTGTGTTGAGATTAGATATACCTATTCTGACACTGAAGCTGAATCGAGTTAAATTGGAATGGTTTTTATGAATCATCCGCTATTTTTATGAAATATAAAAAATGTCAAGGTAGAAGATATTATTCGGAAAATTAGTAGGTACCATGCAGCCAGGTGGATGCAGAAGCTGGTTACTAACATAAACCGAAGACATAATTAAAAGACACATTGTTGGAGTCCTATTATACCATCCTACTATAATACTTTCCTACCATCTTCCCAGCTAAGTCGACTGTAAGTAAGAGGAAAGAACAGGTGAAGCTGACTAGGGAGCATCAGTACCAGTTGCTAGCGCTGTATAAACCATCAAAAATAGATGTGCAAGGCCCTATCTATAAACTTACCCTAATGCTTAAGCCTGATGATGTTTATTAACTATTGGGTGAATTCTCTTCACCTTCATCGCCTCAATAAGCAGAAAATATGGCAATTTTCATAAAACCCCCATCAACGCCATAAAGCGAGCTCACCGCAGCGCCGCGATACAATCAGACATAAACACGCCAAAACTTCCTTCCAACTCGAATAAATTTAACACCTGTCCGCTTCAAACCTATCCGAAAAAGTGGATTTATCGTGCCGGGCGACGTACATTACCACTTTAGTTGGGGGGTCCTTTGCGCCCCGCTAAGACAGTAAGGAATCGTGCCGCGGAACTTCGTGTGAAAGGTGATCACGCAACGCCGCGACCGCATCTCGCTAGTTATTTCCTCCTAAATAATTGTTGCCATCAACGATGCCGAATGTTTCTGCGTTTCGGCTTGGCCACATTTTTAGCTGAAGCAGGTTGCTATCGGATCACTTAATTGATTCACTCGCAGATACAGGACTCGCCATTAGTCCTAAAATCTGGACCAATTGTATGTACAGATCAGACCTGGGATGAAACTGGCAATGTTGAAGGTACCGTTTGGAAAAGCCAACCTGTAGTTATTTGGTCGCTTTTCCTGACACCTTGCGGTGTAAGGACCCTCATAGATTTTTCATTGCGGGAACAACAACCCCTTTCACCAAGAGGAGTCGTAGTGACTTATTCTGAGGCAGATGGTCTAAAACCTCTATACTTACAACTGAGAACATTTCTTGTGTGTATTTGCACTGAGATCTGCAGCGTGTAGATATTATTCCAAAACTTTATTTAAAAGAGACTAGGCATACATGCATGACGACGCTAGGTTTAAATCTAATTTAAACAACTAGCTAATAAGCAATTTTTTGTATTTTAAAGTGTAAACCCACACTAAGGTTCGTTTATAGAAATGAAAAATGCAATATTTTTTTTTGTTTCCGTCTGGACTCGAACACGTAACGTGCAGACGAACACCTTTACGCAGGCTGCCTTTAAGCCGCGTCCGCTGCGCCATGTTTTGAACAGAACATTGTTCGAAAACATAAGAAAGGGGCGTGGCCTAAATGTTTTGTCGAGCAAATACACTTGAACGTGTTTGCCGGACTTTGTGGAAAACATCCCCCGCGTTCGTCTGCGGGCGGGGGGCAATTGTTAATTTTATGTTCGATTTTTTTTTTGGTTCGTTTAGAGAAACGAAAAATGCAATATTTTTTTTTACACAGGAAGACGTTTCGTTCGGAACATTAATGAAAGTGTTTTGTTGTGACTATGGAGTGCATTGTGGAGTGGAATCCAGAGACACGAAATCTATTTCTTTTTCTTCTTCCAAGAACTAAATCCACCACAGCCAAAACAACGTTAACGTCTTCCTTGTCGCTGCTATTTTTTTCTAATATGAAGTTTTGAACTTTGTTTACTGAACAATGCTAAGTCGCAGCGGACGGGAAATGTTTTGAACAAACAAGGTTCAAGGACAATGTTTGTTCAAAACATGGCCACGCCTTTACAAATTCGGCTACAGAGAAACTAACCGTCGTCGGGTCGAAAATCTTGACTGCATTTATCGGTGTTTTTCGAGTCCCGTCGAGACAAAAATTTTGATTGCATTTTTCATTTCTATAAACATAAGCTAATATTACAACATTGTCTCGGATCTGTATCTAAGTATTTATTATATCAAGTTTCCATAGTGCTCTTTGGGATTAAATGGTGCTGTATGTAGTATCCAGCATTATTTATTTACTTTACCTCGTATAAGTCCGTCTCCGGACTCTTTATACGCTCTGAGCTTAGGACTCTAATAAACCTCGAGGATTAAATCAATGAATAAACCTGAGTTAAAAGCAGGGTATCTATCAAGACGACGCCTATGCCCTGTTTGCTTAAAAAAAAAAGAGAGTTCTTGTGATGTGTCCGAATAACCCCTAAGAATCTCAAAGCACCTGCTGGTAGTGTGACCTCGTCAATCCAGTAACGAGTACTTACGTGTTATGACTGCGGCTATTTTCAGTTTGATTGTTACGTGGTTTGATTGTTACTGCGTTAGTTTATTTTATTGAGCTTTCCGGGAAATACGTATGACTTTAGTTTTATCTCGCCTTAGACTTGTTCACATTCACGGTGAGAGTGTTCCCGGCATCTGCACTAGATGATTCTGCTGTTTGATAATAAGTCCATCAAAGAAAGGTGATGTTTATATACCCTAGTTTGTAGTGAATTAATAATAATGCCGTATACCCGCGATCCGCTTAAGACAAAGTCGTGTGACTAAATCAGTAACATAATGGTATATGTATATACAAAAATTAAATAGTTGCTCTATAAAGTGGTCATAGGTAATTTACCTTTATGAGATAATAACAATAATATGTTTCTTGAGATATTTCATTTTTTCCGTTCGATAAGTGACAATACTTAACACATTTATCCATTTTATACACTACATACAAAGCTATTACAACTAGAAATACAATTCAAAGCCTCACGTGCCCATAAACTGAAGAATAGAATACTTTTCAAAAGACAAGCATTAAACACTGGAAAGGATAGTAAAAAGGCAATAATATTCAAGTTTATTAGTCCATCCCTAATGGTATATAACCGA
Source organism: Pasiphila rectangulata (assembly GCA_963082625.1). NCBI lineage: Eukaryota > Metazoa > Arthropoda > Insecta > Lepidoptera > Geometridae > Pasiphila > Pasiphila rectangulata. Next base: position 22,422,052 of record OY720238.1, on the reverse strand, counting down.
GGTGCTAGTGTCTATTTCACACAATACTACAGTTTCGTACAAACTTAGACATGTAAGTATTGGGAGCACGCACTTTGCGTGACGCTCTGTTTACACGAGCTACTGGCACAGCAAGTCAGTGAGCAGGCAAGTTAATGAACTTGTCCGCTTGCTACATGCATAAAAAATCTATCTATGTAGTATAATGTATTAAGTATATCAGCCATCTAGTCATCTAATCATCAGAGAGCAGACTCCGTTGGTATGGACACGTAAAAAGAATACCACCAGAACATATAACCCAAAAAATTATAACTCTGAACTTGCCTGGGCCCAGACGCAGAGGAAGGCCAAAAATAAGTGGACAGACCTCATTACAGAAGATCGAATAGACTGCAATGTTTCCCAAGACGACGCGTTGGATAGAGCGAAGTGGAGAGAAAAGACCATAATAATTGCCAAGGAGAGAGAGAGCCATCTAGTGTAGTATGTATCAATAATGATTGAAACAACGCCCGATGTCTATGTTATTCGAGTAACACAGACAAAAACTATGATGATGATTTTCAAACCATAAAAAACATCGCCCAAATCCAAGTCACTAAGATATAATAAATAATAATAATAAATAATAATATGAATGATATAATAAATAATGCTGGACAATTCACACAGCATCATCTAGCCCCAAACTAAGCAGCGCTTGTGTTATGGGTACTAGATGACTGATATACTTAATACATTATACTACATAGATAGATATTATTATATAAAGAAAAACAACCAAAACACCCTGAACATACTATGATTTTTACGACATTAATGAATTTATTAATTTTAAGGCATAGACATACTTGAGTTAATTAATTGCATGCTATAGAATAGTTAAACATGAGCTTAAGTCATCACATAATCTTATTCACCTTACATACCCATGTTTTATGCAATAAAAATAAAAAAAAACAGAAAAAAAATATCATTTCACTTCATAAAAATATCTGCAGATCGTACAAACATTCGTCCCGAGGCGGGGATCGAACCTGCCACCTCTTGCGTCGCAGGCTGACCTTTGCCCGCTGCGCCACAGAGGTTTTCAAATTGAAACAACACATGTTTTTGTTATTCGAGTTAGTTAATTTTTTATCATTGATATTAATATTTTCAAATCATAAAAAAACTGCCGTGAGGTACCAGCAGTAGAATGTTGCCTCTGCTCTTTTAAACGAGGTTGCGGTAAGAATCTGCCAAGGGATACCTCCGGAAGATGGGCAACGTCTTTCAATAAAAATTATATTCACATACTGCGCTTGCCAATCTGTTTGGCGAGCGTGGTGGTGATCGTTACTTGAAGATCCACGAGGGAGGCCTATGTCCAGCAGTGGCCATCCTACAGCTGCCCAAAGAGTTACCATTAACTCGTACACCATTAACTCAAAATAAACACTTGGCCTACCGTCCCAAGGCAGAAAATCTACATCATATGATGTAACGTCCTAAATCATGTAGTAACGCGTTTTATTTCAATCCGCTATGATTTATGGAGCATTTAGTTTAATTAAATTGATAATTGAAATCTTGCAGCCAGCAGCACTGATTTGATTGACGATGAGAATCAGGATGTTGACTTGACAGATATTGCAACTTCTGTTTTCGATGCTTTTAACCCAGTTTGTAGTGGGATGATGACACGCTTGCCCAGAGCTTTTTGTAAAACATGGTTTTCCTCAAGGGTATTAGCTGTTCCGTTTAAGCTTACGCCTTTACATCGATTCAGGTGATTTATACAGCAACTCCTCGTGCAGAGTTTACGACAGGATTTCATTGATTAAGCTTCTTCAGCTGTATCCAGATAAAATAACAGTTCAATGTACCCGGAGTTGGCTAAGACCACGACCAGGGTTTTGACGTTCAAGGTACTTATTAGAAAAGTATCTTATCTAAACGTTAGCTAGACTGCAGGTAGCTGCCTTGAAAATGGAGACGAGCCTTAAAAGTTCAACAACATCCTACCTATTTTGTTATCGTTATAGCAGCTTTATCTGCAACTTTGCGTGCGCTGTACCCGGATAAAACATAGCCTACTTGATCTGTCAGGTAGTTTTTGTTTGGAGACGTAACGAACAAACAATTTATAAAATTATAGTGCGCAAGCGTTATTTGAAAGTCAGCATGTAGCCTCTTTAAATCGCAGTAGAAGCTTAAAACACCAGTCCAGGTTAGTTCAGCAACACTCTTCCTCTCCAGATATAGGTCAAGTCTAGCTATGGTTTTATAAAATCTGCATATTGGTCCAGAAAGAGAGTAAGCAATAGCAAGTGAGCAAGTGGCACCTTTCAAACGCAGCACCAGCCTAAAACCACGGTGGTACAGAGTTCAGCAATTAAGGGGCGGCACGCGAGGCGCCGACGTCCCCGGCACCTGCAGAGTGTCCAAATTACTGAGGGGATTCTTCATTAATGTTTATTGTGAGGTGCGTGAACGATCGAGCTGATAAACTATACGAGTGCCAAAAGTACTGTGTCCTGTGGTACTAAAACCACGCCAATCAGGGTCCATGATTACTCATTGGTTAGTAAGGGAGCATTGACTGTGATGACTGGCAGAAAAGCCAGTAATCACAGTTCAATTCGTAACAACCGTGTTACGAGTTAGTGCTTTTCTTTGTACAAAGGTTATTTCACTAGTGAAACCGTCGGCGCGTCCCGTAATGAATTACACATCTATGAGTAAAGTTTTTCTTAAACTAAGTTTACAATTCGTCTATACTCAAAATCATAATCATTTATCTCTAAATATAAAGCTTCAGAAAATATTATATATTTAGCGCAATTTTCCAAACTCGAATATACATTTGACATTTTTACAAAATCATCACATAATTTATATCGATTATCAATTTATAAATTGTAACGTACTTTCTACTGCTCACAAAATAACCCACCTAATTGCTTTACCACACCAATCACGCAGGTATCCAATAAACTTTTAAACCTCAGTACTAGAGCAGACTATTTTAACACAGCACTGACCAATTAATTAATCGAAGCAGTTCCAGGTTCAATAAAAAGGATCATAACATACAACGGTCGTCATAAAAATTGTTATATTGTATGTCTGGTGCGATCGCTGGTTTTATTGTCCGAAGTATTAATATCAGGAGTGATTTCTAGGGAGAGAACAAACACATTCAGCTTCAGAATGTTAGCTTGCAATAATTTGAGGGAGAAAGAATGAATGTCGAGTTGACGGTAGGTATACGAGCACGTGACAGATCGCCCATGAGATGGACCGACCAAATCAGTGTGTCTAACATGAGTTGTCACCACAGAGCTGTAAAATAATGTTCTGTGGTTGTCACTGTTCGATCGCCTGCCATTACTGCAGTAGTAATAGTACGTAAGCCGTGGGGTGCCGGCAGTAGAATGTTACCCCTCCTCTCATGCTCGCCTGCCAAGCGTGGTGAGTATGGCAACTACCCCTCATGGAGATCCATGAGGGAGGCCTGTTCAGTAGTGGACTTTTTACGGCTGGAATGATGATGATGATGAATAGTACGTACTATAACATCTATCAGATTTGTAACTCATGGTATAAATTTATAAGCAAATGAAGCCCACTACATTCGCTGTAGTATAGTTTACTGCGTTTTTAAGTACCATTCTATCTACTAGAGGCACTGTACAAGTTTTCATACATTTCTTTAACTACAGTCGCTAGCGAATATATATTGTGAAAACTCATGATAGACCTACTGAACGGCTGCGGTACGCGACGAATGGCGTAGAATTGTCAAATTTGCTACAGCCACCTCCAACACCGCGACCACGACTACTCTGTGAAGGGTGTAACGAAAAAGAAGAATATTTTTTAATTTTGTTACACATAAAGTTAAAAAATATTAAATTACACTAAGCGATGATTTTGAACGCCGTCCCAGAAGCTAGAAGAGTTTAAGTTGTCTGTGGTGGTGTCGATCAAGAAAGACGAGGCTTGAAACTCTTAAAAGTTCTTCTTGGACGGAGACTACAGTTTTAATCGGTTTATTGCCAGGTGATAAAGCACAGATTGCTGCTCACCGCAAGTACTTTATAATTGGTTTCTTTAATTTGCAAATTGCGAAGCCTGATAGATTTCAATCACATATTGCTGTCAGAACTACTACAAGGACTACTCTTTTCCCACGCTATCTGGCGTTCGACTGTGAGTCAATGACGCAACTACACAGTACCTTCCTTGTTATTGGCACTACTTTTAAACTTTTACATCCACACACATATGCACAAATAAGGTCGCCGTAGCCGAAAGCGGTTGGAAGGATTAAAATTATTACTATTACTTTTAAACTCTAGTGAAAAAAATATATTTAAAAAACCAGAATTATATTTATAAAGCATAACAAATCATAATTTAAGTCTGTCATATCCAATCCATATATGATACAGCGTAAGCAAATGGTATTTATGCCTTACCGAACAAGCGTCCCGTACTGTAGTGCCAGAGACATTGTTAGATGGACTAGACTTGCCCAGCACCTATACTATCCACTCAGCCTAGTCGGCTTTGTTCAGAAATAACATGCCAAGACATCTAAAGCTCACTCAGCTAGTTTCCTCTCGATGTTCTACTTCACCGTTAAAAAGTAAGGCCTTTGTATCTATTAAAGATGATTTATGCAGCGTCAGCAACTGGTAATCATGCTGTACGGGACGCTGCAGTGCCTGGGACATTGATTGATGTATTAGGATTGCCCAGCACCTATACCATCCTCTCAGCTTAGTCAGCTGTTAGTCAGAGGAAAGAACAGGTCAATACGTCTGAAGGTAACTAAGCCGCGGGTTTCCTCACGATGTTTCCTTCACCGTTAAACACGTGTTAAATGTGAACTTACACTTTGCAAGAAAGAAAAATCCATTGGTTCACGGCCGGTATCGAACCCACGACCTTCGGATTGAAAGTCGGTGGTCATTCGGCCAACACGGCTTTTACTTCACCGTTAAAGCACGTGTTAAATGTGCACATCAATTTTCCCAGTAAGAAAAATCCATTGTTGCGCGGTCGGTATCGAACCCACAACCTCCGGATCCAAATCTGGGGTTACCACTGCACGGCTTATTATACTACAGTTGTCACATTGTAATACCACTTATAAGGTCTATAACACTAAAGTACAAGTTACTCAAAATTTGTCCAAAAGAAGGTATCTTACAAATTGCGTCTATTCGGTCTCTTAGCGAAAGCAATGCATTTTTGCTCACTTTGGGGATAAGGTCTACAAATAAGAACCAAAATAAAATCTTATACCTGACTACTATTAGTCAGGTCACTATTAGTCAAACTATTAGTCATCACCAACATCATCTCAGCTCAGAAAGATAAATCATCTCAGCCGTAGGACGTCCACTGCTTGACATAAGCCTCTCATGGATCTTCAAGTACTGTGTCTACCATGAGTTGTCACTGTTAGATCGCCTGCCGTTACTACAGTAGTAATAATAGTACGTTACTACAGTAATAATAACAAGTTACTATGACATTATGTCAGATTTGTAACTCATGGTACCAAATTCTAAGCAAATGAAGCCCAAGACCAAACTATCCTAGCTAGAGGCGCTGTACAAGTTTACATACATTATTTTAACTACAGTCGCTAGCGAGTATAGATTGTGAAAACTCATGGTAGACCTACTACTGATCATGAGGGGTTGTTGTCATACTCACCACGCTTGGGGTTGGCGAGCTCATTACGGGATGTTGATAGACATAAAGACGCTGCTGCCCATATTCCGGCTGTATCCCTTGGCATAATCTTACTGCATCCACGGGAAAGACAAGAGAGGCAACATTCTACTGCCGGCACCCCACGGCACCAAACTATTAGTAAATAATATGAAACCTACCAATACGCACCATGTAGCAAATTTTGAACAGTCAAATATTTAAATTAAAGAAGTCCTAAAAATTTATTCAGATTCATAGAATTTATGAATCAGCGGGTGATTTATTTTTTAATTTAGAAATGCACTTAATATATGCATAATAATGGCCTCATGAACATTATTTAAAAAATACGTTTTGTATCTAATTACGAAATTAGGTTTTGATGATTAAAATCCTGCTATTTCCGTAATTAATTAATTTATAATAATTTGCAATATCTCTTCAAAATATTTTAGTTAGGAACTTAATCAAATTACCTTGTTATATAAGTTGCGGTGGGGTACGGGCATAAGAGGAGGGGTAAACTGCTGGCAGTAGCATGTTGCCCCTCCTCTCATGCCCGCGGATGCAGTAAGAGCCTGCTAAGGGAAACCTCCGGAAGATGAGCAGCAGAGTCTTTCCGTATATCCCGTACTGCGATTGCCAACTCGCATGTCAAGCATGGTGAGTATGGCAACTACCCCTGGAGACCAACTGGAGATCCATGAGAAAGACCTGTGTACAGTAGCGGACTTTTTACAACTGAAATGATGATGATAAGTTTTTAGGTTCCTGTTTCCTATTTTTATGATATTTCAGTTGTATACAAATCATAATGAAATCATACAACGAATAAAATTGACATAGCCGACTAAGCTGAGAGGATGGTATAGGTGCTGCGCAAGTCTATTCCATCTAAGATGGACTCTAGTCCAACTCCGTCGAACGTAACATAAGACACCAATAGTTTTTGTTACTGGAGTAATATTTTAGTTGTAGCAGTTACCTTTGTAATAGAATAGTCAATTTGGGGCTTAAACCGCTAAAATAATTTAAAAAAAAGTAACATAAGACAAAATAAATGATGACTATAACGATCGAGTTAGGTTATTCTGTTCACTTCCTGTCCTAACTAGCGTGTTATCTAAAGCCAACAGATTTAATTATGCGCTTTACTTTATAAATTTTGTAAATTGATGCGATTGATAATTGATAATTTACAAAATATACGGTATTTTTTTATTTGAGTTTGAACAATGTCCTAGGCACTGTTAGCGTAAGAAATAATATAACGTGACCTGCTAGTGTTGTATAAATCATCTATTATTATAGATGAGAATAGCCTACTCACAACAAACATCTTAGAATCAAAGACAGTTCTAAAAATTCTCATCATCATCTCATCCGTTAGAATGCTGTCCACATCCACAGATGGACATAGGCCTCCCTCATGAATCTCAATGAGCGGTGGTGGCATACTCACCACGCTTGGCAGGCGGGTTGGCGAGCGCAGTACTGGATATTGATAACACGGAAAGACGCTGCTGCCCATCTTTCGGAGGTATCCCTTAGCAGGCTCTTACTGCCTCCACAGGCATGAGAGGAGGGGCAACATTCTACGGCCGGCACCCCACGGCAACAGACTTCGCAATACGTTAAATTCGGTTACAGGCAAGTACCAACAATTCTATTAATATGGGTTTGCGCACATTTCTTGTAAGTATTTGTCACATTTTTACCGTGCGCACGTGGCAACGCCGCCATCTTGGATTACATATGAGTTATTTAATCAGCGTATGAAAATAATCATCATACAATAAACAGCAAAATTAATCGCTCGGAGGAACATAAATATCAGTTATTCGGGTAATGTGTGGGTATGTTTATAAATAACTTATTATAAGTTATGAGGTTGTTTTGATCAATATAATTCGAAGAAACTAACTGAAAATTAACTGAAAGAAAACCGGTTAAGCTATAACTAAATTCAGAAAATAATATAAAAAATGCTGTATTGTCTAAGAAAATATCTTGAATATACAATAAATAATAATAAATAATGCTGGACAATTCACACAGCATTATTCTAGCCCCAAGGTAAGCATAGCTTGTGTTATGGGTACTAGATGATACTTAATACAATGTATTATTTTATAAAGAAAAACATCTAGAACACCCTGAACAGATATCTGCAGATCGTACCGATTTTTGTCCCGAGTCGGGAATCAAACCCGCAACTTCTTGCTTCGCAGGCAGACCTTCGCCCGCTGCACCACAGAGGTCGTCAACAGAGCAACAGAGACAAATAGCTATCCGGTCAGATTAGTCGGCCATACTTTACGACTCTCATGATAACGTAATGAACGAAAATAACGCCTTCAAACAAGTACTATTTTCTTTCAACTTCTCGACATTATGAAACTTTTATCCAATTTCATTATTTATAGACAATTTTATTAATACAGCGACTCTAGATAGTGACTATTTCACAGTATCATAGTATAGGCGCCGCGGTACGATATATTACGGCAATAGAAACCCGAACATGTAGAGTTTTCGAGTAAAAAGCAAAAATATATCGCTCAACGTGGACGTGAATAATCGTAGAGACGAAATAAAAGTTTACAAAGACATTATAAAAATAGATGTGGGAAGGGAAAGGGCTAAGGAATGGATGCGGCAGTTTAATGTTCATGGTTAAATTAAAAAAAAAGTTCATGGTTAAATAAAGTTATTGTGTAACGCGTAAATGCATGGTGATTATAAACAAAAATGTACAGCATGTACTTTGAAATCAGATGATTGATAGAATACTTAAATGCATTTTTTTTGTATACATATGTATTTTATTGTGTATGTATATATGTATATGTCTGTGTTAAAACTATCTTTTAACATTTGGACGACTATGCGGTCAAAATATAGTGTAACAACTTCAAATATAGGTGGTAGGTAACATACCTACCTAGCCGTACCCTTATTTACAACAAATATTATATAGGTCTATTATATAGGTCGAATGATAAACGTTGTTGATATCAACAACCGGTAGTCTAGACTGGACCAGAGTAAGACCATTTGATAAAAAGTCACTTGTTGCTAACATTATTCACAACATGAACGCAAGAAAATTCTTGAATTGAAACTTGAAAGTCGCTTGGAGATTGGTGAGTAACAAAACTTAAAATATACTAAAACTTTAGTAGATTCGCACGTGTGGTACACTAATAAAAGTAGCCTATGTGTTATTCCGGGTCAACATCTCTACGTGTACAAAGTTTCAGCCACCAATCCGTAAGGTACTTTTAGCTTGAAGAGGTTTTAAACATACATACAAACAAACTTTCGGCTTTATAATATTAGTGAGATTTTCTATGGTACCTCCATTTCGTTCCTAGCTCTCCCTAATCCGTGTATCGAGTGTATCCCACTCACGCGCATTGCGACAGTGTTGCCACACAGAGTTATGTTCTACGCTACTTGCCGCCATCTCTAGAATTTATAAACATTACCGATCCATGTTGCCCAATCCTCTTGTAGTGAGATTAGCTCTGACTTGACTTGTGAGGCTGGGAAACTTGTAAGCTTATTTATTTGGACATTACTTTTATGGCTGCGATTGTAGATACTTACATATTGGAATTCTTTGTAGAATGCCATTTGAGTACGGCTTTTATATTCTAAACACGCGTTCTCTCAAATTGTAAATCTATGTTCCTGAATATTTTTATTGGCTTGTAACGAAAACATAGTAGTTATATTCGGAGAAAATAAGATTATGTGTAAAGGGATTAATGCAAATTCAATTAAACAGGCAACTGAACTAATTCTATATAATTGACATGAGACCTTACAACTCTATGTATGTCTCAGGGTGACGGGCGCTTTGCAGCTTTGCAGCGTGGTCACCGCGGTATTGCAGTTGTAATAGGTAGAAGTTACCGCTTAACATCAGGTGGGCCTTCGGCTTGTCTCGTTATTAAGTCGTAAAAAAAAATTATATGTCACATGTACAACATTATTTTAGTTATTCCATGGCAGCTTCACAGAACACTGTGAAGCTCATTTGTGTTCTCAATAGCCTGCTGACGAGAAGCTAACTCAATAAGGAAGCCATTTTTAAACTTTCTTTGCCTTTTCCTTAAGACAAATTTACTTTTATTATTAGTCAGTAGAATAAAATATTGCAAAATTATAATTTAATTATAATAATTTCATAAGCTTCATAAATAAATCATTACCCTACGGATATAATAAACATCTCAATGACATGAACAATCACAGTTCCATATAAAAGTCCCATTGCCACGTGCTTCCCGCGACGGAAGCTCCCTCCCCCCGGTCCTTGCACCCCCCACTTGTCTACTCGCGGCTATTTCTAGTAACAGAGACACTTGCCTTGTACTTTACTGAATGTTTAGATGTGACTTTTCTCCGTGTAGAGCTAGGAACTTTAGAGCTGGCAGCTGATTGAGAGGTAACTTACCTACATTTTGTTAAAATTAGAATCCTTATAGCATGAAAACCCTATGCCTCACTAGTTAGTTACTAACGAGTAGATTAGGTTGTTTAAAGTTATGAGAATATCCTCCTCCTCGTGAGAACGTCTCGAATATTATTACATCAATCCAAAAAAATGTGAAGAAAAACACGTCATGTGCTGTGTTCGCATTACCCGATTATTATGTGTATAAAATTGCATAACCACGGACTAAGCCAAACGGATAAGCACGTTGAAGTGGTAATAGGCAGTGGAGACAACGGACCGGCAAGCGCAGCGTAGGACGTACACCAACAAGATGGATGAAGGACTTGTTAAGGTATGCAGGCCGCTTGCAGCCGCAAAATTATTGGAAATCCATGAGGGAGGCTCATGAGCAACAGTAGACGTCTTATATCTAACATAATGATGATGACGACGACGATGATAATTATGTAAAACATGGCATGCAGACAAGAGGTTTACAGTGCGTACCAGTAGATTTATGGAAAAACAAACATGCAAGATACGTGCGTAAAGCAATACCCTTCCTTGGTAGTCGGATAAAACGAATCCGTGCCATGCAGCGGTGCCAAGGAAAACCAATGGGTTCATCATAAAACTAGACTCGTACGTAATATATCTACTATTACTGGAGATCTATACCTTTTTGTTTTTTACGTTCTTTACGTTTTCTATAGCAGATTCCTTTTACTGTCAGCCGGAACATTGCACCAAATACATTGAACCCTCTCGGCTATCCCTGAAAATACTTCATGCAAATATTCGTAGCATCACTAAAAACTTTAATGAACTCCTACTACTCTTAGAAAGAATTTCTATATCTTGTGATGTGATCGTGTTATCAGAATGTTGGCTGAGTAAGGCATCTCGCATTCCACTAATGAAGGGATTCAAGCACTACATTTCCGACTTTACCAATCAGAACGACGGCATAGTCGTTTTTATAAAGCAAAATCTTCAACACTGTGTAGAGGCGACTACTATCACTGAAGCTAATTGCCTCGTAATTAAATTCAAAAACGACGTTGCCGTCTTAGCTGTTTATCGTTCTCCTTCCTATGGAAACTATTCCAATTTTATTAACAGTCTATCTGGCTATTTAGATACCCTTAAACTGTTTCGAACAGTTGCCCTCGTAGGTGACATTAATATCAACATTTCACCAGATAACAATGACTCTCAGTCTGAGGATTACCTAGATGCACTCGCTAGTCAAGGAATGTTGCCTGGACATCTTTTTCCTACGCGGAGTTTTAATTGCCTCGACCATGCCATGATCAAAACGGACAGAAAAACAACCGTACTGATTTTAGACTGTACAATGACAGATCATTATCCTATCATTATTTCCTGCGATTTAGATATTAAAAAAACACATATCCCTAAACGATACAGTAAAAAAGTTGATGAAGATGCAATAATAACTGATATTAAAGAATTAAATTTCAACCCCATATTAAATTCCGAAGACCCCGAGTATGCAGCCCAGTTACTTGTAAATTATCTCTCAAGTGTAGTTAGTAAACACACAAAAATGTCCTCTATTCCGTCTAAAAAACGAGTGATCAAGCCTTGGATTACTCTGGGCCTTCTTAAATGCATAAGAAATAAGGATAAGCTATTTAAAAATCATAAAAAGGACCCCAAAAGTAAAATTAAACTCATTACCTACAAAAGATATCGCAATTACTGTAATCATCTGCTTAAATCCATTAAAACCGAATATGAAAGAAGTGAGTTTGAGAGAGCCAAGAGTAATCCAAAAGCAACCTGGGAAGTTATTAAGGATATTACCAATACAAAGAAACCTAAATATCTACCGATAGAGCTATTGTCTATTACAGACAATCAAGAGGCCTCTGTTAATAACGTCAATAAGTATTTCTCTAGTGTGGGAGGTAAACTGGCTGAAAAGTTTGATAATTCAACCCAAGACGTCAAATCAAAGGTTCTGGAAGGGTCATCTTATTGTCACTCCATGACTCTGTTTGGAGTTGATGAGGAGGAAATTTTGAGAACCATAACTGGGTTGAAAAGCTCATCTGCCCCAGGCTGGGACAATATCCCCTCACATATAATAAAATCGGCTAAATTAATACTGGCTCCAATCATCTCCCATCTCATCAACCTTTGTTTTTTGCATGGAATCTTTCCTAGTGTTTTTAAAAGGGCCCTTATACACCCTATCTATAAATCTGGGGATAAAAGCAGTGTCGATAATTACAGACCTATTTCAGTATTACCAAGTTTATCAAAAATTATTGAAAAATGCTTAAACTTAAGGCTTATAAAATATTTAAATAAATTCAATATTTTAGCAAATAACCAATATGGATTTCGTTCTGGTAGATCTACTGAAGATGCCGTATTAGAGCTAACAGATTCCATTATTCAAAATATAGACTCCAAATTAAAATCTACATGTTTGTTTTTAGATCTCACAAAAGCCTTCGACACTGTTTCTGTCCCCCTGCTCTTAGATAAAATGGAAAGTATTGGCGTAAGAGGTCCTTCACTAAAAATTTTGTCAAGTTACTTGACCAACAGAACGCAGCGAGTAGTCATTGGCGACAAAATTAGCTCTGACGAGTCTCTGACATTCGGGGTACCACAGGGTAGTGTTTTAGGACCTACCCTGTTTCTTATATATGTTAATGATCTTTGTAAACTTGCTCTATTTAATTGTAAAACTTTAGCCTATGCTGATGACACAGCTTTGTTGGTCACTGGCGACAGTTGGGATGATGTACAAAAAAACGCGGAAAGCGCTCTTCATACTGTACAAAAATGGCTTTCCCGCAATCTTCTTACTCTTAACATCAATAAATCGAAATACGTCACTTTCTCACCTACATTATCTTCTCAACCCCCATCTTCTTTTACTATACAAGCCCATACATGTTCTTCCTACCCGATTTCAAACTGTAGTTGTACTTTTATAGAAAAAGTTGGATGCATGAAGTACCTAGGAGTTTTCATAGACAGTACTCTGAGCTGGAAGCCACAAATCTCAGCCACTATCTCCAGGACTAGAAAACTTTTGTACATCTTTAAAAAACTTCGAACAAGTGCAGATCTAAAAACTCTAAAAACAGTATATTTTGCCTTATCGCAGTCAGTTCTCTCTTACTGCATCGCTGCTTGGGGGGGTGCCCCGAAAAATTCATTGTTAGGTCTAGAGAGAGCACAGCGTTCTATATTAAAAGTTATTCATTTTAAACCTAGACTCTATCCAACAAATGATTTGTACCAACTCAGTAATGTGCTCTCGGTTCGCAAATTATTTATTCTAAATATAACTCTACGTACTCACATTAAGATACCATATGACCCGCGTTCATTATCAAATAGAACCAACCTACTGCATTTCCCAACCAGATCCAGCCGTACAGTCCTTGCATCCCGACATCACCACTTTTTAGGACCCATATTGTACAAAAGAATTCATAAAATACTTGATGTATATGAACTTACCTACCATAAATGCAAAATTAAACTTAAAAATTGGTTATCTACAATTACCTACGGTGACACTGAATTTTTGATTGGTAGAAGTTAATCCTACAATAATACAACTCCATATATATTTTTATTATTTATTATTTTTATTTAATTATGTATTTATGTATATAAATTGAAACATTGAATATAAAGTATGTTGCATAAAATAAGAATTTATATAATTTGATTAGGTATGTATGTACATTAGTTTTATAGATGCTTTTTGTTATTTCAACTGTATTCCGACTCTATTTCAATTGTACCTACAAGACATTTTTATTTTTAAGTTTATTTTAAGACATCAAATATGTAAATTAGTTTTGATAAGATGCCTTTAGTTATACTAGTTTAAATGATTTCTCTTCTTTTCTGCAGTCTGGTTCTTCTTTTTGTTAAATTTTGTTTGTAAACATTTACATCTCCTCATGTACTGAGGTAGGGCACTGGAAACTGCGACACAGTTTATACTACTGCATTTTCCAGTGTTCATTTGTATCCTGTGCACATGTATATTTTTTGTAAATAAACAAACTTGAAACTTGAAACTTTTGGACTCTACACGTTTATTGTGTTGTTCAGGCGATATATTTAACTCACTACCTCAAAGAATGCATTTTCTTTCTTCTTTTCATCTCAATATTATAAATCCGAAAATTTGTTTGTATGTATATTTGTTATCTGTACATATAAAATCTACAGAACTGATCACTCTGAAACTTTTCACAAATAAATAAAAAGTAAAAAAAACGTTTTGTTTAAACGTACTAAGACCAAAATATACTTTGTCACTTTAATACTTTGACAAAATTTATAGTTAGCATTTTTACACATTGACATTTTTTTACATGTGGACAATAATATACCTTGTCATTTTTCATTTTGGATCAAAGTCGTCAAGCCCATAAAAAAGCTTGTTGCGAGATTAACCTATGTACATTAAAATTTATCTAATTGATTTAATTTTGTTTGAAACAATGTAAATACCTGCTTAAATCTCGCGACAAGCTTTTTTATCACATACATTGTGTAAAGACGTTTAAATTGACGTTAAACTTTAATGGAAAATGTTTATTTTATTATGTTTTGTACGTTTAAATAAAAGCTTGTTTGTTAAAAAGTTTTTTATTACTTTAAATTTATTTTTTACTTTTAAGTTATCACTGGACAGTTGGTTTCTTGTCTGTTCATCTCATGCCTGCCATATCATATGTCATTTAATTTTTCGAGTAACTCTCAGCAAGGCCTTTCATTTGATACCCATATTAAGAATAACTAGTCCGTCATCTTTGATGTTCCGCCATGTTGGATTTAGAGTGACATCACAAAGCTGACTATGCATTGTCATCCAAAGAAAACACGTACCTATACAAAATTTCAGTTCAATTGGTTGCTTCAAAATTGAGTTGCAAGGTTCCACCCGAACAAACATAGTTACAGGGCAAGCTAAATAAAAGCTTGTAAAAGAGATGAGATGTTAACCTGCGTTAACATATTAGGCTACTTTTTATTCGGGTACAACGCGTGTGAAGCAGCGAGCAAAACCTATCATCATCATTATCTTAGTCGTAGAATATCCACTGCTAAAAAACGGCTTCCCTCATAGATTGACTGGTTGCCATACTCACGACGCTTTGCAGGCGGGTTAGCGAGCGCAGTTCGCGGGATGTTGACACACGGAAAGACGCTGCTGCCCATCTTCCGGAGGTATCCCTTCGCAGATTCTTACTGCATCCACGGGCAAGAGAGGAGAGGCAACATGCTACTGTCGGAACCCAACGGCTCTGTCTGAGACACGGCTCAAAAAAATGGTTCGTCCCAAAGCAGAGTAAACTATTTTAATTCTGCCAGTTCTGCACGTTCCATGGTCCCCGTCTCGGCGTGCGTCGCCCAGCATCCGGCGCTTCGGCGCACGCGCCTGACTCATCGCAATCACTTCCCTTTATTTATAAACGCCTTTCAATTTCATTATTTAATAACCGTAAGATAGTGTGGTGCCGGCATAAGAATGTCCAACAGCACCATATAGCCCCAAGCTAAGCAGAGCTTGTGTTATTGTTACCAGATGGTACAATGGTAGTATCATGGGATATAATAGGAATTTCTGCTGTGTGGATTTTAACGGACTGTTAATAAAATAAATAAATAATGCTGGACAATTCACACAGCATCATCTAGCCACAAGCTAAGCTGAGCTTGTGTTTTGGTACTAGATGACTGATATACTGAATACATTATACTACATAATAAATAATGTTTTTAATATATAAGTATAGCCGCAGGCGGACCTTCGCCCGCTGCGCCATAGAGGTCGTCAATCTGTTAATGACGATGATAAAATTAAAATACCTAAACGATTAGACATCAGTACTAGTAAACATGCAATGACGATTTGCGGTAAGTACTTAATCAAACACTTGTGAATGAGTAAGCATAGCCGGATACAAAAATTGTGTTGTAAGCGAATGAAATCGCGATAGTATTACCAAGTACTTGATGACTAATACAGTAAAATGCACTCAGTTTTATTGACTTATTTGGTAAATCGATTATTTAATCTTACGTGTAATGAAATTCCCAGGATATAAAAATGAGAACCAAACGATAAAATCGAATAGCAGTAAAATGAGTTTTAGGTACACTACATATGCTCGTAAATTATTATTTAATTATAAACTATACGTCTCAGTTGCTTTCTATGTAAGTACGAAAGTATGTAGTTACAAAAAAAAAGTATTCTATCCATCATCTGGTTTCCACAGTACAAGCTTTGCTTAGATTCGGACGGGAGTGTGTGGAGTTGCGGGAGAAATCTAATCTCCCAACTTATAAATCAAACAAGTTGTTTGGATGTACTAACGGAGTGGTTTATTATTCACAAGGGATTTTATTATATCAAATACAAATTGTGCAAACAATCCTGTGAGAAAAACCGTTCGTTAATGGCGTGCCTAGTGATGTGACCTTATCACTCAGTCTTTTGCAAACATCACTAGGGATGTGCTCGCCACAGAGTATCTAGCATTATTTATTAGATTATACTCTATCACCTGGTTTCCGTAATACAAGCTCGATTAATGATAGTTACTTTTTACTGGAAGCTGTCGACTCTTATGTGTTGTAATACCTAGGACAAACAATCCAATTAGATAGGTCCAACTTCGAGATAGAGGTCAATCGACGAATCCAACTCGGATGGGCAGCGTTTGGGAAACTACGCATCGCGTTTTCGTCCAAAATTCCTCAGTGCTAAGGCGAAAGTCTACAATCAGTGTGTGTTACCAGTGATGACATATGGAATCGAGACGTGGTCAATCACTATTGGCCTCATGAATAAGCTCAGAGTCGCTCAATGAGCTATGTAGAGGGCTATGCTCGGGGTTTCTTTATGGGATCGAATCAGAAATGAGAAGATGGGCTGACGACCTGGTGAAGACCACAAGTCGACGGTGAATGCAGGTCACTTGCTGATGATGTATAAATCATATAAAATAGCTCTGAAAGGCGAATTGACTCGAATAGTGCTGTAAAAAATGGCCAGCATTATTTATTTATTTATATGCTACAGGATATTTTTCGCAGTACAAACCATGTTTTACAAATTATGTAACAAAAACAATAAAGCAAATAAAAAAAAATAAAGAAAACAATTATTAGATAAAAACATAGACCTTTTCTATACCTTCCCAGACCACTATAATAAGAAAGATTTAAAATATGCCTAGTACGTCATATCAAAAACACAGACACATGTAGCAAGTTACCTCACTGAGCTGCTATTTCCTGTTTAAAAGTACTGAAATAAATCGGTTCTTTGTCATCACGAAGTGAACTTTAGTCACTACTTTACGCAAAGCTCATTTGCGTTTAAATAAAATATTAGACACTAAAAAGTTCCGAGAAGTTCCAATACAAGCCGTAAATAATGAAATTTAAAACACGGTCTCTGTAATAAAGCACACGGGGTATTCGTAGATTGCGGTAATACATTTATACTCAAACCCAAACCAAAAAAAAATCCTTATCCAGTGCGACCGCTGGGGCCTTTTTGATGCGTCAATTTATAAAATAAAACAACACAAAATAATTCATTTATTTAAGCACGTAACTGAATGTGTTTATTTCAGATGACACGCGAGTGAGATTCTTGAGTTGATATTTAAACAGATAAGTTTTTTAAGTAATCCTTAATTAAAATTATAGTACTTCGAATTGATCACTGTAATAGTTTATAAAACAAATAGGCAGTTAGTAACCTCAAATGGGGCAGTAAAATGTTACCCCTCCTCTCATGCCCGTGAATGCAGTAATAGCCTGCTAAGGGAGACCTCCGGAGGATGGGCAGCAGCGTTTTTCCTTGTATCAACATCCCGTACTGCGCTCGCCAACCCGCCTGCCAAGCGTGGCGAGTATGGCAACTACTCCTCATGGAGATCCATGAGGGAGGCCTTTTGAAATGAACCTTAAATGCAGGGGTTAGTTAATATATATATATACAAGACTATAGACTCATTAGGTTACCTACATCCTTCCACGAACACTTCCAACTAATATATTTCAGTTCAGCGGCACCGATAACAGCAATCTAGCCAACAATCTACTAGCTAACGGCCTGAATAAACGACCTGCTCTTGTAATAACTACTATTTGCGTGCTCTACGGACAGCGAAGACAAGTGGAACCTTCAGCTTGATATATGGTGTGAAAAACATTACACCCAGGCCGCTGGTACAGTCGTTAAAAGAAGAATTCAATTTTTAACACAAGACAGTGTTCATCGTTATCTTATCAGCCGGACGTAAGACGACCACTGTTGGACTCCAAGTCCAACTTTTTATGCCCATGACAAGATCTTGAATCTCCAAATACTGATCATGGGAGGTTGGTACTCACCACTCTTGGTAGCCCGATTGGATACCTACACATGCTGCTACCCATCTTCCTATAGCATTCTTACTGCATCCACGGACAAGATAGGTGATAATATTCTACTGACGACACCCGGCACGGCAACAGAGTGTTGCGGCAGTATCTACAAACCTTCAAAATGTTTTTATGGATATCGGAGGCGTTTCAAATAAGAAATTGCGTCAAAAATATTTTCCACAGCCTAGTAGATGGCGCTAGTGTTATTTTTATGTTATTAACACAATTTAAAATGACATAACTACTGCTGCTATCAAGAAAATAAAACTTCTTATCAATGTTTGATTCCGGTGGGGTTCTTTATTTCCTAACCTTAGTCTTTTTTTATACGATTAAATGACGAGACAAGCCGAAGGCCCACCTGATTTAAAGTGGTAACCTTAGCGGTAATAATCAAAGAATCAACTGAAGAATTTACTGAAAACGGCTTATAAATAGGATACCTACCTATTACTATTTATAAGTAAATACTTCATACAAAGAAAGACAATAAACGAGATTTTTTTCTAAGATTCGTACAAATATCAGGGGGTTTACTTTCGTAAATCGTAATTTCGCGTCGTGAAATCGTGCTTCGTTTCATCTCACTTCTCAGCATCTACTCCGAACTTCTTACATCACTCTTTACTACTATCATCTCGGTAGCAGCTCTTTACCAGTACATAACGATCGGTTTGCAATGTACATTTGTCTTTCATGGGATAACGAGAACGTATAAAATTCTTTTTAATAGAGATTTTGACAGTTTTTTTAAATTTATCGACTTTGAACGTTATTCACTTCAATCACAATGCACGAAAATTAGCCCTTTATCCTGCGGCAGAAATAGAACACTCCTACATCTCAGTCGGCTATTACACTAACTCCGTCGTGGAGGTCTTCATATTTGATGCTGACTGTACTGCTTTGTGTAGATCAGATCTTTCATTATCCTTCATATTGGCTAGCCTGAATCTATTCATAGGAGCGTCGTTCTAGACTAACGTAACAATCTCAGCAGAAGATTTACAATGACAAAATAACACCTTATTTGATAAGAAATAGGTCTAAAATTGTCGGAGGGTGCCGGCAGTAGAAAGTCGCCTCTCTTCTATTGCTTAAGGATGCAGTAAGGATATGCTAAGGGATACCTCGGGAAGATCACGATAATGCAGGCAGCAGCGTTTTTCCATGTATCGTCATTCCGCGCTGCGCTCGTCAACCCACGTGGTGAGTTTGACAACAACCCCGTTGCATCAGTTACGTACCCAAGAGGGAGGGTTATGTCCAGCGTGGGACATCCTACGGCTAAGGATGTATAAAAAAAATTCTGGTTGTTCAGGTGGCGCACTAAAAAATATGTATCGATGTTTCAGCAAATTATACACAGCCCCGCATGACGCACTCCACATTATTCAGATCGTAATTGCATGAATCATACAAGTTTACTTTTATTTTCCCACATTTCTTGACGAAAGCAGTTCTCAGAGGAAAATCGAACGCATGCGTCATCCAATTCCTAGTAAGAAACATTTTACTCTTATTCAAAAGATTCGGGGTGACTGGGGACGAATTCACAGATACTCAGCCTTTTTTATTTTAAAAATACCAAAGCGCTAAATATCACAGGCAAAAAAACTAGTGTTGTACGCAATTACAATCGATAAACACATCATTTAAATTCCAACTTCAATACCTATTATTTGAATTAGCAACACTCAAACAAAGCACCACAAAAAGCGAGGCAAAAACAGTGAAACCTTCAAATCGTATGCGCGAGGCAGCTTGCGAACAAAACGAAAAAATAATCTAAACCACTCTTCCTTTCTTAAATTATCCTGTCACGCTCACCTATAAAATGCAATTGGTTTTATAAAATTGGAACTCGTTAGAATAACAGCTTCGGTTTCCCACTACTCCATAGCGGGCCTTACTGTCCGTAAAATACAGTTCAAATTCCTAGTGGGAGTAAAAGCAGGTTGTGTTTTGGTGTCAGGTTGCGCGGACAATAGACGCACGCGCATGTACCTGCGCAAGGTGACCTGGTGAAGGGCACGGGGCTGCCCTTGCGCCCCTACCTCCCACCCCGCCGGTCCTGCATTCGCATGCATTGTCCGACACGCCATTACCGAAATGACCATTATGGCTATGCTGTAGGGATTGCCAAGTTATCGATACTGGACATGTTTATCGATATTTTTCCATCGCCTAATTAATACATGAGTTATGTTTAATGTGTGAGTTTTGAAAAAAATTTTTTCGAATTGGGACCCAGCGGTGAATGTGGGCTGATTAGATAGATGACACTTTACACAACCGCGACAAGACTGTGAATTTTTGACTAATTTAATGATAATAAGATACAGTTTTCTGGTCCGGCGGAAAGCAAAAGCCATGTGAGGCCATAAACGTCCCATCCATCGTTACATTTACTGCAGAACAGTGATTTATTATTCTGTCACCGTTGTTATTTATACACTTTTAGCCAATAACGTACACTATTTTAACAATGTCACGTTAATGACCTAACGGATGAGATTCTTAATCAGAACGATCTCTCTGTCCGATTAATTAATCACAATTGTAAACAAGGACAGTGTCATATTTTAAAACGGCTGATGACATGCGTCCACGCCCATTGATTTATTTGAAATCTGAATCGGGCGATTTGGACCAGTTCCTATACTATCGTCTTAGAACTGGTAACAGAACTTCAATCAAAAAGAATTAATTTAGCAAACCACCCACGCAATTTTTTGTATTGATAATTTTAAACACTAATAAACAGCAAATATTTTTCAAAATTAACATATTGATTAAGATATTAAGAGATTTCACTATTAGATTTTTACCATATACGTTCAATCAATTACGGACAAATTATCGATATCGATAGGCGGTTTTTGGCAGCACTAGTTGCCAAATTTGAACAGATAGTGCTTGCAGCGACAGGTGTGGATTGCGAATCGTTGCAGACATCGAATTACAATTATATAAACGTAAAAACCCAGTCATTGCGTGTAGACGCAGACAGGCTAATCGCCGGCAAATGAGCAATCGACGCCAACAACGTCACGACGTAATAGTACCAACATCATACGTCATGGTTCGTCCACGTTAGTGGTTTGTCGATTTGTGGGAAATCGTCGCAGCCGTAGGCGGACTGCTGGATATATGTCGAGGATCTTGAGGAACTGATCACGAGGGGTTGTTGCCATGCCCGCCGCGCTTGGCAGGTGTGCTGGCGAGCGCAGTGCGGGATGTTGTTACACAAAAAGACGGTACTGTCCATCTTCCGGAGTTATCCCTTGGTAGATTCTTGCATCCATAGGCAAGAGAGGAGGGGCAACATTCTACACCCCACGGCTATGCCTAAATGCCTAAATTATAAGGCGGTAATCCACCATCAAAGATCAAGATCACAGAAAAATGATCAAAGTCGGCACATTCAGTCCAACTCCTAACTGAAGTATTCCGGTACAAAAACTCGTCTGGTATCTAGAGTACCCTTTCGAATATTTTATGCCCAATAAAGTTTCGGCGCAATAATCTGATCCCTATATTACATGCCGACTGATTTCTAGCTAAACCTTAGCTCGCAGGTAGTCGGGTTCAGTCAGTGCGGTAAAGTCTAGTTTTGAACAGGCTATATTGTTCAGATGCGGTTTATCAAACGTAGTTAAAAGGTCCTTGGCGAAGCTTAGACAGCCAATGCCGTAGCGCAATGAATAAATAAAATAAATAATGCTGGACACCATACACAACACCACCTGGTCCGAAACTAAGCGAAGCTTGTGCTATGGAAACCAGATGATTGATATACTACTTAAATACATTTTTTGTAAATATATACTTATCATTATCATACATAAAAAAATACCCCAGACCCGTGACAAATATCTGCAGAAAATATGAACACCCAATGAATGACAACCTAATAAATAACAACTATTTGATAATATTGTAGGTTTTTTTAATGCTGGATTTTTCATAAAGCACCTTTTGATTGACTAACCAGCACAGATGGACGAAATATTACTTTTTTTGTAAAAAAATATGTAGAAAATTACCCGAACCCGGGTTAAGTATCTGCAGAAAACAAACAGACCTTTACAACTTGTTCAACTTTATCGATATGTTAACATATTATGTAGTTTTAGTCCTCCCGCGACCATGAATGCTGAAACGTGTTTGAAACGCCGGGAAAATAATAAAAAAGTTAACGCGATAAAATACTGTAATTATAAGAACTTAATAACAGACTTTATCCCGCGACGGAAATAGAACTGAGCCACGGAGGTCGTATTTTGATCCAATATGGACAATTCCAAACTTCTTACATTCTAAAATGGAGAGCAACTTTTCCGTTTCCGTCACTTTTAATGAGACGTTTTCAGTAAAAAAGAAAAGAGTGTGTACTACTAAACCCTTCGATCAAAACTAAACCTAACAGATGGGGTGGCAAGCGGAGAAGGCAAGTTTGTGGTTAATCACAATTGCCGTCATTGTCTGTCAAATTGTGTTTCCACCAGTAAAAGAAAACTAACGCCATCCATAAGTTTCGAGGGAACTATTTTTGAAGTTTTTACTTTTTAATGAAAACGCCTCTTTGGAAAGACGCGGCAAAGCAAAGCGCTATTGAAAAGTGCAGCAATGACGTTCTAATGCCCCAGTTACAGGGCTTTAGCAAGGGAGAATGCTTGCGTTTTTAATAAAAATAAATTAAAACACGATTTTTTTTTTTATTTTAACGAAACTTTCGCAATCACGACACATACTTAACCGGGTATTTTCCGGTAGTTTTCAGGGATCACGATAGGTGATCCTGCCTGGCAATATTAAAGGTTAATAACGCAATAAATACCCGGTTAAAATGTGTTAGTAAAACACGACCCCGTCCTGTCTTTAAAGTTCCTCAGACATAATTGACTGTGCGTGCTGTTCAAATTTACATAAATTGATGTTTTCAGCTTCTACACACTGATTTTCAGCTTATCCTATCGCTGTTCGTATCGAGATCTCAACTCCGAATCTAAACTCTTTCCTAACTCCACGAACCACACCGTTTCGTATGCGATGCAGCTATCGCGATCATGGGTAAACAGATGTATTTGGAGTAGTACGCACGTTTTTATTCCGCAGAGTATTTTTCTTAGTACGTATGTATTCAATTGTTCACTAATATAATTGTTGAAAACATTATTTTATACGCTTTAATGCTCTGTAACAGTTAAACCTCTTTGAAAATAAACACATTTTTTATTTATTTACTATTATTAGTTCCAGTCCACCCGTCGCGAGTCAAGCATAGGATTCGTAATTACCCTTAATTTGATAATATGAGAGTGTACAGTCGACGACACATAACAAATAAAGTAAATAACGCAGTCTTGTTCTCGTACATCGCTAAAGTGGCTCCGGCTGGTCTTCTTGGGCTACGTAAAAAATATTTTTCAAGTGATTCTTGCATTGACATTTCTATTTATTCGTATTAGTTTTATGTGTTCTGTTGCGGTACTCAAAAGGTTCTGTCAGAATACCAGCGTTGCATCTTTTATCTTGGGTGCAACTATTGCTGAGACACCTTTTGGCTTTTATGAAAAACTGTAACCTTCATAAGTTAGATTATTAATTATGTGTAAAGTGTGGTGTACCAATAAACGCATTTTCATTTCAAAGTTATAAAGTACATTTGCCCCGTTTGCCCCAATACCCCTGGAGAGCTATCCTAGCTAGAACCCTGTCTAAGACGTGCTTCCGCTACAGTTACTATGAAGGCTACGTTAATTTTAACCACAAGTTACCTCAATTGCCTTTGACGTTTACGAACAGTTTTCAAAATTATATTTAAATATAATTTTCGGCTAATTTTAAGCTTTCGAATCTTTACAAAGACGATGAGTATATAACTCATTCATTCATTTCAAATTAACCTTGAAAAATAATTTAAGCAAGAATCATACTGGTCTTAGTATGATTATTGTTTAAATTATTTTTGATGAATTAGAAAGTGCATATTTGTTACCTCCTTAAGCAAAAATTACAAAAAAAAATAACCTAAAAGTTTGCACAAACATGGCGATTTTTTTTTGTTTAGGTATAACTTGGGCAAGCCGCGGTTAGAAGCTAGTATAATCATAATTGTAGCTGATTATCGTCTTGAAATTCGATTTTAAGTCAATATGTACATATGTATTTGTACATTGTATTACATACTTTCACTTTTTTACTTCTTTTTCTTATACATTATGCTGTCATCATCATCATCATCATCCTAGACGTAGGACCTCCTGGACATAGGCCTCCCACATGGATCTCCATGGGGTTGTTGCCATACTCACTACGCATGGTAAGGCGGGTTGGCGAGCGCAGAATGCTGATGCACCGAATGACGCTGCTGCCCATCTTCCGGAGGCCTTAGCAGATTCTTACTGCATTTAGGGGCAAGAGAGGAGGGGTAACCTTCTACTGCTGGCACCCCACGGCCGCCTAATGCGACGATAAAATTCGCATTGTGTCCGAATCAATCACCTTTCATCAATCTATTAATATTTGATAGCATAATACCCGCGAATTAATTCGGCACATGCCAAATCGGGTGCAGGCTTGCAAACATTACTTCGACAACCTTATGTGGACTGTACAAAGTTGTAATTCCTCTGGCAGAGTTTGCAGCTGACCATAGCAGGTGATGGTCCGTAAGATTTTTATGATGTTTTTGCGCATCCTACTGATTACATACGATTCACATACGATGTGAACTGCTAAGGTCGAGAGTAATTGCAATGTAGCGTTCGAACAAAAAGCCGTCTGTCTGTATCGTTTTAGCACGAACTTTATAATTAGTGGATTTAGACGATAGTCGCAAAAAATATAAAGTATTTCCTTAAACTTTAGGCTGTCTTGTAAAGTGATCCCTTGTATGATTTATTTAAGCTCTGCGCTTTGCTATTTCCTGACGTTCAATTCGTAGAGTCCTTGAAATTATAAGTTTTAGAGTTACTAGCTACGCCTTTATTTACAAAAAGTTGAGTTATAAAT
This sequence comes from Pasiphila rectangulata, assembly GCA_963082625.1. Taxonomy (NCBI): domain Eukaryota; kingdom Metazoa; phylum Arthropoda; class Insecta; order Lepidoptera; family Geometridae; genus Pasiphila; species Pasiphila rectangulata. The sequence continues at coordinate 22,396,428 of OY720238.1, read as the reverse complement.
TTCCAAATGTTAATTCAGCGTCTACGTTTTGTAATTACAAACTATGGAAATAAATTGTATGAATTTATGTCAGCGTTCTGAAACATTCCATGCGGGACGGGTCGTTCTTGGCATGAAAAGAGTCGCATTGGCGGTAATATCACAGACCCTCAGATTCTCAGAAGAATGCATAAAAATGATTTGCCCAAAAACAAAAGTAAGTTAGCAAACTTAAAATCGCTCTCACTCCAAGCGATGAAACATAAAGTTGCCCTATTAAATGTTTACAGCCTTCTAAAACTTAACGCCGAATGTAAGGGCGGGCCGGCGATAAAAAAACTTTTGTTACTTTATAAATATATGTTATGACGTAAAAATCTACATAGGAAATTGTTTTTATCACTTTTTGAATAGTTACCTGACTTTTCGTTTTAGTTTTTATCGGTCGATATCTCGGATCGTACGATGGGTTAAGATAACGGCGGATCCTATAAAATTGGGCATAAAAAGGTAATGTTCGCTTGATCAGGTTACTTTACTTAGATGGGTATCGTTTAAAACATATGTCGCAGATAATAAATACTTAGAAATAATCGTAACTATTGTTATATTATAACTTACTGCGCAATTATTAACTCTCATCTTCATACAACGTCATGGTTTACTTGTTTAATGTAATTACTTAATTTTATTTGGATTTTATCGCCGTGACGATCGTGGGCTTTCTTTGTCTGTACATATTTGTCTCGGGTCTGGTGTTTTCTATGTACCTATAATAAGTGCGCATTTACAAAAAAAAATATTTAAGCATTTAATCATTTGGCTTTCATAGTACAGGCTTTGCTTAGTTTCGGACTGAATGGTGCTCTGTGGAGTGCCCAGCAATATTTATTCATTTATTTAACTAAAAACTAAAACCTCGCGAGGAAACCCGCGGCTTAGTTAGCTGAAAGTATAATATAGGTGCTGGGCAAGCCTAATCCATCTAACAGTGTCCCAGGCACTGCAGCCTCCCATACAGCATGAATACCAGTTGCTGACGCTGTATACATCATCTACAATACATGCAAAGGCCCTTATTTACCTGTAAGTCAACGTTCCCTCGCAAATACAGCATTGCAAAAGTTTGAAAGCTCAATACAGGCATTCAGCGGTAACAGTAGAAGTTGAAAACAAAAGCAAAGCGTCAGACGGGCGGAGCGCAGAAAAAGGTAACGAATAACGGCCAAGGGGTAAGGCCGAGATACACTGGACCAAGAGATAACAAGCTGAAACGATGGAGGTGTAAGAAAATACAGAAAGAAAATACATTTATTTTTGACAGACACAACACATACAAGTTATAAAAAACTCATACAATAATCCAATTAGGCTATGTAAGGTATACAAGTTTACAACATACAAACAATGCTGCGTGAGGTAAAAAAATGGACTCTGCCTCAGTATTACCGCAATCACATAGCAAGCTACGCGGTTGCGGCGCTGATTTTCAGGAATGAGTGGAGATCGCGACTCGACAAGCGTTGTGTGGGATGTCCCCAGTTAGATGGGGAGATGGATGATCCGCAGGATAATAGTATTCTGTGTAGATGATTTGCGAATGGTCGCTAGCAGTCGCTGGATGCTGCAAGCCGAAGACAGGCTGAAATGGCGCAAATTCAAGGCTCTTATGTATGTATTATTATCTTTAATATGTTATGTTCTTGTATTCTTGATCAAAATGAAGGTTGACGCAATCTAATTAAAGTTAGATGGATTGCACTCCAAAATGCCGTTTTAAAAAGTAACCCTTTTGGCAGAGCGTATGGAAGCAGCCTAAGAGCAGGCAATGCAGCGTCAAGGACGCCCGGTCCCAAAGTGACCCAATGCGCTACATACAGCCTGCCGGATCGGCGCGTGACTTTGTTTCCGGACTACATCGCCTGCCGGGTTGCCAGCTCACAAGCTATCGGCTGCCACCGGGCAGAGTTGCCATGATCATCTCACACAGGCCTGCCTCATGGATCCCCAAGCACCGGTTGGCGAGTTTAGGATGTTGCTACACGGAAAGACGCTGCTGCCCATCTTTCGGAGGTATCCCTTAGCAGATTCTTACTGCATCCACGGGCATGAGAGGAGGGGTTACATTCTACTGCAGGCACTATGGCAGTAGTGTATTAACCAATAGCATAGGCAGATATATAAATATTTCACTTTCAAAATAAACGTGAGATAAACTATTAATTTTGTAAAATAACGTCAAAGTTTATTATGGCACGACGGTGAGTAAAATTAACATAGATATTGTTAAACCACACTTAGAGCGCGGTAGAGCAGGTTAAAGATCGATTTGACCAACGCTTGTTTGAATCCTGCCGGAATCGAAAACGTTGATAATAGTTTTCATTCCAAATATCAATAACAATATCTTTTTAAAATTTAACAAATCTGTAATGCAGGTATTTTTAATGAAATGTTTACCTACCACCTTAAATTTATTCGTATTTGAAATTAGTTAATAGGCTTGTAGTAGTTGATGTTTTTGTGAACAGTTCCGGGACCACGGGACAATCCGTGGAAGTATTACCACCAGACCTACTATTTCTCCCGCCAATCTGTAATGTCTGCACTATGTCTGTGATCCGGTGCAAAAGGTGAGTGGGCCGGTGAATTTACGGGCACATGAGACCTATGTCTAGACTCTATGTCTCAGGGTGACGGGCGCAATGCAATGTTGATCACGTGCTTAGTGATCACCGCAGTATTGCAGTTTTTGCAGTATTGCAGTTTGACTACCTCTGTGGTGCAGCGGACGAAGGTCCGCCTGCGACGCAAGAGGTTGCGGGTTCGATTCCCGCCTCGGGACAAATGTCTGTATGATCTTCAGATATTTGTTCAGGGTGTTCTGGATGTTTCTCTATATATAATATAAATATCTATCTGTGTAGTATATTCTATTAAGTATACCAGTCATCTAGTACCCATAACACAAGCTCTGCTTAGCTTGGGGCTAGATGATGCTGTGTATATTGTCCAACATTATTTATTTATTTAATAGATAGTAACCTCTATCTATTACAACTGCAATACCGCGGTGACCACTTAACATCAGGTGGGCCTTGTCTCGTAATTTAGTCCTGTAAAAAAGGCGCTAGGCGGGTGTGGAGCTTAAATAAGTACAATTATTATGTAACTTGAAAGTATGTCGTAATATCAATCATCAGATAGACTAATGTATGGACACTCAGACTACAAAACAAAAGACCTTAGGAAATACAATCGTTTAGTCACATGGTACCTATTCTTAATTAAGATTTATAACATCGTTTTGAGGAACAAGACCGATGTGTTTAGTCATTTTCATAATTTCAGCCATAAAACGTCCACTAATGAACAAAGGCCTCCCTCATGGGTCTCCATGAGGGGTAGTTGCCATACTCACCAAGCTTGGCAGGCGGGTTGGCGAGTGCAGTATGGGATATTGATATATGGAAAGACGCTGCTGCCCATCTTTCGGAGGTATCCCTTAGCAGGCTCTTACTGCATCCACGGGCATGAGAGGAGGGGCAACATTCTACTGCCGGCGCCCCACGGCTAATCATTTTAATTTTGTATAATTCATGAAGCTGGCTTGATGCACATCATTTTAATTAGGTGATATGGACTGGACAGCCATTGTAAATCTACTCCTTTTACAACTATCATTAGACCTGTTTTCAGCATCATTAGTATAATAACTTTTTGCCACTGAACTACGTAATGCTCCAAATATTTCAACAGCTCTCGCAGTTTTATAAAGTTCGTATGAGGATTTCTCGCGCTAAGAACAAAAAGGGTCATACTAACCTTATTGTAATAAAAATATCCAATAGCACAAAATTCCATCACGACGCAAGAAATCCCATACAAACCCCATTAGTGCACTTTGCGAAGACCCTTAATTCTCCCTCTCACTTGCACACTCACAAAAAATAAGTACCTAACTGAAACGCAATCCGATGCATTCCGTACCCTTAGAATTACATCAAAACAGAACAGGACACCAATCAGAAATGCACCCAAACTCGTTGAAATAGAGTCCAAATGTCTCCTGTTATATTTCAAAGATACCTTTGGATTTATTCTGTGTCCAAGTGCAAAGGGTCTCGGCAATTCGACCAGAATTACCCATCAATGACGATCGATATGCAGACCTAGCGAGCAGTCTTTAAAGTTTAAATTTAATCGGATGTTTTTTCACGGCAATGTGGACAGTATTAATATAAATAACAATAACGAGTGTGTCGGCTAAAGGATCTTTTAAAACAGTGGACGGCTTTGACTGATGTGATGATGCTGGCGTATCTTTGGGTTCAGGATTTTGTACTTTTAAAAGCATAGTTTTGTAGTGGTCTTGTTTATGGGCATTGCGGGCGCTTAGCATCGAGCTTATTTTCAGCGAGCACCCGCGTTTTCTTTAAGCCTGGCCGTCGACCGGAGCGGAGCAGAGAGGGGAAGAGTTGAGCTGACCTAAAACTTTTTTAGAGTTTTATGCCATTCTATAGCTTAGCTCCACTCGTTCCCTCTACGCTCCGCTCCGGCGGCCAGGCAGACTTAATTTAAAATATGCCTCGACAGAAACATCGATTACTTATGATTGCATTAATTAAAATTAAGAATTAAAATGAGTTGTTAATATCCCACTACTATTTATAAAGCCGAAAGCTTGTTTGAATGGAGGTTTGTTACCTCTTCACGCAAAAACTAGGCTATTGATGCGGATTGAGCTGAAACTTTGCACACGTATTGATGTTGACCAGGATTAACACATAGGCTACTTTTTATTCGAGTACACACGCATGAGAAGCGGCGGGCAGAAGCTAGTCGTTGCATATAATAGGTTCCCAGATAATATAAATAAATGTTAAACCAATTATGCAAACAATTTTTATATTTAATTGACGGACAACGAACCGTTCTGCTGGATAGATAAAATACCATATACATATATACCAGTAACACATTTTATACACAGAAATAACAATACTCTACAATTGGTAGAGCTATGATCTACGATATAGGCAGAGACTAGTGAGGAAGTCGACAATAACCTCTCTTCTAGATAATAAGTTTTTATAATAACAATAATATAATAATAATATCTTTACTCAGTCAGACACAAGATCCATTATTAAATCTAGTTACTAACAAAATAATACAAACACGTTGAACATAAAACACACATCACGTAAGTAGATAATTAAAATATACGAGTACAAAAATAATGTACAAAATTCAGGCTGCGAATTGAACCCAACGTCTATATTTTAAGCATTACATACCATGTACTTGAATTAATTTGTGTTAAAATGTACCCTGTAGATATTGTAATAAGTGCTACTTTGCATTTGCTGTAAGTAATACATTTTATTTTCATTCAATGACACAAACACATTTAATCTTTTTTTTATTTTTTGATTGATGCTAATTTGAAAAAAGAATACCTTTTTAATTTCTGTTGTTTTAGATATTTTATTTATACCTCTAGGTATATCAACTCTTTGTGAAGGTCAATGACTCTGTTGAGAATTAGCTGGCCTTTGGGTTATCGCTATCGTATAATCAGCTGCTGAAGTAAATCCTAAGTAATATTCCAAATTCTAAGTATGATAAATAGTTCTGTTATTTTATTTAGTGTTTGTGTTTTGTTTCACGTAGTAAGATTTTTACTAGCGTAATAATGTACTACCTTTGTAAGTTGAATTAGATTCATCAAAGTATAGTATTAAGTGCTTGGTACTTACTTTACCATTTTTGCTGTGCCCTAAAAGGGCGCATGTTTAATACTCCTATACTATTTTATTACTTTAAGACCTTGTAACTCAACATGCTCGCAATAAATGAATATGACTATGAATATCCGTGGTCTTTTCTATAATGTTATCGAACAAAAATTGTTCTGTACGGTGGTTAGAATCACTCCTTTCAGTTTAGTGCACATATAATACAACCTGTGTGTAAGAACATAAGAAGTATAGACACGTAAGGCACGAAAAAAATAACGACCAATCATCGCAGTAGCCTCAAAAGTAGTCCAATAAGAAGCGATTGTGAAATACCAAGAAGACGCTCAAGCACCGTTAGCAAATAACCTCTAAGCACTAAATTTGCGCCCGCGCAACAACTTATTATCAATTTATATGAACTCTATCTCAAAATGTTGGAATTAACATAAAAAGACGATAATATTCTTACAATTGCCGATGACATCGCAATCAAGCGGCGAGTATGGAAATTTTACTCAATCTGTTTGTTATTATGGATTATTAGCTTTGCTTGTTAAAAGAAACTAGTTGGGAAATAGCTATTTGCATTTTATTTAACGCTTTAGGTACCTACTAACAAGCCTGGCACTTTTGGGTAGGTACGTACTTCAACAAGTTTTTAAAATTATATACTTATGTTAAGTTACCGACACTACGTAAGTGCTTGATAACTTGCCCCATATCTTGTAAACGGCTCAACAGATTTCTATGTTACTTTCAGTATTGCCTTTGTATACCAAAACTTGGGTATTTTTGGAAACATTTGAATATTCATCCCCTCTTTCACCCCCCATATCTTGTAAACGTCTAACCGATTTTAATAAAACATGCCTATGATCCACCGTTAGAAAAGCTGCTTTTTAACTGACTTCAAAAAAGGAGGAGGTTTTCATGATTATTTTTTTATTTGAAAGCTGGTGCTTCCCGTGTGGTCCCATTTCAATTTTATCTCATTGAAGTCGGTTTTTTTTGTTGGTTGAAGAATTATAAAAAAATACTTTCAAATTGGTCCAATCATTTAAGAGCTACGGTGCCACAGACAGACACATAGCGGTCAAGATGACAACACCCCTTTTTATGTTGGGGGTTCATAAAATATAGCAGTGTTTAATATCTGTCAACTAACTGTCTAATAACTGTCTGTGCTTCTAACAACTGTAATCGACCAATTTACAATTTAGGTTACACAATTTGTTAAAGCAGTACCTACACTAGGAATCGCTATAACGAAACAAGGTTAAATTAAACATTTAAAAACCCACAACACTAGTAAAAAAGCTAATAATCTTAACGGCTGATAAGTTTTTCTTGAATCATACAGTTATCATAAACTACTCGTAAGACTACTTTCGATGAAGTTACCTTTCACACCAATAATCTTAAATTGGTTTGGGAGCTACAATACTGTACAACACCATATAAATACACACAAAGAACCTGTTTAACTTACGACCCCCTCGTTTTTGGCGAAAATTAAATAATAAAATTTGCACAGAGCTTCTATAACACTACTTTTCACTTCTTTCTTCCTCTCTTGGAAAAAAAAACGTTTTCCATTATCGACAATGCGTCGCGTCGTCGTAATTAGTTGTAAAAACTACAACTAAAAGTAGATACTAATTATTAAAACAATAATAAGTATCTAATTAAATTCTTCTTATAAGAATTAGGACCGACTTGGTCAATAAGAATCGTAGTCGTAGCCGAATCTCTCTAAACGTGTTCGGATACCAAGGTAACCAAATTGCTCCGAACGATCATTAAAAAAATTAAAAATCCGGATGATTATTAATTTCCATAATGTTTAAATTGCTTTCTATAATTATAAAAACCAATACCACATTATAAACTTATACGACTTACGTTTCAGGTCACCACAGCTGCTACTAGTAACGCAACTTTTTAATACAACTCGAGGGCAATAATAAAATAATTCGTGCCATATGTACCTGCTTGCCATCTTCAAATGTACAGTTAAGTTTAAGCGGTGTTGCCACATACGCCATAAATAATAAGAATTAGTGGCATTGGGTAGACCGTATACCTCGGTACATAAGAGTTATACCACAGTAACGGTAAAAGTAGCACACGACATTTTTTTTAGTTATGCATAGATTGTCTTTTTGAAACTTTTGCGATCACAACACATTAACAGTATACATGTAATATCAGTAATTAATAGTTTAGGTGTAATATAGGTATTTTCGCATAAATTACCTTTTCACTCCTCTTGCTCAAAAGACCGTCATTGTGGCCTACCAGAGCAAAGAAAAAATAGCATTTCTTCGTCTAGGGGAAAAAGTTTTTTTTTTTTAATTTTTGTCTGTCCAATGACAATGAACCTACAAAACCGAAAAAGTATTTAGTCATAAGTGGAATAATCATGATTACAGACTCGACTTATTACTGTTTCATAAAAAAAGAAAAACATTTTATTTTTGAAAATGGAACTAAAATCGGCGATCTCTTTGGTAGAATGCATGCAGTGGGTTGCGGCCACAGAAGAAGTAATAAAAAAGACATTGGCGCGAAATCTTTAGAATTTTCCTCTAAATTGGTAGTAACCGTAATTAATTTTACAATAGAGAAAATGTCATCATCTAGTGAGAATGGAGACCCTAATTTGCAAATAGAAGAGAAAGAAAATGAAATAATTTTCAATCTGTTGGCGTAAAGGTCACAAATCATTTATTTAAATACTTACGAAGAGTTTATGAAGTGGAGGACGGAAAAACGAATGGATTCGCTTACGGAAGGAGTTTTTCTTACGCATTTTGATGAACTTTCCAAAAAATATCAAAGTCTACGCTTAGGAACACATATTCAATGTTACGAACAACTACTATTCAGATAAGACATAATGCAAATATAAAGACATATTTCTTTGTTATTGTATTTTCTCGCAATCGTAGTGAAAAGTAGAGTGTAACACAAGGCGCTAAAAACCTAAAAAAACTCAGTTTCTATTCACTCCCTCGCTACTACCTCGAATATAATTGGTCAATGTATGTAGCTCCTGGTATAACAATCTACTATTATTACCCGGACGAAGCTAAGACTCCGAGTCCATGCCTGGTGCAATCCAGTCGAAACGGCGGAAAATAATAAATGTAATTTACGGGGTCGGCAGTAGAATGTTGCCCCTGCTCTCTTACCCGTGGGTGCAGTCTCCCAAGTGACACGGAAGATGGGCAGCAGCGTCTTTCCGTGTATAAACATCCAGCACTGCGCTCGCCAACCCGCCTGCCAATCATAATGCGTATGGCAACAAATCTTCACGGTTCGTACTTGGAGATCCATGAGGGAAACCATATGTCATAGACATAATACGGCTTAGTGATAATAATAAGTTTTCTTCAAAAACCCTAATTTTTGTTGTAACCTTTATGTCGTATGTACCAAAAGGACCAGCGAAATACAAGGATGTGTTCCTCACTTTCGATTTCTGGCCTGCAGGAGTTCTATACCGTTGCTAAAGAGATGTCAACACGAGAAAAACGCTCTAAAATTAGTATGTAGGATATAAAATGTATGTTTATTTTAAAGTTTATGTATGTATTCACCTATTTCTGCCGCCAAGCAGTAATGTCTTCATTGCTGTGTTCCGGTTTAAAGGGCAAGGGGGCCGGTGAATCGGCACATGAGACCTTACAACTCTGTCTCAGGGTGACGGGCGCATTGCAGTGCAGCGTTGGTCACGTGCTTAGTGAACATGATCACCGCGGCATTGCAATTTTTATAGGTAGAGGTTACAGCTTAACATCAGGTGGGCCTTCGGATTGTCTCGTCATTTAGTAGTCTAAAAAAATTAGTCTGTAAGGTATATGTTTTAGGACCTTTAAAAGGTATTTATATATGTACGTACGGTTTGAGAGACCTTACCTTGCATTAACACAGTTTTTAACTAGCACGGGAGGTAAGGAAAGAGGAAAATTGCGCTAAGTGGTATATAATATTTGCTTAAGCTTTATATTTATGAATTAATGTTATAAAAAGAATTATTATTGTAACCGGAGAACCAAATGAAACGTCTCAGAACACTTGATTAACATATAAATTTGATTAACATTAATAGTTATTCATATTTTTTTAGGTACAGATTTTATGTTTATGATCGTCAGATGCAATCAACTCGCAGGTTAGTACATTCGATAGAAACTAATTAATGGAATTAGGCAATAAGGCATCTCAACGAGTTATTCGAGTTACTCGATTAAAGTGATTACTTCTACTAATTCCCGAGCACAAGTGTTGATCTGTTAATTACCTTTATTTATAATCGAATTTGTAGTCAAGTGATCTTTCCCGAAATAGTGGAACAAGATTTTAAAGGGTAACGACGTATTAATTTTAAAAATACGGAGATAACATAGATACTTAATATGCCGCGGGGTGCCGGCATTGGAACGTTACCCCTCCTCTCATGCCCATGGATGCAGTAAGAGCCTGCTAAGGGATACCACCAGAAGATGAGCAGCAGCGTCTTTCCTTGTATCAACATCCCGTACTGCGCTAGCCAACCCGGCTGCCAAGCGTGGTGAGTATAGCAACTACCCCCTCATGGATATCCATCAGGGAGGCCTGGTGAGTAGTGGACGTTTTACGGCTGAAATGATGATGATACGTAATCAATGTCGGATATCAGTGGTGATTCTTTTGTTGTTTCACCAACTAGCTAAAGCTTATTTTAAATTGACGTAAAACGGACTAAAATGAGATAAGGACATTCGGTTAGTGGCGTTTCAAAATTAAAACGGAACAAATAGATCCAAATTTACGCTGACAGCTCTAAATTTAGAAACATTATTTTTCTAATTATTATTTAGTTTTAGGAATTGTAAAACAGAATCGATACCACCATGTAAGTTTTGGTTTTCAAGAAAACCGTCTTCAGGGCAAACTGGCACATTCGCGACAGCAGGCAAAAACAATATGGAAGTTGGGAACAAAAGTAATAAAGATAATGTACTCGTACTTCCACTATCCAACCTGACAGAGGTTGGAAGAAGACACTTGAAATTCCTAACATCCAACCTAGGGTGGAAAGCTAGGTTGGAAGATAGGAATGAGTCGTTGAGCTCACCGCAACGACGGCGACGTACCACTGTTTATAGGATTGTCCTGGAAAGTACTGTCTGCGTTAATATTTCATATTCAAAGTACCTAGACATACATACTTCGGAATTCTTAACCTACTTCTAACGTTAGCAAAGTAATGCATTATGAGTGGTAACGCAGGTCGCCGAAACTCTATAATATTAGAATCAAACCTGATCTCTTAGAAATAATCTACTTAAATTGGGTTAAGGATAAAAGGACAAAAGTATTATTTTAAATCGTCAACTCAAACAACAACATATTTACCGTTATTGTCAAGACCTTTTTAAAAGTCCCAATTATCAACTTAGCCGTTAGACTGCTGTTCACGGCCACTGCTGGACATAGGCCTCCCTCATGGATCTCCAAGATTATTATGTCTACCATGAGTTTTCACAATCTATACCTACTCGCTAGCGACTGTAGTTAAAAAAATGTATGAAAACTAGTACAGCGCCTCTAACGGATAGTTTGGTACTAAAATTCGCAGTAAACTACACTAAAGCGACTATAGTTTCTAAGCAAAAGGCTTAGAATTTGGTACGATGAGTTACAAATCTGACAGATGTCATAGTAACATACTATACTTGGTCCTTGCTATTACTACTGTAGTAACCAAAGGTAGTAACGGCAGGCGATCTAACAATGACAACTCATGGTAGACACACATAAAGGGGTAGTCGCCACACTCGCCACGAGCGCAGTACGAGTGTTGCTACACAGAAAGACGCTGCTGCCTATCTTCCTTGTATCTCTTAGTAGATTCTTACTACCTCCACGGGCAAGAAAGGAGCGGCAAGATTCTACTGCCGGCAACCCACGACAAAAGTTCCGATAATAATAAAAAAATCGAAGCCTTCCTTTTCTTCCTTTCATTCACATTACCTAGTAACGAAGCGAAGTTATTGCTTGGAAGGTAAATGCCGATATCCATAGAGGAATTTATCAAAATCAAAATCTCATCTAAAAATCCATTGTAAGTCAGTCTATATGCTAGTTCCGTCTCCTAATTGCATGAAAATTGAAACGCTCTTGATGTCAAATCTCAGAGTGTAGAGCATCGTTTCCCGTACTCTGTAGATTTGGTATTAATTAAATGTATCAGAATTCAGAGATGAACTGGGCGGATTAGCATACTCGCTCGCCGCTTACCAGCCATGGAGCGGAGATTGTGTTCGAATAATCCGAAAATAGAGGCGCTTAAAGACTGTGGCAGCCTCGCGGGCAAACCAAAAAAATCAGCAGTTTTCTTTGACTTACAGAAAATCCGTCAAAAAAATTTAGTGAATAAAAATATATAATAATAATACTTAGACCTTAGGGTTGGGTACGCACTTATATATTTTTGTAAGACAAAGACAACTGGTGGTTTTTTTAAGTAAAACATTTTGTTAATACATAAAATAAATCATACTCGGTTACTTTGTATATACTTATATTATGTATATTATATATTTATATTATGATCGCCAAAAGATATAAATGGCTACTGTTGTTTAGCTAGTCAGACTAACCTGTTTATCATATTCATAACTCAAAAAAATCAGACATTAAATACTAAAAATTACAGTTGTTCTACATTTGTAGATCCATCAAGTTTGTGTTAAAAAAATTGCACGTAAATAATCCACGTTTGCCCAAAGATTTGAATCGAAGAAATGTGCCCTGACACCAAATGGGTGCCCATTTTGTCTCCGAAAAAAGATTTTCCGAAAGTCACAATCAATAACAACTGTCTCAGAAACATCACCATCTATAATAAATTATGGTCCCATAAATATCATTTGCAATAAGATATTGTTCATCCTAATGTTAATTACGCATAAAAATATTTTACCTTATATATGATTTCCATAATGTTCATCATTATATACATAATAATAACGAATCAAAAAACTTTTTATCCTGAATATTTTCGAAAGATTATAAAACCTTCCAGTGGCAGAATTGAGACGGAAGGACAGGAGGTTATTAGGTTTTTCTTTACAAGTATCTGAAAACACTGCCTGGGACAGAACCGAGATGGAGAGACAGTAGGGTTGTTAGGTTTTTTTTATAACCATCCGAAAACCCTGCCTGTGACAGAACCGAGATGGAGAGACAGTAGGTTATTAAGTTTTTTTTTATAACCATCGGAAAACACTGCCTGTGACAGTACCGAGATGGAACGACAGTAGGTTATTAGGTTTTTTTATAACCATCCGAACACGGCGGTGCTGGCTATTTAAAGGACGTAAGTAAAAACTACGCGACACATCTGTCGCGTAGTTTTTACTTACGTCCTAGCGGCCGCCAACTAAATATTTATTATGGAACATGAAAATTATTCAAATAAATAATTATGAGAGCAATGTTCATGAGTTAATAATGTTATGGATTTCTTTACTTATTGCGAATAACTTTAAGGATTGTAATCGTTATAGATACCGATATTAGTGGAAACTATATTAGGGATCCTTATATTATAGATTGTGATTATTCGGGCAATCGATGATTATGAAAATATTTTTTATGGGTTATATTAGGGAAATAAAATTTCGGAGACAATATAGAGAACCAAGCCAAATACTGCGCCAATGTCTTTATAAGTGTGTTCACCATAATTCCGACGGTTTTGCCAATAAACTACTTTTAGTGCACAATGGTTATGCGAATAAACCAAACCGTTATTGTTACCATTTATTGTACAATCATGTTGCACAAACTTTCGTGGAAAAAATAACACACACCACGTCCTGCTAACACTGTGTTTAGAGGTAAACTGATTCCAAGTAAGTGAGCTCACTCCTGAAATGTCTTGTGAAGACAAAACGGTGCGGTTTCAGTACGGTAAGGGCGTATCTAACTCTTTGAAATAACTCTTTAAATCTTTAGATTCGACAGTTTACGTCATCATCAGTCGCAGCCAGGTCTGCCTCTACCAGAGCTCCTTGCAAAGTTTCCCCGCTCCAGCCGTACTGCATTTTACGTAAGCACACCAGTTATGCTCGTCTCAACGAGTTTAGGTGTTTTATTATTTTATCCTAGATAGCCGAAGCGCAATATCGGTTTCTAAACGCTTTCAAGTATTTGATTACACATAAACATTTGCATAATTGTAACATTTATAGTGACAATCTACACGGCAAAATTCAGGATTATTTAGAGACAAGGAAACTTTTTTATTAGCTAGTTCTATTAATTCGCGAGAAGAACACTTTCCATACACAACGTACGTTGAACTTTGCGAATGCTTTGTGCAATTAAACTTTACTCGGCATTATTTAGATTTTGGCATTCTTTTTTGCTCGATCAAGTTTTTGTACGGCGAGGTAAATGCATCAATTTCGTATCAATTTGCACAGAGATTTTACCGGTAATAATTAACAATCAAAAACGTTATTTCAGTTGTACTGTATTCGTCTAGACGAAGATAAATCCCTTTCACACTGGTGGCGGTACTGACGATGGATAGTTTTTGCGGAACTTTGTTTCACTGAGTCTGAAATATTGTCTAGTATGAAATGTGAATTTGCTACTGAACTTCCTGTACATAGTTTTTGAGTGAAGTCTTTTATTTTTGTAACTATCCTGTGTTGAAATATTGCTAATGAATGTTATTGGTTGTAAGTAATTACCGTTTTAATTAAAGTTACATAAAACAGTTTCTCGTGCTGTATGAGGTCTCGCATTATCATGGAGCAATAATGGAGAAGATCGATTCATGAGTCGGGGCTGTTTCACTGCTAGTTTTGCTATCATTGTTCGGAGTTCGGCACAGTAGACATCTGCCGTTATTACTTGACCAGATCGGAGAAAGCTATAGTGAATAACACCATGTTGAGACCACCAAACAGTTACCATTACCTTTTTATTGGTAAGCTTTGCTTTAGGTCACTGTTGCGGCGTTTGACCTGAGGTCAGCCATTGCATTTTTCGCTTACGGTTATCGTAAAGAATCCACTTTTCACCACATGTCACAATTCGATCAAAAATATTCCTTCATTTCTGTATCTATTCAACAAGGCAACACAAGATCTGTTCAGCTGCGAATCTGTCCAGTTGCACCGGAGCGGTTTCAACACGCGTTTCTTTCTGCAGATCATTCAAATCATGAGGGACCCATTCTTCATATCTTTTTATTTTATTGATTTAACGCAAATGAGTCAATATTGTATGATAAGGTAACGTTAATCCATGCCGCTAATTCCTGGGTAGTTCGGCTCGGATCAGCTTCCACCATCTCTTTCAATTAATTGTTATCCTGTGTGGGCGGTCTTCCAGGTGGTTCGTTCTTCAAATCAATGTTTCCATCATGAAAGCGTTTAAAACAAAATCGCACGGTGCGTTCATTAGCAGTCCCCTCTCCAAACGCAACGTTGATATTGCGAGCTGTTTCTGCCGCGTTAGTTCCGCGTCGGATCTCGTATTCAAAAATTACTTTCGAAGTAATGAATAAAGAATTTTCGAAGTATCCATTTTTCTTGTCTAAGCTGCTTAAAAGAAGAACTTCATGGGCACCTTGTGAAAAAAAGTTTCACTCAAAAATCTCAATCCTCGAAAGTTCTAAGTCAATTCGAATTACAATAAAACGGCAATTTCATACTTTAACCCCTATTAATATGCTCATCGTATTCAAATAGACTGTTTTACTGTTTCGCGACAATTGGTTGAACTCTTTATTTTACAAATAACACTTTGCAGCAAGCGGCGATATTTGACCTCATTAAATGGACTCTAAATTAAGCTTACAGTTGAAGAGCATAATGTATGCAAATAGGTACACATCTCATATCATATATCTATCTACTATACTACAAAGAAATATCATAGTAGATACATCAAGGCGTGTATTTATCAGCTACGTCCATCTGACTCTAAAAGTCATCCCCCAATTTACTCAAAATTCCATTACCATTATCTTGGTGCGTTAAAAACCGCTCTTTTTTCTTCGGCAGCTTCCCGCATAGACAATGGGGGCCATTATATCGTGACAGTGCGCTCATTACCGGGTTTTTGCGGCTGTCTATGGTCGTATTGTTCCCGCCTCTACCTGCGCCTATCGTCGCATCGCCCGTTCAAACTTGGAACGGGTGATGCTGTTGTCTATGGGTGTCAGGATCGAAATTTAAATTGTTGCAGGGAAGATGAAGCGGAATAATTGTTTTGACTGAAATAAATACCGCGTAAGTAATATTTAACAACTGTTGGACAAGGCTAAGTTCTACATAAGTTTTTCCATCAAAATATTAGTAATTTACATTTTATCTCTTTAATTATACCAAGGTAGGTGGGCAACAGCGTCTTCCCGTGTATATCAATATCCCATACTGCGCTCGCCGACCCGTTAGCCTAGCCTGTGGTGAGTATGGCAACTATCCCTCATGATCAGTACTTGAAGATCCATAAGGGAGACCTATGTCCTGCAGTATGTCCTGCTGATGAATCGTACCACGACATTTTTTCACTAAGAATAGTTTTTTTAAAGCACCTAGATTCTAGAATATCCTATAGGTACTCGTAGGTTTAAATTGCCTTTGAAACGCATTTGGTGCATATTTGTATTCTTTTCGTTCTAGAAGTTCTAGATCTTTTGTTATTTTATCTATTTCACTAGCATTAAAACAGTGGCCCACCAGCGATATCCTTTTTAATAAAAACATATTGCCTTTACTTTTTTCTAAGAACGTGTGCACAATATTGGGTTACAATCTCCTCCTCACATCGTAGTGACAAGACCCCTTCTTATTAGAAAATCGTATCACACGAATTTATTCCCTAATCCGTGGGTTATAAAAAGTATTTTAGCATTACAATAGTAGACAAATTCGATTGCATACAATGAGGATATTTTTAATGCAATATTATTTTGCACTTTTCGATTATAATTTGAACTCTATGCCGTTCTGATAAGGGTATAGATTGTGGTGATGTGGGATGAATTATATTTGTGAGCACAAGAGTCACCGTCACAGGTAGCGTTTTTTGTGATATATTTACGGATATAACACGGGGTCGTTACTTCTTACTATTATTTCTATTCCATAACATACGAACAAAGCAGGTAGAAATATACCCGCTAATTCTTTAATAATATCACGAACGATGTAAAGGCCAAAGTTTTGGACCGTACTTGTAACTGAAGGCCGTGGGGTGCCGGTAGTAAAATGTTACCCCTCCTTTCATGCCCGTGGATGCAGTAAGAGCCTGCTAAGGGATGCCTCCGGAAGATGGCCAGCAGCGTCTTTCCGTGTATATCACAAGGCCGTGTATCTTCCCATAGGTAGGTACTGCGCTCACCAACCCGCCTGCCAAGCGTGGTGAGTATGGCAACTGTCCATCATGAAGATCCATGAGGGAGGCCTGTGTTCAGAGTGGACGTTTTACGGCTGAAATGATGTAACTCAAGAATTGGTCTCAAGACTCGTAACTTGGAAAAATCGTTCATCGTCATCACATCAGCCGTAGGAACTCCACTGCTGAACATAGGTACAAAGACTCTTTGAGATGCGAGTACTGATCACGAGGGGTGGTTGCCATACTCACCACACTTGGCAAGCGGATTAGCGAACGCAGTACTGGATGTCGATACACGGAAGTGAGTATGGCCCTCGTGGAGATCCATGGCCTATGTTCAGTAGTGGACGTTTTACGGCTGGAATGTAGTGTCCTGGACCAACCTAATATAGGTTTTTTGGACACTAAAACCGAATAAAAATTTACCATTTATCCAATAATAAATAAATAAATAAAATAAAATGATGGTGATGATAACTTATGCAATCCGGTGCGACTAAATTATGCTGAATATGCAGACTCAACTCAGACCAATAACTATAAAATACATAATTCGTGACAATCTGTCTGTAAATGGCGATATGAAGACCAATAAAATTATAAAAAAAATATTATTAATAAAATATAACGCGGTGTGTGGATAGATTTATATCTATTTGGTTTGGTTCTCAGATCGCATTTGCATAGCTTTCTCTATTTATGTAACAAGCTGGGATTATTTTGTAAGTCGTACCTAAGTAAGGTATTTAAAACCAATTTTATGCTTATAATCTCTTGGGTAAAATATTTCTTGCTTTCCTTTTTATTCTAAAATAGTCATCCAGTACCCATAACACAAGCTCTGCTTAGCTTGGGGCTAGATGATGCTGTGAGGATTGTCCAGGATTATTTATTATTATTAGATATGTATTTAGCCGTGGGGTGCCGGCAGTAGAATGTTACCCCTCCTCTCATGCCCGTGGATGCAGTAAGAGCCTGCTAAGGGATACTTTCGGAAGATGGGCAGCAGCGTCTTTCCGTGTATCAACATCGCAAACTGCGCTCGCCAACCCGTCTGCCAAGCGTGGTGAGTATGGCAACTCATGGAGATCCATGAGGGAGGCATGTGTTCAGTAGTGGACGTTTTACGGCTAAAATTAATGAATGAATTTATTATTATTATTAATAGCCGCGATTTGACCGCGTTTTTATTCATCTCTATATAAATTGAATGTCCTAATATATAATCGTATACACTTTTGCAATATAAATGCTTTGTGCAGTAAAATCTTGTGGCTCTGTCATCACAAGCAAACACTTCTTCTTTTATGTGTTTTATTTATTTTGTATCTTGGTTTTGCCAGGGGTTTGCAAGCAATTATTTGGCAAATTATATCCAAATCAGTTCAATACTAAGTAACATCATCCTCACATCGCTCACTTAAGTCATGTGTAGGTATAAGTTTAATATACTAACTGAAATAAAGTGTGCAAAAAACGACAAAATTTTTACATCAAGATCCATTGTAGTTTCAAAGTTTAATAGTTTTTTTTTGTATACGACTTAATGACGAGAAAAGCCGTGGCCCGATTGATACAAAGCGGTAATATCTACCTCACGGTCACGAAGCATGTGACCAACGCTGTATTGCATTGCTCCCGTCAGAGTTGTAAGGTCTCATGTGCCCGTAATTTAACCGGCCCTTTTACTTTCAAACCGGAGCACAGCAACTTACTGCTTGGCAACAGAAATAGGTATGGTAATAGTACTTCCTCAGATGAACACTGTCTTCACAAAAAGTTCTATGGGAAATACAATTCCAATCAAATAATTGTTTATCAGCAACGATTTCCAATCCTAGTCATTCCTATCTTAGAAGAGGCGTTGCGTCTGCGTCGCCTTAATAAACAGCCGCTGAAGCTGTATAAATCATCAATAAGATAAAATAAGAGAATAAGAAAGGCCAAATAAATTTTTATAGAGACATGTATTGTGTCCTCAGCGCCGTGCCATCAATAGTTTATACCTATAGGTCGTCGTTCTCCTAACTCTAGGAAGCTAGAGTTCAAAGGCCAATAAACTTTCAAATTATTCATATGTAATCCAAGAGGTGGTTGTTGTTTTAGCTTTGATTTTTATTTCACTGATTTAAAATACTCGTCTTTTACCAGAGAGAATAATCATAACTTACATTGTTATACGTTATATGTTATATGTTTAAATTATTAGAAATAGCGACGTTACTAAAATTTGTGATATTTATCTACGAAAGGCCAATTATTATTCGGATGTTTCGGATTTGAATAGAATATGTTTTGATCTATTGATATTCTATTGAGCCTGCTAAGGGATACCTCCGGAAGATGGGCAGCAGCGTCTATCCGTGTATCAACATCCCATACTGCACTCACCAACCCGCCTGCGAAGCGTGGTGAGAATGGCAACTACCCCTCATGGAGATCCATGAGGGAGGCCTGTGTTCATCAGTGGACGTTTTATGGCTGAAATGATGATGATGATGACCTAATGCAGAAGGTCTCAAGTGCCCGTAATTTCATTGATATGATCCAGTAAGTAATCATGATGAAGTTATATTAGGTTACATACAACACCCGAAGACAGAACGTGGGCGCCGGCAGTAGAACGTTACCTCTCCTCTCTTGCCCGTGGATGCAGTAAAAATCTGCTAAGGGATACCTCCGGGAGATGGGCAGCAGCATCTATCCGTGTATCATTTCGTAAAGCGCGTTCAACCCGCCTACCAAGCATGGTGAGTATGGTAGCAGCTTCTCATGATCAGTACTTGGAGATCCATGTGGCAGGCCTATATCCAACAGTGAACGTCTTTAGGTTGAGATGATGATGATGCGAAGACAGGGCAGGTCGGAATAAGCGAACCGGTTATACAGCTGGGTCTATAAATCAACCAATTAAATAATACTCTGATACTTCTCCATTCACCATAAGCCACTTAATTTATTAATGAAGTCTGGACTTTCATGAATGAAAAATTATTATATCTGAACTGAACTCATTAATTCATATGTAGTTGTTTATATAACTGAATGTTCTTGGCAAGCTAGGGTTCGGATTCTAGAATATCTTTAAAAGTTCGAAATTGGAATATTTAAGTATGATTTAAATGCCGCCTCATGCCCATGGATGCAGTAAGAGCCTGCTAAGAGATACCTCCGGAAAATGGGCAGCAGCGTCTATCCGTGTATCAACTGTATCAACATCCCATACTGCGCTCACCAACCCGCCTGCCAGGCGTGGTGAGTATCGCAACTACCCCTCATCGAGATCCATGAGGGAGGCCTGTGTTCATCAGTGGACGTTTTATGGCTGAAATGATGAAGTATGATTTAGCACCTAGTATGGGGGGTGCCGGTAGTATAATGTTGCCTTTTCTCCCTTGCCCGTGGATGCAGTAAGAATCTGCCAAGGGAAAGAAAGATGATGGGCAGAAGCGTCCTTCAGAGTACCAACATCCTGTACTGCGCTCGCCAACCGCGTTGAGTATGGCAGTAACCTCCTCATGAGCCCTCCTTGGAGATTCATGAGATGATGATGAATTTACTTTAGGTAGATCTTCTTTATTGATAAGATCATTTTACAGCATTCCCAATAAAAGGTACCACATGAAGTTTATTCTCTTGACAAAAGTAATATCCACCTACATTATATATAACTTATGGACTGTTTACTTTTCAATGGTCATATATTTTAGTTTTATCCATTAACATTTGATTGATTGTCATATTCAATGCAAAAAGTCATGATAATCTATCCATAACAGAGTCAAATTGTAAAAAAATTATCATTTAATCTAAATTTTTTTTAGCGACAGCGAAATATTATTATTGTAAACCTTTTCCCCAAAGGATAAGATTTAAAATTCAGCGCGGGATGCTGACCCGTGAAGTCGCGACTGAATTGCTATTACTTTACGTTAAGTTTTTGCGCAAAAACGCTTTGAATGTAACTTGCGAGGGTGGCAGGACGTGCAGTCAAGGACGGCGCATTCGATACCGAAATATTTCATCTTAGAGCTTTATGGAGCTTGAAGATGTAAAGAAATAAGCATGCCAAAATAGGGTGTGCATAAAAATTATCCGTTGCCTTGGTTAGTAGGTTCATAGGTACATCAGGAAATAAGAAATACTCAAGTTACACTTAGGTTATATGACTTGTCATGTTAGTTTATGGTGTTTTTTTTCATATTTTATATATATATATATATATATATATATATATATATATATATATATATATATATATATATTTATATATATTTATGTTTATCAGGTAGGTATACGAATATTTGATCTTCTTTCCCCAAATACCTAATGCCACTCGCTGTGTATATTTAAGCCGGTAGTTATGCGCATGGTTATCTTTTAATAAACCAATAACGGCTTTTTTCGTTTTAAAAGTAGGTACAATAAAAGTGTATCTTCTGCATCGGAGCCTAATGAAGTGCTAAGTCGTTAATTAACATTTTTGCTTATTTAATTTCCATGTTTTTTACTTTATTGAGCCTATCAAATCGCATAGCATACAAATAACTGTTTAAAATAACGTAGATAATTACGGGAAATTAATGGATTATCAAAATCAATATGAGAGATTCAGAATGTGATATATGCTTATATGACTATAATATGACAAAAAGTTATTAGAAATGAATATTTTATAAAGATGAATGGTATTTTATAATACTGGCTGGCGCTTTTTATGTGGTTTAACCATAAGCTTAAACTTGTAGAACTTCAACATTAATTAAACAAGCAGCAGTTTGTAAGTTATTGGATCGTGGAAAGAAGTTTTGAAATAAAAAAAAAACAAAACATTTAATCCTTTCAGAAGTATGATTCTGGTTCAAAGGTTGAAGTGGAATTATTTTATCATCTCCTCCTTGCCTCGGCTGGGTGGAGCTGAGGTTGTCGCGCAAGATCGTCCCACTTGAAAATCCCTTCTAATACCCCTATTTCCTGATGAGGAATAACAAGACACCATCATCATCGTATCTTTATTTATATTCTGCCCGCCGCTTCGCATGCGTTGTACCCGGATAAAAATCATGTGTTAACACTGGCCAACAATACGTGTGCAAAGTTTTAAGCCAATTCGTAGGGTAGTTTTTGCGTGAAGAGGTAACAAATATCTATAAATCTATACAAACAAACTTTCCGCTTTATAACTCTATAACCACTTTAGAATTATATAACTTAATAATTTATAATTATATAATATTATATCTTTTTATAGAATATAGAAGTTATCTCTACAAATCGTTCAAACGTACTCACCTCAACGGGCATAAGCACGGGGGTCGCTCGGTTCGCGGGGATGAATTCGCCGCGCTCGCGTCGATAAATCACGTGCCCTTTTTGTTCGCGTGAGAACAGCACTTGCCAGTGCACGTGTGACGCATGTGGACAGTGCACTTTTTGTGCAGTGTACCTTTGTAGGGGTACAGGTTAGGGTACTAGTTGTTCCGGGAGAAACGTTCCCTGATACTTCTGATATCGCCGATGTGGTTGCTTCAGCACATAACATAAATTTACCTAAGTTTTTTCTCAGTAGATTTTGTCCTTCTATTTTAAAGTACCTTGTATGATATTCCACTATGCTATTAAAAAAATAACGCTTATATTATACACAACCTCTAGTCCCTAGCTAATTAAATTCTAAGCAGATTATTCCAAGGCTTAGACATACGTTTCATATGATAACACTTGAAGCGGAGGTTCGCAGAACGTTAAAATATTGTAACTGACACAATGCGTGTCATTACGGGAACGCATCTCATCTTAGACTTATTAAAATAGTAAACTATTACTGATGATTTAAACAGCGTCTGCAACTAGTTGTCATGATGTACGAGACGCTGCAGTGTCTGGGATATTGTTAGATGGATTGGCTTGCCTACTTAAACCATCCTTCGAGCTTAGTCGGTTATTAGTAATACGGCTATTAGAAAGAACACGGTCAATACGTCTGAAACTGACTAAACCCGCATCATTTTTCTTTCTTAAAATCCCCACTCGGCCAACACGGCTTCCCTCACTCACTTATTACGTCCACAATATTCCCAAAAATGCATCTCAACGTAAGAATGACAGAATGAGTGCGCACGACTCTCGCGTCGTCATGTCGTAGGCAGCCGCGTTGTTTGCTTAGGACGCGCCAATATCCAGTATTTACCCCAATTATATCCTCGGCATCATGCGATAATGTGACCCGAGGGTGTGTGCTATGTGCTGCTTCAAGCAGGTAGCGATAATGCTCCGAAAATTCAATTTTGGTGAGAAGTTCGAGTGTTTGTTTTGGCTTTTTGTATTATTCGTTGCAATGGAGGTCGTATCTTTGTTGACAATCTGAAGACTTAAATCTTAATAAACACAATGATTATTTTACTTACATAATTGTGGCCCTAAAATAAGCTGGTTGATTTTATTCGGAAAAAAATAAGTTGTAACAAATTTATTAATTTTATTTAATTTCCTTTACCTATATCGTATTGTCTATTGCCACTAACACCTTAATGAAATTACCAAAACATTCGTACCTTCCAAACGAATTGTCGATACCCAACAATTGTATCGTCCTACTAATTAACTTCTAATCATCTTCCTCATGGAACATATAAATACGAGTAACATTTCTGTGCGATTATTATGAACGCAACAACGTCTTTCAATCATCTTTCCTGTTTCCATATTCGCCGCCAACCTGCCAGCTACCTACCCATAACCTATCAAACTTTTCAGGCTGCACCAAGTATAGGAAGAATAGTAAGCTTAACATAGCTTCATGTTATTTCCGTAGTCTAGTTGTCACCTACCTGTCAATCTCAATTCACACGTTCTTACAAATTGGCTCCAAAACATATCTGCTACAACGAAAACTAAAATGGCCGCCAACATGGCCAGCCAAATAACATAAGAATGTATAAACTTGACACTGGCGGAATTGTGTAAAACCAAACACAAAAAGCCATAAAATAAAAAGACAAGACAAGACATATTTAATTAAATTACTAAAGTATCTAAATCCTTGAATTTCACATCGCACACTACAAATCATCAACAAGACGCTCACATAAACCCCAAGGCGCTCAACGTTCATAGGCATTTAGCAGAAAACTACGACCCTACTTATAGCATGTAGCACTAGCTCTTGTGCTAAGTGTGCCACTGTGCACTGACCCAGTTCGCCACAAAGCTCGGTGTGCACATGTCAGTGCCTAGACCTTGCATCTATGTATGTCATGAGCGCAGCTATTTTCATAAGTCAATGGTTGGAAAAGCTGAAGAGCTTTTTTTCTGAGGTTTTCAGCTGAATGCGCTAATCTTCCGGGGCGTTTTATAGCCGCTGTATTTAGTTGGAGGGTGTGAGTAGATATTAGTTTCTACTTCAACTCTTACTGTTATGAACGTGTTTGTGTAACCCGGTTTGTCGTTTTGATTACAAACCACGAGTAACATCATCTTGGTATAACTTTGGTTCAAAATTGTATTATTTGCTTATCCATGCTTTTTATGCATATAGAGGTATAGGTAAGTAGAAAAAATCAAACACAAAGACAATGTCGTTGAACAAAATAATTTTGTTTTATTTATGGCATTGTTTAAAATTTTAATTATGAGTGTGTATGTGAAAAGCTTAAGCGTTTTGTTTGTAATAAAATTACAACTTACAAATTGGAGAAAACTTAATCAGAAGTGATAAAATAAATAAATAAATAATGCTGGACAATTCACACAGCATCGTCTAGCCCCAAGCTAAACAGTGTTATGGGTACTAGACGGCTGATATACCTACTTATTAATACATTTTACTACATAGATACTTACATATAGAAAACCATCCAAAATAACCTGAACAAATATCTGCAGAACGTACAGACATTTGTCCCGAGGCGGGAATCGAACCCGCAACCTTTTGCGTCGCAGGCGAATCATCGCCCGCTGCGCCACAGAGCTCGTCATAAAAGACACTGAAAGTAATATCAATTCTACAAGTTTCCTTCAATTCCCGAAGCAAGTTCACCAACCCAAGTGTCAGGTCACGATTGAATCGCAAATAGTGGCGAACGCACTGCCAATTAGAATTGCAAACGAACAAATCCATCTTGCTCTTGCCAATGACTCCATCAGATGTAAGTTGGCACCTACTTCGTATTCACTCTCCAGACTGAATTTGAAATTATTGGAGATATTGAAGGAAAATATGTTAAGTGTAGAGGTTACTGACATTGATTCAAGTTTATAGATACTAAATATGATTGAATCAAATTGCAGAGCAAACTGTGAAGACGAATGTTTTGTAGTAGAAATTTTTGTGAAGAGTTTATCCAGGGAAGTACTACCACCGTACCTATTTATGCCACCAAGAAGTATTATTGTCTACATTGCTGCGTTCCGGTTCGAAATGTAAGGGTACCGAGAAAATCGTGCATACCTTACAACTCTCTGTCTCAGGCTCAGGGTGACGGGCGCAATGCAATGCAGCGTTGGTCACGTGCTTAGTGAACGTGAACACCGCGGCATTACAGTTGCAGTAGGTAGAGGTTGCAGCTCAACATGATTACTATTACCGTGGGGTGCCGGCAGTAGAATGTTACCCCTGCTCTCAAGCCCGTGGATGCAGTAAGAGCCTGCTAAGGGATACCTCCGGAAGATGGGCAGCAGAGTATTTCCGTGAATCAACATTACTGTGCTCGCCAACCCGCATGCCAAGCGTGGTGAGTATGGCAACTACCCCTCATGAAGATCCATGAGGGAGGCCTGTGTTCAGTAGTGGACGTTTTATGGCTGAAATGATCATGATGACTGCTTAACATCAGGTGGGCTTGTCTGGTCATTTGGTCGTATAAAAAATTGTTAGAAATAAATGTGGGTGCAAGAGGCAGGCCAACGAAGCCACAGATGGATTGTGTTCATGGACATATTCGAAAATAGGAGTGAGTGTTTGTGCCGACCCCATAAGTGCAGGGTGCAAAGTTACGTAATCATTTCAGCCGTAAAACGTCCACTACTGAACTAAGGCCTCCCTCATGGAACTCCATGAGGGTACTTGCCATACTCAATACGCTTGGCAGGCGGGTTAGCGAGCGCAGTACGGGATGTTGATATACGGAAAGAGGCTGCTACCCATCTTCCGGAGGTATCCCTTAGCAGGCTCTTACTGCATCCACGGGTAGGAGAGGAGGGGTAACATTCTTCTGCCGGCACCCCACGGCTACGTTACGTAATACGGGTACCTAACTAGTAAGTACTCAAAAGATTTTTTTTTCTTTGTATAGGACGACATTAGGCTGGTTCTATAAAAAATGTCTCAGGTTTTGTATTTTTTTAAGAATAATGGTTCAAATACAGTTGCACATTGCACAATACAACAAAAAAAAAACACCAACGAATCCTGTTATTACTATTGCAGTCATGGTGGATTAGGGACCACGTATTTCCTTGCGATTTTCAACTCTATCACAAAGGGATAGAGAACTGTGATAATCGCGTTAAGTTTACGGCATTAGTGGTCTAACCGACTGTGAGGTAAGTAATGCTTTTAGCGATTGTGCAGTCGGCCGATTTCATTGTAAGGACTTGTAAGTCGATTGTGTAAATTGCATGAGACATAAAAACCATTCTAAATCATCTTTGTTTATGAACATCTGTTTAATGCAAGGTTAAATTTAAATTGTTTATTTCTGTAACCAAGATAACAATAACATAAACAAGGTTGAAACCTTCTTTTAGGTATTCTTTTAATATTTAGGATGTATTTATAACGAAACAAACTCTATTATGATTTACTTTTACAACTCGATAATACAAAACAACAACCATATCTGAGGCCACCAAAGCTAATTTGCTGATCTTAGGTAGAGTAAGAAAAAACGACGCCCAAACTAATCACAGGCATAAAATAGTTATCACAACATCTTAAAATGCCATAACCAGTTCCAATTTTCACAGTTTTAATAATCTAGAAATCTCGGAACTTCTGTACCAGGTCGTCAACCTCCGAGCAGCTAATACACAATAAAACCTAGGAGCTGTCTGCAATATTGAATAGTCAGACGTCTGAGGGATCAAAGCGTTCAGACTCCATCGAGTTGCAAACGGATTTGCAAGTGCCTTTGATCCGGTGCAGCCTCTAATAGCCACTGCTGAGATGCCTCGTAGGCGAATGTATTCCTTTGAGGCAAAACGGGAGACCTGTAGAAGGGAGATAGTCATTCATCTGGTTACATAATTTTATGAGCTGGTAATCGTGTTAAGTGTAAGATTGCAGCGCTCTGTCCTGTGAAAAATTTACTCGAATGCATAGGTAGTTTTGGTACATTGTTTTGTTTTTTATCGTACGACGGTTTTCCGCATTTGCCAACCCAATAATTTTCGACTTGATTAACCAGTATCAAAATGGCATGTGTTGTGAGGTTCAGAATGTTGCCTTTTCTCTTGCCCGTGTATGCAGTAGGAATCTGCCAAGGGGTACCTACGGATGGTGGGCAGCTGCGTCTTACGTGTATGAACATCCTTGACTGCGATCGCCAACCCGCCTACCAAGCATTAGATAGATAGATAGATAACTCTTTATTGTACCTAGCTTAATTCTAACACTAACAATATATTATTAACACATATTTAACCGGGTATTTATCGCGCTATTTACCTTTATTATTCCCCGACGTTTCGACAGGATTGCACCCATCGTGGTCCCGGGAAGATTTCCCAGTTCCTCAGTTCCTCAGTCTTCCCGGGACCACGATGGGTGCAATCCTGTCGAAACGTCGTCGGGCAATAATAAAGGTAAATAGCGCGATAAATACCCGGTTAAATATGTGTTAATAATGTGTCGTGATCGCGAAAGTTTAAAAAAGACAAACAATATAATAAAGGAAATAAAGTATAATTAACTAAAAGCAGAAGCACAATGGGCGGCCTTATCACTATAAGCAATCTCTTACAGGCAAGCGTTGCGAGTATGGCAACAACCCCCTCATGATCTTAGAGATCCATGAGGGAGGCCTGTGTCCAGCAGTGGACATGGACAGCAGCTCCTACGGCTGAGATAATGATGATGATGATTATGATGAATAAAATGGGCAGACGTCATTGATAAAGGCGCGGGAAAACTATGGATCGGACTGGCGGCGCTAGGTCGTGGCGGATGGCACAAACTATGAGAGGCAACACATCATTGGATGAATAAGGGCTGTAGGTGCTGATGATAAACGGACTCATCTTAGTAAACCTGATACTGATGAACACTGCATGGCAGGACACATGCCATGATAAGGTAGGAATGTAAATAAATAGCTAACAGAAGCACATCAAATCAAGTAAGGCATTTAGTGGACGATCCATTTCTCCCAAAGTTTTCCTCGTATTTCCGGTACTGGTGCATAGCATCACGCGAAACAGTGATCTCATTTCCTTTTCGTCTTTTTCACGGACTTAATTATAACTGGATCACTGGACTCACTTTCGCACAGTCATAATTGTAAAATTACGAATCCCTTGTTTACTAAGAAACGTACTACTATTTCCTTAGTCCTACAATATCTTTTGCGAGGTTCAAGATAATTTAATTTAAGCTCTTTGATGATTGCAAGAACATCGGAATTCGCACGGTTGAATATGGTTGGTGTGGTCTTTTGAATTCGGCGTGTTTGTAACAAGGAAAATTCAAGCAAAAGCCTTCTGAATGAAACCGAAATGTAACCTGTTTTGAGAATGCAGTCTGCGATTGCGACCCACTGGCCAAATGACTCACACCTTACGACAGAAATTAAAAAGAAATGCACGAATATCGTTCGAAGCGTCCCATTCTTATTTTGAAATTTGTATATTCATGACTTCGAAGAGAACTGCGTCAACGCTGATCATATCGTGTAACAACTTTAGTAGTGCCCCCCTACATCAATATTCATCATTATGTTCTGAAAATAAATGATTTATATATTATTATTGAAATAAGAGCCTATAATATCCTGTATAGATTCAGACCACGACCATCGCGAGTATGTTTTCATAAAATAAAGAAATGCATTATGCAATAATAATCGATTTAGAAATCAAAAGTCCGATCCCTCAAACTTCTTCATCACATTAAACTGATGGCCGCTTCATCGGCAGGCAAATAATTTTGATCGCCTTTAAATTACAAATCGGTGCTAAATAAACCCATAATAATACAAATACAGAATCATAAAATTAAGGGTATCGCATCTCGGACTCAAAATAAGTAGTTCTCTGCAGGGCATTATGTTAGAGGTATTCGGATTTAAACTACAAATAAAAGGTTGAATTAATACAGGTCGGTTTTACCCTTTTCAATCACTATTGCCCATAATCGTGCTCGATTTAGTTTATACTTAGAGACGTGTTCCGAGTATCAGCGGGATTTAGATGCATTAGGATAATGGTCCGGTCGCCATAACGATTTAGACGAGTAATTACTAACTTCAAACTGTATGCTCTTAAATCAGTACAAGTATGATATAATAAAAAGCTGATTTATATCAAATATGAAAATGACAAAAAAAGTGCGCGATAAAATCCTGTATTTTAAAACTAATAATTAAAAAATATATATATTGAAAAGTGTGTGTTTCCATGAAAGTTTAATTTTATAGAAAAACGTTAGCTGTTTTAGCTTTACTGTTGTTTAATTATATCCAATAAGTATATTATTATTTTGCCGAATAAATAGTAATTTATATTAAAGGGAGTGGTCATAAATCCACAATAATTAAAATGAGTTAAGATAATTATATAACTTGCACAGGACCGTTTACGTTGGCGTGCTAAAGAGGAGGCCTATACCCAGCAGTGGGTGTCAACGGGCTGATATGATGATGATGATGATGAAGATAATTAATTCAAAATTCAATATAAATTCACAATAAACCACAAATAGCCGTAGTTATTTAAATGTATTAAAATATCCGTGTCTGAACTAGGATGAAACCTGTGTTTCAGACTTGTGGGACTTATATTTACTAATAGTAGGTAAATAACATAACAATCTTTCTATTACATTAAATTAAACATATTCATAAAGATCTATTAACTATAAATCTAAGGCTAAGTATTAAAGGTTTGTTTACAAACATTTTACATCGAATTTGGCTGAAGTATAATCTAATTATTCTATTTCATCCAAATAGTGGCAGAGCGAGGCTGTGCCCTCCGGCAGCGCGGCCGCGCCCGCCAGCGGCTAACGCCATATGTAAATGTACCGACACGGGACCTTCCGAGAACCATCCTGCTCCCTAATTATTTTTAATTGCCGCAAGCACACGGCCTTCAATTCAACTTTTAATTTTTTTCGCGTCTAGTCTTTGAATCACTTCGATTACGCTATAAATGACTCATGGGACTCATGTTGTTCCGACAAAGACTGCACGCGATATTAAAAACAAGTGATTTTTATTCTGTTTTGTTACCTGTTCTTAGAAATAATGGTGGGATCGTAAATCAGTAATGGCGCCCTATTATTTGAGTCGTTCGCATAAATTTCGGGCATCGGGGCAATAATTGCAAGTATTTGGCGGTAGTTGGTAGTGGAGCGGCGAGCCGCGGGTGGTTTCCGAAACTATTAGAAAATTGCGAGGTTATGGAATTGTAATGAGTTTAGATACGGGCTTCTGTTGGCTTTGTTTTGTGTCTTTTGTGCACATAATAAAGCGGAAAATGGCTCTATGCGGCTTGCCTCTGATCAGCATTACACAATTGCCGAAAGAATCTTGCAAAAGCTTTCGTTTTCCATAAGGTGAACTTTGCAGTCCTTCCAAGCAAATCCCTTGGGCATATAAAATCATCCTTAGATCTAACTGAATAAAACCAACTGCTAAGTATAACCGGAAACATAACAATGGTTTCTTTTTAAAACGGTATCTTGCTCCCCCTTCTTGCAGATAACAATTTGCTCAAAATACAACCTTCAAAAAAATTTAATTCAAAACAATACACTCGGGACCAACGGTAGCTTCGCATTAGCTCCACAACCCACCGGCTACTTCTCTAAAACAAAACCATTTCTAAACCTATCGCCATTGCCACATGTCAATGAACAATGCCGCCATGCTGAGTTTTTTTTTAAACCCCAGTTTTTGCGGCCATTGTCGAAGTGAGAGCACTTTCGTCTGGTCAATTTACTTTTAAAATTCGAATGTTATCTGATTTATTTTTAAATGCGTTTTGAATAGACAGACGCGTCGGGGTGTAATTAAATTTTGTATAAAAACATAACGTGGATAAGTTAGCAAACTTTTTTATTTTGTATTTGAATTAAATTCAATGCATCTGGCTGGACTCAACTTTATTTTGTTGTTAAATTTTAAAATCACATAGGCCTTGAGAAATTTCATCTAAGCTTTTTAGAAAGATAAGCTATTTTTTCGTTATAAAAGAGCATTAATAATCAAAAACACAGTGTCGGAGAAGCTAAGTATTCATGAATCAGATTATGCACTTAATGCCGCATAAAAAACTTCCAAAGCTCAACATAAATTCCGAATTCCTTTTAACATTTATCTTTACCCTAAAGTTATACAAAGTGTCCGTAACACCCCCGTGTTTGCGCAAGTGCGACACTCACACACGCGTACATACCCAGGTGCACACACATTCATTTACACTCTCGCATGCTCACATACATACGCGCTCGTACACACATGCGCGGACGCAGGTACCAAAAGTTAATTGCCTTCGTATGTTCAATGCTCAATCTACCTGTGGGATGAGGGTAAAAAAGGAATGATTTTTATATTGTTATACTTTTACTACTCTGTGGCAAAACAATTTGAATCGGACGTCAAAAAATATGATTAGGTTATTTTGGTTCAATAAACCCATAGTACTTGCGAATCCTTGCCGGCTTATGTATAAGTATGGCAAATGATGAGCAGTAATAGCCATTGCATAGAAAAAGTAAAAAGATTATCGTGGACCACTAGCAAGCTACCCACCCACTTCGCACGAAGTAGCTTATGTGTTATTCTAGGATATTTTTCCCAGCGAACAAGTTCGCATTTTTATTGAAAAAGGTTTCATCACCAAATTTTAATGATTGTCGAGTTATTGAAGATGTACCTGCATCATATTTTGTTGGGAGTGTGTACGCAACGCATCATAGATCTCTTTGTTTTGATAAAAAATGTTTAGCACAAATAGGTACCTATTGTTAATTGTATTATGCAATTCAGTTGTACAAGCTAGGCCTAGTTAAGAATTGTATTTTGTTGTTGTCTGTTTTACTTTCCTTTTGTAATCTTAATTGGGCAAAGCTTAGCAACTAAGACCTTAAATAATTTGAAAAAAAAACATGTTTTCTTCATATCAACAGAGGTTTTATTCAGATTTTGACCACAGGATTTTCAAAGATACGTATATTCAAAAATGTTAATGCTCACATGAGTATCGTTTAAGTTTGATACATTGGCAAAGGATATCAAACTAGGAATGGCCTGCATCCTGGGATATCCTTGAAAATAATAGATTTGTTAGGCAAATTAAAAGGTTAGTCATAGAAATATAAACTTGATTAAGTGTGTGAATTCCTAAGATGTAGAGAAAGCTATATGTTGTATCCATATCTGAGTGGTTTAAGCGTTCTATCAGTAGTTTTTTTAACGTTATTTCATTCTCAATTTAATATTCCTACATTACTAAAACAATTTAACCTTTTCAGAGCCTCTAGTTTCAAATATCAAGAAGTACCAATCTGGCCCAGATCAAATCCCATCACTTTACACGTCGATAATTCTAACCATTATCGGATCACAGCGATCCCTCTCCTTCCTCATGGCATTAGAAGAAGACGGCAGACGTTCGCGTGGTTTATTGTAAGTGTACCTGCCCAAGTCTCGTCGGTAATTTTTAATTGACAAAAAAATACGACCCAACCGAATTTATATGTGGAATTTATTTTATTACTCGGCTGTAGTGTGCGTGGGTTACTGATATTATTCTTTACAATGGCTCTAAAGAAATGTCGGAGGCAATGTTTATAGCGCCTACTTAGATGAGATTGCATTATTGTGATTGTTAAATACTTAGAGGCATCCCTAATTACAACGATTGGTATTTGGAGTACACCCCTTAAAAGAGCAGACGGAGGCTGGTCAGATGTTCTAAAAATTCAATAATATTCATAGGCATAATATGAATATGTTTATCAAGTATCCAATCATATGTATGTATTTTATATTATGTATGGTATAATATATTAAATTACTATTATCGTATGTACATCTGGCATCGATATAAAATGGGGTTGCATATTGAATTAATGTTTAGATTTTGAATTGTTTTAAAGTGAAGTATCATTTATTGCTCGAAATAAATGTGTACATTGAACATAGATGTTTTATGTATTTGAAAGGAATAAATGCATTCCTACCGTGTAACGGTGTGCAATGTATAAACTTTTAAAACAATATTTCAATTATTATACATGTCAATTAGATAAAATTATAATAAGAATTATCAATAAAATCTATATATATATATATATAAATAAATATAAATTGCTGTGCGTTAGTCTCGCTAAAACTCAAAAACAGCTGGACTGATTTTTAAAATTTTGGATTGGATTTTAGGAAAACCCGAAAGTTCAGCTAAAAAAATCAAAAGTTCAAAATTTTTAATTTCGTATCGGAATCGCTATTGTAACGTTGGCAATATATAGGAAGTCAGTAGTTGTAGTGTAGTTGTAGGGTAGTTGTAGGGTAGGTGACGTTGACGTCCAGGTGGGGCCGTACCTTAAGTACTTGGGCCTCACCTTGGATAGTCGCTGTGGCTTCGAAGTTGTATAACATATAGATAAGACTGTTAATTTTTTTACAGAGATGTTCAATGTGTGATTTCCAATTAAGTTTTTTGTCGATAACGTCCTAAGAAAAAAAGTCCTAGAAATTTTGTACAGTCAATTTCTTCGATTTTGTTATTATTGTAATTAATGTCAAGGGGAGAGTAAGTGCAGCAGTCTCGCGTTCTCCAAAATGTATAAGTTTAGTTTTATTTATATTAGTTTTCAAGTTATTATGGTCTAGACATGTTATTATTGACGTCAAAGTTGAATTTATGTCATTTTCATACGAGTTAAAATTATTACAAGATATCGTTACCGTGCTTTCGTCAGCAAACAATGGCATAATTATGTTTATTGGTTATTTTTGGCAGATCATTTATATATATTATAAAAAGTAAGGGCCCTAACACGCTTCCTTGAGGAACATCATATTTCATTAAACGTTCATCAGAGATATGCGTTTCTTCAAGCTTTGTCCTAATATTAATATTTTTAATTTATGTCTGTTGTTTTCTATTTTCAAGGTAAAATTTTATAAGTTGCAAAGAAATTCCTCTGATGCTGTATATGTCAAGTTTATGGAGAAGAATGTCATGTTTAACATAATCGACGACTTGTGTCATGTCACAAAATAAAGAACACACTGGGTTTCTTTTATCAATGTCACGTGTTACATGATTTAGGAAATCATAGATAGCCATGTTCATTGTTTTATTTTTACGAAATCTATCTATCCCTACAAAATTAATTCTTATTTTTAAAATAGTTTTTAATATGTTTATACATATATATATATATATATATATATTTCTCAAATACTTTAGAGATTATAGGTATAAGAGAAATAGGTCTATAATTATCAATACATTCCTTACTCTGTTTTTTATGTAGGTATATTATTAACATACATTAACCGGGTATTTATCGCGTAAGTTACCTACTAATTATGTAGGTATAGGTTTTATAATACATATTTTTAAAGCTTCTGGAAATACACCCGTGCTTAAACTCAAGTTATAATGTGGCTAAAGGGCTCACATATGTGTCGTGCAACAACTTTTAGAACATCAGTGGAGATTTCGTCTTATCCCACACTTTTAGTGCTGTTAAGAGATGTTTTTATTCGTAGGATATCTAAAGAATTACAGGGTTTTAAAAATATCGAGTCTTTCCTACTTACTTGGCGTCATAGATAAAGGATTTATACCAGATATTTCTACTGGTACAATCTTGTCAATGAAGTTATTGTTGAATGCATTTACAATGTCAGTAGGATTGGTAATTATTGAGTTTCCTATAATTATTTTATTTATGAGATCTTTCGGAAATTTA
The DNA here is from genome assembly GCA_963082625.1 of Pasiphila rectangulata. NCBI lineage: Eukaryota > Metazoa > Arthropoda > Insecta > Lepidoptera > Geometridae > Pasiphila > Pasiphila rectangulata. The sequence continues at coordinate 22,361,148 of OY720238.1, read as the reverse complement.
CTTTTGTTACTATTTATAAGCTGCCAAGAGGCTTTAGACTTATTTTTTGGTAATTTAATACTATGATCATTTTGCACTTTTTGAGTAGATTTTATGATATTTTTTAGCCGTTTTGAATACCTACGATAGTTGACTTTATTCTGCTCGGAAGGGTTTTTTCTATACTTCCAAAGAAGTTTTCTTTTATTATTACAGTAGACTAGATACATAGAAAATGCTTTATTGTACACTTAAAACTTCTAGAACAATACGTTGGTTATCACGTGGAATAAAGATATGCTATTTTTTAAAATAGCGTGCAAAACCGTAGGCAAAACTAAGTTTCATCTAATACCTCCAGAAATACTTTGCCAAACGCTATACAGGGTATCATGGTGTAAAAGCTAATGAATCTAAAAATATAACAAATGCGTTCGCTCCCTAAGATTTTTTCTTTAAAATTAAGAAAAGCTATTACCGATAAAAAAAAACAATCTGACGGTCACAGCTTCGACCCTGCTATATCAGATCACGGGTAGAACGAAAAAATGTTAAAAGCATTGCTCGCAATACGGGGTACCTGACTTTAGCACAAAAAAGTATGATTAATGAAGGTAGAAATTAAATGATTTCGAGCCAGGTAAGTAGGTACCTACCCCGGGGGTAAAGTGGCGATTTTTTAAGCATTGTTTGTGTGACTGCGTTCCTGGCGTGCTCTTTCATAATATGGATCTGTCATGTTTTGTATGACATATAAATCATTTTACTACTTTGATAATTAAAGCTGTTTTTTAAACGTATACATTTATATGGGGTAACAATTTATTACTGTACCTAGTATCTCGATAGATCCAGCATGTCCAATAACACACATTTTGTACTAAAATGAATGTTAACTGTACCTACTCCGATGTACCGGATAGCTTTATTGTTTTAAGAGACTTTGGCGCCACGATCCATTCACATAACTACATTTAATAGTTACCCTGTATAAGTCAAATCCTAATTGCAGTGTTTGAAACATCAACAGCTTTTTGTGTCGTAATTGGCCGCTAAGGTGTTTTACTTGCACTTTTTGCTCACGCAAGTTATCGGTATAACAAAACGATTTTGACTCTCATGATTGTTCCGTATGTGGACTCGACCATACTTATGTAGGTAGTTATAGATGTAGTAACTGAAATAGACCACGTCTTGGGGTGCGGGCAGTAGAATGTCGCCTTCTCTTGCTTAGATGCAGTAAGAATCTGCCAAGGGATACCTCCGCAAGATGTGCAGCAGCGTCTTCATCATATTATCGTACTTCAACCTGCCTGCCAATCATGGTAAGTACGGCAACAACCCCCTCATTATCAGCACTTGGAGATTCATGAGGAAGGCCTAGGTCCAGCAGGTCGATGTCCTAAGGTTAAATGATGGTGTAAATCTCGCTATCGTTTACACCTTCTGAAGACCTGAAGTGTATGCCAATTTAAATATTATGAAAACCAATGTTTAGCTCGCAAACCTAATTTTTTCCTGCGTTCTACACAAACAGTTTTTTTTTTATTTACAACCTCCAGTCTTTTTTAAATTTCGCGATTACGACATATTATCACATATTTAATGGAATTCAAGATTTTTATAAAAGGTATAAAGGTAAATAACGCGATAAGTACCGGGTTAGGTATGCGTTAATAATAAAACCTCTTTTCTTACAAAACGGTTTAGATATCCATGGGAAAGGCCGACCGGTAGTTGAAGTCCTACAGTTGAGGTGATGTTGATGTAAATCTCGCTCACCTTTCTATATACAAAGTGAAATGTCAAATCAAAGTCCAGCAAACAGTGATTTTCCTTGTGTCCTTCACAAAACGATTTTTTAACTAACTACAACCTTCTTACAAAACGGTTTGGATTCCGTACACGACTCTACACTACATTCGCAAACCGGGTTGAATACGGCAATTAGTTTGATTACAATAATTGTCGATATGGACTATGTATTGCGAATAACGACGGCTATTGTAAAAAGTGTTAGTTAGCTGTGCACGGACTCAGGATTGTAGGTTTGGCCAAAAGTTAAAAGGTTTGTTTTTGGACAAATCTTTGTAATGGTTTTGCAGCTATATTGTCCCGGGTTGGGTATTTTTCTATATAGGAAAGTATGTATTTACAAAAAAAATGTAAGCAAGTATTTAAGAATTCTATCATCTCGTTTCCATAGTACAATATTATAGATAGATAGAAAATACTTTATTGCACACCTTAAAACTAAACATAATAACAAGAAACACTTAAAAACAAAGTGACAATTGGCGGCCTTATCGCTAAAGAGCGATCTCTACCAGGCAACCTTGGGATGGATTGGATTGTAATATATGACAAGGGGTTATAATGGTGTACATGTAGATAAACTAATTACATATATACCATACATAATATACATTATAAGTACATAACATATTATACATACAAAATACATAACATGAGTATCAAAGAAAACGTGTAGACATATATACTTACATGTTAATAATAAATATATAAATAAAGTGTCAATGAATCAAGCAGCTAGTGACAACAGGACAAATAGTGTTCCTTAACCATAGATTTGAAGATTGTAAGGGATGGAGCACGCCTGATAGATACAGGCAATGCGTTCCACAGGTTAACAGCCTTGACAGAAAAGGAATTGTGGTAGTACGACGAGTTATGCATAGGTGTCATGAGCTGAAGAGTATCAGAAGAACGAAGAGATAAAGAGTGGGAAAGATGAAGAAATTTGAATCGTTCCTTTAGATAGGGAGGAGAAGAAGGAGTAAAAAGAATATTGTACAATAACAATAGTATATGGGAATTCCGACGGAGCCGTATTGGTAGCCAACTTAGCTTCCTGCGAAACTCCGAAACATGGTCATACTTGCGTAAGCCAAATATGAACCGTATTCCGACGTTTTGCAGGCGCTCAAGCTTGTCCAATTGTTGCTCCGTCAGATCTAGGAAAGACGCATCGCCGTAATCAAGGATAGGGTATTATTTATTAATTAATAAATTACCTTTATTATTTCCCGACGTTTCCACTGGAATGCACCGTCATGGTGTTCAAATAAGACAAAAGAATATCTATACTCTTCGATGTCCACTTTGGGCCGCCCTTAATACACCCCTTCCAATATTACAATCCAAATCACACGACAATAAACAAAAAAACGCAATAAAACCCGTAGTACGTTAACAAATACATGTTAATAACCGGCGTACCAATATGGCGAGACAATAAAATTTAACCATTACCATCCTGATTGTAAAATTTAACAATCAATTCGATATTGCCGGACTTTGATAAAAAATGTCGGTCTTGTTTAGCACCTCTGCTTACTTATCTGACGGTATTGTTAAGGAGTGACATGACATTTTACATAGCGCTGTTCATCCCGTGAGGAAACCTGCAGCTATGTCAACTTCAGTGTCTAACATGAGTTGTCACTGTTAGAACGCCTGCCGATACAACAGTAGAATAGTAGTTACTATTACACCTGTCAAATTTGTGGTCTCATGGTACCAAATTCTAAGCAAATAAAGGCCAAACTACAGTCGCTGTGGTTATAGTTTACTGCGTAATTTATTACCAAACTATCCGCTAGAGGCGCTGTACAAGTTTTCATACATTTTTTTAACTACAGTCTGATGATGATGAAACAGATAAGATAAGATAATTTATTCAAAAATCAATATAAATTCACAATAAATAACAAAAGCCGTAGCTATTTAAATATACTAAAATATCCGTGTCTGAACTAGGATAAAACCTGTGTTTCAGACTAGTGGGACTTACATTTACTTATTTTAGGTAAATAACATAACAATCATTATAATTAGAAGACTTAAATGGAATGATGTTAAGTTCATTCATTTGAAAGTATAGTAGAAGCTCGTACGGACATACATGTCACATGTCAGAGGCCCTCGGCGGGTCACGCTGTAACCCGACCCAGCAGATGGCACGCTCCTTGCACTTCCGAAAATTAACGAAAAAACTCTTAAGACGAGCAAAAACTTCGGTATGGAACATATTGGTTTTGATGGTGGGTACGAGTTCCGCACATGACTTTTCTATTTTTAGACGACTTTATACAACAACGAGGTTTTTACTTTGGAGTGATACCCAATAATAATATTTTTTCTGTGAAACAATACGTAAGTTTCTGGCATTTTAAATAGATTTTATATCCATTTTGTAAAAACGGGAATTACTCACGTAGTATTGTAACTAGCGCGTGGTGCCGACACGACACAGTGTCGTGTCAGCCCACGCGCGGACGGGCATTCAAACCCATGATGATGATTTTCTTGAAAAATCGAAACGTGTCGGAATAATCTTCGACGTTAAATACTACGTGAGTAATTCCCGTTTTTACAAAATGAATAGTATATCTCACGTTAATTTTGAAAGATTTTATATCATTGTTTAGGTTGTAGTTCTGGTCATATGAAATGTATAAATTAGTAATTGTTTAAGTAAGTATTGTGTTTATTCCAGTGCCCCAAAATTTGCTTAATCGTAACTTGCAACAACATTCAAACTTATTAACAGGCATATTACAAAACAATATCACATTATATTTAATAACTTTGAAGTAGATTATAAAACATACAGATATATCAATAACGTAAACGCTTGTTTTATGCGGTAAATTACCCCAATGTTTAAAGTTAAAATTGCGTTTTGACATAACGACGTGGATCTCCAAATATAAATGAACATCGTACTCAAACTGCATGTGCGGAACACTTGGCAAGAATGGCCATATAGCGTAATCTGTGGTGTAGAGTCCATCTGTTGCACACAAAAACTATCCATTTACCCAACAAAATAGAAAAAATAATTACTTTCCTACTAGCAAAGTGGCTGTCGGATGTTTAAATTATTTGATTTTGTTGCATTAAAACTAGAGAAGGAAGTATTTTCCCCTACAGTACAGCTGAAAAATGTAGTATGCAAGAATAAATGTAGTATGCATTCAACACGAGTCATCATCATCATTTCAGCCGTAAAACGTCCACTACTGAACACAGGCCTCCCTCGTGGATATCCATGAGGGGTAGTTGCCATACTCACCACGCTTGGCAGGCGGGTTGGCGCGCGCAGTATGGGATGTTGATACACGGAAAGACGCTGCTGCCCATCTTCCGGAGGTATCCCTTAGCAAGCTCTTACTGCATCCACGGGCATGAGAGGAGGGGTAACATTCTACTGCCGGCAACCCACGGCAACGGGTACCTAACACGAGTAGGTATTAGAAATTAATCACACTTCATGTTGCTGAAATTGGGCCTGAAATAGCTGCCTGTAATTGGGAACTAGTCTATGCTATTTCATTGTTTTTACTTTTGTATGTTTTTTTGTTAACTTCTGTTGGTGACTCAAGTAGATGAATAGGCATGGTCTATTTTTGATTTATGCAAAAATAAAGATATTGAGCTTTGGAGTTTAAAATTATTTATGTTTTGAACTTGCAGTAACATAATATGTTACTGTCCCATTACTCTACACATATTATGTGTAGAGTCCCATCATTACTCTACACATATTAGAGGTATGTATGTGTAGAGTAATGGGAGGAGGCCTTAGTTATGGGGGTGATAAAATCTAACAGTAATATTATTTGTCATTACATTTACCATTACATTACATTTGCCGTGGGGTGCCGGCAGTAGAATGTCACCCCTCCTCTCCTGCCCGTGGATGCAGTAAGAATCTGCTAAGGGATATGTCCGGAAGATGGGCAGCAGCGTCTTTCCGTGTAAGAAAATCCCGAACTGCGCTCACCAACCCGCCTGCCAAGCGTGGTGAGTATGGCAACAACCCCTCATACACTTGGATCTCTAAGCCAATGTGGGAGGCCTATGTCCAGCAGTGGATATCTTACGGCTGTAATGATGATAATGATGATTACATTTAAGTATTTTTTATACGATTAAATGACGAGACGAGCAGAAAGCCCATCTGATGTTAAGCGGTACCTCTACCTTTACTACATTTCAGTAGAGGAAAATAAGCAACGAGAACTGTTTAATAAGTTTACAGTTTGACTACTTTGACCAAGATATAATGACTCAAGTAGAAATAAGAAAGCACTAATATTTGACCAGCGCTTTCCACTCCTATAACGAGCTAATCACCGGACCATAAAATGTAAAAACTAACTTTCTTCGTTTACAAAAACCACCTATCAATGTACCGGTTAACAGAGGCTTGTTATAAAATAAATTAGACATTTCCAACGGCCTGCCATTAACAAGCGTCTATTATCAAACATTCAATTTCGTATTTTCGACGCGTTCAGTATATCACGACAAGCCTTGTATAGTGAACAGTTAGAAATGCCGATGTAAAAAATATAAATGATATAAATTTAACTCTGCGGCTTAATTAAAATCATTTAATCCGCAATCTGAATATATTAAGGTAGCCAATAAACCACGGAATATTTTGAAAATACACGGTTAGATATTTTGACCGTTTGCTGCCCCAACAATAAACTTAAAAGAACTGTACTTGGCGAACCTAAAGCTAAGTAGCATTCTCTTTCAGCTAACGCGTTTGCATTGTAGATCAATAAGCAATGAAAGAATTTAGCCAGAACATCGGTTGGTAACGCTGATGAGATTAGCTTACTCTCGAACCCTCTTAGCACTGTACTCAAGCTATCAAAATCCAGTCATTGTCTGTTAAATCGACAAAAAGCCTGCAACATAGATGTAGACGATGAAAATATTGATATCCTACTAGAATTATGACGGACGGATAAAACGCAGTTAAAGCATCAACTTTTATTTTAAAACATTGTTATTGCAACTTGAAACTTGAACATGAATATACTTAATACATTTTGCTTCGGCCATTCTGTTCTTATTGTTCTGATTCTATTTAAAAGCGTGCTTAAAACAGGGAAGCGATTCATGCATGTACTTACCTTATTTCTTATTAACTTAGGATGACATACATATCTCTTTTTACTATTGTGTGTTGGCCTTTCTAAGTTTTGTAATTATAAACGATTCTGGACACATCCCTTCAAACAAATTTACTTTTCTCGTGAAAATAGTTCCATCTCCAAACTGTGATGATTGTGGTGCGCTCGAAGATCTTCAGCATGTTTTGTTGGAATGTATCAAATCCGGCAACTAAATGTAGGTAATATAAATAGTATTTTATCCAACCCTCTAGTTGTGAAGAGGTCGGGTTTTTGATTAAATGATTATATTTAGGTTTAGATAAGCATTAAGTTTGTTATTTCGATTCAATTGTTTCTGCTAGGTACGCGGACCATGTGGTCGCTAAGCGACAAAAACTTAAGTAAATAAAAATAAAAGTAATTACAAACGTTGGAAATTAAGTGAACGTATTTTCTGAGTAAAAGCCGCCCGTGAATACCCTGATGCGACATGTTATACCGGTAATATGGCCGTAATAGTCGTGTGTTTCTGTCACTCTTGAACATCAGCATAATTATAAATGTACAATCTAGCACACCATCTCTAGCCGTTTCCACATACCTGTAGTCAGAAATTAAAAGTTAATCATCATCTCTGCCGTGAGACGTCCCCCGCTGGACATAGACCTTCCTCATGAATCTCCAGAATGAGGGGGTTGTTGTCATACTCATCACGGGTTGGCGAGCTGATTAAGGGATGTTCATGTTGGGGCAGCATTCTACTGCCGGCACCCCCCAACTTTTGTGTTATTCTGTATTGTGACGATAGTGTGATTTGTTTTCGTTAATTTTCAATGTTACTTGGATATTGAACTCTTCTTACATTTGGGGGGGTTTGTTGCCATACTCGCCACGCTTGGCAGGCGGGTTGGCGAGCGCAGTACGGGATGTTGATACACGGAAAGACGCTGCAGCCCATCGTCCGAAGGTATTTCTTTGGTAGATTTTTACTGCATCAACGGGCAAGAGAGGAGGGGCAGCGTTCTACTGACGGCCCCCACGGCGAAAATAACAATAAATGCCGGTAATACCCTTCGAGCGAGTCATTATAGGGCTTCAAAGAACACCAGCGTTATTAATAATTTTATAACATTCTTCGTATTGTAAATTTGTGACTCAAAATAAACGTTACAGTTTCATAATGAGCAATCTCATCTCGCAGTAAACAGCACGCTTAAGAATCGAGCTGCTTCCAAGATAAGGTTTGGTCAAAAATTCTACATCTCCAAGACTTTACATGTCCGCGCGGCTGGAGGTTTGTTGATAGGTTACATTGTGTGCGTGACAGTACCTGGACACAGATTGGAAAGTACGCCCGGAGCCCCACCGAACTACGCAACTAGAAATGGACCCACTAAACATTTTACGATGCTGTCATAATTACCCAGTCGCATCTTCCCAGCCTACTCTTATTGGTGTTATATACAAGGAAATTTTAATAAGTTTTTTTAATTAAAAGAAAATTATAATACGGACTTCTGATTGGATCAGATCGAGTATAGAAATTATTGAGATTGTAAAAATAGATAGCTTGAATTAACGAACTGGTTGCAATCAAAAACTGTTTACTTACAATATCAATTTCATTACACATTACATTAAGATCATAGAAAGGGCGACTCCGGAGGCCAATTTGAATTCAGCTGTGGGAACTTTGGTAGATTCCATGACACTACACCTAAATTTTTGAATATAATTATGTAGGCTTGCGATCTAAGTGGCTAACTTGACGCCCCATAGTGTACTATACTGATACTATACTGATTCATTATACGTATTTGTTTTTTTAAACTTTCGCGATCGCAACACATTATAAAAACACATTTATCCGGGTATTTATCGCGTAAATTACCTTTATCAGTTCCTGACGTTGGATTGCACCAAGCATGCTCCCGGGAAGAGTGAATGAATGAATGAACACTTTATTGCACTTAGAAATACAAAAAATAAAAATTATTTGGATAAATATGTACAAATTGGCGGCCTTATTGCTCAAAGCAATTTCTTCCAGGAAACCTACCAGGAAAAAAAGTAATTTGTAAAATAATTTATCGTAGGTAGTGCACAAAAAAAATATGATAAGTACATCTATATCTCTATACTATGTATATACTATATCTTAACCTAGATGTATGGAAGACTGACGCGTTGAAGGTACCGCAGCTAAGCGAACGCGTTTGTTGGACTACCCTCACTTGATCTTCATAAAAAAATGTTAGTGTCGGTTCCCACTGGGACAGCACACTACACTGACTGTATCCGCATACTGAGTTGATCTTTCACGCCTAGTACACTTTATTAAGGATGAACGAGTCGCCCATCTTTCCATACAAACGTGGAAGGGTAACTACTCCACTGTTTGACGTTAACCATCCAGCACTAAGGATTATATCAATTTATCTCGTCATAATATATGTTTGTATACACCCCAAACCGTAAAAAAAGTATTTATTTCAAAAATACAAGCTTCTAAACTTTCGTATTTCAACACTGATTTTAGCCTAACTTTGGACGAAACTAAATAATATAAGGAGAAAGAAAACTCAAAAATAAACGCCGTTCCGACATAGTTTAATTATTCAAAAGTTGAAATAAATGTTATTTTGAAAAGATACACTCAAGTTTTTCTATAATAACCTTTGTGCTAAAAGTCTATTCACATATTTTTGCGCGGTCGGTTTACGAATGAATCATTGTGCATTTCATTCTAGCGCGCGGGTAAACACACTATGTCAGGTGAGATAGCATAAATTTAGGCCGCGCCCACTGACGACTTTGCTTCCGCGACTAGTTGGACCTTAATATAATTTTATTAACGTAATTATTCATCTAATACAAATTAATTAGGCATAAAGAACGCGCGGTGCAGTACCTACGTTTACGCTATGCAAATTTCGCATTTGGGACATTTAATTAAATGAGTCGATAACGCATATTCAACGAAACCGGAGACGGTTGGGTAACTCATCAGCGTACCTAATCGCTAATATAATGTGTGCAATTGGTTACTCTAATGAGGAGATTATAAAGTCTAATGTTGCAGTGTCGGTCATGAGGAACATGGACACATCAGTCATGGGCCACGATGCTCGAGATACGCCTAAGTAGACAACGGCATCTATTGAAGTGTTAAATCCGATAAATCACCTACTACCTAGTGATTAATTACTAGGGCAACAACTTTAACCCTTGCCGGCACCTTGACTCTAAGAGTTTCAAGAATACGGTTGAAATGTCTAAATGATATAAGTGGGCGTGGATTTGCATTTCCATATTTTTATTGGTTGGTTTATGGATGTTTTATAGAGGCATGTAAAATGGGAAAGTCCGGCGAAAGGTCGTAGATATTGTTTCGTTTTAAAGCATAATTTATTAATATATAATGGAAGTATAGCTAGTTCAAATATTGCGTGAGCGAATTTGATTTATAGGCAAAAACTTTTTCGCTCTGATGGTTGTAAAATTTGACGGACGGATGAAGTTGATAAAAGTGTGTTTTAATATTCATCAAAAACATAATATACTGACACAGAATAACACGGATCATTAAAAAGTAGAAATTTTAAAGAGTACTAGTATCTAACTAATCTCACAACAAACCCCTCATGTTCCTGGAGATCCATGAGGGAGGTATATGTCCAGCAGTGGACGTGGACAGAGTCCTAAGGCTGAGATAATGATGATGATGATCTCACTTATGTATATTATAAAGCTGAAAGTTTGTTTGTATATAGATGTATGGATGTTTGTTACCTCTTTAAGCAAAAACTACCCTACGGATGAGGTGAAATTTTGCGCAGGTAGGTATAGATGTTAACAGGATTAACACAAAGGCTACTTTTTATCCGGGTACAATGCATGCGAAGTGGCGGACAGAAGCTACTATTTTATAAAGTTCACTCTATATCTCTAGATTTTATCTAGAAGATCTTTAAAATGTATTGAGCGATGTCATCAATTCATGTGCGTAAAAACATGAACGCCGTTTTGGTGTCGCAGTTGCTCTATCAAGCAGCAAACAGTACATGCAATCCCGCATAAATGGTACTTTGATAATTTATTTCGAAGTAAAATAATTGAATACGTAGAAAAGCTCATTACTGATTAATAAATAAAGTATAGCTTAGAGCAACGTTTCGTTAAGCCCGTCATAAACTCAGCCGATATTAATTGTAATCGAAACCGGTCCATAGTATGATAGATTTTAGTAAAAGGGAGACTCCGCTTATTTACAAAGGTGACGCAAACAAAGTAAGCAAAGAAGTGAGCATATGTAAGTATTCGTCAACAATCATAAAATTAAATAAGACTCTTCAAAGATTAAAATTCACCGTATACTCTTCCATCGCAGAGATTCTGTTGCAGCCTTTACGATGTACGAGAGTTCTTATAGAAAGCCTGTCCCTAAAACAAGTACAAAGGACCTTGGAAATAGTATAGTTAAAATTAAAGAACATTCGGCGACTCGTACGAGATCCATGTATGAAAAGGGTTAGATATTTCGCATACTACATGATCATGGCGTGATCAAGTGATATGATTTGTAGTTTTAGGTTATGAATTGCAATAACAATAATAAAACTCAATTAAATTATTAACTCGGACGATAACGAGACTCATATATTTAGCCAGCTGAATCTTTCATATATTCAGCTGTAGCCAACTCATATCAGGTGATCTGACATCAATGAGGAGATTCCTCTTTTGCTCGCCCACGTCTATGGATAAAGAGTTATAAATTACAAGTGTCCCGTGAATTACGAGTGTATGTTGCTTACGTAATGCTTGTTTTGAATTTCAAGGTGGGATTTGAGTTGAGTGAGTTTGGTATCTATTTATACTTTACTAGTTTTGCTTCTTAGTCTTATTCTGTCCAAGACATCGCCAGGCATTCAAAATTTCTCTAATCCTGACATTTGCACATACTTGTGTTTTGCAAATACATAGGTATATTATCAATAAGATTCGCTTTCAGTACTCTACTCATAGATTTTGACGACCTCTGTGGCGCAGCTGCTTCCCCGCCGCCGGCTTCTTTTCCCGCCTTGGGACATATGCCTGTAATATCTGCCGATATTTGTTTGGGGTGGTCTGGATGTTTTTCTAAATATAATAAAAAATACCTATCTATATAGTTAAATGCATAAGTATATCAGTCATCTAGTACACAAGCCTGCTAAGATTGGGGCTAGATCATGCTGTGTGAATTGTCCAACATTATTGTTTTTTAATATTCAGATTGAATTTACCCTATAACTAGCACCGTAATTTATTGAACGCTCGCCTTATTCAAAATATAGGTATCATGTTGTTTTCGTTTTCAAAAACAATTAATAGTCTTAGAGAAAGGCCCCAGGGCAACTAAAACAAGGTGTGAGAGGTGCGTAGCACTGTTCGCACGGTCGCTCATTCATAAATACCTCATCTGCCCATTCATCAGGTCGGGAGTACGCGTCAGATAACTTTGCGTGTGGCTGGTACTATAAATAATGCTGGGGATTTCACATAGCGCGAACTAACCCCAATGCAGGCAAATCCTGTTTCGTGGGACAGATAGTTACTGAAAGGTAATTTTTTTCTTTCAACGATTGTAAACAAAAGCCCTTGAACAATTTTGCAAACATAACTTTTAAAACTATGTTGGTAAGAACACTATATGCAATATTTACGGTAGTCGTTAGTGAGGGCGTTGTTCGCAGTCAGAGAGTTATAAAGAGGGTAGTAGAGGACAGTTTCGTTCGTTAATGACTACCCACCACTCGCAAATGACTTCAGTTTACCCGTGATCCTGGCTTGTGAAACTGCGCCGAAATATCGGGAAGCTCAAAAACTCTAATCATGGTATCCCCTAAATATCGCATATAGAATTTTGCATATAATGTACTTGTCAATGTTTGTCGTCAAACTGCAACCTCGTCTCAGTCGGCTATACACTCATACACTGCGAAGATCCTCATGTCGGAAGTATACACAGCTTATTATGAAAAAGTTCAAAGATGCTTTAAGCGTGTCGTTCAAACGGTCCTAGACCATTAAGTAGGTTAATACATGTTTATATACAACCTCGGGGTTTTGCGGTCATTTCAGAATGGTCAATATTGTTTGGTTTAAAATTACTGCCATCAAATAAGGCACCAGCATCATGTCCCGCAGAGATATATGACAAACTCTCTAAAGCACTCTAGATCTTCTCACATCCAAGCTCATAAATAGCTGCTTCAATTCATCAAGATCAATAAGAGAACTGCTGATTGCACCAAATTAACAACCTCGTGGGCAGATTCGGTGACTTTGAACAACTTTCGAAAGTATCTTTTACTGTTTTTGACAAGATCTGATTCCGAGTGATATATGGAAACTGATTGTGAATTGGTTTGAACGGGACACCATTTTCATGTTTGCCGCTGAGAGTTATGAGGTGACATTTCGTTTGATTTTTCATTTTCATCATGCATATTGATAAATTAAATATTTTACTTTACATCATCATCATTTCAGCCGTAAAACATCCATGACTGAACATAGGCCTGCCACATCTCTATGAATTTTGTATTATATAAAAACAAGAAAAAATACGTTTGACAATGATGATCGCGAGATATACGCCTGTTGCAAACCTGTCGCGAGATACGTAATCAGCCAGCCGGACAAACGAACAAACATTGCAAGTCTTATACACGCTTTTAAAATATAGTCAAAATAGAAACTTTAGCAATAGTTCGGACATCATAATGTTTTCCCACAATAGTTTTTCGTAAACTTTCGCGATAACAATTCATTATAATATAATAACATAAACACGGGAATTTCCTACAATATGTTTTACCGCTTCGCATGCGTCGTAACCCAATTAAAAGTAGCCTATACGAGTATGTTAATCCTGGTCAATATGTATGTATACGAGTGCCAACTTTCAGCTCAATCCGTAGGGTACTCTTTGCGTCAAGAGATAACAGTTCAGTGTTAGTGAGATTCAGTAAGAAAACAACAAGCTTTGTTCTACACACATGACATCAACTAGGTAAAGATGTCCCAACGGATAAGCACTCAGGTGGGTTGAAATTATAATAAAAATGCGGAAAGTGATACATCAATACATTTAGTATTCAAGCTGTAAAACGCCCACGCACCACCAATTGTGTAATAGATACATACGGATGCTACAATACATATGTCAAATTTTATGTTTCCAATTTTGGTGGCTTTATCTTGCAGTGATGTCATGCTTCTCTAACAATGGCAATAAGTACGATATATGGGAATGTCTTACTTAAATCATTTGTATTTGTTACAGAGGCGCGATTAAGTAGGAGGTATTGCGTTGAGGCGACAATCTACAAGAGTTTGTTTAAGTTTTGACAGAAATAGCATATTTTTTTATATGACTAGGATGGTAAGAGCAAGATCGACGACAAAAATGCATCATATTACGTGCGCATCAAAGAGTATTGCTCTACATCAAACCAGTTTAAACATTCTTATGCGTACCTTTCGATGTAACCATCACATTCCAGTATTTAATTTTACCTGCAATCTGCTGATATCCTGATTGTCACCAAGAGCTCTTCAGTTAAGTTACCTTAAAGTATGCTGTGATAAGAGCCTTATTGAATGAATTGATGCCGTGGGGTGCGAGCAGTAGAATGTTGCCATTCCTCTCTAGCTGTATCCAGTAAAACTCTGCTAAGGTATACTTCTGAAAGATAAGCAGCAGCGTCTTTCCGTGTATCAACATCCACGTTCACTGCTGGACATAGGCCTCCCTCATGGATCTCTAAGTCGCTTGGCAGGCGGCTTGACGAGCGCAGTACGGCGCTCGTCAAGCCGCCTGCCAAGCGACTTAGAGATCCATGAGGGAGGCCTATGTCCAGCAGTGAACGTGGACAGCAGTTCTACGGCTGAGATGAAGAGAATGATTTAATACTTACATTTCCAGTAGTGTTCTACTAAAACGACAGCGTATTCAAAACATATTCTCCATAAACTAGTCTAGAAACACGCTCAAATCCATGAATAGTCTAAAACATTCGATTTCACAACATCATTTGGAAATCCTGATGATGACACTGATGTAATAGTTACATGATCGGATGGTAAACCACCTAGATCTGAATTACCGGCGCGTGACGGAACCGGTCGGATTAGTAGTATTCGCGATCACAACAAATTCTCATTTTTTTTAAATATTATAAGCTGGAAGACGAGCAAACGGGCCACCTGATGGAAAGTGGTCACTGTCGCCCATGGACATCTGCATCACCATAGGCCCCGGCAGAGATGGCGGGACGAACGGGTTGCGCATTGCACTGATTGGCGGACAGAATCCCTGGACCGGGATAAGTGGAAGAGGAGAGGGGAGGCCTTTGCCCAGCAGAGGGATCCAGCAGGCTGTTTAGATTGGTCAAAGTCAATAAGTGTTTATTCAATAGAGCAAAACGCTACTTAGAATAGTCAGTTTACAAAATAAAAACAAAACACATTTAAATTAAATAAAGCTCACAATTGAATTCGTTCGCTTCGGAAACTTTTTTTTCCAAGTGAGGGAAAGAAGCGTAGAAGAAACCTCACTCTTTCACTTCTATTCATTGTTACAATATGTGTCTTAATTAGATTAGATTTATCCGGGTACTTATGGGCCGCCGTGGGGTGCCGGTAGTAGAATGATACCCCTCCTCTCATGCCACTAGATGCAGTAAGATCCTGCTAAGGGATACCTCCGGAAGATGGGCAGCAGCGTCTATCCGTGTATCAACATCCCATACTGCGCTCACCAACCCGCCTGCCAAGCGTGGTGAGTATGGCAACTACCCCTCATGGAGATTCATGAGGGAGGCCTGTGTTCATCAGTGGACGTTTTTATGGCTGAAATGATGATGAATGATGATGACTTATGGCGTAAATTACCTTTATCGTCTGAAACGTCTGGAAATAATAAAGGTAATTTACGCGTTATATACCCGGATAAATGTATTTTAATATTAGTAATATTCGTATTGACGATCTCCGTTGTGTTGTGAGCGGAGGTTGCGGGTTCGATCCTGGGGGGACAAAATGTTTGCTTTATCTTACTGTCTTATATGTATGATCATCATCATGTCAGCACGTCCACAGCTGGACAAAGGCCTCCCTCATGAATCACTAAGATCTTAAGAGGTGGTTGTTGCCATACTCACCACGTTTGGCAGGCGGGTTGGCGAGCGCAGTACGGGATGTTGATAATAACACGATACAGGGAAAGACGGTCCTTCTTCCGGCGGTATCTCTTTGCAGATTTTTACTGCATCCACGGGCAAGAGAGGACGGGCAACGTTCTACTGCCGGCACCCCACGGCATCGTAAAACTGTTTTATCATATTATTATAGTTGTAATTAGCACATGTACGTACTACGTAGTAATGTATTATAGTTTATATTAGCACATGTACGTAGTTTGTATTTACAGAAAAAAACATTTATTTACACAAGCATTTGCTTACTTTGGGGCTAGATGGTCATGTGTTAAATATCCATGATTATTTATTTATTCTTATTATTTTATACGCATAAAAGCTAGTCATCACAAAAAAACCATAAGTAAAATAATAAACACGTTCTATTCTCTTGACGAATTTTTCTAGTGACTAACAACGATTTTATTTTATTTAAAATTGACATTTCAATTTATAATTATTATTGTATTGTTATTTTCAATGAATGAATCAATGAAAAATAAATCAACAAATTATCAATAAAATCTTAAAGAAATAAATAGCAATCCCACTAATATTATAAAGCCGAAAGTTGTTTGTACAGATGTATGGAGATATTGTATGGATGTGTGTTACCTCTTCACGCAAAAACTACCCTACGGACTGAGCTGAAACACACGTATTGGTATTGAGCAGGATTAACACAAAGGCTACTTTTTATCTTACTAGGGTACAACGCATGCGAAGCGGCAAGCAGAAGCTAGCGACAATATATACGCATAGTTCACGTGGAATTTGACTGCCAGGAACTTGACCACTCTCATAGTTATCAAGGCTTATTAAAGAAACATCGGTAATTATAACTGTCGTAAAACTTACTCAGTGACGTTTATTGTTCCAGTTTTTAATTAAAACTATATTAAAACCGTCACTCAAGTGGAAAAATCATTACATTTTATGGACACGTAAAAACTATACAGCACTGAATTAGGAGCAGTGAGCACGTTTGCGTCTAATTAGTTGATTACTCGATTTTATTTATATTCAAGTAAAAGTGTGGTGATGAGTGTTGCCGCGGGTTGCCGGCAGTGGAATGTTGCCTCTCCTCTCTTGCCCGTAGATGCCTTAAGAATCCTAGTAAGTAAAAAAGGGATGCCTCCGGAAGATGGGCAGCAGAGTCTTTCCGTGTATCAACATTCTCTACTGCGCTCGCAAACCCGCCTGCCAAGCGTGGTGAGTATGGCAACTACCACTTTTGGAGATCCATGAGGGAGGCCTGTGTTTATCAGTGGACGTTTTGCGGCTGAAATGATGTTCGTGATCTACACGGAAAGACGCTGCTGCTCATCTTCCGAAGGTATCCATGAGCAGGCTCTTACTACATCCATGGGCATGAGAGGAGGGGAAAATTTCTACTGCCGGCACCCCACGGTAGATCACGATAACTGTGTTTTATTATACGAGGTTTGCGCTTGTTACCGGTCTAGCTAGCCGGCTTTGCTATTTATTAAGGCACACAAAACAGAACACAATCATAAATAAACAAAGAATAAAGCGCATTAAGTTAGGTCTAGGTTGTATCCTAAAATTACATGTGTTAACACAGCCATTTACTATTCATCAAGCAATTGCGTGCAAACAAAGTAATGAGGATAAAAACATGAACAGCTAAACAAAATAAACAAAAAGTTACAACTTGTTTTTTTTTTAAAGCTAAGACCACTCTTAGTAATGAGAGTGACTGCTATGTCCTTCTTGTATTTATACAATTTATTGATTAAAATATCGTTGTACAGTAATGAGAGTGACTGCTATGTCCTTCTAGTATTTATACAATTAATTGATTAAATTATCGTTGTAAAGACGACATATGCTGATTGTATAATGTCGTCTTTACAACGGTACGACTATGACTATGACGTCTTTATGACGGTATGAGTATCGTATTATAATACCTGTTAGCTTCAGACGTAGGTATTGACCTGTTTTTTCCTGGCTAATAGCTGTCTTAGCTAAGAGGTTGGTATAGTTGCTGGGCAAGCCTAATCCATCTAACAGCGTCCCACGTTGCAGTGCCTTGGACATTGTTAGATGGATTGCATATCAGTTGCACTGACACTGTATGAATTATCTATGCAAAGGTCCTTGTATGTGGCCTGCGTAATAAAATAACAGAGAAAGTGTTATCTTTCACATCTTATCCAAGAGGAACATATCAAAATCTGTATTCTAGAGATATTCCGTTATCAGTCGCTAGACAAAATTAAAATTAATAAGGTAAATTAAATGAACAGTACGGCTGTAATTATGAGATCCAACCGGTTTGACTGCTAGTGAAGATACGACGTGCTCGTTAACAAGCATATACCACATCTGGGTGCTTATCAAATAATAACGGAGATTAGCTTTAAGAGAATAGATATCACTTTTGTGATCCCCTCGAAAATACAGCATAACAGGGTTCACTGGATTGAGTAGGTACCGATGCATTTACTGTAAGAGTTTATATATAACTAGCTAGTTTGGGATTCAGGGCTTGCAACGAATTTGTTACCACCTTGTTGTTACAATAAAGATATTTGTATTTGTATAACTGACGAGCTCTGTGGCGCAGCGGGCGAAGGTCCGCCTGCGACGCAAAGGGTTGCGGGTTCGATTCCCGCCTCGGGACAAATGTCTGTACGATCTGCAGATATTTGTTCAGGGTGTTCTGGGTGTTTTTCTATATATAATAAAAATATATATCTATGTAGTATAAAGTATTAAGTATATCAGTCATCTAGTACCCATAACACAAGCTCTGCTTAGCTTGGTGCTAGATGATGCTGTGTGATTTGTCCAGCATTATAGAAAAAAAATATAAGCAATATTTACCACGATTTGAGTCTTTTTGATGTTTCAACGCAGTTTTACATGTCGTGATCATGGACAAACTGAAGTTTTTTGCGAGTGGGAATTATTGGCAAACGAAAAGTTCTACGTATCCCTTAGCAGATTTTGACTGCATCCACGGGCATAAGAAAAGGGGCAACATTCTACCGCCGGCACCCCACTGCATGTACAAGTAGCTAGCTCCCAACATATTGACCTGTTCTTTCCTCTGACTCTGAATAGCCGACTAAGCTGGGAGGATGGTATCAAGTGCTGGTCAAGTCTAATCCATCTAACAATGTCCCAGGGACGTCCCGTACAGCACGAGTACGGTACCAGTTGCTGACGCTTTATAAATCACTTTATAATAGATTTACGCCTTACTTTTATTGAAAGTAGAACAAAATTATGCATATGATATTAATAAACAAGAATTTCAAAATCCTTTCATTTCACATGTTTCTCTGCTTTTTACTGCCGATAACATCATTTAGGTGTGAGAACTAATTATTTATACAGAACTGAATTAATTTCTAATTGGATTCACCACGTTAATTAAGAAAATATTGGATATTGATTCGAGCTCTTCGCAATGCTGTAACTAATTACTGATAATAAATATTGTAATTTTATCCAACCGAGTAGATGGATCTAGATGTTCCAATGACTTTTTATGAAATGACTTTCAAAGTTTATGTTGAATAGGCAATAAAGTGAATGCGATACTATTGCATACATACGCTGTCTCGTGTGTCCTGTGTATTGACAGGTATTTGTTAGCGAACTGTCACTGTCACAATGAGAACTGTCATGTGAGCCAGAAGGGCGGGAATGAGGTATGTTTTCATGTAGGTAATATTTTTTTTTCATTTTAATCTAAAAGCATCAAAAAAACCGCTCGGGTTTGTCTAGATGCTACAGTGTACATTTTATCAAATTATTAACAATACAATTACACTTATCAAAAATACAATTTATCAAAATTAAAAATAGAAAAGGAAAGTTATTTGAGCTGAACTAATACAAAAAAAAATATAGACGTACATATGTTATTTGAGAGCTAAATAATAAACCATTATTGTCAACAATAAGTTAATAACTTAAAAAGTATTTTTTTAAAAGAAACTTAATATTTTTGGGTGTCAGCTTGTTACGTAAGTCTAGATAATCGGTGAGTTCGGGGTGAGTTAAATATAAATACGAGGGCATTGTCGAGCCAGTGTGGAATAATATAGATCGTTACAACCCCAACAGGTATGTTGTAAGGCCTTTGCCTATCTATTGTAGATGATTTATAAAGCGTCAGCAACTGGAAATTCACGATGTAGGGGACGCTGCAGTGCCGGGGACATGTTGACAGGGAATGAAAATCAAAATCGTATTTATTCCGTCTGTTGTATATACTACTTATTATTTATTTTACGACCTCACTGTCCCTATGGAAATATTCCAGATCATTTAAAACCTTTTCTAAGACTATTTTTATCTTTATATTTTAATCATGGACTTCGAGGAGTTTTGAGCAGCACCTAACCAACTTACTACTATACTTGCAACGTGTAACAGTCTAACAGTCATCATTTCAGCCATAAAACGTCCACTGATGAACACAGGCCTCCCTCATGGATCTACATGAGGGGTAGTTGCCATTCTCACCACGCTTGGCAGGCGGGTTGGTGAGCGCAGTATGGGATGTTGATACACGGATAGACGCTGCTGCCTATCTTCCGGAGGTGTCCCTTAGCAGGCTCTTACTGCATCCGCGGGTAGAAGAGGAGGGGTAACATTCTACTGCCGGCACCCCACGGCATTATATAGTATAACAGTGCATGTTAAATAAAAGCTTATAAAATATTACTAGTGAACTCCGTCGACCTCGTCGTCGGATTTTTTTATTACCTATATTTCATTGCTCATACACCTCAGTAGGTTAGTACGACCTCTTTAGTCTATCTCACGGTACCGCAAACCGACCAATGGTACGCGACCAATTGGACGTGTCGCAACGACATTACGTATTCATACAATAAAACAGAAATAATGAGATGTCCCAAAACAGTCGCCAGTAAATCTAACTTCTTCAATATTGTACACATGCGTACAGGCTGTTTGATTATATATGAACTTATCCTACACCGAGAGTTATAAATTCTAGTATAATTTTTAATAAGTACAAAACTTAAAACCATGTTTAACTGCATAATTAAGTATATGACGTGGGGTGCCGGCAAAAAAATGTTGCCCCTCCTCTCTTGCTCGTGAATGCAGTAAGAATCTGCCAAGGCATATCGCCGGAAGATGGGCAGCATCTTATCGTGTTTATGTGCACTGCGCTCGCTAACCTGCCTGCAGTATGGCAACAACCCCCCATACTAACCATCCTACTATATAGGTATATTTATATAAAATGGCAACAACTGGACGCAAATATAAAATTAAATAATGTTAAAATTTCAATAAACTAGACACAAATAGAATAGCTAACATTGTAATAAATTATTATATAATACCATTAAATAACTTAAAAGAAAACAAAAAAAACACACCATCATAGCCTAGGCATGACAGCGTTCTGACCCAAGTTAGTTTTGTAGAAAGGAACTAGTAGGTGTAGGCGTATGTATAGGCTTTCTTTCTTGGTAACCAACTTGGAATGTTTATTTGAAACTTGCTCGTTAGTTCGTTGCAGTCAATATTTCCATTAACTATATTGTGTTGTACATAAAGGTAAGATCCATTTTTTGTCTCCGAGAGTTAAGAGAAGTCATTTTGTAGTTTTTCAGATAGTCACGGAAACTTTTAACTTTTTTCGCTAGGTTATCTCCGCAGCAAATATGATATAAAAAGTGTTTTACACTCTCTATACGTTTTGAATAAACAGCATATTTAGAGTTCCAGATCACACTTCCATATTCGAGTATTGGCCTGACGAGGATTTCACATAGTTTAGTTTTGGAGGATTTAAAATCTTTACAATTTCTTATGTACCTTGAAAGATTTTTTACTAATTTTAAGACGTGTAAGTCAAATTTCAATTTTGAATCCACAATAATACCAAAGTCTCGAATCTGATCTACGTGATTAAGTTTGGATCCATTTAAAAAATAACTATTGGGTTATTTCATTGAAATTGTATGTAGTAACATTTACTTACGTTAAGTGACATAGCAATAAGATTGCACCAGATATTCAGTCTATCTAAATCTAACGGGTCGCGAATTGGTTTACATATTTTTAAGTCATCTGCAAATAGGTATAGTTTGGAATTTTCAAAACAGCGGGTAATATCATTGATGAAGGTGTTAAATAAGATGGGACCTAAATGTGGCCTTGTGGCACTCCTGAAGTAGCAATGAACGGTTTTGAATAGTAACTTCCGACTACTAGATGGTCTTTGTAAGTATAGGCAAGACACACATTCTAATCGGTTGGCGTATATAAGGCATTTAAAAGATATTCCCTGAACGAACTTTCAACCCCCATATGTTTGGTCAGTGGTTGATTTGCAAGAAACGCTAAAACACGTGCTTAATTATTTTTGTTTACCAATATTTGTGCAAAACAACGATTTTCCATACAAACTTTCAACCCCCATATTTTCACTTAGGGGATGAATTTTGATTAAAACTGCAACAGGTGTTTAATTATTTTTGTTTGTCAGTATAACAAGCAAAATTTCAAGTACATAAACGATATAATAAAAGATATTCTCGAGATTTTTTCAAATTCGCTTCCTTATATCCACTCATTCAGGCCAAAAAATCGGGAGTGATGTGTCCTTGTATTTTTGTAGTTACATAAGTATTTTAAACCTATATTTATATTTTTAAACATTTCATAACAGCGCTACCAGGGCTTCAAGGAGAACTTACTTGTTATTCTTTGGTATTTTTGTGCTAACAATATCAGCGAACCATCCTGTGCAATTTGTATTTATATGACAACTAATTTACAAAACGACTAAGCACATAAACTCGACATTATCTCTCAGAACAAGTTTTAATAAGGATTAGATAAAAATATATTGTTTCAAGAGGCATTCTAGTAATTAGAATACTATTAGGTATTTTTGTGTTATAATCGAGCGATGAACTGGATTTTTGACGCAAGTACCTATTCTACCATGTTAAATTATTCCCGCTTTTGCACGAGTTATACATGACTTCACGAAGATACTTGTAGCGAGGACATTTAATTTAAAAGTTTTTAAATGGCATCTTTGTTATTTAGCTTCACTGTGGATATAAAATGGTTTTTGTAATTAAAGGTAAACATGCCTGTTTTGATTTAAGCTATTTCACCAGTTTTTATTTCGTGCATGCAAAGGAATAAAATTAAATATTTTTACTTGGGAGATAGCCGTGGGGTGCCGGCAGTAGAATGTTACCCCTCCTCTCCTACCCGTGTATGCAGTAAGAGCCTGCTAAGGGACACCTCCGGAAGATGGGCAGCAGCGTCTTTCCGTATATCAACATCCCGTACTGCGCTCACCAACCCGCCTGCCAAGCGTGGTGAGTATGGCAACTACCCCTCATGGAGATCCATGAAGGAGGCCTTAGTTCAGTAGTGGACGTTTTACGGCTGAAATGATGATGAATGACTTGGAAGATACAATTCTATGAAGAAAAATATCGTCCTCCGCGTCGCACCCGACGATGGCGAACCTGACTTTAAGTTTGGTCCCGAATATGACTAGCAAAGCCAAATTTAGTTCAAAGATCCTGTTGCACGGCGCACAATACAACTGGCCACTATCATCAAAGGTGTAGGTGTAGGCAGGCTTTGGGCGGCTCTTTCTAATAAGGTGATTAGCGTCGAGATCTTCTATTCGACGTTCTTCAAAGTTTGAGACTGCCTATAAACAATGCTGCGCCATTCCGGTCTCTGTTGCGCCAGCTCTTCACAACCCTCGCATGGGATGTCACATGCAGTGAGATGGCGCTTTAGGACGTCCTTGTACCATAGGAATTGCCCCCCAGGTGTTATTTTTCCTTATTTTAAATGAGAATAAAACAAGGCTTTAGGCATCCTCGTGTCATCCATCCGTACAACATGTCCACACCATCGTAATTGACTTTTTATAAGTAGAAGAAAAAAACGACTATTGCGCTAAATATCAACAAGAGTTTTTACATAAGGTACTACTGACCGAGATGTAATGTAATATGTTACACCTCGTAACACCGGTCATCACAACACTTAATGGAAAGCTTCTTACTACACTTACCATACCTATTTCTGCCGCCAAGCAGTAATGTCTGCATTGCTAAGTTTCTGTTTGCAGGGTAAGAGGCTTAGTGAAATTACGGGCACATGAGACGTTACAGCTTAGTCTCAGGGTGACCGGCGCAATGCTATTTTGGTAGCATCGTTGGTCACGTGCTTCGTGAACCTGATCACCGCGGTGTTGCAGTTGTTACAGAGGAGGTTACCGCTAAACACCAGGTGGGCCTTCGGCTTGTCGCGTCATTTAGTCGTAAGAAAAAAACTGAGCATAGCCGTAGGTATATAGATACCTCATTGTATATTATCAGCTCCAACTTTAATACCCAGCTAATCGTAAAAGTATCCAAAGCATCGTCCAGTCCATTATCATCCAATTCCACAGAGCACGTAAAACCAACAACGTCATAAGCAAGCTGTAAAAGCTATCGTTGCTCAATACCACCAGATTCGAAGATAAACAGAGATTGCATCAAAACATTATAAAAATGTACTTTATATCGGTTATTATAGTACAATAAACATTTGAGGGGGGAGTGCAGTTAAATTCAAGACAATCCGATCTGATAATGGTCTGTTAGAATGGTATAAAAATTGTTTACCGTGATGGCCTCAGCTGCCCGGCCGCCAGGCGATTTTATGTGCTGATGTTTAGGGTTCCTCGGGCCGATTCGATCAATTAATTTATCAAGACATAGTATTTACACTTAATAGTTTTGTTTGTTTGCTAGTAAATATTACTGCAAGAAATAACAAAAAAGACCGAGTGGATAATACCAACACTGTTTCACACCATATTTGTGTTTACACTGCGATCTTGAAGACCCAAGACTATAACTCGAAGATTATAAAATATTTCGGCAATGTCCAACAGTATCGTAAAAGCCATTATAATAACATATCGCTTACAAAAACACATGAGTTGATACTGATAGGCACACAAATTGCGTTCACTGCAATCTCAAAGACCTACAAATAACAACATTAAAAAACCTTCCGGTCCTGATCAAAACGTCGTTAATTGACTGTTATGACATATCACCGAACATCACATAATATGTACGTTATTCAAAATAATACACACATAATCGTCCGATCGCCATAAAGCAATAGTTTCACCTATCCAACAAACATGTTTATCCCTGCGGAACCCATTACACAAGCGACCCGGCTACTTAACTGCCTCCACAAAAGCCTCTAAAACTACACATATCAAAGTACACATCGCCGTTTAACCGTCCAACTAATTAACAAAACTAGACGCATATAAAACGCTATGATCGTTAAAAGTTCTATAAAATCCCCATCGGTAAGTAGCGATTAAGTACCAATAAACGTTAGATTTGAAACTTGCAGACATATGTACGGGATAGTTTTTTTTATTGACAGGGGTATAAAAAAGTTTACACGTAAAAAGTTATGTTGCATAAAAATGGGGCGAGTTTGTTTGAGGTGTAAGTTGTTTGTTACCTGATGAACAGAACGTTTGAAAGCTATTTTGGGGAGAACAGGAATATTTGTGTTTTGTTCAATCAACATTGTGTTAAGTTTCATATCCAGCCACTTTCGTAACGTACTCGTAATTAAAACGACGCATGGTTAAATAATTATTTGAATGTTATTGTTTAAATTCGCCGTGGGGTGCCGGCAGTAGAATGTTACCCCTACTCTCATGCCCGTGGATGCAGTAGAAGCATGTTAAGGGATACATATGCACATCTCCGGAAGATGGGCAGCAGTGTCTTTCCGTGTATCAACATCGCAAACTGCGCTCGCCAACCCGCCTGCCAAGCGTGGTGAGTATGACAACTACCCCTATGGAGATCCATGAGGGAGGCCTGTGTTCAGTAGTGGACGTTTCACGGCTGAAATGACGAATTGTTTATATTACATTGGAAAAACGCGGACTGAAGGGAACGTCTGCATACAAACTAACGCGCGTAAAAGTGAAAAGTTGTAAGCGCCTAAACAGTCATTAACGCTGAAAATAAAACTTAATGGCAACTTCGTAATATCCAAAAGTAAAGTACTTAAATTGTAAAAGTTAAGTGAAAATCTATGTAATTTAGAGCCGTTTTTAGGTTATTTTTATGTTGTAATAGTTAACCGATCGTCCAAACCCGCATCCTCCTGCATCCCAGCCGGCTAATTAACCAACCGCGCCACGGAGGTCATCAAGATGAAGAATAAGACAAAATTTCAATATACTAAACTTTTCCTACGATACCCTGTCTCCAACTCCATAACCATTCAAGATGTCAAAGATGCTTAAAACAGACCCATAAATAAAACATGTCATCATTTCATTTCAGCCATAAAACGTCCACTGATGAACACAGGCCTCCCTCATGGATCTCCATGAGGGGTAGTTGCCATTCTCACCACGCTTGGCAGGCGGGTTGGTGAGCGCAGTACGGGATGTTGATACACGGATAGACGCTGCTGCCCATCTTCCGGAGGTGTCCCTTAGCAGGCTCTTACTGCATCCACGGGTAGAAGAGGAGGGGTAACATTCTACTGCCGGCACCCCACGGCAAGCAATAAAACATGTAGGTAAATCTGACTATCGCCAAGTACACGTCGCATTCCCAAACGTCGATACATACAATAAGGCAAAGTATAGTTTAGCTTCGCGTGTGGTCCTCCAATTAAAACTTATTCTAATTTATACGAGTGTCGCTATCTAGATAATTTATCTGTACTGCTTGTTCCCTACATTAACGATATTACTAAACTTGATGGAGGCTTTTGTTAAGGAAGGTGGATTGATAATAAATAAAATCGTTGTCACTGGAATCGTTTGAAACTATTGAATTTTAGTTTAAAAACCATTTAATTTAATTTTTCATTCAAATTGTTTTTTCCACTGAATGTTGCACAATCAAAACAAGCTTTATAGCTATTTTTACTTTGAAGCAAAAATACGAGTAGCTACAAAGTTAGTGAAAATAGCTATATATTTTTTTTTTGCCACGACGAGTCAAGCGAAGCACGCAATCTACTTTTTCTCGAAGCGTTTTTTGAACCCTCATAACTTTTATGGGTTTGGATTATACCAGATATTGGATATATTTTGACTAGAATTATTTCTTAGGAAATTATGTCAATAGTAAAGTAAATAAACCTATAAAGTTTCGATTGCATAACTCATATTTTGAGTAAAGTGTAGGTAGAGTTTGTGAAGTTAGAGCTTGTAGAGTTTTATCATAAAATAGATTTAAAACTAATGTAATTTTAAGAATTACGCATTTTTTGGATTTCTATTATATGAAATAAATGACATTGATTCATTTATTCATTCAGAGTTAGGGCGTTTAGAATTAGAAGATTGGCTCCACATGTGCTCTAATAACTTTTTACAGTGCGAGACCAAAATGAATTTGGTGAGATATTTTTATCAAACAATGCCAGAAACTTTTATATATATATAAAGATATTTTTGAATGAACCTTAAGGATAATTCTACCCGCTAATTGTGAACGTACAAACTCTGTGTTGTACAGTAACTAATCGCCTTAAGTATATAAGTTAAAACAAGAAGCCTTGTTCGTAATGAGTTTCTTAAATGCGTTTACGTGTACAGTTTTTTTTAGTTTGAAGTAAGGCTTAGTCAGGAACGTTTTAATGTCGTATTGCAGCAATTATGTCGAAACTACTTATGTTTAGGAAGTACGAGTAACATACAAAGTTAAAATATTATAATTCAAAAAGCTTTTACTTACGTGATCTATAATTGTTTTTTGGACACTATACACAAAATCTTCTAGTCCCAAACTAAGCAAAGCCTGAACTGAGAAAACCAGATGATTGATAGAATACTTAAATATTTTTTTTTGTAACAACCAGAAAACTATAAGTAAGCATCATAGGGGCAGACCGAGGAAGCGATGGCGGGACGACCTCAACACATAATATGACGGATATTCAATTGAATTCAATTCGGTGGAAGATCTCTAAGGAGAGGGATGACTGGAAAGATTTGGGTGAGACCTTTGCCCAGCAGTGGAACAATACAGGTTGAAAAAAGTACACAGGTACATAATTTACTACTTCTGTTGTTAGTGCCTTCTCATTTTTTCTTGCACGCCCAGGTTGACTGGTAGAAAATGCTATTAGCATTAAGTCCTCCCCTGTACATTGTTTTTGTGCACAAAGTATTAAATAAATAATATACATAGAAAAATACCCAGACACGGGACAAATATCTGCAGAACAATTTGTCCCGTGGAACCATAACTCCCGCGTATCAGTCAGCTATTAGATCAACTGAGCCACGGGGGCAGTCAAATTACAACAATACTTCGTAAATACGCATCAAGCTTGTACGTCCAGTTTAGAAACCTGTCGCAATACCATGTGTAAATAAAAATTATTTACACTTTGTCGTCAACTTTTATTCAACCAAGTCTCATATTGAGTAAAAAACAAGCAAGAGAAAAATTAATAGCACATAAGCAAGCCCTCACCCAGTAAATAGCCATAGACTTAAGAGGGTCATGAACACGGTTAACTCTACGTACTAAAAAACACTATCCTTCGGTTAAAAACTATTTCGGATTATTCAAAAAGGATTTTCTTAGAAAACGTCTAATACACAATCCGTAACTATTCTCCGCGATAATTAAAAACATAATCACCTCCGAACACAATTATCTTCCGAACCATTGCACAAACAGACCGTTGAGACTCAAAAATCTGAGAAGGCTACAGTACCGCCAACCTAATTTCGAGGATATTAAGGAGTATATGTACGTAACTCAGCATAGAAACGAAACTACAGTAACGTAACAAGTCATACACTCCATTTTTAAGAATTACGTAATGAATAGTATAGTAATTAGAACTTATTTATAATTATTTGTATTTAGATTTGTAATTAATTAATTTAATTGAATGTTTTTAGAATAAGTTTAAAATATAAATGGATTGTTTATTTTTTACATACACTATTGAAATACCTGTAATTATAATAGTTGTATTTAAATTATATTAAATTAAAAAAATGCTGGCTGGCTCGCAGGTATGTACCTGCGAAACCCTCGGTGGGCGAGTCTGGGAGAATAGGAACATAATAATAAATAATATAAATTAGCTGATCTGATTTAGTAAAAGTTTTAAAAATGCAAAAAAATGTTCGGTCACCCATCCAATTTATGACGCGTAGGGATTTCATTGCTTAACCACGATGATTGATTTCTTACTTTTTAAGGACATTTTTTTTATGATTTCATTGCAAATTCTTGGATTTTTCTCTGTATAAACAGTGTAAGACGATAAACGTTGCCAAATTGTATAGTTATAGGTCTACGGGTCTTACTATGAATTTTGATTTCTTGGAAAATGTCGAAACATGAGTTTTTATTGCTGCATAAACGGTCGTATTTTTTTTAGGTTAACTTTTATTACTAAGAATATTGATTTTTTTACAGCTTAAAGAACCTGAAGATTTGAGTACTTATATGGTTTTAATTTCAACTCGATACCTGACCCGTTCTCGAGATAAAGGGTCTTGATAGACCGACAGACAGACGGACAACAAAGTGATCCTATAAGGGTTCCGTTTTTTCCTTTTGAGGTACGGAACCCGAAAAACTACTAAACAGACCAAGCTGCGACATGCAAAGATGTTGATCAGGATTAAAACATAGACAAAACTCTCACTAGATCCAGGCTGGATCTTTTGACTTGATCTAGTGAGAGTGATCCATTTATCCGGGTGAAACGCGCGCGAAGCTCGGTGCAGGGTTTACAGGTCGCGAAAACTTTAAAGAAAGTTTTATTAGATGAATAGAACTTTACCGAATCAATATAATTTCCACTGTTTCGCTTCTACGCATCTTTCCCTCGTCAGCTTTAGTTATAATGAGGTCTAACGCGAGTCGCGGCAGCGCTCATAGACATAAATCATTGCAACAAAAGGCGCGGCCGATACCGACCCGCCGCTAATTGCTCGTCAGTCGTCACACGGGGATATGGCAAGGACTATATGGGAGTTTTTTTATAACAAATATAGCAAAATTGGGACAAAATACTTTGCATTTTAAAGTATACGTAAAAGTGCTTTCAAATTCAAAGTTCTATTACTGAATTAGGGAAATCCTTCCCGTCTGTCGTCGCACAGGGGTGTGCTAGGGACGATATGGATGCATCCGGTTTTTGCAAATCTAATGAAATTGGGACAAAATGATAGTATACTCTAAAATTCAAAGTTCCATTTACTTTATTTCAAAATCAAAGTTCTTATTACTGATAATTAGGGAAATCTTTCATCATCATCATTTCAGCCATAAAACGTCCACTGATGAACACAGGCCTCCCTCATGGATCTCCATGAGGGGTAGTTGCCATACTCACCACGCTTGGCAGGCGGGTTGGTGAGCGCAGTATGGGATGTTGGTACACGGATAGACGCTGCTGCCCATCTTCCGGAGGTATCCCTTAG
Organism: Pasiphila rectangulata; assembly: GCA_963082625.1. Taxonomy (NCBI): domain Eukaryota; kingdom Metazoa; phylum Arthropoda; class Insecta; order Lepidoptera; family Geometridae; genus Pasiphila; species Pasiphila rectangulata. Next base: position 22,330,468 of record OY720238.1, on the reverse strand, counting down.
CAGGCTCTTACTGCATCCATGGGCATGAGAGGAGGGGTATCATTCTACTGCCGGCACCCCACGGCGCAGGGAAATCTTTAGACAGAAGATAAAAAGCTAATTATTCTACACCACATTGAAATAATACATGAAAGAGAATAAAAACAACACAGATTTTTTTTTAAAACAAGTGCCAGCGAAACTCGCTTCCTAATGGTACCGAAATTAGAAGATTATAATACATATTTGATGAAATATTTATGCAGACACTAGGACGTTCATCCATTTTACGCCACTTGCTGGACAATCTATTTTGTATATATAGCAATAGTTTTCAAAAATAACCTTTTAAGTATTTTGTATTAAATTTCAGTAGATGGCGTCTTAAACTTTATTAAAAAGACGCATAGGGGACATTCTACATAAATATGTTTTTTGTAAATACATAGATAAGTATCCAAACTATGCAAATATAATCACTGATTTGGAAGAACATAACGCATAATCTCTAGCAAAAGAAGCCAACCACATAACCTAACGATAAACTTTGCTTCCGCACCTTTATTCGAAGGCGTGTATGGCCCACCTTGTATCAGAACCCGGTACTGCGAGAACATAAACCACTACACTATTGCCCGCCTACGACTTACATCGCTAATAGAACAAGGAAAATAAATATACGATAATAATAACGACTTTTGTAGCGCAGTGGGCAAATACCCGACTGAGACACAGTAGGTTTTGGTGCAACGGTTTGCATGTTCTGCTGAATTTTGCTTCAGGCGGTTTTTACGATATGTAACAAAAAAGTACTTTTGAAATTCCATAATTCACTATTCGCCGTGGGGGCAGAATAATGTTGTCCCTCCTCTCTGTGGATGTAGTTAATATCTGCCAAGGGAGACCACTGAAAGATGGGCAGCAACGTCTTTCCATGTAATAACATCACGTACTGTGCTCGCCAACCAGCTAGCCAAGCGTGGTGAGTATGGCAATAGCCCCTCATGGTCTGTACTTGGCCATGAGGGCGGCCTTTATCTAGCAGTGGATGTTCTACGACTGAGATGATGATGATGAGTATGTTATTACTTTTTTACTATTTTAAAATGTTCATGCTAGCAAAAATGTAAATTAAAATTTTACGTTTATTTTCTTATGACACAATAATAATACAAACTCTTACATTTTAAGGATTATAAATAGCCTAAGCACTTTAGTTATACGATTTTCATTCAAGAAAAGACCACGGAAGTTTTAACGTCAACTGCTGACTCTTCAGTAATGACAACCTAAGCGCCAGCTGAATCTTGACAGGGTCATTGACCTCCGTAAAGAGTTGCTGTATAGGTACAAATAAAAATAACAAATCCATAAAGAGGTTTATTAAAATATTAAAAAATCCGATTATGATCTCAGTTTTATCTTTACACCACAAGTCTATTTTTGAAAACCAGTGTAGCAAATAAACAAAGAAAAGGAGTTGGTGACTCCATATCAATAACTATATACTTCAAACCAAGATAAATAAAAATCGTTACCTAGAATCAACAAGTAACAGCACAAAGATCGACATCCATAACGCACTATGCGCCCGCGCAACACACACACGCATAAACACACACACACAAGCACCCATAAACAGAAATGTGCTAAGTAAAAAATATTATTATAGCATAATGCGCCATAAAACACGAAATCGGTTAGATCAGCGTTTCTCAAACTGCAGATTATTTGATACTGCTACGCGCGTAGAGGGTCTACGAGCGCTGCGGTGGCGTAGCTTCGTAGCTTGCTTTCTTTTTATACTGAAATAGTACTACGTGAAGTAAGTTCGACATGACAGTAATGAATATAACAATTAGTTGCTATTAAAAAGTGCCCACTTATAGATGGTGTGTTTTATACACATCTCACTAACTTACTAGCAATTTTGACTTTGACGATCATGTAAAATATTTATGCTTAAGATTTATTTTAAAATTACTTTGCCCTGTTGCGGCATTTTAAAATAGATTTTATCCACATTATATCTGTCATAATAATGTAACATCACTGTCATACATGTAGAGTTAACGCTACGGCTTTGCTATATAAAAAACCCTTTACAACTCTATGTCTCAGGGTAACGAGCGCAATGCAGCGTTAGTCACGTGCTGCGTGAACATGATCAGCGTGGTATAGCGGTTGTAATAAGGAGAGGTTATCGCTTAATATCAGTTGCCTTATCAGTAGTACAAAAAAAGGTAAAAAAAATATAATATAATAAACTTTGAGAACCGCCCATAGACGGTACCGATAAACAATGTCAATGGTTTCTATTAAAATATCTCGGCATTTCGATATACGACTTAGAATAACGTCTGGGATCGTCCACGCAATGCGCAATAAATAACTTAAAGACAGATACAACGGTAGTTTGTCTTAGCCTCTATTTTTAAGCTCATAAGGTTGGTAATTATTATGCACAAAATGTGATTGTATGTTTGGTAAGTTGCATGCAAAGTTTAAGGACGTCAAATGATCTAATAACGTTGTGATGAAGGCACTTTAAGCTGCAGTCACACTGTAGTGTAAAGTCAGCTGAACCTGGCAACGCCTACGTCCACGTAATATCAATAAGTTTTGCCTATTTTTTACGTTAAATACAGTAGCGTTCATATTAAATGATACCACTAGGCCTTAAAACATTAGCTGGATTAATGGTATCCTTAACTATGAACGCTACTGTATTTAACGTCAAAAATAGGCAAAACTTATTAATTATTTGAACTTATTCCATTTCCTTTTTTTAGGTGCAAAAATGTGTGTTTGATCGAGACCATACTCGTCAAAAAGCTTTATAAACAGAACGTTAAAATACGAAAAAAGTTTTAATTCATTTCCGCTATCTACCAACTATTGGTTCTCAAACTATTGATTGGTAAATCTCGATTACATTAAAACTAAATGCAGTGTGACTATATCCTCATAATATGTATTATATTATAAAGATATAATAAATGATGCCTCGGTCGTAAATACCCGTTATTTTAGACCATTCAAAAGTCTAGGTCATTTTTAATGTTTACGATCGCGTCTTCTTTTTATCTGACGTTTTGTGGATCATTTGAATGGTGATTTAGTTTTAATCTATTACGTTTTAAGTATAATATTGTAATTAAGTATATTTCCTAGGATCCATTTTTTACAATAAAATACGAGTAGCAGTTATAAATTCTAGGAATAAAAGCTATAAATATATATTGCATCTACATAGTGCAGTGGCGTGATAAGCTTAAGAAATAGATGTTTTCATAAGAACAATGTTGTGCAAAATAAAAATGTCTTGGTTTTTAACATTTTGGTTCGATATTGCTATGTGAAAACATCGTAAATGGAAACCAAGTGTAAATGCGTTGAACAAATTGGAGGAAAAGTATCCAATATGTTCAACTGGTTGGACAAATAGTTGAACATATTTGACTACTCCTGTTATATTGATAGACGAATGTTCTTGATTTATATTCACTTATAAAATGCGATGGTTACCTGTAAATTATCTACAATAAAAGTACAAATAGCCACGTCGATTCATCCAGAAGACTCAATGAGAAGGTAAAGACAATTCTTCAAATTAACAACAAAAAATAAATTACTTAAAATAATAAAATCTAAACTGATGCTAAGAATACCCCAACTGCTATTATGTATTTATTCGTCATGAATCCCATCATCAGAAACGAGTTTTGAAAAAATGGGACAATCTCTAAAAAACCTGACCTACCTTAAAAAGAAAGAATCATCAAAATCAGTGACATGATGCACGAGGGTGTTATTTATACGTACTTATAAGTACGTATAAATAACACCCTAAATGCATTGGAATTGGAATTATGTTTCCGCAAAACTGCAAATTTTAGGTGGAATCGGTTATTTTCTTCCTTTGATACATTTACTGCTTTTCAACATTTAAAAGGTATATTTGTTCCCATACGTCACATAAATATTAAAGCTTATTCCCGCTGAAAACTTTAGGCATCTTAAACGTCTAGAAAATAATGAAAAAGGTACGCGATAAAATCCTGTATTTTAAAAACGAATAATATGTTAACAAATCGCGAAAGTTTAACAAGTTCTGTTCTCACTGAGTCTTTCAGGAGGCGCAGTTACATAAGCCAGTCCTTACCCAGTAAGCGTTGAGATCCGTCGCGCCCTGCAGGTCGGTGTCGGACAAGGCGCCCCGGCCCAGCGACATCGAGGAGCCCGACGCCCGCGCCTGCCGCCCGCGCTCGCCGCCCTGCGCAGCCCCACGTTACCTCCACCAACGATCACACACTTCGAGCTTACTGTCACACCACTGGGGACGAGAGGACGCTAAACGACTAGGTTTCTCTTGGCGCTATTGACATGACGTTTAACGGGTAATACTGATAGGATCCTAACGACTCTGGGTACTATTGACAAGATCATGTCACACAACTGGTGACGAGAGGACGCTAAACGACTAGGTTTCTCTTGGCGCTATTGATAGGACGTTAAACGGGTACTATTGATAGGACCCTAACGAATCTGGGTACTTTTGACAAGATATACCACTGGGGTACGAGGACACAAAACGACTTGGGTTTCAAATCAGGGTAATGTATTTATTACCCTGATTTGAAAACTAAGTCGTTTATCGCAGGACGATCAAAACTCTGAGTACTATGGATGGGATACTGAAACATCGTAGAGGCACGAGAACGCTAAACAAATATTCTAGTCTGGGTGCTTCTGAGGGGACGATATATGTATATATATATAAACAACTCTGAATGTGTCCTAATAACATGACGGTGTAAACGTCTTGGTTAGAAATCTGGGTTGAGAACGTACTATCACAGCGAAAAAAGGCATTCTAACAGATGGGGTACTAAGAGGACGCTGAACGGCTAGGTGCAGGACAGGACTATTTTATTTTTATTTTATTTATTTAACAAAACAAAAACAAAACAAAAAACGAATTTGGGTCTGATTGACAGGACTCTAAAAACAAATTGTTTTGAACTATAAAACCGATATAAAAACGATATTTGTTGACTGTAGAACAGTACACAGACGAATTAAAACTCTAGGTAGTCTGGCAACAACAAGAGGCAAGACGAGGCAGATAAAAGGCTTAGTTGTTATTAAAACGCCGGAGATCGCAATAACTATCGAACGAAGTCCAAACCTGTTGAAAGGAATATAACTACAACTATTCTAAGGCAGACATGTAGAAGACAGGACATGCATAGGTTTATGGATAGTTCAGTGACGAAGTGATAGTAGAAGCATCGAAATGTGTGATCGTGTAGCGACTAAAAGCAACTAGGTTTATTAGTATCTATAGCTAAGAGACGGCACAATAACTAAAACTGATTTTATGTAAATAGGCATTGATTTGATATTGGATTGATATTAAAAGACATAAATTGTGCCGTCTTCTACACATTTCAAGTAAGACATGTGAATAGTTATTGTCACGGATAATAAGCACTCAACAAAGAAAGATTTAGACTGCATTCTTATACTGATAAGGCTTACATTCCCTTGTGAGGAAGCAATGTCAAGGGCCATTATCCGTGCCGATAGCTACGAAGTAGATACAGAGTGAACAAGTAACAGAGTGCACGTAGTATAGTCCTAGCTTTCATGAGCATCTAGAAGATTATCGCCTATTTAGAAAAGCTATATTGCTTGTAGGATGACTTGTTGATACAACTCAGCCACTTTGACAATTAGTTTCACGAACGGTACGACTGTTTTGGTATTAGTCTCCTCCACACATACATTCTTGTTGCCAAGTGAAAAATGGAAACGGTTTCAACCAATTTAAGTCTATCTTCAAACTTCGAACGAGTAATTGTTACCGTTCTTCTGCTATAGACTTTCGGGTACCGTTTTGTCAGTATAAGTACTCTTTACCGAAACGTATTACCATCACTTACTCTGCAAGTTTTATTATCAGTAAAAGCTCGACGGTAAGGACCAGCGGTAGATTTACCGAGCCATTAGCCGAAAGGAACGTCGATGAATCGCTCGATTTGCCCCGCTCTGTTTACCCTCCTCACTTGTGATAGAGGACGGTTGTTAAATGAATATGTTGCGGTTTGAATACCGATCTAGGACGAATCGAGTAAATAGTAAATACTAGAGTAAATAGTAGAATTAATTAATAGTAGAATATATCTCTATATGAACAGGGTTAAAACAGGATTACATTGCTTGTGCATACTTTCACTCATTACAGTTTGATGGTAAGTTTTCATGATTTTACACGTATTTTCCATCATCTGTGTCTATAGCTTCGAACGACATTAACAGAAAAGACCCGCACATTGAGTTAGCTAACAAAATGCTTAGTGAACTCTTAATACTACGCTCAGACTGGTACCCTAACAGATATTTAGATATTGACTGAACTATCAACTATAATAACAATAAATCCAGTTCGATAAGAGTTTCACCAAGCACACCAAAACCGCCTTTATAAATATTTAGAAACTACAGACGGATATCTAGACGATATTTTGGCAACAAGATTACGATAGCAGGGTCGCTCACCGCAGTCTAGATCGCGTACGATTGGTGTCAAAAAACATTTAACTCAGTGAATTTTCTAATATTTCCGGTGACGATCCTAATACGACATTTATGGGTGTGGTGCTTATGCCAATTCTAATCCATATCGCGAGACCAGTTTGGAGATAGTTGAATTAAATCCGCACTCATAGATTTGACTCATGCTCGAGGAAAATATTTTGTGTGAATTTACATTTTTTTAAAGTCTGACAGAATATTTGCGAAAATCCCACATTTGTGAAGTAAGAACCCAATCATTTATGTTTTCCTCATACGTATTCACCACCACGTACGTATTGCACCAGTTGATTTTTCCGCTAAGTATCTCGTGCGTCAACGGGAAAATCTCGTAAAAGTATTTTGAACGAATATGCCGACAATACCACACCGCGATTTATAAATCTTCTACTCATAGAGTAGTATTTTATAGCAATGTCATAAAACTTAATTTATAGTACACGTTCTATTACAAAGGAAATATAATACGAGTGATGTCATCTCACAAAAACCGTACAATTACGAGTAGGTACGCCGAAATGAAGAAGACAAAACGATTATGGCGACAGGACGAAACCGGTAATACATAAAATTTGAAAAAACCCGAGCCCACACTCGGCGAATTATCTTATTCAATAGACACACAGATTCATTACAACACTTATTGGCTAGAGAGCGTATATTACCATTTTTGTCAAGGACTAGTGATGTGGTCGATGTTTTAATAAACATGTCGATAAAATCGGATGCTATAGCTAAAGTAGGTACAGATTTCGTTGAAAGATCTTGTTCGAAAGATATATTGTTCTTAGTTTAATAGTTTAAGTTGCCTAGCTTACTAGTAGTTGAGAAGGTATACTTAGTTGGTTCCACAGAGCCGGATCAATTCTGCGTTCAAAATTACCTGTAAAAAACAAATATTCGTCAATTACGTAATGTAAAACAATAACTTACCTTTCACGCGTAAGTATGACATTGGCAATAAAATGTTAAGTAAGTTAGGTCATAAAAGTAACGTTTCTCCCCAGAATCATCTTGCTATAACATTAATTAGAACATTTTTTATTTTTTTGTATTATTGTTATTATTAAAATTATTGTTTTATATAATTTTATTATTTTAGATTAATAATTCATGTGAAAAGCAACTTTTTTATAGGTTAACCCTGTAAAAATAGATGTAAGAGGGAAATAAATAAATTATCAATACAAAAAATACATATACTTAAGCATTTATTAAATTGAAATGCGTCAAAGGCGTACTAAGTTTGAAACAAATCGTTGCTTCATCGACACTCGTCATGTCCCCCTCATTAGCAAACCAGTTGTCGTGTTAATTGCGGTACCAAATCCGTATCTGAAACATTTGAATATCCGTAATTTATGGACGCGACACGGAGTATCATCTCTGTGCTATAAGTATTTGTGTTAATGTTCGCATACATTATACAGACCCAAACTTGGACCTCTTTATGATTACTTAAACATTTCTAGATGAAAACGACAAAATTAGATAGTGAATTTAGTATTCATTTTAATATCTTAATCAAGTTACGTTACGATATGCTTTTATCAGATTCTGAAGCGCACGAGAGTTAGAGAACATTTTATTTTAACCTGTTTACTTTTTAATGCTAGATAATTTATCGAACGTAATTCAATAACCCTGTCTAGGAACATAAATTTGGTATTTAATGCTTATTTTCTGTCGCTTTGTTAAAACCAAAGACAGTTTAAAACTTATTCATAGTTGAAGTATATTATCCTCTTCAAACACGACAACAAAAATCCTTGCAATTTCTACAGGTTCAAAATTCATAGTTTTAACTCTATTTGGTTCACATCTAAAATAAACAATCACAGCTTTTGTTCCAAACCGCAACAAAGGCGCACCCAGCCAGTCATATTGCATCACGCCGGAAAAAAACAAAACCGACCGTTCCATTTTTAAAAACTACACTTTTTTACCGACCTGACTTCCACCAGTTTTTCGACCAGTATCATTCTAATTTTTTTTTCGAATTTACGCCTGGCACAATGCACAGAGAGATAAAACTAAATGGAGCTTGCTATTTTTTAGGTTGCTTTGAATGAACGTTGAAGTTTATTTTGGGATAATTTATATAGATATATTGGTGTCGAATCTGTTTTACACTACCTAAAACTAATTATAATTATAGATAACACGTTTCTTAGTTTAGAGCTTAGAGGGTATATTTGTTCCGTTTTCATTTTAGAACGGCACTAACCGAGCTATTATGTCATTTAAGTCCTTTTCACGTCGATTTAATTAGCTTTAGCTAGTTAGTGCAACAACAGAATCGCCACCATTAATTGGTTAGATTTACTTAATTCTTACAAGGGCTGATTATATAATTCAGCACTTACAGATAAGGATGTACCTACTGTACATGAATAAAATATTTTTATGTATGTTAAAAATATTTTTATTAAGGTTTATCTATAAGACAATAATTGTCTTATAGAGAGATATACATATATAGGACCTACATAAAAATATTGTTTTGGATATTCTTAAAGTGACATCACTTACCAAAGTGATAACAAAGTTCGTTGATAAAAAAGTCACCTACCAAGCATCTATGTATGTCTTGGCAAGGACGTCATCTGTTACAAACGATAGCAATGATGACGGTAATACCACATCCAGCAACATCCGATTATAGACAAAAACATATTTCATAGATAACAAAGTTCCTTGATAAAAAAAAAACACCTGCTCGTAAATTAGCATTTAGCTAACATTTTTGTGCGACATTTGATATGAATAGTTGTTAGCTGCCTTTTTTTTTTTTTCTTCATGTTTTTCTTTATAAGTTCTTTATCATTTTCTTTTTTTACCGCATTTTGTAATAATTCCCACATTATTCAACAAGCAAGCTTAACTTTAGACGCTTTTTCGCTATTTGAAGACGTTTAAATGGTCAGCAGCTACATTTGTAGAATAGATTTTAGATTATTCATATGAAGTAGATACGGGTGGCGATTCTGTTGTAGCACTAACCAGCTAAAGCTCACTAAATTGACGTAAAACGGACTAAAATGACATATTGCTATTCGGTTAGAGCCGTTTATAATTAAAACGGAACATACAGACTTGATTTTACGCCGACAGATCTAAATTTAGAAACGTCATATCTCCAATTATAACTTGTTTTAGGATGTGTAAACGTGAATCGACACCAATATATTCCCAATTTTCCGCTGACAGCTCTAAATTTAGAAACGTCATATTGATATATTTAGAAACATCATAATTATGTGCAATAGTGCGGTAGGTGGTGTGTAATAGTGCGGTAGTGGTGACGAATCTGTTTTACATTTCCTAAAAATAATTATAATTAGGTATATTTAGGAAGTGTATAACATATTCGTCACCACTGTATAAGTGCAAAATACGAGTACATAAAAATAAACTACAATAGCAGAAAGCATAAGTGGTAATACCGCATCCAGTATCATCCGATTATAACAATAAAATAGATTTCGTAGAGATTATACTCTATGCTTTTTGTAGTGCGGGGGTGCAGGGTGTGTTTACGAGGGGGGAGGGGCGGGGGAGTCAGGTGGACGCCATTGTGATACTTTTGTCAAAGTTATGGCAAGTTATCGCAGAATATAGCCATGACGATAATTTATGAAGGTTTTGTGCGTGAGAACTGAAGGTGCAATATTTGTGATTCCGATATTTTATGAAAGGTATTAATGTTTAGTTAGGGACCGAGAATTGGTTGAGGTAAAGTATTTTTATTTTTGTGTGTTGATGTATAAATAAAATAAAATCTTTTAGTAAGTATATGCTGTTTATATCAACGTGTTAAGACAGAATTTTAAATAACCAACAAGAATGTAATGTTTAGTTTAGGCATAGAGTCTATTTGGAAAATCATCTTACGCACCTACTTTTAATTTATTAATTTACTACTGCTTTTTTTTTATTTATACTCAAAAACTTAAATACATAGTTATTAAAATCAGTACCATAAATACCGTACGAGTTTTGTCTTGGCACATACATTCGTCTTCATCATTTCAGCCGTAAAACGTCCACTACTGAACTAAGGCCTCCCTCATGGATCTCCGTGAGGGGTAGTTGCCATACTCACCACGCTCGGCAGGCGGGTTGGTGAGCGCAGTATGGGATGTTGATATACGGAAAGACGCTGCTGCCCATCTTCCGGAGGTGTCCCTTAGCAGGCTCTTACTGCATCCACGGGTAGGAGAGGAGGGGTAACATTCTACTGCCGGCACCCCACGGCTACATTCGTCTTAATTTAACTTAATTACTATGCATAGTAGATAAGCAGTACACAATGTTTAAATAATGGCAAACATTTGGGCAGTTCTATTAGTGCATATTTTCAAAATAATAAATATCTCTATATTTGTTATCGTTTGAAAATTGACGTGACAACGTTTTTTTATTATCTATTATTGAATATAAAGAAATAAATAAAATGAAGACATTTCATGGATTTGATCAAGTGCAGGTCATGACGGGGTTGTTGCCATACACCGCTCGGAAGGCGGGTTGGTGAGCTCAATACGGGATGTTGATACCTATACTCGGAAAGTTGCTGCTGCACATCTTCCGCAGGTTTACCTTGGCAAGTGCTTACTGCAACCACGGGCAAGAGAGAAGAATTCTACTACTCTCTAAATTTTATATATGCCGTGGGGTGCCCACAGAGACATCAGAAAATCCAATAATTTAAATTTAAAAAAATGTATAAGTTACAAATAATGCAAAAAGCTCCTCAAGTTAGCAAAAACAGAATGAAGGAAGAAGATCGGATGGCACCGACGCGTGCACTGAATTCCTGATACGTTCGGATTACGAACCTTGGGCATTGCCTTTATTCAGGGATGTCACTTACGCATTTGCTATAAAATCTTTGGACAATAAAAATACGTCAAAGTCAATAAGTGTTTATCTAATAAAGCCAAAAGCTATATGTAGCTTTCAGCCAGAGTCAATTTACGAAATAAAAACAAATCACATTTAAATTTAATAAAGCACATAACTGAATTCGATCGCTTCAGAAAACTATATGTTATGTAACCATCGTGTAAAATATGCATTTCTATATCGACGACGACCTCTGTGGCGGAGCGGGCGCAGTTCCACCTGGGACACAAGAGGTTGCAGGTTCGATTCCCGCCTCGTCGGGACAAATGTCTGTATGATCTGCAGATCAGGGTGTTCTGGATGTTTTCTATATAATATAATAAAAAATATCCACCTATCTATGTTGTATAATGTATTAAGTATATCAGTCATATAGTACCCATAACACAAGCTGGGCTTATCTTGGGGCTAGATGATGCTGTGTGAATTTTCCAGCATTAAAAAAACTATTATCACAAAAAACTAATTTTTAATAGACGATATTTTCTGATGTCTTTTTGTTATCATAAAAAAAATTACAAAAAATTTATTTGTATGGACAGACAGCTTCATAGATAAGTATCTCCTATGCACAAGACACCTAGCTTCAAATCCCTACGATGGCGATGGGGACGACGGGCATGGCTGGAGGTTAGTTAATTGTGACGCCTACTGTACACGTACATTTTTTTTTAAATTTTTAATATTTTTTCTTTGTCCCACTGCTGGTCAAATGTGTGTAATGTATATATTATTCATTCAAAAGCACACCTTTCGTTATCACAGTGTTGCAGACTGAATACGTATCCTGCAACAGGCGTAAATTCTACATATCATCATCGTCATCATTTCAGCCCGTTGTTTTGTTTCTAAATAACCTAATGTCAATTCTGTTCAAAGGTATCCCCCATCTCCTTCCACTTCTCACGATTACCGGCCGCTTTCCTCCACCCTTCCTGGAAGGCATCTATATCGTCGTTTGTACGTATATGTACATATTAGACACTTTAAAATGTACATGAGAGACTATTGCGAGTATTTTCGGTCTGGTTTGCTAAGTTAGGTTTTGTTTGGTATACTGAATGTTACGTACGTTTGATTTTGTTTAACTTGTGCTTTTAAATATATTAGTATCTGTGACCGACAGCCTTTAGCAACTGCCAACCCTATACTAACTGACAGGTACATCTTATCGCGCCATCTTTCCACCCAGATTGTTTATTCTCTAAGTACACCACGCCACAGGCGTTCCAATCAAAAATGAACCGTATCACCGAGCACGAACAACTATTTTGTGTAAAGTGGTGCTTTATTTTCGTCAGAGCATGAAGCTTTGTCGCGCCGTGACGTTTCATTAGAGCTTTGAGATTAAGTTATTAGGGTTCGATTCTTTTTGTATGAAATATTCGAATAAGGTTTAAAGTCACGAAAACATATCCTTATGTTTCAACAATTAACTGAACCTTATGTAGGTATAAAAATTAGTACCTTTTTATTTAGGAACTAGCTGCATCCCGCAGTTTCACCCGCGTAGTTCCCGTTCCCGTGGGAATTTCGAAAAATCCCTCCTTAGTGCACCTCTAGGATACTCAAGGTATATGTGTGCCAAATTTCAAGTCTCTAGGTCCAGTGGTTCAGGCTGTGCGTTGTCTGTCAGTCACTCAGTCAGTAACGGAGGAGTTTTATATATATTGATATTTAAGTAAGAGCTGTGGAGTGCCGGCAGTAGAATGTTGCCTCTCATATGTGATAATTACTAGCCTACTATTGTTAATTTATTTTATTTTGTCCTTTGTAAAGCACTACTGTGTATCTACATATAAATAGGAACTTATTAAGCCACTTATTATACTTATAAATATTGTGTATCTTGTGCTGATAGTTTCCCTAAGATGAATAAATAAAATAAATGAAAAAATCTCTTGACCTATGCCTGACCTGCGGATGCAGTAAGAATATGCTAAGGGAACCCCCGGAAGATGGGCAGCAGCGTCTTTCCGTGTATCAACATCCTAACGTCCTGTACTGCGCTAGCCAACCCGATTGCCAAGCGTGGTGAGCATGGCAACAATGCCTCATGATCTTTAGATCCACGAGGAAGGCCTATCTCCTGTAGTGGACGTCCCACGTCTGAGATGATAATGATAATGATTCATTCGGCCAATCTTGTGTTCAGGTCAACAGCATCATGTATTATTGTACAGAACCTGAATTATCAAGTATACTTGTTATTCCAAAAACTCTTTTTTGACAAAATAAGGAAAATTTAAGGGGTTTTACTTGTAATTATACATTATAGCCGGTAAGGCAATAAACTAAGTACGAGGGTTCTCGTTCCCATTAACAATGATCTCACTGATATAGCAATGTGACGAGCTCTGTGGCGCAGCGAGCGAAGGTCCGCCTGCGACGCAAGAGGTTGCGGGTTCGATTCCCGCCTCGAGATAAATGTCTGTACGATCTGCAGATATTTGTTCAGGGTGTTCTGGGTGTTTTTCTATATATAATAAAAATATCTATCTATGTAGTATAATGTATTAAGTATATCAGTCATCTAGTGCCCATAACACAAGCTCTGCTTAGCTTGGGGCTAGATGATGCTGTGTGATTTGTCCAGCATTAATTATTTTATTATTTATTTATTTATTATTGTACTGAAAAATAAATACAAAAATACAAATAAAAAACCGGGCAAGAACGAGTCGGACTCTCGCACGAAGGGTTCCGTACCATTAGTGTGTTAATATTTCAAGCGTCTACCTGTTGCCGTTGCTATCATCATCATTTCAGCCGTAAAACGTCCACTACTGAACACAGGCCTCCCTCATGGATCTCCATGAGGGGTAGTTGCCATACTCAACACGCTTGGCAGGCGGGTTGGCGAGCGCAGTACGGGATGTTGATACACGGAAAGACGCTGCTGCCCATCTTCCAGAGGTATCCCTAAGCAGGCTTTTACTGCATCCATGGGCATGAGAGGAGATTATTTATCCATAATTATTGGCATTTAACTCATTTGTACTGTAAATCATACTTTAATGCTTATTGTATCGTTGGTATTTCAATTTTACTATGTAAGGGCTAGTTTACACTATGAAATTAGAGGAGGACCCACCAGTCTTCCCGCGGCCACGATAGGTGAAATTATGTCGAAACGTCGGGCAATAAACTAAGGTAAATAACGCGATAAATTAACTATGTTATATTTATGTTATATGGTGAATGTACAATAAAGAGTTTATCTATCTATCTATGTGTTAAAACGGTAAAGAAAAACCAGGAGAGTGCATAGAGTAAGTTAGATAATTTGTATTCCAAATAAGTAACCTTCTTTTGCCGTGGGTTACCAGCAGTAGAATGTTACTCCTCCTCTCGTGCCCGTGGATGCAGTTAGAGCCTGCTTACCTCCGAAAGATGGGCAGCAGCGTCTTTCCGTGTATCAACATCCCGTACTGCACTTGCCCACCCGCCTGCCAAGCGTGTTGAGTATGGCAACAACCCCTCATCTATGTATATAAAGTTCAAAGTCCTGACTGACTCACTGACGGACAGACAGTTATATCAACGCACAGCCTAAACCACTAGACCTAAAGACTTGAAATTTGGCACACATATACCTTGAGTATCCTAGAGGTGCACTAAGAAGGATATAGTGAGTAAATGGGATTTTTATTTTCGAATCAAAGTGGCTCTGCGTGAAAAAGAGGATTTTACGTTTAATGACTTCCACGCGGACGAAGTCGCGGGCAAAAGCTAGTGATCTATAAAAATTGAAATGTAATTGAGGAGTAGTAGTAGTAGTAGTAACTAGTCAAACATATTTTTAGTAGGAGGAGAGTGGTCACACTCTCCCAGTTCACTGGAACGGTGTTAACCAGCCCTAACAGTACGTGCCCACTAATCCCGTGTGAAGAGCATTACCGCATGATTTGTTGCGTCGCTAAATGCCTAAACCTCTGAACGTATCGGAATATCTGTTATATTACTTAAGGAAGCTTAGATTACTGATCGTTAATTGGGAGATTAAAGCCTTAAAACGCCGTTAAATTATGAATTGAACGGTGGGAGTTCTAAAAGGTACATGTAGAGGCGGTGGGTAGGTTGAACAGACATTTTTGTAGAATGTTGTCCCTTCTCTCTTGCCTGTGGATGCAGAATGCAGAATGAAGGGATACAGATGATGGGCAGCAGCTTCTTTCCGTGTATCAACATCCCGCACTGCGCTCGCCAACCCGCAAGCGTGGTTAATATAGCCACAAACCCTCATGATCTATAAAAATTGAAATGTTATTGTGGAGTAGTACTAAGTAATTGTAGTTGTTGGTGCGATACGAACTTCGACGGGACATCTAGTAAGTTAATAAAAATAATTACAGAAATGAATGAGAAAGGTTTAGTTTTAGCTCCCTGCCCTTGGAAAAAAATATGTGCTTTATTCAATTTAAAATGTTTTTTCTTCTTTTGTTAGTTGACATTTTCTTTGAGTCCGAATTAATAAACACTTTTTTTACTTTTAAATTGTAAAACTGTGTCATAGGTAGTTATCTTATTACGCTTAGGTTATTTCCGTGGTCTAGTTGGCGAAAATTTCGCCAGTGTGTCTACCATGAGTTGTCACTATTACACCTGTCAGAATTTTATTGTAACTCATGATACCAAATTCTAAGCAAATGAAGCCCAAACCAAACTACAGTCGCTGTAGTATAGTTTACTATGTATTTTAGTACCAAACTACCCGCTAGAGGCGCTGTACAAGTCTTCATACATTATTTTTAACTATAGTTGTTTGGGTCGGACCCAAACGTGAAGCTAAGCTGAGTAAAAGCTAAGGGTAGCTAGCTGAGGGGGCGGTGACTCCGAAGAGATATAAATGACCGAACCCGTGGAGTGTTAAAATCGCACTGCTTTATTGTTTCCACAAGTTACACGACAATTTAATCTAGGTCAATGCAAACGATGCTAAAATAAATAAAGTTGAATGTACTCGAACATGTGTATGTAAGCGCTAGCTCGTACAACAGTCGCTAGTGAGTATAGATTGTAAAAACTTATGGTAAACCTACTGATGCCAAATTGACGTAATAAATTACCGGCCCTAAAGCACTAAGCCCCTCGCAGGCTGCAAGTGGTCCGTGCCCTTGACATGCGCGGGCGCAGGGCGCGTGGCCGTGGCACTGGACTTGCGGTGCTTGTGGGTTGCCAGACATGCCAGGCGAGAGGCGGGTTTTAGCGTGTATGCGATATTCACAAGGGGAATGAAAACTAGGGTTAAGATTAATACATTTTTACCCGACTGCAAAATAGGGAAGTATAAACTTTTTTTATGGACCTCTCACCTAAGCCTACTTACCTGTATTGCAAACTGTATTAGCAAATACTTCCGAAATAAAAAAATAACCAGTTGTAAGTTAAAAAAACAACTTACGTGCTAAAATGAATTGGACAATGAACATAGAGAGTACTTTTTTAATGTAAGTATTTAAGTTATTTTTTTTGTATTTAATAAATTTTAAGGCACTAATATTTAGAAAGAATACATTTTGTCTACCAAATAAATCTCGATAACTTAGTGTTATTACAAAATACATAAATGAATTAATTTAACAAACAGAATGATTTTTTTCCAAAAACGTCTATATATCTTTGATACACACAGCTGGCAGCCCCGTCCTTGTCGGGGTGACCGCTGCACGCGATAATTACGGCAACAGCCTGGGCAGGTGCGTGTGCATGCGCCGGATTTATGCTTAACTCCTGCGCTATTTCAAGAACATATCTCTTCTTCCATCATAATGTATGAAACAATATTAGTGTAGAAATTTGGAACAGTTTCAGTAGTACATATTAGCGTCACAGAAAACCAGCGCAATATAATCATCTAATGTTAAGGCTAGATGTTAAGGTCTTACTTTTTAATTTCAATTGTATGTACACTTCTGCGCTCGCAAACCCGCCTGCCAAGCGTGGTGAGTATGGCAACAAAACCCCTCATAATCTTGGTGACCCATGGGGCTAATAGTTCATAGTTCATAGTTTATTTATTCATAACAAAAGGTTACATGTCTGGTTGTTTGCAATACATAGTTTTAACCTAATTAATGAGTAATATTTGAACACAAAGTTAGTAGGAAATAAAATAAAGAATAAAATAAACAATTACAATAACAAAGTCAAAAAGGTCTAAAAAATTGATTGTTAATAATTATTCAAACACAATTTTACGTCACAAATTCTTCAAAGCTATAAAAAGTTTGGTCGATCAGCCAGCGTTTTAGACGAAATTTAAATATATTGGTGCTGGCAGCTTCCGTAATGAGCTTTGGCAATCTATTGTACAAATGTCCAGCAGTGGACGTAGATAGCAATACGATTGAGAATAATCGTACACCTTTTCAATTTTGATCATCATTTCAGTTTTTGTGTTTTTTTATCATACATTTTAATTTCATGCATCTCATGGGTTGGTGAGCGCAGTACGGGATGTTGATACACGGAAAGTCGCTGATGCCCATCTTCCGGAGGGATCACTTAGCAGGCTCTTACTGCATTCATACAGGCGACTTGAGAAACTCCTCCTTTTTTGAAGTCGGCTAACAAACTGAAGTAATTACGTAACTACCATAGAGGCTCTTAAAAAAATATAACTATGTTAACACTTACATAACATTAAAATGGATAAATATTAAAACTTTGCAGGTGTGATTACATATTTATTAAATTCTGACGACCTTTGTAGCACAGCGGGCGAAGTTCCACCTGCGACGCAAGAGGTTGCGGGTTCGATTCCCGCCTCAGCACATATGCCTGTACGATCTGTAGCTATTTGTTAAGGGTGTTCTGGGACGTTTCTATATATAATTAAAATTAAATTAAAAATTAAAAATATATTTATTCACTAAAAGGTAAGGTTTACAAAACATAGTATAAATTATGCGCTAATATTAGATTGTTTAATGCAAGATGTTCGTGACATAATTCATACCTTGCCTATGATAACCCCGTAAACAGTGCGTCTTCTCGTTCTAACTAAGTTGAAAACTTGTGATTAGATACAAGGGTAAGCTCTGCTCCGGCATCACACAGAAACGGTATTTATTATAATTTTAAATGCAATAGAGACGAATCTAACAATGACATTTGACAAAAGGAGAATCTTAACTATTGTTATATTTAAAGAAAAGCAAAACAAATAAAAGAATTATAATATGTATAGATATAAAATATGATAATGAAACATATCTAACTATGTAGTATAATGTATTAAGTATATCAATCCGTCATTTAGTACCCATAACACAAGCTCTGCGTAGCTTGGAGCTAGACGATGCTGTGTGAATTATCCAGCATTATTTATTACTTATGATTAAACATAATTTACCTTAAAACGTAAATAAAAAACGTTAGTGAAGTGCACCTTCTAAGAATTACCATTAGCAAATAAAAACAAACGACAATGTAAAAAAACTGTCGCAAGCAGATGTATGACATCTGCACTCCATGTGGCAACGCGCTAGCAATCCGCAATCGTAGCCAATTTACCGCCGAACTTTAGATTATTATACTTTATCATTAGCCGTGGGGTGCCGGCAGTAGAATGTTACCCCTCCTCTCATGCCCGTGGATGCAGTAAGAGCATGTAAGGGATATCTCCGGAAGATGGCCAGCAGCGTCTTTTCGTGTGAACATCCCGTTCTGCACTCGCCAACCCGCCTGCCAAGCATGGTGAGTATGGCAACTACTCCTCATGGAGATCCGTAGGGGAGGCCTGTGTTCAGTAGTGGACGTTTTACGGCTGAAATGATGATTCCGATGATTACAGCTGAGATGATGATGATTATCATCATCATCATCATCCACAGCCCGATTTCACCTGCTGGGTATAGGCCTCGTATCATCATCATCATTTCAGCCGTAAAACGTCCACTACTGAACACAGGCCTCCTTCATGGATCTCCATATGGGGCAGTTGTCATACTCACCACGCATGGTAGGCGGGTTGGTGAGCGCAGTATCGGATGTTGATACACGGAATGACGCTGCTGCCCATCTTCCGGAGGTAGCTTTTAGAGTTGAAAATTACACTTGACATTAAATTATATCTAAGTATGTATATGTTGAACATCGTGAATTAAGGTAGCTCTAATTTTAAGGTACGTTATTCGCATGTTGTGTCTGTGGAGTATGGCAGGCAAATAGTGGATGCTGACGTCGCCCACAGCGCAGATAGTCTGATACAAAGAGTGACATCGAGCCCAATATGGCGGGATTATTGACTTTGCTGCGTAGAATAAGACATCATACGCTATTGTGTATGATGAATTGTTTATAAATGCCTTGCCTTAAGCCCGCATCTAAAACTACTACTACATGCCATAGCAGCATCACATGCAGACAGTGCGATTAGATTCCGTAGAATCAATAAGCACAGTTTCCGAGTCTAACTCTTCTCTATTTCCGCAATCGCGCCACATTCTTTCTAACAAATAAATGTCACATTCGTAACTCAGAATCCGCATTAAGTTTCCCAACGCCAATAAATAAGCGATGTAACGGCGCATCCAATAAGCGCACAGGCAGATTTAAATAAAAAAAAAAACACAGTACAGACGTACAGTTGGAACTATTTATATTATAATATTGAAAATAATGTGTTTCCTGTCGAAAGCGTCGCGGGTGTGCGACTTTCTATTGTGATTTTGAAATTTATTTAATTTGCTCGCTGCTAGCTGCACAACGAGCTTTTACTATTTAATCCACTTATGGTAGATCTGGGCGATTTGCATATAAATTAGCTTTTTAAGAAGTCAATACAAATAGTCATGGAAACTGTTAGTTTATTGCTTTGAAAGTAAGCTTCACAATCTTTGTAATAGCTAAAGGTGCTTTATGTAGCCGACCCAGAATTTTTAAACTTTCGTGGTCAAAACAAGATATGCATGGTTAATACCTTCGATTATTTACCATTTAGATATAATAAAGCTAGACTACCACTGACTGACTCACTCACTGACTGACATCATTGTTCTCCCACTTCCGGTTGGAATATCGGAAATCTGAAAACGGGGTTGTGTAGAGGGTTGGGGGCTGAGTACCAGAAAAATCGAAAACTACCCCTTTTGCACACTCCAATTTTTTTTATTATATTTTTTTGAAATCTCATGCAGCTCGCGCACAACCTACCCTCTAGTTTAGATAAAAAGTTTATCTGTCTCTTCAACCTCACATGTCAATTTTGCAAGTATGACAAGCAGCAACTCTATAAACAATTAACTCAGTTCGGTTAGATCCCACCAGCCGCGGTCGCAGAAACCGCCCCAATCAAGGTTATCCTAGACTACCCTAGTGAGGTTAATCAAGATTATAGGAACGTAAATTCACATTATTCGTCGCTGCTGTACA
This sequence comes from Pasiphila rectangulata, assembly GCA_963082625.1. Lineage (NCBI taxonomy): Eukaryota > Metazoa > Arthropoda > Insecta > Lepidoptera > Geometridae > Pasiphila > Pasiphila rectangulata. The sequence continues at coordinate 22,309,603 of OY720238.1, read as the reverse complement.
ACCTCCTTACTCAGGTTTCAGCTGTATCAACGCACCCAACATTTATACTGAGCTGCTACACGCAGTTTTAGCACAAAACCAAATTGGTCTCTATGCTTAATTATTTTTATCTTGGTTAAGTACCTGAGTAGATTTTTGTGCCAATGTGGTAAATCAATGGTATTCTTTATCTTGATCTTTGTATCATTAGTACAAGAACGGATACGTACATACGTACTTGTCTCGCTTTAAACGCTGTAGATTAGGAACATGAAGAGGGTTACCCTTACTAATTAATGCTAATTAAATAAACAAATAAGCCCCAAATTAAGCAGAGCTTAAGTTATGGGTACTAGATGACGATAAACTATATACATATATTTTATATTTTATAGAACACCCTCAACAAATATCTGCAGATCGTACAGACATTTATCCCGAGGCGGGAATCGAACTCGCAGCCTCGTGCGTCTCAGGCTTCACCTTCACCCGCTGCGCCACAGATGTCTTAGTTAAATTAATCAACAGTTAATCAGAGGTTTTTGACATACTTTTATAAAAAAACTGTCAAAATATCCGTCAATTAACTGATGATTAATTTAATCAGAGTTTATAAGTAAGAGGTTAATAGAGTAGAGCTAGAGCCTGCCTCGCCATAGCAAACACCATCAAAGGTTTCAATAAAACTTCTGAATAATTCATGCCACTGGATCGGTAAGGGAAACATCGTATTTTTATTATTTTCAGATGTTTATTATTTCCCACACCTGGCTCATATTAATATGAATGAGATTATTGTATGGTAGCGAATATATTAGTGGTTGTATTCAAATCCGACCAATCTAATCCGCAGACGGGCGTAGTAATTCTCGACGGCATATGGCTGTGTTCATGGTGTAAGCATGAGTTTACAAGATTATAAGATCGCTGAATTTCGATAGCATCTTTTTTTTGTACGAGTAAATGACGAGACAAGCCTAAGGTCCACCGGCAGGCTGATTACGTATCTAGCGACAGGTCTGCAACAGGCGCAAATCTCGTGGTCATCGCTATCAAACGTCAATTTTGATTTAGTTAAGTTGTTGTATATTCGTCACGATGATGGCGAGATTTACGCCTGTTGCAAACCTGTCGCGAGATACGTAATCAGCCTGCCAATGTATAGCGGTACTATGTACCTCTACCTATTACAATTGCGCGCGTGATCACGTTCACTAAGTACGTGACCAATGCTGGAATACATTACGCCCGTCCCCCTTGAGACATAAGCGTTATAAGGTCTCATGTGTAATATCCCCAGCCCCCTTACTCTTCAAACCGGAACACAGCAATGCAGACATTACAGCTTGGCGGCAGATATAGCATGTAGAATAGAATATAATAGAATGAATGAATGAATCACTTTATTGTACACCAAAGAGTTACAGGAAAACGAAGAGTTATTAAAAATAAACATAGGTGCAATGGGCGGGCTTATCGCTAACAGCGATCTCTTCCAGGCAACCTTTACAATAGTATACGCTTTATTGAAACAACATAAAAACAAACATACAAACAGTAATAAACTAAAATAACATATTATGCTGCACAATGGGCGGCCTTATCGCTAAAAGCGATCTCTTCCAGACGACCTTTGGATGGACGTAAATAGGTTAAAAAATAGAGACGACGGTGGCGTAAGTTCTACGTAAAATAATATGAAATATTCATAAGGAACATACACAAACATCGTACATAAAATATAAAATATTTTATTATAAGATATTTTCATTGCATTTTATTGTCATGGATTTCCGCAAAGTAACGCCTGATTCTATTAATTATAAAATAAATAAATAATGCTGGACAAATCACACAGCATCATCTAGCCCCAAGCTAAGCAGAACTTGTGTTATGGGTACTAGATGACTGATATACTTAATACATTATACTACATAGATAGATATTTTTATCATACATAGAAAAACACCCAGATCACCCTGAACAAATATAAATATAAAACACATACATATATGTAATATACATACATACATTCGAATTTGTTCGAAAGTAAATGTTACGAGTTAGAAACTGAGGAGAGAAAATGCTTATAAACCATAGCTATGCACAAAAAGTATGTATGGTGGTAGTACGAGTACTTCCCCGGATTAACTCTTCACAAAAAGTTCTTCTACACTTAAAAGGACAATCTCTACGGACTCCATATTTATAAGGTGAGACAAAAGTTTGCGAAGAGTTATATCTTAACACATTTAAATTTTTCAACTACGCTAAGTTAATTTAATTTGTTTGTACTTTTGTATAAGCGCACGCAAACCAAGTATCAAGTATTTTGCCAAGTTCTTTTTATAGTAGTGTTCGGTAAAAGATCAAAATCACACCTTGTTTGCGCTCGATCGGTTAAGAGGAAGCCGAGACATCTGAGCGAACCGAGTGATTCAGATGTCGACAAAAATTAAAAGCCGAGTTATAGTGTAGGTTAAGAGAGGAAGGGTAACATTCTACTATCGTGGGGTGCCGGTAGTAGAATGTTACCCTTCCTCTCTTGTCGTATGCAGTAAGAATCTGCCAAGGGATACCCCCGGAAGATGGGCAGCAGCGCCTTTCCGTGTATCAACATCCCGTACTGCGTCCGCCAACCCGCCTGCCAAGCGTGATGAGTATGGCAACAACCCCTCATGATCAGTACTTGGATCTCCAAGTCTATGAGGGAGGCCTATGGCCTATAAATAAATAAATAAATAATAAATAATGCTGGACAAATCACACAGCATCATCTAGCCCCAAGCTAAGCAGAGCTTGTGTTATGGGTACTAGATGACTGATATACTTAATACATTATACTACATAGATATATATTTTTATTATACTATATAGAAAAACACCCAGAACACCCTGAACAAATATCTGCAGATCGTACAGACATTTGTCCCGAGGCGGGAATCGAACCCGCAACCCCTTGCGTCGCAGGCGGACCTTCGCCCGCTGCGCCACAGAGCTCGTCTCTCTATGTAGGAATTGTAAGGAAAAGCACGCAGGTCGAGAGTGAAAGTCCTGGCACCCCGAAAGGGAAAACAGGAAGGTGGAGTGAGGCGGGCACGCACGATCCCGTTGCAGCGACCGGTTCCACGCACACGGACTACGCACCGCCCCCGGTGTTACGAGAACGGACCAGGAGGGGAACGCAATTTCAGCGTTTATATGTAACTTACATTGACTTCACACATCTATTATAACTAGCTGTCCGCACCGCAACCCTATTGCAGCGCCACCTACCGGATCCAAAAATATAATATAGCCTGTGTTACTCCCTGATAAGGAAGCGAAGCATTTTATTAGTGAAAGAATCTTGAAATCGGTTTAGTAGTTTTTGAGTTTATTCGTTACATATGTATACTATATTATATATTAGTAACACATGTAACCGGGTATTTATCGTGCAAATCACCTTTATTGTTTTCCGTCGTTTCGACTGGATTGCACCAGTACCGCAAAGCGAAGGCGTTTGTTGAACTACCTTTACTTGATTTCATTAAAATATTAGGGCCGGTTTCCACTGGGACAACACTACACTAACTACCTCTAGTTTTCATTCGTTTTAATCGATATTTTTTTAATAACTGATTTCAAATAGAAAGAGGTTCTCAATTCAACTGTGTTTTTTTTGTTAGGGTTCCGTACCTCGAATGGAAAAAACGGAACCCTTATAGGATCACTTTGTTGTCCGTCCGTCTGTCTGTCAAGACCCTTTTTCTCAGGAACGCGTGGAGGTGTCAACCTGGAATTTATATCAAATACTCAGGTCTACTGTCCCTTGGAGCTGTGAAAAAATCAAACTTCTCAGGCAACGCAATCAAAAGATACAGCCGTTTATGCCGCAAATTTTCGACACTCGCAAGGGAATCAAAACCTACAGGGTACTTCCCGTGTAGTTGTTAGTAGTAAGTAAGTGTAAAATTATTAAAAACATTTTTATTATATGATGTAACTAAAAATGTACAGTTTTCGAATTTTTTTCTTTATCTGTGCTGTAAGACGTTGCTTCGTACCATTTTTTTTTGTTTGCATATTTATTACGCGAATACTCTGCCTTTATAAAAGGATTTTGATGATTCTTTAAGGTTAGTCATGTTTCAGAAGTTTATAAATAAATATACTAACCAAGCAAATAGCTTAAATAAACTTTAGTTCCAATTACATCCAGCTAAAAAAACGTTAACAGCACTCCACACGTCATTTGCGTGCACTAATGGCAACATTCTCAAGTTAATCGAAGTCGCGTCTGAACAGAAAACACACGGTGCTGCCACTTGATTATTTCTGCACAACTTTCAGGTAATTTCATCACGGGTAATTGCAATACATTAGAACCCTTTGAAGTTAATTAGCATCGGCTGGCAGTTAATGAGTTTATAAATATAGGTCGCTCCTTGATGTTCGCCCGTGCCGTGCTGCAATAATTAAAGCAGTTCTTGGTACATCGAAGGTTGCGATGCGGTCGGTTGCTAGCGCATAACTTTGCGGTCTAGCTTGGTACCGCTGGCAATTACAGTTAGGTGAAGTTAGCTTTTATCAGCTTGTTTGTTACGAAAAAAGCGAGGAATTTTTGGAGATGTCTACGTTAGGTTCGACGTGTCTGTTTCTTTGTGTGTCTATGATTCGTTGGATGTGTCTATGTTTCACTGGAAGTGTCTATGTTTCGTTGGACGTGTCTATGTTTCACTGGAAGTGTCTATGTTTCGTTGGACGTGTCTATGTTTCACTGGAAGTGTCTATGTTTCGTTGGACGTGTCTACGTTTTCTAGACGATTTGTAATTACAAACAATGGAAATTAGGTCAATTATATAAAATTTATAAAGTTTGTAGCTCCTTGCACGTATGCTTTTTGTATTCGTAATTTTGTCGATCATGGTTTACGAAAGCCGTCTAGACTAGACCGCTGCTGGACAAGTGTTTTATATTATATCTTGTCATTTCGAACTTGGGTGACTTTTCATGTTTCTTACAAAGAAATCCACCAAAAACTTTTCACAAAAATAATTTATCATAAGTGTGTTATTAGAAACCCGGTTCACATAAAAGCTTGTATATGTTTTATATGTTTTAAGGCTGGATGGCACCGTATAACATATATATATACTCGTAGCGTTCATCATCAACATCAGCCTATAGCATATTCACTGCTAGACATACGCCTCCCCAAAACTACGTCATTTCAACTTGCTGCATCCAGTATCTGCCAGCGACTGTTTGCGAATCATCAGTCCATCTAGCGCCTAGCATAATAAATAACAAGCATTGGTATGGGGGTACCAGAAAAGGGGGCGAAGGCCTCAAAAGGTCACCAAAGGTCAAAAATTGCATTTTTGGGTTTTTGGACGTTTTCGGCCATTTGAAGACTTTTATTTTTTTGTGACCTTTTAAAGTCACAATAACTCCAGTCCCTGTGGCCCTAGGGTCACCAAAATCAATCAGTACCCTTCTACTCAGCTGTCACCTACACCCGTAAGCTCAGCACTGTCATGGCGGCGCCACCTGATATTTGCAGACTTTTACAAGAAAGACGATAATACTGAAACTAATAGGTATTTTTACTTGAAATAAAAAATAAACTATTATATGATAATACAGTTCTAAATTTTAACATAAATTTGATATGATTTATTATTATTTCATATTTTAAAATTAAAAAAAAATTAAAAAAAGACATGTTCATGGAAACTTAATATTTTTAGGAATATAAGACAATTTAGAAAAATAAGGCATGCCTATTGTAATCTTGATTATAATGTCTAAAAATCTATGTACCTAGTAGTACATCTTTCTCAAGAAAACTTACACGAAAAACACAAAAACGCGCATTTTTTTGGTCGTACCGAACGTCTTATTTCAAAATGGCAGTGCTCGATGCCAAAGACAACAAACCACACATATTATACTACACATCAAACTAAAGTGCATATTAACCGCTCTTTCTTTCATAAACAAGCCCGCAATGGACAGAGCAAGAGAGAAACACTAGCATTTTTGATATGTTGGTGTAATGAGGACAGTTCTGTCCTTATCTGAGTCAACGGTAATATCAAACAAGGTGGATAGAAGTGTCCTTATCTGAGTTTAGGGGTTAAGACGGTGCTTGCAAAAAGGGTTTCATGTAAATCGGTAAACGAATTCGGTTGTAATCGTCTCACGCACAGACAGATAGACAGACAGACAGCACTATGCATATTAGGCGGCTTCGCCCCCTATAAATATGAATCTACATAAATAATTTTGCCAATACATTTGACACACCGTCAGAAACCTACATGGCTTAAATCTTTTACTTTTCACAAGCCTTGTGACCTACATATGTACCTACCATCAAAACATTAAAACAATAACCATTAGATAGGTGAGTACTATCAAGAGGTGTCAACTCTCCTCGATCCCACGTTTATCACGACTATCAGCTCATTGCGATATCTCTGTACATAAATAACGAGTAATAGCGGAGAATACAGCCTCTATGCTGTTCGAGCCGTGGAGAGTGTGCACCACTGGTGTGCTGTATAGAGGCGAAACATTTAAAGCTGACTTTAAGTTTTTTTATACGACTTAATGACTAGAAAATCCGGAGAACCTGATGTTAAACGGTAATCTCTACCTATTATAACTGCAATACCGCGTGATCACGTTCACGAAGCACGTGACCAACGCTACATTGCATTGCGCCCGTCACCCTGAGGCACAGAGTTGCAAGGTCTCATGTGCCCGTAAATTTTTTACACAATTTTTATTTGGTTTAGTTCGGAAGTCAGGAAGTTTTCGTGCCACGAATAGTAAAGAAACCAGCTCATATGCTGTTGAAGCTGTGGAGTCTGGAAGATTGCATGACTGTGACTTGCTCTAAAAGGCGAAACATTTCAAAGTAACTTGAGGTAGAGTTATAAGATTTCGAAATGTATTATTTTCGGCGAGCTCTGTGGCGCAGCGGGCGAAGGTCCGCCTGCGCTGCAAGGGGTTGCGTGTTCGATTCCCGCCTCGGGACAAATATCTGTACGATCTGCAGATATTTGTTCAGGGTGTTCTGGGTGTTTTTCTATATATAATAAAAATATCTATCTATGTAGTATAATGTATAAAGTATATCAGTCATCTAGTACCCATAACACAAGCTCTGCTTAGTTTGGGGCTAGATGGTGCTGTGTGATTTGTCCAGAATTATTTATTATTTTGAACAAAGTCTTATCTATAACTTGATATAATAAAACGGATAAGTGTCCTAATTAATATAATAATAAATAATTGGGTTCCGCAATTAGAAAATATAATATTAGATGAAATATATGTATATGCTGAGCAGTATAATCCGTACGGACGTTCGGTCATACATAAATAAATAAATTATAGATTATTACTTACGTACATATAAAACTACACGACCTATTAATGTCAAATTAGTACTTGATTAGCAATATTTATAAAAAAAAAATATTTCAATTTCGGTTTGAATTAACGTTAGATGGCGGTACCACTTATTCAAAAAAACTAACTTAATAAAAAAGACGCATAAACTTAATTTTTGGAAAGATAAAACTTTGATTTGTATATTTATTTCTTTAAATAATTCTTAAATTAATCTTTTCGAACTGCAAACACTTCAATACGGTTAAAAAAACGAATATCCCTCAGAATCTTTCCTTTACTTGAGCAACAAAAGCTCCAAAAATTCAGAGTCGTGAGGCTTCTGGAATGCCCTAGAGGTTTTCCATTTTTTCCATTTACATACATTAAATATTAACATTTACATATAAATTTGACACTCGTTGCTATAACTTTTAAATGCCTTGATTTTTGAAGGGCATCTGTAATTTTTATCTTTGGTATAAATTTCAAGTTGATACCTTTAGCCGTTTTGGAGAAAAAGGCTATTGATAAACAGACAGACAAACTTTACATTAAAATTCGAAAGAATCTGTACTTCTCATAAATCAGTTCCGTATTTTTATTCATACTAAGCATAACTTCACTAAGACTATTACGTCAAAAACTAGATATAATAAATCGCCTCTAGGTAAAAACTTCAGCTCTACGGCTACTATTCCATTGAACTCAGCCATTCTAGAGAGAAATAAAAAGTTTAAACACCTCTCGTAAAGGTGCCCAGCGACTAATGAGTGGCCCGCGATTTATGAGCGATAAATAATGTCGCTTCGAGTACTGGTAATGGCCTTATGCGCATGTCTGTACATGCTTACGAATCTGGGTAAACTTTGAACTTGTACGCCGTAAAAATAGGTTTTAATCACAAATGCAAACACCCGGCTTGGTCACCTCCAAACGAATCTACTATGGCTGAGATGAAAGAATAGGTGTGAAACGTGACTATACAGTTGGGACGGACGACGTAAAAAGTATTATTAATTGGTATTATTTTGGTGTGTGGGTCCATATACGGTACAGCGAACGCGCGGCCGGACAGGCGCAGCCGGCGGGATGAGCTGGACATGTACTGTGCTGACTGGTCGACCAACGCCTTGGACCGGGAAGTATGGAGAGAGCGATAGGCCTTCGCCCAGCAGTGGCATCCTATAGGCTGATTAGATTAGATTATTAAGATAGGTACAAGTTTTGGAATAATGCGGGACATTTAGCTCCAGACAAAACGACCAATAATTTCCTCGAAACAGCTGGCTGTGCTGAATTAAGGAATAGGAGCGAATAAATTACAGTTTGTGCGCTGCCATTCTGGAGTACACAACCAAGTAAGTCTGTTCTGCAACGCGATGGAATAATATATGAAAAATTAAATAAAATAATGGTAACATGGTGGGAATACATTTCTAAAATTCTGTACCAGTGTTACAGGACTTTAGTGGTACAGGATGGGAACGCTTCAACCTTTTGTTGCATTTCGTGCGTCGACAGCAGAGCGTGACTTCAAACTTGTACGCCGAAAAAGCTTAGCTGAATCAGAGCTTGTCTAAGTCCACGGTAAAAGTATTATTTAATTATTTTGGCTCACTCGTCATATAGGGCCTTACCCACATAATTTGTAATATTGGTTTATTTCTTCTTTTTGTTGTTTTCCTGTATGTCTTGTGTGCCAATAAATGCGTTTTCTTTCTTTCTTTCTAATTACAGGCTCGAGCACAAATACTACAGCCCAAGTAGGTAAGTACCGTTAAAATCATCGATATGTAAGAAGCTCGACTAATCACCAGATCGCAGTTTGATACCATGAGATGATTGTGCATTAAACACGGGTCTAATCTAAAACTCTTAACTAGAGGCGACTCGGCAAAACACAATTTCTAGGTATCAAATCATATATAATCATATTATTAAAAAAAATCATAAGTATGATTTAATACTTTAAATTATATTCTTCACCCTTTATCTTAGGCTGTCCCATCTTTTCTAAAAGGCTTAAAGCCTTCTTAAAATGTATAATATCCATAAGTTTTTAGCCAATTTTGTACCTTAGGCTACGTCTGAGATAGCCTCATCTCAGCACGGTCGGATTGAGAGGAAATATTTGGTATTTTCGTCTGGAGCTGACTCAACTGCGGGCTATCTCACATTTCTAGCTTCACTTTTTTATTAGACCTATGTATCAAATCATATGAAATTATATTATGAATATAATTTATATTATTATTAAGAATGTACTTAGGTCTAATCTAAAAGTAAAGCTATCTAGGGAGTTCGTCTCGTAAAATTACCCTCCAACCACATAATTACACACATACATACATCCACATAAATATTAACACACTCACGCTTTCCCGTACACGTAAAGCATACATACACATATGTACATACCTACTCATTCATACACAAAAAACACACATATAAACACCCTTAAACAAACACGCACAGCTGATAAGTTGATAATTTTTGTAATTAACTTAATCTGTATTTAGTTACTCTTACTAGGCAAGAGCGATACCCCCTAACACAGGTCTCTTAACACAGGATCTACTTAAAAGGGGGTTTCCAATGCATAAAATGTAATGTATAGATTAAGTTACTAAAAACCTATTTATTAAACCTATTTTATTTATTTATCTAAAAGTGAGCATATGATTTGATACTTAGAGCTAGAAGCATTTATGGATCCCTGCAAAGTTCACTAACTCCCAAGTTTATAAGGTCGCATGTAAAACAGCGCTAAAAAGGTAATTGCACCAATAGCGAATCGAAGTACGCAACTAATAAATCAAACGATAAAACCTCGGCTTTTTCTTCCGTCACACATGCTAAAGAATAAACAACTCTATTTAAGAGTAACGTAGGATTGGAAATTGAGCTTTTAGTATGCGGAAATGTGTGTGGGTAGGTCTAAGTAAATCGAAGTCCAATTAAACCATATGTATGACCGATTGTATTGAGCATACTTCTTGTAAATACATTACTTTATTTCGTTCAGTTTTTAAACCCCGACAAAAAAGAGGGGTGTTATAAGTTTGACCGCTATGCGTGTGTGTCTGTGTGTCTGTCTTTACGTACGTAGCTCTCAAACGAGTGGACCGATTTGCATGCAGTTTTTTTTATTTAGAAGCACGAAATCGTTCGAGTTATTCATGAGATATGGGGGTTGAAAGTAGGGGTGAACAATCGAATGTTTTCAAATATACCTGCCCAGTGCGGTATCAAATGAAAGGGCATAATGTGTAGGTTGCAAAACAGGGTAAGTACACATTACAAAAAAAAAACCAGATAACCTCCGAGACTGACAATGCCTGCACGGATAATGCCTGGAGGAGCCATTGGTCCATGAAAATCTTATGAAAGGTACTCTTCCAATGTCCTTGAAAAATAAGCTTATGGACATGTGTATCCTCCCCATACTCACTTATGGCGCGCAGACTTGGTCACTCACCAACACACAAAGGTCCAAACTCGAGGTTTGCCAACGGGCAACGGAGCGCAGTATACTCGGAGTAAAACGCATAGACCGTATTCGTAATACAGCACTGCGCTCCAAAACTCAAATTATCGACGTAGCTCAAAGAGTTGCAAAACTTAAATGGAGCTGGGCTGGTCATGTTTGCCGAATGCCCGAAGACCTGTGGGCAAAGATCACCACTCAGTGGAGCCCCAACACGGTGAGGCGCCGCGGCAGACCGAAGAAGCGATGGCGTGACGAGTTAGACCAACATAACAGCGCATGGGTCGAATTGACGGCGGATCGGGATGCATGGAGAGTTGGAGGGGAGGCCTTTGCCCAGCAGTGGTACACGTACACTTATGGCTAATTGTAATTGTAACCTCCGAGACTAGGTAAAGTGACGGGGGTTATTTAAATTTTCAATTTTTTAAACTTGTAAAAAAGATTTGGTTATAAGGGTACGATTAGGCTTCTACCAGAGTCCGAACTCCAGAAATCCCTTCCCAGCTCACCGCACAGCTTAGAGTACTCGACGGCCAGGCCTATAAAGCATCGGTAATATATGTATACTGTGGTGATCTTTCCCACTGACCACAATTTATTGCATACCAATTAGTAATTTACGTTTATTTTATTTATACAATTATAAGTGATTACAGTTTGGGTAGGTACATTAATTACCGCATTACAATGAGCATAGACAAGTGGCCGTCGATGATAGTAAAAACGATATTTACTAATTATAGTTACGTTGATACTTTTAATGACACAACTCGGGTTGAGTTGTGGTTTTCTACACGAATATTTAAGTTTTTACACGAATGAGTGCCGCCGTGGAGTCCCGGCTGGAATGTCGGCTGGATGCAGTAAGAATCTGCCAAGGGATACCTCCGGAAGATGGGCAGCAGCGTCTATTCGTGTATTAACATTCCGTACTGCACTCGTCAACCTGCCTGCCAAGCGTGGCGAGTACGGCAACAACCCTCTCATGATCTTGGAGATGTATGACGGCCTATGTCCAGCAGTGGACGTGTACCGCAGTCCAACGGCTGAGACGACACGAATGATGCCCAAGTATCATAATAGCTTAACTTTGGCTTACATTTCATAGTTCTGACTAATAACAAGTCGTGATGACGTCACGCATAGCTGCGTGTACCTCAGCTTAAAATATTTGCATTTCTTTCGTATCGCTTTTGTGTCCGATTACCACCAGTCTAGCGCGAGGTCTTTAAACTTTAGGCAATAGTTCTGATTTGGGTATGTCCAAATTACTTTTGTACATAAATTGAAGCTGAGTCATGGCCATAGCTAAAAGTATCCTCGAATTTAGTAATTCTTGTAAATGGCCGATGATATCGATTATTGTGAAACATATATTTTCTCCAATCTAATCTTTCATCAAATTAAAAAAAAAACTTTATTCAGAGCGGCTTAGGCGGCCTTTTTGACGCGACAATATACAAAATAAAACAAAACAAATTAATAAAGAATAATGCACATAATTTAATTTGTTCGCTTCAGATGACACGCGATTTGGGAAAAGAAGCAAACACAAGGACCTAACTCGGTCGTTATAGTCATATAACAATTTTATTTATGTCTTATATTAATTTTGACGGAGGTACAACATTACCTACCATGAAAAATAGGAAAGGACATATTCTTTTTTTCTAACAAAATACCCGACTTCAATTACTTTGTTACTCACTTCCTATGGGACAATAAAAAGTTTTTTCTTTTTATTAAATAAATAAATAATGCTGGACAACTCACATAGCATCAACCAGCCCCAAGCTAAGCAGAGCTTGTGTTATGGGTACTAGATGACTGATACTTAATACAATAAACTTCTTCTTCTTCTTCTTCATCACTTTGGAGATGATTATCGCGAAAGAAGCTGTACCTATAGTACAAACAGAACGCCTATTGATTAGCCTTTACCATCTCGTTACCATAAATCAAGATGACCCTAAACCATTTACTGCCACGAAGCCGGGCCCTTTGAACTCGGCGACAACTCGCCGGGGCAATAATTAAAGCTCGTATACACGGAGTCTCCAGACAAAGAACATACCAGATGAACAAAAAGAAAAATAATTCGCTATTTAGGTATCTTTAGTTAACTCTTTACAGAATAAGGGTGATTGTAGACGCATATTTTATGACCATTTTACGCGTACGATTTAATCATTAGGTACCGGCAGGGTGATTACGTATCTCACGACAGGTTTGCAACAGGCGTATTACCTCGCAATTAACGCTGCAACAGGCGTAAATCTCGCGATCATCGCTGTCAATGGTCGATTTTGTAGTATATAAAAGGAAAAAATTTACACTGACCGAGAGATAAAGAGAGAGAGAGACCGTGAAAAAAAATTACGTTTGACAGCGATTATCGCGATAAGTACGCCTGTTGCAAACTGTCGCGAGATATGTAATGAGCCTGCAGGTATTTCTCTCGGAAAATACATTAAAATGTTTACTAGACGTCCTTTTGACAAACCACATACATCATCATCATCAACATATTTTAAATATTATGATGAAATCGAAAAGTTTAAAAAGCCAAAATTACTATGTTCCTTTATAAGATAATAACAAAAACACGGGAGTTTATCGCGTAATACCTTTGATTATTCCCGACGTTTCGAGTGTGTTTCAACAATTAGACTCCCGATATCTTGGAATCCGGTGACAAGTAGGTGTAGTGCGCATCGTGATGTAACATTGCACAGTGAATTGTATTGTGTTGTGTGCCACAATGTAAACGCGGCCTTACTGAGTTCTGAAGACAAAGTGAGATTGGTTGCAAAACCACCATCGCTTCTTGATGGGCACTCCAATGAAATCTCCAGTCAACCCAGGACCACGATTGTTGAAACACAGTCGGAACGTCGGGAATAATCAAAGGTATTAAGCGATAAATTCCCGTGTTTTTGTTATTATATTATAATGAATTGTGATCGCGAAAGTTTACAAGAAAACTACTTGGTATATTTCTTGCCATCATTCTTTTAATTTTTTCTCTACATGTAAAAATCATGGTACATAGGAGTAAAATAACTGTTCCACATTAAAATAACTCTAAAAACTATAGTTTCAGCCAGCGGCCGTCTTTGCCGCATATAATTGACAAGGAATAGTCGGAATAATGTTGCTCGTTTTGTTGGCGATTGTGCTGTGCCTGTGAAGGTCTGGTTTCCGCATCGAATTGTCGCGAGCGCGCTGAAGGTGTGGAGTCGAACTTTTGATATAAGTTTTTGTATCTATCCATATGTGAAAACTTCTAGTGCTTTTTTATACCATGTTATTTCTATTAACTTGTGAGCAGCTGTTTGTTTTCCATGTAAATAAAAAAGAAGCTGTTTATTGGGTAGTTTGACGTCAAGGTGTTGTGTTATTTGGAATGTAGAGGATCTTTTTGTTTTTAGACGGAAATATTTTTTATTGGATTAGACATTACGGCGATTAGAGATTTGTAAAACATATTGCTATCGAATAAGTTGGTTATTCAGCTGTATATCACAAACAAATCATTTAAAAACACCCTAGCTAAACACAACAACAAATTATGAATTCGAACCTAATCACGATTTTGTGCACCGAAGTTTGGTTAATAAGAAAGGGTCGTCTAGACGGCGGCAGAGCTGCAATCCTCATTACAATCACGATTCGCATCAGGCATTAACGCCAAATGCAGAAGTTACACCATAAAAACATTTCCATTAGACCTCTCCATAGCATCGAACCCGTAAAACAATAGTCGATTCTAAGCTTTTTATTCGGCAAACTGTAAGGTCGAGGAATGTAGGCTGTGTAGCATAATGAGGGCCACGTCTTGACGGACTGAGGGAACTGTCTTAAGGGGCTCGAAAGAAAGAACAAATTAGGGATAAAGTTCGTGAAATTGCAGCACTGCTCTGCTCATGCGGATTAGCTTAAGACTGAAACGAGATTTTTTGACTCACACAGCTACAGCATGATTGTTCGCCTATTTGTTTTAAGTATCATTCTGTTTTTTTCTTTAGTATCTATAACTTTTATGTGCATGGTATATTTCGATGATTTTTATAAAAACGTACTGTTGATCTTAACGAAGAATAAGATATACTTTTTAGTCTATAAGCAGTTTTTCAGACCACCATAACTCAAGATAAGCACTCAGTATGCTAGACTAACTTAGAACCTACATTCCACCTTTACAGTTTTCACAAGATTTTGTTAAATAACACAACAACTTAATCATTTTGTAGATCGTCGAGTACTACATTACTTCCTAATAGTGATCGTGAGCTAAAATGCAACTCAAACGTATAACTTAGACCAACATCTGATACGCAAATCTAAGAACTCTGGAAAACTCTTGAATGCAAATTGCGATTAACCGAAATCGTAATCAAGCCAAACTAACTCTACCATTACGTAAAGATTGATTAACATTCTGACGATAGTATCGTAGACGTTTTCTAGAGTAGGCGCTCTGAAGAAAAATCCTATTGATCCAGCATTAGGTCCCGAGTCCGTCCCCCATCCTTGCCAAATTTATTGCAGGACTGCTATCTTTCTCGGAAACTGCTGAATTATTCGGCAGCCGCTGCCGAGGTATGTGAGTTCGGTTCCCGTGTGCCGATGCACAGTTATGATCGCTATTCTTACGTAACTATTGTTCGCAAAAACAGATAAGATTTGTTGCGGGACATTTAATTGGGCTTCAGTATTTGTGGTCGCGTATGCAGAGAAATTAACTGACTGTTAGATTGTTTTTGTTCTTTGAAATAGTTATTTTGTTGTTTATTGAAGTTCCTACTAGTAAAATAGCCTCTTCATCATCACCATTATCAGCTTGCTATCCACCGCCGAACAAACCCACTTTCTGTGATATTAAAAATATTCTCTTACAAAAAAGCAGTTACAATTTGACCTCAAATATATTGCTATACAGTTTTTATTTTTCTAAGCCATCCGTTGTCTAGTATACATTTAATAACTCTAACCCTGCCATAACAAAGACAACGTCTAAGCAAAACCATACATACATGATTGCAACCGGACAAAGAAATTATATCAGTGGGTCAGACGGCCTTGTAGGATTCACGGAACGGCGCGCGCGCCGACACGCCCCCCACTAGCGCGAAAAGGGGGGATAGACTAACAAAGTGAGAAATGATAGATGTGTTGTATGAATGGACTGTATGAATGATCACTACGAGGCGTTGAAGCGATCGGATTTCAATGAACGACTGTTATGAATCGATTTTGAGTGACCAACAACATAATTTCGTGAATTATATTGAGCCAGATTGTGAAGGATAGAAAACCAAAAACAATCGTTTCCAAAACTAATTGCAAGTCAAAATAAGTATGAGTCAAAGAACTAAACTGTTGAAATTACGGTCACAGCCAAAAATGTTTTTTAACGAAAAAAAAACATGTCCTTAGAAGAAAGATCTATTTGCTGTAATTATTTTAATTGGTTAAGCACCGGAAAGACCTCGCGACCTCGCCAGGATCTCTTAAGGCTCTTCCATCGTTAAAAATTAAAATTATTGATTAAAGGTCTTAAAAATCAACGTCGGCACTAAGTTTGGCAAACTAAGAACTATTACAGCAAATATTCTTCTCAATTCCAACAGTTTTAGTTTGCTCTCTGGGGCTTTGAGGTTTTATTATGAGGTCCACAAATATAGGTACAGTAGCGAGTGCGAATGTTAATTTCGCAAAGGGTCGCAAATGGGGGTGTTACAAAATAGCCTAGGAGCCGTGGGGTACCGGCAGTAGAATGTTGCTCCTACTCTCGTGCCTATGGATGCAGTAAGAATCTGCCAAGGGATAAATACGGAAGATGGGCAGCAGCGTATTTAAGTGTATCAACATCCCGTACTGTACCCGCTAACCCGCCTGCCAAGCGTGGTGAGTATGGCGACAACCCCTCATGGTATTGGAAATTCTTGAGGGAGGTCTTTGTCCAGCAGTGGACGTTCTACGGCTGAGATGATGATGATGATGACACAAAACTCACATGCGCAATTCTGTTGTATTCTACACTGTCTGGCATAATCCGCCTTATGCCCTTTGATTTGGAGGTAGGTAGGTACTAAATCTAATAGGTACAATAATACAGGTCCCTGACCTCGTATCGTATCCATTAGACTTAGTGTACAATTTTAGGTCTCCAGTATTAAGGAGAAGGTTAGTTCTTCGCCTTAACGCAGTGTGGGTGTCTCGCAAAACGGTCAGTTGATTATACCTCTTTGTATTTCACTTAGGTTTTTTTAATTGTTAATCTGTGTTTGTTCATTAAAATCGAACGGAACAAAGATTTATACCTTTGCCGTAATTGTAGACTATTTTGCTGGTTAGAGGTCAATGCTAGATTAAGCCTTCGCCTCATTTGGACATTTGATACGTTCAATGAGAAATCACCGCACGCAATTAACAACTTATGTTATTGCTGTGCATCCATTTAGAATTTATGACGTTTTTATTTATTTATTTAGTTTTAGTGGAGTAGGACATCCTGACATTCAGTTCACTGTTCGTGGATTCATTTGTAGCAGTTAATAAAGACTGAACGAAAGTCGTCGTATTTTCTTAGAACGACAAAGTTGCTCTTTTTTATTGAATTGTCTCAAATATAAGTAAGATACAGCATTCGATGCCTACGTTATTTACACCGCACCGATACGTGAGGACAGGCCAGGTTAGCAAAAGGCATTATGTTAGTTGAATAGCAGTAATTTTATAAAATAAACGGCCTTACTTGGTGAATCATTGACGGATTAAGTGTTAGGTTCGATAGATCACTGGATCGTATTTCAACGCTGTTGGTGCGTTTGCTTTAGAAAGTAATTGATTATGGAACTTATTTATGTGTTTTATTCGCTTTGATGATAACTGTTAGAAAGGTCTATGACCACTCATAGTTGCACTACGGATTTTACTTGTGGAGAATTCACCCACATTACCTACAGTGTGAAATGCGGTGAGGCAATCGACTCACTTATATGTGGTTCTAGTGGAACAATCTAAGGATTGACGTAAACCGTACTTATTGTATTTTTTTCTAATATGGTTACTTACTTGTACAATGGTCTGGAGATCTGGAACTGTTACTATAGTCTAGTAATTCATTCATTCGTAGTTGTACTACAGGTGTATATACCAGGGAGAAAACGACTTAAACATAAGCTTTCTTGTGCAATGTATGATCTAAAAATAAATGCTTGTTTCCACTTAAAGCTGACTTCTGTATGTTCTGGGGGGTTTCCCAAGTATATCCTTGTCCGAGTTATGGTCTAAGACAATCAGTCCTATATATACTCACATTCACTCATAGTTTGCTTCAGTCTTCTAGTGGTATAGGTATAATTCATATTAGCTAGTATGTTGCCAGAATTTAGTTTTCTCCTTTTTTCTTTTCTATTTATTCTTTCTTATTCTTTTATTTGAATGTCTTTACATTTTATGTTTGCTAATACTTTCATGAATTTCAAGAGCGAAAATACCTAACTCTAGTTTTTCCTATAATACGTTAATAAAAGTCGTGTTTATTCAGTAGAGCAAAACGCTACATAGAACAGTCAATTTACAAAAGAAGAACAAGAGACATTCAAATTGAATAAAGTACATAATTGAATTCGTTCGCTTTAGCTAACTTTTTTCCAAGTGTTTATTTTTTCCATACAACTTTTGGATCCTTTTTACAGATTTTAAAAATATAAAATATTGTTACTTGCCACTTGCTAGCAAAAGCCTTGATAGAAAAAGTTTAAAAAGACTTATGTTCATTCCCTATTTGCAGTAGGTACTTACAGCTTTTTTTAATGTTGTTGACCGCAGATGGCTATAACAACGGAGATGGATATATTACGGGACTATGGCGAGCGCAGAGGGCGACCAGCCGCAAAATTTAGGTTGGGGCAACAAGCTCAAGGGCACCACTTAGGTTCGAACCACGGCTTGGACTGTTGCCAGATTTTTAGATGTAGTGATGGTTAACGTCCAGGAGCAAAGCTGCACCTTAAGACGGAAGAGTGTATTTTTCGACCCCGCCGGCGGGACCGGTTAATGGGGCCTGGTGGATTACCTGTGGGTGCGTGCGGTGCGGGTGGCGCGGGGGGTCGCGGGGCGGGGGCGCGCGCGCCGCGCTCATGCTCTAGCGACGCCGGCGCATGCCCCCTGCCGCCTCGCCGCGCTGAAACAAACACGTCACATACACGTAAAATTATAGCAATAGGAAGGTTCTTTATTAAAATAAATAATGCTGAACAATGAAATTCACATAGCATCATTTAGTCCCAAGCTAAGCAGAATAAAAATAAATAAAATGTTTTTATTTCAGACAAGATCCATAATAGTGTTAGTATCACCTTAATCTATGTTAGTAGGCAGAATAAGTCTATATACCATCATTAGTTTCACGCATGTCTTAACAATGGGCTGTCCCATTTGTCGGCCAACGTGTGCAGGATGCTGTTGGAGCTCGCGCGCCACCTGCGCAGTAGTGAGGCGGTTTCTTTCTGCATGCAGGCGTGAAACCCACCGGGCCGCGCCTCAGCGAACATGCCTGAGGAGCTGCAGAACCGCGGGAGCCTCAGAAACATCCTAATCCATCCCCCCCCCCTGCCTTACACCACATTCCAGCCCATAAGCTTCTGAAAAGGTCCCGGACCATTTAACTTGATTGGATTGATTGTTGTACCAATATTCAAAAATAGAACAAACTTCCCTAGGGAGGCTCGTGGCACGAAGCTTTCTCCACAGTTTCGATACCATACTGTATCGAAAGCTCGTGACAGGTCTAGAAAACAGGCAAATACCGGCGTCTTTCTATCCACATAGTACCTGACCGTTTGTTTAAGGTTTAGAATAGCAGTCTCCGTGGATAGTTCAGGTCTAAACCCAAACTGCCCATCGTGCATCTGTAGGTGCAGGTCTAGGTGTTTAATCAGAAGCCGGTCCAGAAGCTTAGCCAAGATAGTCGCTAGGGATATTGGTCTATAGTTATTTCTGTCTGAGATATCTCCAGTCCTATTTTTGACTATGGGCACAACAATAGTTTTCATACAGTCTGGTGGTAAATATACATGACTAATGCACAAGGAGTAGAACATAGCCAGTACCCCAGGTAAATGCACTCCAGCATGCCACAGGTGCTCAATGCTCAGATCATCATGTCCCGGTGACTTGCCCGCACTGAATTCCCGGATAACTTTTCTTACTTCACTAGCTTTTACTTGAGTCAGTGTACCGGTTATGTGTTAATCCTGGTCAACAATAATACGTGTGCAAAGTTTCAGCTCAATCTGTAGCCTAGTTTTTGCGTGAAGAGGTAACAAACCTCCATCCAAACAAACTTTCGGCTTTATAATATTAGTGGAATACTAGCCGCACTCCGGTTTCACTCGCCTAGTTCCCGTTCCCGTGGGAATACGGGAATAAAACAAATAATAATAAAGCCTATGCTACTCAGGGATAACGTAGCTTTCTAATGGTGAATATGAGAATTTTGAAAATCAGTCCAGTAATTTTTGAGTTTATTCGTTACAAACACACAAAATAAAAGTATAGGTATAGGAAAACATCCAGAACACCCCGAACAAATGTATGCAGATTATAAACACATTTGTTCCGAGGCGGGAATCGAACCCGCAACCTCCGTCGCAGGCGGATTTGGGGTTTACAAACGACTCAGACGAAACTCAGATAACATTTTCTTAAATATAACTTTTAGTTAATGAGTCACTTCTGTTTAGGATACAATTGGCCTTCCACATCTATTATGGTAGATGACTTATAGATGCTCAGCAACTAGTGAATACTCATACCAGTGAATACTCATACCAGTGAATACCTATGCTGTACGGGACGCTGCTGTGCCTGTGACATTGTTAGATGGGTAAGGCAGCATCTAGAGGTATAACATCCTCTCAGCTCTATAGCTGACTAGCTATACCTACTCAGAGAAAATAACATTTCAATACGACTGAAGCTGGCGCGGGTTGCCTCACGATGCTTTCCTTTACCGTTAAAGGTGCAATTGTGCATATAAGCATAAACTGTTTTAGATAGTGTTAGTAATTATTTGTATTACGAATAAAAACATCTAAGAAGACACTTCCCGTTCCCGTTCCACATAAGCTACAACCGGTGGTGAGGTCACCGAATTACCATGGCTTAGATATCTAATTTACTAAAATTTAAAAAGATTTTTTTACCAAGCCAATCGCAATCGAAACCGCATTCCTTTTCCGGACAAACGTAAATGGTAATTTTAGATTGAGAATGTGCGGTTTCCTCAACATACTTTATAGGTATGTTAGTCATGAAATAAATAAAAAACATTTTATTTTGATTTCTTGATTCACAATTTCTACGTCCGTCTGCCGTGACGAACGGGGAGCCGATTTCTCCTGAATACGCCTTGTAGAGGCGAAACACGTGTCAAATTCTTTTTGAGTGTTTTTTCTAAGCGCTAATTAGATATAGTAGGTTAGCGGATTTTTTTACTAAATATTTGTTATTAATTCAGGTATTATAAAGGATTTCCGCCACGTCACGCCTGAATCAATTAATTCCTTAAATTGTGTCTTAAATAAACAATCAATATTGTTTTATGACTGATTGGATTTACCCAACCAATTTGTTAATAGGTATATTTTCAAAGGGATCGAAGCGATCCAACGCCTAAAACACTAGGGCAACATTAGTCAACTTGGCATTAATTATGTAGAAATCTACAAAGAGGCATTCACACGAGCCGAAAAGAAAATAATTTTTAAACATCCATATAATTCATTCTATGCTCTGAACTCGATCAATATGGTCGTAATATTTTATATTTTTTAATAAACTTTCACGGCACACCTACCTCATTGCCGAATTTAATAAGAAGTATACAGATAAATAAAATGCGTGGCAATAAATTTATTTGAATGTAATTCATTTAGGAACGTGCGTTGAGCATAGAATCTTAGAGCAGAGGTCAGCGCGCGGAGGTATGGGAAGGCAACTATGGAACAAACTTACTGTTCATAGGCTTTCCCTTTTTTTGTGAATTCATTCTGGACTCAAATTGTATATGTATATGGGTTACCATTTCATTATTGTAGACAAAAAGTGACGGACAAAGTAGACGGGGTCACGATCATCAATAATCGAGCGACCGACTAAAAGAAGTTGCCTAAACTAAATTGTGTCCACAAAACTTCATCCAAACTATTATCAGTTTTGCTAGATAGCGTAACAAATTCAAATTTGAAGAGTCAATTTGCATTTAGTTTAACCCGGCTTGTAATAATATTATAAATGCGAATGTTTGTTTGTTTGTAACGCTTTCACGCATAAACCACTAAACCCATTTAAAGCATTATTTCACCAATGGAATGCTACATTATCAGTGAGTGACGAGCAAGGTCGTATTTAATCCCCGTATTCCCACGGGAACGGGAACAACGCGGGTGAAACCGCAGGCAGTATAGCTGTTAGTAATAACATAAATGATGACTATGATTGACTTAGATCAGCGCATCCGCAAAACCTACGGTATTGTCACTCCACGGGTCATTTGATGCTCTGTTATGTTATGTATGTCCATTTGAAAGTTGTTTGTCCAGAGTACGATATTATCTCGATATGTCGCCTGATCCGAGGGTCAGCCATTTCACGAAATTATACTTATGACCAGGTAGGTGCATTAGAATGGTGATTAAACTGACTATTTAAGGTGTCGTCGACTAAGAAAGATAAAACTATTTTAATTGGAAATTTCCAGGTCGACTGTGTGTGGTTTGAAACTGTTTCGTAAGCTTAGGCATATTGGAGGAGATGTACAGTTGTTTTCTTTTGAAATCCAATTACATATTCCCTGCATAGTAAAAGCTCATGAAAACATAGCCACATCAAGCAACATGTAAATTCTGCTTTCAAAAATAACGGTAGGTAAATATTTTAATCCTTTTCCCGCTGAGAGCAACTGTCACATTGACAGCTGACAGCTTCCGTGGCCAGTTCGGCTGGAGCTGTCACAGCGGGTGGGGGCGACCGGAAAGGGGCCAGGCTATTTTGGACATGGCGCAGTGCAGCCTCCCGCAGGCTTTGTATGTAAATCGGTCAAGGTCAGGTGGACCAGAATACGCTGTCTGGACTGAGGGTTCGAGGTCTGAGGGTTAATTAATTTGTCTGCGATTTGGCTCGTACAGAACTGGGACAAATGAGATACTGTGTACCTGAATGTCTGATGTGTCCAAAATTAGGAGGTTCTACCCTGTCTGCCTGTTAGGGGTGATTGGGGTAAAATGGAGCAGGACGTTCAACAACTCCCTTGGCCATGCAATAAGGCTAATTGACAGGTTTAGAGCGGCCGGCTTAACCTACTAAGTGACTCATGGATGACGTTTGTGGGTACAATTAAAACAAAGGTTTGAAAGTGTGTGAATTTTTCACACAACGTTTCTTGGTTTCGTAGCTTTGGGAGACATAAAAGTGCTTCATAAATAGAAAACACCGGAGGATGAAACAGGTATGACGCAGAGCAGGTAAATTGTAGCACGCATGCGCGTTACGTTTGTCCCGGTAATAATCATATTAATGTATTTTCTAGGGTGTTTTCTCCTTATTTATGACTAATAAAGGCTTTTGAAAAGAAACAAATTAACCTAGGTATGTTATTCAAAGTGTTTCAGGGCGCTACAAAGCCAAAAACAACAGATAACAATAGCTGTCAAAGCTCCAGTCTTATTGTCAATCAATGCCAAGGCTACCCTGAAGCACAGTAGGTACCACTCTGGCACGCCCAAAACAAATGGATTAGAATAACTTCTTCTGCCTTTAGCTTCTAATTAACTCCGTTTTATACTAGAAAGGTCCAATATTGATGTTTTATGGTCCGACCTACCCACAAACAATAACCTGTCAAAATACTCACATTTAACAATAGCACAAGCACTGAATCACTGAATATCCACGAGTCTACCCAAGGCACAGTACAATAGCACACTAGGATCCGATAAGATGCACTTTTTACACGATTTTACAGGTTTCAGGGTGGCCTGAAGGCTGCGGAGCCGTCTCACGATGACACTTGTCATTTACCGCGCAGGCTCGGGAATCTTCGGGGACGTTCGGGTGTGCTCGGTGTAGCTCGGTGATGTCGGGTCCGGTCGGGCGTATCGATCGCGCCCGGCGCCCGTCCGGCCGCCGCCGGTGGCGCCCCCTCGCGCCACTAATGAGACCTGATGGCCATCCATTATTTAGCAGCCTCCAAGACTGTGCGGTGCGCGAAATTAATGGACTATTTATTGATTTATTGCAGGAGAAATTAAAGATTGATTGGCTAAGTGAGGTTTGTCTGTTAATCTATTTATCAGCTAGGCTTTGACTTTGATACGTCTGGACGGAATGGGAGTCTATTTACTCGTATCGTGGATATCGTTTGCTTATCAGTAGAATTTATGTATTTTGGTACACTGGTATCGGTGTTTTGATTTTTACGACTAGGTACTGCTCTATACCTACCACTAGTGTGAACACTAGTTACCAATTATACCAAACCTACGGAGAAAAATGCAATTGGGAGGACCCAAAAAATCAACGAAAAGCTCATTTTTGACGTGGAATACCAGACACCTAGGCTTTGGGGTTCTGCATCCTAGCCAAATAATGAAATAATAAATTATGTAAGAAAAGCCATTTTTATACAATGAGAGTGCTAGAGCGTCCCCATTTCGCCGCATCAGCGAGCCGTCGATGAATTACGCTTCAGTGTCGAGTGCACTTTACTGCAGGGTGGGTCGATACGCTGACTGATATAACCCGTTGGAAATGGAACGGGCGTATGATTCACTGGGCAAGAGTCTGTGGAAGTCGTTTATCTTCTTCTCCTGGTAGTAGTTCTTATATTTGATTACATTATTGGTTATACGAGTAAAAACCCTTTTAATATTTTGATTGACTATGTGGCTCAGTGGTATAGCCGACTGATACGCAGGAGGTAGTAGGTTCGATTCCCGTCGCGGAACAAATCTTTGTAGTTTGTCTGCAGATATTTGTCCTGGATCTGTATTTTTCTATGTATGTCAAGTTTGTGTGTATACCAAAAAGTAAGTATACTATAAATCTTCCGGATCACTTTATACAAGCTCTGCTTATTTTGGGGCTAGATGGTGTTGTGTAGAATATGCAGCATTTCTATCTCGAGCTGCATCATCGTCTAGAACAAACCAACCGATGCACATCTTCTTAAATAACCTTCTCGAGTAACCTTGCGAGATGCTTAGAAAAGGGCAAGTTTACTCACACTTCAATTTGTCCAATCTAAGCGAATGAACTTCGAAGCTGAAACACCCCGTCTGATAAACCCAAAGTGCCATCTTCAGTAACTAAAAGATTGATGGAGAAGCGCCGTAATCAATACATCCTCAGCTATAAATATAAGTGGTTCGAGTCCGTATTCCGCTACGTCGCGTTATCGATGTTAACGCTTCGCTGGCGGGAGTAGATCGAGTGCACTTGTTTTTCACTGTCTGCGGGGCTAATTGCGCCATTTTTCATTTGCCCTTCCACCCCCCAGTGGGGAAGGCCCCCGCCCACCCTGGACACTGCTATTCTTAGCCTTGACGGAGCACGGACGTTTTTACTAATTGAATGAGATTTTTTGGTAGATAATGAATTAAAGTGTCTGGAGGGCTTTGTCGCTCTTATCATCGCCATCCGTAACCGGAGTAGCCGGACCTTTCTAGCAGATGTAATAATAGACAAATCAATTAAATTATAAATGCAAATCTTGAATTAACAATTTACCTAAGTAAACTGTTAATTCGAGATTAATAAAAGTAAAAAACTTAAAAAAATGTTTCCTGGAACCTTATAGATGGCGTTAGTTTTCTTTCACTAGCACGAAAAACAATTTGACAATGTCAGCAATTGTAGTTAAATACAAATTTGCATTCTCCGCCTGCCAGCTCCATCTGTTAGGTTTAGTAGAAAACACTTTTTTCTTTTTTACTCAAAACGGCTCATTGTCTTGTCTATAGTAAAAAAAAGCTTCGTAATTTAAATATACTCGTAAATGAGTTTTCAATACTTATAAAAGCTTTTTCAAAGAAATGAATAACCTTATTAAAAATTTTACGGTTCCGGTGGGATTCGAACCCACGTCCGTAAAAACGATATTTGACGCTTGCTTATGCCGGAAGTGCTTTGACCGCTAAGCTACAGAACCCATGTCGGGACCCGCTGAAGTTCTTGAAGTGATGTCGGTTTGAGCTTTTAATAAACTCGAATATTAGTTGGCGTGTGTAGATGCAATCATTTAGTCTAAATCCAAATAGGTACCTAACAGCAAATATTCTTCAAAAAGTATAACTGTCGTAATCCCACAATCTTTAGATAATGTAGGCGTACTGTTAGTTTTATTACAGTGATATTTGATATGGCTGCATTTTAGTATAACATTTACTTAACAGCTTGTGCTGGTACATTCTTGAATTCAAGTTACAAAATTGAATTAACGGTGCGGTAGGTTGATAGTTATCATATAAAGGGTAGTTACTCTAGATAGTTTTGTAATTTAATAGAAGTTATTCAACACCTCTTAAACAAATTTGTTCCTTTCGTTGAATTGTAAATCGCAAACATATAATGACATCGGAAACTTTTGGACCAATGTGCACCATAGTGCATTAAATGTATTGCTGTGGACATAGTCATAGAGAAACTCTTATTACAGAGTATGTCTTTCAATGTTTTGTTTATTTTGGAAGCCATACCGATAGACATCAAGTGAAAGCACAATTTGTATTGACATTTGTCAAATCAATTCAAGACATAATTTTTTTAGCCTACTGCGATTCCGTGTCTTAGAATCTGTAGGCGTATGCATAATGCTGATGCGTGGTGTCCAGCAGAGTAGATACATAAAAAGTTTATTTGTTTGTCTTTTCAATCTCCCATGTACAATTTTTGCAGGAATAGACAGGGAGGGATGCTTAGCCAACCCCTTCTACGCAAGGGTGAACAATGATTTACGCGACGAATTTGCGCGACATTTCTCTTCGGCATAAACAACCTATTGGGCTGGTATAGGCAACAACAGTTTTAACCTAAATCGTGGGTCTTCATGAGTGAAGTGATCTTCTTCACCCTGATGAAGAACCACGATCAGGGCTGAAATTGTAGGTGACTTTACCAACTTACCATGTATGTGAATTCCCACTAAATTCCTACTAAATTAATAAATAAACTGAAAAGCCTTATTGTTTTCACCTCTCTATCATGTAATTAAATAACTGTATCTGTAATGTAAGTGATTGTGATAACAATAAAACTTTTTCTATTCTATTCTATTCTATTATATATAAAAGTTTGCTTGTATGGGCGTTTGTTACCTTTCAAGCAAAAACTACCGATCAGATCAATCAACCAATCAATCATTTATTTATATAATAGAACCTTAACAACATTAACCGTAATTATGAAGACCTTACATCCCATGCTAGATCAAGGTGAAACGTTATGGTATAGATTGACCAGGATTAACACAATACATGCTACTTTGTATACGGCTACAACGCTTCAGGTAAGCTTATTATCATAACGAATGATTATAAAAGACCTGTCTCAGTTACCACACACGTTTACCGTTCCATCATTAGCGTGGTTGATACAGTTTCGTCTAATTGTCCCCGCATAAATCATTTCAACAATAATATAAGTGGTCCACAACTATTTCAATAAAGTTTACAGCCTCTGCCTAAGTCATATCATATCGCACCGGAAAACATATCTCAGGTTTTAATGTCTCCACTTCTAATTGGGGATACTAGTTTCGACGGAGGTCTTATTAAGGCCGTCGTTAGAAAATTTGGGTATAGTAGAGAATGATAACAGTAGCGCAACACTCATTTAACCTTAAGTAAATCGCGACAGTAAAGCAAAAGTATTTCTTTATCTTTCTTATTTGTATCAAATGTAACAAGGTTAACAGATCGGAATGGACCGCAATGGAAACTGAACTGAACACAGTGGAAAGGATCACAAGGTAAAAGAAATAGAGGAAGACCAGTGACATGTTGGGATGACGAAATTAAAAGGACTGCTGGCCCAAACTGGGACCATAGAGCACTAGACGAGACACGTGGACATCTTTGGAGAAGGCAAGAACCCGAGATTGGGTAAACTCAATCTGCGATTTTTGCAAAAATAAATGGAGCTATAACAAACGATCTTCAATTTAAAATGTAACTAACCTGTAGTATAACAAATATAAATTAATTGTACTTACCTTACTTAACTTAGAAAATAAAAGGCTTTTTTATTTTGTTTTGTTTATATGCATCAAAATAGATAAGTATAATGATAGCAATGTCACCACCATGTGCGATTGACTCTTCTCCTTAACAAATTGCAAAGCAGAAGATTCTTGAATACCGGTTGCTTTATGCATTATGAACAAAACAAAAAGCTAATAAATAATTGCACGATTCATTGAGTTTCTAAAACGTCTATTTGTTACGAAATCTTCAACTCTACATCTTTCTGTATCATCATCATCTCTGTCTTCCGGACCCCTTTGGGGGTCTCCGGGTGGGGCCTCGAGGTTAGACCTCCTTACCCCGGCTTCTACTCCAGGGGCTACTACCCCTGGGTCAATCGATAATCGCCTTTCAGGCTGATTGCACTTTTTTTTTTATTATTATTCATCTCCCTGTGTGAGGAGGTCCCGTGGCTGTTGGAGCCACTGTCCTTTGGTGGTCCGGGGGTCTGGCATGCAGCGGGGCGAGGCCGTTGAGGTGGGCGTGCGGTCCGTTGTCGGCGCGGTCGAACATGCGACGCGCCGTGTGGATCACGAAGTCCTCGATGGTTTGGATCTGCACGTCGCGGGCGATGACGTCATTCCTGACGTAGCGGCCCGCGCCCGTGCAGATCCGCAGCGTGATGTTTTGCTGAGCCTGGATGCGCTTCCGGTTGGTGGTGGAGGTCAGCGCGTACCACGCTGGTGCAGCATAGGTCAGTCGTGACCGGATGTACGTCTTGTACATCCGCAGCTTGGTCCTGAGCGGGAGATGGGAGTCTAAGACAGGTCGGAGGAGCCCCCGAGCAGCGCGAGCTTGGTTAAGCGCGCGGTCTACCTGGGGCTGCATACTCAACGACCGGTCTATCTCCACTCCAAGGTACCTAGCGTGCGGAACCCATGTGACATCCTGGCCACGAAGTTGCAGAGGGGGAAGAGTTTTTCGGCGTCGAGTGATGAGGAGCGCCGCCGTTTTTCCCACATTAACGGCGATGCGCCACTTGTCTAGCCACAACGGCAGGAGGCTGAGGAGCCGCTGCATCCTCTTGGCTGCGAAGGCGGGGCTGGTAGATGACGCGAAGTACGCGCTGTCGTCCGCGAACAGTCCGAGCGTGACGTCCTTCCCCCTGCCCGGCTGTATAACTCCCGCTAGGGTGGGGATGTCGTTCGTGTAGAGGGCGTACAACGCGGGCGAGAGGCAACTGCCCTGCGGTACGCCCGCTTCGATGAGGCGAGTGGAAGACGTGGCTTCCTCAACCGTGACTGAGAACCGTCTGTTGGTGAGGAATGAAGCCACAATCTTGATGAGAGCTGGTGGCGTGCTAGTCTGCAGGAGTTTGAACACCAGGCCCGGGTGCCACACACGATCGAAGGCTTTCTCAATGTCGAGGAAGACCCCCACCGTGGAGCGCCGGGCGTTGTGTTCCTCCGCCAGATGATGGAGCACGCGCGTCAGCTGGAGCGTCGTCGAATGGCCGCTTCTAAACCCAAACTGTTCAGGGCGGGGCTGGATGGTAGGGTGCAGGCGGCGGAGAAGGAGGCGTTCGAACAGCTTAGCTACCGTCGATAGCAGGGTAATTGGACGGTAGCTAGCCGGATACCTTTTATCCTTCCCAGCTTTAGGCAGTACGATGACACGCCCGTTCTTCCAGAGGTCCGGGAAGTGGGTCGTCCGGAGAATCCCGTTGAAGAGACGGGCGAGGGTTGTTATTCCCCGTCTGGGGAGGTGCACAAGAGCCGCGTTCGGGATTCCATCGAACCCCGGCGCCTTCCGCTTGTGAAGACGGAGGACTGCCTTCCGCACCTCGGCCCCCTGCCGAGGTGCGGAAGATGAAAAAGTCCCCACCGAGCGGCGGCACCGGGGCACGCAGGAACTCCAGGGCAGCTTCTTCGACGGTGGCGTGGTGTATTGCCACTTCCGGAGGAGCATCTGTTTGGACGGGGTGAGGGGTGAACTGGCCCTCCAGATGGGCCGCTAGGATCTCGGCCCTATCTGCAGGTGCGAATCGGCGCACTCCTTCGGCGTCGAGTAGAGGGTAGGCCGGTGGTCTCTGTTTCATGAGCGCTCGGTTAAGGGCGTACAGGTCGGTGTCGCGTTCGGAGGCCCGGTCGATTGTATTCTCCCAGGTCTCTCCGCGCCAAGCCTGTACCGCGGCCGAGAGCTCAGCAGTTACCTTGTTCAAGGTCGTCTTGATCAGCGGGCATCGAGAGCGCGCCCAATCGCGGCGCAGGTTGCGTTTCCGCTTGAGATCCCGCTTAAGGTGACTCGGGAGCTCGTTGCGCCTGCGGGGGCGGTTGGTGATCAGCGTGGTTGCTGCCGCCTTGGCTTCAACGATCTTGGAGGCTAAGGCTGTGGCCTCCAATTCTACCTCTTCCGGCGTTGAGATGGGGCCGATGTCAATCGACTCCAACGCTTTCGAGTACGCTTCCCAGTCAGTCCTCGTGCCCAGGGGCCGCGGCGCAGTGAAGTCCGCGGCCAGGTCGAGCGTAATGAGGATAGGGAGATGCTGAGTGTCCAGGTCATACAGCACCTCAACCTGGACCGGGCAGCGTATATGATGGTGGAGCACGATGTCCAAGACATCGGCAGCATGCTGTGGGTTTGAGGGAATGTGCGTTGGCGAGTCAGGACCTAGGACTGCGAAGCCTTGGTTCTCGCTGTCGCGTTGGAGTTCGCTACCCGCGGTGTTGGTGACTCTGGAGCCCCACCCTGGATGCTTGGCGTTGATATCGCCTGCTAGCAGGGTGGGAGTGCGGGTAGCGAAGATGGCGGCAGTGTCGGTTGGGCTGTAGCGTGGCGACGGCGGGCGGTATCCCGAGTAGATTTTCATCTCTTCGCCCGCCGCGTTGATCAGCACTCCAGTGGTACGCAGTTCTTGGAATGGGAGGTGCTCCAGCTCCTCGTGGACTATGTCACGCCTTACTAGGACTGCCGTACCTCTATAGGCCGTCCCTGTGGGCGACACCTCGTCCCGTCTGTAGCTGTGGTAGTTGGGCACGGTCAAGGAGTCGATAGGTCGAAGCTTGGTCTCGCCCAGCAGGATTATATGAATATCCTGTGACTGGGCGAGTAGGCGGAGAGGTTGCATCTGGCTCCGAACCCCTCCGGGATTCCAGTATACGATGCGCAGAGCGGGGGGCCTATCCATAATTGAGGGTCTGGATGGCAGACAGTCCCCGCATCGCTGCTTCTCGGATGTCCGCACCCGCGACGATGGCGACCAGAAGTTCGGTCAGGATACCCATGAGTGCAAACATGGGGTTCCCGGCCGATCCGGTCTGCGTCATCCCAGCCGCGGGTCTTTCTGTAGAAGGTTGTAAACACTATTTATACATTTATTCCTGAAAATATTGCATTTTCTGCTCTATGAAGTTGATGTACTGTTACCTCTTCCACAATGCCATCAGTTTACGATGGCCATTCCAATATTGCGCGATAGTTGTGGTCTAACGGTTCAATGAACATAATTAGTGATGTACCAGTTCTGTTTTATTAGAAGAAACTAAACATTATCATTTTAGAAAGTTAGTTATTTCGGAACAAATATTGTTTTTTTCATCTTATGAGGTCGTTTATGATACTGTTCGCGGATATGTTAATTCAGTTACGTGTTGATGAATCGTTTAGAACACACGCTCGTTGAATTTGAAAGAGCATTTAAAATGGCAGATCAATCTGACTTAAATGACTTGACCACTTATGGAAGAATAGAGTTTAATATTAAATCAAGTTAATGTTCCGCTAGTCCCTCCCTTGGACAGCGGTATACATTAGACTTATAATTAATTATTTTATATTTTTCATTGGGAGGTTTAGGTATAAGCGCGGCCAGAATGTTTTAATCAAATATTGTTTTTTCGACTATGTAATATTTCTAGTTTATCAACAACACTAATACATTCGAAATATAATCCGGCGTCTGGCGACAGTCTAGCGACCCTAGCTAACCCAGTGTCAGCCAGCGGAGCCACGTCTGCGGAAACCGGTCGCTCTTGAGCATTGCCACGACATTATTGGAACTTTATGATCTGTGCAATATTGTGTACCAACTTTCTTATTTTTATGGTAGACTACTGGTACCTAGTGATTTTTCGTTTTTATAAAGCGGAGTCATTAAGGACAGTGTCGTTTATAACACGACGTCAATTAACCTGCCTGTCCCGAGTCCCACCCGAAACAATATCACGGCACTTTGCAAATAAAACATCGTCCGACAATAAGTCGGTAGATGTCGTGACGGACGAGCATTACGCGAAGACAACGCAAGGTGCGGCTCGGCCCTATTGACCGCGGTTTGCGCGTAAACACCACCCCGGAACACCATCCTCCCGGAACAAACTATTGTCACTTTCAAAGGCGCGCCGTCCATCGAACCCTCGCTGTAGAAATTCGTTCGAGCCTTCAAAGGAAAGCGGCAATGGATCGTGACGCTATGCGAATATCAGTTGAATGAACTTTCGGCAGGCCGCAAGCTAACCTCTAGATGAGTGCGTACAAATCACGTTTCGCACGAATCAATACTTAAGTTCAGGCGATCGCCCCCCTGCAATAAACAGTGGGGAGTAGTTAGGGTCGGGGGGCGCTATCGACCGCCGGGCTCACCTGACCGTCACTAATCAGGGCTCATCCCGCGGACACCTACAGCAATTGTACGCACTTTATAGCGGCAATGTTACTGTGCGGGTGGGATCCAAAGCCCTGTGTAGCAGTGTGCGTTGAGTAGGACTTGTTACCGCGACCCTATTGAGGTTATTAGGGTGTTTGCCTATGATAATTAGGGTGTGTGCCTTAAACTATGAAAATAATGACATGGTACCATTATAATGCAGCATTAGTGTTCGGATTGTGAAATATGATGATAATAAAACACGTGTGAAATAACTAAGAAACTGGTACATACGAGTATTTAACTATTTATATCTGTTTTAATATTTTGTCAAAAGAATCTTCCATCGTGGTGATGTCGGCTATCATTATACTTATCCTTTGTCCACGTCTTCTGCTTTTGCACTGGTAATAAAATAAATTAAACGTAAAAAAACTTTTTAACAAATAAGGTTTTATTTAAACGAATTTTAATGTCACCTTATAACGTCTTCACACAATTTATGACATAATAGCTTGTCGCGAGATTTAAGCAGGTACTTGTATCCGCTTTGTTTGAAAAATGATTAAAATCAATTAGATCAAGTTATTTAATTTACTTATTTATGTACGCAGGTAAATCTCGCGACAAACTTGTATATCACATAAATTTGCGTAAAGACGTTATAAGTTGACATTAAACTTTTATGGAAAATATTTACTATTATTTTCAGAACGTTTAAATAAAAGCTTGTTTGTTAAAAAGTTTTTTTACGTAAGTTGTATGTCCCAAAGTATTTTCAGTTTACCAAATCCGAATCCAACAATCCCAATGCAAATTTTCCAGAGTCAAGGCACAAGGCGCGATTCCATCGTAACGGCCCTAATTCCACTTCCCGCCGCAATACAGATTGTAATTTAGTCGCGGAAGCAAACAGAAGTCACGTTGTACGCAATCGCGCCATCGGCGCTGTAAGCGCGTGCAGGGACGCCGCGCACGCGAGGAACCGAGGCTCCACAGTCGATTTATTGCGCCTTCGTCGTTGCAAGGCAATTGTTATTTTTCACGGAGCAGAGAAGTGGTACTGCCGTGGGGTGCCGGCAGTAGAATGTTGCCCCTCCTCTCTTGCCCGTGAATGCAGTAAGAATCTGCCATGGGCTACCTCCGGAAGATGGACAGCAGCGTCTTTCCGTGTATCAATATCCCGTACTGCGCTCGCCAACCCACCTGCCAAGCGCGTTGAGTATGGCAACTCCTACGAGATGGGAGGCTTACGTCCAGCAGTGGATATCCTACGGCTGAGATGATGATGATGAGAGAAATGGTTTTACCTTCTCATGATGAGAAGCAGTCCTAAGGCTGAGATGGCGATGAGATTCTCATCGCCATCTCAGCCTTAGGATGCTGCACATAGGCCTCCCTCAGGGATGTTCAAGATCATGAGGGGATGCCATACTCGCTATGCTGGTAGGCGGGTCGGCGAGCTCAGTACGGGATGTTAATACATGGAAAGACGCCGCTGCCCATTCCCGTTTTACAGCGATAAATGTGATACAGACATTTTCTACTTTCGCTTTGTGGCGAGGATATGGTCCTTCGATGCGGGTACTCAAAACTTGAGATATTTTTGGTTTTTTTGCCAACACTCCACTAGGCGAAAATAGAGGAAAATTTGAAAAGGACTTTATCTCAAAAGGCATTGCTGCAACAGACAAGTTACTTGGCACAACATCTATTCTCATGTAAATGCATTTTGTTCCATTACCCTTCAGCCTTTCTTTCTTTTCCACTGCATTGTTATGTGCTGTTTCCTCTACGAGTCACTCGTACCTGAAACCAATTCCCAATTTTCCTAAATGCGCAAAAACAAGGTTATATTGCGTTCAATCGAATGACTTGCATGAAACAGTTCAGTAGCAGATTTTCCGGAAATTATTCAGCGTGATGTATTGACAGGAGCAGACAGACGGAAGTCATGTCATCGTGTGCCAACTCGGGTCGCAGCGCAAACCCAATATGCTAAAAATATAGTGTAAAATCAATAAATTGCAGTCAATGAGCTATTATCACTAAAAATAAAAGTGTTTTCTACTAAACCTAACAGATTGAGCTGGCAGGCGGAGAAAGGAAGTTTGTAGTTGTTATTGACAATGACAGCAATTGTTAATCACAATAACACCCAAGATGGCGGACTAGTTATATTTAATGGACTCCTACAATATGGGTATCAAATGAAAGGGCTTGCTGAGAATAATTCGAAAATGAAATGACGATACTCTGAATCTAACATGGCGAAACATCCAAGATGGCGGACTAGTTATTCTTAATGCACTGCTATAATATGGGTATCAAATGAAAGGCCTTGCTGAGAGCTACTCGAAAAACTTAATGACATCATTCTAAATACAACATGTATACTCAAGATGGCGGACTAATTCGAAAAATTAAATAACATCACTCTAAATCAAATATGGCAGAATACCCAAGATGGCAGACTATAGTTATTTCATTTATGCACTTTTACAGTATGGATATCAAATAAAAGGGCTTGCTGAG
The DNA here is from genome assembly GCA_963082625.1 of Pasiphila rectangulata. Lineage (NCBI taxonomy): Eukaryota > Metazoa > Arthropoda > Insecta > Lepidoptera > Geometridae > Pasiphila > Pasiphila rectangulata. Next base: position 22,274,312 of record OY720238.1, on the reverse strand, counting down.
CTTTTTTATCACATAAATTGTGTAAAAGCAGTTTTATGTTGACATTAAACTTTAATGGTAAATGTTTACTTTATTATTTTTAGTAGGTAGGTACGTTTAAATTAAAGCTTGTTTATTAAAAAGTTTTTTTTTCGTTTTAACTTATTATTTAATAACTTAAAAAAGTCTCGTTCAAAATAAGCAACATGATTAGGCTACTTGTCTCGTCAGTTAAATAATAAAAAATAAAAGACACGTATTATATAATGTGTTGGTATATTTTATGTTAACTATATATATTTTTATGTTAAATAATATTTATGTAGAAATTTTCCTTACTTCTGCTGTTAGTGCCTTCTCATTTTTTATTGCACGCCCAGGTTGACTGGTAGAAAATGCTATTAGCATTAAGTCCTCCTCTGTACATTGTTTTTGTGCACAAAGTATTAAATAAATAAATAAATACTTAAATAAATATTTTTTGCTTTTACATATTAATATAACAATACTTAGATAAAGCGCATTGAAATTTAGGAGTGGGGGCTCGTGACGTCATAACATAGTCATAACTGTACCGAAACACGTCGCACGCTACATTTCCACATAATGCATCGCTGTTATTTTGGATTACGTTTAAAAGAAAAAAACATGTTTTACATTGTTTTATCAATCTAAGTACATAACGGACTAAAAAATTTAATTTAATTGAGCGACTTCGGTATTTACCTTACTAGTAAGGATGACACAGTCTGAGTAAACCTCTTCGGAACCCTAAACATGTCCCATATACAATAAACACTAGACGCAACCCCTCTATTTGCTCTACTTCTCTAGCTTTCCACTCGTCGGTAATCGGTGTCCGCCCGAGAATAGAACAAACGCTCTGACTCGAACGGTCGATACGATTGCACTTGTGGGGACGGGGTGGTTTACTGATGACGTCAGTGATCCATTGTTTCGGACCAGTTCTTGTAACCAGCAGCGTGTAATCCATTTGAGTATAGCAGTGGTACAACTGTAATGTACTCTTGTTCTTTTAAACGAGCGGGATAGAATCTTTAAATAGCTTGTATCTTGAAACTGAGTTTAATTATTTAACAATTATTCCCGAAACAGTCAGAAGTTATAAGTAGATACCTGAGAAGGGGACAGAGGAGAGTATGAATGAGCCGAGATCGAGATCCGAGATCCCCCTATCAGTCAAAGAACCAGTCTCACTTGGGATCCCACCGCCAATGATTGAGATTCTTTTTTTATATTTGAGGAAATATATCTTCAATTGTGTTTAATCTCACAATATAATTTAAATGGCAATTCCCTTATAAATGTTTTACCCATGACAGTCCAATTACCGAGAGCAATTGCCCGTGAACTAGACGTGCAAGCCGATGTACAATGTAACTACAACAGCCCCAACGCTAGAACTATAATCCATAAAGGGTTATCCACCCTCGCATCAGACTGAACCCTACTTAGCCCAGAGTTGTAAATAGTTAGAGCGCTGTTTGCTGTAGTATGAACAAGGCATGGAAGCCTTTTACAATCGTTTTTATTTCAACCGTCATTCAACGATGCCTGCTTATACATACGTTTACTGTATGTAGCATGAACATTAAGTCTACCATGAGTTTTCACAATCTATGATGTTAATGTCTGTATAAAGGAGCTGTGAGATGGCCACGGTACTAGCCAATATCTGGATGGAACATTTTGAAACTATGATTGATCTTACGGCCTGCGGTATAAAACTTTGGAAGAGATACGTCGACGACATTTTCTGCGTGATCAACGGGTACAATAGCCAGGAAGTTAATCAGCTAACTGAATATCTGAATTCCCTCCACCCGAAGATCCGGCTTACGCATGAAAGAGAGGAGACATTATCTTTAGCTTTCCTGGATGTGAAAGTCATGGTGAGTCCTGATGGGTCCTTATGTCATACCGTGTACAGGAAGCCGACACACCGATAGATACCTGAACGCTGCGACGCACCATCATCAGTCACATCTACAGTCAGTAGTCTCGTCACTGATGAATAGAGCTTATGACCTCTGCGACCCTGAACATTTACCCGGAGAGCTGAATCATGTTCAGTGAGTTCTCAAGCGGAATGGCTATATGACTCATAGATGGAATCCTAGTCGTAGGCGCAAAGATAAGCAAAGGGAAGTCGAGAGACAGTCAGCCTTCTTGCCGTACGTGAAAGGTGTAACGGACAAAATTGGAAACTTACTTAAGAAGTTTTCAATAAAGTCAATCTACACCCCACACACTAAAGTGGCTAAGCGTCTACGTACACCTAAGGATGTAGTACCCTTGCAAGTTCCTGGTGTTTACAAAATCGACAAATAAATAAATAAATAAATAGCTGAGCATGTAGTGGACTCAGGACCCAATCACTGGATTGAACTCCACAATCCCAAAGTTATAGCCAACGAGAGGCACTATTTTAAGAGAATGTTTCGGGAAGCAATTGAAATTAAGAAGTATCCTAATTTCAATCGTGAAGACCGCTTCAGACTCTGCCTCTTGGAATCCAGTGATAGCCAAGTGTACTCGACGTATGAATCAACCTAAGTGTGCTGATACAGTTAGTGTAGTGTGCTGTCCCAGTGTGAAACAGCCTTAATCTCAAGTTACTATATTTATGAACACCAAGTGAGGGTAGTCTGAAAAGACGCCTTCGCTTTGCTGCGGTTACCTCTAACATGTCAGTCTTCCCGGGACCACGATGGGTGCAATCCTGTCGAAACGTCGGGCAATAATAAAGGTAAATAACGCGATAAATACCCGGTTATAACGTGTCGTGATCGCGGAAGTTTAAAAAAGTGTAGGTAATCTATTCGAACCCAAATAGAATTTTCTAAATAAGTTGATAAAAGACGTAGTACTAAGGTATACGGTTTTCACCCATGGCGCGGCAGAATGATTCAAGCAGTATTTCCTATTACTGCATTTAGGTTTATAATTTGATAATCATCATTTCAGCCGCAAAATGTCCACTACTGAAGACAGGCCTCCCGCATGAAAATCTCCATATAGTTGCCATACTCACCACGCTTGGCAGGCGGGTTGGCGAGCGCAGTACGGGATATTGATATACGGAAAGACACTACAGACGAGCCTGCTAAGGGATACTCCGGAAGATGGGCATCTTCCGGAGAATCCCTTAGCTTAGGCTCACAGCAGGTATCATGTAATGCGTTAATTATTTGATTTACAGAACAAATATTCATCTGGGATGTTGTATTCCTTGCTCCGCTCAGGATTGTGATAATAATTTCTGTTTTTTACTTGCTTAGTAAATTACTTAAGTAATTTACTATTTTAAACATAAACACTGCAATAGCCATAACAAATTGATTTCAGTTTTATATTTCAAGTAGGTACCTATAAATTTGAAGAATAATACTGTTTGTTTTTTATTTTAAAAGTATGTTATTGTGTTATTGATTATAAATTTGAAGAATAATACTGTTTGTTTTTTATTTTAAAAGTATGTTAATGTGTTATTGATTATAAATCTTTCGTAAAAAAACTGGTTATTTTATTTTGTCGCAATAAATAACAATCGATGTCTTTATCTGTGAAACAGGATATCGACCTTTAATTATCGATACTTATCAATCCCTATGAGTAGTGTCATTTTGAGAAATTATGTTACTAGTATAATTCATTCCCGCTTTTTACACGATTTAGGGAAAATAAATGCTCATTGGATGCATGTTATTATTTTTTCGGAGCTTTGTAATCCGCAATAATACATAATTAACCTTAACTAAAAATGCTTTTTCTTATTCTTGTTCATAATGAAATGTAGCTTTATCACGACTTTTTAAGATTTAAAATTGTTTTATGATAAACACCAACATAATACTTAATATAGATTTATTGTTTCTACGTAGAACATAACGAAGCCCAAATCGGTTGAGCAAAATAAAAAAATATGAGGGTGAATAATGATGACGCTGGTATCACTTTTGAGTTTATTTGCATGTAGTATATGTCAGTCATGACTGTGTGCGTAGGTAGCGTTGCGTATTTTTCCCAAATTTTAAACTAGTGTTGAGAATATTTGTCTTTGTTTATAAAGACACATACAATTTTAATGTGTGTAGCTATGGTTAAAATGTGTATGTTTCTTTCCCCCGCTAAAAATGGCAGATTTTGAAATAGGCACGTGCCTTGTCCTGTTATATCTCGTCTAAGACTATAACCACAGATTACAGAAACTAACTATAACCCAGTAGAATGATAAATTCCTGTTTTGTCCTCTTTGCCACCGATGATTATGCATCAAAAACTGATGATGCTGATATCGCCACACAACAAATTAAGCTTGATATTATAGCTCCTCGGCTCGCCCTAGCCCTCGTTACCTGAACGCACACAGGCACACGGCCACGCCACGGCACCCTCGCGGGCAATTACGGCATGACTCGCCGATGCAATTACCACCAAAATTGAATAACGCAAGCCTTTGATTTGCTGTTATTACCCAGAAAGGTCAATGGTGACTAAAAATATACGATAGAATTAGTAATGTCGTACGCAGGTGGGTGAATTCTAAATGACAGATCGTTTAATAATGTATTTTATATGATTATGTCTATGTTGTTAATACTACTTTGATGCTATTTTAAATGTGTTTTTTTTATTGTTAATAGCTAATACTAACCAATAGGCACTTTGTGACGAACGTGCGGTTTATAAGACTATAATTGTATGTACCTCGATTCGTAAATTCTTCATCATCATCATCTCAGTCGAAGGACGTCTACTGCTGGACATTGGCCTCCCTCATGGATGTCTGAGTACCTACGGATCATTAGGGGGTTATGGCCATACTCACCACGCTTGGCAGGCGGGTTTGCGAACGCAGTACGGAATGTTGCTACACGGACAGACGCTGCTGCCCATCTTCCGGAAGTATCCCTTGGCAGATTCTTACTGCATCCACAGGTATTAAAGGAGGGGCAACATTCTGCTGCCGGCATCCGGCGGCTAAGTACTTGTCAAACTAAAAATGCATTACTTTTATAGGTTCTCAGCCTTGTTGTTTAGAGTAAAACACTTCATCATACTTGTCTAGATTTTCTTGCAATATTTTTATTTTATTTTATTTTACACATTTTAGGAAAACTAACAGCTAGCCTTAAAAACAAATAGTTAAATTAATACATGTAGCCGGTACAACTAGCACATGCGCACTGATGGCCAATTATAAGTTTCCACTTATAGGAAGAAGAATATTACATAAGAAAAAAAACGTGGGTAGACGACTTATGGATTATTAAAGGAGAAACAAAAAAAATATATCGAACACGTCACAAAATATATCACACTGCTAATATGAAAAAAGAGCCTCTGTTTAAAATTTGCTCATGAAGTGAGCGATTTCGATGCGTGTGAAGTTGGTCACAGGTGCATGAGGTGTTGTGAGAGAAGTAGCTGGGAATGTCGGAACTGGAAAATAGACCAAGGGACGAGAAAAATAGGTTGCGACTTACGGCGTCAGAGCGTTCAGAGCGTTGTAATGGGATGTGATATTGAGGTACACAATGCCTACATCTAGGTTTTACTTAGAAGTTACGGATTTTTACTGTTTTTATTGTCTTTATGTCCCAGGACCGGAATGACTGGCGACTATTAATGAAAAATTCAGTAAGCGGGGTCACGATTCTTAATCATTCATGAACGGACTGAAAGAAGAAAATGTGATTTTTATTCAGTCATCGGCAAAGAATATATACATATATATACGTTTACAACGCTTATCGTGGTTATTTTTCTATTAATCGCGAAGAAAAACGCGAGCCTTTTAGAAATAGTTGTTTATCACATTGTCACTCGAGTGGTCGCGTAAACAAAACAATTTGTTATTATCATCGTAAACAATTCATAATGTGGTCTTTTCAGCTAAAATACTTGAGTTTTCGACAGCGCTTGGAGAGGTCGTCTCACGCGCTCACAGATCGATTGGGATGCACAAGTTTTAGTTTTGTCGGTTAATCTGCTAAATATGTAGGTATTCGCAGAAACACAGGGCGTATTATAACATTCGTACTAAGCCGTGGTTGGCCGAGTGGTACGTACCCCCGACTTTCAATCCGAAGGTCGTGGGTTCGATACCGGCTGTGAACCACAATGGATTTTCCTTTCTTTAAAAATGTATGTTCACTTTTAACACGTGCTTAACCGTAAAGGAAAACATTGTGAGGAAGCCCGCGGCTTAGACAGCTTCAGACGTATTTACCTGTTCTTTCCTCTGACTAATATCACAGATTACAGAAACTAACAGATACATCACTTCAATACAAAAGCGAAAATACCTACGCTATAATAGCCTACAAAATTGTATTAATAATACCAGCAGTTCACAGAGCGAAAGAGTGTACCCGCCTCACTTACTTGCAAGTAATCTGTGACGCGGCATCGAATGAGTCGCTAGGGTTGCTTCTACGATATTTTTTATAATAAAACGAATGTGGTGAAAAAAACAGTTATTTTTACAACCTCCTCTTTTTTTAAGTTGGTTAAGAAAAGCAGCGACCTTTGTATAGGGAGGTAGGGACCTACCTACTCTCCCTCCGCACGCAGTATAGTAATAGGTGTACTATGGTAGTAGTTATATTCTTTGACATAACGAACTAGGACATAACACCACACTTTATCTATAACCTAGGTATTCAAATACTTCGCCAGCAAAGATTTGAATCTTTGTTCTCCGGTACCTACTACTTTTTGGCTTGATTTTAGGACTGTTGTTTTTAAAGCCACAGTTTTACAGGCATATTTTGTGTGTGATAGGTAGCTATTTTTTATACAAACAATACTGTTTTAATAGCTGAACTCCTTTATTTACGAATATTTACATAAGTAGTACCTTCCTACGTTCTGACCATTTTTAGAGGAAAGAGAAAAAAATAAAAACTTAAGATTTAAAATATCTTTGATAATAAAGAAAGAAATGACAATTTTTCATTCGTATTTTTACTTTGGCATCCATCCACTGCACAATAGTTACGTGGTCTCGGCATCTAAAGAAACGTTTTAACATTTAACGTGCATGCGCTCAAGCGGGCGTGTGGCAGCCTACTACTGGCGTATGTATCGCGGACGGCTCGCAAAGCGGTAGGCATTTAACGCGTGCCCTTGAGCGAGTGACGGACGCCTGCTAATATTCCACTAAGCTGGGAGGATACGGTATAGGTGCTGGGCAAGCCTAATCCATCTAACAATGTCCCAGGCACTGCAGCGACTCCTGTATGGCATTATTTCCAGTTGCTGACGCTGTATAAATCATCTTTAATAGTTGTAAAAAGCCCTTCTAAAACGAAAGGGGTTGATTCTGACCACTCCAAGAACAACTTTAGCTCTACGACTTTTCAGAATACGGGTGATTCTCATTCAAAAAAAACCACGAGTTTTAACAGAGAGGTTGTTGTACAATATTACGTAGGATTATAATAAGAGTTATTTAGTAATCATTGTTATCGCCCACAAAAACCAACAATACGAGAAATTGAATTAAATATACCTCAATCGTCGTGATTGGACCTTAAACTGTATACGAATATCCATTACCGTTACCGATGGCCTAAACACTCGTAGACATAAATGAATAATCACTCATCGCCTAAATGCAAAGCGTCCATTTATCCAAAATCAAATCTAATACTGTCCAATACTTATAGGAGTGGTAATATTTCAATGACTGCCGCCCAGTCTGCCCGCCCGCCTAAATATAGCCGCCTAGAAATTGAAGGCTGTTTTGTGGCGGGGTGTGTGCCACTCACGCACCGGAAGTCGCCCTAAAGCCTTCTTGTTTCGTTGCTGTACGTGGTTTGCGGTGTGTTTACAGAAATATCTAACAAGTTTGTTTTAGTCGGTACCATTATATCAGCCCTTTCCTTCATCGTACAGTTTTGTGACAAATCTTTGATTAACTGAATTAATAGAAGATACATAACACAATGCCGTGGGGTGCCGGCAGTAGAATGTTGTCCCTCCTCTTATGCCCGTGGATGCAGTAAGAGACTGTTAAAGGATACCTCCGGAAGATGGGCAGCAACGTCCTTCCGTGTATCAACATCCCGTACTGCGCTCGCCAACCCGCCTGCCAAGTATGGAACACCCAACAAGCGCTGGCAACTACCCCTCATGGAGATCCATAAGGGAGGCATGTGTTCAGTACGTTTTACGGCTGAAATCATGATGATGACATAACACAAACGCTTGCCAAACAGAACGTATGTGATCTTCAAACATACCAACTCTTTTTACTTGATTTATTGCTAATCCCAAGAATTAAACAACCAAGTGAAACCCACAGCTCATGGTAAAGCGCCTCTATCACACCAATAAATTCATAAGCGCCTTAGGCCTTTCGCGGTAAGCCTTCGTGAAATCACGCACGTAGATAAATGATTCACGCATAAGTCAGGTAACTTTACTATGACTCACCTTCCATTACCCAAGTTTCGATGAAACGGAAGAAATACACATTGTATTATTTATGTTGTTTACGACCTCCGCGGCGTAGTTGTTGCGACGCAGCATGTTGCGAGTTCATTTCCTACGCAAGACAAATGTACCTATGTAGTTTTCTGCAGAAATTTGCTACGGGTCTAGCTTTTTTAGGTTTGACAAGTATTTACCTACATGCCGTGGTGCCGGCAGTAGTGTTGCCCCTCCTCTCTTACCCGTGAATGCAGTAAGAATCTGCAAGGGATACCTCCGATATATGGGCAGCATCGTCTTTCCGTGTATCAACATCCCGTACTGCGCTCGCCAACCCGCCTGCCAAGCGTGGTGAGTATGGCAACAACCCCTCACGATCAGCACTTGAATCTCCATGAGGAAGGAATCTCCAGTGGATGACCTACGGCTCAGATGAAGGTGACGAAATATTTATCTAATATATAATTAAAACCAACCATTTGTTACCCATAACACAAGCTTACCTTGGGACTAGATGGGGTGAAACGTTCAGTATTTTTATTTATTATTTAGGCGAGAAGGCGACGCGGCAGACCAGGACGTAGATGGCGGGACGAACTCGATCAACACAGAGTCGACTGGAGGGAAGTGGCTCAGGATCGAGATGCATGGAAGGAATCGGGGGAGGCCTTTGCCCAGCAGTGGGATCAGATGGGCTTATAATAATAATAATTTACTCGTAGTAAACTGTAGAAAAGGTGCAAATAATTTGTGTAGAGTCAACATGATGATGAAGACTATGGTTTATAAACCATACTACGAGTATACACGAACGTTACAGCAGCTAAGAGACCTTGTTTTTACGAAGTTTACATTATGAGTGTTAAAATAAAAATAAAATAAAAAAATTATTGGAAACAAACGTAAAATATAACAAAATACTATAAACGATGATAATCGCAGAAGTAAATAATACCGTGTCGCGATAATCAACGCCCTCTTCTATGCAAGTACAGGCGTAGTTCCATTATAATACTACCTAAGATAGTGATGAGTTCGAAGGGCACAATTTCATTCCGCCAGCCCCTTTTTTCCACCGTACATCCAGGGAAACCCGGCCAAGGCGCCATAGGTACATGGTAGAAATACCATACGTACGCACGAAACGCTTTGATTCCACATTTTTAATGCGTACTGCGAAGATCTGGAATTCGTTGCCGGAGTCAGTATTCCCCGTAAGGTACAATTTGGGCATCTTCAAATCAAGGGTAAACAGGTACTTGCTAGGCAAGCGTGTCCCATCCTACACCATATCATTGCTTAACATCAGGCAAGATATGGTCAAACGCAAGCCTATACGAAATAAAAAAAAGTAAGTTTGACTAAGCCTGGAATGGCCTGGATGGAATGATGATGATGATGAAGGTGTGTAATTTCAACTCGCTCATTGCAAATCATTGCCGTGACGGTCCCGAGAAACATTGTAATATGCAAAGTACACGATTACGCAGACACCGACAAGATGTAAAATCCAATATTATAATATCGGATTATATGTGCATAATTCTGCAGCTCGGGAAATTTACTTCTCGGAAAAATCTATTAAAACCTCTTCGATCACAATGAGCAGCCAATCTGGCACCAAAACCGTATCGTATTGATTAATTCTCTATCTGTTATTACAAATCAGGCCGTTAATTTTATTCCCTATGCATAACTATCGGAACAGCCTCCACACGTAGGCACTTATAGTGTGTGTCCACTATCCCTTTCGCACTACATAAAATCAACGCTCAATATTAGCAATAGTATCTCATAACCACCGCACATCAATAACATTTGCGAAGCCCCCTTTTTAACTCCCTTCCCCCCGCTGTCCAGCGGGCGCCGGGGGAGCGGGCCGGTGCCCCCTCGAAGTGCGCACATCGGTTCAAATCAAAAGCTGTGTGAACGGTTGATGAAGCGAAAACTTCCGGTCCTGTTGATACAATGATGAGCACGGGTTGTTAGTGATGGATCGCGGGATCCGTGTACAGGGAAAGTACTTGAAACAGTATTTTTAAAAAGTCATAAGACGTCACATAACTTCATGAAAAAATGCATTTTTGCGCAAACATCATGACAGTTTCATAAAGGGTTGAAGATGCTCTGAACAACCAATATGATGCGAAATTTCTGTAGATTTTAGTTCTTCTCGATCGGCTGGTAAACCTAGAACTAGGTAATTTCAAATTTGAAGAGATCCAGACACCATTGATGTTCCTTCGGTACTTTGTGAACAGTAAATCTTTACCGTAACGTTTTATTTCCGACTAACACTTCAATTCGGTTACAATCGATCTGTCTATAGTACTCTATCTATACTACGACTACCGAGGGGAGGCAAAGCCCGGCATTGCCTCCCCGACGCCGTATTTACTGGAGGGTATTCAAATTTTAGGATTTGGTTTGAATTTAAGTAAAGTGGACAAGCTTTATGTAAATAAAGGCTTGGTTCGCGCAGGCGGTGATCCAATGCAAAAGTGTAAAATGAGATTTGATTTGATTTTTAATACTGTAGAGTAGAATAATAATTAACTGTTTATGTTTCTCGCAAGTGATTTGTAATCTTTAAGAGAAATATTAATAAAGATCTTAGGCCTTAATAATAGACAAAATAGTTATTTTTCTGATTATAGGCAAATTTGAAAATATGAAAGGCAGGCATACACGCCTCAACAACCTGGCGATGACGAATGCTATGTGAAATTATTCCAAGTCAATAAACCCGCGACAGAACGACCTCTGCGAAACAAAGCGAAAAAATATGTATGAAATGCACATAAACTTACAGTAAAGCAGTTGAGAAGAGCAGGCTCATTACAGCTTACCATTGCGTCTGACCCTCGGGTGGCGGGGGACATGTGGGGTAATGATGTTTCTCAACAAAACCGCTATGTGCACTTCATAATAGACAAAAAATGGAGTCTGCGGCTTTACAGGGAGTGCCGTTGTAGCATTCTGATAAACTCGATGATATCAAAGTGAGGTTGAAACACCATTTCAGCCATTTCAGCTGTTTTCTATGGTAGTCTTCAGAGCTTAAGAATAAAGTTCTTGAGGTCAGTTTTCACGCAGTGGGTCTTGGTGATTCAGCGTTTAATAACAATAAATCACGAAGGTATGTAGGTGCGTAGGTATTTTAATTAACTAATAATTTTGTGCCTCTACTTAGTCGCCAATGAGTGCCTATTAATATTGGAATGAAATCCCAAATTTTTCATGCACTGTTAATGTGAACGAAAACGAAAATTTTGACAAAAAAATCTTAAAATTAAGTAACAGTAGGAAGGCATTTGTCAACAACAGCAGTCACAGTGACGGATGAGTCGGCGATGACGCGCTAGGGGGGCGCCCGGCGGGGGGAGGGCGAGGGGGCCAATCGGGGGACATCTTAGCCCCTGGCGTAAAACCTGCACTCGCGTTCTTATGTGATTTTGTATAGAACGGTTATGGACCGACTTTTGCTTTATTACCGAACAGTGGACATTGGTTGAGGCTAATACAGGACCGTTTATGTTGGCATTTAAGAAGGACATTACAGACAGTGTGACAACGGGATTATATGATGAAGATTACAGAAACCACAAAAATGTCGTCATCCCATATAGCCAACCAAACTAGTTTTCTTTAAATCTGTTTTAAAATTATTCAAATAATAAATAATATCTCCGTTAGATACAGATTGAATATTATTCAATAAATTAATAATACTTGTCAGCTATGTTCTTAACTATTTGAATTTTAATTAGATTACTACGTTACTTGTGAGTTTGAACCGGACTGTATTATGCGAGAAAAACCTTATTATCTTAGATTCCGGTGGGGTTCGAACATCGATGATTTCCTTGAAATGTTCTATCTACGAGTAAGTAATAATTATGAATAATATCGACGGTAAAAAGAAAGTAGGGTATAAGCGACAAAAAATGAAATGTTCAGGAGAGCCGTTCAAAGTATTTAATTTTAGAAAAACTGACGTATTTTTGTAATTTATTAAAATATTGTAAAAACTAAAACAGTTATAAAATCAGAAAAAAATGGAGTAATTACCGCCATTTTTAGTTTTAATGATTTGACGCTATTTAATGTGGTTTTTGTCGCTTAAAAAATAGCATTTAATTTACCAAAGAGGAAATATGGCATAAGATCAAATAATAAAATATGATTATTAAAGGATAAGAAGCCTAAGCGACATACCGATTTCTCACATCGCAAGGTAAAAGGGTGTAAGAGACTAGACAGTTCAATAAGTGTTATAGGAAAAGAAGGATAAGGTACTTTTCACAGTGGTTGTATAAAAGATAACAGAGCATAAGAAACAGTCGGCTTTCAAAACAATACCAGGATATGACATTAGTGACACAAAATATCGGTTGAGAGCAAAGGAAAAGAAGGATATCGTAATAGCTTGCAATATCTCGAAATTTTAAATTGGTTGTATCAATCTCAACAAACCAGTAGACGGCGAAGCGTGCGGCATGTTCGCACACCGCTATGCGCCATGAAAACAATCGCGCAGCGCACAGCGCAGTTACACCGGCTACACTACAACTATCATTACAGGGCACTATTGATTCCTAATCCGCACTTCCGGATGTTACGTAACACCCCGGCCCGGCCGCCCGCCCCGCGCCCTTCGCGCCTGCAAAGATTTACAACCGGCCAGGCCGTTTCGTTTGACGAATGATTGGCCGGCAGTTCGCTTGTTACAGGAAGCCTTTACGGATTGTTTTGTTTTCCCCGCTTCCATTTTGCCCTAATGTGAAAATGTCACGGATTGGGGACAAACGTTCAGAGATAGCTAGAATTGTTCTATTTGGAAGTAGTCGACTATGCATTACAAATCTATTTCTATGTAGGTCAACTGTAGCTTTACGAGTATTGGAATACTTGCTAAATCGGAATAGTGCAACCTCGATATAATTGCGGACTCTGTCTGGAATATTTAGATGAGGCCATTCTTAGTTCAGTCAGATAGAAACTAAACCTTTCCCACTATATCGAAATAATAACCGTTGGTCCCTTATCTCAGCCGTAGGTCGCTGAGCATATGCCTCCCTTATCATATGGACCTCCAAGAACTTAGTATCTTAAGGGGTTGTTGACATACTCGCCACGATTGGCAAGCGGGTTGGCAAACGCAATATGTTGAACGCAGTATGGGATGTTGATACAAGGAAAGACGCTGCTGGCCAACCTCTGGAGATACCTTGTAGATTTTATATATACCTTGGCAGATCCTTGCTGCATTCATTGGCAAGAGAGCAGGGGCAACATTCTACTGCCAGCACCCCACAGCGGTCCCTTTGGTCAAGACATAGTTCTGTTTAATTGCTGCAGATTGCTATTAATTTCAGTCACAAACTTCTTCGAGTAAATCATAATATTAGAGGTGTCATGTAAATTTAATTCGGGAAAACGGCACTTTATTCTGAAACTCGTTAAAATTGTGCTTCCAGTACCTCCCATGGGTCTGAGGAAATAATAAAATGATGTGGCATAAAATACCTTCTATTTTTGCAGCACACCACGCTTTCAACAGGGATTTACAGACGGTTGGGGGCGAGAAAATCCTAGAGCACTTTCAGAATAAAGCTCTACATTTGTCTTGTACGTACAAACCTTTCTAATACAAAAACAATCAGCTTATAGAACAGAAAAAGAATGTTCGTTGGAGATGTTTTTTTCCTTGAATTGTGTTTTTCATCTACAACTTTATCTATTCACCTACAGCAAGTAGGCAATCTTTATCATCAATGAGAAAGTTTACAGTCTCGTTTATTTTCCTGTTTTTGGCGCCAAAACTTCCAGTGGAGGTAGTCGAAGACGACGTCACTAAGAGTGCTTTGTTTATTTTCATGTTTCCCGTTTTGGAGCATTCATGAATTCTGTAATCCCACGACGAGCTTGCACCATCAATCATCACACGCCCAGTACTACTAATACATCTATTGTACATAGGTGTAATTCATATTGTTGATGTTTCGCATTACCGAACGTAGTTTTTGCACAAGAAATCGATCAAGAGCTAGCGAACGAAAATTGCCAAAAGTTTAAAATGTCACTGTTGCAAACGTTCAATTGTTTTCCAATTATATTGCATTGAAAACAACATACTTCTACGTTAAAATCTTACAGCATCAAAAAAATAACGAAATAGATGAAACGGATACCTATCAAATGTAGAGCAGTAAATATAACGAGCTGAAAATATGAATGTCATGCGTATATGCGGAATTGCAGACAAGGAGGTGGTGTGACGGACGCACGGACATCCTGAGAGGCACATTGCGCTCGGCCAGCAGCGCGGCGGCTCCGTGGGCGGCCGCTGTGGGCGTGCAAGCGAGCGCTGCACCGCCCCGCCCCCCGCGCCCCACACTGTTTATTCTCGAGCGTGCTGGCGGCTGGCGGGGCGACTCCGACAGTCGCCCGCGTGACACGCAACCGATCACACGCGTGCGTCAGGTAACTCGCGCGAACCGACCGAGCGGTGCATTCGACGCCGGACATCACTCAATTATCATTGCGACGTAAATTCTCCGACTATCACGCGTGTAGGTGTCCGCGAGAAGGGTGTAGGAGAGGTGTCGCAAAAATGCATCTTGGACGCGGGTGCAAGGCGCAGGCGGAGGGTCGCGGGGGTGGGTGCATGCTATGATGGACATCGTATTGATTTCTATCTGCCCGCTCCTCCCTTATTGTGGTGGTGCAGGGCGCGCCATCGATCGCTGCACCGGCCCTTTGAGCTAGCACCCGATCGCTGGACTTTCATGGACGTTTTGCATTGCAGTGCTGACAGTGAAATTAAGTGCGAATCGTTTGTAGTGTTACGTCACGTGGACGAAAACTACGTGAGTAACTTTTGTGCGATGAGAATTGGAATTGAGTGAGTTATTACGGTGCACGAACCAGTGTAATAGCCTCAATTAAAAAATAGTTTGATTTAACAACTATTTATTAACCAACTCAACGTTCATTAATATAAATTGCAATAACTATTTGATTATGTCAGTGATGCACAATTGTGAAATTGTTGCGACTATAATGAAATTTTAGATTATTTTCGGTTATAAAAAGATGCTGACTATTTTGCCAATTTTTAGATAAAAATAAAAAAAAATTTGTTCAGTTCAGACGTTGACATAAATAAAGTCGTCATCATATCTCCGCCACCCTTCTCCGAGCGCAAAAATCATAAACTTTTAACGGCGTCGAGGTCACCGTACCGTTCGAAATCGCAAAAAAAAACAGTTTCTTAAGACTTGTGAAACTATATTGGAACGCATAAAAACAAATCTAACCATAACATTATTTACAGAAAAAGAAACCCACATTAAAAACAAACAAACTCTAAAACCCACAAACAAATAAAAGAAGAAAACAATACGAATTCAAATTCGAAATTAGATCTGCTCGCGCGTGCAGGTCATAGAGTAAATAGTTTCGCTGCGTAAAGAAGTGACAAGGCGTTAAAGTGGCGGCGACAGTGGGCGCGAGGTTGGAATGCGCGGGATTGGATTCGTTTAGCGCCCGCGCACGCCCCGACATCGCCGTGCCGCCCTCGGAACACCCGGCCATGGCGACCGACACCGGTGAGTTGAGACATTACCATTGTTTTTCTATATTTTTATCGTTTTAGACTAGATTAATTTACATAATATTAAGACAACAATTCAATCCTTTGCTGTTGACCAAAAAAATAAGCGAGTGGAGATTGAGTAAAACAACAAAACCATAAACGAGTATTACCTACCCGTTACCGTAGAAAACCACAAAAAAATTTAAAGCTCAAAATATTTGTACGAAACGAGGGAATTGTTTACTAACAGAATGTATAGCGTGGATATGGTTGTGTCGTCCACCCGTCACACGTACGGTACATGAGTTCGTTGATATTCACCCCCGCCCGCCCCCACTCGCTCCCTCAGGATCATCCCGCCAGGATCGGGGGATGAGAATCGCCGCGGCTCTTATTTAATGATGTTCCCGTCGTTTACTCAAGATTACACTGTTTTTTAGATCGTTGTTTTTTATCCGTGGAATGCATTTTATTTTATACGATATACAGTTTTTTTTAAACGGGTCCTTTTTTAAATTGACTTTATTTGTATAGTACTTAATCTTTAATTCAAAATGAATGGTCATTGGGCACCTATCCATAAACGAATCTTAAACCAAAGTATTTTAAAATTAATCTTGTAAACGACAAGACTATTTCTAAGCGATTCCCGTAACGAATCTGATGTCTGGACTAGACAATACTATATTTACAATTTTGAAATAATCCATAAATTCCCCGACGACGCCCTAAAAGTATCGAGACATGAGTGCGTTCGTCTCGCAAAGGCCAACAGTCAACACACACAGCTACCCTCCCAGACGAGGGTGACGAATCCGTCAGACAGGGGGATCAAACGACTTGCATTCAAACTCAAAATAACTCTTTGATATAGACTCATTTATTATCGCGCGGTTCATGCTTTATTCCTTAAACACACTTGCTATTTTATTATTTATTGTGAAGATTGAATTAATAAAACAACAATTTAAAACGACTGCTGATGTCTTGCTCAAAAAAATCCATTAGCAACAGATAGAAATATTTATTCCTAAATCAGTGGCATGAAAAGAAGTTCCGAAAAAAGATACCAACTCTTATTTTTTTAATATTTTCAACGAAAAATAATAAACATTTCAAGATGAATTCATCGTTCGCCGGGTACAGAGAGATTAATTAGGTCCCTAAATCTTTGTACCCGAACCGCGACAATCGGAACATTTCCAACTTCAAAACTTCCAGCTAATTTTAAACTTCGTCGTCTCTAAATTTATAAGACTAAGCATTTTCAATTTCACTGACAATCTGACGAAAGCAGTAGGTAATCATAAGACGTCTCGCGGACATAAAATTTAAAACACTTTTAAATAAAGTGACTTTAAGATGCGGGCGCTCGAGACTCAATAGAATCGATACTGACTTTAATAGGGTGTTATGAACCTGCCGTCACCGAAGGGAGCGTTTTCCGAACGGGACGGTGGATTTCTAATTATGTGCGATAAGCTTCACTTATAAAATTATAGATCAGCTACAAAATAAAACTGTTATTTATTTATTAAAAAGTACACATACATCAAAAGTATTAAAAAGTCATTAATAACACATTTAAAATCAGGGTATTCAATCTGATACAATTGACAATTGGGGTGTACATAGCAGTTCCATTTGTGCGTTAGAAAAAACAAAAATTATACAAGGAAGAAAAAAATTACAAAAACACAAGATAACTTAAAATTAAAATCTAAAGTAAAGTAAAAAAATAATACAAGTATAGGCGGATAAAACTATGCTAAAAAATATGTAGTTATAACCATCAATTTCTGTTCATAGAGGAACCAAAATGGCTCTGTAAGAGGTTCTTGTATGAGTGCATTTTACTGTTAAATATATCTAACCCTGGTATTTTCTTATTAACAGAATTAGACTAAACTGTTGCTAAACTGTTGCTGAGAAATATAAATATAAAGGTTAAACAAACTAAGGATGTTATTGACATATGGAAAACTTAAGCATGATAACAACAATACATCATTTATCAATAGCCGTTCACGACACGATTTTAATTTAAAAGTCAATCCCGTTGTTTCCAAGATTCCAATTTGAATGGTCGTGCGCAAATTCAGTAATGTATTTGAATTTGATTTACGTTGAAGCAACATCTGGGCCTTTTCATTTCTTCCCTTAGCAACATTAAAAGCTTTTTTGATATAACCAATTTTATTTTAATGTACAATTTAAAGATGTAAGTAATTAGTTTTACGTCATGTTTATTTTTCTGGGTAACCAGCAATGATACGTTGTCTGTTTTATGTGGCATTCCAATTAGAGGTATCATGACTAGTTTGCATATGTTTTATCATACATATGTGCATGCAGTTCGACAAAAAGACAATCAAATTTGAAATATAGGTACATAATACATTATTGTATAGCGTCTCGGGTTATTAATTGTTCTAGCTTTTAGCGCAACAACATCGTATTTTCCGTTAGTCACAAACATGTTTAGACGGTGATCCTTGACATTTGATGAAATATTACCTATCTTCATTTAATGCCGCTCTAAGTGCTCATCTGTTTTGGATCTTCAGTTTGGGGACCGTTAAAATGTCGTCTCGCTAAAAACCGCGGCACATTTGAGATTTGAGCATAAGGTTCTGTTTATTTTAAATCAAAATAAAAAACTAAGTATAACGACTTGTAGAGATTTTTTTTGTTTACTTTCCGTGCGTGTAGATATCAAGGATAAATAAATAAATAAATAAATAATGCTGGACAGATCACACAGCATCATCTAGCCCCAAGCTAAGCAGAGCTTGTGTTATGGGTACTAGATGACTGATATACTTAATACATTATACTTCTTAGATAGATATTTTTATTATATATAGAAAAACACCCAGAACACCCTGAACAAATATCTGCAGATCGTACAGACATTTGTCCCGAGGCGGGAATCGAACCCGCAACCCCTTGCGTCCTTGGATAATACGTGATATGTTTGTATTGTGCTCGTCCCAGGACTTAGCATACCTATTTAAAAACATTATGCCAGTTTCACCCGTTTATGTAACATTCTGTTTTTTAGGATAATTCACTTGTATGTATGTAATTATAATCATCTTGTTAAACGGGAGGGTCTCATCTAGGTATCCTAGGTAATCTTGGTGAATACTTCTGATAAGGTTTCAAACAGTTAGTACCTCTAACATTCAAACACGCGAGCACTCCCATTTAATAAAATGTCACGAATATACAGATATTATTGACAGATATATTTTTCTTCTTTTGATTTCTGAATGTTCCAAAATGTGTATATGGTTTTCGGTCTGTGCTGTTTTTTTGTGAATTTAGATTCAAAATTTAAATGTATATTCTATTCTATATATGAATGACAGCAATATAACCGTTTATTTGTGGGTTCTTACCATAAAGTTGGTCGGTCAGGCGGCGCCGGCGCCGGCGGCGAGCAGCAGTACTCGCTGCGCTGGAACGACTTCCACTCGGCGATGGTGTCGTCCTTCCGCCGGCTGCGCGACGAAGAGGACTTCGTGGACGTCACCCTCGCCTGCGCAGGAGCCACCTTCTCCGCGCACAAGGTAAGCGAACAAGCACTACGCAAAGCTATCAGCGTTAGCATTTTCAAAAGGCGACATGAAATTTATTTTTAAAATAACTTATAAAAGAAGACATTTTATTAATAAAAAGTATAGAGTTTAAGATTTGAAATGAAAATCTTCAAAATACTTACGTAACTAAGTCCCATCTTCCGACGGAATCAAAGCTGGCACAACTCAAGATCGCGCTCTTTGATCATACGAATGAAATTTTAACCAATGAAACGATAAGTTTCATTGGTTAAAATTTAATCTGGGTGTATGGTGATTGATAGTATTGCGATTAAAGCTCATATTTCAACAGTTCTTAATCTTAACACGTTTTAATTTGTTTATTGAAAGGTGGTGTTGTCGGCATGCAGTCCTTATTTCCGAAGGTTACTGAAGGCAAATCCTTGTCAGCATCCAATTGTCATATTACGAGATGTTCACGACAAAGATATGGAGAGTCTGCTCAGGTAAGAAAATAACAATTTATCTGTTTTGTTTACATTGTATTTTTCTTATATTTTATAACAGCAACTTGTCTTCGTAGATTCATGTACCAAGGCGAAGTGCACATCGGGCAGGAACAGCTGAAAGAGTTTCTGAAAGCGGCTCAGCTGCTCCAGGTCCGCGGCCTGACCGACGTGCCTGCGACCGGGCCTATCACTACACTCGACCAGAAGGCTTCTCCGGTAAGCCTCACTCCTGTAAGTAGTGTTTGATACCACAGTATGCGACATTATGATTACCACGTTGGGCGCCAAACTCAATAAGTTTGTAGCTTAATGTATAATTTGTAACTAATTTGACGGAATAGATACTTCTTAACTTGATCCTTACCTACAACACTGCAGTATGGAGTAATAAAATAATTTACGAAGCGGGCAATGGCGCCCATCGTGGTATCAATAAGGGTCGATTTCCATTAGCTATTTCCAAACTTCTATAAGTTAAACCTGCTGTTCTCACACCAGTCGGCATCATCGTGGACGGAGACCGGCAGCGGAGGCTCCCGCGACGGCAGGGATGGGCAGCGCGAAGGTCGCAGGTCGAGGAAGCCCGACGATGGAGCAGCCAACACTCCCCCACCCAAGCGAGCTAGGTCATCTGACTTGTATCAGGCGCAATTGAAATCCAGGTGAATAGAGTTGACTTTCGTTTGATAAAATCTACGTAAATTTTGTATTAGGTCAATAATTTGAATAAAACTAGGTATACAGTGGTTACATTACGGTACGAAATTAATCTTACCGAGCATTCGGTTTCACTTACAACAGAAAATAAGACACTTGGTTAAAACTTTGTATTTATAAGTATTTGCGCTTTTGGTTTAGAACGGAGCAGCTTCTAACGGCGCAGGGGGCGAGCCCTGAGCGCATAGGAACGAACGGACACGAGCTGTCGCTATTCAGTCAGGCCATGGACACATCCCAGAACCAGCATCTTTCTGGTGTTTCCAACAATCTAGTAAGTAGTTTGCAAAACAAAACTCCTGTGATTTAGTTAAATGTGAAAGTGCTCTACAATACCTGTTGTATTTTCAACCAGTCTGGCGACGGTGAGGAGTCTTCTTCGGACGCAGGCGCAAGTGACACTGAACCGGAGCCCCCTCGCGCTAAGCAGGAGCCCATCGACTACGACGACCCCGCGACCATGGCTGGCATTAACGGAAACCTCCCGCACAACTTTCCCGGACTTCTCAATTTACCTGGTAATTCACGGTCTATTATTGTTTTGATGTGTGTCGTGTCCTTTGACAAAGTTATTAAAAATATGCTCCATTCGCAGGTTTCGCAGGACTTCCAGGACCATCCACAGGATTAGCAGACAACTACGGTGAGTTATTTAACATTTCAATGGCTTTATCGCTGCGCTATATTTTTATGCCTCAATAATTGTGTAACGGAATAATTCGGGCAGTCAATAACCAGAATAATACGTGATGACCAGATCTATCGAATCATTAGTTGCACATTATCGAGTCATGTACCTATATATATAACACTAACAATTAACTAACAAGAACGACACCAAATAGCCTAATTGCCCATTTCAATATTCCGATAAAAACGTATGATTTTGTCCTTTTTATAAAAATCTAAGTATAAACGTAGCAACGATGGAAGTTACTCGGTTAGGTTAATTGGTAGATTCGAGTCGCGTATATTGCTGTGAGTGAATATTTGGGTTATGGGCACTGAACGAGAACTTCGTCTGCCCCAACAGCGACCTGGCCGAGCGGGCCGGGCGCGGGCGCGGGCGCGGGCGCGGCGGCGGGCGCGGGCGGCGACAAGGCCGGCGCGTGGTGCGAGGGCGCGGCGTTCGGCGCGGGCCACCTCGCCAACGGTGAGCCGGGCAAGCCCGTCTGCCCCGAGTGCGGCAAGCTGTACAGCAACAACAGCAACCTCAAACAGCACATCCTGAACGTGCACGCCGCCCGCGAGCTCGCGCACTCCTGCCCCGTCTGCGGCAAGGGCTTCAAGACGCGCCAGTACATGCAGATACATATGAACTCCATACACGGCGTCAAGCAGAGGAGGCGTGACCCCCCGCCCGACAGACACACATACAATATCGCTTAGCTCGCGTACCGTGACTAACCGCCGCCTCTGTGTTACAGGGGCGGCTTTGGCGGGCGGGGTGGCCCTGGGCTACCGGCCGCAGTGTCCCCTGTGCGGCCGCGTCTACTCCTCCACGTCCAACCTGCGCCAGCACATGCTCAACGTGCACTCGCAGACGGACCGCGACCAGTGGTTCCCCTGCCAGCACTGCGGCAAGAAGTGCAAGACCAAGCACTACCTGATCAACCACCAACTGCAGGCGCACGGCATCCGCCAGCGACAGAACTCCTAGAGACGCGCGGCCGAGCGCCCGGGCCCCGCCCCGCCCGCGCCCCCGCTCGGCTCCTGGTGGTGACGTCGTCACGCACCGATCAGTGCCAACCGCGCCAACCCCCTCGCCGATCCGCGTTATATTTTTTGAGAGTTTACCGAGAAGGGGGGCACCTTTCCGTCCACGGTTTGCCAGCCGGTTTTGTAACATAGTGATGTCGGCATTGCAGATGCCGCGTTGCTGGCAAACCCTGCGATGGGAAGCTTTGAGGGCTCGGGCAGGATGAGTTGGGCGGGCGCGGAGGGCGCGCAGTGCCCGCTGTGCGCGGCGCGGCTGGCGGGCCCGGGCGCGGCGCGGCGCCACCTGGAGGCGCACTACCCGCGCGACAGCCCGCGCTGCCCCGTGGCGGCGTGCGCG
Source organism: Pasiphila rectangulata (assembly GCA_963082625.1). NCBI lineage: Eukaryota > Metazoa > Arthropoda > Insecta > Lepidoptera > Geometridae > Pasiphila > Pasiphila rectangulata. The sequence goes on along the minus strand of OY720238.1, from coordinate 22,251,443 downwards.
CGCCACTTCGCGCACCCCAACTCCGTGCGCAACCACATGCGCATCAAGCACCGCCCGCAGTGGGATAAGATGAAGACTCTCAAGTGGAGTTGCGGCTGGGCCACCTAAGATTACGCCTTCGACCTCGACATGTATTAGATTTGGAGGATCGAAAATTAAACGGCTGTGAAACGAATACCGAGAGGACTCTCGATGGGAACGGAAACCATGATCTCCAGATGCATTTCGTACGACGCGACGCTATCGTGTTTGCGCGATGTTGTATAGAGCGGTAGATATAAATCGACTGAAAATTATTTTTGTAGTAGTTATAGACTGATATTATTAAAGGTTCATAAATGTAAGCGCATTATGACATGTGATGATTGGTGCCATTGATAGGATACGAAGTGCGACCAGACGAGTGTCGATCGTTCTGAAGACTTCCTGTAATGTCTGTAACTTCCATTGTTGCTTGTATGCCGTCCGTTTTACTTAACATCATTGTGCAGAACAATTATTGTGGACTCTTCAGAGTAGGCTTACGATACTAGGTCACATTAAACAACTTTATAAAACGAGATACGAAGAAATCCTAGATGAACGTGATTTTCTATGCAATGATAGTAAGTACAACATCTTGGCAATCTTTATATTTAGCTAATTAGGCTATGTATGGTGTCCTTTATGCTGTAAGATTTTTTCTCTAGTATTTCGTAGCATTTGAACTTGTGTGTATTAATCTTCTAAGTTCCGTACTTTCGCGTGACCTCTTGTTTCAAATACTTCCCCTAGAGCGAGGCCGGTATCATAAGACTGTGAAAACATTTCACACTCAATCAAGCCTTCAGTTCTATCTCATTTTCCACTTATCATACCGGTACTAGCACCTTACTTTCGACCATAGATAAGACAATACGAAATAAAAATGCCTTTGAAACGCAATAGTTAAGGATACGTTCACTTCCAATACATAGAAATCACATAGAGAATTTATTTTCGAAACATTTGTTCGTGTTGCCCTGTTGAGTGCACATCTAAAACATATCTAGTCAATGTAGACAAAACTTATGATAATATGAAAGTATTTTACATGTAAATAACTCCATTCGCATATATTTTAAAATAATGTAAAAAGAAGGATAACACCAAAAATATATTTATAAGTATAAATAACATAATACACATAATGAACAACGACTTTAGTTTCAAGTAAGATAATTATTATTTAGTAATTTAATCATACTGCTACTCTGAACATAATGTAATTCTTAAATCGAGTAGGTAGTTATATTTTTGTATAAACAGAAGGATTCCCAACTCATGTACATTCGAACATTACCCTTGGGGAAAACCATGTAGATGCCGGTTTAACACAAAGTTTACAGAAAGATATTGTAAAATTAAGAGCAAGAATTGATGACACAGCGATAACATTTTATATGACTAAGTTTAGGAGAGCAATGAACATTATTTAGTTTCTATTCCAAACCTTCAAAAATATATGCGATGGATTCATAAGAATTTGTAAATGAAAAAGTATTGGTTAAAATTTAGCGAGTAGAGAAATTGTTCCTGACGCCTGAGAGGCAAGTGGTATAAATTATATAAAATAAATAATTTTAGGCATAAATATGTAAATTAGCAATTTCAATATCCAAATGTTCAATGTGAGTAAACGATTCTAGTTGCGATCTGTATTAGTGATACGATATATACGTAATAATTTTTACCCGAACAAAATATCTGCTTAAATAAATAATAAAACTACGAAGTAGAAATGTATTGTGCTTTTCAATTAAGCCTTTCATTTACTAATAATTAACGCCCATATTCAAAAACGCTAAATAAACTAATCAGCACTAAATTGACGGATTTTATGAGTTTTATATGAAAATATGCCAAAAAACCACTGATTAACTGTTGATTATTTTAATCAACGTTCATGAGTAAAGGGGATGTGCTACTAAAAATAAATGCAACACAACGGTAAGTCTAACTCGAGACCGTTACGCCATTTTGTGTTTAACTTCTTTGGACCTAAGTGACAATTCCGTTGCAGGAAACTGCCGAAGGACTCAGGACTTGCTTCGCGTGAGAGCTACTGACCCAAGACCTTGCCCCAAGTGCGGAAAGATCTACCGCTCCGCTCACACCTTGAGGACGCACCTCGAAGACAAGCACACTGTCTGCCCCGGATACCGGTAAGAACAGCTTCAAGCACATCCCCCCACTAAGTAGAAGAAAACTACATTCCTAAGAAGTCATGATAGAAATAAAGAAACTATGGTCAAGACAACAATCGAGCTAGAGCTGCAGGTACTGCAGGTTCGCAGCAGTACTACAAACAGAACTGAAAGACCATCAACCTCCCCCCCTATAGAGGTGTTTCTCCTATGCGCTTGTTAACAACTGTTCCATCACTCACTGTTTTTTTAATTGCAGTTGCGTGCTCTGCGGAACGGTGGCCAAGTCCCGCAACTCACTCCACTCCCACATGTCGAGACAACACCGAGGCATCTCCACCAAGGACCTGCCCGTGCTACAGATGCCAACGAGATTCGATCCTGAACTGGCCAGCCAGTAAGTACCTAAATAGAACTAAAACGTCCTCGCTTTTGATATAAGAAACAGATAAATAAGAATCACTTCTGGCATCCCGAAGTCCCACACTCTAAATCAGAGGAATCAACTTTAAACGATAAATATATTATATGTAAGAAAATCATATTGTTAAAACATAAAAATAGCGGAAATTACCGGAATTCCAGTATTGCCTCAAAATGTATCTTCAAATTTGTAAAAGAAGCTGTATAACTATAATAGCAGTAATTCGCACCAAATCAAAAGGGTTATGCAAAAGGGGATGCAGTAAAAGCCTGCTAAGGGATTATACCTCTGGAAGATGGGCAGCTGCATCTTCCCGTGTATCAACATTCCTTACTGCGCTCACCAACCCACCTGCCGAGAGTAGTGAGTATGGCATGTACCTCTCATGGAGATCCAGGCCTGTGTTCAGTAGTGGACGTTTTACTTCTGAAATGATGATTCTCAGAATATCATAACGGATTATCTTTCTTTTACTCAGGTTACTAGCGAAAGCTGGTGTGAAAGTGTCGCCGGAACAGTTGCGAGCGCGCGCGTCGCCCACCGGCCCGCGGCGCTCGGACATGAAGCTGGACGCCAAGTCCGCCGCCTCCGAGAGCAGCTCCATCTGCGGAGACAACGACAACGACGAGCTCAGCCAGTCGCGCTACCAGGACAGCATCCCCGTCTCTCCGCCACGTAAGTGTCTTATAGAGCCTCTAAACCACAAACCTGCAAACCTGGACTATGCTCGAGGTTTCTCTACGCGTTCGAATCAGAAATGAGGAGATACGTAGATGAACTCGGGTCACGGACATAGCCAAACGGATGAGCACGTTAAAGTCCAGGCCATATAGCTCGAAGAACAGATGGCCGATGGGGCCGCAAAGTTCTCGAGTGGAGGCCACGGACCGCTAAGCGCAGCGTAGGACGTCTACCTACAAGACGGGCAGGTGACTTGGTGAAGACCGCAGGTCGACGGTGGATGCAGGCCGCTTCCAACCGCAATACCTGGAAATCTATGAGAGGCCTATGTCCAGCAGTGGACGTCCTACGGCAGAAATAATGACAAACCTGCAAGCAAGTCATCCGAGACTGCCCTTCTTCTTCAACCATTTTTTAACCAACGAGGAGTATAGGCCTCTAACACAGCTATTGTGTGGTTGATGTTGCCCTGCTAAATCCCAAACCATAACAAGCGGTGATCGCATGCAAGTTCTTTCAAGTTCCTCAATATCAAATGTTATTCTCAGATATAAACAACCTGGCCAACACAACCATCACCAAGGTGCCGGCGATCCGGGCGGTCAGCGCTAAGACCATCGCAGACTTGCCTCACGGCCTGGCCGCTGGACTCAAGCACGAGGACTACCCGGCCGGGTACGGCGGCAGCTCAGCCCTTTTGGACACTTATCTGCAGTACATCGGAGAAAATATGCTTGGTAAGTTTCTATACGTTTCAACCTTTCGTTTCACGTTCATTCATAATGATGTGGATACGCTGCTAACACATATTTTGTTCAACAGGAATGAACGCGAAACTGGCTCAAATGAACGCTATGCACGCCATGGACAGAAAAAACTACGACGAGAGATCTCCACAAATGGGATCCCTTCCCCCTCCACCGACGAACCTAGCTCACCAACGTTTCCTGAAGCAAATGCAGCGGCAATACACAGACAACATGGGCAAGCCTGACATTACGCGCGATTCCGATGAGCCTCTAGATTTAGGGAAGGAGAGGCAGAGAATCGACAGTATTGGCGAGACTGATACCGACAAACACGACAACAAAGACAACGGTAAAGATTATTACAACAAAGACTACAACGACGACGACCGGAACAGGATCGCCTCCGCGCAGGACGCGGAGCACAGCGGCGCCGACGACGGCGACTACTCCGAGGACGAGCACAAGACCTCCTCATGAAATGAACGAATGAATGGTCGCCAGAGCAAAGGTGTGTCGAATTAGTCGCCTAGACTGCCTACTCGGTTAGGACAATGTTTTGTTGAATGTATTTCAAACGGTGCTTGAATGTTATGTTTTGTGGTCATTAGCTGATTCGTCTTGTAATAATGGTTTATTGTTGACCCGTGGAATGTCGTTGGTGCCATTTCCGATATTATAATGTATATTTATTTAGGGTTAATCGGTTGCTGATAGATTTATCGGTTACTTTGCAGTTTGGGATAGTGCGAGAGGTGTAGTGCGTTTGTAGCAGGAGGCGTGGTTACGGGTGGTGAAGGCGCCGCTAGAAGCGCAAGGTACACGTTTTGCGAGGAGTTAGTGAGACGTTATTTTTGTACAGCACGGTACACGTAGCGCCCCCGCACGGTAGCCGTCGCGTGGCCGTCGACCCTCTCCCGTGAGATTGTTAGTAGTGTGTACTAGTGACTAGTATTTGTAATGTGTATGTAAGCTCCCCGTCACGTAGTAGGGTCTTACATAGTAATTCCATCCATCTACCTCAGCATTTGGGCCAATGCGGCGATGTTATAATGACAAAATATCCACACAAATTGTGAAATTCCATCCATCTACCTCACTTCAATAGATTTTATTTAAAATATTTTATACAATTTATAGATTATAAATAACTGTTGTTTTATGCATTTTGCAGATTGCATTTATATATACTATATAGAGTATATCGTAGGTAAATATATGCAATTAGGTCATTGTTAGTGCTGCCCGTAGGTCTGTTTTGGCGTTTCGTTTGAATAGATGCGCACTCGCTAGGTGAACCTGGACTTTACGTGCCTCACAGTGTCAGTGAGCACACTAACATTACTTAACAAATACTATCTTTGTATACGAACAAATAAAACAGAGCTTAAAATCATACTATTAATGAATTAAATTATAAATTGATATGTGCGTATACTGATTTCGTAAAATACAAAATAATGACGCGATCATTTTATTGATATTAACAAACAACTATTTAAAACAAATTGTGCATCTCAAACCTGAGACTGACAGTATTTTTCAAAAAAATGTATACAGTTATCGCGTTACCAGCAACTTATTATCGTCAAAAGTTCAAAATAAAGATTATAATGCATTGTATATAAGTGGAGGTGATATATAAGTACATAATGAATACTTAGTAACAAAAAGCAATAAATAAAGTATACCTTGATGTTGCCTTTAAATGCGTGTAAATATTGTTTAGTGACGGAGTGCGTTGGTTTGTGACAAAACGAACCTGGTAGGAACACGAGAAGGATTATTTTGTAGTAATGTTGTGGGCCGGTTACTTAAATAACAATTTACTGTGATTACAATCTCAAGTTAGCCTTCAATACTTATACATATTTTTTAGAGTACAATGTTATAGTTATTTAGTGTATCGTAAGAGTATTTGTAAGCGAGTCACAAATATATTTACTTCCCAATAGAGTTCACTAAGTAATAGTAGCAATAGTTAAAAGCATTTAACCTTTTATATGAGGATATACTATAAAGGATGTGTCGAGATACACCACTTTGTCACAATGCGGTTCGTTAACGAGCTAGATTTTTGACGTTTGAGAGGAAGTGGTTATCTGAAATCCGTAAAATAGCGTTAGCAGATAAGCTGGAGGGTTGAGATGAAACTTAAGTACTTATTTTGTTTGAGTGTTAGTGAGAGTTGATGAGTTATGATTGCTAATAAAGTTGTTGTCAGTTAACAGCGTTGCCATAGTGATTAGTTAATTATTATTTTTGACTGTATATAAATTAAGTTTTGACTAGGCGATGAGTGCTTTATTCATAATTTGACTCTTATAATAATAATAATAGTATTTTGATTTAGATTCTATCACTTTTTACTCATAGTTATTTTTAGATGCTAGACAATGCACATCACAATTTTATCAATAGTTACCAGAGCAAACAATAAGTATATATTTTTAAAACACATGCCATTTATTATAGAATATTTACGTTGTACACATTTGGATCTGAGCATATACAATTCAATAACGAGTTTGGATGAGTTTGGATCTGCACTGTACAGTTGTTTATAACAGAAATTATATAATGTATACCAGTGAAATATATATAATGGAATTAGGACTTTAAGTCGACCAGTTTGCTCTCTTTATTATATATATAGTATTGTATAATACTTACGTTTAGTTACCTTGTGAACTGCAAGTTCAATATTAGTTTTTTCTTTATGTTTGAATAAACAAATTTACCTCATTAGCATGAAGTCTCATGTAAAACGTTTTTAGTTTATCTACTTGTGTCTTGTGTAATGTTGATTTCATGTAGCCATTGTAAGTTTACATTATTTTGAAAATATACTTACCACATTAGGCTCACTGGAAGCAGATTTTTATTTACTCTTTACCTTCTAAGATATTTTTAAGAGTGTTATTTATACACTAGGGAGCACAAATATGATATTTACGTTATCTAGTACAAAAATCATAAATACATAAAAAAACATAATTTTAAATACCGGAGTTTTCAATATTTATGTTATCTATGTACCTCCTGATATTTATTTTCATAACTGGCATTTGGTGCCACCACAATTGATTTGATTTGTATTTGTGTTTTAATCTTTGTACTTGATAGTGCCACCGTGTATGACTTTCCTACAACTGTGTTGCCATACTAAAATATTTAAATGATTTAATTGCATTTGACACCAAAACCGAGTTCTCATTAGTATTATTACATTACACGTGACATTGTTATTCATAGATATTTTGAGTAAGTTTTCCTATTGATGGTTTCGTTTAGGACCTGTGTCAAAGCCTGCAATGTGCATTAGAATACTAGCTGTACGACGCTTCACTACATTATTATACAACAATAATAAAATAATTGTTTTGAAAATTAATTTGTTTTATTTACTTCTGGTAGTATATTTGTAGCTGCAAGTAGGCAGTTAAGAAATTTGTGTGCTTTAGCGTTTTTAAACAAAATCAATTGTTTTGGTTCCAAAGTTCCAACAGCTCCAAAGCAAACGAATTCAATTATGTGGTTTATTCAATTTAAATGTGTTTGTTTTTATTTTGTAAACGGACTATTATTAAGTAGCGTTATGCTCTTTTGAATAAACACTTATTGACTTTGACACATCTCGAGTCAGCAACCGTCCAATCACTGTGACGGCAGAACACAGTTATTGATATAAACGTTCCAACACACTTGCACAAGCAAATAACAACAGAGGGTACTTTATAATGGAATATTTTAGTATTCTATCTAACTCATTATATAGGAACAAAAATATATAAGCCAAAACTACAAAAAACAAAATTTATTTAATGGAATCACATCAAGAATTTTACATAGATAATTATAATTCCTACAATACAATATTCAACGCCTAAAGCTAAGAAAAATAAATAAATTGTAACACATATTAAAATATATCACAAAATACTAACTAGAATAATTACGCTTACAATTCTAAAAACCTTATTTTTGGACAAATAAACTCGTTTAAACTAGTAGCGTGTGTGGAGTTTTAATTTCCTTTTGGGCATTTGTACAAAAGTGTGTTTATTAAAACCTTAGATAAACAGACCGATTTCCAACTGCACTCCAAATTTGCAGTTTCAATGGAGTTGGTGCGACTGCAATAAAACCGATAGCACACGGCGCGGCGGCGCGGGGCGTGCCGTTCCAATGACTGCAAGCTGACTTCTACGTCGACGCGCAGTTTAGTTGTAATAGGCATGATGACATAATTGAATGAAAATCAAAATTATATTTAGTCCGTCGGTTAGATAATACAATAATAATAGACGCGTAATTTTTGCTTTTTCAAACATACGAAACAATACTTAGAAGTTGAAGTTTAGGGAGTGGGTCGTGACGTCATAATTCTGTAGGCACGGCGGCGCGTGTGACTTCACGCGACAATTCGACATAATGTATCGCGGCTGTTTTTGTAATACGTTGAGAAAGAAAAAATACGTGTCCATCAGATTCTGTTTATCTACATAACAGACTAACAATAAAAATTTAGTCATCTATACTGCATTCCAACTGCAAGTCGGAGTGCAGTTGTAAGTCAGTCTGTCCGTCCAGAGGCTAACCTAAACTGTTACAGTAGGTACTAGTGAGGTATCGCATCCCGCTAATCCTTACTTTGCCTCTTGAGCAGGATATGAACGCCGTACAGAGCGTTCATTCTGGAACAATAGACACGCCTCCTGTCATTTATTGAGCTTCAATCAACTTCACTCACCTAATTGTATTTGTACTGGCATGCTGAAAAGCTGGTATGTAATTCAATTCGTATAGTGTTGGCCGCCGTGGAAAGTCGTTGCCTCTCCTCTCTTGTCCGTGGAAGCAGTAATAATCTGCCGAGGAATACCTCCGGAAGATGGGCAGCACCGTTTATCAACATCCCGTACAGCGGTCGTCAAGCTGCTATAGCTGGCATAGCTAGTGTGGCCCCCTCATAATCAGTATATAATTCGTGTAGTGCAATAAAATGTTGCCTCCCCTCCCTTGCCCGTGGAAGCAGTGGGAATCTGCCAGGTGATACCTCCGGGCAGCAACGTCTTAAATTTTATCAACATCCCGGACAACGCTCGCCAAGCGTAGCTAGTATGGCAACGGTCGCGAGCAAGGAAGCAAGGAAAGGGGCCGCGATCCGTCATCACCCCGAAGAAGCCCTCGATAAGGGTCGAAACAGTTGGTGCCTCCACCAACTTAACAAGGGTTCGTGTTTACCGTGCGTAAGGTCTAAATAATACATATTATAAATGTATTGCTTAAACGCACTGTACATGTTACCGTGTCGCAAAATATCGCTCAACATAGGGACGCGGAAGGAAGGGGTCGCGAACCGTCATCAACCTGAAGAAGGCCCTCGATAACAGTCGAAAAAGTTCGTACTTAGGTACCTCTACCAACCTAACATGTATATTACAGTTACCGTGATGTAAAATGTTGCTCAACATAGCGTAACAGCCATGCGGATGCACCGTTATCTGTTGGCGGGTCACCAGATGGGCGTCGGTACTCACAGGAAGGCCAGATGCTATTTCTTGCTGGCGAGCGCGATGCCGAGCCCCACGATGCCGCCCAGCGCCAGCACGGCGCCGCCCGCCACCGCCATGCCGATGAGGCCCTCCTTCTCCATGCGCTTGTTCACTTGACGCTGCAAATACAAGTAACGCCCTTCACTTCCACTAACCACGATTCATACAGCGCCACCAACTGGTATTTTTGCCGTGCTATGCGGACGCTGCAGTGCCCGGGACAGTGTTAGATGGGTTGGGCTTGCCCAGCATTATCATCATCAGCATGCACCAGCAGCTACACCATCCTCCCAGCAAAGTCAGCTATTAGTCGGAGGAAAGAACATGTCGATACGTCTGAAGCTAATTGAGCCGCGGGTTTCCATAAGATGTTTATTTTTTGTTTATTTATTTCAGAAACAGCAAACAATTTCACTAATAAATATTTTTAGTGTAATCTTAAACTAATTATAAGTAGTTCTATAAGTACAACCAGCACCGTTGTTCACGAATTAGTTTAACAATAGCTAGGATGAATGCTGGTTAAATGACAAAAGTACGTATATATTTTATATAAAGTAATAACAATTGGTTAATACATAAGTAGTTTTAGGATCTAATCACTTTCGGAAAGTAGTTAGCGTATCACTTTTTTATATGTCAAGGGAGAACTAGAAAATATACTAGCTTCAGAGAGGTACTTATTGTATAATTTCATCATTCTGTTTAATGGAGCACGTTCCACCTGCATTTGATAAACAAGATAAAGACTTAAAACGTTTTCGTTTGCGAGTCTCTCGGATAGGCAGTGAGCGATATGGTACGTTAATATTTATTTCACCAACAAGCTCATTGCAGTCAATTTTATTATGACATATGTTATATATAAAGCAGTAGCTGATGATGTTTTCCTTAAACGTTAAAGCACGTATTAATTGTGCACATATTTTTTTCAAGAAAGAAAAATCCATAGCATCCAGCCGTTACATACCACTCGGCCAACACGGCTATAGATAGATACATTACAAAAAAAGTAAGGCCTTTGCATTTATTATAGATGATTTATACAGCGTCAGCAACTGGTAATCATCAAGAGAAGGACATTTAACTCCATAATGAAGATTTTCTTGAAAAATCGACATGTATGTACATATCTGAATGAACTTCGACTTTAAAATACTACGTGAGTAATCCCCGTTTACAAAATTAATATTTTATCTCACGTTTATTTTGAAAGTGAAATAACAAATTGGAAAAAAAAAACAAATAAAAGCATAGAAACAAAAAAATAAATCGCTCAGCACGTGCACAGTAGCGACGGGTCGCTACGGGCGCTGGTTTTTGATACTTAGATAAAATAAATTCATATTCGTAATTGTTCTTTTTTGAATACAATCATCATCATCTCAATCGTAAGATGTCCACAGCCAGTTATAAAAAAAATGTGCAAATTGGGTATGTCCAGCAGTGAACTAGTTATATAAGCTGGATGATGTATATAGATTTGTCCTGCAGTAATTGAACCCACAACCTTGTAATTGTAGTACAGCACAGTCAAATTTAAAATTTCTACAAAGAAAATTGTTGACAAAATCTAATGACAATAATTTAATACTTAGTGAGTTTTTGGGATCAGAAGGAATTTAGATTTAGATGTTTGTATGTCATCGCGCACATATCTAATAGAGGAGAAATAAGGTCATAAGAATTCCGAAACACATTAGTGCTTTGCACTAATGCAATGACAACTGTCACTTGCCTTTGACAGTACAGCGCCAACAGCCAACCTGTGTACTTTCCATACAATTATGAAATATTTTTGACGGAATTGTTGTTTAGATAAAATAAATGACATTTCCTTTCTATTGGCTATGTCCTCGATGTTGTATATAAACCAAACAAAATCCTTGTCTACCAAATATTGTAGGCAAAATTATCTAATAAAATTAATCTACTGAACATACATATCTGTAAATTTCAAAACACAGATAAAAGCACTCAAGCATCTTTTATCACAAAGATGATTCTAGATTGCTTTGAACAGATATGAGTGTTATTAAAGTACCTATTCTATCATATTGGAGCACAGTGGATTCCTTTAGCAATCTTTTGAACCTTAAAAAAACTGACATTTGTACAACTGAATGGATTAAGTTACAAACTAAGGAGATAGATAGTTTGTTGTCTCTAAAATGACACATGTGATTATGGAGGACCAGTGCTGTGTTTTGTATTACTCTGCCACAGCACAAGCTGAATGGTGACGTTTTTTGTCACTTTGGACTTAGTTTTATGAATAGTTTTAGTTTTATGTTAATTCTTTGTTATTCGGTGTATATGGATATCTTTATCTTCACATGTACATTTTATTTTTGTTTTATTTATTAACAAAATCCACAGCTGTTAATTATAACAAATAAACTAATATGTATCACTGATAGCCAATAACGGAATTACATTCACATTTACAGGTATAACAAACAGCAACTTCATAAACATTAGTATGACTAAGAGTTTAACTTCAAATATTTAAATACTGATTTTCAGCTTTAATTTGCATGCTAGATAATATTATTATTATGCCACATCATGAAAACTCAAACAAATACATTTTTTACTACAAAGAAATATAAATACAAATACTCTACAGTAAAAAATATATCAAAACTGTGAATCATCTACCACAAAGGAAGGCTCAAGCGGTCGGTGACTAGGGCTGCAGGGAGAGGAACCTCCTTACTATACATGCCGAGTCCAGGAGTAATGCCTTTTGGATCTGGCTCTTGATCCAAGTGAAAGTGTCTCGAGATGTTGATTGATACTCTTCACTATGAGTCTATTAACGGAAACAACTATTGGAACAATAGTTGCTGAGTCAACATCCCACATAGTGGCAATCTCATGGGCCAAATCAAGATATCATTATTGTGAGCCTATTTGATCCCACTGCTGGCAAAGGCCTAGATAATATAGAAAATGACTTAAAATAGAACATAGGTTACTTTTTAAAACAATAAATCTAATTGGACCATAGCTAAAACACAATTGTATTACATACTATTGATTTAAACTGATTCTGAAAATTGGAATAATAGTTCAGCATAAAATAGTGGCTTGACTGTTGATCACTACACTTACCTACTGAATTCAATGGTAATTTTAAAGTACCAAGATCTTACAGCTTACATTACTGTACACTGGCAGAGTTGTACAAAACCAAATACAGAAAGTCATAAAACAATAAAATCAATAATCAGACAAAACTTACCTCTAATGCCAAGACTTGCTGGTTAGCCGGCTCAATCTCAAGGAAGGACTTCACATAATGAAGTGCCTTGTTGTATTCTTTGATCCGGGCATTACCAATAGCAAGGTAAAATAGGTAATCTCGCTTGCCTTCTGGGTGCGAGTTAAACAGCTCTTTGAGAAGCAGAATTCCCTAGAAATTTTAAAACAATGACGTAACACAGGAAATTACTAGCAAGAGAAGTTAATAATTGATTATGTATAAGAATTAATGTTTGTATTTTTTTAAAATCATGTTCCAAAGAAATTAATAACAAAGAGACACACTGAACTTAGATCGTCACACCAGGAGACAAAAACCCTACAGCCCTTTCACAGCAAGAAAAACAAAATAGTACCTTCCTGATATCCGTAGGGTATTTACTCCTCACTAAGCACCACGCGTACTCGAACTGCGCTTTGTGGCTGACGCTGCCCTGGTGTAGCTGCTCGTGGAATACCCTTTCGAATTTCTGCACAAAAACACCAAAAGATCAACACAATGCATCAACGCGCTATGACTCAGAGCAACATTGCACAAAAATGTTATTACTTGCAAATCCTCTGATGATACAACTTCATCGAGAACGTCTTCCATATTTGCTGAGATATGGGATAATTGACGAATGGTTGATTGGAGATCAAGTATTGTACGATTTCTTGACAATTTTGGAATGAATTAGAAAATCGTAAATTCCGCAACAAAACGAAAACGACGATCGACAAAAATTTAGATTTTGGATTGGATGGTTGGACGATTCTTGACTTGACTTCTCATGTCAAAGTCAGTGTCCAATGGGTGAAAAGTCAATGTATCCTTTTATTTTCTTTGTAGTGTGTACAGCTGGTATATAGGTGTCGAGTACGTTTAAAGCTGACTATGCCGTAGGTTTCCCTACAATGATTTCCTTCACCGATATAGCGTTTGTTAGATGTGATGTACTACAATTTTTTTTAAGAAAAATAAAATTATGGAAATTTGTGATCACATAGAATTTTTGTTTGTTTGGAGCTTTGGTTTGGAGGCATCATTTTACTCCTATTTTATCACTTAGACACAATAAATAAAAACAATCAATTTTAATTTAGAGCAGAGGATCTGTATTTGATCAACTTTGTGCTCCGTTGTTGTTTCATAAAAAATAAAAAAATCCTTAATACATTTTACAACAAAAATATTGTTAAAAATATATTTTTTAAAGGTTTATTATGTGTAATAAAATGTATTATGTGGTTTACATACATAGCTGTATAAACCCCTCTACGGGTGAAGCCTTCCTCCAAGGATTCCCAATCTTCTCTGGATTGTGCTGTTTGAAGCCAGTTAGGACCAGCTGCCTTATGTATTATAATATCGTCTTCCCATCTCTACAGTCTCCGTCAGTCTCTCTTTCTTTTACCTTTTGGACCTCTCCATGCTGTCACCTTTCTGGTCCATCTCTGGTCTTGAAGGCGCGTGATATGGCCAGCCCACTTCCATTTAAACGATAGGGCCTGTACTAGACTGTCTGCTTAGCTTTGGTAAATTTTCTAATCTTTGTACGACGTGCGATTGTGCGATGCTTGCTGCTTGGCTGATGTTGGCAACACAATTCTTCAATTGTTAATGTTTTCACATTGTTTTCCTTTGTGCTCTGCTGAGGAAGTCCGATTTTTAAGTAAAATCTCTGTTGTTTTTATAATTAAAGAGCCTCTGAAAAAAGCTCATTTAACGATGCAAAGTGTTATCAACTCTGTAAAGGGAACAGCCCTTGGTGTAGCAGGCTATTTGACACCGGTTCTGAAGGTAAATTGTTGTCGTATTTATTTTCTTATAAAAAACTTTACAGGCATCAACAATCAAGCATTGAAACTCGATGCTTGATTTTTCCTAAATACGATACCTAACCTGGTTTTTAAAAGGAGCTGTCTCTGAAGCAGAACAACTGTTGAAATAATACATAAAAATTAAACATCTGATCCATTGAAACTTCCTAGCCCTCAAAGAGCAAAGCTTTGAAACCCTAACATTACATTTTCAGGAGTCAAAGTTTCAAGAGACCGGTGTGCTGACTCCTGAAGAGTTTGTGGCAGCTGGAGAGCACCTGGTCCACCACTGCCCCACCTGGCAGTGGGCTAATGGCGAGGAATCAAAAGTCAGGCCATACTTGCCGGCTGATAAGCAATTTCTGATTACGAGGAATGTGCCATGCTACAGGAGATGCAAACAGGTAAAGATTCAATCTAGTGAATATGGACCTATAATAGAGCAGTTGTAAACATAATATTCAATGAAATGGAATACTCGATTCATAGGCTTATCATATATATATATCATAGACTCCAAATAACTTTATCTAATGAAATATTGTTTACTTATAATGTAATTTGTAATTTTTGTAGTGTTTAAACCATACTTGAAAACTCTTATCAAAAATTATTGATTGTGGTGGGGTTGGGAACCCACCATAAAGGTAATAACTTAAAACAGAATATGCTTTAGTTACATCTCTACTCATTGCTACTGAATGCATATTCAGACAATGAGCAGAGGAACTCTTATTACCTGTAGATGGCACTAAATTGATTTTGTCAAGAATTTTAATTAGCTTGTCATGTGTTGCATAGCTTAGTTGGTTAAAGCTCTTACGGCTTATGAAAGGGTCAAGGATCAATTTGACCTTCATCTTTAGGGTTAGGTATATAAAGTTTAAAACCTATGTAATAAATAATGCAAATGCAGTCCAATTATGATTTTGAATGTTGAATTATAATATAATAAGAGTTATAATATTAGTAAGGTTTATGATAGACTTTTTAATTTGAATCTAATAAAATAAACATTTTGTAAGCAATGTTGCTGTCTTTGATTTGTTATCTATCTATCATAGATATTTTGAAGATGCATATAGAGAATGTTGTATGATTGATCAGATTGAATACTGCGAAGACAAGGAGAAGGTGATAGAAGATGAGAATGATGAAGAAGGAGGCTGGGTGGACACTCACCACTACGACAACTCTGGAGCACCCACTATTGAAGAAAAGGTACCAAAAGAAAAGAGACTTAAGAATTATAAATAATGCATCGTATAACTATGCAATTTGATTTACCAATTTATAAGTTTTGGTGCTTCAAATTGATATCCATTGTGCATTTAGTTAAGTATCTTATCTTCTACTGTTATTTATTTTATTTTCTGGTGTACAATAAAGTTATAATCATTCATTCATTCATTCATATCCATGACAAAATTTTATTAGGTTGGGATTTAAATTATTTTAAGCTTGCAAAAAAATTTAAAACTACTATGAATTAACTAAATCGAAAAATTGTCTTCGCAACCCCTAAATGGTTAGAAGACCTATTCAACAAAAATCAAGAAAGAACAAAAAAAACATACCCGCCTTATGTATATGGGAGGTACCCCAAATTAATTAAATTTTTCACCATTTTTTTGTAGCGTTATCTCGGCGTTAGTATTTTATATGGCAAATAACAGCTTTCTAGGACTAATGGTCTCTCGGAAAAGACGGTGACGACGGGTGGACAGACAGACAAACAGGCAGACAATTGAAACTTTAAGGGTTTTGTGGTTTCTTGTCTTACTACGAAACCCTAAAAAGGCTTTTATCACATCATACTTAAATTAAATATGTTATATAACCATATTCTTGGTATTGTAGGTTTGCGAAATGACTTTGGAAGCAGCAGACACAGGAGACAGTGATGGTGAGGCCGCAGCTGATAATGATGATGACGATGAAGAGGATGATGAGGATGGCGAGGCTGAGGACATGGAGCAGTTTCAGGAGTCAGGGCTACTGGATGAAGTGGATCCAGTGAGTTTACATAATTATTATTATTTAATAGTGTATGCCAGATCATTTTTCCTTTGAATGAATTAAGTTTGGTAAAGATCTTAAAATACAATGCCTCAATATGAACAAGGCAAGCGCACATCGATAGGAAAGGAAAGAAAGAGTAAGTACAAGAACCTAATTACTTTGTAAGTAACAAAATGCATAAAGATTTAGGATTATATGGTAAGAATACTGTAGAAAAATAAATTCTAAAAAATAGACTAATCTAACCAGCCTGATGTATCCCACTGCTGGGAAAAGGCCTCCCTTGTGCTTTTCCACTCATCCCGGTCTAGGGCTTCTGTCCGTTAATCTGTGCAATGCGCATCCAGCCATCTCCGCCTCTCTTTCACCTGTTTCCTTCTCATCTCCGACCATGAGACAAATAAGAAATAGATCAAGAAAGAAATCATATTAAAATTTATATTTTGTAATGATCTATCTGGGGCACTGCACAAATCACTGAGCATAATGTTGTTTACATTTAATGTTTACATCTGCTATCAGTGCCTATTGCCATTATCAGTAAAGTAATAACAGGATTAATATAAGTATGTTTTCAAAGAAGTGAATTACCTTATCACGTTACGGTTCCGGTGGGATTCGAACCCACGTCCGTCAAATCAATACTTGACGCTTCCTTAAGCTGGAAGTGCTTTGACCGCTAAGCTACAGAACCCATGTCGACGCTGACACGGCCCTCCAAGTGTCGCAGCAGGCCAATGCCGCCCTCACCTATGTCCGGGACTGGGGTGTCAAGAATAAGCTTAGCTTTGCACCACATAAAACCAGCGCCATGGTCATAACTCGAAAGCTTAAATATGACACTCCGATCCTGAACATGGGAGGGGTCGACATAGATATGAAGGATGATCCTGGGACTCACCATAGACAACAAGCTTACGTTCAGTGCCTACACTGCAAATGTTTGCATCAAGGCATTGAACATATACAAGCAGTTGTCTAGAGCCGCCAGGGTCAGCTGGGGACTCCATCCCGAAATAGTCCGTATTATCTACACTGCGACGGTGGAGCCAGTTATCACGTACGCAACCAGCGCGTGGGCACCAGCGACGCAGAAATTGGGCATCCAACGCAAGCTTAACGCAGTCCAACGAGGGTTCGCTCAAAAGATCCCCCTGAACTCGGTTCTAGTGCTGGCCGGGCTGCTTCCCCTTGACCTCCGAATACAGGAGGCAGCCGCTCTGTACGAGGCAAGAAGGGGCATACCACGACCGGCGCTGGGAGATCGGCAGGTGGAGCGGTTCACACCATACGCTCAAACATCACACCCAGGAGTAAAACGTTAAAGAGTTTGGCGAACCAGGCACAGGTAGACCTGCATAACCACCACGTAGTGAAAATATACACGGACGGCAGCAAACTTGAGGGTGACGTCGGAACAGCCCTATCCATTTGGAAAGGAGAAGCCGAGACCAAAAAAACCCTAAATCTAAGACTGCCGTCCCACTGCACCGTCTATCAGGCCGAACTCTATGCACTATGGAAGGCTACTGGAGTAACCCTCAAACGCTCAAAATCTAGCTTCGGGATCTACAGCAACTCCAGGTCCGCACTGGAGACAATTGTGAATCCGAGCTCCTTCCATCCCTTAGCCGTGGAGGCCCGTGCCAACATTGACACGAGCAGACTCCAAAACAAGTAAGTCTCCTTGTTCTGGATCAAAGCTTACGCGGGATTGAAGGGGAATGAACGAGCTGACCAGGTGGCCAAGAAAGCTGCCCTCAACAAAAAAAAGCGCCCAGGTTACGACTTGTGCCCGGTCTCATTTGTCAAGCGTCAGATCCGCCTGGAATCGCTTGACAAATGGAACCAAAGATATAAGTCAGGTGGAACTGGTAGAGTTACCAAACTTTTCTTACCCGACGCCTTGGCGTGGAAGCATACAACGTAGTACGCAAGATAGAGCCAACATACCTAACAACGCATGTCATGACGGGGCACGGTGGACTCTCCGAATACTTGTGTAGGTTCAAGTGTAAGGAGAGCCCAGCGTGCATATGTGAACCAAACTCAGTAGAATCACTGGAACGCATCCTAACAGAATGCCCAGTCTTCACTCTTAAAAGACACGATATCGAAAACATCTTAGCAAAATGGAAAGTAATAACTTCTGTTCATTTTTATTTGACAGGCATAAGAGAAGTTTGTTTGTTGGATATTGTGTAGATTTATTTAAAATTGTAATAAATAGGAATAGATAAATAAATAAGCTAATGTTTTTCATATATTTATAGAATATATGCCAAAAACATTTACTATGATAAAATTGTGTATAACTTAGAATGTAAACATAGATAATAAGCCTATTAATTATAAATCGACGAACCTACAAAATGTAAATCAGATATATTTAAAATTGTATAAACTAGCGCTTACATGGGTTCTGTAGCTTAGCGGTCAAAGCACTTCCCTTTATTAATATGGGGCACAGTTGTGCCCCACGCGTGTGGTCACGTTCCAAACTACTGCGCGAGTATCGGAGTGTTAAGGAAGCGTCAAGTATCGATTTGAAGAACGTGGGTTCGAATCCCACCGGAACCGTAAATATTTTGATAAGGTTATTCATTTCTTTGAAAATGTGAAATTCTTCCTAAGTGTGGTTAAACACTATAAAAATAACAAACTATAGAATACGAGTAGTAAGTCTTATCATATCTGGCTGGCCCTGGTCATGTTTCAATTTTATAAATTGCAGATAAAGATAATTTCCTGCCATGTGTCCATGCCATAACCACCAAAATATTCACTTGATTAACATTTTAACAGCAGCGTTATGATTAATAGCAAGGCTTTTCACATCTATTATAGATGATTTATACATCATCAGTAACTGGTGTTCATGCTGTATGGGACGCTCCAGTGCCTGGAACATTGATAGATGGATTAGGATTGCCCAGCACCTATACCATCCTTCCAGCTTTGTCGGCTATTAGTCGGAAGATAGAACAGGTCTATATGTCTGAAGCTGACTAAGCCGCGGGTTTCCTCGCGATGTTTTGCTGCACCATTAGATCTCGTGTAGAATGTGCACATACAATTGCATGAAAGATAAAATTGGTGTACGGCCGGCATTGGAAGTATTTAAGTATTGGATGAAAGGAGCAAAAACAAACTAACAACAATTTAAATTACCTAACCTGTGTGTAGTATAAGAAATATAAATTAATAGTACCTAACTTAGAAATTAAAGCCCTTTTTAAATTTATCTAGTATATTAAAAGTTATACAACAGGAATTCTTACCCAATAGATAAGGCTTACATACCCTGTTAAGTTTTAATATAATTATAACTATTTGCATATAGCCCGGTTTGCAACACAATTCTGAGAGAGATAAGTTCTGCTTACCATTATCTCTGGGTATCATTATTTAGCATATGTAATTATACATAGAAAACACTTAGACCCGACACAAACATCTGCAGATAAAGCAACGTCTCGCACTGCGCTCGCCAACCCGCCTGCCAGGCGTGGTGAGTACGGCAACTATCCCCTCATCATTCTTAATAGGAGATCCATGAGGGAGGCCTATGTCCAGCAGTCGACGTTCTACGGCCGAGATGTTGATGTGGAAAGGAAATACTTTCTGTCCCGCGGCGGGAATCGAACCCGAAGCCTCTTGCGTCTCAGTCGACTATTAAACCCACTGCGTCTGGGCCTTCGCCATCAAATTAACGATATCTCAATTCCAGTCCACAGCGCTAGCGCCTAGCAAGGAGGTGAAGCCGAAAGGCGAGAAGTCGAGACAGGGCGAGGGCGACGAGATCGTCAAGACGCGCACGTACGACCTGCACATCACCTACGACAAGTACTACCAGACGCCGCGCCTCTGGCTCGTCGGGTACGACGAGGTGAGCCACTTCATTGAATAGTGCTGCACACTCCACAACCACTGTCCAGCCCCCAAGTTGTGGTGTGGCTACTGCAAGGGAGTGACGTCGACGGGATCGTCAAGACGCGCACGTGTGACCCGCGACAAGCACTACGGTGGGTGTGATGGATGATAGAGTTAGAACGGAATCTTTCCAACTCCGTCAAACGTAACGACCGAGTTAGGTTCTTCCGGTCGCGTCTTTTCTAACTCGCATCAGAAGTGAACAGATTCAATTATGTACTGTATTCTATGAATTTGTGTTGTTTTATTTGCGTCAGTAAGGTCCATGCTGCCGCACTAAATAATAATATGCGGGTAAGAAGCGGAGAAGAATCCCTTCGTTGAACCTTCCCGTGTTGTTCCAGAGCCGCACTCTGCTCAGCGTGGAGCAGATGTACGAGGACGTGTCGCAGGACCACGCCAAGAAGACCGTCACCATGGAGGCGCACCCGCACCTGTCGGGGCCCAGCATGGCCTCCGTGCACCCCTGCCGGTACCGGGACCGCTTGTAACCTATCTATCATCTCAGCCTTCACAGACCGTCACCATGGAGGCGCACCCGCACCTGTCGGGGCCCAGCATGGCCTCCGTGCACCCCTGCCGGTACCGGGACCGCTTGTAACCTATCTATCATCTCAGCCTTCACAGACCGTCACCATGGAGGCGCACCCGCACCTCTCCGGGCCCAGCATGGCCTCCGTGCACCCCTGCCGGTACCGGGACCGCTTGTAACCTATCTATCATCTCAGCCTTCACAGCCAAGCACTGAACACGAGGGGTTGTTCCCATACTCCATATTATTGCGCTACTGCGCTCCGGTATGCCGATACAAGGAAAGAAGCTGCTGCCCTTGGCAGACTTACTGCATCGAGCATAGGCAAGAGAGGAGGGTCAACATTCGATGATGATGATAGTACTAGGAATAACCAGGAATTAAGCACTCAAACACACATTCGTCCGTTTAAGGACAAGGTCAGGTAGAATTAAACTCTGTACACTTTCCAATAACAACACTATATTTTCACATGTGTTCCTTCCTCTCTGACTCAACTAAGACTGACGGTCGTGCCCGCCGGTAACCGTTACGCAGTAGCACGTGATTGGCCGACGTCTCTCATTCGTCATCGCCTGCGATTGGCTACATTACGATTTGTCAGTTGATAACACCCAGATCCGAGACATATAATAGACATCTGCTGGAAAAAGGCAAACATTTAATTTAATCATCATCATCATTCCAGCCGTCTTACGTCCACTACTGAACACAGGCCTCCTTCATGGATATCCATGAGGGGTAGTTGCCATACTCGCCACGCTTGGCAGGCGGGTTGGCGAGCGCAGTTTGCGATGTTAATACACGGGAAGACGCTGACGCTTCCGGAGGTATCCCTTAGCAGGCTCTTACTGCATCCACGGGCATGAGAGGAGGGGTAACATTCTTCTGCCGGCACCCCACGGCAATAATTAATTTAATAGTTTGTTGTATCTCCTTACCAGGCATGCAGAAGTGATGAAGAAGATCATCGAGACAGTGACAGAGAGCGGCGGCGAGATGGGCGTCCACTCCTACCTGATAGTTTTCCTCAAGTTCGTGCAAACCGTCATCCCGACCATTGAGTACGACTTCACGCAGAACTTCTCCATGAACTAGACGCTAGACCGTATACGTATAGCTTTAAAGTTCAATGTCGACCAACTGTGAAATTAATGTAACGTAATGCTTTCAATAGTCACATGGCCATTATAGACTTGCTGCTGTGAAAATTTTTGTTGTGTGTAATTGTTGGTTCAAGGTCACAGCTCATTAGGAAGCTTCAGACCGAAGCGATCGGCAGGGTGATTACGTATCTCGCGACAGGTTTTGCAACAGGCAATTGACAGCAATATTGCTGTCAAATGTCAATTATGTATTAGAGAACAACAAGGAATTGATATTTGACAGCAATATTGCTGTCAATTGCCTGTTGCAAAACCTGTCGCGAGATACGTAATCACCCTGCCGGTGACCATACAAAGTTTATGTAGTGAGCGGATATCCAAAGAAGTTCATATAAAGAATACTAACCGCAAGAGACGAGGCGGTGCTGGTCGTCCGGCCGATTTCGTATTTCGCGACAGGTTTGCAACAGGCGTAAATCTCGCGATCATCGCTGTCATAGGTCAATTTTGTACTATTTAGCAGCATGAAATTGACGTTTGATAGCGATGATCGCGAGATTTACGCCTGTTGCAAACCTGTCGCAAGATACGTAATCAGCCTGCAGGTGCGAGTGGGACAAATGAGCTTTGACCTATAAGGTTTCTCAGTGACAATTAAATATGGATATCATAATTTTTTTGTAGTTACAAAATCGTCATATAAGCAAATACAGCCGACATAAAAGACTTGTGAGGTGATCCATATAAAAATGATATTATAATCGATTATAGATAGGTGTAACAAAATTTGAATCTTGCCCCATTATCAAACTGAATACTAATAGCAGTCACATATCAATCCAATCGTCCAGCACGCGACCACTGATGTCAGCTATTATCGTCTTTTTTTCACATTAATAATATACATTTAACCGGGTATTTAACGCGTAAATTACTAATTTTTAAAAACTGTGATTACTCACGTAGTATTACAACGTCGAAGATTATTCCGTCGCGTTTCGACTGGATTGCTCCCGTCATGGTCCCGGGAAGACCATTTAGGCGACAAACACGCGGTTACATGCATAATGAAATAAAAATCTTATCAAAAATTTACTATTCCGGTGGGATACGTACAAACGTCCGTCAAATTTATCCTTGACGCTTCCTAAAGCCGGAAGAGCACAACCCGTGTCGGTACCGCTAAAATTCTTGATAATGTGATATCGGTTGAACACTGATAAGAGCGCCATCTACAGGTAACTACTAGAGTTCTCCTGTTAATTGTCTGAAATAGCATTCAGTAGCAATGACTAGAGATGTCGCTATAGCTTATTCCATAGTTTGTAATTTTTATTGTGTTTATCCACAATTAGGTAGAACATTTTCAAGGAAATTAAAAAAAAATATAGGTTTTTCATTTCCTTGAAATGTGCTTACCTTAGTGTGATGAAACACTATAAAAATTACAATCTATATTAAATATGTCGACTATAATGTCTTATCAAAATAATGTCATAGTTGTTTCTCTATCCTTGTCGTCCCGAGGTCGCTACATGCTTGAGCTGAAGCGAAAGTGTTTTTGTTCACATTGTTTCGCATTTCAAGAATCAAATAGCTTTTATCCAATAGCAATGCTGGCACAAATACCCCGCTACGTGTATTGTAATATTTATATGAGGAAAGACTGTCAGTTTAATTTCATTAGGTACATTCCTGAAGCGCCATATTATATTTTTGCATATTTAGATATTTATCAAATTAATACTAGATATTTTGGTGCACATAATGTATGTGTTTTGGAATGTTATAGTCATATTTTGGCATTTTATGTGTGGTCGTCAAGCATACAAAGTATGATTTTAGTGTAGTGTTTATTTGTGATGTATCGTCGTGCATTGTTGTTTTAAGTTTTTAATAAAAATGTTATTTTGCTACATACTTGTTTTTATCTATTGTTACTAGTTTGGTTCACCAGTAAAACACATTATTATTATAATAATTTATTGATACATATCACTTGATAATTATTATGTACAAATCACATTTTCTTTACATTACGTACACTAATAAAATATAAATCAGTTCCTACATTATTATAAAGCCCTTTGCACTACAAACAACATATCATAGAGGACCCACTGCAAATCTTGGAGTCTTTTCACCACAGCGGTTATTTTTCTTTTCGTCACTAAGCCCTTCTTGTAGTGATAACCCACATAGCCCCGACATGAAAATATTATTGCATCGTTATACTAAGATACATTGTATGTCGAAATATACTAAATACTGGCCAAAGATTGGGCCTAAGTGATTGAAAGGAGCCAGTGGCGTTTATTTTATAACTACTTATTGTACACCATTACAGTAATATTAGCGCAACACAAATTATGTCTATATCAACATTTAAACCATGCTATCCAAAACTCCAAAGGTTATCTCTAATTATTTTAAAACTGGATATATATATAGGACCGTTATCTTTGGATACATTCAACAATCACAGTAAACCATTGACGCACTAGGAGCTATCAAATCTCTAATATTACTGACCATATCACCACTCGAGCATTGTTCCCGCACCATTAATCCATCACTCGCGCTTACTTCTAGCTAACTTAGAACCGCTGCCTTATTTTGTGTTTGCTGTACGAATCGTAGGATTGTCTACATCGGAATCAATGCACACTGAGCGTTTCCACCACATTCGAGCACACGTTGAAAATATTGAATGGACACGCTACGTCCGTTGAATATTATCTGGTATATTTTTTGGGTAACCACAATGATTCCGATGCCGGCGACCGCAGTGTTAAACAATAAGGCCAAAACACAACGCGATGTGTGCCAAAAGTATCAATTTTGGCTTCACTTCTATTTCGTTATCTTTGGTTTTATAGGTTTCATAATATTTCTTCAAAATATACTTTCCTTAGTTTGTAACTACAAAACTTGGCTAGTACATTCAGGCCCAAACGATCCACTGTTGTTATTTTACTACAAGTAAAAGGAATAGTTTATTCCACTAGTCACCCAAAGATGACGAAACAGAATCAATTAATTTAGCTAATAAATAATACTTTTCTTTGTGAATGTTACATCATCTACCAAAAATAAACTTTCTTCATATTAACATAAGGTACAAAACTATCTAGACGGATACGAACAATTAAACTAATATACTTTCAGATTGTACTTTTACAAATTCCCTTTGAAAATAAGACAATCATCAAAACACTAATTCAATAATCAAAAATAGTAAGACTATTTCTCAAACATGGATTAATATTTATTGATACAATGTTTTTGTTTATTAACATAATTTTCACATCATAAATCGATTATATTTTAATTATAATTTACAATAAAATTTCCACAATAAGATTATATAAAAAAATTCAATTATCTACCAAACGAACTCACTGGTTAGTTAATTATTGTGAATTTAGATTTACATTGGGGAATGTCATTATGATAATTCTAACTATTTAATTTGTAAAGACATTTATATTTAAAACGTTATAGTATAACCAATAGGAACCCATCCATAAATAACGTCTTTATGCGTGACAAAGTGCGGCTTGACCTTGCGACAAGAAGGAAGGGCCTTCTTGTCACAGATAATTCAAATTTTTTTAATGTGACGTCCCGAATTACCCACTCCTTGTCATGTCGTCGACTCCCTCACTTCCCCTTAACGTGTAAGGTAATTGTGACAAAAAGGGAGTGCCTTCTTGTCACAGCTAATTTTAATTTTTTTTTTTTAATTTTATGTCGTCTACCCCCACACTTTATTAACACATATTTAAACGGGTATTTATCGCGCTATTTACCTTTATTATTGCCCGACGTTTCGACAGGATTGCACCCATCGTGGTCCCGGGAAGACTTAAAAACAACAAAAAACAACAAAAAAAATACCCGTTTAAATATGTGTTAATAATGTGTCGTGATCGCGAAAGTTTAAAAAAGACTACCCCCACACTCCCTCAATGTGTAAGGTAATTTATGGATAGCCTCTTATTTATTTGTGGAGAAATAGGCATTCTCAACCGACTTTACTTCAATCGGATTTCATTTCTAAACGGCAGTGTGTTAGCCATTAAAAGAAAACTCTCGTATTTACTTATCGCACTTTAACTCACTTTTCGCTTCTTGTAGAAATATACCTCCAATGTACAATTTCGCCATCGTGTGTATAATACTCTCTGGGACTTTTCTGCTGGCGTTTATTGTTTTCAATTTCAAGGTTGAGCATTTGTCTGTATTATAATCACACTTGGCGGCGCTCAAACAACTTGTGATGTGTTTGAATACGCTCGTGGAAGGTTCCATCGTCTTCTGTTTCCTCAAAGCATATCCTCAACCTGCCGATAGTCAAATCTACGATTTGTGTGGCACAATAGCGACCAGTCTAAGCAGAGCCAAGGATAGCAGCTTGTCCAAAGGATCCAGGGTTCCCCGTTGCAGCCATTTGGGGATGGTGGTGCGCGCGTGGCTGAAGCCGAGCTTCTGCAGGATGTAGTCCACGCCGTATGGCTCGATGGACTTGCCGGCCCACGAGAGTAGTCTGAAAAGGGGAGAACATACATAAAGTCGCACTTGTCTTACCTAGAGAGATTTTTTATCTGTTTGTATAAAATGTTTGGATCAGTTCTTAACTAACAAAGCGGCAGCAGGCCTTCGAAATGCGAGTTAGGTTCGTGTACTAAGGGTTACCACAACACTACGTGAACACCAAATTTTACTCGCCACTTTTTACGGTTCTTGACAAGGACGTCTTAGTGATAAGAGTTCCGTTGACATTTATTGCGAATCCTACTAACTACAAATTAATAATGAATATCTTCGCCGGCAATTATTATTATTATAGTAACTATTAGCATCTTACATTGCGATAATAGCCAAACTGATCAAATAGTAATACTACCTTTGTGCGCCTGCAAATGTCAAACATGTTGTTACAAAACACTTATTTCATCATATAAACTTACACAATGTATAAGCAAATACATAATGTTTGTCTTTACCTGACGGTGGGCTCGAGATGCCACGTGATGCAGCGGTAGTCCCGGTAGTCCTGCGCGGCCAGCGGGGGCCGGGCGGCGTCCGCGCCCGCCGCCCCCGCGCTGCTGGAACCCTCGCCCGCCGCCCGGCATCTGTATAGGAACACACGTCTCTTACCTGACGGTGGGCTCGAGATGCCACGTGATGCAGCGGTAGTCCCGGTAGTCCTGCGCGGCCAGCGGGGGCCGGGCGGCGCCCGCGCCCGCCGCCCCCGCGCTGCTGGAACCCTCGTCCGCCGCCCGGCATCTGTACAGGAACACACGTCTCTTACCTGACGGTGGGCTCGAGATGCCACGTGATGCAGCGGTAGTCCCGGTAGTCCTGCGCGGCCAGCGGGGGCCGGGCGGCGCCCGCGCCCGCCGCCCCCGCGCTGCTGGAACCCTCGTCCGCCGCCCGGCATCTGTACAGGAACACACGTCTCTTACCTGACGGTGGGCTCGAGATGCCACGTGATGCAGCGGTAGTCCCGGTAGTCCTGCGCGGCCAGCGGGGGCCGGGCGGCGCCCGCGCCCGCCGCCCCCGCGCTGCTGGAACCCTCGTCCGCCGCCCGGCATCTGTACAGGAACACACGTCTCTTACCTGACGGTGGGCTCGAGATGCCACGTGATGCAGCGGTAGTCCCGGTAGTCCTGCGCGGCCAGCGGGGGCCGGGCGGCGCCCGCGCCCGCCGCCCCCGCGCTGCTGGAACCCTCGTCCGCCGCCCGGCATCTGTACAGGAACACACGTCTCTTACCTGACGGTGGGCTCGAGATGCCACGTGATGCAGCGGTAGTCCCGGTAGTCCTGCGCGGCCAGCGGGGGCCGGGCGGCGCCCGCGCCCGCCGCCCCCGCGCTGCTGGAACCCTCGTCCGCCGCCCGGCATCTGTACAGGAACACACGTCTCTTACCTGACGGTGGGCTCGAGATGCCACGTGATGCAGCGGTAGTCCCGGTAGTCCTGCGCGGCCAGCGGGGGCCGGGCGGCGCCCGCGCCCGCCGCCCCCGCGCTGCTGGAACCCTCGTCCGCCGCCCGGCATCTGTACAGGAACACACGTCTCTTACCTGACGGTGGGCTCGAGATGCCACGTGATGCAGCGGTAGTCCCGGTAGTCCTGCGCGGCCAGCGGGGGCCGGGCGGCGCCCGCGCCCGCCGCCCCCGCGCTGCTGGAACCCTCGCCCCACGCGCCGCGCCCGCTGCCCGGCATCTGTACAGGAACACAAAGTTACTTACCTTATACATAAGGGGCTTAAACCTATAATTATTACGGGAGCACCTTTCTGTTATTCGTGTGCACAGTGTGACCCTGTGAAAATTATCCTATATATATAAACAATGGATGGAAACGAGACGGCCTCGAGGCAGACCACCTGCCAGATGGGCGGACGATCTGGCCAGGGTTGCCGGACGACAGTGGATGAGACTTGCACAGGACCGTTTACGTTGGCGTGCTGAAGAGGAGGCCTATACCCAGCAGTGGGTGTCAACGGGCTGATATGATGATGATGATGATGATATAAACAAAGAAACTATGCCAATTTAGTACATCTAAGACTTAATTGGGTTATTTCCTTAGATCGGTAACTTTATACATAATAATTATTATAAACGATTTAAGACTTTTATAAGACTGCACATTAGCTACATGAATCTACTGTGGTCAAGTAGTGTCCAGCCAGTAGCATCCATGGGAGTGTATAGTCACCAGGCGGTCCTTCTCCTTGATGTAGGAAGATATGGGAGTGTATAGTCACCAGGCGGTCCTTCTCCTTGATGTAGGAAGATATGGGAGTGTATAGTCACCAGGCGGTCCTTCTCCTTGATGTAGGAAGATATGGGAGTGTATAGTCACCAGGCGGTCCTTCTCCTTGATGTAGGAAGATATGGGAGTGTATAGTCACCAGGCGGTCCTTCTCCTTGATGTAGGAAGATATGGGAGTGTATAGTCACCAGGCGGTCCTTCTCCTTGATGTAGGAAGATATGGGAGTGTATAGTCACCAGGCGGTCCTTCTCCTTGATGTAGGAAGATATGGGAGTGTATAGTCACCAGGCGATCCTTCTCCTTGATGTAGGAAGATATGGGAGTGTATAGTCACCAGGCGATCCTTCTCCTTGATGTAGGAAGATATGGGAGTGTATAGTCACCAGGCGGTCCTTCTCCTTGATGTAGGAAGATATGGGAGTGTATAGTCACCAGGCGGTCCTTCTCCTTGATATAGGAAGATATGGAAGTGTATAGTCACCAGGCGGTCCTTCTCCTTGATGTAGGAAGATATGGGAGTGTATAGTCACCAGGCGGTCCTTCTCCTTGATGTAGGAAGATATGGGAGTGTATAGTCACCAGGCGGTCCTTCTCCTTGATGTAGGAAGATATGGGAGTGTATAGTCACCAGGCGATCCTTCTCCTTGATGTAGGAAGATATGGGAGTATATAGTCACCAGGCGGTCCTTCTCCTTGATGTAGGAAGATATTTTTTTTTTTATTTTTATTTTATTTGTTTCACAAAATCCAACAGCCTTTAGTAACAATTAAAAAAAAACTTAATTTTAAGACTTAAGGCCAATACAGGACTTACATTTTATACATTGGCAAATTAAATAAGACAGAAATTAAACTTATTTATTAACAGAGTTATAAAAGATATCTAAAGTGCAAAAGGTTTATACATAAGTAGCTACATAAAAAAAAACTACATAACAATTCTGTGTTAACTAATCTAAAAATATGCTTAAATAATGTATAAAATAGAAAAAAAAATATTACAATATATATATATAAAAACACAAATAAGTTTACATATATAAAGCAATTATATAGTACGAGTGTAGTAACATCCATAGTAAAAGTCCATAGTACTTATACAAAATATGTTTCCTGTATCTATTTTATTTTCTTTATTTATTATTATCCTCCAAAATTTTCAAAATGTCTCTTAAAAGTTCCTTTTCTATTGTGAAATACATCACATGAGTAAAACTGTGTGTTATATATTTTTTTAATTCTATTTATTATTGAAAACTGAGCATAATTAGTTGATGAGTGTGAAATATTGAACAACTTAGTATGTCTAGTACGACATTTAGGTGTACAAAATTGTAAAACTTTCTCTAAGAATTCTGGACAGTCGATGAGCCCGTGACATAAACCATGTAAAAAGGACATATCCAAGAACGTACGTCGATTTTGAAGGCTAGTAAGGTTATGATAAGTGCAAGAGTCCTCATAACTTTGTAAATAAAGGCATTTCTTGTGATTGAGATATTTAGTAAACTTGCGTTGAATACGTTCTAAGTCACTGATATGCGTAAGATAATGTGGATTCCAAACTGTACTGCAGTACTCGAGGATACTTCTGACATATGCGAAGTAAAGCATCTTGATAGAAGCGGTATTTGAAAAAGACTTGCTAATGCGTTTTATAAATCCTAGGCTTTTAAATGATTTATTTTTAATAGAGTTTATATGTTCTGAAAAAAGAAGTTTTTCATCCATCATAACACCTAAGTCTTTAACTACGTTTGTTCTTTTAATGCTCGTATTACTCAATCTATACTCAAATGTAGTCATATTTCTCTTCCGAGTAAACGAAATAACACAACATTTACTCACATTTATACCTAGACGATTTAAAGCATAGTAATTTCCGAGCCTATCCAGATCAGTTTGTAATTTCTCACAGTCCAATTTGTTATTCATTTTTAGAAAGATCTTTGTATCATCCGCATACATAAGGTATCTCGAGTCTCGCAAATGCTTTCCAATATCATACAAATAGCATGCATACAACAATGGGCCAAGTATGGAACCCTGCGGGACGCCTGACTTAATTTCTATATAATCTGACCGATAGCCTCCAACTACAACTGTCTGAGATCTTTTCCACAAGTATGACTCCATCCATCTTAATAAATTACCCCGAATGCCCAGTTCATAAAGCTTACGCAGCAATATAATATGGTCTACACGATCAAAGGCTTTTTCAAAATCTGTGTAGACCACATCAACCTGTGA
Source organism: Pasiphila rectangulata (assembly GCA_963082625.1). Classification (NCBI taxonomy): domain Eukaryota; kingdom Metazoa; phylum Arthropoda; class Insecta; order Lepidoptera; family Geometridae; genus Pasiphila; species Pasiphila rectangulata. The sequence goes on along the minus strand of OY720238.1, from coordinate 22,220,173 downwards.
ACCTCCATCCATATTCGTTGCTACGTAATCCATAAATACACCTAAATTTGTAGTGGTAGAGCGTCCTTTAACAAAACCGTGTTGCTCAGAGGGTATGGAATGCGAAACAACAGGATACATATGCATATGTACTATTCTCTCAATGAGTTTGCTGAGCACGTTGAGGATTGATATGGGTCTATAGTTTTCTACAGAAGTTTTAGAGCCTTTTTTATGGATGGGTACAACGTATGCCTTCTTCCAAATATTAGGGAAGTGACCTTCGTGGAACGATCTGTTAAAAAGAAGAGCAATGGGTGCAGCAAGTGACTTGGCGCATTTGTGGAAGAAGACAGATGGAATGCTGTCGCTACCTGATCCCTTCGTTGTGTCTAGATCTCTTAATAATTTATATGCTGTTTCAGATGTTATTGTTATATCATTTACCAAATAAGAATGGGATTGGGAATCACAAGTAGAGGAAATACCATCGGTACTGATAGGTGTGCTGAAGTTACCTTTAAAAAAGTTATTAAAAGCACAACATATTGCTGTTGGTTCGTTTAACTGGGAAACTCCGTAAGTCATTTGCTGAGGGAAACTAGTTGTATTTTTATGCTTAGATTTAACGTAGCTCCAGAAGATCTTTGGATTGGATTTTATTTTATCTTCAACAAAGGCTATATAGGATTTCAGACACTCACCTTGTATTATTTTTTGTCTTCGTCTTAGTTCTCTAAAATCTGCATAATCTATTGGATTACGGTATTTTTTCCAGTTGGCGTGTAATTTATTTTTCTCTCTAATGACATGAATAAGTGCTCTACTGTACCACGCTGGATATGAGTAATTACCACTACAGCTTACATTGGGGACATAATTATCTATAAGTTCATACAGTATGGAATAAAATCTATCAATTACGTATTCGAGATTATTATCGGTCGTTATAAAGGACCAGTCCTGTTCTAATAGTAAATTATTGATACTCAAAAAGTCTGCACGATTAAATTGATGTTTAATTCTAGGTCGGGATTTGAGCATGGGTACAAATATATCAGAAACTGTAATATGTAAAATAGGATGATGCGATTCTTCAGGTACCAGAGCGATATTAGAAATTTCAACTTTAAGTGGAAAAACAGAAAAAAGTAAATCTAGGATATTATTACTAGTATTTTTTAGCCTATTATATTGGGAGAGACCTGCAAAGCTAAAGTATAATAACAGTTCGGTTGCCGCTTGTTGCACATCTACAGGTCCCCTCTTCAGTACTTGAGGTTCACCAGACGACCAATCAATGCATGGCAGATTAAAATCTCCGACAACAATAAAATTATCGTCGGGAAGTTCATCACGCACTTTGGAAATTATATCTATGAGGGAAAGAATACGCGAAGGCAATCTTGAGTTAGGAGGTATATATATTACTGCAATGTGAACGTCATTATCGGTGCCAATGTTTCTAGCCGGAATTGTCACCCATGTGCATTCCGGGTCACTACTTTCCCAATCTAGACGTTGACGCGCTTGTAATTGAGGTCGACATAGTAGCATAACTCCACCCCCAAGCGATTTACGATCATTCCTAAAAACACAGTATTTACCGTCACAAAGTTCTGCGTCGAATATTCCATCATGAAGTGAAGTCTCTGTAATCATTACAATGTCAGAGTCACAAACCAGTATATTTTTATAAAATTCATCAAGTTTTGTTCGAAGTCCATTAACATTTTGATAGTAAAGCTTTAGTTTTTTACCTGAACTAGCCATTTTTGTTTGTTAAAAAGTATGCAATACTGGTGGCAACTATATACTCGTAACATAAAATATGTATATAATAAATAACAACTTTCCATTAGGTGTCTCATCATAAATATCATGCTATAAAACACAGAACTAGAAATAATAATAACATTTATCATAAAGGAACATTGTGGCTTAGGATTATTAATTTGAAAACTGTGTAAAGTATAACCTAAAAATACGTGATACAAGAAATTTAACACTAAAGAGACTATTAAACTATTTTGACTAATTCTGATGTTGAGGTAATTAGTATGGGCGGCGAGACCTCGTTTCTTCGCACATAAATGCGGCAGTTTTTTGTCCAAATAAATTTAAAATTGGCCTCCTTGGCTTTCTGTTTACAAGAACTTAGCAACATTTTATTTTGCCTTGTGAGATGTTCATTTATAAAGACCCGATTAGTCTCCCCTCCCAATCCCAATTCCTTAGCATTTAAAAGGCGGTGTTTTCGAGCAGCTGCCACAATATGATCCTTGAAGATGCGTTGTTTCAAACGGACAACGATGGCGCGTGGAATAGAGGTTTTAGCAGCATGTCGCGGTTGTACACGGTGTGCAAACTCGATATCCGATGCTTCAATGGTAACACCGATATGTTGAGCAACTTTCAGAGCAATAGCAGAGGTATTTTCTTCCTTACTTTCTGGAATGCCGATAAGCTTTATATTCTGCATCCTGGACCATTGCTGCTGCTTTAGATTTTCTTCTTCAATGGCCTTGATCCTCAATGTTTGTGTGGCGACGATCTCTTTAAGGGTTTTATTCTCCTCTTTGAAGCTTTTTAATTCTGAACTTGTAGATTCAAACAATTTCTTAAGGTCTAATAGTTCCTTTCGCAAATCATCATATTGTTTACTCACAAATGACAGGGACTCCTGATATCCAGAGCATTGAAGTTTAATTGAATCCAACCGCTCAGATAAACCATTGACACACGATTCAACAATAGATTTCATGTCCTTTTTGTCAGCATTCAACATTTCCTTCATTTTTTCTTCAGTTATGTAATTTACCGCAGTGGACGGCTTCTTACGCATAGTAACGTTACTTCCAGATAGCAGACATTCACTCTCCGTATCATCCATAACGATAGGTTTTGAGGAGCTTGATAGAACTGAGCGTACAGGGGTTTCAGAGTTGCCTGATTTTGGAATTTTACTATTGCACTCTTGGCATCTCCACTTACGCTTATTCTCATCATTTAAGGATTTATAACGTTTAGGCGAGAGATTTGCGCACTGAAGATCATATTTCTGATTACATCCTAGGCAATTCATGTACTTTTTATCGCATATTATTGCTCTACACCCGCTACATTTCTGTTTTTCCATTTCAGTACCGAAAATTACTCCTTGTGGAATTATAATAGCAAAGCGGGCTAGTCAATTATACCAACTTATTGACGCAGGTGCAATAGGGACACTAACAGTCGGGGCAATGGTCAAGGTCAGTTCGACGCAACGCAGCTGGCGATAAGCGAGTTGTAGGTTATAATGAAATGCCAAATACACTTATCCAAGGAAATGTTTTTGCTTGTTACTCACTGGATTTTGGGAGTATCGTTGTAAAAACTTCACAATTACGTAGTAAGTCACTTAAGGTACACTGTTCAATAAATTATTTGCGTTAAAAAGTACTGTTAACACCAAAATAAAGAATAATAGTAACACACAAAACGTATACAATGTTTACACTTTGTTTGCTGTCAGTGAATGGGAGTGTATAGTCACCAGGCGGTCCTTCTCCTTGATGTAGGAAGATATGGGAGTGTATAGTCACCAGGCGGTCCTTCTCCTTGACGTAGGAAGATATGGGAGTGTATAGTCACCAGGCGGTCCTTCTCCTTGATGTAGGAAGATATGGGAGTATATAGTCACCAGGCGGTCCTTCTCCTTGATGTAGGAAGATATGGGAGTGTATAGTCACCAGGCGGTCCTTCTCCTTGATGTAGGAAGATATGGGAGTGTATAGTCACCAGGCGGTCCTTCTCCTTGATGTAGGAAGATATGGGAGTGTATAGTCACCAGGCGGTCCTTCTCCTTGATGTAGGAAGATATGGGAGTGTATAGTCACCAGGCGGTCCTTCTCCTTGATGTAGGAAGATATGGGAGTGTATAGTCACCAGGCGGTCCTTCTCCTTGATGTGGGAAGATATGGGAGTGTATAGTCACCAGGCGGTCCTTCTCCTTGATGTAGGAAGATATGGGAGTGTATAGTCACCAGGCGGTCCTTCTCCTTGATGTAGGAAGATATGGGAGTGTATAGTCACCAGGCGGTCCTTCTCCTTGATGTGGGAAGATATGGGAGTGTATAGTCACCAGGCGGTCCTTCTCCTTGATGTAGGAAGATATGGGAGTGTATAGTCACCAGGCGGTCCTTCTCCTTGATGTAGGAAGATATGGGAGTGTATAGTCACCAGGCGGTCTTTCTCCTTGATGTAGGAAGATATGAGGTCGTGCAGGAACAGGAAGGCCTCCGCGTCCACCGACACGAAGATGTGGTCCTCAAACTCAGTTATGAAGCTGCATTCCACCACCGGCTTCTCGTCTGGAAAAGAGACAACGCATTTTTTTATTTTTAAATAATGAAAATTAATTGGCTGAGGCGTGACTCCATTATAATATCTGTATGAACAACTGTTGAAATGTTAAACATAATTTAGTGTATAGAACGTAAAATGGTTCCACTATTGGTTACTAGAGGCGCTGCAGGTCTTCAACCTGTCATCTACGTTTGCTTGGTGCAATCCAAGCGAAACGTCGGGAAATAATAAAGGTAATTTACGCGATAAATACCCGGTTAGATGTATGTTAATAATGTGTTGTGATCGCGAAAGTTTAAAAAAGGAATGATTTTAACAAAACGTAGATGACAGGTTGAAGACCTGCAGCGCCTCTAGTAGTACTGTATGTTGAACACCATCTATGAGCTATATTTCATTTTCACAACAACAAATATTTAGTAACAAATCCGCTAACCTATAACTAATGAGCGCTTGAAAAAACTCTGAAAATGATTTCGACACGTGTTTCGCGTCTCTACAAAGCATCTTCTGGAGAAATCGTCTCCCCGTTCGTCACGGAATACACTATAAACAACGGAAACGCAGAGGTAGTTGCTCAATAACGAACAACAGCTACGCTGCCTGCACGTGTTGCCTCTTCGACCGCCGAACAGAAAGTGGTAAGGTGCTGGTAAACACTACAACTCTTTCGTTCCTAATATCAGTGAGCCAGTGATAAGTGGGCCATCTTACCCCTAACAGAGCTGAAACCATATAATTTTTTCTACTAACTCTATGGCTTAAACAATATGGTCGCGCTGGTTAATTTTAACAACTTTTTGTGTCGTCATAGCAACGACGAGTTGTTGAATTGCGTTCATGAGTTTGGTAGACCGTTGTTAAAGTGCACTGAAGTTTAGCATCGCTTATAACTAGGGGTCCCGGCAGTTATTGCCCCTCCTCACGCCATCGATCATAACTGCAAAGTTATTGCGTCCTAACATGCAGCTGCGGCGCGAAGATCACTTCTCGCACGTTTATCTTGCGCGCCCTTCCTCTTGCGATCAGTATCAAGTGACTTTATTACTAGCTCTCGATCCTAGTATCAAGTTAAAAGTCGGTCATATGAAAAAGCTAAAGCATTTGATAAAAGACTACCGAAATTCTTACTCATAAACCAATCGGGTACATGAGTAAGAATTTCGCTAAGAAGCCGCTATAAACGATGAACATCGTCATGACGACCTATGTAGCGCAGGGGGCGAAGGTCCGCCTGCGACGCAGAAGTTGCTGGTTCGATTCCCGCCTCCGGAAAAATTCCTGTATGATCTGCAGATATTTGTTCTGGATGTTTTTCTACATAAAGAAAAATTATCTATGTAGTCTAATGTATAAAGTACCCATAACACAAGCTCTACTTAAGGTTAGATGATACTGTGAATTGTCCAGCATTCTTATTATTATTATCGTTAGCATAAGTAAGAGATAAGTCCTTACCGTTCTCAGTAGGGGGGTTTGTCTTCTGCAGTTGCTGCGTCCTGAGATGCAGCTGCAGCGAAGGCAGCGCGAAGATAACCTCTCGCACATGTTTATCTTGCGCGCCCTTTCTCTCTCGTTCCCGCTCGCGTTCTCTGTCCCGCTCGGTGCTGTTTGTGTTGCCGGCGCCCGTTTCGCGCTCGAGAGATGGGAATTGGTCGATGGCTGGAAAGATTTAGGTTAGATTGTGTGGACATAAATATTGAAACAGAACTTCCAGGTTGGTCACATTAGCCAGTGGCACGAACAGGTCAGTACGTCTGAAGCAGACTAAGCCGCGGTTTCCCTTACGATGATTTCCTTCACCGTTAAAGCACGTTTTAAATGTGCTCAGTTGAGTTTGGACCAACACGGCTCAACCACCATCTGTTTACGAGGTAGGCCTGTACACTATGATATACGAACAGATTCATTCACGTCGCCTTATTTCCTGTTAACGTAAGATTAAATGTTTGTTTCATTGTAAGTGGACGCGTCTATGTTTCGTTATTGCAAACTTTAAAAATAAGGAATGAAATGTGTGACTCACCGTCGATCTCGCTGTCGGCGAAGGCGTAGTTGACCCACTCGCGGTGCGTCTTGAACTGCGGCGGGAACAGGCGCGCGCGCGTCATGCGGCACACCGTGCCCACGGACTGGTGGCCGCCGCCCGCCGCGCGCGCCGGCCCGCCGCCCGCCGCGCCCAGGCTGGCCGTCAGCGACTGCACCACGTGCACCTCCAGCTCCTCTGACCAACACACCAACATGTTTACTGTATGCACGGTGCGTCTGGAACTGCGGCGGGAACAGGCGCGCGCGCGTCATGCGGCACACCGTGCCCACGGACTGGTGGCCGCCGCCCGCCGCGCGCGCCGGCCCGCCGCCCGCCGCGCCCAGGCTGGCCGTCAGCGACTGCACCACGTGCACCTCCAGCTCCTCTGATCAACACACCGACATGTTTACTGCATGAACGGCGCGGAGTTGCATACCCAGGTGCCGTGGAGTGCCCCCTCATGCCCGATTACGGGATAAATCAGCGCGCAGCGCGAAGCGTTCGGTAATGCACGTGCCACACACTGCTGTTTCGAATTACGTCATTCGCGTTGCGCGCGACTAGTTGTCGCCGCCGATACCACTATGGGCTCTAAACCGCTCAGTCAACGAGCTGTTGGCGTTTATAGTGCACGCCATCGACACCATGGACGAGGTCAGCATCCTGCAGATCTGCAAATCTAGTTTTGAAGAAGAGGAGGTTTGCAGAGGTAAGGCGATTCTGTTTCGAAGACGCCCTCCGATCCTGACGAGATTCCTGACTTCGTTGCTAAGGCGCTTCACAAGCTACCCCCTGTAACGTTTGATCACGTTGACGTGACTAGATTTCAATTCAATTTAAAAGGTTCTTTATTAACACATAAAAATAACAAGTTACAGTTCCAGTGTACATAAAATCCTAGTACTATAAAAACACATGAAATAAACCGTTTTTGAGCCAACATTTCGGCTATATAAAAACTTATGAAAAAATGCAATAGCAATATTAATTTAATTTAAATAACATAATGGTAGATAATACTAATAAACAGTTACTGACAAATAAGAACGTGTATGTTTTAGTACAACAACACACATAATATAAAATACATTATAATAGTATAAAAGATAGAATAAACTAACCAAAAAACATGTAATTAAGCTTTCAACTCAAATGTAGACGGTAGGCTAAATAATTTGTCAAGGCGCAAACTACATAGTATTACCATTTTTTGCTAGCAACAAGAACAATAGACCGGCGGCAGCGCTTATCTCTAACAGTGGCACGCAAAATGTCACTGCGGATCATGCATGTGTAAGCACCACATTCAACCTTATTTGTAACAACGAACGGGTGCAAGTCGTACGCACTACATGTACGAGAATGCACGCCACTATGCGCGCCCTGTACTTTTCTATTCATCGCACTCGAGGAACAAGTGATGGGGTAATTTATAACGATTGTAGTTATCGATGTAAGCTAATTTTTTTTTTTTTGCGAGATTTACCAATATTTTTTATAAATTTATTTTTGCTACATGGGTTACTATGGATATAAAACTTTTTTGAAATTTGATATATATATTCGAATAGTGTCGGGAAGTTTATCTTTATATGTAAACTATGAAGGTTAGTACGAAATGAAGTATTATAGGCATACTTAAGAGCTTTATTTTGAATGACTTGCAAGTGGTTATGATTAGTTTGGCACGTGCTACTCCAAACCGGGCAGGCGTAAGTTATACAGGGACGTACCAGGGTGCAGTAAATTCTCAGTTTTGTATTGCTACTAAGGCAGGAGTGTCTATTTAAAATGGGGCTAAGGGAATTTAGTGCTTTAGTTCCTTTAATTCGCAACTTGAGGGTGTTTTCGGTCCAGTTAAGTTTTCTGTCAAGAACTACTCCTAAGTACTTCACGCTGGACCTCCATGGAATGGTATGACCTTCCACTTTTAGTGTCCGGGTTGGTGAGGATCTTTGCCTAGAGAACATTATTGCCTCGGTTTTGGCTCCGTTCATTTTTAATTTCCACTTCTGGAAATAAGACGAAAGGCCATCTATAGACAGTTGGAGGCGGTCTATTATTAAGTCCGTATCATTTGACGAAGTGAACGTAGCCGTATCGTCGGCAAAGCAGGCCAGGTGGGTGCGTGTTTGAACGGGAATGTCATTAACGTAGAATAGGAATAATTGGGGGCCAAGTATAGATCCTTGAGGCACTCCAGCAGGTATTAATTTTGACGATGAACGGTAATTACCTAGATGAACCTGGAACGAACGGTTTGCTAGATATGATTTTATGATTTTAACTAAGGATGTGGGGACTTGGCTATTCATAAGTTTATGCAAAAGACCATTGTGCCATACAGTATCGAATGCTTTCTCAATATCAATTAGAAGCATTCCGGTTGACTCCTTCATATTCAGCCCGTGAGACACTGATTCGGCAACTCTGGCCAGCTGTTGAGTTGTTGAGTGAGCACGTCGGAAGCCGAACTGCTCTTGAATTAAGATGCTGTTGGATGTACTGATAAGGCGATGATAAATTATCTTTTCAAATAGTTTGCCAAGGCAGGGCAAAAGGCTGATTGGGCGGTAACCGGAGGGATCGCACAAGTCCTTACCCGGCTTGTGTATGGCTATTACTTTAGCTGTTTTCCAGGTATTTGGAAAATAATTCATTATAAGACAAGCATTAAAAACCTTACACAGAACAACCAAGCATTTTTGTGGCAGGTTCCTAATTAGATGATTTGTGATAAGGTCTGGTCCTGGAGCTTTACGAATCTTAAGGCTTAGAATGTGTCTTCGTACTTCAGCTGGACGAACTAGTTTATCCAGAGAATCATTGGTAGGTAGATCCTCTAGAATTTTGACCGATTTTTCGACGATATCCTGTTCATCACTTTCCCAAAAATGTGTCAGGAGCATATTATCCGTGAAAGTACTGGCTAAAATGTCACATTGCTCTTTTTCATTAGCATTCTTGCTGCCATTTTTAGATGTAAGTGGAGGAATGAGAAGATTCGATGATTTCTGTTTAAGGCCTTTAGCTATTCGCCAGATGTCATTACCGGGGTTGTCGACACGCTTGAGTTTTCGCTCCCACTGCTCATCGTTGTGAGTTTTTAGCGCTAAATTAACCTCATGTTGGAGCTGCCTAATTTCATTATTGAAAATTTTTCGGGTAGTTGTATCTGATTCCTTCAATAAATACCTACGAAGTCTATTTTTAATTTTTATTTTCCTTTTGATACATCTAGGTAAAGAGCAAGACCAGGGTTTGAAGGTGGTGGTTGGTATACTCGAATCTCTAGCTATTAAAATATTATCTTGAAGGTCTGAAATAGCTGTATCTATTTCGTTTTTCGTTCCATAGACTTGGCTAGATATGAATATGTTATTATTTAATTTAGATCGATAGCTGTGCCAGTCAGCTTTAGCGTAATTTAGTTTAGTTATTGTTGTACGAATTATTTTGGACTCGAGTTCTACTAGGACAGGTAAATGATTTGAAGAAAGAGCGTGGATAGTTCTAACATCGCCAACCGAGTTGATATTTTTTGCTATTAAGAGATCTGGGGTGGATGGATTATGTTCCACACGGTAGTGGACTAGGGTGGGTTCTTGGGGAGCATGTATAATGATTTCATTATGCAACATAAATTCGTATAACTTCCTACCGTGTGTGTTCATGGCACCAGGTGACCAGTAAGGATGTTTGGCATTAAGATCACCCATAACAAGCAATCTATTACTAGTCGCCATAAGGGCACCGACATCACTATTAAGAAGGGGTAAGTTAGGCGACTGATAAACTGAAAACAACGTTATGATCCCATCAGATTGATGCAGAGACACACCTACAGCCTCAGTCTTTGGGGAGGGAATTAGGCTATGCTCTAAGTCAGCTCTAACAAGAATTGCTACTCCTTGACCAGACCCATCACTACGACTGTCGACGCGATAACAGGAGAATCCTGGAAATTTGATGGTAATACGCCCATTCAGCCTGGTTTCATTGAGTGCGATAATATCATTTTGAAGATCACTCACCGCCAGATTCAGAAGTTCTTGTTGCTTGCTGCGAATGCCATCTGCATTCCAATAAAGTATGCGTAAAACATTTGAGTTAAAAGTAATGCCCGAGATGGGACAGAATTAGAATCACCTTGTCCATAAGGGACTCACACTTAATGAACTGTTGTTTGACAGTCTTGATTGTTTCTAATATGAGAAGCATTTCGTTGGTGGCCGCATCACTTGAAGGTGTTAATGGAACAGCTTTACTAGGAACTGGCGCCGTGCAGGCCGCAGGAATCAACTTTGCATTTGTGGTCGGTGTTGGTGCAGCAGGCATCAATTTGGTTGGTGGATTATGGGCCATAGGAGGTGGTGTGTTGTTAAGCATTATGTCAGCCCCAGCAGTACGCTGGGTGTTAGTCTTAAGTACTGGCCGAATGTTGGTGATAGCATCTCGTATAGCATCTCTCTTGGTTTTAATGCGCTCCAGATACTTCAACCTCTCGCTACATTGACTATAGTTGGCAGGGTGTTCCTTTTGGCAGTTATAGCAACGAACCGCTTCGATGAAACCTTTTACTGGGCATTGAGAGGTTTGGTGCTCCAGGGAACACTTGACGCAGCGCGCAGGTCTGTTGCAATTGCGAGAAGCATGCCCAAATCCCTGGCATCTAAAGCATTGAGTGCCTAATTTGTTAGAGGTTTTGTAGCGTTCAATGCTCACGGCACAGTTGGCAAGATATTTAATTTGCTTGAACTTCGTCATGTCGGTGTTACAAGGTAATTGGACCAGCAAGGGAGGGCAATGAATCAGCTTTTTGGTTTTGATATGAGAAATTGCAGCACCAGGAAAGCCTAGCGATTCCAAATCAGTAGCCAATGATTCGGCAATGTCACCGGGTAAGCCTTTGATGACTACCTTGGGTCTTTTTTCATCTTTTCTGGTAAATGTGTGAAATGACACATTTTCATTGAGGAGACCGTCTTTGATCGCTTGATGGCTCTCGGGTGCATAGCATTGAATTCTAACACGTTTATTACCTTTATACAGGAGGTAATAATTATTATCGTATTTGTCGATTGTTTCCTTTAGCTTCTCATGATCCCAGTCTTCACGGAGCTCGATGACAATTGGAGGAACCCGACCGATCGACTTCTTCTTAGAGGCACTTTTGAAGGCTTCTTGTACCACGCCGTCCACCGGAAGTCCTTTGAAACGGTTGCTGGTAACCGTTTCGTGTTCCTGGGATAGTGGCTTTGGGATAGCGAATCTCTTTGGGTGTAGCCATGTTTCGCCCACTTCATCTCTTGGTCTTTTAGCGGCGGCCGCGGAAGATGTTGCTAAGTCGGGTGTCGAGCGCGTTATAAACTTGTCCATTTTTATCGATAAGACAAATGGACAACACTAGTGTATTGGACCGGATAAAGAAACACGGTGCATAGGCTAAGTGCGAGCGGTCAGTATGACGACCGAACGCCGAATGCTAGTGATTAGATTGCTTAAGGATATAACGTCCTTGAAAGTCAATCTGGACTTACTGAAGACCAAGTTCGAGGAGTCACAGGCCACAATTGGTGAAATTTGTGTCGAGGTAGCGTCACTACGTGTCGCCGGATCGGCATATGTGTCACCTCCAGTTTCTGCGAGGGTCAACACGAAACGAGGAGCGCACAATGTGTTCATATCGTCGTTTGAATCGGCGATTTTGGATGACTCCATCATCGCTCCACAGCGCTCCCCCCGCCCGCCCCCCGCCGCTCCGCGAGTGGGCCAGACACCTGCGCGTGCGCCTCCTGCGCGCCGCGCCTATGCCACTATCGCCGCCCGCGACGCCGCTAGCTGCCCCGCACCCGCACCAGCGGCCTGCCCGCAGCCTACGCCGCCCAGCAAAAAGAAGGAAGAAAAGAAGCAGCAATCCAGGGCTGCCCCTGCAGCTCCACGGAAGGAGCAGTGTGATACGGAAGGTTTACTGAGGTGGTGCGAAAGCGCCGGAAACCATCCAGCCGGAACCGGTGTGGTACCGCCTCGGGAACTAACTCTGTGTTCCGAGCCGAGGTGCCTACTACGCAGTTGTATATTTCACGAGTACACTTCACCGTGAAAGCCGAAGATGTAGTAGACTGCATGACGAAGAAGTCGGGTTATACACTCAGGGTCGAGAAGTTGGTTTTTCCCCATAACGTGAACTTCGGTTCCTTTATGGTGCGGGTTCCAACACACTGTCTCTCGACCTATATGAGTCAAGAGTACTGGCCGGCCGGCGTCAAGTTTCGACGGTTCATCGGTCGCCTGACCCCGAATCATTGTGCTGACACCGCGAATGCGTCGCACGTCGCCGGACAAACGTGTACTTAGTAGATAAGATATTATTTTTATGTATGTTAGTCTGTAAGGTATACTATATTACATGGGCCTTAGATTTAGTACTTTACATCTTGTTACTTATCTATAGTTGTCTGAAATAAAGTTTAAATTATTATTATTATAAATTCCTGTGCTTTTGTTATTTAAGATCTGCAAGGGATTGCCGTTAATTGGACTGAAATGGCAAAGGAAAGAGATAGGCCATCTCTGGTGTCGGAGGCCAAGAAGCAAGCCTTATTGGCTTGCTGCAACGATCCTATGTAATAGGGGTTAAAATATGAAGTTACCGTGTTCTTCGGATTGACATAGAACCTTCATGGTTTGAGGTTAAAGGTTTAAGCAGAGTTAGTTAGATACTGACCGTCGTCGTCGGCCAGCTGCTGCGCCTCGGCCGCGAAGGAGATGCAGGGCTCCTTGAGGCTGAACAGCGCCCAGGACTTGGCCTTGAAGCTGTTCCCGTGGAAGCACGCCAGCGACACGTTGCTGCCGTGCAGCTCCATCGTGCCGCCCAGCACCATGCCTGCCGGACCGCACCGTTGTCGTTACAACACGGCATTGCTACATAATGACTTTACTATTGTTTCTACCTATGAGTGCTGTATCTATGAGTGCTGTATATTTAATTTCATTAATTCATTAACAATTAACATCGAATTTGAATGTCTTAATTATATAATGAATACTTAGTTATTAAAAATTCTATTAAGCTGTTTTGTTAAATTAATTACAAATATCACATAATTTCATTCCTGTAAAGGTGTCGCAAAAATATCAAAAATATGGCGTTTACTGCGTCCAGGGTTTTCGCAAAATACGCGCGTTAAAAATGTAAAATTTTGATAATTATTTTATTTGATTTTTTGATGTGTTTTTAAGCATGATAGAATCTAATTGAGACACTTTTGAAAAATGGGTAAAAATACCCTATTAATGTTAAGGTCACTATTTCTGTGTATTCTGGATCGAGACGTCTGAATTAAGGGAATAAGGGGGGGCACAGAACAGTATGGCTCATAATCTTTTGAATACACAATATAATAATACATTTTATAAGGTCTTATGTTCTTAATTTGCGCTTTATTTTGCAAAACGACTGGCGAGGCAATACATTTGTAGTGCTTCAAGCGAGCAATTGTCTCCGCAAGATTGTTGTTTGTTGGGTTCCAGAGCTAACAGAGGGCCAATTTCTTCCTGAAATTGTTTCGTAGAGGTGAAAAACGTGTTAAATTTTTATTGAGTTTATGTATGGGACGAATCCTTAAAATAATTTATATGTCATAGTAGTGACCGGTCGCTGTTTAGGCGCCACACCAATTTGTTGGCTTGTTTCTCAAATTGTTGTTTTAAAATCATAAATCGTCAGATGTGGCGGCAATAAGGAAAAGAAGAAAGAAATACATTTATTAGATACACATATAATCATCATCATCATTGGGGCCGTTTTTTGATCCATTCTTGGACATAGGCGTCTTCCCGTTTCCTCCATTCCTGGCGATCTTGTGCCCGTCTTACCCAGTCGTGTCCTCCGTATCGTCTGACGTCGTCTACCCAAAGGGCCAAAAAATTCCTACAGCTGCATGCCGGAGAGCAGGCGCAGCACGGGCTGCCAGTGCCGGTGCAATAAGGGGCGACTCTTCCCTAGAAGCAGCACAGTGCACAGGAGCGGAGCACGTACCGTTGGCCGGCAGGGGGCTGGGCAGCGTGGACAGCTGCATGCCGGAGAGCAGGCGCAGCACGGGCTGCCAGTGCCGGTGCAATAAGGGGCGACTCTTCCCTAGAAGCAGCACAGTGCACAGGAGCGGAGCACGTACCGTTGGCCGGCAGGGGGCTGGGCAGCGTGGACAGCTGCATGCCGGAGAGCAGGCGCAGCACGGGCTGCCAGTGCCGGTGCTATAAGGGGCGACTCTTCCCTAGAAGCAGCACAGTGCACAGGAGCGGAGCACGTACCGTTGGCCGGCAGGGGGCTGGGCAGCGTGGACAGCTGCATGCCGGAGAGCAGGCGCAGCACGGGCTGCCAGTGCCGGTGCTATAAGGGGCGACTCTTCCCTAGAAGCAGCACAGTGCACAGGAGCGGAGCACGTACCGTTGGCCGGCAGGGGGCTGGGCAGCGTGGACAGCTGCATGCCGGAGAGCAGGCGCAGCACGGGCTGCCAGTGCCGGTGGTGGCGCAGCTCCGGCGCGGCCGGTGCCTCGGCCGACGGCGCTGCTTCTGCGCAACAAACATCACCATCAACATCATCATCATCATCATTAGACATTAAAAATGGCCGACCGCGGTCGTACTTTTTTATTTCAATATTTTGTATAAATAGTGCAAAAGAATTTATTACAATACATATAGGTACGGAAACGGTCAAGAACCATTAGGTTTCACAAAATTTAACTTTCGCATAAAGGAACAGAAATAAAAATGTTATAATAACATGAGAGGCAACATTTATTGCCTGGCAATCGACGCTTTTCAGTTTTGGGCAACATTTTTCAGTTAGCTCTGCGCCCTCTTGCGGTAAGCACGCGCCACCCTAATATTGCGCGCCGTTACGTTTTCGTTTACAGTTATTGTAACCTTTTGCTTACTTCGCGGACCTAAACAAGTACTACCAATTAAATATGTTTAACTGTCGTGCCTGTCGATCCAACCACTCTGATGGTGTCACATGTTCGAGTTGTGCTGATGTCTACTGTTTTTCCTGCGCCAATACCACTGAACGGAACTACAGAAAACTAGGGGCCGCTCGTCAGGCTACATTGCTTTGTGCAGCATGCAAAGCAAATACTTCATTAGCGGTGACACCCATTCCATCTCCTGCAGCTAAGCAGCAACCTCCAAATGCCACTTTGGATCTCGTCCTCCAAGAATTGCGTGACGGAATCAGGGGTATCAATACTCGTCTCGAACAGCTTCCTGTCCTGGTGCAAGAAGTGAAGGATCTCACAGTTAGAACGATCGACGTGGAGAAAAGAGTTGCTGCACTTGAGGTGAAATGCATTGATGACGATAGCTACCCGCAACTGCAAGATAAACTGGCAAAGCTCACGGCTGAATTAGCTGCTAAAGATCAACGTGAAAGTGTAAACAACATAGAGATCAAAGGTGTCCCACTGAAAAAAGGTGAAAACCTATTTCAGCTCCTATCTAAATTAGGTGATGTAATTGGTCAACCTATTCTACCCTCTCGGATCAACTTCATCACTAGATCACGTTCAATGGCTGAAGTCAAGCCCATCATCGTTGGATTCCTATGTAGATATGACAAGGAGAACTTTGTTGCTTCAGCTCGTGCACACAAAAATCTAGAAACGGATGAATTAGGTTTCACTGGAACATCATCACGGATCTTCGTGAACGATCACCTGACCCGCGAGAATAAGCAGCTTCTTTTGAAAGCCAAAAAAAGGGCCCAAGAACTTAACCATAAATATGTCTGGGTACAAAGCTGCAAAATCCTAGCGAGAAAGAATGATACGTCTCCAATAACCCACATTCTTGGTGAAGAGGACCTGCTTAAAATTAAGTGACTAATTACTAGTTTGTTACAGCCATATCGCTATTGTACATCAAATAAGATCATTATAATAACTACTAACTTTTTAATTTTTATCCTATTTACTTATTTACATGAACTATTTACTTATCTATACATAATATTTACCTGTTTACAGGAACAATTTACATATTGCAACGCCAAACTATCTAACTTATTTATTATCTACAATGTTATATTATTTTTACCAGTCTATACTTTTCATAATAACACAACGTATTACCATGTTATTTTATGCATAACATTTCATCTTACTATAATCCTAACGTGTTCTTGCAACATTAAACTACAAATTTTAATATTATTAGCATATCATAACCTAGCATATTTTCTGCATAACACATCAATGATTTTATACTTACACTGTTGTAGAATTATCATTCTTGGATTGACATACGATTACCATTTTAATTCGACTTCTCCGTACGAGCCGTCATACCACTATACAAATAAACATGTCCTCTGTTGTTGCCTAAAGGTGCATGTATGGATTAGCTCAACGTATCAATGGACAAACACAACCTTTTTGTATATCAAACCGCGTCTCACAGCACAACAACACTGTCTCGCTATTATCACTTACAAGTATTTTTGTCCGCAAGCGACTAACATTATTGAAATACGCAAATCAAACCTTCTTTATAATAATGCACTTTTCGGCCAGGCGATTGCTTGGCTGGATTGTGGTTATGGCTTGTTGTAACATTTATTATCAAAATGTTAGGGGCTTGCGAACAAAAACACTTGAATTTAAGAGAAATCTGTTGTTGAATAATTATGACGTGATTGTGTTAACGGAGACTTGGCTTTTGGGCGGTATAGGTAATGAGGAACTGTTTAGTGACTTGTATACGGTTTGGCGGCGCGATCGAGACTACGCGCTGCGCGGGCAGGAGTGAGGGGGAGGAGTCCTTATCGCTGTGCGCCGGGATCTCACTGCGCTCGCGCGCCCAGACTGGCACTCCACAGCGGAGGATATCTGGATAACTATTAAATTCAATGGTAATTCAAATAAGCCGCCATTAAATCTCCACTTGGGCGGGCTTTATCTTTGTCCACAGAACCAAGGCCTACCTTTATCATCTCAGTTGTCTAATTTTTGTGAAAAAGTACTTTCTGTTTCGGTCGAAAATCCGAATGACAAACTCTTAATAATAGGTGATTTCAACTTAAGTGACATTACTTGGGCTGCTTCCTGTGACCACGCATGCATGTTACCGAATTACAATCCCAATAATGGCAATCACACTGAACTACGGGATTGTTTAAACCTCAACAATTTGGGTCAATACAATCATATTACAAACCATCTTAATAGCACTCTTGATCTAGTTTTATGTAATGACGATCTGTCAATATCTCACTGCTTGGGTCCATTGGTTAGAGAAGATAATTATCATCCCGCTCTCATATGTAGGCCTCTTTTTGCTGAAACAAACATTTTAACGCTAACTCCTAGAAACACTTTTTTCTACGATAAAGGCGATTACTCTGCCATTTGTTCAGAGCTTGACACTAGTGACTGGTTATCACTTCTTTCCTGTGGCAATGTAGACGAGGCTGTTGATGTGTTTAATAAGATATTGACTGATCTCAGGGACCTATATGTTCCGTCAAAATGTATAAGGCCTAGTAAGTATCCGACATGGTATTCTCCTGCCCTGCTACAGATTTTAAAAGAAAAAAATAAGCATCATCGGAAGTTTAAAATTTATAATAATCAATCTGATATTTATGCATTTAAAATCCTTCGTGAGCGAGTAAAGAGAGTAGAACATGAATGCTACATTACTTATATTAATAAAGTTGAAACATCAATCAGAAATAACCCTAAAGTATTTTGGTCTTACATTAAATCGAAAAAACAGCACAACACGTATCCTTCAACGATGACTTATAAAAACCATAACATTGATTCAGGTCCTGGAATTTGTAACGCCTTTGCCGATTTTTTTAATTCAAATTATTTACCTTCTTCATTACCGTCTGTACCTACCATTAATAATTTTGAGGTGATTCTTTCTGCAGCTGAAGTATGTACCATTGAAATTGAAAGCTCAACAATACTTAGACTTCTGAAAACCCTAGACCGTAACAAGTCAGCTGGTCCAGATGGTCTTCATCCTAAACTATTATCACAATGCGCCGTTAGCTTAGTATATCCTGTTAGTCTACTTTTTCAAAGGTCTATTAAAGAAGGAGTGATGCCTAAATTATGGAAAACTGCAAACATAACACCAATTCATAAAAAGGGTTCAAAACGAGATATTGGAAATTATAGACCTATCTCCAAATTATGTGTTTTGGCAAAATTGTTCGAAAAAATAATTCATGGTCAACTATACGCAGCTCTTAAAAGTACTTTTTTGACACAGCAGCATGGATTCATGAGAGGAAGATCAACCACAACTAACCTTGTATCTTTTACCGATTTGGTCACTGCTGGCATGGATGCGGGGAATCAGGTGGACACAGTTTATACGGACTACAGCAAAGCCTTTGATCGTATCGACCACACAATTCTACTGGCTAAACTATACGCAGCAGGGATTTGCGGTGACCTCTACAGGTGGTTTACCTCTTATGTCAATGATCGTTGCCAAACTGTAGTCCTTAATGGATTTGCGTCCGTTTCATCACCTATTCCATCGGGAGTGCCACAAGGATCAATTCTGGGTCCTCTTCTTTTTATTATATTTATCAACGATATTCACTTGTGTTTTCAGCATTCTGGATTTCTTTTATTTGCTGACGACATGAAGATTTCAAAAGTAATCAATAACAGTACTGATTTATATCAGTTGCAGATGGATCTTAATAGCCTATATAGATATTGCATTCTTAATAAACTCGATCTCAATGTTACCAAATGCTACTGTATAACCTTTAGCAGATCCACTAAGACCGTATTGTTTGATTATAAAATAAATGGCCAATCTCTTATAAGAACTGACACTGTTGTCGACCTCGGTGTTACTCTAGATTCCAAATTTCTATTCAACAAACACATTGAGAATATTTCGAACAAAGCCATGAAAATGTTAGGTTTCCTTTTTCGAGTAACCAAAGACTTCCAATCTTGCAAAACACTTAAAATTCTTTATTGCTCGCTTGTCCGTAGCCAACTCGAATATGCGTCGCAAGTTTGGAACCCACGTTATGACAAATATATAATTATGCTAGAGAAACCGCAAAAAAAGTTTTTGCGTCATTTAAATTTCAAACATAAAATTATAATTCCGGACTATACAGAGAGTTGCAAGCACCATCACTTTTTGCCACTCAATAAAAGAAGAGAAGCTGCGGGATTTAACTCTTTTACATAATATTTTATTAAATGTTATCGACTCCCCATCCTTATTATCCGCTATCAAACTAGTAGCACCGTCTCGATCGATCTGTCGCAGAAATTATTTGAAACTATATACTCCTCCATGTGTTTCAAATTACCGTCAAAACACGTTCCTCATTCGTACTGTCAATCTCTATAACTCACAGTATTCTGATTTTGTTGATCTCTTTGTTATGAGGAAAAATGCTTTTAAAATCATTATAATTAATAATTTCTTTCAATTAGTCTATAATTAATATTAATTTAACATGTTATTTATGTATGAATATGTAATGGTTTTTTATTTATATATACCAATCTAATAAAATTAGTTCTATTATTAACAGGTTTATGGTATTTAGTTGTTATTTATATTAATTATATCTTATATTATATTGAATAGGTCTAATTACTGATAAAGTAACTATGTAGATAAGGTTTATGTGTGACATAGGTTTATTAAAGTAGTTAACTAGAGTTGTTTTTTTTTTTAATATACATTTATACCTTTTAATTTTGTCATAGCTAATGTTTGTTTGTTATTTTATTTGTATGTAGGCACGACACTCTTTTTTTTCTATTTACCATAAGTTTTATGTACTTATCCATAAGTGAAAACTATTTAAGGCTTTCTTTGTTTCCATCATTTGTTTTGTTACTTTGTAAGCAGCTGTTTGTTTTCCGTGTAATTTAAAAATAAAATAAAATAAAAATAAAATTTGTTCCCTTTTTTACAACAAGAGCGCTCAATGTGATGTAACGGATTAACAACAAGAGCGTTCAACGTGACGTAAGGGATACTACAACAAGAGCGTTCAACGTGACGTAAGGGATACTACAACAAGAGCGTTCAACGTGACGTAAGGGATACTACAACAAGAGCGTTCAACGTGACATAAGGGATACTACAACAAGAGCGTTCAACGTGACGTAAGGGATACTACAACAAGAGCGTTCAACGTGACATAAGGGATACTACAACAAGAGCGTTCAACGTGACATAAGGGATACTACAACAAGAGCGTTCAACGTGACGTAAGGGATACTACAACAAGAGCGTTCAACGTGACATAAGGGATACTACAACAAGAGCGTTCAACGTGACACAAGGGTGCACTCACGCTCGCGGCGCGGCGTCCTGCGGTAGGCGGGGTGCAGCGAGCTGAACACGCGCTTGCTGGACTTGAACTGCTGCGTGAAGAACTCCTCCAGCTTCAGCTGCATCTTCAGCAGGTCGGGCGTCGTGCTGCGCGACATCAGGATCTGCAGCTGGCGCCACGACAGCTTGCCGTGCGTCAGGATTATGGCGGGCCTGGGGGCGGGGGATAAATAAGTCAATATAAAAATATATTATACGTGCGGCGGGCGCGCCAGCCCCTCGTCCCGCAGCGCCGCCCGCAGCGCCGACACGCGCGCCTTAGACTTCATTCATGATGTGGTACAAGCGACAATGTGCCTCATTCACCTGGCCGTGGGTCGGTGCTGGTGCGCGGCGTGCGGCGGGCGCGCCAGCCACTCGTCCCGCAGCGCCGCCCGCAGCGCCGACACGCGCGCCTTAGACTTCATTCATGATGTGGTACAAGCGACAATGTGCCTCATTCACCTGGCCGTGGGTCGGTGCTGGTGCGCGGCGTGCGGCGGGCGCGCCAGCCACTCGTCCCGCAGCGCCGCCCGCAGCGCCGACACGCGCGCCTTAGACTTCATTCATGATGTGGTACAAGCGACAATGTGCCTCATTCACCTGGCCGTGGGTCGGTGCTGGTGCGCGGCGTGCGGCGGGCGCGCCAGCCACTCGTCCCGCAGCGCCGCCCGCAGCGCCGACACGCGCGCCAGCAGCACGGACGTGCCCATGTACTCCAGCCTGAGCTCCAGCGCGGCCAGGCGGACGCCGCACACGTGGCCGGGGTTGCAGCCTGGCTCCTCTTCTATGTGGACTGCGGAACCAAACATTTTCGTTACTGAAAAACCTTATCAATTTTTTTTACGATTTCGGTGGCATTCGAACCAACCGTACCGAACTGTAGATGGCGCTCTAATCGGTGCTCAACCGGCATCACCTTTTTTCAAGAATTTCAGCGGTACGTGACACGGGTTCCGTTGCCTAGTGGTAAAGCAATTCCGGCTTTAGCAGGCGCCGCCGACGATCCCGCCGCGCGCGTCCAGCGAGGAGGCACAGCGCCACGCCGACCAGCATGTTGCGGTGGCCCGCTACGTACCGTATGTGTCGATATCTGCCAGCGCGATGGCGCCGCCGACGATCCCGCCGCGCGCGTCCAGCGAGGAGGCACACAGCGCCACGCCGACCAGCATGTTGCGGTGGCCCGCTACGTACCGTATGTGTCGATATCTGCCAGCGCGATGGCGCCGCCGACGATCCCGCCGCGCGCGTCCAGCGAGGAGGCACAGCGCCACGCCGACCAGCATGTTGCGGTGGCCCACTACGTACCGTATGTGTCGATATCTGCCAGCGCGATGGCGCCGCCGACGATCCCGCCGCGCGCGTCCAGCGAGGAGGCACACAGCGCCACGCCGACCAGCATGTTGCGGTGGCCCGCTACGTACCGTATGTGTCGATATCTGCCAGCGCGATGGCGCCGCCGACGATCCCGCCGCGCGCGTCCAGCGAGGAGGCACACAGCGCCACGCCGACCAGCATGTTGCGGTGGCCCGCTACGTACCGTATGTGTCGATATCTGCCAGCGCGATGGCGCCGCCGACGATCCCGCCGCGCGCGTCCAGCGAGGAGGCACACAGCGCCACGCCGACCAGCATGTTGCGGTGGCCCGCTACGTACCGTATGTGTCGATATCTGCCAGCGCGATGGCGCCGCCGACGATCCCGCCGCGCGCGTCCAGCGAGGAGGCACACAGCGCCACGCCGACCAGCATGTTGCGGTGGCCCGCTACGTACCGTATGTGTCGATATCTGCCAGCGCGATGGCGCCGCCGACGATCCCGCCGCGCGCGTCCAGCGAGGAGGCACACAGCGCCACGCCGACCAGCATGTTGCGGTGGCCCGCTACGTACCGTATGTGTCGATATCTGCCAGCGCGATGGCGCCGCCGACGATCCCGCCGCGCGCGTCCAGCGAGGAGGCACACAGCGCCACGCCGACCAGCATGTTGCGGTGGCCCGCTACGTACCGTATGTGTCGATATCTGCCAGCGCGATGGCGCCGCCGACGATCCCGCCGCGCGCGTCCAGCGAGGAGGCACAGCGCCACGCCGACCAGCATGTTGCGGTGGCCCGCTACGTACCGTATGTGTCGATATCTGCCAGCGCGATGGCGCCGCCGACGATCCCGCCGCGCGCGTCCAGCGAGGAGGCACACAGCGCCACGCCGACCAGCATGTTGCGGTGGCCCGCTACGTACCGTATGTGTCGATATCTGCCAGCGCGATGGCGCCGCCGACGATCCCGCCGCGCGCGTCCAGCGAGGAGGCACACAGCGCCACGCCGACCAGCATGTTGCGGTGGCCCGCTACGTACCGTATGTGTCGATATCTGCCAGCGCGATGGCGCCGCCGACGATCCCGCCGCGCGCGTCCAGCGAGGAGGCACACAGCGCCACGCCGACCAGCATGTTGCGGTGGCCCGCTACGTACCGTATGTGTCGATATCTGCCAGCGCGATGGCGCCGCCGACGATCCCGCCGCGCGCGTCCAGCGAGGAGGCACACAGCGCCACGCCGACCAGCATGTTGCGGTGGCCCGCTACGTACCGTATGTGTCGATATCTGCCAGCGCGATGGCGCCGCCGACGATCCCGCCGCGCGCGTCCAGCGAGGAGGCACACAGCGCCACGCCGACCAGCATGTTGCGGTGGCCCGCTACGTACCGTATGTGTCGATATCTGCCAGCGCGATGGCGCCGCCGACGATCCCGCCGCGCGCGTCCAGCGAGGAGGCACACAGCGCCACGCCGACCAGCATGTTGCGGTGGCCCGCTACGTACCGTATGTGTCGATATCTGCCAGCGCGATGGCGCCGCCGACGATCCCGCCGCGCGCGTCCAGCGAGGAGGCACACAGCGCCACGCCGACCAGCATGTTGCGGTGGCCCGCTACGTACCGTATGTGTCGATATCTGCCAGCGCGATGGCGCCGCCGACGATCCCGCCGCGCGCGTCCAGCGAGGAGGCACACAGCGCCACGCCGACCAGCATGTTGCGGTGGCGCGCTACGTACCGTATGTGTCGATATCTGCCAGCGCGATGGCGCCGCCGACGATCCCGCCGCGCGCGTCCAGCGAGGAGGCACAGCGCCACGCCGACCAGCATGTTGCGGTGGCCCGCTACGTACCGTATGTGTCGATATCTGCCAGCGCGATGGCGCCGCCGACGATCCCGCCGCGCGCGTCCAGCGAGGAGGCACACAGCGCCACGCCGACCAGCATGTTGCGGTGGCCCGCTACGTACCGTATGTGTCGATATCTGCCAGCGCGATGGCGCCGCCGACGATCCCGCCGCGCGCGTCCAGCGAGGAGGCACACAGCGCCACGCCGACCAGCATGTTGCGGTGGCCCGCTACGTACCGTATGTGTCGATATCTGCCAGCGCGATGGCGCCGCCGACGATCCCGCCGCGCGCGTCCAGCGAGGAGGCACACAGCGCCACGCCGACCAGCATGTTGCGGTGGCCCGCTACGTACCGTATGTGTCGATATCTGCCAGCGCGATGGCGCCGCCGACGATCCCGCCGCGCGCGTCCAGCGAGGAGGCACACAGCGCCACGCCGACCAGCATGTTGCGGTGGCCCGCTACGTACCGTATGTGTCGATATCTGCCAGCGCGATGGCGCCGCCGACGATCCCGCCGCGCGCGTCCAGCGAGGAGGCACACAGCGCCACGCCGACCAGCATGTTGCGGTGGCCCGCTACGTACCGTATGTGTCGATATCTGCCAGCGCGATGGCGCCGCCGACGATCCCGCCGCGCGCGTCCAGCGAGGAGGCACACAGCGCCACGCCGACCAGCATGTTGCGGTGGCCCGCTACGTACCGTATGTGTCGATATCTGCCAGCGCGATGGCGCCGCCGACGATCCCGCCGCGCGCGTCCAGCGAGGAGGCACACAGCGCCACGCCGACCAGCATGTTGCGGTGGCCCGCTACGTACCGTATGTGTCGATATCTGCCAGCGCGATGGCGCCGCCGACGATCCCGCCGCGCGCGTCCAGCGAGGAGGCACACAGCGCCACGCCGACCAGCATGTTGCGGTGGCCCGCTACGTACCGTATGTGTCGATATCTGCCAGCGCGATGGCGCCGCCGACGATCCCGCCGCGCGCGTCCAGCGAGGAGGCACACAGCGCCACGCCGACCAGCATGTTGCGGTGGCCCGCTACGTACCGTATGTGTCGATATCTGCCAGCGCGATGGCGCCGCCGACGATCCCGCCGCGCGCGTCCAGCGAGGAGGCACACAGCGCCACGCCGACCAGCATGTTGCGGTGGCCCGCTACGTACCGTATGTGTCGATATCTGCCAGCGCGATGGCGCCGCCGACGATCCCGCCGCGCGCGTCCAGCGAGGAGGCACACAGCGCCACGCCGACCAGCATGTTGCGGTGGCCCGTGCTTCCGATGCTGAGGCGGCCCGTGCACACAAAGTCGCGGCTCTGCCAGCTGGGGGAGGGACTCAGGCTGGATCATTCAGATTCAATAAAAAAAAAGGTGTTAGAAATTAGACGATAGTAAAGCAGCACATGCTTGCCATGTTCGGACGAGAGCGCTGACTCAGCAACACAATTTCATTAACTTTCGCAGTAGTTTCCATTTTTTTGGTATGACCTGTTTTTGTTCCCAGATAATATTTTTTTTGTATTCCTGGTATGTTTATAGCTAGTGTAATAATATGTTAGGACTACAGTCCTCATTGCACCTTCACAAGAATGAAGTTGTTCCACTGGTGTCACGTCCCCTCTAAGTACCAACTAAAACCTTACAAGGCCTCAATAAGTGTCAAAACAGTAGTTCGTGGAGGACGAACGAAGCAAGTACGCGGACATGCCCGCTCTTGGCGAGTACAAGGCGTGTTACCTGACGTTGCCCATGACGTTGCCCATGTTCATGTGCACGTTGAGCTTCGTGAAGTTGACGGCGAACAGCACCAGCGTCTCCCAGGCGGCGCGCGGCGACGGAGACGACTCTTTATCTGGAGGACATAACCATTCTTCGTAACGCCGTCTGTCGTTTGGTGTTTGGAGTGGAAATGGGAGTTTTCCGATTTTATACAATAAAATGAGCCCTGACGTATAAGCATTGATATTAAGTATATATCAAGGCTTATACGACATACTGACTTATTGCGGAACACATTAGAGTACATCAAAATATCTCTTAAAACAATAGAATGTACCTAATTTTAGTACAAAAAGACAAAGGTATGTATTAGGGTTCTCTATTTTGTGTCCGAAATTTGATTTCCGTAATATAATAATCCATAAAGTTTATTTTCATAATCATCGATTGTCCAAATAATCACAATCTATAATATAAGGTATTCACCTTAAAGTAGTGGATTCATGCAAACATTATTTTGTAGAGCACAACATCCTAACGATTCCCTCGTTGTATATTTTGGAAACAGCAATGCTGGTGAAAAACCATCCTAACTTGTTTTGTCGGCAGTCTGATGTCGTTGAAAGAAATAGAAGAGACAACAATCGAATCTATTTGGACAGCTCTAAAACCTCCTTCTTGCGCAAAAGCATATTTCGTATGGCTCCCTCTATACATATATAATAGACTTCCGGAGTCGCTTCGAATTCTCCCCTGTTCGCTGTTTCAACGGAGTCTGAGGTTGTTCTTAATAGGCGCATGCTACTACAATGTTAAAGAATATATGAATGACAAAAATGTAGCAAATATTATGACTAAATAATTTCACATATTTCACACTGACTTGTTTCTTTTATGTATAATTAATATTATTAAATTTTATTTTGTTTTCGCTCCTTCTTTTTTGACATGCATTCTACCTATATTTTTAAATAATCTGTATGTTATTAACATGTTTTATTTTTAATTTTAATGTAACTGACATTCTTTTTATTTTGTATTCTATTCTTTACTTACTTTTTCTTATA
Source organism: Pasiphila rectangulata (assembly GCA_963082625.1). Taxonomy (NCBI): domain Eukaryota; kingdom Metazoa; phylum Arthropoda; class Insecta; order Lepidoptera; family Geometridae; genus Pasiphila; species Pasiphila rectangulata. Next base: position 22,193,494 of record OY720238.1, on the reverse strand, counting down.
TTAACTTGTACATTTTAATTGATTATTTTTCTAATATGAACTTATTGTAAAAATTATAAAATTGCACGCCTACATAGGTAAAATACATATGATCTAAAATTTTAAATTAACATCCTATTGTAACATGTATTTATGCAATAAATGAACTTTGACTAAGGAACCCTAATATAGTTTCCACTAATATCGGTGTAGGGGCTTGTAGCGGGGTAGATAAGAACGAAACCCGCGAGTGCTCGTTTCACACTGTAGATTTTATTAAGTTAAACGTAGATCTGTAAACGTCGTTATAAAGTAGGTACAACCTTATTGTATGTGTGCGTTAACAAAATGCTTAGCTGTTTGACCTAGTTCGTTGACATTACCTATCGTGCGGTTCTCCGTACATTCTCCCGGCCAAAAAGGTAACAAATAAATCAAAGTTTCTAGTAGCTGTCACATAACACAAAACAATATAAAATAAGGTAAAGGAAAAATTACGTAAGCACATAAAATCATATAAAAATGTAAACAGTAAAAGGTAAAGTAAAATGTTTGTATAAAATGCTTAAATATTTCAATTATGCTAAATTAAGTAGGTAGGTAAGCAAGTATATGAATTCTTAAATATTTCATCACTGCACTACACACTACACTGTTGTTAGATTGACGGAATGTTCAATCGTATCGATGACGAGGATGGTAGTCGTGTTCGGCCCTCAGGAGCCAGGTCCTTGAGCTCGAAGTGGTCTGCAGCCGCCGGCGGCGCCGCCGCCACTGACGCCGTCGGGGCCGCAGGAGCGATGCAGGAGGTGTGACTGCGCCAACGTCTGAATATGTATATGATCAGTACAACGACGCTCAGTCCGAGTACAGTATAGATAACTGCGAACTGGTGAACGTCGTGAACTGTGAGTGGCGCGTCCTCTTGCTCTTTCAAAGTAGATATTTGTGTACTCATACGTTGCCACTTATCTTCATGAGTCTCTGGTGAGAATTCGATGGCCGAGGAGTTCAGTAATGTGTTCAGTACTGATGTCTCTAGAGTAATGTAGATGTCTTCTTGTACTTTCATATGGCTTAGATAATCATTGTGTCCCAATATATGGAAAGTGTCACTCTTGATTGTACAGCCTTGACTCATATCTAGCAGTCCGTTTCCTTTAAGTGTTTTGATAGTCATTCCTGTACCGATGCAGAATATGCGCACAGTGCATTTTTCACAGCACGAGTACAGCCACCTGTTAGTATAGTGTAACTTAATCCACTGCTCGTCGCACGGCGTCTTCTTTGTATGACACATTGTTTTGTTTTGAAAGTTCAAGTTACAAATTGATTGCGATAACTGAACCATATAAATGGGCTTATCTATATGACAGAGTAATCTGTTTGTTTGTACAGTTATACAATTTTGGATGTCTGCCTCGGTGAAGGTGATGAATAGATCCTTTTGTAGATTGTATGCAAGGTAAGGAGTTATAAATTCCATGGTATACGCTTGTTGAGGTAGGCTTATTATCTTGTCCAATTCATAAGATTCTTTGTTTATAAGAGGTATTCTGACTTCGATAATCAAATAAGAGCCATAGACACGCCCCTTCACTTTCATCAATCTGTAGATCTCGATATAATCATGCTTGTCGGCAGGTAGAGTCAGGTCAGATGGTAAGTAGCTGTATATTTTATTCAATTGTTTTTCTAATTGTTCTGGCGGCAGTAGGTGAGTGTTCATATGTCCGTGCGTAAGGTCAGTTATGGTACTTATGATGTTCTCTTGAATGTTTCGTAAGTGAGATATGATGATTACCGCTGAGATGGAAGACGACAAAATGTGTATTTCGTTGCTGTTTATCTTTTGTAAGCGATTAGAAGAAGTTGTCATATTCTGTAGATACTGTTGAACAATAGTAAACTGTTTATTCATGATAGCTTCGTTTCTCTGCATGATGTTTGCCTGTGCTTCAATAACGCTTGTTTGGTTTTTAAGAAGCAGTTTCAGGTGGTTTTCATTCATCGAAATCTTCGTTATGTCTTTTTCATACTGTTTGGCAAATCGATCATCAAGTACTCCAAATAATGCGTTAGCCAAATTACCGATGCCGTTGATGAAGCCTCTCTTAGGTCGTTTAGTCGGTTGGCTTGTAAGTATTTGGTTGTTGTGATTAATTTCTGATAGCTCGTGTTGCAGTTGGTATATGATACTCTTGTATTGTATAGGTAGTTCCGATTCCGAAGTATGTAGGTATCCTTCTAGATGGTTGACGTAATTTTGCATGTCATTCAGTCCGGTCCAGTATGTACTCATGTTGTAGTACACGATCAGCTTCCAATCATCTCTGATAATGTTCATGTAATACATCTTATCGAAGTAGATGTTTTTATCATCGCTGAGTGTTGTGATCTTGTATGAGCAATGTCCTGGGGTAAAAAGGGCTAGAAATAGCAGCATTGCCATAGTGAAGAGTGTTTTCAGAGTTTGTCTTCCTGTGCGTCTTGGTCGTCCGCTTGTCGACGGCTGAGCCGGTGTCTGTGAGGTGACGTCATCCCTTGTAGCTTGTGTGTCATGGCTCTGTTGTTGTGATTGCTCATGCTTTACTGGTAAGGGTGACAGTTTTAAAATTGGCCTTTTCATGATGCCGTTTTTAGTTTTGACGGACACCACTCGTACGTAGCCATCATTCCCGGGATGTACCTTGATGATTCGACCCATTGCCCACTTGCCAGGAGGAAGGTTCTCATCCTTAATGAGAACGATGTCATCAACTTCTAGGTTTTTCGATGGTGTTCTCCACTTGGCGCGGACTTGAAGTTGCTGTAAATAGTCTGATGACCATTTCTTCCAAAACTGTTTATTCATTGCTTGAATTAGTTGCCATCTAGTAGACAAGCTCATATGGTTGGAATCAGTTTGTGGTCTAGAAATCATTGATGATCCTATGAGGAAGTTTCCAGGGCATAGATAATCGTCATCTTGATCTTCGCTTAAACGCAGTAAGGGTCGTGAGTTAAGAAGGGCCTCGATTTGGTGTAATAAGGTGATAAACTCTTCGTAAGTGAGCTTCTGTTCACCTATAACTCTTCGTAGATGATGTTTCAGGCTTTTGACAGCCGCTTCCCACAGACCGCCTGCTGAAGGGTTAGCCGGCGCGTTGAAGTGCCACTGAATGTCATAGTCGTTAATTTTGCTTAAGAGTACGCCGTCGATTGTCTGTTGTATCTCTTTGTACTCTTTCTTCAGTAAGCTATTGGCTCCTATAAAGTTTCTTCCCTGGTCACTGTACATATGTTGCGGGACGCCTCTTCTGGCGCAAAAGCGTCGAAATGCGGCCAGAAAGCCAGGCGTGCTGAGGTCAGACACCAGCTCCAGATGAACAGCCTTAGTAGATAGGCATACGAACACCGCGACGTATCCTTTATGAGTGCGCACCCCTCGGCCCTTGTTGGCCTTTATCTCAAAATGCCCGGTAAAATCAACGCCGCAATGTGAAAAGGGACGTGATGGGGTTACCCGAGGCTCTGGAAGGTCACCCATGAGTTGTGTTCTTTTCTGTTCTCTAAAACGTCGACATGTCACGCACTTGTGTAGTTCTCTCTTCACTGTACGGAGCCCGCTAAGTATCCAGTATCTTTCTCTGATGTAGGCTAGTGTTAAGTTTGGTCCGCCGTGGAGAGTGACGTGGTGACTCTGGCGTATGATGAGCTCGGTGAGTTTGCTGTGAGACGGGAGAATTATAGGATGTTTCGCTGCTTGACTGAGTAAGGAATTGGTTAATCTTCCACCGACTTTCATCAAACCATCGTTCGGGTCAATGTAAGGGTTGAGACTTAACAACTTGCTCCCCTTGTTTAGTTTAATTTCTTTTTCAAGTTGATGAAGTTCGTCATTAAATTCTATTGATTGTACCGTTTTAATTGTCAAGTTAAGCGCACGTTGCAATTCCGAAGCGGATAGGTACTTCTGCTGCGGCGCTTGTTTATTGCGCAACCACTTTGCGAAACGTGATAGCCAGCCGATTGTAGTTGTTATGCGCCGTGTCGAGCTGCATTCGTTTAATAATTTTATTATCAAATCATTTTGTTGATAGGCTAAGGCTGCGTTTACATTGGTTTTCTTGATATCTATGGCCGTTGGTTGATACGTCTTTCGTTGTAAAGTTTCTTTATCGAATGTTGTCAACCACTGCGGGCCATGCCACCACAAAGAATGTTCTGACAATTGTTGCGATGTCAGTCCTCTAGTGGCGCAGTCTGCTGCATTGTCTTCAGATCGTACATGGTGCCATGATGATGATGGTATGACGTTGAGTATTGTACAAACCCGGTTAGCTACAAATTGCTTCCATCTGTTGGTATCTCCTTGCAGCCAACCAAGTACCACCATTGAGTCGGTCCACGCATAAATTTGTACAGCTTCCTGTTTTGGCCATGCCTCCTTGACTTTCTTTATGAGACGTGATAGTAGTAGCGCACCACAAAGTTCAAGTCTAGGTAAGGACTGTTTGTGTTTCAAAGGCGCTAACTTTGTTTTGGCGGTCACAAGCGTCGATGTAAACTCGCCTTTACAGTTACGTGCTACGACATAGATAGCGCAGGCGTATGCCTTTTCAGATGCGTCGCAGAAACCGTGAATTATAAAGTTTCCTTCTCCAAGGTATCTCGGGATCTGGAATTGTTGTATGTTTTGGAAATCACACCTTAGTTGAATCCATTGTTTGTATATGTCATCTGTAACAAGCTTATCCCAATCTGATGTTGGTTGAGACCACGTTTGTTGAAACAAAAGCTTCGCTCTGACTGTTAGACTTGAAAGCCATCCCAAGGGGTCATATATCTTGGAGATGTCTGAAAGTAGTTGTCGTTTTGTAGGACATGCGTTGCTGGTTTCACCTTGAAATTGATTCTGGAATGTGAACGTGTCGGTTGTAGGGTTCCAGCGTAATCCCAAGGTTTTCTTACTCTCTGCGTTTTTGAAGTCGAGAGGATTATCTAGTTGCTCAATCATCAGATTTTGGGTTAATTCCTTTTTATTGCTGGACCACTTGCGAATGTTCATGCCCGCCCCTTTCAAAATCTCAATTATCTCTTGCTGTAGTTGTTTAGCCTCAGTGATGTCATTACTGCCTTCTAGGAGGTCGTCCATATAAAATGAAGACATTAAAGCCGCTGCTGCTTTCGGGAACTTGTTCGCATCATCGATGGCAAGTTGTTTTAGGGTTCGCATGGCCAAGAAGGGAGCTGCCTTTGTTCCGTAAGTTATAGTTGTAAGATTGTACTCCTTTAAAGGATCGGCAGGTGAGCTCCTCCATACGATACGTTGTAGATGTTGATCTGACTCGCGAACAAATATCTGGCGGAACATTTTCTCGATGTCGGCGGTTATTACGTACTTGTACTGACGCCATACCAAGATAAGATGCTGTAGATCCTTTTGTAGGTTTGGACCGCGTTCCATGAGATCGTTGAGACTATACCCACTCGATGTTTTAGATGAGGCATTGAAAACGGTTCGTTGTTTAGTTGTAGTCGAATCCAATTTGAAAACACCGTGATGAGGGAGATAGCATGATGTTACGTTGTATTCAGTTACAGGAGCCATGTGTCCTTGTTTTTCGTAGTCCTGCATGAACTGTTGGTAATTTTTAGAAAACTGTTCGTTCTTTGACATCTTGTTTTCTAAATTGTAGAATTGCGCGATGGCTTTAGACTTAGATTGACCCAAGTTTTGTGAGAATTTGGGCTTCATTGGGATAGCGACTTCATATCTACCAGTCGCTAAGCGTTTGCGTTTGATATTTATTCGTAATCGGAACAGTAGGTACGGGCGATGACCCGGCGGACTCGCTCAGCCTATTCGATGTATGTTCAATAAGGTCGATATTCGCGTATGCGTCATGCAGTAATGTATGATGACGCTTATGACAAACTCTGCACATTTTCTTCGATGTACAAGTACTATCATTGTGTGAGTAAAGGCAATTATGACAAAAATCAAATTTCTTTACGGTCATTAGCTTCATGTCTGGTGTCGATTTCATAAACTTTGTACATTTATACAAGTAATGATTGTTGTTACACAAAGGACAGTTTGTTGAGCAGGCCGCGCTTGTTTGATGTTCTTTGAAATAATACTTGCCAGGACGATGGTGATGACCTTGTTGCTGGTTATTGGGCTTTCCAGTTGTCGACTCCTTATCTTTCATGTTGATAGGCTCCAGCGCTGTAAATTTCCCCTCTAAGAAATCTAAGAGCTCTGATAGTGTTGGCAGATCACGTGGCGATTTACGTGCTTCCTTGTAATCTCCGTATGTCTCGGAGTCCAGCTTGTTTGAGATAAGATGAACTAACAGCGGGTCCCAGGTACTTGTATCAATACCCAGGTTCTGTACAGCGTATATGCACTCCTTAGATGTGTCGTACAGACGTCTGATCTCGAAGGCTGACTGTTTTTTAACGGCAGGTTGGTTTAAGAATAACTCTACTTGTTTGGTGAACAGCAGTTGGGGGTTGTTATATCTGTGAGTTAGTAGCTCCCAGGCAGTATCGTAATTGTCTGCTGAGATATGCAGATGCTGGATAAGTCGCTCAGCATCTCCACGAACTCTTCCTTTCAGATGTTGCATTTTCTGTGTTTTAGTGAGTAGGTTATTCTCGTGGATGCTTTCCACAAAGAGGTCGTAAAAAGTAGGCCATTGCGTGTACTTTCCAGTAAATGTTGGTATCTCAATATGTGGTGTTTGGTGTTGAAGATGCGTTGTAGAAGCCAGCTTATGGTTCAAAGCTCTTTTAATCTTCATGTAAATATCCTCGTAGGCTTGAAATTCACCATCATACTGAGGGTCAGATCCTTGTAGAATATTATCAATTTGTAGGTGCAAAGTGTCTATTGCATTCCATCGCTGCTGAACGCTGCGCAGCTCATCTTCGATTTCCCATTTGTCTCGTATATCGTCTATGTGGATGCGATTCACCTGACGATTGAAAGCTCTAAAGTTTGTTCGCTGTAGTGATAGCAACTCACTCGCCCGCCCCAGCGCAGTAGTAGTTTGCTCAGAGGGCGGTGCCGGTGTCGTGGACCGAATCGGACGTGCAGGCACACTGTCTGCTGTTTCTGGCTTCGGTGAGGGCATAGGTGATAGCAAAGCTTTATCAGTCGTAGTTGGAGGGAATGACGATACCTTAATACGAACAGAATCGAAGTATGATCTCATCTTGGTAAATTGATCTTCTACGAAGTAGGGATCACTGTTATTCTCGTAAGCAGACAGCTTGTAGTGGTTCGACTGAAAGTCTGCCCACAGCTTGTCGAGGGCATCCAGTCGCTCGTTGAGGTACTTACGGGTCTTGCGACTCGCACCATCCTTGTTAAAGTTGGATTCTATCTTCTTAATGGCTTCAACAATGTCGTGTTGGCGCTGTAGTAGATTATCCATGTTGATAGCTAGTTTAGATGTGCTGGACTTCCTGATAGTAGCTCAGTGCTCTCGTGAACTCAGTACAACCTTGTGCGCCTTCTCAATATGACTGGTGAGACCCGCTTGTGGGAGGCCAGTAAATCGATTCGCAGTTGCACTTTATTCACTAAAACTCTAAGCGCTTTATGTAACCGAAGTAAATCACAGCACACACACAGTAGGTCGTGAGTATCAAACGTCGATGACACTTCACTTGATAGTTGTATACCGGATTGTAGACCGTATCTCTGAACGTCGACAAGAGATGGCTACGACACTGGTTCTGTAGTTCACCGAAGGATAAAATGTCCTTGCGGCGTGTTAAGGATCGAAGGACCAAAATTTTAAAGGATCCGGTGGAGGTATCCATAACGATTACAATAAGTCGAAAACACCCAGAGTGAACCAATACCAGTAACAGAAGGCACGGCACAAGGCTCGGTACTGGGTCCTTTTCACTTTTTGACTTATATTAATGACAACTGCTTATCAAATAGTTCATGCTATCAATTTGCAGACGATACCTGTCTTGTTATTACAGGGAAAGATCCACAAACTGCCAGCACACTGTTGCAACAAAACCTAGATATTCTTACGAAATGGTGCCATGATACTGGATTAGTACTAAATGCTAATAAAACGTTATGGATAGTGATGTTTCGGAGACACTTGTTATTGATTGTGATTTGTGTGTTTGTGACAATCGTTTTTCGGAGACAAAATGGGCACCCATGTATTATACTTATTTATGTTTTCGCAAAACAAAACAACAGCAGAAGGCTGAAGTTGTCGATGCAGGAAGAAAAGTGCATATTATACTTAACTTACCTTTGGGTTTTTGGAAATCAGTCTTTGTTTTCTCTCTTTGCGGTAGCACCGGCGACACAGGTACAGTGTTGCTTGCACTGCTGAAACAAAACAGTCGATATTAGTCTTAACCCAAACATTTATAAACCCAAGTAGAAGTTGATGCTTTCGCGTCTCGCGATAAAATCAATATGGTACTTGTGGATGGAATGAATGGTACGAGGCGGTTGCTTAGTCTAAAGAAAGCGGATTCCTTTTTCCGAAATTGGGAATCTAGACTCACGGTGCGAGACACACTGATTTAAGATTAATGTGACGTAGACTAGATTTCGTCATATTTCAGGTTAATGTAGTGAGTGTAGTCAGTCATGGCCTATGTTTTTTTTCTTCGTGAGTTGCTCAAATCTCTTGGCGGTACCAGGCGCGCGGGAACACTAGGAGCTCTCCTATTACTCACTTGGCAGCGTGAGGCATCCTCTCATGCGCGTGGGTCTGCTGCAGGCCGGGGTCTCCGAGGAACATGCGGCGCACGATGGTACGGCGGTACCAGGCGCGCGGGAACACTAGGAGCTCTCCTATTACTCACTTGGCAGCGTGAGGCATCCTCTCATGCGCGTGGGTCTGCTGCAGGCCGGGGTCTCCGAGGAACATGCGGCGCACGATGGTACGGCGGTACCAGGCGCGCGGGAACACTAGGAGCTCTCCTATTACTCACTTGGCAGCGTGAGGCATCCTCTCGTGCGCGTGGGTCTGCTGCAGGCCGGGGTCTCCGAGGAACATGCGGCGCACGATGGTACGGCGGTACCAGGCGCGCGGGAACACTAGGAGCTCTCCTATTACTCACTTGGCAGCGTGAGGCATCCTCTCATGCGCGTGGGTCTGCTGCAGGCCGGGGTCTCCGAGGAACATGCGGCGCACGATGGTACGGCGGTACCAGGCGCGCGGGAACACTAGGAGCTCTCCTATTACTCACTTGGCAGCGTGAGGCATCCTCTCGTGCGCGTGGGTCTGCTGCAGGCCGGGGTCTCCGAGGAACATGCGGCGCACGATGGTACGGCGGTACCAGGCGCGCGGGAACACTAGGAGCTCTCCTATTACTCACTTGGCAGCGTGAGGCATCCTCTCGTGCGCGTGGGTCTGCTGCAGGCCGGGGTCTCCGAGGAACATGCGGCGCACGATGGTACGGCGGTACCAGGCGCGCGGGAACACTAGGAGCTCTCCTATTACTCACTTGGCAGCGTGAGGCATCCTCTCGTGCGCGTGGGTCTGCTGCAGGCCGGGGTCTCCGAGGAACACGCATATTTCCATTCCCTCATGACGTATGGTATAATAGCTTGGGGAAACTCATCTCATGCCAAGAGAATATTTATATTGCAAAAAAGAGCTGTCCGTTCTATTTTGCAAATGAAAAATCTTGTCATAATGTCCATGACTGGTGAATATATTTTTCAAAATCTGATGTATGTAAAATCGAACATGAATAAATTGAAATTGAAATGTGACATCCATAATTATAATACTCGAAATAAAAATAGTATTTGTCTTCCGACTCATAGACTGGCCAAACTAGGAAACAGTTTTCTATTTGTAGGGGTTAAACTTTTTAATAAGTTGCCGTATTGTGTCCACAATTTAGATAACGCTGAATTCAGCAGTAAGATTAGACATTTTTTATTATACAAATCATATTATAATCTTTACGAAGCATTAGCTGATGATTTTAATTACATTTGAAATGTATAATTTATATTTATAGTTATGTTATAGTGCGTCATGATGTGTATGTATAATTTAATTTTTTTTTCTATTTCTATTGATGTTTTTTATGTGTAATTGACCTTTCCAAGTGTACTGTGTATGTATCTTAATGGAATAAATATATCTGAATCTGAACATGCGGCGCACGATGGTGCGACGGTACCAGGCGCGCGGGAACACTAGGAGCTCTCCTATTACTCACTTGGCAGCGTGAGGCATCCTCTCGTGCGCGTGGGTCTGCTGCAGGCCGGGGTCTCCGAGGAACATGCGGCGCACGATGGTGCGGCGGTACCAGGCGCGCGGGAACACTAGGAGCTCTCCTATTACTCACTTGGCAGCGTGAGGCATCCTCTCGTGCGCGTGGGTCTGCTGCAGGCCGGGGTCTCCGAGGAACATGCGGCGCACGATGGTGCGGCGGTACCAGGCGCGCGGGAACACTAGGAGCTCTCCTATTACTCACTTGGCAGCGTGAGGCATCCTCTCGTGCGCGTGGGTCTGCTGCAGGCCGGGGTCTCCGAGGAACATGCGGCGCACGATGGTACGGCGGTACCAGGCGCGCGGGAACACTAGGAGCTCTCCTATTACTCACTTGGCAGCGTGAGGCATCCTCTCGTGCGCGTGGGTCTGCTGCAGGCCGGGGTCTCCGAGGAACATGCGGCGCACGATGGTACGGCGGTACCAGGCGCGCGGGAACACTAGGAGCTCTCCTATTACTCACTTGGCAGCGTGAGGCATCCTCTCGTGCGCGTGGGTCTGCTGCAGGCCGGGGTCTCCGAGGAACATGCGGCGCACGATGGTACGGCGGTACCAGGCGCGCGGGAACACTAGGAGCTCTCCTATTACTCACTTGGCAGCGTGAGGCATCCTCTCGTGCGCGTGGGTCTGCTGCAGGCCGGGGTCTCCGAGGAACATGCGGCGCACGATGGTACGGCGGTACCAGGCGCGCGGGAACACTAGGAGCTCTCCTATTACTCACTTGGCAGCGTGAGGCATCCTCTCGTGCGCGTGGGTCTGCTGCAGGCCGGGGTCTCCGAGGAACATGCGGCGCACGATGGTGCGGCGGTACCAGGCGCGCGGGAACACTAGGAGCTCTCCTATTACTCACTTGGCAGCGTGAGGCATCCTCTCGTGCGCGTGGGTCTGCTGCAGGCCGGGGTCTCCGAGGAACATGCGGCGCACGATGGTGCGGCGGTACCAGGCGCGCGGGAACACTAGGAGCTCTCCTATTACTCACTTGGCAGCGTGAGGCATCCTCTCGTGCGCGTGGGTCTGCTGCAGGCCGGGGTCTCCGAGGAACATGCGGCGCACGATGGTGCGGCGGTACCAGGCGCGCGGGAACACTAGGAGCTCTCCTATTACTCACTTGGCAGCGTGAGGCATCCTCTCGTGCGCGTGGGTCTGCTGCAGGCCGGGGTCTCCGAGGAACATGCGGCGCACGATGGTACGGCGGTACCAGGCGCGCGGGAACACTAGGAGCTCTCCTATTACTCACTTGGCAGCGTGAGGCATCCTCTCGTGCGCGTGGGTCTGCTGCAGGCCGGGGTCTCCGAGGAACATGCGGCGCACGATGGTACGGCGGTACCAGGCGCGCGGGAACACTAGGAGCTCTCCTATTACTCACTTGGCAGCGTGAGGCATCCTCTCGTGCGCGTGGGTCTGCTGCAGGCCGGGGTCTCCGAGGAACATGCGGCGCACGATGGTACGGCGGTACCAGGCGCGCGGGAACACTAGGAGCTCTCCTATTACTCACTTGGCAGCGTGAGGCATCCTCTCGTGCGCGTGGGTCTGCTGCAGGCCGGGGTCTCCGAGGAACATGCGGCGCACGATGGTGCGGCGGTACCAGGCGCGCGGGAACGCCAGGATCTCTCCTAGGCGGCGCATGTCGTATTTGAACGATGCGCTGCCGACGTCCACGATAGCTGGAAAAAGGCACAATTTAATTTAATTTCAAAGAGAGAAAATAATGACAGAATGATAGTTTATTTATTGTTTTGAATTGAACCAGTTTTAATTTTTTACTTTGTGTGGTCAACTTTGGCGGAAAGAAACTCGGTAGACCGTGCTACATAGACTATTTTCATAAACATTCTGGTAAACTTACTAGAAAACCTGACGGTAGCCTTCGACTGGTCCTGATCGGTTTGAAAGTCCAGCTTCCTACTTCTCGACAGATGGAACTTCACAAACTCCACGTTGATGCTGAGCGAGTCCTTTCTCTCGGTGTCGGACAGGGGGGACCACTGGGCCTCCTTGAGGCTTGACTTCTTGCCTCCGTAGGGATGGAACATGTTCACTGAGAAGTCGGCTAAGCAGCCAGTGACACTGAGACCGCCCATGGCAACCGCTGGTTCGGCCATTTCTCTGTGGAAATATAATAATTTAAGAAAAAGTATTTGTGAAGGTTTTGTTACTGAGTTATCAAAGAAAGTTAACGAGTACGCAATTTCCTCTATGAGATAGTTAGATTTATTTAAGATGATAGATAACACGTAGGAGTCACTAAGCCATTACATTGTTTGTGTGAGTGGCATTTATTTAGCATGATAATTTACTACACAACTCAACGTAAAATTATCTTGCATTATAAACAAGACATTACTTTGTCCTGTAAATAAATTGTAAATATACTGTTTGTCTTTTGGCTGTGTTTTTTATCCTGTCTGGCTGTATGGCTCGCTTAGAGCTACGAGTATATGTCAAATATGTGTCATGCATATTTTAGTCTGTCCGATGGATCACCTTAGGCGGCGACTATCCTCTCGCGCAGTGTTGTATTGTTACAAGTGATTAGTTAGTGACGGTACTCACTCGTCCGTAGCTCGCTTGGAGCTGAACACTATCTGCAGGCTGGGCAGCTGCAGCAGACACTCGACGCGCGAGGCGGGCAGGCAGCTGAAGCGGAAGGTGGAGGGCTGCGAGTGGGAGTGATGACGTCGTGTATAGTTATATAGTACTCACTCGTCCGTAGCTCGCTTGGAGCTGAACACTATCTGCAGGCTGGGCAGCTGCAGCAGACACTCGACGCGCGAGGCGGGCAGGCAGCTGAAGCGGAAGGTGGAGGGCTGCGAGTGGGAGTGATGACGTCGTGTATAGTTATATAGTACTCACTCGTCCGTAGCTCGCTTGGAGCTGAACACTATCTGCAGGCTGGGCAGCTGCAGCAGACACTCGACGCGCGAGGCGGGCAGGCAGCTGAAGCGGAAGGTGGAGGGCTGCGAGTGGGAGTGATGACGTCGTGTATAGTTATATAGTACTCACTCGTCCGTAGCTCGCTTGGAGCTGAACACTATCTGCAGGCTGGGCAGCTGCAGCAGACACTCGACGCGCGAGGCGGGCAGGCAGCTGAAGCGGAAGGTGGAGGGCTGCGAGTGGGAGTGATGACGTCGTGTATAGTTATATAGTACTCACTCGTCCGTAGCTCGCTTGGAGCTGAACACTATCTGCAGGCTGGGCAGCTGCAGCAGACACTCGACGCGCGAGGCGGGCAGGCAGCTGAAGCGGAAGGTGGAGGGCTGCGAGTGGGAGTGATGACGTCGTGTATAGTTATATAGTACTCACTCGTCCGTAGCTCGCTTGGAGCTGAACACTATCTGCAGGCTGGGCAGCTGCAGCAGACACTCGACGCGCGAGGCGGGCAGGCAGCTGAAGCGGAAGGTGGAGGGCTGCGAGTGGGAGTGATGACGTCGTGTATAGTTATATAGTACTCACTCGTCCGTAGCTCGCTTGGAGCTGAACACTATCTGCAGGCTGGGCAGCTGCAGCAGACACTCGACGCGCGAGGCGGGCAGGCAGCTGAAGCGGAAGGTGGAGGGCTGCGAGTGGGAGTGATGACGTCGTGTATAGTTATATAGTACTCACTCGTCCGTAGCTCGCTTGGAGCTGAACACTATCTGCAGGCTGGGCAGCTGCAGCAGACACTCGACGCGCGAGGCGGGCAGGCAGCTGAAGCGGAAGGTGGAGGGCTGCGAGTGGGAGTGATGACGTCGTGTATAGTTATATAGTACTCACTCGTCCGTAGCTCGCTTGGAGCTGAACACTATCTGCAGGCTGGGCAGCTGCAGCAGACACTCGACGCGCGAGGCGGGCAGGCAGCTGAAGCGGAAGGTGGAGGGCTGCATGTGGAAGTGGACGATGACGTCAACGGGGAACGACGCGTACACGTACTGCCCGTACGCGGCGTAGCCGTCGCCGCCGCCCTCCGCCTCTGTGGACCACAACCATTTTTAATTAGAACTTGAAGTAATTCGTTATTGGTGAATATGGACAGATATGTGATCAAAGATGATAGGAATGGGAAAAAAGTAGGAATCGATCCGACAGGGAAAAGTGAAGGAAGCAAAGCAATATGACAAGTCTTGTGTGTGTAATATACTGACATGGGCCAGGAAATTGTTAATGGTCATATTGTTCTTCGAACTCATAGTTGGGTTAAGCAGTACACTTAAGACTATTGAGCTATATTCGCTAGGTCGGAATTAAGTCTAATGATGGCAGAATGGATCTCAGGTTTTCATGAGATATATATTTGCATATAATATGGAATTGATACTTATATACATATATGAACTCTTATATCGGCTAAATACCAAATAAAAAGTATCGGGCCTAATATAGACCTCTGTGGTACCCCTGTCTTACTGGCATTTGATTAGGGACCTGAGACGACGCACTATTTGATGTAAGTATGCCTTATTGCTAGCGATTATAGAGCTAACTTTCGAACCATTGTACAGCGTACTTGTGAAACCCAGTATGTTCTACCTTACCTACAAGAAGTCTAATGTTAATAGAGTCAAAGGCTCTGGAGAAATCAAGCAAAACCAACCATGTGCACAATATCTTGCGCATAAAGAATATTTATCTGCAACATCAAGAAGAGCGAACACTGTGCTAAGAGTATGTCCTTTTCAGTATAGTAATAATAGTGCTTATTTGATGAGTGAACATTCGAGCATAGCGTTACTAGGTAAAATATTCTACAGATTTTTTTTCTTTGGATCCCTTCCACTCCTATCTTAAAGATAAACGTTTATACAATCAAATAAAATACATCAATTCGGTTCTAAAACTAGTGACAAAAACGGTCCCTACTCAGCATGTGCTGTGGCAGAACGGGTCGTACCACAGCGCTGGTCTTTTGTAGTAACCGATATATGCGATTGGCGCTGTCTGTACCTTGCAAAACGAGGGAACTTAGTTAACCTGGAGTGGGTGTCGAGAACGCCTTCGTCGGTATGGGCTCCAGCGTCTGCTCCAGGAACTCCAGGATGTGCGGGCTGATGATGGTCTCCTCGGGGATGCTCTGCACGGTGATCCAGGCGAACAGCGCCGCCTTCTTGGCGGCCAGCTTGCGCGGCGCGGGCGGCGCGCCCGGCGGCTGCGAGCTCGCGTCGTCGGATATCGTCTTGGACTCGTAGTGCACCTGTAATAAATAGATTGAATATATAATGCTTGGCCTTATACACAGCGCCATCTACTGTGTAAAACTAAGGAAATGTCATACTATAGAAACTGGTTTCCATTTGATATATTGATTGAAATACTTAGTTAACTTAAATACAGTTTTTTTTTTGTAAATACATAGACCCGATACAAATATCTGCATTAAAGCAAACATTTGTCTCCCGGCGAGGATCGACTGATTGCAACCCCATGCGTTAAGCGAGCGAGTGGTTATCAGAATCTCTATCTCTTCTCTACTAGTACAAATTGAAATCGCTGCCCGCGTCTGTCTGTCGGTTTGGCTTTCTTCTCCTAAACCACGCAACGGATTTGGATGCGGTTTTTACTAATAGATAGTGTTTTAAGAGGAAGGTTTAGGGGTAAAATTAATAGAGGTTTGGTGTAAGTTCGCTGAACTATGAAGAAGATTGTTGAAGTTGTCGGAATTTTTTATCAGATTGGGAGTTGTTTTGGCGTGCGCCGAGTAAACCATTTAAGCTGTGTGCAAGTGACTAAAGAATTGTGGAATTGTTGTGTGGCGCCCGCCTCCGCCAGCCCGCCGGACGCGGACCGCCCGACGCGCATTCTTGTTCCGCTGTGGAAGTTACCTTCAGCTGGAGCCCCGGCACTCTAAACACGGTGAGGTCCGAGGTGGGCTGGTGGCGCGCGTGCGGCGCCTTGCGGCGCGCCGTGGGCGAGCCCCCCGAGGACGCGCCGCCGGCGCCCGCCTCCGCCAGCCCGCCGGACGCGGACCGCCCGACGCGCATTCTTGATCCGCTGTGGAAGTTACCTTCAGCTGGAGCCCCGGCACTCTAAACACGGTGAGGTCCGAGGTGGGCTGGTGGCGCGCGTGCGGCGCCTTGCGGCGCGCCGTGGGCGAGCCCCCCGAGGACGCGCCGCCGGCGCCCGCCTCCGCCAGCCCGCCGGACGCGGACCGCCCGACGCGCATTCTTGATCCGCTGTGGAAGTTACCTTCAGCTGGAGCCCCGGCACTCTAAACACGGTGAGGTCCGAGGTGGGCTGGTGGCGCGCGTGCGGCGCCTTGCGGCGCGCCGTGGGCGAGCCCCCCGAGGACGCGCCGCCGGCGCCCGCCTCCGCCAGCCCGCCGGACGCGGACCGCCCGACGCGCATTCTTGATCCGCTGTGGAAGTTACCTTCAGCTGGAGCCCCGGCACTCTAAACACGGTGAGGTCCGAGGTGGGCTGGTGGCGCGCGTGCGGCGCCTTGCGGCGCGCCGTGGGCGAGCCCCCCGAGGACGCGCCGCCGGCGCCCGCCTCCGCCAGCCCGCCGGACGCGGACCGCCCGACGCGCATTCTTGATCCGCTGTGGAAGTTACCTTCAGCTGGAGCCCCGGCACTCTAAACACGGTGAGGTCCGAGGTGGGCTGGTGGCGCGCGTGCGGCGCCTTGCGGCGCGCCGTGGGCGAGCCCCCCGAGGACGCGCCGCCGGCGCCCGCCTCCGCCAGCCCGCCGGACGCGGACCGCCCGACGCGCATTCTTGATCCGCTGTGGAAGTTACCTTCAGCTGGAGCCCCGGCACTCTAAACACGGTGAGGTCCGAGGTGGGCTGGTGGCGCGCGTGCGGCGCCTTGCGGCGCGCCGTGGGCGAGCCCCCCGAGGACGCGCCGCCGGCGCCCGCCTCCGTCAGCCCGCCGGACGCTGACCGCCCGACGCGCATTCTTGATCCGCTGTGGAAGTTACCTTCAGCTGGAGCCCCGGCACTCTAAACACGGTGAGGTCCGAGGTGGGCTGGTGGCGCGCGTGCGGCGCCTTGCGGCGCGCCGTGGGCGAGCCCCCCGAGGACGCGCCGCCGGCGCCCGCCTCCGCCAGCCCGCCGGACGCGGACCGCCCGACGCGCATTCTTGATCCGCTGTGGAAGTTACCTTCAGCTGGAGCCCCGGCACTCTAAACACGGTGAGGTCCGAGGTGGGCTGGTGGCGCGCGTGCGGCGCCTTGCGGCGCGCCGTGGGCGAGCCCCCCGAGGACGCGCCGCCGGCGCCCGCCTCCGCCAGCCCGCCGGACGCGGACCGCCCGACGCGCATTCTTGATCCGCTGTGGAAGTTACCTTCAGCTGGAGCCCCGGCACTCTAAACACGGTGAGGTCCGAGGTGGGCTGGTGGCGCGCGTGCGGCGCCTTGCGGCGCGCCGTGGGCGAGCCCCCCGAGGACGCGCCGCCGGCGCCCGCCTCCGCCAGCCCGCCGGACGCGGACCGCCCGACGCGCATTCTTGATCCGCTGTGGAAGTTACCTTCAGCTGGAGCCCCGGCACTCTAAACACGGTGAGGTCCGAGGTGGGCTGGTGGCGCGCGTGCGGCGCCTTGCGGCGCGCCGTGGGCGAGCCCCCCGAGGACGCGCCGCCGGCGCCCGCCTCCGCCAGCCCGCCGGACGCGGACCGCCCGACGCGCATTCTTGATCCGCTGTGGAAGTTACCTTCAGCTGGAGCCCCGGCACTCTAAACACGGTGAGGTCCGAGGTGGGCTGGTGGCGCGCGTGCGGCGCCTTGCGGCGCGCCGTGGGCGAGCCCCCCGAGGACGCGCCGCCGGCGCCCGCCTCCGTCAGCCCGCCGGACGCTGACCGCCCGACGCGCATTCTTGATCCGCTGTGGAAGTTACCTTCAGCTGGAGCCCCGGCACTCTAAACACGGTGAGGTCCGAGGTGGGCTGGTGGCGCGCGTGCGGCGCCTTGCGGCGCGCCGTGGGCGAGCCCCCCGAGGACGCGCCGCCGGCGCCCGCCTCCGCCAGCCCGCCGGACGCGGACCGCCCGACGCGCATTCTTGATCCGCTGTGGAAGTTACCTTCAGCTGGAGCCCCGGCACTCTAAACACGGTGAGGTCCGAGGTGGGCTGGTGGCGCGCGTGCGGCGCCTTGCGGCGCGCCGTGGGCGAGCCCCCCGAGGACGCGCCGCCGGCGCCCGCCTCCGCCAGCCCGCCGGACGCGGACCGCCCGACGCGCATTCTTGATCCGCTGTGGAAGTTACCTTCAGCTGGAGCCCCGGCACTCTAAACACGGTGAGGTCCGAGGTGGGCTGGTGGCGCGCGTGCGGCGCCTTGCGGCGCGCCGTGGGCGAGCCCCCCGAGGACGCGCCGCCGGCGCCCGCCTCCGCCAGCCCGCCGGACGCGGACCGCCCGACGCGCATTCTTGATCCGCTGTGGAAGTTACCTTCAGCTGGAGCCCCGGCACTCTAAACACGGTGAGGTCCGAGGTGGGCTGGTGGCGCGCGTGCGGCGCCTTGCGGCGCGCCGTGGGCGAGCCCCCCGAGGACGCGCCGCCGGCGCCCGCCTCCGCCAGCCCGCCGGACGCGGACCGCCCGACGCGCATTCTTGATCCGCTGTGGAAGTTACCTTCAGCTGGAGCCCCGGCACTCTAAACACGGTGAGGTCCGAGGTGGGCTGGTGGCGCGCGTGCGGCGCCTTGCGGCGCGCCGTGGGCGAGCCCCCCGAGGACGCGCCGCCGGCGCCCGCCTCCGCCAGCCCGCCGGACGCGGACCGCCCGACGCGCATTCTTGATCCGCTGTGGAAGTTACCTTCAGCTGGAGCCCCGGCACTCTAAACACGGTGAGGTCCGAGGTGGGCTGGTGGCGCGCGTGCGGCGCCTTGCGGCGCGCCGTGGGCGAGCCCCCCGAGGACGCGCCGCCGGCGCCCGCCTCCGCCAGCCCGCCGGACGCGGACCGCCCGACGCGCATTCTTGATCCGCTGTGGAAGTTACCTTCAGCTGGAGCCCCGGCACTCTAAACACGGTGAGGTCCGAGGTGGGCTGGTGGCGCGCGTGCGGCGCCTTGCGGCGCGCCGTGGGCGAGCCCCCCGAGGACGCGCCGCCGGCGCCCGCCTCCGCCAGCCCGCCGGACGCGGACCGCCCGACGCGCATTCTTGATCCGCTGTGGAAGTTACCTTCAGCTGGAGCCCCGGCACTCTAAACACGGTGAGGTCCGAGGTGGGCTGGTGGCGCGCGTGCGGCGCCTTGCGGCGCGCCGTGGGCGAGCCCCCCGAGGACGCGCCGCCGGCGCCCGCCTCCGCCAGCCCGCCGGACGCTGACCGCCCGACGCGCATTCTTGATCCGCTATGGAAGGTCAAAATCAGGTTAGAATTCGACCATATCGTGCTTTGAGCTTATATATGTCAGGCAAAACAATATTCTTTGTAAAAATTATACTACCGCTCCGTCCCACTAGACAGTTCCGACACCGACCAACACTTAAACTGAGCATCTCAAATAGTATAAATTGAAGTCGCTTCCCGCGTCTGTTTGGCTTTTTCTCCTCCCACACAATGGATTTAAATGCGGTTTTCACCGACGGATAGATTGTTTCAATAGGAAGGCTTAGAAGTAAAGTTCATTAAGGTTTGGTGTTAGTTCTCTGAACTATGATAAAGATTGTTGAAGTTGTCAAAAAATTTCATGGCGAATGGGAGCTGTTTTGGCGTGCACCGCGTAAAAAATTGATGTTATGTGTATGTGCAGCACGCACCGCGTTAGAGTGAGATAGCAGATAGCGCTGTTTATCACGTCCAGCTCGAAGTCGATGTAGGGCTCCGGCGTCTTCGCCTTGCCCTGCTTGCCTTTGGACCCTAGACGGGTCGTTGGTAAACTATTTAGAGCTAGTTCAGACACAGCGGACTCATGTTTCAATGGTCGCGTGGCGGCTACCGCACCGATGTTCCCACATCGTATGAACGTTCTAGTGTGTGAGGCTGTAATAACTAGATCCGCGCGAATTCCGCCGCTCGTGTCTGAACTAGCTCATATATTTTCGTCCTGTGCGCCGCAATTATCTTTGCCGCGCACTTTTTGAATTTGGAACATCTTAGTGTTCAGCGCCAAAGAAATCGAACGCAAATATTGTTTGAATAAAGACTGGCTGGCACGACGGCCCATAGTCGCGCAGCCGGCTGAATAGAAAACAAAGAAATCAAACTTAAAACGCGCGAACTACAGCCCGCGTTTTCGTAAATTTTCACGGATTGTTAGAAATTCATGGTTTTGTTTTGAAAAATTAGTTCGTCAAGTGACAGTGAAAGTATAGAATTAACTCCTGAAAGTATTAGAACTGACGCAAGAAATGTGATGATGGATATGATATATGGCTATTACCTGCAAAAAATACCGGGAGAAATATATGAAAGCCTATGGTAAGGGGCTTTTTATTTTCTCATAGGTGATGAAAAGTAGAGTGTATCACTCGGGCGCAACATATATTTTTGGCTCGGGCGACGTACTATGAATCCCTCGCTACGTTCAGGATTCTTCTAAAGAATCTAATTCTACTCTAGAATCCCTCACTTCGCTTTGGATTCAAAAAAGCGCCCTCGCCGTAAACATATTATTTTGCTCCCTTATGATACAATCTACTATTGTAGTTATTCAAACTCACATCTTGATGTCGTCGTCGCGGGCGCGCTCGGCGGTGTGCAGCACGCACTTGCCGCTGTTGATGTGCACCTTCACGTCCAGCTCGAAGTCGATGTTGGGCTCCGACGTCTTCGCCTTGCCCTGCTTGCCGTCTGACCCGTCCGATGTTGGTAAACTGAACGAAATAAAACATACTTTCAAATCAATTTAAGGTTTTGTTACACTGCTAGGTTAAGGTCTCCCCGAGTGCTTCTAGGATTCTCGTTTGCCAAGTCCGACTGATCAATTTTAAATGTATCCAGATCGCCACGCGGGCGTATCTTAGGCCTAATTCACCTTTGCCTGTCCTCAGGCACCCATTGCGCAACAATCCGGGCCCATTTTTTCGGATGCAAAGAGCTCTGTCGCTGCACGCTGCCCGTCGCGAACCTGACGCCTCGCTGCCCGCTCGACACTAAACAACACGGGGCCAGAGGACAGAGCAGCTACATCCTCACCCTAGATCCGGCTTCCTCCGCAGCTGCACCACCTGCAGGTCGTCGGGCCAGGGCTCCGCCTGCGCCGGCAGGGAGCTCTGTCGCTGCACGCTGCCCGTCGCGAACCTGACGCCTCGCTGCCCGCTCGACACTAAACAACACGGGGCCAGAGGACAGAGCAGCTACATCCTCACCCTAGATCCGGCTTCCTCCGCAGCTGCACCACCTGCAGGTCGTCGGGCCAGGGCTCCGCCTGCGCCGGCAGGGAGCTCTGTCGCTGCACGCTGCCCGTCGCGAACCTGACGCCTCGCTGCCCGCTCGACACTAAACAACACGGGGCCAGAGGACAGAGCAGCTACATCCTCACCCTAGATCCGGCTTCCTCCGCAGCTGCACCACCTGCAGGTCGTCGGGCCAGGGCTCCGCCTGCGCCGGCAGGGAGCTCTGTCGCTGCACGCTGCCCGTCGCGAACCTGACGCCTCGCTGCCCGCTCGACACTAAACAACACGGGGCCAGAGGACAGAGCAGCTACATCCTCACCCTAGATCCGGCTTCCTCCGCAGCTGCACCACCTGCAGGTCGTCGGGCCAGGGCTCCGCCTGCGCCGGCAGGGAGCTCTGTCGCTGCACGCTGCCCGTCGCGAACCTGACGCCTCGCTGCCCGCTCGACACTAAACAACACGGGGCCAGAGGACAGAGCAGCTACATCCTCACCCTAGATCCGGCTTCCTCCGCAGCTGCACCACCTGCAGGTCGTCGGGCCAGGGCTCCGCCTGCGCCGGCAGGGAGCTCTGTCGCTGCACGCTGCCCGTCGCGAACCTGACGCCTCGCTGCCCGCTCGACACTAAACAACACGGGGCCAGAGGACAGAGCAGCTACATCCTCACCCTAGATCCGGCTTCCTCCGCAGCTGCACCACCTGCAGGTCGTCGGGCCAGGGCTCCGCCTGCGCCGGCAGGGAGCTCTGTCGCTGCACGCTGCCCGTCGCGAACCTGACGCCTCGCTGCCCGCTCGACACTAAACAACACGGGGCCAGAGGACAGAGCAGCTACATCCTCACCCTAGATCCGGCTTCCTCCGCAGCTGCACCACCTGCAGGTCGTCGGGCCAGGGCTCCGCCTGCGCCGGCAGGGAGCTCTGTCGCTGCACGCTGCCCGTCGCGAACCTGACGCCTCGCTGCCCGCTCGACACTAAACAACACGGGGCCAGAGGACAGAGCAGCTACATCCTCACCCTAGATCCGGCTTCCTCCGCAGCTGCACCACCTGCAGGTCGTCGGGCCAGGGCTCCGCCTGCGCCGGCAGGGAGCTCTGTCGCTGCACGCTGCCCGTCGCGAACCTGACGCCTCGCTGCCCGCTCGACACTAAACAACACGGGGCCAGAGGACAGAGCAGCTACATCCTCACCCTAGATCCGGCTTCCTCCGCAGCTGCACCACCTGCAGGTCGTCGGGCCAGGGCTCCGCCTGCGCCGGCAGGGAGCTCTGTCGCTGCACGCTGCCCGTCGCGAACCTGACGCCTCGCTGCCCGCTCGACGCGCGCAGAGACGCCGTGCGTGACGGACCTGCCCACCACAGATACATAAAATATTATTAATGCACACCTACCATTGTACTATTATCTCAAAGGGATTTATTTATAAAACAATAAAATTAACACAAAACATTTCTTATTAATTTTGCGATCACAACACATTATTACTATATTGAATTATCGGCTATTTTATTATAATAACTATCGTGAATAATTCTATTCATATTAAACCTGCACGACGGGACGCGGAGGAAAAGGGTCGCGGAATGGCACCACACTGTAGAAGGCTCTAGATTAAGGTCGAAACAGTTGGTGCCTCCACCAATTTAACAAGTACATGAAGATTCCCGATATTTAATATAAATATCGGAGATTTATTAGCGATGATGGGCGTTCAAAGAACGAACCAATCCAATCACCCAGTCGACATAATGTGAACGGTTCGACGATTCTCGTATTTAAGACGGACCGGTTCATTTCGTGGACTGTGGTGCTTTGCGTAGATACATATAGACTAAGACAAGGTTGGCCGTTCATTCAAACTAATTTCAACTCTAATGCTAAGGACAGTGGTGTGATATTTAGTTGCCAGGCTAGAGTGAGATAGGCCTATTAGAATTTATTATCATATGGGTAATGTAAGAAAGAGAGTTTACGTACAAGTAGATGTGCAGCCGAGTGCGAAAGAGATACTAAATAAAGAGCTAGTGTCACTTGTGTTACGAGTAATTCGCATTGGGTAATTTGGCGCGCTAAACCGGTTCTGACTTGTTTATGTTTATCTACGACTTGTTTTGATTTTTTAGACTTTGAAATTTGATTTTACAAATTGCGTTTAAGAGGGCCCAATCCAACTTACTTTTCATACAACCGCTCGTACGTGGGTGTGGCGTCGTAATAGATCTTTCTATGAAACTTTTGATCTAATAGGTATCTTGTGCACTATATCAAATTCACTAAAACAAATTTTATACTGAATTGGTTTCTTCAAATTTTTATTTTTTGTTTGGATAGAAACCTAGATATAGTGCACAAGATACCTATTATATCAAAAGTTTCATAGAAAGATCTATTACGACGCCACACGCACGTACGAGCGGTGTATGAAAAGTAAGTTGGATTGGGCCCTCTTAAGGGCACCGTGCGATTGCATTACTTGCATTATTGAGTTTTGAGAGTTTAAAATTATAGGTGTGTAGATGGTATATTGATTTTCTACATAACATAACAATTGAATATAATTATGATATGTAATATTTGTGAGCTTAAGTAGTGTACATAATTATACATAGTGTGCCACGCTCGTCGTACACGCTAGACACGTGAACGACCCATCGCTAGTATGTATCGCGTGTAATCCAGGTGCAATGAGGTCGAAACTCCGGATAAAAGAAATAAAATGAAGAGCCAAATGAAACCGTGAGCTAAAATTGATCCTAAGTTATTAGCAATATTCTCTCAAATAAGTTTCGGGATTATCTACAGAACTTGGCGTCATTTAGATCTCACTTCTTTTGTGGGCGAAGTCAACAACCACGACATTATAAATAATGACTTGGCTCCCATTTTCACATTTATGTTTTAGATAGGATAGCAAGTTACACGTTCAACCTACCAGCTCTAAGATCCTCGCTCTCCATGGAGCTCCAGCTGCCTCCCTCGATGATGTCCGCCAGGCGGTTGTCTTCCTCCAGCAGCAATGTCTCCCCGGAGTCGCCTATCGTGCCAGCGCTTAGAATCAGGTTCGGTTCTACCATCACGCTGTAATGGGAATTATGATGTTACTTTTGTTTTAACATTCACAATCATGAATTTATAGGTCGCAGTATAAATCGTCTACAGATCAACAACGTCTACAGAACAACGGTGTTTCTTTTTTTGTGTTATTTCGGTCTTGTCTATGCCTCCGTGTGTCCCCACGCTACGCTGGACCGGAAGTGTCCCATCTCTACGAATAAAGCAAAGAAAAAAAGCGCAGACGCATGCAGTTTGCGCGCCGCCATATTTTTTATACTCTGTTCCTACGCCGCAGCCTGAGAGGACATATCTCTCGGCCCCAATTTATTACTAATTAATTACCGCGCGCGACACACACATTACCACGACCCAGGAGGCCTCCTAATTTACATGTGCGTGAGTGGAATCCATCCCGAACACCTGGAAACTGCGACCAGCCAGCTCGAGCTAACATTGTGGCAGCAGAAGCACAATACGGGGTATGTACAATTCCGATTTTGCACAAAATTGATTTCATTTCACCTGGCCTCTTGATTTTGAAACTCCCATTTGCGTACTTACGTGAAATATTGAAACACTATCATAACCAGCACCTGCCCGCAGGTGAGAATACATTTGAAAAGAATTATTCCACCCAAACGGGATTACAAAAGCTGATCAGAACCATGCCCTTCTTCTTCAACATCTGCATATCCTTCTTATAGTATGCTCACGAAATGAGACCCAGAGCCCTTCTCCGATATCTCAAGGAGTTGGGCTGGCTAGAATCACGCGTGAATGCACAATACACGCGGGACGTGAGTGCAGATCTGATATCCCCCACCATAATTAGAATCGTCTGAAGTTACTGGGACGGGCAACGTATCGCTGCGCTGGTGCGATAGGATGGAAGCTGACCTGCGCGACCCCGGAGCCGACGAATGGTAAGAGACAGCGATGGACAAAAAAATTTGGTAAGTTCTCGTATCGGTGGCCAAGACTTACTTTGGGTCCATGTAACGTCCATCAACGTACTGATGGTGTACGTCTGCGGCGCTGGTAAGGTAGGAAGTGCGCGTCTAGCGTGCCCTCGCGCTTACCGCCACTACCTTAGCACGTCAGGTAACATTTATTATATTATTCTTATCATGATGATGATGATGATGGCATAATCATTATCGTCATGATAAGAATTCTAGCCGATTCCGGCCATGGCGACTGTGCATTCAAAGAAAAGGTATCACATGTGGGTTTTGATTTTCTACCCTTTCATGAGTTCTGGGGTGACTCGAGTATTCTAATCATGCACTAGCCGCACTTGGCAGTTTAACCCGCGTAGTTCCCGTTCCCGTGGGAATATGGGAATAAAATATAGCCTTTGTTACTCAGGGATAATGTAGCATTCTAATGATAAAGAATTTTGAAAATCGGTCCAGTAGTTTCGGAGCCTATTCAATGAATACAAACAAATGTATCTTTCCTTCTTATGATATTAGTGCAGGCATATTATAGCTATACATCACAGTCGTGAGTCCGCAGTACATAAGCCAATGGAGTAAGTGCAGCTCCACTTACTCGAAGTCCTTCTTCTCCTGCGGCGGCGTGGGCACGACGAAGGAGCGGCTGCGGTTGGAGCCCAGCCCGAGCTTGCCCTTCGTGATGGAGCTGGCGCGCACGCTCTGCCGGCGCAGCTTCTGGATCATGTCCCTGCGGGGGGATAGGCTAGCTCAACAGGATGTTACAAAAAATATTGTTCTTCTTTTTATTTTATTTACTTTGATTGGAACAAGAATTGGTACGGGGGTACCAGAAAAGGGGGCGAAGGCCTCAAAAGGTTACCAAAGGTCAAAAATGGCATTTTTGGGCTTTTGGACGTTTTCGGCCATTTGAAGACTTGTTTTTTGGTGACCTTTTGAGGTCACAATAACTCCAGTCTCTGTGACCCTAGAGTCACCAAAATCAATCGGTACGTCCCATACACACAGACAAACAGCGCTATACATATTAGGGGGCTTCGCCCCCGTAAAACAAACAGAACATTATAGCTTATAGATAAAACCTAACATATAATTCTTAATCCAATTAAGTTTCCACTAATTAATTTGACATACACATCAAAGAAAAAAAATGTTTATGGCGTGTGATCCCGGAAATAATAGACGTGATGACAGGGTAAAATTATGACGGACTAAACAGTCCGTCCGTTAGATAATACAAAAGTAATAGACGCGTATTTATTGCTTTTTCAAATGCATGAAACAACACTTAGATAAACGAGTTGAAGTTTAGAGCGGTCTCGTGACGTCATAATACTGTACCGAGGTACGACGGCGCGTAACAGCAGCGTGTAACTTTACGCGACATTTCATTTGAAACTTTTGGACTGCTTATTCCCGCCTAGGCTTCGATCCTATAAATACTACATTTCAAATAAAATTACCGAATTTGAACTCTATTACTAACCTCCTAAAGTCCTTAAACACCAACGCTTCTAGATCGTGCAGCCGCCTCATTTCATACTCGATGGTGGAGTGACTCGCCCCCAACGTCCTGAGGTCGTTGATGATCTTCGCTTGCTCGTTCATCTCCTTCTCGATGAGCTTGGATCGTTTCTTGGCGTCGATGGTGTTGTCAAATACAAACGCTGGCAGGTGGTCCGTGTATTTACGGCGCAGGATTATGCTTTCCTGTGACAAAATAGTAGTTTAGACGCTATTTAATATACCATGTTAAAGACTGCAGTAGATTTTACATATAGGGAGATACTTCTGTTGTTTTTTAGTTGAGATTATATTATGGTTTACAAGAAAATATTCAGATCTTGAACTATGCACTATGGGAGCTCAAGGACACTCATCGTCTTCAATATCTCACGATCTACTTACGCTTGTATCATAATAACGCAAACCGTACAACTCGCTACCGTGGCCGTGATTGCCTTTCAATTGCTTGGCACCGTTGATTGGCTTAGCTTCAAAATGTCATTTGAAGCTTAAAATTTATATCAAAAATATTTTATGTTACATGAAACGAGATTCCGTAAGACTATTGGCTGCGTGGAGTTGAAATACAACTCTGCGAATCCTTAATCATGATTATTATCTTTATTTCTAGCGATCATGAGTTGAGATACCATTGTTGCATAGAGGTGAGATACAAACCCACTAGTCCTTGTGGTTATCTTGTTCTTCGTCTAGATCTCTCTCGTAGTCAGTCCGAAAGTACTCTTCTTCAGTTAGCATAGTGAGAGAATATCTTTGCGAGGACAGTTTAATCGTTGAGCTGAGATACCGGTTACAAACCGGTACGAACCGGTACAAACCTGCGAGTCCTTGCTGTTATCCTGCTCGTCGTCGAGGTCGCTCTCGTAGTCAGCGCGAAGGTCCTCCTCTTCGAAGCCCGTGAGCATAGTGAGCGTGTGCCCCAGCGCGGACAGCTGCTTGCCCACGTTCACGTCGAGGTGGATGTCCACGCCCTCCATCTGCCACGACACGTTCAGGAACCATTTTGCGTTCTCTGAAGGGATGATGGAATCGTTATTATCATCATCATCTCAGTCGTAGGATATCCACTGCTGGACATGGGCCTCCTTTATGGATCTCCAAGTACTGATGGGGTTTTTGCCATACTCGCCACGCTTGTCGTGTTAGCGAGCACATTACGGGATGTAGATACACGGCCGTTAAAGCACGTTGCTTAACAGATTTTTACTGCATCCACGGGCAAGAAGGAAGGAGCAACAGGGGGTTAAGGTGAAGTGTGAAAGTAGCGCCAGTGGTAAAAAAGATTAGGAGTAATAGAGTTGGCATGTCCGTATAGTTCATTGTTGAGTCAACTCTACACCGTGGACCGCGGACCGGGGCCGCGGAGAGGGGAGCGCAGCGGCACACACATCGCGACGAGGGAATTTGGGGCCCCCCGCCAGTCCGCAACCGACCACTGGCGCAAGACCTCGCGTTCGGGATACCTCTATATCATTTAGCAAATTGTAAACGCATCTAATATATTGTTGTCAATAAATACAGTCCGCTTTCGTCATTTGCATCACATTCGTGATACCCCAGAACAGTCATGTAATGAGGAAGGATGAATCGTCTAGGGAAGTTGTGCCTTACATCCACACACATATGGTTAATTCCGCAGTGCCATACCGTTGTGCTTGGCGGCGGCGGTGCGGCTGCAGACCTCGTAGGTGCCCTCGGACACGGAGGCCAGGTTCGGCGGCGGGTCGTCCGCGCGCGGCTGCCAGTCGTCCAGCGACGCCTCGAAGTCATCTGCGAACCTGCGCAACAATGTTGTTAACAATAGTGTACGCTACCCGGCACGCAGTGCTGCGGCATACCTACTGCGCATTCAATCCTAAGAACGGACACGGACGTGGACTCCAGCGTGATGTTAGGTACCTGAGACACAGTCCCACGAAGCGGCCCTTGGAGACGAGCGCGCCCGAGCTGCAGGCGGACACGGACGTGGACTCCAGCGTGATGTTAGGTACCTGAGACACAGTCCCACGAAGCGGCCCTTGGAGACGAGCGCGCCCGAGCTGCAGGCGGACACGGACGTGGACTCCAGCGTGATGTTAGGTACCTGAGACACAGTCCCACGAAGCGGCCCTTGGAGACGAGCGCGCCCGAGCTGCAGGCGGACACGGACGTGGACTCCAGCGTGATGTTAGGTACCTGAGACACAGTCCCACGAAGCGGCCCTTGGAGACGAGCGCGCCCGAGCTGCAGGCGGACACGGACGTGGACTCCAGCGTGATGTTAGGTACCTGAGACACAGTCCCACGAAGCGGCCCTTGGAGACGAGCGCGCCCGAGCTGCAGGCGGACACGGACGTGGACTCCAGCGTGATGTTAGGTACCTGAGACACAGTCCCACGAAGCGGCCCTTGGAGACGAGCGCGCCCGAGCTGCAGGCGGACACGGACGTGGACTCCAGCGTGATGTTAGGTACCTGAGACACAGTCCCACGAAGCGGCCCTTGGAGACGAGCGCGCCCGAGCTGCAGGCGGACACGGACGTGGACTCCAGCGTGATGTTAGGTACCTGAGACACAGTCCCACGAAGCGGCCCTTGGAGACGAGCGCGCCCGAGCTGCAGGCGGACACGGACGTGGACTCCAGCGTGATGACGACGGCGCCGCGCGACTCGCCCTCGCCCGCGCAGCTGGTCCCGCCGCGGCCCCAATTAGCCTGCACGCATCATCATTTATATTGAGTACTAGCCGCACTCCGCGGTTTCACCCGCGTAGTTCCCGTCCCCGTGTGAATAAGGGGATAAAATGCAGCCTATGTTACTTGGGGATAAAGCAGTATTCTAATGGTGAAAGAATTTTGAAAATCGGTTGAGTAGTTTTTGAGTTAATTCATTACAAACATACAACATACAAATCTTTCGTCTATAGAAATGAAAAATGTAATCAAAATTTTCGACTTCGACGGGACTCGAACCCGCAATGTTCAGACGAACGCCTTAAACGCAGGCTGCCTTAACCATTTCGGTCACGAAGTCACTAGCCGTCGGGTCAAAAACCTTGATTGCCTTTTATCGGTTTTGTAGACCCGAGTAGCGACATCTAGCAGAAATCTTCGGAGATATTCTTGCCCACTGTTCGACAATCAGTGTCAGTAGCAGTGAAGAGATGTCGCTTTAGCTAATTTTTATATTTAAGCTCTTTTTGTTTTTTTTTAAATAGCCTAAGTATATTAGTGAGTTAGAGAGATTAGTATAGATTGGAAGTGTTCACGTACTTACATATATGTTGGTGGAGGCACCACTGCTTCGACCCGCATCGAGGGACTTCTTCAGGGTGTGTCTCCACCAACATAACAACAACATGAATTCGAAATGTCACGATAGTATAATTTATTTATTTTTAAGACAATCTGTGTCCCACTGCATGGCAAAGGCCTCCCTTTTCCCTCCATGCATCTCGATCTTGGGCTATTTTCTTTCTGTCAACCATGTAGGTCTAGTAAATCCCGCCTAGATGGCGTCTCGGTCTACCGCGTCGGCTTCTCACCTTGTCGGGGCGCCACCACCTTGCTACCTTGGCCCACAAAGGAGGTTTGTCTCGTCATTTAGTCGTACAAAAAAACCAGGGTAGCGGATACTTTTTACTGTACTTGCGGCAATAAAATGTTGGGACGCCTCACTTGACCGTGGATGCAGAGAGATCTGGAAAGAGATGGGCAGCAGCGACTTTCCGCGTATCAACATGCTGTACTGCGCCCGCCAACCCGCTTGCCAAGCGTTGCGAGTATGATAAAAACTCCCTCATGAACAGTAATCGGAAAAGCATGAGGGAGGCCTTTGTCCAACAGTAGACGTCCTCCCGCTGAGATGAAGGTCGTCGTGTCTTAATGAACGCGTCGCCGGATTCGTACAATACTCACCACAGGCGGTTGATTTAGCGGAATGCAGATTCCGATGTCGTCTACATTCAGTTGCAAAAACAGCGTGCTCAAGCTCTGTGCTGTGATGTTTGATGTCAGTTGAACCTGCAAAGGAAACCATTTAATCTACTAACTATAAAAATTAACTATCTTCAGGCTTTTTATTCCTTTCCTTATTTATTGGATATGACTTTATGCTAAGTTTATCTACTACCAATATGTAGTTACATTTAGTGGTAACACACATCTTCGCTACTTAATACCTTACAACCTTCAATTCAACACGAAAAAGCGCTTAAAACTTATCAAATAAAAATTACACGTTCCATACCTTCTCAAAAACCTGCTGAGTAGCAGTCAGGACCTCCTTGTTCAGATTCAGCCTCTTCTCGTTCCAATACTCGTAGGCGTTCTTGTAGTTGAGCCACACGAGGATCGCCTTGTCCACCGCCACGGGCTGGATGTACACGAGCGGCCGCTTCAGGTTGATGAGCACCACCTCCTTGTCTTCGCCGCAAACTATCTCGTCTTGGAATGCGTTGCGCATCGCTGTAAGTCAATACAATAAGGTACAAACTGGTGTATAAAAATTGCTTGCAACATAAAACATATTATTATACGTTTGGAGTCTAAACTTTAAGGTCAAATAATGTTATAATTTAAACTTACTTAATATATAGTAGGCATATGTATTCTATAGCATTTTCATTTCAAAACAGTAAACACGTTGGCAATTGGTTGCGCTATCAGTTTTTGTGACGATGGGGTAAGATAGTAATAAGAAATACTTACCGATTCGTGTATTGAAGAACGCGTACTGCTGGAATTCTGGGTCAGCCTCTTCAAACATCGCATTCCGTATCAACTGACCCAAGCTCAGGTTTACATCCACCTGAAATTATAACCGGGTATTTAACCTGGAAGGGACACACTACAAAATAAACAGCGATATCGTCTCACTGTTTCATTTGTTATTCCGTATTCCACGCCACGACTAGGTAAGGTTTAGCCAGACAGCGCTAGATACAGATACATATACACGAGTGACGACTTACGTCTACAATGAAAATTAAGAAGTATAATGCACAACAATCACAGATTAGAACTGTCAGTTTTAGAGTTATATTGTTACATGAAATAATTAAAGAACATAAAATGACAATGTGAATGATTGACATTAAAGCATTAAAATGTGAACGTTAAAGTTTGTTGTGATAAAAAACTGTCACGAGACCGGTCGAGGCAGATCCACCTAAGTTCCACCTAAATCACCTGGGCTGAATCAAGTTTTGTAGTTACAAACTATGGGAAAAAAGTGAATTAAATTTTGGAATTTCGTGACTCAGCGCGCCTCTTTCTTATCCTCATCTAAACGTGATCTTGTCCATCTCCCCTGGTTCCTGCTCAAAACTGTCAGTATCATTAGAAAGACCGAGAACTGTCAAATGACATGACGATGAGTCTGTAAGTTCCGCTTTATTTTAAGTTGGTCAGTCGAAGATAGTTTCCATAAGGGGCCAGATGTAGGATGCCAGGTCCGAAGGAGTGGTGGCGGTCAGTTGGCTCGCGTGGGCCGCCTGGTTACCTGCGCCCGCGCGAACAGCCTGAGCTCCGAGGGCTCCCACGGCTGCGGCACGTTCTGCACGCGGTTGGACAGCTTGAACTCCACGGCGCCCGTCTCCAGGCGCACGGCCGAGTAGCTGGGAGTGGTGGCGGACAGTTGGCTCGCGTGGGCCGCCTGGTTACCTGCGCCCGCGCGAACAGCCTGAGCTCCGAGGGCTCCCACGGCTGCGGCACGTTCTGCACGCGGTTGGACAGCTTGAACTCCACGGCGCCCGTCTCCAGGCGCACGGCCGAGTAGCTGGGAGTGGTGGCGGACAGTTGGCTCGCGTGGGCCGCCTGGTTACCTGCGCCCGCGCGAACAGCCTGAGCTCCGAGGGCTCCCACGGCTGCGGCACGTTCTGCACGCGGTTGGACAGCTTGAACTCCACGGCGCCCGTCTCCAGGCGCACGGCCGAGTAGCTGGGAGTGGTGGCGGACAGTTGGCTCGCGTGGGCCGCCTGGTTACCTGCGCCCGCGCGAACAGCCTGAGCTCCGAGGGCTCCGACGGCTGCGGCACGTTCTGCACGCGGTTGGACAGCTCGAACTCCACGGCGCCCGTCTCCAGGCGCACGGCCGAGTAGCTGGGAGTGGTGGCGGTCAGTTGGCTCGCGTGGGCCGCCTGGTTACCTGCGCCCGCGCGAACAGCCTGAGCTCCGAGGGCTCCGACGGCTGCGGCACGTTCTGCACGCGGTTGGACAGCTCGAACTCCACGGCGCCCGTCTCCAGGCGCACGGCCGAGTAGCTGGGAGTGGTGGCGGTCAGTTGGCTCGCGTGGGCCGCCTGGTTACCTGCGCCCGCGCGAACAGCCTGAGCTCCGAGGGCTCCGACGGCTGCGGCACGTTCTGCACGCGGTTGGACAGCTCGAACTCCACGGCGCCCGTCTCCAGGCGCACGGCCGAGTAGCTGGGAGTGGTGGCGGTCAGTTGGCTCGCGTGGGCCGCCTGGTTACCTGCGCCCGCGCGAACAGCCTGAGCTCCGAGGGCTCCGACGGCTGCGGCACGTTCTGCACGCGGTTGGACAGCTCGAACTCCACGGCGCCCGTCTCCAGGCGCACGGCCGAGTAGCTGGGAGTGGTGGCGGTCAGTTGGCTCGCGTGGGCCGCCTGGTTACCTGCGCCCGCGCGAACAGCCTGAGCTCCGAGGGCTCCGACGGCTGCGGCACGTTCTGCACGCGGTTGGACAGCTCGAACTCCACGGCGCCCGTCTCCAGGCGCACGGCCGAGTAGCTGGGAGTGGTGGCGGTCAGTTGGCTCGCGTGGGCCGCCTGGTTACCTGCGCCCGCGCGAACAGCCTGAGCTCCGAGGGCTCCGACGGCTGCGGCACGTTCTGCACGCGGTTGGACAGCTCGAACTCCACGGCGCCCGTCTCCAGGCGCACGGCCGAGTAGCTGGGAGTGGTGGCGGTCAGTTGGCTCGCGTGGGCCGCCTGGTTACCTGCGCCCGCGCGAACAGCCTGAGCTCCGAGGGCTCCGACGGCTGCGGCACGTTCTGCACGCGGTTGGACAGCTCGAACTCCACGGCGCCCGTCTCCAGGCGCACGGCCGAGTAGCTGGGAGTGGTGGCGGTCAGTTGGCTCGCGTGGGCCGCCTGGTTACCTGCGCCCGCGCGAACAGCCTGAGCTCCGAGGGCTCCGACGGCTGCGGCACGTTCTGCACGCGGTTGGACAGCTCGAACTCCACGGCGCCCGTCTCCAGGCGCACGGCCGAGTAGCTGGGAGTGGTGGCGGTCAGTTGGCTCGCGTGGGCCGCCTGGTTACCTGCGCCCGCGCGAACAGCCTGAGCTCCGAGGGCTCCGACGGCTGCGGCACGTTCTGCACGCGGTTGGACAGCTCGAACTCCACGGCGCCCGTCTCCAGGCGCACGGCCGAGTAGCTGGGAGTGGTGGCGGTCAGTTGAATCCTCTGGGAAAACATTGCAAAAATTAGAAAACGTGGCGCTGACGTGCCCAATTATAAAAGTAAAACGTATGTCAGTTACGATCTCGTAACTTTATTTAGATTTTTTTAATTACTTTACTTTAAACGGCACAACCAGTTACATTAATTAAGGATAAGAACATGTATATTAATTAGATAATAATCACTTAATACATATTATATATGTAAACAGTTGCATTAAAATTAATAATAACAAACTATAATAAACACATCAGTCAAAAATGAAATTTAAAAAATAATAATGTCAAACAATTGTAACTTACTTAACGGTTACTTTTGGAAGCTTTATTGCTATACACGCATAATCGTGACTTGTTATAATATTAAGATTTATCACGTAGAAATTATACGTGATAATATTGTACCTTTTACAGTAAATTCGGGGAAACAAACATAGAAATTAAGGGTAACGGATGTTGTCCTACGTTTTGAAGCTTATTATGACAAAATAAGTTTCCTTTTATCACTTGAACTCTGATATGATAAGGCACTAAGCCGTACAATATTACCTTTTGAGGTGCGAAATCATTTACATAGTTTATATAGAAGTAGTAAAGTTTACCTTGATCCTAATAGTAAGGGAGAACAGGATCCGGCTCAGCGCGGACGCTGAGCCGTCGTCCTCGTTCCACAGCGGGACGGGCTTCTCGCCGCCGTACACTTTCTGTACCACCTCGTTCACTTCCTGGAACAAAAAAACACTTGAGAAACTCCTACTTCTTTTGTGTTCGTAGGCTAGAAACACTACAGCAAGAGTTATAATGCGTGCATGAAATGCATTGTTAGAGACAATGCATTTGATGCACGCAGGCTTTTCAAAGCAAAATAAAAGTCAGAATTGGCCCCGAAACAACTTTACAGGATTGTTCAGACCAGATTTGGCCACCACGCTCATCAGAGAAAATCTCCGGGCGGCGGGGCGTGCCTCAGGGCGTCCCACGCTCCTACCTTCATGAACACCTTCTGCACGAACACCAGGTGGTTCAGCAGGTCGGTGGACAGCGTGTGCTCGAAGAGTCCTATGTCGGCGGTGGCGGCGAGGTAGCTGCCGGCGCGCAGCACCGCGCCGGGCGGCGGGGCGTGCCTCAGGGCGTCCCACGCTCCTACCTTCATGAACACCTTCTGCACGAACACCAGGTGGTTCAGCAGGTCGGTGGACAGCGTGTGCTCGAAGAGTCCTATGTCGGCGGTGGCGGCGAGGTAGCTGCCGGCGCGCAGCACCGCGCCGGGCGGCGGCGGCGCGCCGCGGGCCGTCTGCTCCAGCACGCGCGCGCGCACGCTGACCGCGGGCAGCGCCACCACGGCGGCGGCGGGCAGCGGGGCTCCACCCTGCGCGCTGCTGTCCGCGAGCTGGAAAGAACAATGTTTATCCTTGTTGGAAGGGTCAAAATTAACTCCTTCCTCCTCCTCCTCCTAAAGACAGAAGTGCTTCAACCGCTAAGGTACGGAACCGTGACCGGGAGAATCGAAAAACTCTTCAAAACTGAAAATTTTTGTATTTTCAGTTACTAATTGATTCATGCCCATCTTCTTCTTCAACAACATTAGAGAGGGAAATGTTGCTCTAAGAACTATTTATTTATATATTCATAGTCCTTTTCCGTTATTTCAAGGAGTGTAGAATCCATCCCACAATGGTGCAAATCAGGTAAAGCCTTGCCTTTAAAATAAAAAAATATAATTAAAAGAGGTACCTGTAGCTTGGTGACCGCGCTAAGGGAATGCTGCGGCAGGTCGATGGTGAAGTGAGCCTTGTTGCCGGTGACTCCCGAGCTATGCACGTGCTCCATCTTGTACTGCGCTTGCAAGGACGGTAGGAGGGCCGCCGTGATGCTGAGGCTCTGGAAATTAAACCATCAAACGGAATTATTAATTGATGGTCTGGCATCATCGCATAAGGTAACCTAACCTGCGACTTATCGCAGGTTGTAGAGAAACGAGCTGGAAACGTCGCCGTCGCCACAAATACAACGACATAGGCAACTCAATAAGCCGACCACGTCGACAGATCTTGCTGGTAACGTCTCACAATATTCAGAATGTGATATAGCAAACGCTACTAGAACACACAAGCGCCAAGAGCCATTTTAAGATTAAGGCCTCATTTACAGAAACGCGGGGCGTCGGGTGTGGCCATGCTAAAGTTCTCCGTTAACGCCCTGTTCAACGCCATATGTTTTTAGTCAGTGCAAGCCGCGCCGCTCAATGCCTCCAGAAGATGGGCAGCAACGTCTTGTATCAACCTCCCGTACCACTTATACACAACAGTGACCACTTATAGTAGGGCACACAGTAGTGCACGTTTTAAGGCTGAATGATGATGACCTCACATGTATACATAGCAAGAACTGTAATGCCGACCGCGATGGCTCAGTTAGTCGTATCTGGCAGCGTCGTACAACTCACCTGCACGACGAGCGAGAACTGCAGGTGCAGCGGGTCCAGCAGGCTGGCGGCGGCGTGCGGCGCGGCGCGCGCGGGGCGCGGCGCGGGCGGCGGGCTGCCCTCCGACGAGGACGTCATACAACTCACCTGCACGACGAGCGAGAACTGCAGGTGCAGCGGGTCCAGCAGGCTGGCGGCGGCGTGCGGCGCGGCGCGCGCGGGGCGCGGCGCGGGCGGCGGGCTGCCCTCCGACGAGGACGTCGTACAACTCACCTGCACGACGAGCGAGAACTGCAGGTGCAGCGGGTCCAGCAGGCTGGCGGCGGCGTGCGGCGCGGCGCGCGCGGGGCGCGGCGCGGGCGGCGGGCTGCCCTCCGACGAGGACGTCGTACAACTCACCTGCACGACGAGCGAGAACTGCAGGTGCAGCGGGTCCAGCAGGCTGGCGGCGGCGTGCGGCGCGGCGCGCGCGGGGCGCGGCGCGGGCGGCGGGCTGCCCTCCGACGAGGACGTCATACAACTCACCTGCACGACGAGCGAGAACTGCAGGTGCAGCGGGTCCAGCAGGCTGGCGGCGGCGTGCGGCGCGGCGCGCGCGGGGCGCGGCGCGGGCGGCGGGCTGCCCTCCGACGAGGACGTCATACAACTCACCTGCACGACGAGCGAGAACTGCAGGTGCAGCGGGTCCAGCAGGCTGGCGGCGGCGTGCGGCGCGGCGCGCGCGGGGCGCGGCGCGGGCGGCGGGCTGCCCTCCGACGAGGACGTCGTACAACTCACCTGCACGACGAGCGAGAACTGCAGGTGCAGCGGGTCCAGCAGGCTGGCGGCGGCGTGCGGCGCGGCGCGCGCGGGGCGCGGCGCGGGCGGCGGGCTGCCCTCCGACGAGGACGTCGTACAACTCACCTGCACGACGAGCGAGAACTGCAGGTGCAGCGGGTCCAGCAGGCTGGCGGCGGCGTGCGGCGCGGCGCGCGCGGGGCGCGGCGCGGGCGGCGGGCTGCCCTCCGACGAGGACGTCGTACAACTCACCTGCACGACGAGCGAGAACTGCAGGTGCAGCGGGTCCAGCAGGCTGGCGGCGGCGTGCGGCGCGGCGCGCGCGGGGCGCGGCGCGGGCGGCGGGCTGCCCTCCGACGAGGACGTCATACAACTCACCTGCACGACGAGCGAGAACTGCAGGTGCAGCGGGTCCAGCAGGCTGGCGGCGGCGTGCGGCGCGGCGCGCGCGGGGCGCGGCGCGGGCGGCGGGCTGCCCTCCGACGAGGACGTCATACAACTCACCTGCACGACGAGCGAGAACTGCAGGTGCAGCGGGTCCAGCAGGCTGGCGGCGGCGTGCGGCGCGGCGCGCGCGGGGCGCGTCGCGGGCGGCGGGCTGCCCTCCGACGAGGACGTCGTACAACTCACCTGCACGACGAGCGAGAACTGCAGGTGCAGCGGGTCCAGCAGGCTGGCGGCGGCGTGCGGCGCGGCGCGCGCGGGGCGCGGCGCGGGCGGCGGGCTGCCCTCCGACGAGGACGTCGTACAACTCACCTGCACGACGAGCAAGAACTGCAGGTGCAACGGGTCCAGCAGGCTGGCGGCGGCGTGCGGCGCGGCGCGCGCGGGGCGCGGCGCGGGCGGCGGGCTGCCCTCCGACGAGGACGTCATACAACTCACCTGCACGACGAGCGAAAACTGCAGGTGCAGCGGGTCCAGCAGGCTGGCGGCGGCGTGCGGCGCGGCGCGGGCGGCGGACTGCCCTCCGACGAGGACGTCATACAACTCACCTGCACGACGAGCGAGAACTGCAGGTGCAGCGGGTCCAGCAGGCTGGCGGCGGCGTGCGGCGCGGCGCGCGCGGGGCGCGGCGCGGGCGGCGGGCTGCCCTCCGACGAGGACGTCATACAACTCACCTGCACGACGAGCGAAAACTGCAGGTGCAGCGGGTCCAGCAGGCTGGCGGCGGCGTGCGGCGCGGCGCGGGCGGCGGACTGCCCTCCGACGAGGACGTCATACAACTCACCTGCACGACGAGCGAGAACTGCAGGTGCAGCGGGTCCAGCAGGCTGGCGGCGGCGTGCGGCGCGGCGCGCGCGGGGCGCGGCGCGGGCGGCGGGCTGCCCTCCGACGAGGACGTCATACAACTCACCTGCACGACGAGCGAGAACTGCAGGTGCAGCGGGTCCAGCAGGCTGGCGGCGGCGTGCGGCGCGGCGCGCGCGGGGCGCGGCGCGGGCGGCGGGCTGCCCTCCGACGAGGACGCCTCGGCGCCCGGCGCCGCGCCGCCGCGGGACATGCGGGACGACGTGCGCGTCACGCCCAGCTCCTGCACACAGAAGTGATCATGGTGTAAAATGCACGCAGATAATACAGCCAGCTATAACAGTTTATTGGCATTTAAATACATCTATTCGTCCGACATACCTCAGTGTTTGAAGACGAAAGTCTTCAATCAGTGTGTGTTACCAGAGATGACATATGGAACCGAGACGACCGTGGGTCCTCCACTGGCAGCTAGAGCGCGTCATGACGCCCTGCAGCGCCGCGCGCCCCGCCTCCCGCGAGTGCAGCGCCGCTGTACAGTGCAGTGTACCTGCAGGGTGGAGGACAGCTGGCGGCTGGAGCGCGTCATGACGCCGTGCAGCGCCACGGGGTGTTGCGGCAGGTCCACGCGCACGCCGCCCACGCTGGCCAGCGCCGCCGCGCCCGCGCGCCCCGCCTCCCGCGAGTGCAGCGCCGCTGTACAGTGCAGTGTACCTGCAGGGTGGAGGACAGCTGGCGGCTGGAGCGCGTCATGACGCCGTGCAGCGCCACGGGGTGCTGCGGCAGGTCCACGCGCACGCCGCCCACGCTGGCCAGCGCCGCCGCGCCCGCGCGCCCCGCCTCCCACGAGTACAGCGCCTGCGACTTGCCCACGCTGACGCGGACAACCGTCCTGCAACCAATCACTACGATGAGGACGCCGATCGGAAGAAGCGAAACGTCTCATTGAACTGCATCGCTCAAGTGCATCTAGAAGTCTGCACGCTCTAGGCAGCGCCAGAGACGCGCCGGCGGCGAGTGGATGGGGGAATGGGGCCGCCCACGGACGCCCAGCGCGTTCCGTTAGTCTGCGTGGACTGCTGTCTACACAGTTCGCCCCTCTCACCCTCGCTGACCTCATGCGGTGACTAACCATCGCACGCAGATGCTAAGTCATGCGATGATGCGGCGGTGTAAGAGAAAAGATTAACCCGTAAATGCGTGCTCGGCAGCACCCCTTATTTCTTCCCGCTTCCCGCGTCTATCTGTCTGTCTGTTTGGCTTCCTTCTCCTCCTGAACCACACAACGGATTTTGGTACTATTACGTTTTCACTCAGGGATAGAAAGTTTCAAGCTTCCTCTTGAAACTCGGAATTTCATGGCGATTTGGAGTTGTTTTGTGATGATTTATAGAATAATTGTTTATTTTAAAAAGGTCTACCATAAAGCCACCAACAGGATATATCTATCATTTGAGGATAACACATAGCCATTCTTCTAATTAAAATTTTGATTAAAAAGTATGCATTACTTGCGAAGCCGTTTTAAACCAATATGTTGTGAAAATATATTTTAATAAGTTTTTTAACATTTTGAGTAGTCCATATAAAACATTTACCCTTCAAACTATATATTTGAATTATCTTCGAAGTTATTATTATGTAGTTAATTGTGTCAGGTCTGGTTTACATGTATAAATGCATATAAATGCATGCATCCTGTAACAAAAAATCTCTAGAAATCCAAGAGCGTTGTTGTATCCGCCAACCGAACAACTTTTGTTTCACAACTTTGGGAAATCATATTATAAATCATAAACTCGTCTTCATACAAGATAACCGATCATTGGTTCATCCGTACACCTGTGCGAAGCAGGGGCGGGTCGCTAGTAACGGTATAAGCCGCGTTAATATTTATTAAGTAAGTCAAAAGATAAACAGACGTTTGCAGTGATAGACTTACTGATGATTCGGCAAATCCTTTCAAGCCGAACGATGATGAACCATCCGATATGATCTCCGCTTCGAACTTCAAGTCGGAGAGAGTAGCGAGCAGCCGGGTTCAGTGGATTATGAATAGGATCCTCCAGAACTAAGTACTTACTGTTGATGCGGCGATTCTCCCTCCAGCAGAACGATCATGGACCGCCCGAGGTTGCCGCTCAGGGACCACTGGCGGGAGCGAGACGCGGACAGCGAAGCCTGAAGAGAAGTGATCTCCGCTTCGAGCTTCAGGCCGGATAGCGAAGCGAGCAGGCGGGTTCGGTGGATTCTAAAACAAGTCATCAATAAAGAAAGATGCGATAGAATATAATAATTCTCATCATGTCAGATGGCCATCAACAGATTATTGTAAAAAATAACGCGAATAAGCGCTGATAGACGTGATTTGTACAAATTGGTGGCGACGGCAGTTGAGCGACGGACGGCCAAACAATCATAGTCTGTTGAAATTACTAATAAAGAATGAAACAGAACACTTAATCGTACACAACGAGGCCTGGTATACAGAATTTGGAAAACAGTTTATAAAATTCATAGAGAAATACTTGCAAAGTCACATTATTCTAAAAAGAAGATAGTCTGTTGTTTTGATAATTTTTATGGTTTAAGATCTTTATTAAAATTTAAAAGATTGCATGTGTGTGTGATTTTAGATTTTATTAAAATAATTTACTGTTGATCAATATAACATATTCAATATTATACATTTGTTTTAATTTAAACTTCTGAACACTATAAGCGGGATCCGTTTCCAAAACTAGTTTAAGTATTTTTTTGTAGCCACGGATACCGGGATCAGTGGATAAAAATATTTAATCGTTTTTCATTGGAAACCGATCCCGGTATCGGTGGATAAAACTTGGCGGTATCAGTGGCCAATTAAATCTGATCCCGGGATCCGTGGACACAAATCCCAAATCACTTGCAAGAGACATAACTTTTTAATACAAAACAATAAGAGTTTATATAATGTCTTACCTAGCCACTCCGACGAGTACGATGCCCATATTAGCGGGCGTGGAAGACGAATTGCTGGCATTCTGTTCCCGGGAACTCGGGCGCGGCCCGCCGCGCGCCCGGCACTGCTCGGGTAGCTCCGTCGTCACTGAGAATCTGCAGAGGCGCATTACAATCGCATAAGGTCTAAAAAGGATTAAAGGAATAAATATCCTAGACATTCAAAAACAATCATGTTAGCTAGAACGTAGGACTTAGAAGTAAAAACAGTATTTCGAGAAGAAGAGTTACTTCCTTCAAGTTCTAAGTTCAGTTACTTTTAACCCACTAGCCGCACTCCGCAGTTTCACCCCTATAGTTCCTGCTTCCGTGGGAATACGGGGATAAAATATAGCCTATGTTACTCAGGCATAATGTTGCATTACAATGGTGAAAGAATTATCATATAAGTATACAATAGATATCATTCGTATATAATTAACACCAATACAGGCTGCGTGATTGTTTCTCTCTTAGAGGCCGTCTCCACGAGCAAGAGTCCGCGCTATAGAAATACGTGGCACGACGATAACATCGCCGCGTTTCCTTCGCTCGTGGAGACGGCCCGTTGGTCATGGGGTGTAAGAAGCTTGTAAAGACTTACCGATGCGTGATTGTTTCAGAGTCAGGCATATTGGCGTACAAGTCCAGAAGCAAGTACACAGTCCTCCAACACCGGGGGGCCAGGTTCCTCTCGGCCACGTCAGCCGACTGCGCGCTGGGGGACGCGTGCGCCCGGGCCGTGGGGGGGATGGAGTTGGTAGCACTGCTGGCTGTGGTGCCACCGCCGCCGTACATTGGCGTGTGGGCGCCTTCGTTTAGTGAGCTGTAGCCTAGAGGGGGAAGTCATTATTGAACAGAAGAAATATGTTGAGTGTGAGCAGACTTCTCTCACTAAGGAAGAATACACATGTTGGTAATAGAGGAGAGGTTTCCTCTAACACTCGCAAGGCTTAAAAGGACTTATATGGGTTTTCTTACAAACTAAGAACACCTGAAATTCGAATATTAGCAAAACCTACATCAGTATTTTGCGTTTGGATTTTACTAACGATGGTACAATCTCTTTTTATTTATTAATTAGTGTTAGTAAACAGTTCTTATTAACGAATACTACCACGTTTTCTCTTTACGCTCCCCAGTAGATCATAACGTCCACGTGAAAGATTGCAAACGAGACCTTACTAACCTAGTTTTCGTGAGCGCTTACCCTAGACTAGACTTAGACTGCATTTTCGTTGCCAAAAGAGTACGCCTGTCTTAGTGGTTTCCTATAATCGTTGTATAGGAGAAAGAATCAAAACTTACCAAGTTTTCCCTTAACACTCTTCCCAGTAGACCGTAACTTCTGCGCGAAGGATTGAGGCCGGGACCGCACGGGCTGGGCCTTCTGGCTCGGCGCAGCGGCCGCGAGGTCGGGCGTCGTGGCGGGCGCTATGACGTCCCACTTCTCTATGGTAGAGTAGGTATCCTTGTCTATTGAGGAGACGCTCATTAGGTTCTCTCGGAAGTCTGACACTGGAATGCCATTAAATATATCCGCTGGAATTACATGCAATTTATTGTTAATTATAATGTATTCAAATTTTTGATCAGAGTTGTTGAATTTTCTATTTTTTTAAAGTGGAAGTTCAGTTTCGTATATTTAACCGAAACACAAACAGCATGGGAAGAATCATATCATACATACGAATTCTCCACCATTCTGCTTTTTTAATCAATTGGCAGCGGGTTGACATTAGTCGTATTATTGTCAACGAAAGCCACGGGAGAGGAGGGCAGCAGCGTCTTTCTGTGTATCAATATCCCGTTCTGCGCTTGGCGACCCGCCTACTGCTGAGATGATGTTTCATTTGTCAAAGTCCAGTAGTGTGTTACCTGAAGACGAGGTATGTTTGTTCTGCCGGTGCGAGGCCTTGGTCTGGCTCCGGAGTTCCACCTGCGTGTCCTTCACATTCTGGTACATGTTGCTGATCTGATGCAGCAGACGAAGTAAGGGCATGTTGACCTGAAAGAGAAAATCACCATAAATGCGAAAGAATGATTCGCGTTGAAGGGAAACGATTGTGTTGTGGGTTACATTTCTGTAGAAGAAGATAGCACAGGATACAGCTCAGTATAGTAGTTCTTTTAATAAGCACGGTATCTTTATATGACTGGCCATATCGACCACTATCTTCTCCAAAAAACTACAATAAACTCTTATAAAAAGACCGTAATTGCTAGCGTTGTAATAATACCCATCTAATGCGATACGAACCGGATACCGATATTTACAAGACGTTCTGCCGTTGTATCAGCTCGTTAAAGTTCATCCCCACTAGATAAAATAGATTTGAAAAGAAATACTTACCTGTTGCGATATGAACCGGATATTGATATTGAAGTTGAGCACAGTGCTGATGTGTTTCTTCAACTGTCCCCTCGATATGTACAGCACGTTCTGCCGCTGTATCAGCTCGTCCACCGCCATGTCAGCTACTTTCTTGACGTCAACGTCGATGGAGACCTTTTCGCAGAGGAACGCGGGTGTTTCCGACGGCATGTCCATTTGTGATTGGTTACCTGGAGAAGATAAAAAAATGCAGGAGTTTCTTTGAAGTAGGGCTATATTCGATTTTTATACGCCGCACACGAGATGTTAACACCACTTTTATCAATAAGACGTAAATAAGTATTTTATAAGACGTACATACCGTATAGGTGGCACGACGATAAATGGCAAATGATTGCAACCGCGAGACGCTAGATCCGACGAGCGGATGACACTTTGGACGAATGAGTTCTATGCCATGGCCGCAGTAGATGCGCAAGCGTACCCGTTGTTCCGTAGTTTAGCCAGTAAGAGTAGTCGGCTATTACAG
This sequence comes from Pasiphila rectangulata, assembly GCA_963082625.1. Lineage (NCBI taxonomy): Eukaryota > Metazoa > Arthropoda > Insecta > Lepidoptera > Geometridae > Pasiphila > Pasiphila rectangulata. Next base: position 22,148,809 of record OY720238.1, on the reverse strand, counting down.
GCCAAGTTGGTCAGTCACCTTTCTCCTTCACCTGCAGGCGGTCCTTTGCGGCAAGGTCGCTGTCGACGATGTCGATGCGGAAGGTGTCCATCCGCGCGAGCAGTGAGAGCCGCGATCTCAGCGACTCGAGGGTGGGGGAATAACATTCCAGTAGTTATAGTTACCTTTCCCCTTGGCCTGCCGGCGGTCCCTTGCAGCGAGGTCGCTGACGACGATGTCGATGCGGAAGGTGTCCATCCGCGCGAGCAGTGAGAGCCGCGATCTCAGCGACTCGAGGGTGGGGGAATAACATTCCAGTAGTTATAGTTACCTTTCCCCTTGGCCTGCCGGCGGTCCCTTGCAGCGAGGTCGCTGACGACGATGTCGATGCGGAAGGTGTCCATCCGCGCGAGCAGTGAGAGCCGCGATCTCAGCGACTCGAGGGTGGGGGAATAACATTCCAGTAGTTATAGTTACCTTTCCCCTTGGCCTGCCGGCGGTCCCTTGCAGCGAGGTCGCTGACGACGATGTCGATGCGGAAGGTGTCCATCCGCGCGAGCAGTGAGAGCCGCGATCTCAGCGACTCGAGGGTGGGGGAATAACATTCCAGTAGTTATAGTTACCTTTCCCCTTGGCCTGCCGGCGGTCCCTTGCAGCGAGGTTGCTGACGACGATGTCGATGCGGAAGGTGTCCATCCGCGCGAGCAGTGAGAGCCGCGATCTTAGCGACTCGAGGGTGGGGGAATAACATTCCAGTAGTTATAGTTACCTTTCCCCTTGGCCTGCCGGCGGTCCCTTGCAGCGAGGTCGCTGACGACGATGTCGATGCGAAAGGTGTCCACCCACGCGAGCAGCGAGAGCCGCGATCCCAGTGACTCGAGGGCGGGGGACTGATATTCCAGTAGTTATAGTTACCTTTCCCCTTGGCCTGCCGGCGGTCCCTTGCAGCGAGGTCGCTGACGACGATGTGGATGCGAAAGGTGTCCACCCACGCGAGCAGCGAGAGCCGCGATCCCAGTGACTCGAGGGCGGGGGACTGATATTCCAGTAGTTATAGTTACCTTTCCCCTTGGCCTGCCGGCGGTCCCTTGCAGCGAGGTCGCTGACGACGATGTCGATGCGAAAGGTGTCCACCCACGCGAGCAGCGAGAGCCGCGATCCCAGTGACTCGAGGGCGGGGGACTGATATTCCAGTAGTTATAGTTACCTTTCCCCTTGGCCTGCCGGCGGTCCCTTGCAGCGAGGTCGCTGACGACGATGTCGATGCGAAAGGTGTCCACCCACGCGAGCAGCGAGAGCCGCGATCCCAGTGACTCGAGGGCGGGGGACTGATATTCCAGTAGTTATAGTTACCTTTCCCCTTGGCCTGCCGGCGGTCCCTTGCAGCGAGGTCGCTGACGACGATGTCGATGCGAAAGGTGTCCACCCACGCGAGCAGCGAGAGCCGCGATCCCAGTGACTCGAGGGCGGGGGACTGATATTCCAGTAGTTATAGTTACCTTTCCCCTTGGCCTGCCGGCGGTCCCTTGCAGCGAGGTCGCTGACGACGATGTCGATGCGAAAGGTGTCCACCCACGCGAGCAGCGAGAGCCGCGATCCCAGTGACTCGAGGGCGGGGGACTGATATTCCAGTAGTTATAGTTACCTTTCCCCTTGGCCTGCCGGCGGTCCCTTGCAGCGAGGTCGCTGACGACGATGTTGATGCGAAAGGTGTCCACCCACGCGAGCAGCGAGAGCCGCGATCCCAGTGACTCGAGGGCGGGGGACTGATATTCCAGTAGTTATAGTTACCTTTCCCCTTGGCCTGCCGGCGGTCCCTTGCAGCGAGGTCGCTGACGACGATGTCGATGCGGAAGGTGTCCACCCACGCGAGCAGCGAGAGCCGCGATCCCAGTGACTCGAGGGCGGGGGACTGATATTCCAGTAGTTATAGTTACCTTTCCCCTTGGCCTGCCGGCGGTCCCTTGCAGCGAGGTCGCTGACGACGATGTTGATGCGAAAGGTGTCCACCCACGCGAGCAGCGAGAGCCGCGATCCCAGTGACTCGAGGGCGGGGGACTGATATTCCAGTAGTTATAGTTACCTTTCCCCTTGGCCTGCCGGCGGTCCCTTGCAGCGAGGTCGCTGACGACGATGTGGATGCGAAAGGTGTCCACCCACGCGAGCAGCGAGAGCCGCGATCCCAGTGACTCGAGGGCGGGGGACTGATATTCCAGTAGTTATAGTTACCTTTCCCCTTGGCCTGCCGGCGGTCCCTTGCAGCGAGGTCGCTGACGACGATGTCGATGCGAAAGGTGTCCACCCACGCGAGCAGCGAGAGCCGCGATCCCAGTGACTCGAGGGCGGGGGACTGATATTCCAGTAGTTATAGTTACCTTTCCCCTTGGCCTGCCGGCGGTCCCTTGCAGCGAGGTCGCTGACGACGATGTCGATGCGAAAGGTGTCCACCCACGCGAGCAGCGAGAGCCGCGATCCCAGTGACTCGAGGGCGGGGGACTGATATTCCAGTAGTTATAGTTACCTTTCCCCTTGGCCTGCCGGCGGTCCCTTGCAGCGAGGTCGCTGACGACGATGTCGATGCGAAAGGTGTCCACCCACGCGAGCAGCGAGAGCCGCGATCCCAGTGACTCGAGGGCGGGGGACTGATATTCCAGTAGTTATAGTTACCTTTCCCCTTGGCCTGCCGGCGGTCCCTTGCAGCGAGGTCGCTGACGACGATGTCGATGCGAAAGGTGTCCACCCACGCGAGCAGCGAGAGCCGCGATCCCAGTGACTCGAGGGCGGGGGACTGATATTCCAGTAGTTATAGTTACCTTTCCCCTTGGCCTGCCGGCGGTCCCTTGCAGCGAGGTCGCTGACGACGATGTTGATGCGAAAGGTGTCCACCCACGCGAGCAGCGAGAGCCGCGATCCCAGTGACTCGAGGGCGGGGGACTGATATTCCAGTAGTTATAGTTACCTTTCCCCTTGGCCTGCCGGCGGTCCCTTGCAGCGAGGTCGCTGACGACGATGTCGATGCGAAAGGTGTCCACCCACGCGAGCAGCGAGAGCCGCGATCCCAGTGACTCGAGGGCGGGGGACTGATATTCCAGTAGTTATAGTTACCTTTCCCCTTGGCCTGCCGGCGGTCCCTTGCAGCGAGGTCGCTGACGACGATGTTGATGCGAAAGGTGTCCACCCACGCGAGCAGCGAGAGCCGCGATCCCAGTGACTCGAGGGCGGGGGACTGATATTCCAGTAGTTATAGTTACCTTTCCCCTTGGCCTGCCGGCGGTCCCTTGCAGCGAGGTCGCTGACGACGATGTTGATGCGAAAGGTGTCCACCCACGCGAGCAGCGAGAGCCGCGATCCCAGTGACTCGAGGGCGGGGGACTGATATTCCAGTAGTTATAGTTACCTTTCCCCTTGGCCTGCCGGCGGTCCCTTGCAGCGAGGTCGCTGACGACGATGTCGATGCGGAAGGTGTCCACCCACGCGAGCAGCGAGAGCCGCGATCCCAGTGACTCGAGGGCGGGGGACTGATATTCCAGTAGTTATAGTTACCTTTCCCCTTGGCCTGCCGGCGGTCCCTTGCAGCGAGGTCGCTGACGACGATGTCGATGCGGAAGGTGTCCACCCACGCGAGCAGCGAGAGCCGCGATCCCAGTGACTCGAGGGCGGGGGACTGATATTCCAGTAGTTATAGTTACCTTTCCCCTTGGCCTGCCGGCGGTCCCTTGCAGCGAGGTCGCTGACGACGATGTTGATGCGAAAGGTGTCCACCCACGCGAGCAGCGAGAGCCGCGATCCCAGTGACTCGAGGGCGGGGGACTGATATTCCAGTAGTTATAGTTACCTTTCCCCTTGGCCTGCCGGCGGTCCCTTGCAGCGAGGTCGCTGACGACGATGTCGATGCGGAAGGTGTCCACCCACGCGAGCAGCGAGAGCCGCGATCCCAGTGACTCGAGGGCGGGGGACTGATATTCCAGTAGTTATAGTTACCTTTCCCCTTGGCCTGCCGGCGGTCCCTTGCAGCGAGGTCGCTGACGACGATGTCGATGCGGAAGGTGTCCACCCACGCGAGCAGCGAGAGCCGCGATCCCAGTGACTCGAGGGCGGGGGACTGATATTCCAGTAGTTATAGTTACCTTTCCCCTTGGCCTGCCGGCGGTCCCTTGCAGCGAGGTCGCTGACGACGATGTCGATGCGGAAGGTGTCCACCCACGCGAGCAGCGAGAGCCGCGATCCCAGTGACTCGAGGGCGGGGGACTGATATTCCAGTAGTTATAGTTACCTTTCCCCTTGGCCTGCCGGCGGTCCCTTGCAGCGAGGTCGCTGACGACGATGTCGATGCGGAAGGTGTCCACCCACGCGAGCAGCGAGAGCCGCGAGCCAAGCGATTCCAGTGCGGGAGGTATGCTTTCTCCACTTTCACTGCTGCCACCAGCTTTCTTTATGTCTGAACATGAGATGTTTATGATATTTATAAACAGTTTTAGCGTTAAATTAATAAAAACATGGAAAACCCCATATAAATATTTGTATAAGTTTGTAAATGTGTTGAATTTTACAGTTATTTGTACCGCTAGCCATATTGTCCCGTATATCACTAAATTATTATTTAGTTATTGTTACGTAACGACCCTTGTCTTGACAATAAGTACATTATGCCGCAGGTGAGTCGCCAAAATAATAAAAATGTTGTAGTTTTTTGTTTCTGGACTTTGACACAACAATTGATATTTGAGCACACAATTGAGTTTGAAGCCATTCCTTACCTGTATGCGCAACCTGGTGCGGCGATACTCCCAAGGCCGACAAGAACGGCTGGAACACCAGATGAGCGTCCAATAGCATCAGGGAGCCTTGGACAGGGTACAAGCTGCACGCAGGGAATGACGTCATTCCACGTGGCGCCATCTTGGAAGCGGGGATCTTCTTGTTTCGCGGCTCCTGCTACGAAAATAGTTTGAATTGCTAGTTAGAAGTATTCAAATCGAAGCCTTTTTCCAGTGAGGCAAGTCTACCTACCTAACAATGTTCCAGGTACTGTAGCATGAGTTATTAGATGCAGCTATTTATATATCTCATCTAGTCTAGATAGTAAGGGTAACACACAGTACGCCACAGCAGTAAAGTATAGACATGGCACTGTTTCGGGGTAGATAGAAGATTTTGCACTCTGAAATGTTTGGACAAATTGATCCCCAAAATAACACTAAAACGGAATGAAGTCTACTACAAATAACAACTTACCACTTTGATAGGCTCCTGCTTAGCCATCCACTGGTAGAGATCCTCTCTCGCGCGGTCGTTCTTGATGTTCTCGTCGCTTCCATGGGGCGTGTAGAGGGAGGGGTTCGAGCCCACGGTCGGGAGGTCTTCCTTCAGCGTGCCGTAATCTATAAACGATGGTTTTATGTACAGGTGTCATGTCTGAAGCCTGACGATTCCCCACGTTATTGTTTTGATATCTGTTAATACCATGTTGAATCTTTTACAAGTGTCTGATCAGCCAGATAATAAAATTCATTTCTGACTGAAAGTTTAAACTTATAAAAAGCGATAATATAATATTAGAATATTCATTTTATAACATTTATCTTGTCTTTCATTACCAGAACGTGATTTTTACTGACAATAAAGCGCCTATTTCAAATAGTCGACAATATTATTGCTAGAACATTTAAAGATTACAGAGATTACGGTGAAACAGCAAAAATGTTTTATTATGATTAAAAATTAGTTGTATGTATTTGTGATTACTCACTGGCAATAGCGTCGTCGTGGAAGGCCGGCTTCCTCGTGGAGAAGGGCAGCGCCGGGAACACGAGGCTCGCGCGGCCCGCCTGCGCGGCGCGCACTGGACATGTGTGCCACAATGTTAGCGTGCTACTACTGACATGGGGATTACTGGCTGTGTGGGGAGAGCCTAGCTTTAGATAGGTGTTTCATCTTCTATATCCTATAGATCAATTCCTCGGAGAGTAAGGCAGCGCCGGGAACACGAGGCTCGCGCGGCCCGCCTGCGCGGCGCGCACTGGACATGTGTGCCACAATGTTAGCGTGCTACTACTGACATGGGGATTACTGGCTGTGAGGGGAGAGCCTAGCTTAGATAGGTGTTTCATCTTCTATATCCTATAGATCAATTCCTCGGAGAGTAAGGCAGCGTCTGTCGGGAACACGAGGCTCGCGCGGCCCGCCTGCGCGGCGCGCACTGGACATGTGTGCCACAATGTTAGCGTGCTACTACTGACATGGGGATTACTAGCTGTGAGGGGAGAGCCTAGCTTAGATAGGTGTTTCATCTTCTATATCCTATAGATCAATTCCTCGGAGAGTAAGGCAGCGTCGGTCGGGAACACGAGGCTCGCGCGGTTTGATTGTACTGTACATGTGTTAAGCGTCCTGCGACTGACGTGGCGCCTAGCTTTATATAGGTGACATGTATGGTACGCGTCAGTGTAAAATGGTACAGTCGCGTTCATAGTAAAGGATACCACTAAGCCTTAGTGGTATCTATGAACGCGGCTGTACAATTGAAGCCTAGTTTTGGATAAGTGTTCGTATGATTCGTCTGCCCAATGTTTAGACCAAACTTTTGAAATTTAGGAACTAAGGGGGCAACTATTTAGGAACTAAAGCAGTGGCTAGTAACATAGGTACTACTTGTGTGCTTCTGGACACTGAAGTCACCAGATATTGGCGTGCATGACCGGAGTAACTATATGAACTTGCTAGCATTTCATTGTTGATGAAGATGGTCAAAGTATATTATGAGACAAAATGATTCGTATAAATCTGTGCTTAAGTGATCTTATTTTGCGACAAAGACACTCATTCATCATTGAAATGTTGAACTATTGTTGCTCCTTGTGGATTTGTGGTAAGAAATAAGCAGTTAAGCTAAACATTAAAATATTATACATAATTGTAAGTAACAAATTATCATTACGGAAACATTGTCAAAATATGTCATACATAAACACATACTCATGCTGAACGGCTGAACTTAGTTTCAGTTTTTTATCTATTTTAAATTACGTGACAAAAAAGTATTTATTATTCTGGTAGATAAATCTTAAAAATAGAATACAAAGGCTACACATATAGAAAAGGCTTAGTAGGAATTCAACAATAGCCTCAAAACTTAACGTGCAAAGAAGATCAAATGAATATAACCAAGTTTTTTTTTAGGTTTTTTAAAACTCAATATAAAAAGGAACACACACATAATCACACTAAGCAAGTTACTAGGTACATACAACGTCAAGCAAATATGAATAATGTCTGCGGGATATTTATCACGACTTGTCTTTCAAGATTCCATTCCGACGTAAAACGTCCACTACTGAAAACAGGCCTCCCTGATGGATCTCCACGAGGGGTAGATGCCATACTCTCTACGCTTGGCAGGCGGGTTGGCGAGCACAGTACGAGATAATGATACACGGTAAGACGATGCTGCCCATCTTAGCTCTTACTGCATCCACGGGCAAGAGAGGAGGGGTAACATTCTATTGCCGGCGATCATAAATTAAGTCACACGTTGAGAGGGTATGTGGGGGTCGACAAAGTGTGACAAAGGATATTATAATATAATAAAGGACAAAGTGTGATTAAGGGATCGCGGATCATAAGGGTTCTAAAAATAGTCACATTTAAAAACATAATAAATGGAAATTACACTAATTTCGACTAACTGCTGTTTTAATTTCATAATTTTTAGAAGTGAAATTGCAAAAAATGTGACGTCACTCTAGGGAGCCTCACATTTTGACCAGCTGTGGCAAGTGTTCATAAAATCATGAAATCGTGTGGCATTCTTGACCACTCGTAAACTTCTATCCGTGATCACGCAACTTAGGTAAATATCCCTCAGATATTATTCATAGTGTTCTCAACCATGACAGATTCGAAGTTAAGTCAAGCAAATATGTGTAGTCACAAGGTGCACACAAGACACATTATCGCATGCGTACGAACCCGAGGGCGGCGTGGAGGGGAACGAGTGCGGGCGCGGGTGCGGCGCCGGCGCTTCACACACAACGTCACATTAGTACACCAAACCCGATATACGGAAGATTAAAAGTACTTTACAGGGTGGGGCGAATATTTCAGCTTCTTTGGGCCCCCGAAGAAACCGAACCGTGTGTTAAAAAACAATAGCTTCCTAAGATCAAAAAAAAAGCAGCTTCATCCTATTTTGTATACTAGCTTCTGCCTGCCGCTTCGCATGCGTTGTACCCGGATACAAAGTAGCCTATGTGTTAATCCTGGTCAACATCAATACATGTGCAAAGTTTCAGCTCAAACCGCAGGCTAGTTTATGCGTGAAGAGGTAACAAACCTCCATAACAAACTTTCGGCTTTATAATATTAGTGGGATTTTAATCCTCTGATACAAAAGTCTTGTAAGTTTAACATGTATATAATGTGTCTGTACGGGGCGTCGTAGCTCCGAACGGATGAACAGTGTTTTTTCTTTTGACTGATTGCGAGTTTTCTTTAACTATGGTTCAAGAAAATGTGATCGCCAGTTCTTTTCTAGTTGTGTCGAAGGATTTTTTTAAATGAATGTCAAATTTTCGTTACCAGCCGGGTCGCAGGAAGACTAACTCGGTCTTTCCGAGACTATGGCTATGTTAGCTGTCAAACCAAAAGCTGTCAAGACATATTATGTCTTGTTTTGATATGTGCCGTTTACAGAGAGGGACAAACAGTTTCACAACAACAACATGATTTCCACCATGACCGTGAGTCTATTTATGTAAGCAATCTATGACACATACGATCTCCATGGCCCGGCTGAGACGCACGCGGTAGCGGATTCGATTCCCGTCAGAGAAGAAATGTTGCAAATATTTCTATAGATATCTGACTTGGGTGTTTTCTATAATTAGTACATATTTACAAAAAAAAATAAGGTTGTATCGATCATAATTATTATCCATATTAAAAGCTTTGCTTAGTTTGGGACTAGTTGGTGTAGTGTCCAGCATACTTGATTAATACATTGGTTTTGTGGCTCTCATAGCGTTTTCTCTCTACAACGTTTTAGTAAATTTGCTATTTGCTTACAATACTTCTGTGATGTGTTATTATTATAGCCAAATTGCCACTAACTACACACAAATCATTGCGTCCCAGTATTTAAAAATTGAGATAATCATTATGATGAAAGTCGTAACGCGAAAGCTTACCGGTATTCTCTAATTTCTCCACGTCCATGTTCAGAAGCAGACAGTTTTCGTCCAGAGCCTCGTTGTCCAGCTGATATTCTTGCCAGCCTTCCACTGAATCCTGTTCAAATTGAACCTTAGTCATCAAATATTTAATGTACACGTTAGAATACATTTCGAATCTGCGAACTTACTAAGGCTAGAAATAAGGTTTATAAAATGAAGATGATGAGAATCTGAAAGAATGCAGAATTGAAGAGCTATGTCCGAGCCGAAAAATCTTAGGAGCAACGGAAGCGTCAAGACTCCTGTAGCTGCGCACGTAGCCTCTTGGTATGTACGCGCTGTCAAAAGAGTTACTAGTCGAAGACCGATTGAGCCCCTTCGATACTGCTAGAAGGATGAAGTGCTAAAAGACTTAAAAGAACTTCAATTAGACTAAAAGGAATAAAAATGACATTTCCTTGCTGTTCTCTAATAGAAAATTGACATTTGACAGCAATCGTTGCTGTCAAATGCCTGTTGCAAAACCTGTCGCGTAATCACCTGCCGGTCATTGCGCCGCAGCAGTAAGATTTTGTAACCCCCGACAAAACAGGAAGTTTTAAACACCGTTTTCTGTGTGTGTATCTGTGGTACTAATGAAAGGATATGATGTGTAGATAGCAAAACTTGGGAGACACATTACAAAAAAGCATTAGGATACCTCCGATACTCCACAGATGCTTATTTTAATGATACTGACCCTTGTCCTAGTGTTGCTCGGTTCAACCGCAATAAGAGATTATGTCATCTTGCAATATCCAAATCATCCAATATCCTTGCGGACATTAAATTAAGCATAATATTAAGACAAATACTGTAACAATGAACAGAAATGAAAGAGTGAGGTTTCTTGTTCGCTTCTTTCCCTCACTTGGAATAAAAAGTCTTCCGAAGAAAACGAATTCAATTATGTGTTTTATTCAATTTAAATGTGTTTCGTTCTTATTTTGTATGACTATTCTAAGCAGCATTTTGCTCTATGACTTTGACCGAGACTAGGTAAAGTGTCAGGGGTTATTTTTTTTATTTTATAAACTAGTTGAAATCAAATGTTTACCTCCAGTAGCTCAGGCAACGCGAAAGTAACGTTGAGCGGCTTCATGACTTTGCTCTTGTAGTTGTGCTCCAGGAGCAGAGGCGTGTAGAGGATGTTCTTCCATTGCCGGCTCAGGACTATCACCCCCTGAAACGACGTCTGGTTATGTACGTTGCCATGACACCTGGAGGTATCCAGAACATTTTGTATAAAGTTATAAGACACAGAACAGAGGAGGATAGCAAAAATTAAGGGAGGCTTATACCAGTGGGTGATTCCGGGCAGAGAGAAGAAGAAGAAGAATTATAAGACGACGTCCATAGCTCAATTAATTAGTCGGCTGAGGTGTTAAAGGTCATCATCATCATCATCATCTCAGCCGTAGGACGTCCACTGCTGGACATAGGCCTCCCTCATGAATCTCCAAGTACTCATCATGATGTTTTTGCCATACTCACTACGCTTGGCAGGCGGGTTGGCGTTGAAAGTTAAATACACAGACAGAAGCAGCTGACCATCTTTTGGAGGTATCCCTTGACAGACTCTAAATGCAACCACGGGCTAAAGGGATGCTGGCAGTTAATGTTGCCCCCCCAGCATTCAACCGCCGCCCCATTGCAAGATGCAGGAGGTATCAGTTTTGATTTCCGACGCGGGAAAAATGCTTTTTCTGCAGATATATGGCTCGTGTATTTTTCTATGATTGATATTGTATTTGGAGAAAATTATATTTTCTCATGTGCGCATGTTTTTGAAAAAGCACTTTGTCAAAAATATGCGCACAACTGGAGAGATGTTACCTGTCGCAGAGTGGAGAGCGACGGCAGATGCCTCTCTGCCAGGTCGGCCTGCACGGCGGCCGCGTCGGCCTGCAGCGCGTAGCGGAGCAGCACTGCGCACAACTGGAGAGATGTTACCTGTCGCAGAGTGGAGAGCGACGGCAGATGCCTCTCTGCCAGGTCGGCCTGCACGGCGGCCGCGTCGGCCTGCAGCGCGTAGCGGAGCAGCACTGCGCACAACTGGAGAGATGTTACCTGTCGCAGAGTGGAGAGCGACGGCAGATGCCTCTCTGCCAGGTCGGCCTGCACGGCGGCCGCGTCGGCCTGCAGCGCGTAGCGGAGCAGCACTGCGCACAACTGGAGAGATGTTACCTGTCGCAGAGTGGAGAGCGACGGCAGATGCCTCTCTGCCAGGTCGGCCTGCACGGCGGCCGCGTCGGCCTGCAGCGCGTAGCGGAGCAGCACTGCGCACAACTGGAGAGATGTTACCTGTCGCAGAGTGGAGAGCGACGGCAGATGCCTCTCTGCCAGGTCGGCCTGCACGGCGGCCGCGTCGGCCTGCAGCGCGTAGCGGAGCAGCACTGCGCACAACTGGAGAGATGTTACCTGTCGCAGAGTGGAGAGCGACGGCAGATGCCTCTCTGCCAGGTCGGCCTGCACGGCGGCCGCGTCGGCCTGCAGCGCGTAGCGGAGCAGCACTGCGCACAACTGGAGAGATGTTACCTGTCGCAGAGTGGAGAGCGACGGCAGATGCCTCTCTGCCAGGTCGGCCTGCACGGCGGCCGCGTCGGCCTGCAGCGCGTAGCGGAGCAGCACTGCGCACAACTGGAGAGATGTTACCTGTCGCAGAGTGGAGAGCGACGGCAGATGCCTCTCTGCCAGGTCGGCCTGCAGCGCGTAGCGGAGCAGCACTGCGCACAACTGGAGAGATGTTACCTGTCGCAGAGTGGAGAGCGACGGCAGATGCCTCTCTGCCAGGTCGGCCTGCAGCGCGTAGCGGAGCAGCACTGCGCACAACTGGAGAGATGTTACCTGTCGCAGAGTGGAGAGCGACGGCAGATGCCTCTCTGCCAGGTCGGCCTGCAGCGCGTAGCGGAGCAGCACTGCGCACAACTGGAGAGATGTTACCTGTCGCAGAGTGGAGAGCGACGGCAGATGCCTCTCTGCCAGGTCGGCCTGCACGGCGGCCGCGTCGGCCTGCAGCGCGTAGCGGAGCAGCACTGCGCACAACTGGAGAGATGGCTCCTCTCGCAGCTGCTTCGTCATCGGCGTGTGGCGTCCGTAGCGACTCTGCAAGAGAAAGCTCTAGTAAGAACTTATCAAATCTACTGAGGGTTAAGTCCAGTTATCAATTGAAGATCTTATATCTTCATTTGATAACTGGACTTAAACCTCAGTATAAAATATAGAAAGGAATGAAGTGACATCGGCACCTTCGGCAGCGAGTGGTGCTGGTGCAGGTCCAGCGCCGCCGCCATGAGGCTGGCGGCCGTGGCGGTGGCGCGGCGCGCGTGCGCGCGGTACAGCGCCACCACGCGGATGCCGAGGCGGTTGCACGGATTCATCCAAGCGTTGATGGCTGGCGCGGCTGTGCTTAAAAGGTTCCAGTCTAGCCTGAAATGGACACAGTAACAATGACTTTGTGGAACTACTAGATTCAATCGATTCACATCTATCGAACTCCACGGCCCGACTTCACCCATCGTCATCATCTCAGTCGTAGGACGTCCCGTGCTGGATATAGGCCTCCTTCATGGACCACCAATATACTGATCATGAGGGAGTCGTTGCTATATGATCATAGTTATTTTATTTTATTTTTATTTTATTTTACATTTTTGGAAAACAAACAGCTGCATAAAACATTGGTTATAGTAAAATTAATAGACAAAATAAGCCTAGGAGTTTCCACTTATAACCAGTTATGCAGTAACCTGGGCATAACTATGATCTAGGTAATCTCCTATAGCTTGTGCCACTTCACTCACACGACTTTGTCCCATTGTTTTCCCGGCCAGACGTCCCAACATGTCTGAATCCTTGTCTCGGTGATTCTAGACATAGTCCAAAGCACCATCTAGCGAGGTCACGCAAAATTGGTATTAAAAAGGTGATTATTCGGAGGAACAGTTGACTCACCTCGTGTAATCAATTTTTTTCGTGATGGGCGTCCTCGGCGGCGCGGCAAAGTTGAACCAAACAACTTTCAAATCGATCGCACAGGACGACGTATTAGCGTTATCCTTAACAGGTACTATGGTCGTAGTGCTGTCACTTTGCGACGGCTTCTCCGGCCCAGGAGTCGACGGTTCCGGGGGCGGCGGGACCGGGGGCGGAACTGACCCCAGGTTCGGAGTGGAGGGTTTAGAGCTGGAGTCCCTCTTTCTGAACAGATCTTCGATCCCGGACGTCCGGCTTTTAGTCTTTTCCTTATCTGGCTTCACTTCTTCAGCTGACTTCACGGACTCCCTGCAACTTTCGTTGTCGACCCTCGTCTGTTTCTTCTCTTCGTTCGGTTTTTGGGATTGCGAATGCTTTGACACTTTGATGGAAACGCCTTCTAATCCACATTCGAACATTATGTAGCCTAATGGATTCTCTTTTTGTGGGTCTCCAGATCCAGCGTTTTGACAGCACTGAGAAAAGAAGCAGCATAAAACCCAATCTTAAGTTGTGAACTACCAAATAAGAATGAATGATTAAAGCTTAATTGAACACCAAAGTAGATATAAAACATTAGAATATAAAGTTGTATTAAAAACTAAATGCACGATGGGCAACTTTTGGATTTATAGTGAGTACTAATAAGATACATATAAAACAAATAAACCTAATTTAATTTGAAATACCTAATATCGAGAAATTAATCATCTGTCTAGCTATCACGGTTCATAAGATACAGCCTGTGACAGACAGACAGATAGACGGACAGCGAAGTCTTACAATAGGGTCCCGTTTTTACCCTTTGGATACGGAACCCTAAAAATGATACAAGGCTGTTATGCTTAAGTGGGATTGAGCGGGCCACGTTAGCAGAATGCAGACTGACCAATGAGCCAATATAGTAACGCGGTAGCGACCAGAGCATACAACATGGGAGAGGGATGAAAGGAGTTGGGGGACCTTTGCCAATCAATGGGATGAGATGGGTTGATTTTTTTTTATCAGCCTATATTGTCCTACTGCTGGGAAAAGGCCTCCCCCGAATCCCTCCATTCGCCCCTATCAAGAGCGATGTCCCACCGATCTTCTCGGAAGGTGTTAAGATCGTCCCGCCAGCGCTTTCGTGGACGGCCACTTTATTGTGGGACCCATGTTGTTGACAGAAAAAAATTATGACATAGAAATTAACACATAAATTACATAAGCTAAGGGGAGTCTAGGAAGGGATTTGGCATGAGTGGAAACAGGGAGTGCGTTCCAGAGTATTGTGGCCTGTATGATAGCAAGAACGAATAACAAGGTTCTATTCTTACCATATTCTCACATCCTTTTGCGCAGTCCTGCCTAATGAATTTAAACGACACTTTGGAATGATGACAAGGTATTCCCGTGACTGTAGCGTCTTTCAACTGGCACGATTCGTTGCGGATCCTTCGCAACTGTCCATGGACTTTGCCTGTGCCAAAATTGTATGAATTAAAGAACAGTTTGTGTGATATATTTCATAAACAAAATTTCAAAAGATTACTTACCGACGTTCAATGTAATCGTCGTATCTTCACATTGCTGTTGGGCAGTTTCGATATAGACCGGTTCTCCTTTCTCCTGGCCTCGTTTCCTTCCGGACGACTGCGCCGAGATCAGCGCACGGGGACCCTTCATGATCCCGAAAGACTTTTTACTCCCCAGTGCTCGTAATGTCGGCCTATAGTACAGTTGCACAGATTCCAACGTCTTTTTAGAGCTGACGTACTTGGCTGTTATATTGTCAATGGATACACCAAACAAAGATACACACGTGAGGTCTTGAATGTTATCTAACGCTGAGAAAGATATCATATCTTCAACGACCGATGATTGAATCAAGATTATGTTCACTTTGGGTACTGTGACAGTCGCTTGTAGCTGATCATGGATTGTCTCCTCATAGATGTTGGAGTGAGGAATCGTCGCCAACTTGCATTTGTCGTCTTTATCTTGAACTAAGTTCGGAATGTTTCTTCCTTGCATTTGAGGCAGCCAATTTTGAACGTATTGTTTCTGTTTCAAAATATTGCTGCTCTCCACTGACGATATACAGAGAAGGCGCAAGTGGTTGATCACTGTTATTGGGTGAATGTTGGCCAGTACAGGTGTTAAAGATTCTACAAACTTCTGGGTGCTTTCAAGTACTAAAGGAGTCAGCATGATGTCGATCTCTCCCCGTAATTTGATGAACAGTCCACTCTTGCTGTCGCTGGTAGTGGTGGCCGTAGACGTTGTACTCTTCTCTGTCGTATTCTCTTGATTGTCCTGTACGTTCTGTTGGATTTCCCACCAGGCCTGCGGGTAAGGGTGTGGCTTCACCTGTGAGTTAAAATGTGGCGCAAGGTTTGAAAACGGTCCATGTTGTGTTTGACTTCCATCCTTCTTTGATATCAACTTCAGAATATTACTTTTACCAAGTTGCTCAAAGTGGGGCAGATATTTCATTCCGACATAGATTAGAGAACCGTCATCAGCTCTCTTGAAGAGTGGCAACGTGTACACATCGCTGCCGTTTGGCAAGGAACAAGATGACCAATTTGAGCATCTGTATTGAGGCAGGTTTTGCATGTAACTTGCCATAAGGAGAGGAGAATCCACTATGGGCTTGTTGGTTTGCATATGTAGGTTTACTAAAGTCATGTCTTCTTGGGACGAGATCGCAGAAATAAATGAAGTTGATGACACTGATCCGCTTTCAGAATCTGGTGGTGGGACAGTGCTCACATTGGTTATTGTATCTGGAATTTCAATAACCTCTCTTTCTCTTTCAGAGCGAGGCATAGAGTTGGTCCACTTCTCACTTGTGATGTCATTAATCCCGAAAGAGCTTTTATCCTTTTGATTGCTATGCCGGCTACCAAAGGAATGTTTAAGGCTCGAGGACCGACTCGGGAACATGTCTTCATCTGCTGAAAAGAAGGCCTCAGAGTGATTTTCACTAGTTATAGACATTGTTCTTTGAACTTCCAAAGGTAGAGCGTCTTCCGTTGGAACTTGGGCGTTTAATGAGTAGTGGGACTCGGACACACCAACACGAGGGGGTACTTTTGGAACTGTGAAAGCATCAACTTCTGCTGGCGCTATCTTTTTAACGGAGTTCGGTGTGTTAGCGGCGTCTTTCAGAGCATAGCTCGAAGCTAGTTTAGAATCAGAGACGCTGCTTTCAAGTTGTGGCACATTGAGAACAGTCTTGTTCAGTTTCGGTTCACTGTCGATCTTTGAATTCCCCAGAGGGACATCGGCAATCAGTCTGGCGTACGGTATGGCGTCGCTTTTAGTGCTCGAGATAAGAACATTGCTACTTCCTTTACAAGAGCTCGTGTACGAGAACCGTCTTGTAAGACTTCGCCGTTCCGCGTTTTGTGGCGATTTGTTGAGATTTTGGGGCAGTGGAGATGGAATCAACGTAGACACGTTAGTAGGTTGCAGACAAACATTCAAGCTGTTATAAGGTGGAGTATGGAAGACAAGCTGTCCTGCGTGAAGCAGACTCTGACCATAGCCGTACTCTCCAGGGATAGTCTCAATGACATTGAACATCGCCACGTTGATCCCTTCGAGCAGATCTGACTGATTGGGCTTTAGGAAGTTTGGTCCATTTCTATTACTGCCGAAGAATGCACATGCGCCAGTACAACCACATCCGGAGTTTTTCGCCTCGTTGGGCCAGAGAAACCATAGTCTTTTAGTCTTCTCGTCGTGCAGTTTTAAAAACTTCTGTTGGACGAGATGCAAGTTTTTTGGGCTTTGAGGGATAGACGACGCTGCTTCAATCAATAGAGGTCCTAAAGACATGGACCCGACTCCAACCCAATTTTCGTTCTCTACTTTGGGAGGTGGTTGTTGACTATTACTGCTGCTGGTCGAATGGTGATGAGTTGACTGCATATTTGATTGTGTGTAGAGAGCCAGTTTTATATTAGGAAGTAACCCAGTGATACCTGTACCAAAGCCAGAACCGTGAAGATTACAGAAGCTTAGTCTACCTGGCGAGATCCATGTTTGGAGTGTCGTATTCGTGTCGGCGACATAAATGTCGATGAGATCTATCGCCACTCGAATCATCTTGTACTTTATTTCATTGGGTGTTGGGCAACGGTACTTCAGGGCGAAGTCTGATTCTGGACACATCAATATGTTCAGTCCATGATGGCAGTGTTTTATTGAATTTGGTGGGACAAGTTCGTTTTCACTATCACAGATAAGAAGCAAGAACGTCTCCAAAGAAGAAACGACTTGGTACATTTGAGGCAGAGTCAATCGTCCAGTGAGTTGACCTAGCTGTAGCTCCATCATCCAAGCATATTCCACTGTATCCTCTTCTACATTTCGGTTCATATCGCTGAAGAAACCATTTCCTCTAAGTTGAAATGATGACAGCATTAAGTGACCTTGATAGAGAGCGCCCGAATTCATGGGATTTGTTCGTGATAAGTTATTAGCCGTTACGAGTATCGAAGGGCTCAACAAGAGCTGCAGTTTCGTCTCCTTGAATTTCTTATCCATCTCGAAACCGAACCTTTCAATGAGGACAACTGGACAAGGTGGCTCGTTCTCACTACAGTTCTTCACTAAATGCGCTTGAATGTCATGGATTATGATTGAAACATTTACGTCCAGGGGTCTCACTTTACGTGGATCGAACGGGCCTTTGCAGGAATCTGTTGAGTCAGCAATCGATATGTCTGTATGCTGATTAACGCTGCTTTTGTCATTCATTTTAGTAGTATTGTCATTGGTCCAGGAGAATGCGTCGACATTGGGAGTTTTCTGCATGTCTGTAAAAGTTTGGTCTTCGCCAAAAATATTCTCGAGCAGGTTCATAAAGCTTGTGATGATGGTGCCGTACGCAAGTAGAACGGAAGGTCCCACTTCCAGATCTACGGTGACTTTGTCAGGCGGGAGAGTTGAGCGATCGAAATTATTTCCATCCATTGACCAATTTATTTGAGGCTGCTCTCGCATCCTCGGTATCCGCATTGGAGATAACAAAATCTCTTCCTTTTCCGGAGTAGTTATGTCAGCTTGAGGCTCTGGCCCTAAAGGCGGAATCGGATGATAGTTATACTTGACGCTAAGTGCCACAATGGGCACCGACCAGCAGTCTACCCAACCTTGAGATTTAACGCACTTTCTTCTCCATTTCGACGCTCTTAGTCTGCATGGAAGGAGTTTCATGTTTTTGTCAAGTGATAAAAGGAGTAATCTGGACGTGTTTACTTCAGGCAGATACAGGCTCATATCCACGGCTTCACCTTGCACCCAAATTTTAAGCGGTATTACATCAGGCAAGAAGTCGATGAAGGGCAAATCAAATGACACTTCTAGGAGGTCACCACAAAATGCGACGTGATTGTTTTCCTGATTAGTTGAACTACAGTCCACCCAATTGTACTGATTACTGATTGTCACCACTTCGCATTCTTTGAGCAGTAGGGATATTTTCCAGGTATAAGGAACAAAATGAAGTATATCAGGGCGCGCTTTCGTCGCCCAGTCGTTGATCAAGTCTTGGAAAAAGTCGATATGCGTGTAGACGAGATGCGCGGTCGCTTTGCAACCTGTCAGGCTCAACTGCCAGCACTGGTGGTGGTTCCATACCAGGGGATAATGGCACTTCACAGTGTATTCCAGAGTTTCGCTCTCAGCAAAGCTTCTGTATTGAAGACTTGTAGTTGCTTCTAAGTGAAGCAGTTGACCAGTGATCTTTGTTGTGTAACCATCTTGTAACACAATCCATGGTAGAGTAACCTCTAGGTATGAACCAGCACCAATGTTGATATGTACCGCATTTGTTTCTTTATTTTTTGTGAATAAAATATCGATTGTTGCTTCATTTAGAGTCGAAAGCCGTATGTCGAACGACTGCGTCATTCTGCGGTCTCCAGGTTTCGGCTGTGGTGTGACCTCTAAATTTTTGTAGTTTGGTGGAAAAAAGAATTTGAAGAGATGGTCTCTCTGCCTGTCAGCCCAAGGACCGTAACTGAAGTCTGTTCCCTTGCCGCACTTTATATCGACCCCCCATATAGGCGGTGCTGATTCAACCACATCCCCATTGGCCAGTTGCAGCAGGACCGGCTGCTCTGGGACCAAGCCTGCTTCATCCATATAGAAGTAGACTTCTATGTAATTGGAGCTCATGATAACAAATCCTTCCCCCATGTACCTAGGCGGTTCGTCAACCATTGACGTGTAGTTTGGACTGGGGGCGAGCATCACTTTACAGTTATCTGCTTTAGCTTTTACAAAATGCATTAGGTGGTCAAGACTAGAGGCGGGTGGCTTGGTACTGTACACTAGATGGGATTCCTCCACACTGATTGATAGAGATGTAGGGACTAAGCGATTTCCGTATACAACTCGGCCACTGCATATATCAATTTTAATGACAGGTATAAGATCTCGCCATGTTCTAGCCATGGCGGCTTCTGACCGGACCGTGTCCTGCGCCCGTCTCCTTTTCTCATTAGCATCATTCATTGCTTTGTCTGTATCAGTTGAGTCATCATTGTGTTGCTGTTTTATAACAGGTTCTAAATTAAATATCTTTTCAAGTTCATTGTACAGGTCACATCTATTGTAGAAATGTAATTCAAAACCATTCAGCATGATAGAGAGGCGTGTGTCGGAATGGGATAGATCTGTAACAATAATAATGAATATATTGTACAGTTTCATTTTATTTCGATTTTCATTATGTTACACATCCAAAATCCAAAAGTAGGTTTTGACTTACCCTCTGAAACATCCTTTGGCACATAAGATCTCCACCACCTGAATATCAAGTAGCCATCTTGGATCCGGAGGGTGTAGTCATAGTTGATGTAAACTATGTCCCGGAACATAATTTTTCCAGACAATGCATTGAGTGTAAAGGATCCTAAAAATTAAAAGGTCAAAACTGTTGTATGGCAATAAAAGACACAAAACATTATTGCTCAACTTAAAAAAATGTAGTATAAATGTTATAATTGGTGGTTTTATAGTTTGATTTATTATATTTATAAATGTTATAATTGGTGGTTTTATAGTTTGATTTATTATATTTATAAATGTTATAATTGGTGTTTTTATAGTTTGATTTATTATATTTTTACTATCTTAGAATAGCAGACAGCTATTTATACTTGACGACCTCTGTGGCGCAGCGGGCGATGGTCCGCCTGCCACGCGAGAGGTTGCGGGTTCGATTCCCGCCTCGGAAAAAATATCTGTTCGATCTGCAGATATTCGTTCAGGGTGTTCTAGACGTTTTTCTATGTATAATAAAAAAAATCTATGTATTCAGTATATCGGTCATCTAGTACCCATAATACAAGCTCTGCTTAGCTTGGGTCTACATCATGCTGTGTGAATCGTCAAGCATTACTTATTGTTATTATTTTTTACTTAAGCCGAATATGATGAAGAATGTTTCTAAATAAACTATCATATATATTTAGTTAAGTATCTTATCTTCTACTGTTATTTATTTTATTTTATGGTGTACAATAAAGTTATAATCATTCATTCATTCATTCATTCATATTACAATTGAATGGCTTCACAAGGGTTGGTTTTTTAACCCCCAATAAAAAAGAGGGGTGTTATAAGTTTGACCGCTATGTGTGTGTGTGTGTGTGTCTGTGTCTGTCTGTGGCACCGTAGCTCTTAAATGAGTGAACCAATTTGCATGCAGATTTTTTTTTATTTTAAAGCAACTTTTCCAGCGGTTAATAACAATAGGGCTAGTGTTCCCTCAATTAGAGGTGGCCACAACATGCGCACAAATAAAAAAACAACTCAACTAACAAGGCTAGAATATCTAAAATAAATAATTAATAAACCAAAAATGAACTAGCTAATTTGAAATCTACAACATAAAACATTTTTTAAATAAGTATCTTAGAGTTAGCATACAGAGTTCTTTCTAATTCAGTATTTATAACAATATAAAAAAGTTCCAAGGTGTGTAGGTACACAAGTTTACTAAAATGGAACGGATGAAAATACAATAGCTACTTTTTAAGTTTTCTTAACAAAACTATTTAACAGTAAGCACATCAGAAAGTAAGAGTAGGTATTATGTAAATAAGCGATGTGAACAGAATAACATTTTAGCAATTAGGTAATAATTGTTAACAAGCAATATGGATTTTAGTGTTTCCAGACATGTCAACCTTTTGACCAGAAAGTATCTACCCAAAAAATGAGTTAATGACCTACATTCAACAGTATGTTACCAAACACTCACTTAGATAAAAATACATTCAAAGTATCCAGATCATGTTGGTATAAAATATATTACCAGGTATGGGTTTCTGATATAAGACTGTCTTTTCATTGTTTTAGGTACTTCTCTCATTTTAAATATAGTGCATATTAAAATTTAATATCAATCAAGTTATAAGGTAACATTTAGCTTCCTCACAATCAACTCAACACAAATTCATACTTAGTATAAAATTTTAGTGTAACTAATATTAATCTGTTATCTTATCAGTCATATGGGAAATCTATGACTTACCTATTTTGAAGTTGTCGTCTTGGAAGTAGAATTTGTTGACAACCCTTGTTAGTATGTACCCTAGAACGCGACTATTGTAGTAAGTGATGTACACCACCCATAACATAGCCGATATCAGGGAAACCAACAATAAAGCAAAATTCTTGTCCATCATTTCATTAAAGTCTATCGACGTGGAATTCCATCTTTGGGCCACCGGGTCATCCGGTGACCCCGTATAGTTCTCCCTAAAACACAAAAAAACATACAAAACCATTGTTTAAAATTAAAACTATAGCGAAGATAAACACGGTAGCTACGCACATCAATAGTACTTACATGGTTTGTTATTTAAGACGTAACCGGCCAATTTCACATCTTAGACAAAATGGAACGCCTAATTATCGAAATAGTATAAACATTCTAATGATATTTAGATGTTTTTATTTAAATTATCGTTGCACTAATAAAATCACTTCCCCCATCCAGTGATGGGTTGTATGTATGTATTGCTCGTTGACATTGACAGCTTTGTCTTGACATTGACGTTACAACTATTTTTAGGTGGTTTATAGTAGCCATTTGCTTCTATGTAAAGTTTCCTGCTTAAACTTTATAACATTTCACTAATCTTGATATGTATTTTGAACTGAGTTTTATATTAAAACGAGTCATCGTGCACAATACACAAACTTATTTTTAGACCATTGTATAGATGTTACATGGTTTGACGCTTGCGATTTGACAGTAAAAAGGAATAGCTGCCCATTTCACTATAAAAAACCTTATTCAAAGACTTTATTATTAAAAAGAAAAGAAGAAGAAGAAATCAAAATTTGAAAGCGCTGTTTGTTTCGTTGCTATGAAAGGGTAAAAAGAGAGTGTGAAAGTAGATTTCTGAGCTCAAAAAGGCACCATCAAATCCAACTATGACGGAGGATACAAACTCTGTAACATCTCAGTCCATAAAAGATGATTATGATCCAAAAGTTAGGTAAGAATTACCGGTTCTGTTATTCATTCGGTAATAATTTATTAACTGCAGCTATTTTATAAGTAGTGCTTTTTTACCATTTATTTGTAGCGTAGTAGAGTTTGTATTGTGGGTAGGTACTTAGGTACCCATATATGTATATACATATATATATATATATATATATATATATATATATATATATATATATATATATATATCTGTGGCCTGGTGCTAATAGGGCCAAAGTCGGTTTTTGTGTGAAACGAGATTATAATGCCAGTTTATTGAAAAAGTGTGATATTTTTTTGTGCTAAAAGGGCGTTAGTTCATCAACAATGTTTCAAAAGTTACTATGTCAAAAAGGCCAAAGTAGTGTGCGGTTTCATATAGTTAAGTAAAATAAAAATATGATAAAAGGGCTGCAGTAGACTTAGGTCGATAAGAAATTATTATTTTTCACTTTGCTATTAATAAAGTTAGAACTAAAACGATCAAAGTTAACATTAGCCCTTTTTGTATTATAATCTTAGTTTGCTGCTTTAATTTTAATAAAGCAAAATAGACCAATGTATCATCATCATCATCATCATCGGCCTTTTCGTCTATTACAGACGATTCAGGTAATGCGTGTGGTTTGAGTGTTGCATTTTTTTAAATGACTAAACAGTCCTATCTTTGACCACACTGCGCGACCGCAGTTTTGGCAGACGGTGGTGTCTATTGCAGTTGGTGGATTGGATGTATCTGCCTGTCGATGCCGTCTCGCTCGTTTCTCGGCTAATGAGACAAACCAGGTTTGGTCGTGGTGTTTATGACCTTCTTGTAGGTTTTTTCTCTATTCTGGTCTGTTCTCAGCCAGTGATGCCCAGTCAGTGCGCTTGATGTTAAACGCTGCCTTGTCTCTCTTTGCGCAATCTTTATATCGGAGCATGGGTCTTCCTACTGCTCGTTTGGCGTTACCAATGTATACATTGGTCTATTTTGCACTAAGTCAGTAATATTTTTACTATTTAAACCAAATGGTAGAGGAGGACAAGAAATAGCTTCTTGTTTATTTCACCATCTGAACACCCTACCTAATAACTTGGACGAAATTAACATGTATAGTGACAGCTGCCCTGGGCAGAATCTAAATATTTATGTTGCTATTATGATCTTGTTTTTATAGAAAACTCTATCAACTCGCCAAGCATTATAAACCTTAAGTTTCTAGAACCTGGCCACACACATATGGAAGAGACACAGACACTATACATGCTGCTATAGAAAAAGCTAAAAAAAACTGCAATGAAAATAGAACTACCAAAAAACAAACCTAATCAGAACAGTCTATAGGAACCCAAAAATAAATGTTGTAGAAATGCAACAGTCACAGTTCTACAACTTCCAAAAACTGCTCACTTCACAATACATACACCGAAAAATAAATTAATTTAAAGAAAAGGTAAATTGGAATAAAATAAAATGGATACAGTATATAAAAGTAGATCCAGAGGTATTATGTACTACAAATACTCATTTGATGATAGTGAAGAATTCAAAGTGCTAAGTTTAAAAAGAAACCAAAATACGACACGTTCACGATCAGAAGATACTGCACCAGTGGCACCTCTGATGCCCCTAAATCAGAGACCGATTAAACTCCCTGCACCAAAAGTCAGAGACCTTCAATCATTTCTGGAGTAGGTACCTTCAACCATCCAGCCATTCATTTTATGCGTCTTTAGAGACTGGCCCCGAAATTGAGGATATTGTGTCATGTTCTGATGAAGAAAATTAAAAATATTGTAAACTCTATAATAAAATTTCTTAGAAAAACGACATTGGCCTTTATAATTTTATACATAATTAGGAACTAGCATAATAATTGTCATATGTGCTAAAAGGGCTTAAGTCGTTAATATTTTCCAAAATACCATATTTTTCTTATATTAGAATTAAAATCATAAATCTACTTAAAAACATAAATCAAATAATAGTAAAATATTTTTGCTTTACTACAATATAACACATTAATAATAACTACTAATGCTGATGCATTATTTAAACGCTCATTAAGGAAAACAATGATAATTGATATTGGCCCTATTAGCACCAGGCCACAGATATATATATATATATATATATATATATATATATATAATATACATTTATTTATTAAAATTAGGGACGCCAACAGTTACAATAACCATACATTTGTATAAAGTAATTACAATGTTTTGGCCTGTTACTGTACGCCAATTAAAGGCGAACACTTATTAGTTTGTAGGTACCTATGTTCCTTACCTAATCCATGTAGCTGGAATCTTGGCCCTCCTCCAAAGTCAGAAAGTTAATTCCAAACATTTTATTCGAACGTAAATCGCATCTGTAAGTGGCTTCTCATTATAATATGTAGATATTCATATCCTAAAATTAAAAAAACACTTAATAAAAAATGTATTTTAATTTGAAGACAAGTAATTAAGTGAATTATAGCAATATCTGCTTCGAGTATTGCAGCTTGCCATTATCATCTATAATCAATTACAGATTTGATGACCTCTGGCGCAGCGGGCGAAGGTCCGCTGCAACCCAAGCAGTTACGGGTTCGATTCCCACCTCAGGACAAATGTCTGTATGATCTGCAGATATTTGTTCAGGGTGTTCTGGCTGGAATTTCGATATATGGGGTAGTTTTTGAGATATGGGGGGTTAATAGTTTTTTCTGTCTGAGGATGCCTCTTGATTGGATGATCGGATTTTAATGAAATTAAAAA
The DNA here is from genome assembly GCA_963082625.1 of Pasiphila rectangulata. Classification (NCBI taxonomy): domain Eukaryota; kingdom Metazoa; phylum Arthropoda; class Insecta; order Lepidoptera; family Geometridae; genus Pasiphila; species Pasiphila rectangulata. Next base: position 22,123,396 of record OY720238.1, on the reverse strand, counting down.
CTTACTGTAATACAAATCGATTGTTGTAGGACAATTTTCATTTATGACGTACTTTTTAAGATATCGTGGTTTGATCGTTTTTTTGTCCGAGGATAACTCTTGACCGGATGATCGGATTTTGATGAAATTTAAAACTATAGATTACATCTATACAAATCGATTGTCTATACAAAAAGCGTAAAACAAAAAGAAATGAGTTGATCACTACCCAAAATGTTTAATAGAAGGAACAAAAAGTTTTAAGCTTATTATTGAATTTTGTCTCTTTATGCTAGCACGACAGGCAAGATAGGTCATAAAACCCCCTTCGGCCACTTACGAAACCAAAATTCGAAACCAGTTCTTAAATAAGAATTATTTTTCTTCTACCACCATGCAGTCCCTGTACAGGGAATCCAAAATAAGTATGTGGTTTTTGGCTATTTTTTTTGCCCGTTTATCGTTACTAATGAAATATTTACGGGATATAAATATCCCTGCATGATTTGATTAAGTACTTTTGAGTTTCCCGATATTTCGGCGCAGTCCAGACGCCATGATCACGGATATACTGAAGTCTTTTGCGAGTGGGTAGCGAGAGGGTAGATCGTTTCTCTTTCTAAGTCTTTGACTACGAATGATGGCCCTACTACCGGTTTCACTTTCGAACGCAACTCATCACGGCACACAACACTAACGGTATTACTACGCGGGGCTATTACTGCACTTTTTCGGTCTTGAACCATTCTCGGTATATAATGTCGCTCAGTTGATTCATCATTTCAGCCATAAAACGTCCACTGATGAACACAGGCCTCCCTCATGGATCTCCATGAGGGGTAGTTGCCATTCTCACCACGCTTGGCAGGCGGGTTGGTGAGCGCAGTATGGGATGTTGATACACGGATAGACGCTGCTGCCCATCTTCCGGAGGTATCCCTTAGCAGGCTCTTACTGCATCCATGGGCATGAGAGGAGGGATATCATTCTACTGCCGGCACCCCACGGCTCAGTTGATTACTTGTGGCTTATGTAGCTCGATCTGGTGATTTGAGCCTGACTCCAAAAGATGTTCTGCTATAGCATATTTCTGGGTATCCTTTCCATAAATATCCAATACCAGAGACTTAGAAAGAGGGTAGATCGTTTTGCCTGCCAATGATTAGGTACTTACTCGCAGACTTCAGTTTATCCGTGATCATGGCGCGTGGAACTGCGCGGAAATATCGGGAAACTCAAAAATAATCAAATCATGGTAAATATTTATTTTATTTTATTTATTTAGGAAAACAAACAGTACAATTTTAACAAAAAATATAAAGGTAATTAAGACTAAAGACCATTAATATGTTTTCGCATATAGAAACTAGAATATTAGAAAAGGCCGCTCTACATTCTCACGAGAATCTCGCGAGAACGCGAGAAACATGCGAGAAACGTGAATGTGGAAGCGATTTGCGTATTCTTCTCATCGCTTCCACATTCACGTTTCTCGCATGTTTCTCGCGTTCTCGCGAGATTCTCGTGAGAATGTAGAGCGGCCTTAAGTAAGAGTTCGACTTAACAGTGACAATCAGATAGGTAGTAGAATTAATAATTAATCAAACCAAATTGAACCAGTCATTGGATAGAACGCGCTTGTAGGCTGAAGGCTTTGTAATAAATAAATCCAAATCGGGAAAGTTAATTACATTTTTAGTATAGGAATTTGCAGATCTAATAAAAAATGAATTTTGCCTGTAATTTGTGGCACAGTGCGGTACGTGGATGGAAAGAAAGGGAGTTCTTACGGAACGAGTAGGCACGCGAAACTGTAAGGTTGAGAGAAGCGATGGGGAATCTATGAGAGATTGTCCCGTAACTATTGCATATAGTGTTCAGGACCATGATAGAACAAAAACGCGGAGCTGTAAATGACGTCCACACCCAACTCCGACCTGTCCTGTGCCATCTAAAGATAATGTTGAGAGTATAATTTGTTTTGCGTACTGGTTGGATTTTTAGCCGTGGGGTGCCGGCAGTAGAATGTTACCCCTCCTCTCCTACCCGTGGATGCAGTATTCGCCTGCTATCATGCAGTAAGAGCCTGCTAAGGGACACCCCCGGAAGATGGGCAGCAGCGTCTTTCCGTATATCAACATCCCGTACTGCGCTCACCAATCCGCCTGCCAAGCGTGGTGAGTATGGCAACTGCCCCTCATGGAGATCCATGAGGGAGGCCTTAGTTCAGTAGTGGACGTTTTACGGCTGAAATGATGATGATACTGGTTGGATTAATTTTACGCGGTAGATTACACACAATCCAGATCGCTAGGTAAAATCAGGGTTTAAATGGAATGGGACCATTGAAAGAAGTCGTTCGCTCGTTCTATGTTCATATGGCATACCTACAACTAGTTAAGTATATCAGTCATCTATCAAGCACCCACAACACAAGCTCTGCCTAGCTTAGGGCTAGACGATGCTGTGAGAATTGTCCAGCATTATTTATTTACAGATGGGTCTTACCCCAACATCTAAATATGATGACCTTTATGGGAAAAGACATATTACTAGTGGCTCATGATCTCTACATAATATTCTTCAATCTCAAGTCAAACTCCGAGCTTGTATATGTGGCCAATAGCGAGAAGACAGGAGACGGTGTTGATGCTATTGCTGGTAAAGTATAGATCTCAAGGCTTGCTTGTATCTGATTTTTTTATATATTATGTAGATAGAACAAAAGTACCTACACCGTAACTGTGTAGGTGCTAACCCTCCAAGTCCACCCTAAAAGTCTAGTGTAGAAGGCAACGGGAAACCACTACTTACACTATTTTTGGCGATTTTTTGGGCATAATTTGCGGTCTTTCAAGCATAGCCTAGAGAAGCTCATGATCCTGAGACAGATAAATGACAAGCGCACCAGGGGAAGAATTCCAACAAGGTGGTCCGATATAATGAAGAAGGCGATACACCCCTAGAAGATGGGCAGTAGCGTCTTTTCGCTTACAACATCCCATACTGCGCTCGCCAACACGCCTGCCAAGAGTGGCGAGTATAGCACCAACCCCCTCATGATGTTGGAGATCCATGAGGGAGGCCTGTGTCCAGCAGCCCTACAGCTGAGATGATGAAGACCTACCCTTATTTTAATGGCTTGAGCTTTCTTTTGCAATTGATAGAATTTGATCTTAGACTGAGTTAGTAGTATACTTATGTAAGTATCTACCTAATCTTATTTTACTTCTCGATTCCAGGTCACAAGGCTCAAATGTTCGCTTTTGCAGAAAAGCATGCTAGGATCTTAGTTATATCATATCCAAGATTCCATGTTCTTGCAGAGTTAAAAGGTAGGTAATTAACAGACTCTCAGACAGAGATAATCTCTCATGCCTCAATATTATAAAGAGAAAATATTTGTATGTTGTAATTCGTATGTTTGTAACGAATAAACTCAAAAACTACTAAACCGATTTCCAAAATTCTTTCACCATTAGCGTTGCTCATTATCCTTGAGTAACATAGGCATAACATTATATCCCTGTATTCCCACGGGAACGTGAACTACGCGAGTGAAACCGCAAAGTGCGGCTAGTAGTATTATAAAGAGGAAAGATTTGTATTTTGAATAACATATAAAATCCAAAATACAAATCTTTGTATCTTCTGTAAGTAACAAAAAAACTAAAAAAACTACTACTACTTAAGTAGGCCGATTTGAAATATTATTTTATTTTATTTGGGAAACAAATAGGCTTATACATAATTATATGTATGTAGGTATATATGTATATATCCACGCATAGAAACTTTCATTGTTTTAACGGTACATTATCCCTGATTAACATAGGCTATATTTGAACCCCGAATTCCCATAGGAACGGGAACTACGCAGGTGAAACTGCGGAGCGCTGCTAGTATCCAATACAATAATATTTATACGATGATGCTGCGACTTCGTTTCTGCAATACATCGGGAAAGTGTGCGCTATGCTTCTACACTCACGGTTTTTTTGCGTTCACACGCAAGAAAACAGCATCTCTGATGCGCAGAAATCAGAAATTAGAATACGGGATAGCCGCAACAGCATCCTGAGAACTCATGTGGCAGAGTGCGCATCATTTCCGCTCTGGAAGTGCCTGGTGCATAGCCTGATAAATGAAGGATTATCTCCAATTACTCATCCGTGGAGTGGAGTGCCGGTAGTAGAATTTGGCCTCTCCTCTCTTACCCTTAGATGCAGTTAGAATCTGCCAAGGCATACATCTACATCCCGTACCGCGATCGCCTGCCAAGCGTGGCCAGTATAGCAACAACCCGCTCATGTTTTTGGAGATGCTTGAGGGAGCACTATGTCCAGCAGTGTACGTGGACCGTAAGTCCTACAGCTGTGATGAGTGTTCCCTAAATGTGTCAACGTCCCCGTGTCCAGATCCAGAGGTGAACCGGTACAGGGGTCTGTGCATGATGGAAAGTGACCTAGTGGCCGCCTTCAGCGGGTTCCCCGACTACCTGGTCTCCGTGTGGAGCTGGCGCACGCAGCAGCGGCTCGTCAGCGTGCCCACCGGCGTCGTCAGGCGGAAACAGATTTATATGTGAGACGAAAGATTTTAATCGTAATTTACGCCCTTATTGGCAGTAGGCGGTCCCCTGAATGAGTGCACTAGGAAAACCAGGAAAACACTTAGAGAGAAAGAGCGAGCAATCGTGAGGCGAATCATCAGCATCAGCCCCAAATGGACGATAATGTAATCTACCATGATGACCACGACCTCTCTGATAAGAGTGTAACGACATGGAAGTTACGTCTTTACCGTGATGAGACCGCGCCGTTTTGTTTCCACGCGAAATGGTTCCCTAATTTCACCAAATGTTGATAGTTTTAGCTTTAGTTTTAGTATGTTCCTTGATATTGTTTTCTGCTTTGTATGTAGTAGATTTAGTGGACTTTCATTTAACTCTTAAGTCAATCTGAGAATAGCGTTGTGGGCTGCATTATCACCACATTGTATTTTATACGTTTTTAAATTGTAATTTGTATAATGTAACTGTTTACTTTTCCTGAATAAATAAAAATATAAAAAATATATGTATAAACATAAGTGAGCACGCTCATTCGGATTCAGTGTAGTCTTTAAACACAGTGTTAGCTGGAAGTTTTGCGTGTGATATTTTTCACGAAAGTTCATGCAATATGATTTCACAATTTAATGGTAACAATACAGTTATTGCCAAAACCAGTGTGCGTGTGTCGGCATTATTATTGTTAACACACATAAATACAATGCCACAGTTTTTGGCGTTAGGGCGCATCTATCGATTAAAATCTTTGTATAAGACCACAAGACATGCTTACTTTAAGCCTTTTTCAGGTTTCCGAGATATTTTTGAGTCAAAGTCAATTAGTGTTTATTCAATCAAGCAAAAAGCTACATGGGTAGTCAGTTTACAAAATAAAAACAAAACATATTTAAATTGAATAAAGCACTAAGTAACTGAATTCGTTCGCTTCTCAAAACTTTTTTACCACGTCAGAGAAAGAAGTGAAGAAGAAACCAGAAAGCGAAAAAGCTCAGACATGGATTAATAATAATAAGTAATTATGTATGTAACTAATTAGATATAGAAAAATATTGCAAAATGAGGAATTCGTTCAACACAGGCCTCCCTCATAGATGTCCATGAGGGGTAGCCGCCATACTCACCACGCCTGGCACACGGAAAGTCGCTGCTGCCCATCCTCCGGAGGTACCCCTTAGCAGGCTCTTACTGCATCCACGGGCGTGAGAGGAGGCGTATCATTCTACTGCCGGCACCCCACGGCATTAATAATAATGGTAGTTTCAAAAGTTATAGCATAGCTGAAGGGAACAAATTCAATTACTTATGTGCTTCAATCAAATTTAATTAACTACATATGTGTCTTGTTCTTCTTTTGTAAATTGACTATACTACGTACACTACTGAACAAAGGCCTCCCCCATGGATCTCCATGAGAGGTAGTTACCATACTCACCACGCTTGGCAGGCGGGTTGGCTAGCGCTGTACGGGATGTTGATACACGGAAAGACGACCGCAGCGCTGTCCATCTTTCGCAGATATCACTTAGATTCTCCATCCACAGGCAAGAGAGGAGGGGTAGGTACCTATGTAGCGTTTTGCTTTATTGAATAAACACTTATTGGCCTTGAAAGCATTGATGTTATGCGGCCAGGTCCAGCCGTACCCACATGCTGATCTGCGAGTGCTGGGGCGAGGGCCTGACGGTGTGGGAGGTGGCGCAGTGCTACAAGCGGTGCCTCCTGATGCAGCGCACCAAGCCCGAGGCGGCGGGCTGGGAGGCCTGCGAGCCGCGGCTGCTCGGCGTCTGCTGGTCCGCGGAGGGACAGCTCTACGCCATCGACGCTGACGCTGGTCTCTACAGCGTGAGTCTGTTACTTACAGCTTGTCGGTATTCTATAGGATACAAAAATTAGACAAGCTATGTCACATTCTATTTTTAAAAACATGGTATATCAACACTTTTTCTCCTCAGTATCTTCTAGCCTGTATGTAACATTTCCTTTCGCACATAGTCTGTTATATATAAATATGTATTATCTAATTATGTAATATTTATTTATCTAACAAGATATGTGTATTTAATGTAAGTATATTTATTTATATTGATTGCTCGATTTACTTGTGCTTCTAAGTATGCCACCGTCTTCTCATCAACTATTTCGTGTCCATCCAAAGGTTGCCTGAAAGAGATCGCTTTTAGCGATAAGGACGCCCATTGTACCACTTTTTGTAAATTGTGTTTATTACTGTTTTTTTTCAATTTGTTATTGTGTACAATAAAGTATATTCTATTATATTCTACATCTTGGGGAATGTGCTATCGAGTTGCACAATTTGATTCCGCCAGCCTATTTTTCCTACCGTACATCCAGGGAAACCCGGCCAAGGCGCCATAGGTACATGGTAGAAATACTTTACGTACGGACGATACGCTTCGATTCCACATTTTTAATGTGTACTGCGAAAATCTGGAATTCGTTGCCAGAGTCAGTATTCCCCGAAAATTACAATTTTGGTATCTTCAAATCAAGGGAAAACAGGTAATTTCTAGGCAAGCGTGTCCCATCCTAGACCATTGATTAATATCAGGCAATATGTGGTCAAACGCAAGCATCTAAAAAAAACTTACATACTGTTTTATAATACACAAAGATTTAAATCGTTAGATACGCCCTTATCGTAATGAGACCGCGCCATTTTGTTTCCACACGAAATGAGTGAGCTCGCTCATTTAGAATCAGAGTACCGCTAAACACAGCTTTAGCTGGACGTGGTGCGTGATATTTTTTCACGAATGTGAGTGCAATCTGATTTCACAATCAGTGGTAACAATAACAGTGTTGTTAAATTGCGAGCACATGCGACTTTACAGCTCTGTGTCTCAGGGTGACGGGCGCAATGCAGTACAGCGTTGGTCACGTGCTTAGTGAACGTGGTTACCGAGGTATTGCAGTTGTTATAGGCAGAGCTTACCACTTCAACATCAGTTGGGCCTTGGGCTTGTCTCGTTATTACGTCAAATAAAAAAAAATTAAGTCGCTTAAACGCTTTCGCCGTGGGGTGCTGGCAGTAGAATGTTACCCCTCCTCATGCTCATGGATGCAGTAAGAGCCTGTTAAGGGATACCTCCGGAAGATGGGCAGCAGCGTCTTTTCGTGTTCCAACATCCCGAACTGCGCTCGCCAACTCGCCTGCCAAGCGTGGTGAGTATGGCAACTACCCCTCATGGAGATCCATGAGCGAGGCCTGTGTTCAGTAGTGGACGTTTTACGGCTGAAACGAAGTCGCTTAAAAATGGAGTTTGGTTAGTGTACAGCTAGTGCAGTATCTTTATAAATTCAGAAATTCATTCATTTATTTCCATAGTTTGCAATTACAAAACATAGACGCGTCCACTTACAAATAAAAAATAAACTAGGCCAGGTGCGTGTCGGGCCACGCGCTATGGTGAGGGTTCCGTAGTTAACCGTAGATCTGTTGTTAGAAGTTGGTGTATGTTTTTTTACGTTTACCAAAACATATTACCTAACAGGAGTGAAATGCGTTTTCGTTTCAAATTTTCCGGTAAGTTTAGGAATCCACATAACTTATTTGAGCTACTATTTTTCCAAAACTCAAAAAGGCTAGCTCAAACGTTATAGTTTTCCTCGAAAGTTGATGGTTAAACCTCTATTCTTGATTTTTTTAAGTTTAAACTTTATTATTTTGCAAACGGAACTCCAAATCGACAAATTGTCTTTGCAACACCTTAATGATTTTAAAATACCTATTCAACGATACTCCACAGGATGGGAAAATTAAGAAGAAAAATGTTCATCCCCACCTTACGTGTATGGGAGGTGCCCCAAATTATTTATTTTTTTAGTATTTTTTGTAGCGTTATCTCGGCGTTGTTACTTTATATGTCCATGCGAATTTCAGCTTTCTAGGACGTCGCAAAGTCGGTGGCGGACGGACGGATGGACAGACAGACAGAAAGCGAAACTATAAGGGTTTCTTGTTTTACGACGTTACCCTAAAAAACATATTATTAGTTTTCAAAATACAGGATTTTATCGCAAATCTTTTTTTAATTATTTTCCCGACGTTTCGACCAGATTGCACCTGGTCATGGATTAAAAAAGGTCCTACGCGATAAAATCCTGTATTTTGAAAACTAATAATATATTAACAAATCGCGAAAGTTTAACAAGTCCTAAAAAACGTAATCTTATGTTAACAGAAAATAAGGAACATGAATGAATCTGTTCGCTATTGAAGCTATTAGAAAACTCTTTTTAACCTCTTACGCGTTTGAGGAACTCACCGGCACAGCTTGTGTAATGGGTAACAGATGACTGGTATACATAACCTTAACTTATTGTTTTTTTTTTAATTTAATACTGTTATATATAATATTCCTTCTTTAGTCACACAATTGTAAGACACTTTTTATGTTTTGTTTAGGTAGGTATAACATAATTTCCACCAATTCTTCGTATATAAGTTTTAAAAATTAGTGGAAACTTTATTGGATTGTGTATTAGGTACTATAAATTTAAGATTTAGATTGTATTATTGTTCTGTGTGTTTTCCCAAATAAACTTAAATAAATAAATAAATAATAGTTAGTTGTGATGTTGCAGGTACTGTCTGACGGCACGGGGATGGTGACGCAGCTGGAGTGGTCGGAGGCGCTGCAGGGGGGCGGCACGCCGGCCGTCTGCGCCTTCCTGAATGGAATACTCATCTACTGTCCAGATAATTGTCTTCGGGTGAGACGTTCTCATCATCTTTGATGTATTGAAATCAGGCCAAGTGAGGGCAACGAGATATGCAAGGTTGCGTAGTTATCCGTAAACCTGTTAGAAGTTTGTGTATGTTTTTTTGTGCTTGAAAAAATGTTTAAAGCTTAGTTATTTATTCAATATTGACAGCATTATTATTTATTTTGAAGAAAATATATTTGAGTATTCTATCAACGATCTGGTTTCTACAGTACAAGCTGTGCTACCTCGAAATTTTTTTTAAACTTACAGTAACGCTGTACACTACCTACACAAATCACCGTCTACTCCCAAACTAAGCACAGCTTGTACTGTAGAAACCAGATGGTTGATAGAATACTGAAATATATTTTTTTTATACTTTTCATTAAAATCTTCCAGCACCTGAGACGAATGTCTACAGATTAAGAAAACATTTTACCATGTCAATCTAAACTATCTTAAATATCATCTCGCCCAGTGGCTGAAGAAGACGGATGACAACAAATGGAAGGCTGTGTTCTCGTACGCCCCGCACGAGCGCGTGGCGCGGCTGCTGTCCAACGCGGCGGGCGACGTGGCCGCCGCGTGGACGGAGCACGGACTGGTGTACCGCGTCGTACCTGCGGGCGACGACACGCTGACCATAACGGAGATGTTTTACAAACAAAGGTTAGTAAATAATACTAGCGACTTTGCCGTGGGGTGCCAGGAGTAGAATGTTACCCCTCCTCTCCTACCCGTGGATGCAGTAAGAGCCTGCTAAGGGACACCTCCGGAAGATGGGCAGCAGCGTCTTTCCGTATATCAACACCCCATACTGCGCTCACCAACCCGCCTGCCAAGCGTGGTGAGTATGGCAACTACCCCTCATGGAGATCCATGAGGGAGGCCTTAGTTCAGTAGTGGACGTTTTATGGCTGAAATGATGGTGATGACTAGCGACTTGACAGAGCGGTGTCTAGGAGGCGGTTTACAAAAAAATGGAAGGCGTGGTCCGATTGGTGTCAAACTCGCTGGGCTGAGAACAGACTGGTGTACTGTATTGAACCAGAGGGCGAAGACACGCTGAGTATAACAGAGATATTTTAGAAACGGAGGTTAGTACATTTTATATTAGTATATTAATAATTGAATATTAACGACACACATCGGTGAAGTAATAACAGATCGAAAATAAATCTAGAAGGCAGTTTATAACAAATGGAAGAGGCAGCGTTCTCGTAATCTTTTCGTAATTGACTGGTGTTCTACTAAATAGAGACTACTAAATAGGGACTAATCAAATTGGCTGGATTTAAATTAGTGTTTTGTTTTTGTATTAATTTTTCTTTTAATTTGTATAGATGTGTACGTTAATATTTTGAGTTGTATAGATTATAGCGTCTTAGGATGTTTTGTCCTGTAATGTTATAAATCTATTGTGAAATAAATAAATTATTAAAATAAAAATTATCACGAGGCGTCGTAACCATTTTACACAACGCTTTCTAGAAAACTGGCTATATCAAATTGAAGGCGATGTTTTTCTACGCCCCCACGATTCCGTGGCACGACCTATAAATAATCCCACTAATATTATAAAGCCGAAAGTTTGTTTGGAGGTTTGTTAACTTTTCACGCAAAAACTACCTAACGGATTGAGCTGAAATTTTGCACACGTATAGATGTGGACCAGGAATAACACATCGGCTACTTTATCCGGGTACAGTCAAGGTCAAAGATATATATGCAAGTAATGTTGTAAAAATAAAGTAATCATAAAAAATTCAAAAGATATGTACTCCTCCAAACACTAATAAATATGCAAACTGCAATGGCAGCATAAATATGTATAGGCAAGTTCAAAAACTTGTATGCAATCAAAATTACATAATAAGTATCCTGCAAATGATGCAAAATATTGTAGTCATATTTATGTCATTAAAGATAGATTCAGTAACTGCTACGAAAATATGTATACAAAATATAAATCAGCGAAAATCAACTTTACGGTCTTGTCACACGAAACAAATTTGAATAGAATGTTTTGACAATTCACGAAAACAGTGCAGACTTGTCATTGCATATGTTTGTCTCATGTTTTGACCTGTCACGACGTTATTGGCGTGACGTCATACTAAACATGAACTATGTGCACCTACTTCATTCGTTTTATTCTCGTATAACGTGGTTTCGACAGTTATTGAAGGGTGGCCAGTCAATAACACCTTAAACTGAAAATGAATTCTGTACGTGAACAGATTGTATTATTAGTATGATGGGGCCAGTTATGAAAGGTGGCCAGTAATTGGCGACTTACCCTATTTTCTGTTTTTTTACGTATTTTTAATAAAAGGCATATATTTAATTAAAATAACTGTAATAAATAACTAAAAAAGTAGCTCCTTAAACTTAAGTGGAAAATAATAATTCTAATATTTGTCCTCCATTTTGAAACAAAAATTACTCAATAGCGAGTATATCCTCCGTCAGCTTCAATAACCGCGTCTAGTCGGTCTCTCATTGAGTTTACCATGTTTAAACATTTCTTAAATTTTCAGTGGTTCTCACAACTGAAGAGTCCCAGTTTTGAACCATTAGACCCCACAAGTTTTCAATTGGGTTTATGTCCGGACTTTTTGGGGGCATCTTTATTAAATTAAGGTCCTCATGCTAGTTAATACACTGCTGCACTAGTATCGCATTATGTATGGACGAATTTGATATGTCAATTTCCAAAGTATGTATGACCTGTTGGAAGGAGTACCTGATCTAATATGTCTATATACCCGTATCTTTGCTTCCATATATAAACTGTTTTTCTCTGAAATGGAAAATTATTCGTATTATCTATGACGAAGTATTCTAAAGCTAAAAGAAAGTGACATTTTCGGCGGTAAGTTCTAATTACATAACATTTTTCTTACCGTGATGCCCAATTCGTCAGCTATATCAGACACGGATACACTCTCCTCGCAGAAGGCAACAATCCTGTGTTTTAAATGATCGCTAATGCGATACATTTTCACCTACACAATGATACGGGAAGTCAAATGAAATTAAAAATTCAAAAGTGACACATTATAGTGTATATATATATTTTTGAACTTTATGGTGTATCTAAGTTTATGATTAAATAAATGAGGACATATTATTGCAACTGTTGTTTACATAGTTATCTCTCAAAGTATGTATACAAATTTAGGTACATTTTTATTTTGCCGAATTTATGACCATTCAGATGACTACGCTTTTTGTCACTTTGTGGTGTATACATATTTTTGACCTTGACTGTACAACGCATGCGAAGCGGCGGGCACAAGCTAGTTGTCCTATAAATAAGAAAGGTTGTCTGGTAGAGATCGCTCTTTAGCGATAAGACCGCCGATTGTCACTATATATTTATATTTAGTGTTTCTCTTTTTTTTTTGTTAATTTGTTTAGTTTAAGGTGTGCAATAAAGCATTTTCTATCTATTCTATCTATCTATCTAAATATTGTTCACCATTAATCATTTCAGGCATATAACGAAAATACAAATGATCGCTCCGGCCTTCGAATACATAGCGACGATGAACAGTGCGGGAGTTCTTTGCATATACGAAGTGCTGTCTGGGAAATTGGTAAGAGTTTATTTCAATTCTTAAGGTTGAACGAGTCGCCCATCTTTCCATACAAACGTGGAAGTGTAACTACTCCACTGTTTGACGTTGACCATCCAACACTAAGGATTTTATCAATTTATCTCGTCATAATCTATGTTTGTATACACCCCAAACCGTAAAAAATGTATTTATTTCAAAAATACAAGCTTCTAAACTTTCGTATTTCAACACTGATTTTAGCCCAACTTTGGACGAAACTAAATAATATACGGAGAAAGAAAACTCAAAAATAAACGCCGTTCCGACATAGTTTAATTATTCAAAAGTTAAAATAAATGTTATTTTGGATAGATTACACTCAAGTTTTTCTATAATAACCCTGGTGCTAAAAGTCTATTCACATATTTTAGCGCGGTCGTTTTAGGAATGAATCATTGTGCATTTAATTCTAGCGCGCGGGTACACACACTATGTCAGGTGAGATAGCATACATTTAGGCCCCGCCCACTGATGACTGCCTCCGCGACTTGTTGAACCTTAATGAATACCTACTTAGAAAGTTAACCTTGTAGTTACGTAGTCAATAAATAAATAAAAAATAAATAGTAGTGGAAGTTTATAATGCCTTCTTAATGCAGTCTTAATATCAAGTTATTGATATTAAGACTGGCGAACATAAACACTTTTGATGAACACAGAACGTAAAGAAAGAAAATAGACAATATCGCGACGACCTTAAAAGGAACCCGCCTTCTGTTTGAAAACGGATTTCTCCTTTATAGGTAACTACGAAAATAATAACCTGACGTGCAACTTATTTTTTTTTATTTCATATAGGCTTGTCTTTGACCACATCTTGCCTGATGTTAAGCATGATTATGGTCTAGGATGGGACACGCTTGCCTAAAAAGTACCTGTCGGCGACATCTAGTAGAAATTCTTAGAGATATTCTTGCCCACTGTCCGACAACAAGTAGTCAATAGCAGTGAATAGATGTCGCTTTAGTTAATTTTATAAGCACTCGGTTTGAAACCGATAAAGGCAGTCAAGATTTTCGACCCGACGGTTAATTGCTCCGTGGCCGAACGGTTAAGGCAGCCTGCGTTAAAGGTCTGAACGTTACGGGTTCGAGTCCCGTTGGAGACAAAATTTTGATTGCATTTTTCATTTCTACAAATTGTACCTTAGTGTAGGTTTACACTTTAAATACAAAATAGTAACAAGAATAGCAAAAAGCGACATCTCTTCACTGCTACTGACTACTTATTGTCGGACAGTGGGCAAGAATATCTCTAAGGATTTCTGCTAGATGTCGCCACTCGGTTGGAAACCGATGAAGGCAGTCAAGATTTTCGACCCGACGGTTAATTGCTCCGTGGCCGAACGGTAAAGGCAGCCTGAGTTAAAGTTGTTCGTCTGAACGTTACGGGTTCGAGTCCCGTCGGAGACAAAATTTTGATTGCAATTTTCATTTCTATAAATTATACCTTAGTGTGAGTTTACACTTTAAATACAAAATAGCTTATAAAATATTCACACTTTCATATTAAATAGCGGGAATTTTCACGTAGGTACTTGTTATTGTTGGTGGAGGCACCAACTGTTTCGACCCTTATCGAGGGCCTTCGTCAGGGTTTCAACAGTTGGTGCCTCCACCAACAATAACAAGTAAAGAAAATTCCCGCTATTTAATATGAATGTAATAAGTCACGAAAGTTACTATAGTAAAATATTCACACTTTATCCATAGTCATCAATGAAATTCGTGAAAGGCGAGGACGTATCGTTCGAATGCAGCCCCGTTGAACCCGTGATCTGCGTGTACGGCTGCGTGGGAGAGAACTACGGCCTCGCGCTGTACGAACTGGACGGCGCACTGGCGCGCGCCGACACGATGTGTCTCACGCATCAGATCGTGTCGAGAGTCGTGTTCTCTGACACTGGGAGGGAGATCATCGCGGCGGCCATGTCGGCTGGACATATATTTATACTGAATGTGAGTATTTCATCAGCAACCATATTCTTACAAACAATATCGTCCTGCTTGAAACTTAAAATAGTATGGTCCCTTATGAATTCTTCGTTCAGATGAACAGACTGAGATTACGGAGCAATCGATTTAGTGCTAATAATGGAAAACTTGCTTTGGGGAAAGTAAAAGCTTAAATGGTTAGACTCCGAAATGTGACTTCAGTGCTTACACGACGGTTGATAGATAAGAATGAAAGAAGAAAAATCATGTTTGTAATATCTCGGTAGAACATTTTTTATTTTTTGTATCATTGTATTAATTAAATGTTGTAACAAACCACTGGAGTGGTGGACGAGACACTGGCAGGCGTCGTGCCGATGTGTCACACGCAATAGACCGTATCGAGAGTCGTGTTCTCTAACCCTGGGATCATCTGCTGACTCTGGTGTTGTGTCCAACGTGTAACGGACGTTAAACGTTGCAGCTATCCGCCTCCCACAAGCTGACGTTGGTCCGGTACGCGGAGCTGGGCCGCGCGCTGGCGGACTGCTTCCTCATGAAGGTCGGAGACGCCATGCGCGCCTTCGCTCTGGTGCTCTACTCCGACAAGTACCTCATCGGTGAGTGCAGTCCATCATCATCATCATCATCTCAGCCGCAAGACGTCCACCGCTGGTCATAGGCCTCCCTCATGGATCTGCAAGTACTGACCATGAGAGGTTTCTGCTATACTCACCGCACTGGGCAGGCGGGTTGGCGAGCGCACTGCGGTATGTTGATACACGGAAAGACGCTCCTGCCCATCCTCCGAAGGTATTTCTTAGCAGATTCTTACTGCATCCACGGGCATGAGAGGAGGGGTAAAATTCTACAGCCGGCACCCCACGGTAACTTGAGTGCCACTTTGCCAAGGCCTGCTTAGGGATACCTCCGGAAGGTGGGCAGCAGCGTCTTTCCGCGTACCTATTGTAACTGTGGTACATTAAGGTGTTTCAATTATTGTTACAAGTTTACAGTCTGTCCCAAACATAAAATAGACGACATAAAAGTAACATCTTAAAACTAAACATAAAAAACTTTACAAACAAAATTTCAGCTCAATTGGTTGAAGATATCTGCTTCAAAATTGAGTTGCAAGATTCCGCGAACAAACATAGTTACATACATACATACAGGGCAGGCTAATTAAAAGCTTGTTATAAAATAACTAGTCAGTTTTCGAATTAGTCCGCCATCTTGAGTATACCGCCATGTTGGATTTAGAGTGATGTCATTTAATTTTTAGAGTAACTATCAGCAAGGCCTTTAATTTGATACCCATATTGTAAAAATACATTAAGAATAACTAGTCCGCCATCTTGAGTATACCGCCATGTTGAATTTAGAGTGATGTCATTTAATTTTTGGAGTAACTCTCAGCAAGGCCTTTCATTTGATACCCATATTGTAGGAGTCCATTTAAAATACATAACTAGTCCGCCATCTTGGGTGCTCCGCCATGTTGAATTCAGAGTGACGTCATTTCATTTTTTGAGTTATTCTGAGCAATCCCTTTTATTTGATACCCATATTATAGGGGTACATTAAAAATAAGTAGTCCGCCATCTTGGGTGTTCCACCATGTTGCATTCAGAGTGACGTCACATATGTAGCTGACCATGCATTGTCATCCAAAGTAAACATGTAAACAAAATTTCAGCTCAATTGGTTTAAGATATCTGTTCCAAAATTGAGTTGCAAGATTCCGCGAACAAACATAGTTAGGTACATACATACATGAATACATACCAACATACATACATACTTACAGGGCAAGCTAAATAAAAGCTTGTAAAAAGGGCAAACAATCCTGTGAGAAAAACCGTTCGCAATGGCGTGCTTAGTGATGTGAAGTGGCCTCTTATCACTCAGTCTTTAGCAAACATCACGAGGGATGTGCTCGAAGCACATTTCATATAGAGTTATAGACTGTTGATGAAAAGCAGAAAGCTATTGCTATCTCTGTGTTGTCTTTCCACAGGGGAGCGTATAATATGCATCAACGCCGCGACGGGCAAGGATAACAAATTCGCCGGCAAGATGCAGGGCCCGTACAGCCGCCTGCTGCCGCTCGGCGGCGGGGGCCGGCTGCTCGGCGTGCCGCATCTGTCCAGCGACTACCACATCTGCATTCTGCGCGGCGACGTGAGTGTGCCTATATACATGGCGGCGAGGGCCGGCTGCTCGGCGTGCCGCATCTGTCCAGCGACTACCACATCTGCATTCTGCGCGGCGACGTGAGTGTGCCTATATACATGGCGGCGAGGGCCGGCTGCTCGGCGTGCCGCATCTGTCCAGCGACTACCACATCTGCATTCTGCGCGGCGACGTGAGTGTGCCTATATACATGGCGGCGAGGGCCGGCTGCTCGGCGTGCCGCATCTGTCCAGCGACTACCACATCTGCATACTGCGCGGCGACGTGAGTGTGCCTATATATGTACATGGCGGCGAGGGCCGGCTGCTCGGCGTGCCGCATCTGTCCAGCGACTACCACATCTGCATTCTGCGCGGCGACGTGAGTGTGCCTATATCTGTACATGGCGGCGAGGGCCGGCTGCTCGGCGTGCCGCATCTGTCCAGCGACTACCACATCTGCATTCTGCGCGGCGACGTGAGTGTGCCTATATATGTACATGGCGGCGAGGGCCAGCTGCTCGGCGTGCCGCATCTGTCCAGCGACTACCACATCTGCATTCTGCGCGGCGACGTGAGTGTGCCTATATATGTACATGGCGGCGAGGGCCGGCTGCTCGGCGTGCCGCATCTGTCCAGCGACTACCACATCTGCATTCTGCGCGGCGACGTGAGTGTGCCTATATCTGTACATGGCGGCGAGGGCCGGCTGCTCGGCGTGCCGCATCTGTCCAGCGACTACCACATCTGCATTCTGCGCGGCGACGTGAGTGTGCCTATATATGTACATGGCGGCGAGGGCCAGCTGCTCGGCGTGCCGCATCTGTCCAGCGACTACCACATCTGCATTCTGCGCGGCGACGTGAGTGTGCCTATATATGTACATGGCGGCGAGGGCCGGCTGCTCGGCGTGCCGCATCTGTCCAGCGACTACCACATCTGCATTCTGCGCGGCGACGTGAGTGTGCCTATATATGTACATGGCGGCGAGGGCCGGCTGCTCGGCGTGCCGCATCTGTCCAGCGACTACCACATCTGCATTCTGCGCGGCGACGTGAGTGTGCCTATATATGTACATGGCGGCGAGGGCCGGCTGCTCGGCGTGCCGCATCTGTCCAGCGACTACCACATCTGCATTCTGCGCGGCGACGTGAGTGTGCCTATATATGTACATGGCGGCGAGGGCCGGCTGCTCGGCGTGCCGCATCTGTCCAGCGACTACCACATCTGCATTCTGCGCGGCGACGTGAGTGTGCCTATATATGTACATGGCGGCGAGGGCCGGCTGCTCGGCGTGCCGCATCTGTCCAGCGACTACCACATCTGCATTCTGCGCGGCGACGTGAGTGTGCCTATATATGTACATGGCGGCGAGGGCCGGCTGCTCGGCGTGCCGCATCTGTCCAGCGACTACCACATCTGCACTCTGCGCGGCGACGTGAGTGTGCCTATATATGTACATGGCGGCGAGGGCCGGCTGCTCGGCGTGCCGCATCTGTCCAGCGACTACCACATCTGCACTCTGCGCGGCGACGTGAGTGTGCCTATATACATGGCGGCGAGGGCCGGCTGCTCGGCGTGCCGCATCTGTCCAGCGACTACCACATCTGCACTCTGCGCGGCGACGTGAGTGTGCCTATATACATGGCGGCGAGGGCCGGCTGCTCGGCGTGCCGCATCTGTCCAGCGACTACCACATCTGCACTCTGCGCGGCGACGTGAGTGTGCCTATATACATGGCGGCGAGGGCCGGCTGCTCGGCGTGCCGCATCTGTCCAGCGACTACCACATCTGCACTCTGCGCGGCGACGTGAGTGTGCCTATATACATGGCGGCGAGGAACGGCTAGATGTCGGCGGCAGATCGCGATATGCCCGTGATTTGCCAACTGATATGTCAACTGTGTGTGCCCAATCCCGGGATTCCTCCTCTTTCTTTTTTTGTATGTTGTTCAACTGCTGGGCAAACATGCTGTAAAACATAAATAAATAAAATAATAATGCTGGACAATTTACATACCATCATCTGGTGTTATGGGTACTAAATGACTGATATACTTAATACATAATAATACTACATAGATATATATGTTTTATTATTATATAGAAAAACACCCAGTAGGTACACCCTTAAAAAATATCCAGATATTTGGCGGGAACCGAACCCGCAACCTCTTCGTTCCCAGACGGACCTTCGCCCGCTGCATCACAGAGGTCGTCAGATTCATCTTTCATAAATAATCAAAAACTATCATTCCAACAGAAAGGCGTCACGGTGTCAGTAAAGATGCATGCTATCGTCCCGTCGGGTCACGACATCAAGCAGTTCGACGGGTTCCTCACGAACAGCGCGCTGCTGACTTTCGGCTTTGACGGTTCTGTCGTACTAAGGCGGCCAGACGCCCCCGAGGAGTATGGTAAACTATTGTGTTGCTTTAAAGTCACAGCTCATTAGACACACCCGGTACCCGACCCTCGTCTTTCGGCGATTACGTACTCGTTATCAATAGGTGGTTAACGAGTGAAGGTAGCGTGGTTATAATTTCACGCCTCGTTTTTCATATAAATTCCAATCACGGGCTGCGTGCGGTCCACGCGGGACTCTTGCGTTGGCAATGCAAGGCAAGGATGGATCGAGTTGTCACCAAGTATTACCTACGTATGATTACGTATCTACGCCTGTTGCAAGACTGTCGCGCGCGAGGTGCGTAATCAGCCTGAGGGTGACGGATAGGTCTAATGCGCTGTGACTGTTAGTCTCAGTTCGTCAACTATCATGTTTGATTTTAAGATATTTCCTCCGCCATTCCCCAGAACTAAAGCTATCGGTGTCCCACCGCTACGAACACGGCATAAAGTCGGCCGTCATCGACGTCGCGCGCACCTGCGTCGCGCACCTCGCGGGGAGCCGCACGTGCGCGCTCACCGCCCTGAGGAGGGGCCGGGGCGGCACGCAGAGGGAGCCGCTCGACCCGGCGCTACTGGACGAGGCAGGCAACTGTCTGACTATCGTCGAGGCTGATGCTAGTGAGTATACTTCACTCTTTCCTTCACTCTTCAAACTCTCATAATCTTCGGTCATCAGAAAATTTATCACTGGAATTTCCCACTCACCATCAATCTTTTTTTACAAACTCTTTTACTGTTCAGGCTGTGCGACTTTGGAATTCTCTCCCTTCTGAAATCAGACTTGCTCCCTCTATTCACATTTTTAAACGGAAGCTAAAATTGTATTATTTATCATCTGTCTAATTATTATATTATCATGTACTTTCCTGTTATTTTACTCAACCTTAAATTATGTTCATATGTTTTCTTTATTCTGTTAATTTTATGCAGCACATTATATATATATATATATTTATATATATTGATATTTTTATGTATTTCATATGTTAAATTGACATTATATTTATTTATTTACCAGTTTATACATCTAGGTTTAAGTACATTATAGATTTTTCTTATTTCTTTTGTGCACTACCTAAGTTAAATTTACCAACTTGTTTTCCTAGTGGGTTGCCTGGAAGAAATTGCTTTGAGCAATAAGGCCGCCAGTTTGTACATATGTTTTCTCTTGTTTTTTTTTCTATTATGTGTGTTCTTTGTGCATCAATAAAGTGTTAATTCATTCATTCATTCATTCATTATACCTCTACAGATATATTTTCGAGATAGTCATGGTTAGCCCTCACCCTTCTGTATTATAATAATAATAATAATAATGCTGGACAGATCACACAGCATCATCTAGCTCCAAGCTAAGCAGAGCTTGTGTTATGGGTACTAGATGACTGATATACTTAATACATTATACTACATAGATAGATATTTTTATTATATATAGAAAAAACACCCAGAACACCCTGAACAAATATCTGCAGATCGTACAGACATTTGTCCCGAGGCGGGGAATCGAACCCGCAACCCCTTGCGTCGCAGGCGGACCTTCGCCCGCTGCGCCACAGAGCTCGTCAAATTCGCTCGTATATGTATAAATGAGCTCGTATTAGATTAACCCTAGATTCTACTTTCTGCATACGCAACAATGTAGTTTTAGGAATTGTATTTATCGCTAACTAAGCGTCTAGACTAAGTCCGGTGACGGCTCTGCGATCCGCAGCCGAACAATCTTACTTCAATATATTCTTGCCTCCAAATCGGCACAGACGTAATCACGTAGTTTTAATTTTAGATTAATTACCCAATATTGTTTTTTAAAAAGGCAATATTACGTTCCCAAACCAAGAGTAGTAATCGTAACTAAACAAATAAAGACAACAAAATCCACAGAATTACAATAACAATAAAATGAAACCACAATGTCTTACTGAATATAATAAAAAATATGTATCTATGTAGTAAAATGTATTAAGTATATCAGTCATCTTGTACCCATAACACAAGCTCTGCTTAGCTCGGGGCTTGATGATGCTGTGTGAATTGTCCAGCATTATTTATTTATTTATGTCAAGACACAATACTAAACTTAGTTTAGGTATAGGAAACCTTGACATCCTCGTACTGCGCATCTATCATGCTACAGTGGTTCACATACTCGCAATCAAACCTGCGTGCAAACACATTCAGAATATCGTTGGAGCTGGCCCTGATCCGTGCCCAGAGGTAGCACCGATGTGCTTTGTATTCGTTAGTTAGATGAAATGCGGGTCAGGAACAGAAGCGTCCAAAACATTACCCGCTCGTTAAACTCCTTCGTGCATTCTATTAAACCTGGAATATGCGGATAATTTTATTTTGTCATTAAGTCAAAATTTTATACATTTATTTGTGGATTCTTTAATTGATATGGCATGTTTGACATTTTTATTCTTAACTTTATTTTTGTGATTAAAGATATTGTAAATCTTTGCTAAATTTTATGCTCATTAGTTAATTCATAATTATACTTCATATTATTTAGAATCTGACGATTTTTTTTATATGAATGTAGGCCCAAACACAAAATTGCAGTGCACTTGAAAGGTGCATGTATTATAAGATCTAAGCTCTATAAAATGTGTACAAAGCAAAATAAATGAAATATGGATATTCTATCTGCACAGAGAACTACCTCGACCTGCTAGAGGAGAAGAAGGTCCGTGCCGAAGCCCTGGACAGCAGGGCAGCCCGCGAGGCCGTGGCGCGCGGGCTCGGCGCCGCGCGCGCGGCGCTGCTGGCGCTGCTGGAGGAGAACCTGGCGGAGCGGCCGCTGCACCAGCTGTCTCTGGCCGAGTTCAACCTGCACCAGGAGCATAAGAAGGAGCGGACCAAGCAGGTTGGTTGATTAGTTGCTGACCTATTGTATAGTGGTGGGACAAGGACCTGGTAATGACCAGGGCCTTGTTCCATTTACGCTGTGGTCGCGGTCATGCCCCGGTGTCGCTGTGGAAGCGGTCGCTGCACCAGCTGTCTGTAGAAGAAATCGTTTTGCATCAAGATCATACGAAGAATGAGCGCACAAGGCAAGTTTGTAAACTAATTATCCATAGCAATAGCAACCCACATGGTAGTTTGCGGACCAACCAGTCTAGTCGCGCAGACTAGGTTACTATCATTTACCGGAAAACCACCTTGATAAACCCTCCTTGAATATTTAAATAGGTTCTCTTGAGTCCTACTGTTGAAGAACATAGCTGATAATGTACAAAGTGTCAACTTGATCTATCGGGTAGTTTTTGCGTAAAGAGTTTACAAACATCCATACACACAAACGAACTTTCAGTTTTTATTATACTATTGGGACAGTGGGATATAAAAATCCCACGATAGATTGGACCAGTCAGTCCTATTAAGCGGAAAGACTTATTTTTGTCTTGTTATACATATTTAACGTGACCTATAAGTTCGTAAACCATAGCTTGATCGCCACGACTGATGCCAACTGACACAACTAGAGCTAGGACGATGTTGAAGTTATGACGGTATATGTTAGTTACGGTGACTTAACAACATCGCACATCACTGAACAGTCATAAACCGTTACATAATCCAGAACTTATTGAAACAGATTTCAATGACAGCTGTCGAAGTGATCAAGCTAAGTTTTGCGAACTATAAAAACACGTGTTTGCAGGCGGAGAGAGAGCGCGAGGAGATTCGACTACAGACAGAGTCGCGCATCAAGGCTCAGGACAAAGTGACGCTGTGGATCAAGGAGAAATGCTGGGATTCCATGCTCACGCCGCGGATCAAACTGTTCGCGGTGTTCTCACATTATCATGTAAGTGGAACTGGTTTTATAATTATGACGATCTCTGTGGATCTAGCATGATGCTGTGTGAATGGTCCAGCATTATTTATTTTATTTTTATTTATATTGGTACCTATGGGGTATCCCAGATTTAGCCGCCATTTTTTTGTATTACGCAAGGTTGTCAGGTAGTGGTCGGTCTTCAGCGATAAAACCATTTTTAATTTTATATACCGACGTTTATAAAATTAAAAAAATTAAGTTACATTCGACTCCTCACCTATGTTGCCTATGTTTTTTATTGTGTAATCTCAGTTTTGCAATCTGCACACCATCCTTTCATCTGATATCAAAGTTCTTATATTTAGAAACATTTGATTAGGTATTCATCCTTTATTTCATCCCCTCCTATATTTTGTAAACATAGAACACAGAATGGTGTAAACGTCTAAACCGATTTTGATAAAGCATGTTTAAGAACCACCGCTAGAAAACCTGCTTTTAAATAATAATAAAAAACTGCATTAAAATCGGTCCACTTGTTTAAGAGCGGTGTCATAGACAACACACTTATAAGACACGCCTCTTGTTCATCATCATCATCATCATCCACAGCCCAATTCCACCCACTGCTAGGCCTCCCTAAGTTTGTACCCCACCACGACCCTGTGCCAGTCGCATCCGCGATGTGTTCTAGGTCGTGGACCCACCTCGCCACTGGTCGCCCGACACTTCTATGTCCCATTCTCGGCCACCATTCTGTTGTGACCTTGCCCCACCTTTCATCACCACGCCTTGCAAAGTGTTCAACTCCACTTTAGTTCCACTCAGAATTTTTCCCCTCATTTTAACCCCGTTAATTTAAAAAGTGAAAGTACGGGTCAATGCCCCAAGGTGGAGAACTTCGCAGTACTGCCGGCGCAGTCGGAGCGCGCCACGTGGCTGGAGCTGCAGCAGGTGGAGGCGCTGCGGACCCTGGAGATGGAGAACGACCACAACCTGTTCCGGCCCTGGGAGGAGGGCGCGCTCGACGCGCCCCGTGGCGAGCCGTCTCTACCGTAAGGCCTTTAGATAGAAAGGAAATACATTTATTACATTTACACACACACACACACACACACATACGCAACACTTAGAAATTATATAAAATAAACGCGTCATCATTTCAGCCGTAAAACGTCCACTACTGAACACAGCCCTCCCATGAGGGGTAGTTGCCATACTAAACGGCGAGTTGGAGAGCGCAGTACGGGATGTTAATACACGAAAAGACGCTGCTGCCCATCTTCTGGAGGTATCCCTTAGCATTACTGGCTCCTACTGCATCCATGGGTATGAGAGGAGGGTAACATTCTACTGCCGGCACCACACGGCGATAAAAAACGCTTACAATAATCAAATTAAGTGCAATATGGTCTAATTAAGTTATTTTACCAACATGCTACGTGGGGTCACAAAATGGACTCTGCGTCAGTATTACCGCAATCACGTAGCAAGATTGCGGCGCTGATTTTCAGGCAGGTTCGTGTGACCTTTACATCTGCCCAGCATCCGTAGGACTTCTACTGCTGGACAGGCCTTCCTCGTGGATTTTTTATCATGAGAGGATTCTGCCATATTCGCACGCTTGGCAGGCGGGTTGGCGAGCGCAGAACTGTTGCCCATCTTCCGGAGGTATTTCTTAGCAGGCTCTTACTGCATGCATTATAGATGATTTAAACAGCGTCAGCAACTGGTATTTCATGCTGTATGGGACGCTGCAATCCCTGGAATATTATAGCCCAGGTCAGACTAGAAGACTCAGAAGGGACGCACGGCGGTAATACAATAATTTTGTATACAAAATGTACGAGAGGGGCGCAGCGTTAACATGTAGAAGCGGCGCGCATCGGACGCATCCACGTTGTCAAGCCTCACCGCCGCCGCACCTTTCTGCCTGGCATACGCCTTGGGGCCGTGGGGTGCCAGCAGTAGAATGTTACCCCTCCTCATGGATGCAGTAAGAGCCTGCTAAGGGACACCTCCGGAAGATGGGCAGCAACGTCTTTCCGTATATCAACATCCCGTACTGCGCTCACCAACCCGCCTGCCAAGCGTGGTGAGTATGGCAACTACTCCTCATGGAGATCCATGAGGGAGGCCTTAGTTCAGTAGTGGACGTTTTACGGCTGAAATGAATGAATGAATGAATACGCCTTGGGTGTGTACGCCGTACTGTACGCAAAGATCTTTGCGCTACCCGTGTACGTCATGGAGCCACTACCACCACTGTCGCGGGCCTGGCAGAAGCCTGTTGTTATCGGCACATCATATGAGCGATATGTTCAGCGGGTCATTATAGATACTTTTACTGATGCCCTGACAAATTGTCGCTCTGAAATTAATTATCTGTAAATTAGGTAACGTAAATATTCTTGAGTAGGTCTTTTTAAAATTAAATAAGTGATATTTAATTTTAAAAAGACCTACGTACGAAAACAAATATATAGCTCAAGGCCAAAAAGAAATATCTTGCATCGTTAAAAATACAAGACTGTAGCGGTTAAGGGAAGATTTTGGAAGCAGGTAGCCAAGTTCTGAAATAACCTCCCACCGCCATTGCGATTTCTGAAATCGAATCGTAATTTTAGAAAACAAAAAGCTCGGCTTACTGGCACAAGCGCTCCCTTCAATTGTTGTGACAGTCACTGTTATGCTCGAACCGATCAATATTCTTCTAGATGTATAAATTTATGTTACTTGTATCATCAGAGCGGCGATCGCGTCCATGCGCTCCGTGGTGTCCACGCGCTCCGTCCGTCACAGCGACGCGAGCCGCTCCGTCGGCGGCCCGGTCATGTCCTCCTCGTCCTCCGCCGCGGAGGGCGAGCCGCACGTGCTGGCGGGCTCGGCCGCGCACCGCTACGTGCCGCCGCCGCGCTACGCCGTGCCGCAGGCGCTGGCCGCCAGCTTCCTGCAGATGAGCTGGCAGCAGCATGTAGTCAAGGTATGCTCCTCGTCCTCCACAGCTCGCCAGCAAGCCACACGTCGGCATTGGGTTTCACTCGGCCAACGTGTATTCGAAGCCTAAGCTTTTGGAAGTACGAAGTTGATATTCAATCGGGCTCCACCCCCGCGCGCTTAAAATGGCTCTATCAAGTTGTTAGACAAAAAGTCTGTAAGAAACTGTTGCTCATGATATAAAAATAGGTTTTCCTGAATAGTCTTCCAGTAAAACAAGATATTAATCACGTAGCTCATTGTCTTAGCCTCTCTTACACCAATTTAAGCCATGTATTGCGTAAAAAAGGACTCCCCGTCAAAGCTAATCAAAGTATCGTCTAGTTCCAGCTACGGGTAGGTATATAGTCGTTAAGGCGGCAACTAAATGTAGATATTTACGCGATACAGCCCCGTTATATAGTAAAAATTATAACCACCATTCTATTTTGACGAGCTCTGTGGCGCAGCGGACGAAGGTCCACCTGCGACGCAAGGGGTTGCGGGTTCGATTCCCGCCTCGGGACAAATGTCTGTACGATCTGCAGATATTTGTTCAGGGTGTTCTGGGTGTTTTTCTATATATAATAAAAATATCTATCTATGTAGTATAATGTATTAAGTATATCAGTCATCTAGTACCCATAACACAAGCTCTGCTTAGCTTGGGGCTAGATGATGCTGTGTGATTTTTCCAGCATTATTATATTATATTATTATTATATTTTTATTTTATTTTATTTGTTTGACAAAATCCAACAGCCTTTAGTAACAATTAAAAAATACTTAATTTTAAGACTTAAGGCCAATACAGGACTTACATTTTATACATTGGCAAATTAAATAAGACAGAAATTAAACTTATTCACTAAAAGAGTTATAAAAGATATCTAAAGTGCAAAAGGTTTATACATAAGTAGCTACATTAAAAAAAAAACTACATAACAATTCTGTGTTAACTAATCTAAAAATATGCTTAAATAATGTATAACATAGAAAAAAATTATTACAATATATATATATATATAAACACAAATAAGTTTACATATATAAAGCAATTATATAGTACGAGTGTAATAAGTCCATTGTACTTATACAAAATATGTTTTCTGTATCTATTTTATTTTCTTTATTTATTATTATCCTCCAAAATTTTCAAAATGTCTCTTTTAAAAGTTCCTTTTCTATTGTGAAATACATCACATGAGTAAAACTGTGTGTTATATATTTTTTTAATTCTATTTATTATTGAAAACTGAGCATTTCCAATTATGGTTTGGGACACTTGCTCTGACGTCCCGCGTTGGGGTACCTATATTGTGCCACTTTGGACAGAATCTGCTCCAACTCCGTCAAACCTAACATAAGACCAAAGAAAATTGTTAAATGATGATTAACGACCGAGTTAGGTTCTTATCTTTGCTTCTTTTCCTAACTCCCTTTCATCTGAAGTGAACCTATTTAATTATGTGCTTTATTCTATTAATTTGTGTTGTTTTATTTTGTAATGTACATATAATATGACGCATCAATGAGGTCTATGCGACCGCACTAAATAGAGTGAATAAAAAAAATGAGTTTGTGTATTGTGACGTAACACTACTGACTCTAGCCAGCCCAACTCCTTGAAATACCGGAGATTCCATGAGCATCCCCGAAGGAGATATTGTAGAAGAAGGGCATGACTCGATGAGCTCTTGTAATCTCATTTGTTTTCCCGTAATAAGTGCCATCATTTTATCTTCTTATCTAGCTAAACGCACAGAACATGCGGCTGTGGTTCAACAAGGAGTTTGACGAGCTGATGACGCAGAAGCGGCGCGAGGTCGGACTCGTTGAAGAGAGGAACGCGCGCCTCAGATTCATTGTACAAGGTGGCTTTGTGTTCTATGGGCTTAGGAGATATATTCGACTAGATGCACAGTTTTAGTAGGTGAATGTGTAGTTTGCACATAGTTTATTATGCAAGTGGATCTACAGATTTATTATACAATTATACAAAGTGTCTTTTTGGGTAAGGATAATTATCTTTGACATTTGAATGCACAGTTACTGCTGAGGCAGAGAGACGAAGTGGAGGCGTGCTAGGCCCATAAAACATCATAAACCTCTAGTCAACTCAACCAGCAACAATAAAATATGTTGTTACGTTTTCAAAGAGTATAAGCAGGTTAATATGTGCATTATTGGTCAACAGGATTCTGCTCTCATTAAACATAATTAACTTTCATTATTTGAACACATTTGTAACGTGTACAACAAAACTATAACTTATATTTAGTTTGCACTCAGTGAATTACGTAACACACACAATAAACATAGTTATAGTTTATGTCATGTAACATGTAGCTGCTTATTTTATAAAAGTACTGATGTACTAGTAGGTACTTATTTTTTATTTAAAGTTTCGGAAACACAGGCACGTGTCAATTAAATTTTGAAAGCTACTTAGGGCTTTGTATTCCCGGATTTTTTTTAATCATGTGCCAGCCTCGTTTTTTTTCCGGCAATTTTGCAGTTTTTGTTGTTTTACCGACGAAAAAAGCTTTCTGGAAAGCTACCTAACGAGACGAGAATAACACAGGTGTTTGGGGTTCTGCTATGTGATAAAATAATGGAAAAGACACTACTAACCCGGAACCATGGCTTTTGCAAGCCAGTCGAAACGTAGGAAGTAATAAAGTTAATTCACGCGTAAAAAACCCCGCTTATATGTGTATTTACTCGTACAATAACAAATTCAGTTTTTGTTTAGACTTATTTGACACGACAAGCAGCAGGCTAAGTCCCTAATTCCTTATATCCTTAACACCGGTTTACTTATCGTTGCATGGTACTCGTAGTATGCAGTATGACCGTCTATATTCTGCGCAGAGTTGAACAAGCTGTCCGACCTGCGCGGCAGCGGCCACCACCTGGCGACGCGGATCCAGGACCCGGAGTGGCGGCAGGAGGAGATACCCGAGACACTCATCAAGGTCGACGTGGAAGAAGTGAGTTTAGTACTTTAAAATCAGTCCTGAGACTCCATAAAACATCTATCATTGGTTTCCACCGCCCATGCAATTTTAGTGACTTGAACGACTTTTTCGCACAGAGTATAAATAGATGGTGCTGTACACACCACCAGCGCGTTTTTGTTTTTTATAAAAGTAGCTTATCACCATTATCATCCACTGCCCGATTTCACCTACTGCTGGCTAAATTTGTGCCCGTCCACTATGATCCTGCGCCAGTCGCATTCATTGACGCCCCGCAATGTCGCCGACCCATCGCGCCACCGGTCGCCCGACACAAAATTGCTTATAAGCAATCAAAATTAACCTAAAATTTTAGATTTTACTTTAAATTAAAATTGACTGTGAAGTTCTGAGAACATTTCGTCCCTTACGCTCTTCCAAACTTTGTGAAGCAAGACACTTTGACGTTACAATGCATGTTTTTTTTAACATGTTTCGTACACAGTGCGCCATCGAGCCGTACGTGAGTCCGAGCCAGGTGCTGGTCCCGCCGCCCGCGCCGCGCCCCAAGGACGACTTCAAGGAGCGCGCGCTCGTGGAGATGATGGACGGCGTACTCGAGAAGCTGTGGCACGAGGAGATCAAGAAGCCGATACCCCAGCCGCAGTGCATGGTAACTTATCCCCACTATATTGAAAGAATTTATACTTTTTTATATTTGTTGCACCTCTTCTCATGTATCCCTTAGCGGGCTCTTACTGCATCCACGGGTGCAGTAAGAGCCCGCTAAGGGATACCTCCAGAAAATGGGCAGCAGCGTCTTTCCTTGTATCAACATCCCAAACTGCGCTCGCCAACACGATTGCCAAGCGTGGTAAGTATGGCAACTACTCCTCATGGAGATCCGTGAGGGAGGCCTGTGTTCAGTAGTGGACGTATTACGGCTGAAATGATGAGGCAAGAATGAAATCGACGATGGAGCGAGCTTCCCTAGGGAATGCCTAGTAACTCTCTTAAACGTATTCGGGTCATAAGAGGTTGGAAACGCAAACGATGGCAGTTTGCTCCAGTCGAGAGCAGTGCGCATTATAAAAGACGATGGAAGCGTTTGGTTCTCAGCTTTGGGATTTGAACCAAATAACGATGACTTTCTTACAGTAGTTTGGGGGTAACTGTTCTCCCTAAAATCCACAATGAGTTTATCTGCCAGGACCAAAGTCAGCGACGTAGCACATGGGATTGGCACGAAGGTCAAACATGTTGTTACAAATATCTAACTTATTTTGTCATCCTAGCTTACACATGTTTACGCATGATCTTATGAGGTTGGATCGGACCAAAAATTTAGCTTACGTATGTCCCTTTTCATATTGCCCTTACGTAATCACCTTGATAACTTCAGCTAGAAAAAGAGCCGGAGCATTTCAACGAGGAAGAGCTGCGACTCGTGTTCGAGTACGAGGCCAAGGCAGCCTTCCGCGACCAGGAGCGCGACCGGTACCGCAAGATGCTGCACGCGGAGTACGGCAAGCTGGCGCAGCTGCTCAACGAGGGCGTCGTCAAGTTCAACCACAAGGTACAGTGCAGCGGCCGCACAGCTGCGCCGGGCAGGCGTGCTAGCTGAGAGCTGCCTTCCGCGACCAGGAGCGCGACCGGTACCGCAAGATGCTGCACGCGGAGTACGGCAAGCTGGCGCAGCTGCTCAACGAGGGCGTCGTCAAGTTCAACCACAAGGTACAGTGCAGCGGCCGCACAGCTGCGCCGGGCAGGCGTGCTAGCTGAGAGCTGCCTTCCGCGACCAGGAGCGCGACCGGTACCGCAAGATGCTGCACGCGGAGTACGGCAAGCTGGCGCAGCTGCTCAACGAGGGCGTCGTCAAGTTCAACCACAAGGTACAGTGCAGCGGCCGCACAGCTGCGCCGGGCAGGCGTGCTAGCTGAGAGCTGCCTTCCGCGACCAGGAGCGCGACCGGTACCGCAAGATGCTGCACGCGGAGTACGGCAAGCTGGCGCAGCTGCTCAACGAGGGCGTCGTCAAGTTCAACCACAAGGTACAGTGCAGCGGCCGCACAGCTGCGCCGGGCAGGCGTGCTAGCTGAGAGCTGCCTTCCGCGACCAGGAGCGCGACCGGTACCGCAAGATGCTGCACGCGGAGTACGGCAAGCTGGCGCAGCTGCTCAACGAGGGCGTCGTCAAGTTCAACCACAAGGTACAGTGCAGCGGCCGCACAGCTGCGCCGGGCAGGCGTGCTAGCTGAGAGCTGCCTTCCGCGACCAGGAGCGCGACCGGTACCGCAAGATGCTGCACGCGGAGTACGGCAAGCTGGCGCAGCTGCTCAACGAGGGCGTCGTCAAGTTCAACCACAAGGTACAGTGCAGCGGCCGCACAGCTGCGCCGGGCAGGCGTGCTAGCTGAGAGCTGCCTTCCGCGACCAGGAGCGCGACCGGTACCGCAAGATGCTGCACGCGGAGTACGGCAAGCTGGCGCAGCTGCTCAACGAAGGCGTCGTCAAGTTCAACCACAAGGTACAGTGCAGCGGCCGCACAGCTGCGCCGGGCAGGCGTGCTAGCTGAGAGCTGCCTTCCGCGACCAGGAGCGCGACCGGTACCGGTATAAGGTTAAGATGAAATGTAATTATCATATTGAAAAGAAATACGGTACAAAAAGTTGCATTATCCAGGAAACTAGATTCAAACATAAAAATAATAACGAGTTAAAGAAGCAACGCGTGTGTAACATAGCGACGAAGTTGCAAATTCAGCTGGCTCAGCGAAATCAGACGCCTGAGATAACGAGTAAGAATTGTGTCACACGTTCTTTAGTGCCTATTTACAGAAATGGTAATCGAACAAATATAGGTATGAATTTTGAGACGAGCATATGTAATGGGAACGAATTAGTTGATGGAATGAAAGACGAGTCGACAAGTGTTTTTGATAAGAGAGAAAATGAAAGCAAATATGATGATGAGCATGAGAATAATGAATGGAATTTAGAAAACTTATTTAGTGAGAATGAAACTAACTCGACGAATATCGATGAAAAAGATGAGATAAATATAAAAATAAATGAAAATGTTACTATTAAAGATGATAAATGCGATCTAACGGAATTGTTGGAAGAAAAAAATTATAATACGGACTGTGTACAAGAAAAGTGTAAGAAAGAGAAAGAGAAGAGTAATGAGAGTTTATGTAAATTAAGGAACGATAATTTAAAAATTGACAGTGTAGATGAAAAGTATATGAAAGAGAACGAGAAAATAGATTGGAATATATGTATGACAAATGTGGAAGACAAGAGTATTATGACGTGGAAGTATAGAAATAAATTTCGTGAGAAAGGATAGTTGATTTGAACGATTTTTATCAATTTATGACAAGTTATTTTGAATGAAAAGGTAATAAATAGGTAAATAAGTTAAGTTTATAGGAAATGTAGAACAAGTCTAATTTTAAAAGATTTAATATTTTTTTATGTTTAAGAAAGTAGTATTATAATTTTAAATACGGAACCCTCATGAATACTTTTATTATATAATAAACAGAAAGATAGTATTGAATTAAAATATGTAAAGATAATAATTTAAATCAAGTATTTGTTTTGACACTTCTGTAGCCAACTGTACATTTAAAGAATTGTAATTGATACCTAGCAGTCATTGAAAGAATGTTTATATTGTTACGAGTGTTTCTAATTATATTGTATGTCAAATAACTTAATCAAACTTTTTGGAAGATTTTTTTTAGGTAAACACCTATTTGTCTTGTATTACTTTACTTGTAATTAAGTATGAAATAAAATAATTTAATTAACAAAATTAAGAAACTTTCAGATATATTGCTGTTTAAGTAAATATAAAATTGTACCTATGATTAAAAAAAAAATGATTTATTGATATTGGTGACATATTTTATTTGAAATTGTTTAAATATAGATTGAATTTAAATTTATGACATAGATAACTTTATAAATTGTAATATATAAACAATATAGATGTAGTGTAAGAACCTATTTAAGAATTCCGTATTGTAAGCAAATAATTTGAACATTGTCATATTCAAATTATTTGTCCCCAAAAATATAGATGTAGTGTAAGCGCATTCCTTATCCATAGAATAATTAATAGTATCTTAAGACTCATTGTATTCGGACAGAACTCATCGCACCTTCCTACAATAAACACATATACAACAATGAACTATCAATCACCACGTCCACCAGAATTAAAATAACATTATTACAGCAAGATGCTGCACGCGGAGTACGGCAAGCTGGCGCAGCTGCTCAACGAAGGCGTCGTCAAGTTCAACCACAAGGTACAGTGCAGCGGCCGCACAGCTGCGCCGGGCAGGTGTGCTCGCTAAGAGCTGTCAGTTACGTCATCATCATCGTCTCAGCCATAAGACGTTCATAACTGAATATGGCTGTACTCATTACTATGAATATTATGTGTTATTGTTTTGTGAATTAATAATAACTAGTGTAATTGGTTAATCCGTTCTAGATAAATAAATAAATGGCCTTCCTCATGGATTTACAAGATCTAATCATGAGGGGTTTCTGCCATACTCACTCCGCTTGGTTGGAGGGTTGGCGAGCGCAGTGCGGTATGATGATACGCGGAAAGACGCTGCTGCCCATCTTCCGAAGGTATCCCTTGGCAGATAATGCGCACTGCTCTCGATTGGGACAAACTGCCACCGTCCTAACTCCCGACTTCTTATGATCCGCAGTTGAATGCGCTTCTCGCTACATACGCAACATATTCGGCAGGGTGATGACGTATCTTGCAACAGGCGTAAATCTTGCGATAAGATAAGATCATAAAGATAAAGATATAAATCTAATGCAAACCATATTGCATCATGTATATGGTTTGCATTAGATTTAGGTGCAAGGAATTAGGATTTCGTTGGTATCGTCTTATTGTTTATGGTCTGGTACTACTGGTGGACGCTGCGAGTGATAGAGCTTCACTGTAGTAAATAGGTAATAATAATAATAGTTTTCATGCGGCAGGTGAAAGAGACGTGGCTGTTGAAGCTGAGGGTAGACTCGGCGATAGGGCAGGAGAACCTCAACCTGATGCGTCTGCGCCGGACCAACCTCGACCGCGTCGAGCGCGCAGAGGAGATGGAGGAGTACAGGTATAGTGCTGGACAATGCTAGTTGAAGCTGAGGGTAGACTCGGCGATCGGGCAGGAGAACCTCAACCTGATGCGTCTGCGCCGGACCAACCTCGACCGCGTCGAGCGCGCAGAGGAGATGGAGGAGTACAGGTATAGTGCTGGACAATGCTAGTTGAAGCTGAGGGTAGACTCTGCGATCGGGCAGGAGAACCTCAACCTGATGCGTCTGCGCCGGACCAACCTCGACCGCGTCGAGCGCGCAGAGGAGATGGAGGAGTACAGGTATAGTGCTGGACAATGCTAGTTGAAGCTGAGGGTAGACTCGGCGATCGGGCAGGAGAACCTCAACCTGATGCGCCTGCGCCGGACCAACCTCGACCGCGTCGAGCGCGCAGAGGAGATGGAGGAGTACAGGTATAGTGCTGGACAATGCTAGTTGAAGCTGAGGGTAGACTCGGCGATCGGGTAGGAGAACCTCAACCTGATGCGTCTGCGCCGGACCAACCTCGACCGCGTCGAGCGCGCAGAGGAGATGGAGGAGTACAGGTATAGTGCTGGACAATGCTAGTTGAAGCTGAGGGTAGACTCGGCGATCGGGCAGGAGAACCTCAACCTGATGCGTCTGACCAACCTCGACCGCGTCGAGCGCGCAGAGGAGATGGAGGAGTACAGGTATAGTGCTGGACAATGCTAGTTGAAGCTGAGGGTAGACTCGGCTATCGGGCAGGAGAACCTCAACCTGATGCGTCTGCGCCGGACCAACCTCGACCGCGTCGAGCGCGCAGAGGAGATGGAGGAGTACAGGTATATTGCTGGACAATGCTAGTTGAAGCTGAGGGTAGACTCGGCGATCGGGCAGGAGAACCTCAACCTGATGCGTCTGCGCCGGACCAACCTCGACCGCGTCGAGCGCGCAGAGGAGATGGAGGAGTACAGGTATAGTGCTGGACAATGCTAGTTGAAGCTGAGGGTAGACTCGGCGATCGGGCAGGAGACCCTCAACCTGATGCGTCTGCGCCGGACCAACCTCGACCGCGTCGAGCGCGCAGAGGAGATGGAGGAGTACAGGTATAGTGCTGGACAATGCTAGTTGAAGCTGAGGGTAGACTCGGCGATCGGGCAGGAGAACCTCAACCTGATGCGTCTGCGCCGGACCAACCTCGACCGCGTCGAGCGCGCAGAGGAGATGGAGGAGTACAGGTATAGTGCTGGGCAATGCTAGTTGAAGCTGAGGGTAGACTCGGCGATCGGGCAGGAGAACCTCAACCTGATGCGTCTGCGCCGGACCAACCTCGACCGCGTCGAGCGCGCAGAGGAGATGGAGGAGTACAGGTATAGTGCTGGACAATGCTAGTTGAAGCTGAGGGTAGACTCGGCGATCGGGCAGGAGAACCTCAACCTGATGCGTCTGCGCCGGACCAACCTCGACCGCGTCGAGCGCGCAGAGGAGATGGAGGAGTACAGGTATAGTGCTGGACAATGCTAGTTGAAGCTGAGGGTAGACTCGGCGATCGGGCAGGAGAACCTCAACCTGATGCGTCTGCGCCGGACCAACCTCGACCGCGTCGAGCGCGCAGAGGAGATGGAGGAGTACAGGTATAGTGCTGGACAATGCTAGTTGAAGCTGAGGGTAGACTCGGCGATCGGGCAGGAGAACCTCAACCTGATGCGTCTGCGCCGGACCAACCTCGACCGCGTCGAGCGCGCAGAGGAGATGGAGGAGTACAGGTATGGTGCTGGGCAATGCTAGTTGAAGCTGAGGGTAGACTCGGCGATCGGGCAGGAGAACCTCAACCTGATGCGTCTGCGCCGGACCAACCTCGACCGCGTCGAGCGCGCAGAGGAGATGGAGGAGTACAGGTATAGTGCTGGACAATGCTAGTTGAAGCTGAGGGTAGACTCGGCGATCGGGCAGGAGAACCTCAACCTGATGCGTCTGCGCCGGACCAACCTCGACCGCGTCGAGCGCGCAGAGGAGATGGAGGAGTACAGGTATAGTGCTGGACAATGCTAGTTGAAGCTGAGGGTAGACTCGGCGATCGGGCAGGAGAACCTCAACCTGATGCGTCTGCGCCGGACCAACCTCGACCGCGTCGAGCGCGCAGAGGAGATGGAGGAGTACAGGTATAGTGCTGGACAATGCTAGTTGAAGCTGAGGGTAGACTCGGCGATCGGGCAGGAGAACCTCAACCTGATGCGTCTGCGCCGGACCAACCTCGACCGCGTCGAGCGCGCAGAGGAGATGGAGGAGTACAGGTATAGTGCTGGACAATGCTAGTTGAAGCTGAGGGTAGACTCGGCGATCGGGCAGGAGAACCTCAACCTGATGCGTCTGCGCCGGACCAACCTCGACCGCGTCGAGCGCGCAGAGGAGATGGAGGAGTACAGGTATAGTGCTGGACAATGCTAGTTGAAGCTGAGGGTAGACTCGGCGATCGGGCAGGAGAACCTCAACCTGATGCGTCTGCGCCGGACCAACCTCGACCGCGTCGAGCGCGCAGAGGAGATGGAGGAGTACAGGTATAGTGCTGGACAATGCTAGTTGAAGCTGAGGGTAGACTCGGCGATCGGGCAGGAGAACCTCAACCTGATGCGTCTGCGCCGGACCAACCTCGACCGCGTCGAGCGCGCAGAGGAGATGGAGGAGTACAGGTATGGTGCTGGGCAATGCTAGTTGAAGCTGAGGGTAGACTCGGCGATCGGGCAGGAGAACCTCAACCTGATGCGTCTGCGCCGGACCAACCTCGACCGCGTCGAGCGCGCAGAGGAGATGGAGGAGTACAGGTATAGTGCTGGACAATGCTAGTTGAAGCTGAGGGTAGACTCGGCGATCGGGCAGGAGAACCTCAACCTGATGCGTCTGCGCCGGACCAACCTCGACCGCGTCGAGCGCGCAGAGGAGATGGAGGAGTACAGGTATAGTGCTGGACAATGCTAGTTGAAGCTGAGGGTAGACTCGGCGATCGGGCAGGAGAACCTCAACCTGATGCGTCTGCGCCGGACCAACCTCGACCGCGTCGAGCGCGCAGAGGAGATGGAGGAGTACAGGTATAGTGCTGGACAATGCTAGTTGAAGCTGAGGGTAGACTCGGCGATCGGGCAGGAGAACCTCAACCTGATGCGTCTGCGCCGGACCAACCTCGACCGCGTCGAGCGCGCAGAGGAGATGGAGGAGTACAGGTATAGTGCTGGACAATGCTAGTTGAAGCTGAGGGTAGACTCGGCGATCGGGCAGGAGAACCTCAACCTGATGCGTCTGCGCCGGACCAACCTCGACCGCGTCGAGCGCGCAGAGGAGATGGAGGAGTACAGGTATAGTGCTGGGCAATGCTAGGTGACTGATATACTTAATACATTATACAACA
The DNA here is from genome assembly GCA_963082625.1 of Pasiphila rectangulata. Taxonomy (NCBI): domain Eukaryota; kingdom Metazoa; phylum Arthropoda; class Insecta; order Lepidoptera; family Geometridae; genus Pasiphila; species Pasiphila rectangulata. Next base: position 22,085,761 of record OY720238.1, on the reverse strand, counting down.
TAGATCATTTTTATAATATATAGTAAAACATACAGAGCACCCTGAACAAATATCTGCAGATCGTACAGACGTTTGTCCCGAGGCGGGAATCCAACCGGCAACCTCTTGCGTCGCAAGCGGACCTTCGCCCGCTGCGCCGCAGAGATAGATAAAGCATTTTTTTGTTTCACCAACACATACAATACAATATAACATTAACACAACAATATTATCACACAAATTTAAACAAAATATGAAAAACACTGACATTTCAAAAACCTGTAATATCAAAATAAACTAATTTTCAATAAAAGTATTAATATGGATGTGGCTACTACAAACGCAGTTGTGGTGTTGTTTGTATGTGCTGCAGTGTGACAAAATCTATAAATCTATGTTCGACTGATTATATCAGACATACATACATATATCCGGTGGGTGTTCGATTACAACTCAATTAGGACCTACGCGGTAGGCAACAGTCACAAACTACAGACGGCAGACGAAGTTTTGCCTGTTTTAGGGTGTCATTTCCACAAGATTCCAATTAAACCCTATTACTGAGCCTACGTGGTGTGTACATCAGTCTGCCTGTCACAGGCTTTTCATCTCTTTTACTGGAGGAGGACGTGTCCGTTATAGAGTTAATTCGATATACAGTAAGTGGACGCGAGATAACCAGCCACTCCCGTTACCTCATCAACTTTTCCGTCATCCGTGACCATACAATCATACAATGACCCTACAGCAATTCTTCCTGATCTCTCTTTGTTTGTTACATGCGTCTGAAACTGCACTCAATTTTTTTTATTACCCACTTTAAAGTTCGTGATGATTGATGATTCTCAGAATTATACCGTGGAACTCGGGCGCGACATGCGGCCATTCAGGTCAGTCCACAATATCATCGCGGCTCATAAACACATCAAACACATCTTCCCATTAATAATAAATTAGGTATTACAATAAAGTGTGCAGTGATCTTATTTAACTCTTTTTCTTCTTTGATGTCCCATACACCCACTTAGGTAGCGAGTCTTGAATAGCTGCAACCTCACAATGACTGTTTTAGAGCCCAAATAGCGGCTACAGAGAGCGCGCTCGAGAACCTGACCCGGCAGCTGCAGCTGATCCAGGAGCAGGGCGCGGAGGCGGCGGCGGGCTACGACGCGCTGCAGGCCAAGGACAAGTACCTGGAGCGGACCTTCAAGAACAACTTCGCGGACCTCTCGCCCATCATAGTGGACCAGTGCTACAAGTTCTATAGGTGAGATCTATAGAGTAGATAGACACTCGACCATCCCACTAGACACTCGACCATTCATCTAGTGTAGACACTTGACTATCCCACTAGACACTCGACCATTCATCTAGTGTAGACACTTGACTATCCCACAAGACACTCGTCCATTCATCTAGTGTATACACTTGACTATCCCACAAGACACTCGTCCATTCATCTAGTGTATACACTTGACTATCCCACAAGACACTCGTCCATTCATCTAGCTAGAGAGAGATCATCTGGTCTAGAGACCCATGATGGATAGTTGAGTGTCTAGATGGGGTCCCGCCGGCTGTAACTCAAGTGCTATATGTGAGTGCTATCGAGTCTCCAGAGCGTAGATAGAGATCTTGTCCCTTAACACGTGCAGCACGTGAGCCTCTCCCAACTCCAGCCGATCTAGGAGCAAAGTGCGGAGGTGGTTATGGACCTCTCGCCTATCGTAGTGGAACAGTGCTACTAGTTTTATAGGTGAGTGCTGAATACCAAGTGTCTAGGAGACGACAAAGCGAGCGGGATCCAGTGTCTAGATAAATGTAGAGTGTCTAAATAGGCCCAGCACCGACTCAAATAATCAACGAAGTGCATAAGAAACCAAGCTGGCAGCTGGTTGTGGCTTTTCCACTGATTAGTTTTTCGGATATCTATTTACCTGTCACGGTGCCATTGCTATGTGAAATGGACTATAGTCTGAATGGAGACTGTCCTGCTCGGTCCCGTCACAGCTCTATGAACCGAGAGCCTCTCTTTGTCACCAGCCATAGGTGTCTGGCTGAAGAGATAAAGAGGTTCTCGGTCCGATGTATAGGTGTAAAGAAGATGGTATAGTTAAACGCAAGCCTAATCCATCTTACATTATTCTAGGCACTGCTGCGTCTCGTACAGCGATATCAGCTGCTAGCGAACTGCTGTTGCTGCTGTTTCATAGCGTAATTTCCAATTATGTGTGTTCCCAGAAAGCGTCCGAAGTGGCAGCAGCGCACCACCATGATCCCGGTGATCCTGTACGAGCTGGGCGCCGCTGTGCTCTCCGGCGTGCGCTCCACTGCGCTGCACGCCGACACACTGGACTACTTCAAGGCGTGAGTGCACTGCGACATTGAACACAGGGACTCCCCACCATGATCCCGGTGATCCTGTACGAGCTGGGCGCCGCTGTGCTCTCCGGCGTGCGCTCCACTGCGCTGCACGCCGACACACTGGACTACTTCAAGGCGTGAGTGCACTGCGACATTGAACACAGGGACTCCCCACCATGATCCCGGTGATCCTGTACGAGCTGGGCGCCGCTGTGCTCTCCGGCGTGCGCTCCACTGCGCTGCACGCCGACACACTGGACTACTTCAAGGCGTGAGTGCACTGCGACATTGAACACAGGGACTCCCCACCATGATCCCGGTGATCCTGTACGAGCTGGGCGCCGCTGTGCTCTCCGGCGTGCGCTCCACTGCGCTGCACGCCGATACACTGGACTACTTCAAGGCGTGAGTGCACTGCGACATTGAACACAGGGACTCCCTACCATGATCCCGGTGATCCTGTACGAGCTGGGCGCCGCTGTGCTCTCCGGCGTGCGCTCCACTGCGCTGCACGCCGATACACTGGACTACTTCAAGGCGTGAGTGCACTGCGACATTGAACACAGGGACTCCCTACCATGATCCCGGTGATCCTGTACGAGCTGGGCGCCGCTGTGCTCTCCGGCGTGCGCTCCACTGCGCTGCACGCCGATACACTGGACTACTTCAAGGCGTGAGTGCACTGCGACATTGAACACAGGGACTCCCCACCATGATCCCGGTGATCCTGTACGAGCTGGGCGCCGCTGTGCTCTCCGGCGTGCGCTCCACTGCGCTGCACGCCGACACACTGGACTACTTCAAGGCGTGAGTGCACTGCGACATTGAACACAGGGACTCCCCACCATGATCCCGGTGATCCTGTACGAGCTGGGCGCCGCTGTGCTCTCTAAAGACCCTTTGGCCAAATTTCCGAATTTTGACTAATTCGGAAATTTGGCCAAAGGGCGTCAAGTTCCATCGATTCTGCAACGCGATCCCGAGCGACGGAATGAGACACGGTGTCTGCGTCACTCGTCGCCGCATTCCAAACGAGTGTCTAGTAAATAAGATTTATTTTCATGTATAGTCTATAAGGTATAAAATTATATGGGCCGTAGTTTAGGTAAGTGTACGGTCTAACCGCACTATCCTCTCGCGTCAGCATTTTATGTTTATTGTCGTAATATCAACGGCCGCGCTCTCGTCAGTTCAAGTCAGCCTCTCCTACCGGGCGCGTGGCTCAATATCATTATGAATATCATTTAGTAAGCAGAGTTCATGTCAGCCTCTAATACCGGGCGCGTGGCTCATTATCAATAATCATTGTCATCATTTAGCTCGTAGAGAGTTTTGGAATAAAATCCATTTATCAACTAGCAACATCTTATTATTCTAAAAGCTGTAAGACCTTACATCTTTATGGTCCTTCGAGCCGGATTTTAAAAAGTGTAAGACCTTACAGTAGCTATTAAAACATCTTGTACTGAACTAAGTTTGTTGCCTGAAATAAAATTTATTTCATATTAATTTAAATCAACATCTATACCTACGTTTGCAAAATTTCAGCTCGATACGTACGCTAGTTTTTGCATGAAGAGGTAACGAACCTCCATGCAAACAAACTTTCGGCTTTATAATATTAGTGAGATGTGTGTGAGATAACTCAGTGCCGTTGTTCCAGCGTGGAGCAGCTGGAGCAGCTCAGCAACATGCCGCCCGTGATGGACGAGGCGCTGTGGGCCGCCATGCTGCGGCTGCGGCGCCAGAAGATCGAGAACGAGATCCGAGTCAGTGCCATCTTGATACACGGCTCATTGCAATGTTCCAATCCTGTATTTATAAAGTAACTGGCTTGTGCCCGACGCTTCGCATGCGTTGTACCCGGATAAAAAGTAGCCTATGTGTTAATCCTAGTCAACCGCTATATGTTTGCAAAGTTTCAGCTCGATCTGTACGCTAGTTTTTGCGTGAAGATGTAACAAACCTCGATAAAAACATACTTTCGGCTTTATGATATTAGTGAGATGATATTCTACTAAAAATATACCTAAACGTGAAAATGGGAGCTAAGCTCAATAATTAGTGTCGTGGTTGTCGACTTCGCCCACAAAAGAATTGAGATCTTAATATAATTATTTATTTAAATTAACGAGTAGTTAGCTTACATTCTACACCAAAACACTAACTACATTTTTAACAATAAAAAGTCATCGTTCATAAAGAAAATTAGATGTCGCCAAGTTCTGTATATTTCTGATGATTTAGGATCAATTGAAGCTCTCAATTTATTTGGCTCATTTTAAACAACACGTTTAAAATAGAAAGTAAAATAGTTTTCACAACTAACTAGTTACGGTTTTTATTTTAGGAGCTATCACTTCTTTTTAGGGTTCCGGACCAAAATGGTAAAAAGGAACCCTTATGGTATCACTCTGTCTGTCTGTCTGTCACAAATGGATATCTCGAAAACTAGTGATGCTATCGACTTGAAGTTTGGAATAGTTAAAGATAACACTTTTTAACTAATATAACATACATGAAAATGTAAAAAAATATTCTTTTTATGATTGCAGGGGGGCCGATAGGGGATCTCAAAATGTTTATGTGAAGTTACTATGTGATGCAAGGTATTACATGAAAGTGTATGTAAACTTTATAGGAACATTATAGCGAACTCTCTAATTTGCATAGTTTTTCAAACAAGGGGGGTGGATGGGGGGTTTTCAACAATTTTGTGAAGATACTAGGTAATGTGGGAAATCATATGAAAGGTATTTATTTTCACAATAATAAACAATTTTTAGTTTTTCTATAAGCCGTATGGTTTTTGAGTTATTTACAAAAGTGTTGAAAAAATGACCGTTCCCCCCTTTATCTGAGAAGTTTGCAGATATAAACCCGTGAAACTTGTATAGCTAATGGAAGTGTATGTAAAGTTTATAGGAGAATTATAGCGAACTCTCTAATTTGCATAGTTTTTCAAACAAGGGGGGTGGAAGGGGGGTTTTCAAAATTATTGTGAAGTTACTAGGTGATGTGGGGTTTTATATGAAAGGTATTCATTTGCACATTAATAAACGATTTTTAGTTTTTCTTTAAACCGTATGGTTTTTGAGTTATTTACAAAAATGTTGAAAAAACGACCGTCCCCCCCCCCCCTTTATCTCCTAAGTAAGTAAAAGTAAAGTAAAGTAAAAAAGTAAAAAATGTTTTATTGACATAAGTAAGGTGTTACAATTATTAATGAATCCATAGGCTCCCGAACTAGTTAATAACTGTGTTTCAGGAGCCAGTGGCTTCTCCAACAATATGTGATAATAATTATGATTATGTCTAACATAGGTAAATCTAAACAAAAAAAAATTAAATTGCTAAAAATAAACACACCTTTCAACTAACAAAAGAAAAGAAAATAAAAATGTTAAGGAATGAACACAAAAACAACAACTATTGTATTAAAAAAAAATATTAATATTTATAACAAAATAAAAATTGTCTCCCACTTGCAAAAACAAATAAATACGAATATAAGAAATATTATGTTATGATACAAACATATATATATATACATACACACCATATTACAATACACATACATATAAGATATCATTGTAGAGTGCTAAACTACAACTTAACGAAAAAATCTTAACCACCACAAAACTCACATAACATCCTTTCAATATCATCGTACTCAAAACCCCCCAACCACGCAAAAATTATAGATTTAATGTCCCTATTACTATTTCCCACCACCTTATGCTTTTTGTTAAGTTTGTTGTAGAGGTGTGGGGCCACTACGGTGAAATGTTTTTGTGCGAATTTGCTTTTAACCCTGGGAATTGGACATTGATCTGTTCTTCTTTTTTTTATTTGCTTGACAGGTAAGTGGGGGACTATTTTTCTGTGGTAGCGGCGTAAAGTTTCATAAATAAATATTTTTCTAACACTGAGCAAACAAGTATCCCTATAAACCTCCGCGGTAGGGTGCCTTAGTGGTCGAAATAAAATTACTTTTAATAAACCTCGCTGTGCGCGTTCCACTGTGATGAGGTGTGTCTTTGATGCTCCACCCCAGACACATATGCAGTACCTTATTAAACATTCACAAAGGGCCTTATAAATTTGTGTCACTAACTTGAACTCGGCAACAGTGCGTAGGTTTCTGAAAACATAAATGAGTTTTCTAATTCTTGAGGCAAGAGATTCGATATGAGGTTTCCATGTTAATTTATCGTCTACTATGACCCCGAGGTATTTTATGGTGTTAACACGAGACAGGGTGGTGCAGCAACATGACATGTAACAGCTGTTGCGGTTGCAGGGATATGTATGTATCCTAACATCTATACTGGGACCCGGATCACCTGCCGCTGTCTTGCTATAGCACATGTACTTGGTTTTAGAGGTATTGAGTGTAAGCAGACTGTTCTCTAACCACAATGTTACCTGTGATAAACTGTTCTCTGCCAGCTCAACTACTCCAGACCAAGTTTTGTGGTGAAGCAGCAAGACAGTGTCGTCCGCAAACATCAGCAAATCAAGACCAGGAAGGGAAGTACTACAAAGGTCATTTATGTAGATAAGGAAGAGCGTAGGTCCTAGAGTACTTCCCTGTGGTACGCCGTATGTACAAAATTGTCCATCACTAACATGTCCATCGACCCTGACTCGTTGTGTCCTACCATCCAAATAGTCGGCAAACCAATCCAATGCAAGGCCTCTTACTCCAACATTTTTTAGACGAGTTAGCAGTATGGGTATGGAGACAGTGTCAAATGCTTTCTGAAGATCCAGAAAGACACCTATGCACTTGTCTCCATTGTCCAGATATGAAGTGATTTGGGATAGATAGATAGATAGATAGATAACTCTTTATTGTACCCAGCTTAATTCTAACACAAACAATATAATAAAGGAAATAAAGTATAATTAACGAAAAGCAGAAGCACAATGGGTGGCCTTATCACTATATGCGATCTCTTACAGGCAACCTTTGGATGGACAAAAACAACAAGAAAGTAAAAGCACGGTTTCGTCATGGTATAATTAAACTAGAGTACGTAATAGCTATAAATATATACTTAGCTAGTATAATTACATATTTAATAATAATAAACAAATAAATAATCGAATGTTTATAAACTACATATATAAATAATAAGAAATACAATACATAATAAATATATATATTATAAACTGATAGGATATATGACGTTAACTTTGTGACAGATAGTGGTTAAACACTAGCTTTTTGAAGATAGGCAGAGATTTAGCTTTCCTGATGTCAACCGGCAGAGCATTCCATAGTTTAATCGCTTGTACCGTGAACGAATTTTCATAGAAAATTGAAGAGTGAACAGGAGTTTTTAGTTGTAAAGTCTCAGAAGAGCGCGTTGCACGATCGTGAGAGAGATAGAGGAATTCAAAGCGCTCTTTGAGATAGGGAGGAGAGGAAGGATTAAACAGGACATTGTACAAGAAAGAAAGAATATGAGCATTCCTGCGGGATCGTATTGGCAACCACTTAAGCTTACTGCGGAATTCTGAAACGTGATCAAATTTTCGAAGGCCAAAAATGAATCGTATACAGAGATTCTGCAGGCGCTCAAGCTTGTCAAGAAGGGCTTCAGTTATATTAGAATAGCAAACGTCGGCGTAGTCGAGTATAGGAAGTAAAAGAGATTGTGCAAGCGTAACCTTAGTGGATGTTGGTAGAAAGTTCCGTAGCCTCCGCAATGAGGCAGCCGATGCAAACATTTTCCTGCTCAATTCGTTTAGATGTGGTACCCAAGACAACTCTCGGTCTATATGCACTCCCAGGTTTTTAACTGTGCCACTGTATGGTATCGAGATGCCATCAAAAACGACTTGTGAAATAGTGGACCAGTCCACCCTTGCAATCATCCGAGAACTGCCTACAACAATGGCTTGTGTTTTTACAGGATTTACTTTAAGTCCAAAAGTTCTACTCCACTCTAGAATTCGCTCCAAGTCACTGTTTATTATACGGATTGCTTCATTTAGGTTGGTAACCGGTGCCTGCGTATAAATTTGGAGATCATCTGCGTAAAGGTGGTAGGACGAAGATAATGACAGAGAGATAGAGTTAATGAAGATGGAAAAAAGAAGAGGAGATAGCACGCCGCCTTGAGGTACACCGGCAGACAAGTCGCACCAGGAAGAGTAAGTCTCATTCACGCGAATGCGTTGCCGGCGACCGAAAAGATAACTATGAAACCAGGAAATAGCTTTCTGAGATATATTAAGCGAGCGGAATATACCCAGGAGAATGTCAAAGTCTACATTATTAAAAGCATTGCTGAAATCAAGCAATAACAGTACAGTCACCTGTCCATGGTCCATACCCTGACGAACGTCATCCATTATTTTGGTTAAGGCTGTAGTCGTGCTATGACCACGGCGGAAACCAGATTGAAAAGGGTTCATAAGGGAATTTTTATTAATATAGGTGCTTAATTGTTTGTGAACGAGACGTTCTAAAACTTTAGATAAAAAAGGAAGGATGGATATGGGACGGAAATCTGTAAAAGCGGAAGGGTTGGACTTTTTAGGCAAAGGAATTATCTGGGCATTTTTCCACACACTAGGAAAAAGACCAGTGGATACAGAAAAATCAAGAATGTGTTTTAGTACTGGGATGACCTCGTCGAGTATGGGCACCAACATGTTGCGACTAATACTGTCATTACCGATGGCATTAGATGAAATAGAAGAAATGCTACTTTTAATATCGCAGTCCGAGAATTTACTAAAGTGAAAAGATGGAAAATCTTGGGGTGGAATAGATGAGAGCTTTTTAAGGGTATTGAGCTTATCATGACCATAGAAGACGGAAGAAGAAGAGAAGTGCTGATTTAAAGAATCAATATCAAAAGATTTAGGTAAATTATTATCGGTTTTAGATTTTCCAACCCCTAGTGTCTTTAAGAATTTCCAGACTTTAGCGGAATCATCATTTTTGGGATGTTAGAGCAAGGACCGCATCCTCAGTTGATTTGGACTCTCTGAAGCCATATTGGTTTGGATAAAGGAGTTCGTTAGTCTCAAGATACCGCATAAGTCGTTTTTTAACTAATTTTTCCAGAACCTTAGAGAGTACAGTTAGCAACGAAATTGGTCTGTAATTAGAAGGTAATTTTTTGTCACCTGTTTTAAAAATTGGGCTAACGATCGCTTTTTTAAAGGTGTCTGGGAAGGTTCCAGTTTCCAGGCTTAAATTACACAGGAAAGTCATAGGTAAAACAAGAAAACTGACAAACCTCTTAAGTATAGACGCTGATATCTTATCCCAGCCTGGCGCACCGTGTGACTTAAGCCCAAGTATTATAGCCCTTACCTCAACTGGGTCTGTGGGTATAAGAGACATAGATCTCAGAGGGGCGCTAGGAGAATCAGCTAGATTTGCAAGTTCACTTTCACTTTTATTATTTTTTTGCAGTGTGTCATATGCTAGCCTACCACCAATTGTAGTAAAATAAGTGTTAACCTTATTTAATGATTTTGTAGGGTTATTACTTATATCAAGCAGCTCCCGTGATGATACTTTCGTTTGTTTGAAGTTACATACCTCTTTCACTATCTTCCAAGTTTCCTTTATTTTTCCCTGACTTTTAATTATTTTATCCCTATAGTACTCTCATTTTAAACTTTTAATTGAATTATTACACACATTTCTATATTTATTATATTTTTCTCTCATGTTTTCATCTTGTAGACCTTTTCTTATTTTTTTATGCAGCTTATCCCTTTTTCTAATGCATTTTACAACACTACATGATATCCAAGGCTTAAGTGGCTGATTTTTTTTAACATACTTCCTAATGTGAGTATTTTTATTCAGTATAGCAGTAATTTTACTTGTGAACAAATCAGCAGCTAAATTTGCATTATGAGTTAAATATAATTCATCCCATAGCTCGTTTGTTAATGACTCTGTTATACCTTCATAGTTTATGGTTATTTTGTTACAAATTACAGAGTGCTTAGTGACTCTAGCATTTTTGATGTACAACAGGATTGGGGAATGGTCCGTCAGTTGCTGCTGAAAAACCAGTGTTTTCCAATAGCATGTTGTTTTAATCATGAAATGGTCAAGACACGTTAAAATTCGAGTCGGTAAGTTAATCCCTTCTTGAAGACCGTGCATTGCTATGACATTAAGATAATCTTTTGCATTATCTCCCAAATTATCAGACAGGGTGTTTATATTGATGTCGCCCGTAAATATTATATTTTTTGAGTTAATACTTGATAATATAGAGTCAATTGAACCCAAGTAATTTCTAGAATTTTTAAAACATGGTGGGCGATAAGAACATATGATTGTATAGTCAACCGGTAAAGTTACTACAAGGCAGTTGCCATCAAGACAAGCTGGTTCATATGCCAATGGTTTTAACTCTTGTCTAACATAGGTAACGACACCATCGTTCTGATTAATTTTATTTTTCGTCCAAAACAAAATATAGTTATCCAAATTCGGCGGAGGATTGCGAGAATTGGTCCAACATTCTGTCAGTACCAAAATGTCCACTGTTATTTCTAAGCTAGAGATAAAAGCAAGAAAGATGTCGAAGTTAGCGTTTATACTGCGGATGTTGACAGAGAGAATAGTTAATGATTGCGTAGGATTTAGATCTGTGTTTAAAAGCTTACGGCACTCATTGGACCCGCTAATAGACAGGCATTCAGGCTTAAAAGAGTTGTCTACTTCAGTTATTATGAAAGTATTATCATCCATACTTGTAGGGCCATGTAGGAAGGAGCTCGAAAATATGTATCATACATGAACTTATACAGATATAATATGTTTTTTGTGCTACGTTATATACAACGTACGAAAATGTTAAAGTTATGTTATAAATAATGCGTATGTGTTTAGCGTAAAATAAATATAATTCAATATTACATATGTGTAAATTAGTAATATATACAATATTAAACAATTTAACGCGGCTTACATTTGCGTAATAATTATAAAGTGTGTAATGTATATTTACAGATATTTTTAGAAAGAGACAATAATTATTCCTATTACATGATAAGATATTTAAATGGACTAAAGAAGTATTAAAGATACATACAATCAAATAAAAACCTAAACATGCTGATATCTCAAAACCAAACGTTAGTCATTTATTCTTGAGCGCCTCCAAGTCACCTTCGTTGGTGATCTTTATTAGTGAAGCACCACCTGATCGTCTCAAGTATATTCTACCTCTCGACGACCAGCAATACTTATAACCATTTCCCTTGGCGTATTCTCTAGCTAAGAAGAAGAGCTTCTTCACCTGCGGGGATAGGTACTCCGAAATAAAAACCGGTTTAGGAGGGCCGTCAAGCTTTAAATTAGATGTGCTGAATTTACTTGTAGCATATTTCTTGTTATAGTCCTTAATAGACTTAATGATACCATCTCTTAGTATGACACTCGTAAATTCAGCTATTATCGGCTGGTTGTTTACATTTTTTGTGTTAATGCGGTAAACATCGCGGACTTCGACTGTCTGAAGTGGTACATTCAACACACTACCAACTTTTTTAATCATATTGATTATGTCCTCCTTGGTTTCGCCAACTTTTTTTGGAACATTACGTACTTCGATGCTAGAGCTCCGCAGGCTACGATCCATCTGTTCTAAGCGGGCTTCAAGTGTCTGTATATATTTTCGATCCTCCAATTTTTCTTTTTCGAGTACATTGATTCTTGAAATCATTTCTTCATATTTTTGGCTGAGGAATTCTATGGAACAAGAAATATCTTTGTTCTGTTCAGTGTGAGCATTAATGCCGTCCTGAACTTTATTCATGAGGGCTGAAAATTTTTCATCCTGTTCTTTTTTAAGCTGGGAGAACATTTCAAGTATTTCAGCCCTACTAACCTCTTCCTCTCTCTTTCGTTTAAGCGATACGATATTAGGTTCGCTTGAAGCATGCTCGCGAGATATAGTCGGCACAGAGATTGTAGCGGTGTGTGGTAGAGCGCTTATATTTGTATCCGACTTATAATGCGATGATGTTGAGAGATGGGCTGTATCGGGTGGTGGAGTACGTCTCATCGTAGCGGCACACAAAGGCGAAGCGATGAAATGAAAAACAATGCTCGGAGGATGGTTCAGTAAAGCACCAGGGCAGCAGAACAAAACAAGCGGTGCACGTTACTAAACAGGGTATAGCAAAATCACGTCACGCAGCGCGGCAGCGTCACTTTACAGCGGGTGATGTACCAGGGCGTTAGAACGCAGCAAGCAGTGTAAGCGCGCTAACCGGTCGGGCGCAGTGTAGGCAATCCACGTATGTGTGCGTAACGTGTTCGTGTGAGTGAGACACGCAGTAGACGCAGTGTTGGTGACTCACCACAGCGTGCTTTCTTGTGCGATGCGTTGCCCGCTCCTTGCCGTTTATGTTATCCTATTAATCTTTACGAATTTAGATTGGATAATATTTTAATAAACTATTAAAATAAATAACGTAGGTTTGGTAAAAAAAACACGTCTGCACTACACAGGGGTCCGGGGGAGAAGGGAGTGTGCAGAGATAAACCCGTGAAACTTGCATAGCTAATAGAAGTGTATGTAAACTTTATAGGAAAATTATAGCAAACTCTCTAATTTATATAGTTTTTTTGGACAAGGAGGGTGGAAGGAGGGTTTTTACAATTTTTGTGACGTTACTAGGTGATGAAAGGTATTCATTTGCACATTATTAAACTATTTTTCGTTTTCCTATAAGCCGTATCGTTTTTGAGTTATTTACAAAAACGTTTAAAAAAATAGCGTTCCCCCCCTTATCTCCGAAGTCTGCAGAGATAAACCCCTGAAACTTTTATTGCTTATAGGAGTATATGTAAAGATTACAGGAAAATTATAACGAACCCTCTAATTTGCATAGTTTTCTAGAAATCATCGAGTGTGAAAAATCTACATAAGTTCCGCTATCGGACAAGAGATGGCGCTGTCAAGGTTCTCCAACAAATATAAACCGCCTTTATCATATTGTAGGATGGCACGGTACCCTCGGTGCGCGAGTCCGACTCGCTCTTGCCCGGATTCTTATTACTTCGCTCCCATTTTCACATTTATGTTTTTGATAGGATTGTCATTAACGATGACGCTTGTTGTACGACGTACCTATCCGATAGATGCGCGGGGTGGCCCAGGAGATGGCGCACGTGGACAGCGCGGCGGCCGCGTGGAGCAAGGCCGCGCAGGCGCGCCGGGCCGCGCTGGCGCGCCTGCACGACGGCGTGGCGCGCCTGCGGGAGGCCGACCTACTGGCCGCCAGGAACAAGACTCTGCAGGTATGCGTGCTTGTTGTACGACGTACCTATCCGATAGATGCGCGGGGTGGCCCAGGAGATGGCGCACGTGGACAGCGCGGCGGCCGCGTGGAGCAAGGCCGCGCAGGCGCGCCGGGCCGCGCTGGCGCGCCTGCACGACGGCGTGGCGCGCCTGCGGGAGGCCGACCTACTGGCCGCCAGGAACAAGATTCTGCAGGTATGCGTGCTTGTTGTACGACGTACCTATCCGATAGATGCGCGGGGTGGCCCAGGAGATGGCGCACGTGGACAGCGCGGCGGCCGCGTGGAGCAAGGCCGCGCAGGCGCGCCGGGCCGCGCTGGCGCGCCTGCACGACGGCGTGGCGCGCCTGCGGGAGGCCGACCTACTGGCCGCCAGGAACAAGACTCTGCAGGTATGCGTGCTTGTTGTACGACGTACCTATCCGATAGATGCGCGGGGTGGCCCAGGAGATGGCGCATGTGGACAGGAATTTCAAGCATTATTGTACAACTAGGTGTCCCGGCGAACTTCGTATCGCCCTATATATAGTGCTAGTTCTTATAGACTTTAGTAACGCGTTTAACGCAGTCGATTTTGACCTTTTACTCGCAACTCTTCCTAGGCTTGGTCTTTCTCAGTCTGTTGTCGACTGGTTTACCTCATATCTTACAGGACGTAGTCAAAGAACTCGACATGGTCAAGAGTTCTCAGAGTGGACAGACATCGCAACTGGAGTTCCGCAGGGGGGAATTTTATCACCTCTTTTGTTTTCCCTTTTTATTAATTTACTCTCGCCACACCTCCTCTGCCAATATCTTATGTATGCTGATGACCTTTAATTATATTTCCCTGCTTCTTACAATGACTTAAATAATGCTATTCTTTCTGTTAACAATGATCTTTCCCGGTTGCAGGCCTGGTCCAGTATGCGCCTGTGTACGCCTGTCTTTCTGTCTTCGACCTTTTTGGTTGGCAGGTAGATAATGCCTTCGGCATTATGCCCACCATTTGAATACTGTTTTTTTTTTGTAAATTGTGTGCAATAAAGAATTAAATAGCCTTCCTCGATAAATGGGCTATCTAACACTGAAAGAATTTTTCAAATCGGACCAGTAGTTCCCGAGATTAGCGCGTTCAAGCAAACAAACAAACAAACTCTTCAGCTTTATAATATTAGTATAGATATTCGCTACGGGGATAGTAGTGAAACGACCGCTGGTTGGTTACACACTGATTTATTTGTACTAAGCTGTTATAGTGCGAGGGCGTAGCCACGCACACATGAGTACTTACAACTACATATGCAACAATTATTTACCTTTATTTCCACGTTTTCATCATCATCTCAACCGTAGGACTGCTGGACATAGGCCTCCTTCATGGATCTCCAAGATTGATTGATATATTGATTGTTACTATATTCTGTATTATTATTATTTGGATTAGCGAGCTCAGTGCAGTATACACGTAGATACGCTATTACCTATATATTATATTGATACACGTAGAGACGCCTGATCTTCCCGTAGCAGATTTGTACTGCATCCACGGGCAAGAGAGTGGAGACGACATTGTGTTCATACCTTGCAGTAACACAGTTTTTCACTAACACGGGAGGTAACAAAGATTTGAAATGAATGATTTGCTTTGATTTATTTATGTTTGGCGCAGCTGGTGCTGCCGGCCGGGCAGGTGGAGATCCTGAGCTCGGGCCACATGGAGGACTTCCAGGACGCCACCCTCATCCGGCGCGACGACATTGAGAAGATCAACGCGGTTATACTGGTGAGCACGACACAGCATGCCTGTCTTCTAAATCTTTAATTTGTCAACAAACAAAACCGACTCCAATGAATGTGCTGTCCCGGCGCTTTCGCCGACGACTACTACTACCGCAGGGTGATTACGTTTACGAAGCTAGCGCTCATTGCTGTGAAACGAAAATTTTTGCTTTGATATAGGTACAACAATACAATTTACCATTGACATCGATGATCGCGAGATATGTATACGCCTGTTTCAAACCTGTCGCGAGATACGTAATCAGCCTGCCGGTGTTTCACGTCACAGACATTGCGTGCTAGTAGATAAGTTCATTTTATATGTATGTTAGATTGAAGGTATACATTTTACATGGGCCGTAGTTTTAAATCAAGCATTTGAGCAGTAAAAAGGCGGTTTTTTTATGAAAAAAAATTAGTCATCTCTCGTCCGATCTGTTTGGCCCCTGCAAAAGATGTTTTACATCAAAATTTTCAACGTACTCGTACAATTAACGTGAGTAGAAAACCCTTCGAACTTTAAGTTTCTGGAAGTTATGCTCTGATAAATTGTTCAGTAATCAGTATCGTTTTTGTGCAGAAAGTGGGCAAGATGAAGCTCAAGCTGATGAGCAAGCAGATGGAGTTCCGCAAGGGCATCCTCGCCAAGGAGTGGGCGCACGCGCAGGTGAAGATGAAGCTGCGCCACATGGAGGCCGAGCTGGAGTCCTACACGCGGCTCAAGGTGACACTGATACTTAGTATCGTAAATATATTACTTTTGAAACAGCACTATGAGCGCATTCGATCATAACCAACTCACCGGCGACGGCGCCACCCCAAACAGTGGTGCAATAGCTCGCGATAGATAGGCAGAGAGCCGAATAAAGTGGATCAACTATTAAAGACTGTAAGCTTTATACCGTTCGGTGTATGTATTCTATTATTCACTGGCCGCACATCAACAACCAACAAAATAAAATTTGACAGTAAATGTGTGACTGGCTTGTGCTTGTATCACGTGTATTATTGTTGCAGGATGACGGTAGTTAGTATTTACACTTAATTTTTTATCAACAGATAAACCTTTGTTTAACTACAAAGCACAAAAGTCTACATGGCACCTTATTTACTCTTTTATAAGTGGGTAGGTGTGTGGTTGACAGCAGACCTGCCACTCCACGGTGGCTAGTCCGGACCACATTCAGAAACACGATTGGGTCGCTTTACAGAATTGCACAGTCGGCAGGGTGGAGAAAAGCTAAACCAGAGCTACTATTGGCACCAGTAGGGTCGTATATATACATACACAAACTTAAAGGACTTAAGGACCTATACTGAGAAAAAGCATGTGCAGTGCCTGGCATGTGCCACAAGCACGGCATATTGCTGCGGTAAATCCACAGCGTTGATTTCCAGCTCAAGGCTTTATTTATATAAATATAAAGCCCCCTAAAAACACGTTTGCGTACCACGTCCCAGATCCCGAAAGAGCTGCAGCTGTACCTGAAGAACAAGACCCTCGGCTACACGGAGGAGATGGAGTTCATGCGGCTGGAGAAGGAAACGGAGGCCTCCAAGGCTTCCGTCAGCAACGTGCTCGCGCAGCAGATAGCGCGCGTCGAGGACTTGCAGGTGAGCTGCAACTAACAACCTTTTGATGTAAAACATCTGTTCGGCTCGCTTCAGCTCGGCTCAGCTGCGATAAGAAATTATGTCATCTTGCAAATCCAAACTATCCAATACCCTTGCGGACATTCGTCATCATCATTTCAGCCGTAAAACGTCCACTACTGTACACAGGCCTCCCTCATGGAGCTCCATGATGGGTAGTTGCCACAGTCACCACGCTTGGCAGGCGCAGTACGGGATGTTGATACAAGGAATAGAATAGAATATACTTTATAGTACACCATAATAACAAACAGGGAAAAAAATACAGAAATAAACACAATTTACAAAAAGTGGTATCTATAGTGGTATAGTGGTAGTATCTCTGCCAGGCAACCTTTGGATGGAAATACGCTGCTGCCCATCTTTCGGAGGAATCCCTTAGCAGGCTCATACTCATTCATACGTAACATTCTGCTGCTGGCACCCCACGGCACTTGTCGCGATCAACAGTGCATGTTAGCCTTTCTTAACGGGCGCGTGGCTCACTATCAATATCATTATCATCATTTAGTTCGTAGTGTTTTGGAATAAAATCCAACTATAAACGACATCTTATCATTTTAAAAGGTAATTAATGGAATCAGGCGTTACTTTGCGGAAATCCATGACAATAAAATATACAATAAAGCATAAGCGGAATCAAAACTAAATATTTTCATTACATTTTATTTTATAAGGTGTAAAACCTAGTCGTGGGGGGACGGCAGTAGAATGTTACCCCTCCTCATGCCCGTCGATGCAGTAAGAGCCTGCTTAGGGATACCTCCGGAAAATGGGCAGGAGCGTCTTTCCGTGTATCAATATCCCGTAGCGCTCGTCAACCCGCCTGCCAAACGCGGTGAGTATGGCAACTACCCCTCATGATCAGTACTTGTAGATCCAAGTACTGGTCTTGAGGGTGTTTTTGCCATACTGCCAACGCTTGGCAGGCGGGCTAACGAGCGCAGTACGGAATGACGCTCGAAGACGTGTCGCAAATAACGAAAATAAACGTTTTCCTTCATCTAGAACAGTACTTATCAAAGCATTGTTTTTATACTTTACAAGATTTTTTAGAGCTGTAGGTTTTATTTGTTTGTTTTTTTTTCTGGTCATATTTTAGGAAAACAAGTTTAGTAATGTATGTGTAATTCATATAATTATACATAACATACCTATTCTTCGTTTTCTACACTTATAAGATTTCCTTTGGTTTTGTACAACTTTACTTTTTCATAGCTTATTATAGGTAGATATATCAACATGCACCTACTTACTTAATACTTTGTCATCTAGCATGTATAAGGTACGTACATACATAGGTACCAAATTGTAATTATAAGTGCATTACTGTCGTGCCCAAACCGGGTCCATGTTTGGAACTATATTACTATGTTTATCATTTAAGTATTTAGGTTGTTATGTATGTAGGTATATTTTTATCTATTTATGCGTATGTATTATTCGTACACCGCCGTTTTTATTATCTTATATCCTGTCCATCCAAAGGTTGTCTGGAAGAAATCGCTTTTAGCGATAAGACCGCTCATTGTATGTTATATTTGTTTGTGTTTCTCTTTGTGAAATTTATGTTATATGGTGAATGTACAATAAAGAGTTTATCTATCTATCTGTCTATCTATATTTTGTTAACATCTTCACTTACTACAACGTGTTTGCAATAAATGTTTTGACTTTGACTTAGATAAAGATGAACACGCTGGAGAAGCAAGCCATGGAACTGGAGAAGTCGATCTCCGGCCTCAACGTGCAGGTGTCGGAGAAGCGGCTGCACGAGGACCCGCTGGAGCCCATCCGGCTCCGGCGCGTCTTCAAGAGGAGGTAACCCCTGCAACTTTCTAGCTCACTAATGTTATACCTAAAGCCGAAAGTTTGTTTGTAAGTATAGATGTTTGGATGTGTGTTACCTTTACCTTTTCACGCAATAACTATTCTACGGATTGAGCTGAAACTTTAAACAAGTATAGATGTTGACCAGGATTAACACATAAGCTACTTTTTATTCGGGTACAACGCATGCGAAGCGGCGGGCAGAAGCTAGTACTTAAATAAAGCGAGTTGAAGTTTAGGAGTCATGCTCGTGACGTCATAATTCTGTGTGTGTGTGACTTCACGCGACATTTTGATGTACTACTGTATCGCGGTTATTTTTGGATTACGTTAAAAAGAAAAAATACGTGTCCAACAGATTTTGTTAGTCTACATTTATTTATAAATTCTTTATTGCACAAAATTTTAACAAAGATGCACAAAAGGCGAACATAACGCTGTAGGCATTTTCTACCTGTAAAAGGTCTTTTTCTTTTCTTTTCAGTTTTTACATGACGGACTTATAATTAAAATTTTGTTACCTAGCCTAAGGCTACAATAGTAGAATTATAATTCTACTCCGCCACTTTAACTTGTCTGTAGATCCTTTTCAAAATGCTGGTTGGATTTTACATAATAGTTTTTATTTTAAACGAGAACCACTTTATTCTTTGGTATTTTTTCTTATCAAACAGTAAAAAGAAACCATTGTGACCTCAGAATCACACAATCCAGTAAATAAAAAAAAAATACCGAGTTCCTTTTTTTCCTTCCAAAACTACATGTTTTCATGGGCTGAAAACCCTTTCGGGTATGTAGTGTACACTTATTCATATTTCACATAACAGCACGAAGCATACAAGACGAGCGCCCGCGTCGAACGCTAGCACGAATGCCAGCAGCAGCAAACTGCGAACGCCGCTTCGCTGTAATTCGCAGATCAAATGTGTGTACTAACACACATTTTATAATACACCCTGTATAACGACTGTTTCAGGATGGAGATGCTCGTGATGCGCAGCCAGCTGATCCGCGAGGTGCAAGCCAACCACACCTCCATCGTGCTGCTGCAGACCGAGCTGGAGCTGCTGCGGCTGAGGACCTACCCCACTCTCGCTAGCTTCCACACTCTCTCATAACTACCACTAGACTGGAGCTGCTGCGGCTGAGGACCTACCCCACTCTCGCTAGCTTCCACACTCTCTCATAACTACCACTAGACTGGAGCTGCTGCGGCTGAGGACCTACCCCACTCTCGCTAGCTTCCACACTCTCTCATAACTACCACTAGACTGGAGCTGCTGCGGCTGAGGACCTACCCCACTCTCGCTAGCTTCCACACTCTCTCATAACTACCACTAGACTGGAGCTGCTGCGGCTGAGGACCTACCCCACTCTCGCTAGCTTCCACACTCTCTCATAACTACCACTAGACTGGAGCTGCTGCGGCTGAGGACCTACCCCACTCTCGCTAGCTTCCACACTCTCTCATAACTACCACTAGACTGGAGCTGCTGCGGCTGAGGACCTACCCCACTCTCGCTAGCTTCCACACTCTCTCATAACTACCACTAGACTGGAGCTGCTGCGGCTGAGGACCTACCCCACTCTCGCTAGCTTCCACACTCTCTCATAACTACCACTAGACTGGAGCTGCTGCGGCTGAGGACCTACCCCACTCTCGCTAGCTTCCACACTCTCTCATAACTACCACTAGACTGGAGCTGCTGCGGCTGAGGACCTACCCCACTCTCGCTAGCTTCCACACTCTCTCATAACTACCACTAGACTGGAGCTGCTGCGGCTGAGGACCTACCCCACTCTCGCTAGCTTCCACACTCTCTCATAACTACCACTAGACTGGAGCTGCTGCGGCTGAGGACCTACCCCACTCTCGCTAGCTTCCACACTCTCTCATAACTACCACTAGACTATGCCGGAAACATCATTACATTTACGCCGATACACGCGAGACGCAAGGTCTGAACATCTTGGTTGATCTTATTCTTATTCTAGTGGGGGTAACTAGATCTGCACTGACGTCCCGCATAGGGGTGTATTGTGCATTGTCCCCCGTGATGCTAGCCCGACCCTAGCCAGCCCAACTCCTTAAAGTACCGGAAAAGGACTCTGGGCCACCGGCAGCATTCCCTGAGCATTCCCGAAGGATATGCAGATGTTGTTGTTGTACAACATCTGCATCTTGGTTGATAAAGGGTTTCTTCTTTCTGACGTCATGTTAGTACTCGTAATCGGTGCTCAACCGATATGATATTTTCAAGAATTTCGACTCAGCCCGTCAAGGGTTCCGTAGCTTAGTTTGTTAAAGCAAATCTTGATGACGTGGGTTTGGACTCCACCGGAATCTATCATTTATTTTAAGGTTTTTCATTTCCTTGAAAGTAATCATTAGGTTAGTCCACGTTTTTTTCATTTACAGCAACCAAAGAATGATATTTTTGTTGCCAAAGCCCAGTGCTATTGCTCTTACGGCGACCTTCCCAAGAATCTTTGGGGTCTATAAAATAAGTATGGCTAATCACAATTAATAATGATGATATAAATATATATAAATAATGATGAAATATGAATAATGAAATAAATATATTTCAATTGAGTCTAGCCGCTAAACGCATTTCAGTACATTGGCGAAAGTCTCCGTTAGTCGCACAAGCTTGCTTTCTTTTAAAATAATCTTAATGACAATGAGGCTGAAGTTACCTAATTTAAGTTTTTGTTTGTTGGATCCTGATAATATAAGTTTTATAATTAATAATGAATATGTAAGTCAGCTCTTACTAATGGAGTTGTACAATATTATTCACAGTATGTATTTACAAATAGAAACGAACCATCGCAATCTTATTTGTAAATACAATACGAGACAAGTATGTGGCATTGTGGTATTTCAAAACAATAAATACGTTGACTCAAGATTATAAAACGTTTATTTCATAGACTTACGACATGCAGCATATATGGCCGTGGGGCGCCGGCAGTAGAATGTTGCCTCTCCTCTCTTACCCATGGATGCAGTAAGAATCTGCTAAGGGATACCTCCGGAAGATGGGCAGCAGCATCTTTCCGTGTTTTTTTTCACTACCCTATACTGCGCTCGCCAACCCGCCTGCCAAGCGTGGCGAGTATGGCATCAACCCCCTCATGACAACACAACAAAAAACCAGGCCCCGAGTCCCCGGCGGCCCCGCTAATCCTGGCTACGGTAGCAGTCACGGTAACGGCGGGGCTAGGGGTGCTAAGAATCCCCGGGAGACGATCGGCTACCAACCCCTACGACGACCACTGGCCCTGGTAACACACAACATCCGCACTTTGAGGACAGACGATAAGATTGTTGAGCTGGAAGAAGAAATTAGTAGATTACACTGGGACATTTTGGGGCTATCAGAAATCCGTAGAGAGGGCGAGGACACGATATCCCTTAAGTCCGGTAACCTACTATACTACCGGGAGGGCGACCAACAGTCCCAAGGTGGTGTCGGGTTTCTCGTTCACAAGTCACTCATTAACAACATTGTCACCATCGACAGTGTGTCGAGCAGGGTCGCGTACCTAACACTCAGAATATCTAAGCGATATTTGCTGAAGGTCGTTCAGGTATATGCGCCGACCTCGTCACACCCAGATGAAGAAGTAGAGTCTATGTATGAGGACATCAGTAGAGCCATACATACGAACAACACTCACTTCACTGTTGTAATGGGGGACTTCAATGCAAAGCTAGGCATGAGAAGCGATGATGAGTTGAGAGTGGGGCAATTTGGGTATGGGCAACGGAACCCCAGGGGACAGAGGCTTGCCGATTTTCTGGAGAAAGAAGGACTCTTTATGATGAATTCTTTCTTCCAGAAGCCGCCTCACAGGAAATGGACCTGGATGAGTCCCAATGGTTCTACGAGAAATGAGATTGATTTCATCCTGACCAACAAGAAACGAATATTCAATGATGTCTCTGTGATTCACAGGGTGAAAACCGGCAGTGATCACCGAATTGTAAGGGGCACATTGAATATGAACGTTAAACTTGAAAGGTCCCGTTTGATGAAATCTACGCTCCGACCCACTCGCGCACATATCCAAAACCTCGAGAGCTTTCAACTCGAACTCGCAAATCGCTTTGACTGTCTAGGAGTAGATGCATCGGTGGACGAGATCAATAACAGGTTCGTAGAAACCGTCCATACGGTGGGGTCCCAGTTCTTTAAGACCCCCCGTACTAATAGACCTCAGAAACTTTCTGATGACACCCTAAACCTCATGGCTGAACGACGTTCTTTGCGACTGCAGTCTCCCGATGATGCTCAGTCACATAGGCAGCTCAATAGACAAATTTGGAAATCCTTGCGGCACGATATTCGTACCTTTAATACAGCCAGTATTAAAGATACGATAGAGCGGAATAAAGGCTCCAAAGTGTTCGCGAGAGATAGTTCTATTGGGCAGAGCCAGATGACGAAGCTGAAGAGGGAAGATGGCAGCATAACGTCAAGTAAAGCAGAAGTGTTAAGGGAAGTCGAAAGGTTCTATGGACGGCTCTACGATTCGGTCACTAAACCTGTTTGCAGTGCGGCCAACGACCCAAGAGCTAAACTGACCCGACATTATACCGAGGATATCCCGGACATCAGCCTGTACGAGATCAGGATGGCCTTGAAACAGCTTAAGAACGACAAGGCGCCGGGTGAGGACGGAATCACTTCAGAGCTTCTGAAAGCGGGTGGATCACCGGTACTTAAAGTCCTTCAGAAGCTATTTAATTCCGCCTTGCTTGAAGGTACGACGCCGAAAGCATGGAACAAGGGCGTGGTGGTTCTGTTTTTCAAGAAAGGTGACAAAACCTTACTTAAGAATTACAGACCCATCTCGCTGTTGAGCCATGTTTATAAGCTGTTTTCAAGGGTCATCGCGAACCGTCTCGAACGCAGGTTTGATGACTTCCAGCCTCCCGAACAAGCCGGGTTCCGAAAAGGCTACAGTACCATAGACCACATACATACGCTGCGGCAAGTCATACAGAAGACCGAAGAGTATAACTTGCCGCTATGTCTTGCGTTTGTGGACTATGAGAAAGCCTTCGATTCGATCGAAACATGGGCGGTGCTTGAGTCTCTCCAACGATGCCGAATTGACTATCGGTACATCGAAGTGTTGAAGTGTTTGTATACAAACGCCACTATGTCAGTCCGAGTACAAGAACAGAGCTCGAAGGCGATTCCCTTAAAAAGAGGCGTAAGACAGGGAGACGTAATCTCTCCGAAACTGTTTACGACCGCTTTGGAAGATGCCTTCAAGCTCCTGGAATGGAAAGGGCTGGGCATCAATATTAACGGCGAATACATCACTCACCTTCGATTTGCCGACGATATTGTGGTCATGGCAAAGTCGATGGAAGAGCTCAGCACGATGCTCGAAGGCCTCAATCGAGTCTCCCAGCGGGTAGGCCTTAAAATGAACATGGACAAGACGAAAATCATGTCAAATGTCCATGTCGTGCCTGCCCCAGTTATGGTTGAGAACTCGGCTCTTGAAGTTGTCGACGCGTACGTATACCTAGGACAAACAGTCCAATTAGGTAGGTCTAACTTCGAGAAAGAGGTCAATCGTCGAATCCAACTCGGATGGGCAGCGTTTGGGAAACTTCGCAACGTCTTTTCGTCCAACATACCTCAGTGCCTTAAGACGAAAGTCTACAACCAGTGTGTGTTACCAGTGATGACATATGGAACCGAGACGTGGTCCTTCACTATTGGCCTTATGAACAAGCTCAGAGTCGCTCAACGAGCTATGGAGAGGGCTATGCTCGGGGTTTCTCTACGGGATCGAATCAGAAATGAGGAGATACGTAGAAGAACTCGGGTCACCGACATAGCCAAACGGATTAGCACGTTGAAGTGGCAATGGGCAGGCCATATAGCGCGCAGAACAGATGGCCGATGGGGCAGCAAAGTTCTCGAATGGAGGCCACGGATCGGCAAGCGCAGCGTAGGACGTCCACCTACAAGATGGGCAGACGACTTGGTGAGAACTGCTGGTCGGCGGTGGATGCAGACGGCTTCCAACCGCAGTACTTGGAGATCAATGAGGGAGGCCTTTGTCCAGCAGTGGACGTCCTACGGCTGAAATGATGATGATGATGATGACGACATACAGGAAATATTGTAGCTCAAAATATATTCGAATCGGATTCCTACACTTAAACTAAGAACAGTACTTTACAATCGGCTCAATGTAACCAAATTTACCCCAATGCAACGTCGATTTTAGTATATTTTGAGCGACAAGTAAAAATTACACAACATTAACAATAATAATTTGTCTAAACGTGAAATCATTTAAACAGCACACTCAAGCAGCACATTCAGAAACTGAATTTTCTGCGTTTGTCCCGTAAATGTTTAGTATCACTTAATCTTTTGGGGTTTAACACTGATTAGACAATTTAATACAAACCTCGGGGCATACTATAAGCCCCTTCAACAGACAGTCACTTTACAGCTTAAATTTTGCTAAATATTCAACATAACTAACTTTCCACTAAAACTTTAAACAACTTAACACGTAATTGTCGCTATACATTCCATTTCTCAAAACGTTATAAGAGTTAACGCCTAGTTAATACTGACCGATCCAAAACACAGTTATACACTTTTTGCTTAACTCTTTAGATTATAGAATCGCGACTTATAAAAGTAGGAAAGAGGCCACGACTTCGATTTTTTTAATTTATCACAAACTTTTCAATCACATTTCCTAATTTTTGCTAAAACAAAGAAAGTCAATTCCTTACTTCCCAATATTACTGTTCTATTTTATTGCTGGAAATAAGACTTAGGTAGTGGTCTTCCTAGGTCCTAGAAGTCTAGTGTGTATCTGATCCTGTGTAGATAAGACGACCTTGTATTTTCCAATCTTATTTATGTGCGCATCTTATAGTAGGTGAGTTATAGGCATATTATGCCGACACTAAGAAGAGTGATAAGAAGAATCCTTTCTATTTCTTTTAATAAAGTTGTCGACCTCATCACCCAGTGTGAACTAGCTTCTAAGATTATGTGTAAGATAAAGATCAAATATGTAGAGTAAATAGTTAGGGAAGGATTTAGCTTGATTACATTTCAATGATAAACAATTGGAGCTTATATTTAAACTTGAATACTACAATAGCACTATTAACGATAAGGGACGTTATATGTTTACGTAGGTCTGTATAGATGGGTCTATGGTTACAGAGCGGTCCGCTGGTCATAGACAATGACGGCGTCGGCGTCTAAGAACTGGCTGTGAGACTTGCTGAGGGCGATGATGGCGGCGTGCTCGCTTCGCATGCGGTTCTTGTACTTCTTACTGAGACTCACCTGGTACAACATAGTTAAAAATCTAAATCTTTATTGCAAAACATGTTGTTATTAAAGGTCTTATAATAAGTGTAGGTAAATGTTCAACATGAACCCTGCAACGGCACAGCAATCATCATCATCATGTCGCAAAACATCTGTAACTAACACACAATTTATTTTATCAACATAAAATATTAATACGAATGGGAACAGATTCAAATTATTAAAAGTAATATTCGATGTGAACAAAAACTTTTTTCAATTTAAGATTTGGGTATTGATATCTTCAGTAGCTTGAGGGTATCATCAGTCATCAAGTTTCTCAAACACATACTTACCTAACCATTTTCGTCCATCGAATTTTTGTCCTTCGAGCCGTATCAGAAACATAGAAATTATACGGCTCGAAGGATCAAAACTGGTTAGTTCATGGGATTTCACTTAGCTGACCGACTGGCGCACTGGCGAGGCGAGGGGTTCATCCGTAAAACTTAGCTGATCGCTGTGACGGCTGTCATTAAAATCCTGCTTATCAAGTTCTGAATTTTGTAACGTTATACATGGACCTGTGTCAACGTCATACTTTATGGGTGGGACTGTTCGAGTAGCGATATGCGATGCCGATGAGTCATCGTAACCAACATTATATTGTCATACTTTCAACATCGTCCCAACCTTATTCGTGTCACTTTGCATATGTCGCAAAGATCGAGTTAAGTTTTTTACAAACTATAGTACAGTACCAGGCGATAAATTTTGCACATCGACATTTGGAAAAAGACAATCGGCTATTTAATTCGGCTTCGTAGAGATACTTACAGTCCGCGGTATCTATTAAGAGCTGTATAAACAATTTTGATATGCTTCCTTTGATAATTCTTTGTATAAAATACAGCAATGGTGTAAGGGTGATGTGCAATACTTATCGCCGGGTAGTGTAATGATGAGATGAGCACCCCACGGCCGCTATTTATTAAAGCGCTTGAATATAATGTATAATGATTAGATTCTTTTGATAATTGTTAATTCACCGATGGTGTAAGGGCGATGTGCAATAGTTATCGGCGGGTAGTGTGATATGGTAACGCACCTTAGCGTACAGCTGCTGCAGGTCGTCCTCGGTGGACAGCGGGCGCGGCTTGGAGCGCAGGAAGGCCGGCAGCGAGCGCGTCTTCAGCGCGTCCAAGCCCGCGCCGTCCATCTCGTCCAGCACTGGAGGCGAGGGAGTGTAACATGGTAACGCACCTTAGCGTACAGCTGCTGCAGGTCGTCCTCGGTGGACAGCGGGCGCGGCTTGGGGCGCAGGAAGGCCGGCAGCGAGCGCGTCTTCAGCGCGTCCAAGCCCGCGCCGTCCATCTCGTCCAGCACTGGAGGCGAGGGAGTGTAACATGGTAACGCACCTTAGCGTACAGCTGCTGCAGGTCGTCCTCGGTGGACAGCGGGCGCGGCTTGGGGCGCAGGAAGGCCGGCAGCGAGCGCGTCTTCAGCGCGTCCAAGCCCGCGCCGTCCATCTCGTCCAGCACTGGAGGCGAGGGAGTGCATTACTACCTAATACACCATTCAAAATACACGTGAAAACGGGCTTAGTTCCAATTCGTTCCCAAGAAATTTTTGTCCAGGTCTTGAATGCGTCATAAAAATTGTGTGTCAGAAGTCCCTATCAATCCCGCTTGTGTAACACCTGTCTCGTAAGTGGGTGACACGCAGCCCGTGGCAGCCGTTGCTTATTATTGCTATTTATTTATTGCATGCCGCCGTGGGGTGCCGGCAGTAGAATGATACCCCTCCTCTCATGCCTGTAATACCTGGAACACAGGCCTCCCTCACGGGAGGCCTGTGTTCAGTAGTGGACGTATTACGGGCGAAATGATGAATATACCTAGCTATTTGTATATAAGTGTTTAAGATTGTTGACTGGTACCAAACGGCCGTTTTCCCAGTCTCCCAGCTCCCAGATATAGCTGAACTCATAACATGCGAGGATACTAACTACCACTGCTAGCGTACTGCACGCTGTGGTCGCGCGGCGCGGGCGCGCGGGGCGCGGGGGCGCGCGCGGCGTCGCCCGCGTAGCTCGCCGGCCGCGCGTGCCGCTGCACCTGCACCTGCACCTGCGACCGACACGATCAAACCTTTGAAAACTTATATAATTTACCTGTTTTATTTTTGTATTGTTATTTCATATTAGTATTTTAATTCTAGTCGAGGAAAGCTCTTGTGAAAGCTGTGACACCCTATAATTGGAGCACATTACATCTGTACATATTAGTTAGCTATACCTACAGTAGGTACATTAGTATGAAATATTAAATTGTATTTATAAAGTAAAAAACCATGTAAAAAAAACCTTTTTCTAATACTATTTAGTTTTGGGGTACGGGCTCACAGTTGCTTACACGCCACGTGATGTCACGCGACATTCGACTGTTATTTTTTTTATTTGAAACGTAACTAAATTATAAGTAAAAAAACTATAAATAATAAAATAAACATTTTCCATTAAAGTCTAATGTCAACTTAAAACGTGTTTACACAATTTACGTGATAAAAAAGCTTGTCGTGAGATTAGCCCTGTGTACCTTTGTACCTATTATACTTGATCTAATATTTTTTTTTTACAATGAACTACGAGTACCTGCTTAAATCTCACGACAAGCTTTTTTATCACATAAATTGTGTAAAGACGTTTTTAGTTGACATTAGACTTTAATGGAAAATGTTTATTTTATTATTTTTAGTAGGTACGTTTAAATAAAAGCTTGTTTGTTAAAAAGTTTTTTTTACTTATAATTTTTTTTACGATTTAGTAATCACTGGACAGTTCTTGTCTGTTCATCTCATGCCCTCCATGTTTGAATTAGAGTGATGTCTTATATTTTTTTGAGTAACTCTCAGCAAGCCCTTTCATTTGATATCCATATTGTAAAAGTGCATTAATAAAATAACTAGTCCGCCATTTTGGGTATTCTGCCATTATTGGGTATTATGGATTTAGAGTGACGTTATTTCATTTTTTCGAATGAGTCCGCCAACTTGAGTATACCACCATGTTGGATTCAGAGTATCGTTATTTTATTTTCGAATTAATCTCAAGCATTAAGCAAGCCCTTTTATTTGATACCCATATTGTAGGAGTCCATTAAAAATAACTAGTCCTTCATCTTGGGTGTTCCGCCATGTTGATTGGCTTGATATTAATAATCTTCATGTAAACTTGACGAAAACTAAAATGATGCAATTTCAATCAATTCGACGAAAACCACTAAAACTTGACATTCAATTTAATAATAATAAAATCGAAGAAGTTAATTCATTTAAATTTTTAGGAATACACTTAGACTCTAATATTACATGGCGAACACATATTGAAGCCGTATGTGCAAAACTCAATAGATATACATACATACGTTTTAAAAAGATTACGCGAGATCGCAACTATAGAAACGGCGCTTAATGCATATCATGGACATATAGGATCGGCTCTACAATACGGATTACTTTTATGGGGCAACAGTGTAGATTTCGATAGGGCATTTCGGGGCCAGAAAAATTGCGTTCGTTCTTTATGTGGAGCACATTTCTTGGAACCTTGTAAACCACTATTCAAAAGGTATCGTATACTTCCTCTACCATGCCTTTACATTAAACAAGCGGCGGAGTTAGTTAAACAGCATCCAGAACTTTTTAAGAAAAAATGTGACGTTCAAACTAGAAAAAAAAGAGAAGTTGTCAGCAACAGATTGCACAAACCAATTTACAAACTAGCGATGACACAGAAACAATCGTACTATATGACACTTAAAATATTCAACAATTTACCAGAGGACTTAAAAAAACTATCAGGAAATTTATTTAATATCCAGTTTAAAAAATGGCTTCTTAGTAAATGCTATTAATCTATAAATCAATATTTTAATTACAGGGACATAGAGGATTTTGAATATATATTGACATTGTTTTTATTATTATAATCAATTAATTAAATCATTTATTTTTGCATGAAATCTGTAAATTTAATTATCTTATGTGTAGTGTTACTCATAAGCCAAAATATTTGCATGCCTAGATAAGGTAGAATATAAGGGACATTTTAATTTTAAGACCAACGCTGTAACCTATATTCGTGCAAATAAACATCTTTAATCTTTGGATTCAGAGTGACGTCATTTTATTTTTTGAGTTATTCTCAGCAAGTTCTATCATTTGATACCCATCATAAAGGAGTACATTAAAAATAAGTAGTCCGCCATCTTGGGTGTTCCGCCATGTGGGATTCAGTGACTTCATTTAATTTTTTTGAGTTATTCTCAGCAAGCCCTTTCTTTTGATACCCATATTAAAGGAGTCCATTAAAAATAACTAGTCCGCCATCTTGAGTGTTCCACCATGTTGGATTCAGAGTGACGTCACATAGCTGATGCATCCAAAG
This sequence comes from Pasiphila rectangulata, assembly GCA_963082625.1. NCBI lineage: Eukaryota > Metazoa > Arthropoda > Insecta > Lepidoptera > Geometridae > Pasiphila > Pasiphila rectangulata. The sequence continues at coordinate 22,055,106 of OY720238.1, read as the reverse complement.
GAAACATGTATACAAAATTTCAGCTCAATTGGTTGAAGATAATTATCTGCTCCAAAATTGAGTTGCAAGATTCCGCGAACAAACATAGTTACATACCTACATACATACAGGGCAAGCTAAATAAAAGCTTGTAAAAAAGAAGAAATAGTTGGCCAATATTTTTAATAATTTACATGAAAAATTGTTCAAACCTTTGTTTGATGAACTTTTTTTGGACCTTGTTTTACAGTCAAAAATATAAGAAACTAGGGAAAAAATCGACCAAAGTCGGGTCGGAATCGCGCACAATGGGTTCTGTACCATTATTTAATCAAAATCACGTTTGTTGTATAGGAACCCCCCCTTAAATATTTATTTTATTCTGTTTTTAGTATTTGTTGTTATAGCGGCAACATAAATACATTGTCTGTGAAAATTTCAACTTTCTAGCTAGGTACCACAGTTCATGAGACAGACAGACGGACAGCTGAGTCTTAATAAAAGGGTCCCGTTTTTACCCTTTGGGTAAGGAACCCTATAAATGAAGTAGGTACCACATTTGAGATTTATCAGCATACCTCTGCATGTTTCAAAACCCGGTAGCTGTCTTGACTTGAATATGCTTGATTTTCCTTGATAACATAGTTCTCCTTGAGATATTGCTCATCTGAAAAATAAACAATTTTTGCAATGCTAATAAAATAGATCGAATTTAATTTGTGTAGGAATTAATTTTTAATTTACAAACCAAATGATTTGTGATGACGCGGCATTTGGCGGCAGTAACAAATAACGAGTAATAAAATAACGACGCCACAAATTCCCCCAACAAGCCAAGTTAACCAAACAATTATAATGCGACCCTGAAAACAATATTGAAAAGTTGTATTAGAATTCCACAGCTGATTCGTATGTATTGATTTTATGCACTTTACTTCTACCTGCAGAAACATTTCACTTTCCAAAAAGAAAGTGAATAGCGCTTCTATTTGATAGCCTATTATTATTATTATTTATTCCTAACATTGTAACAGGCTTTTGTTCACAGTTTCTACACTAAAAACTAAACATATTACAATACAAAAAATAATCAGAAAATTAAATAGGCCATGTATGCCATGATGTCCGTCCACTTTTTAAAACTTCGCGCCTGCGCAAACAGATTTTAATAACTCCGTTCAGAACTATAATAGACGAAACCAGCGATTTATTTCCAATTGATTTCTTTTAAGACCAAAAGAAATCTAATGTATTTGTAATGTATATCATACAATGAGCTGATTGATAATATTTTTCTGGCAGTATTCCTACTCAGTAACACATCCCGTTTACATCGCATTATTAAAACGCTGCGATTTATTAGATCAACAAATTTTTTTGTCAACCGATTTTTTTCTATTAAGTTATTGAGCGCCTTAAGCAATGTCTAACTTAACTGACTGTCAATGTCAATAACAGACGGCCGAAGGTCGGCTTCAACTTCAACCCTCAGAATTGTTTTTATGCTCAACCCCATTGGTTTATTTTGTCGAATAAACAGACGTTGGCAAAGTGGTGGAATATCTTTCCTGTCACACACGCCATTAAATAAAGAAGAAGAAGAAGGCTTCAATCAAAGGTGTTCTGTGCTCGGTACCTATAATCGAATCGGCTTGATGTTGAATATTGATTGGCGAATGCTACACGCTCGATATGTATCGCGATATTTAACGTGATATTTATCTAGTAATATTTTGGTATACTAGGTTAGGTACACATACGATACGAATCGCGTCAGTACGACGGTAAATTTCATTGAGTACCTACACTCGTACGTTTATTTATTTATTTATTTTTTAGAAAAGGATCGCCAACAGTTAACATATCAAAAATTACACTTAAACATTTATAGGGACACAGTCTGATATGTTAAACCAATTACAGGCAAACGCGACATTGGTAGGTTTAAATAGAATACAAAATTTTAAGACTTAAATATATACCTAGTATATTTTTAACAATACATCTACAATAGAAATGAAAAATCCAATCAAAATTTTGTCTCCGACGAAAAATTGCATATAATACATCTACAATATTACTTACATAACTAATAAAACAAAAATATCTTTAAAACAAGAAACAAGGTACCTAAGATCAAATAAAATGAAGAGAGAAAAAAATACAATGTACCTACAATTTAGTCTTTCCCTAAAATACGAGTGGAAGATTGCTGGTAATATTCCAGAACCATGCGTTTAAATCTATGAGCATTGTCGTTAAAAATATCGAGGTCATTGATCTTTTTGCTAAGCAGGTTACATAATCTAACAATTGGGGCTTGCAATCCTGTGTTGGTGTGACAAAAAGGAGTATGTAGTAGTTTAGTGGTTGCACTTCTAGGGATTCTAGTTGGGACAGCTAAGCCAATATTGTCAGTAATAGATATGCAATCTATTTTATTTTCTATTATTTTATGAAGGAATAAGAGTTCTACGCGACGACGACAGTATAAAGAGTCCATCTTGAAGTGATCCAATCTTAAGGGATAGGGCGTTTTATGGGATAGGTATACCAGGGGAGATAAAAGCAAGATGTCTTGTGAGTGATCGTTGAACACTTTCAATTCTTTGGGAGTGGACGCTATATTGAGGGTTCTATTCTAATATACTCCTGACGAGAGAATTGTACAAGAGGATTTTAGTTTTTGGCTTTTTGAAATCTTAAGTGTTACGTTTTTTTGAAACCTATTATTTATGCATTACGTTTCGTATTACAATAAATAAAGCTATGAGTGACACTTTAAATAAAGCTTGCGTTGCTATTATTACATTTCATTTATTTATTTTTAACCATAGGATCCTGAGAATATTTAGTTACGTTGTACATTGTAACAACATTGTAAATAAATTCATTCTATTTTATTTTTTTATTTATTTAACGTACAAAACACGTCACAACTTCTATAAACAATGAGGTTACCTAATGGTAAATTATAACTTGATTGTAACATAAACATAATAATATAGGTTGCTTTAATATAAATATAAATCGAGTAAATAGAGTTTTTTTACAAAAACAGGTTATTGAGATAAAACAGAAAATGGTTAAATAATTACGATTATGGTTACTAAAATTAGAATACATGCAATATTATTACTATTATTAGGTATAATAATAGTAAGCAATATACTAAGTGCTTGAACTCGAATTCTTTTCTTTGATATTGAAGTGGAGGACCTCTTTATTAATTTTAATAAACTGACCTAATCTTGGAACAAATACATAAGTCTTATTTTGAATATTATAATAACGATAGCATTGAAATGACGACGTATAAAACGAAAAAAATGGGCGAAATTTTGGTTTCAAGATAGAGAAAAATATACACATCTGAATTTATTTACTCAGATTCGGGAATACCAAGAAATGGATGATTGAAAATTATTTTCGCATACCCGATGCTCGCTTTGAACATCTGCTGGAGTTGATTACACCATACCTACTTGATTAAAAAAGATACATTAATGAGAAAGGTTATTACTGTTAGAGAAAAGAATGAATACTGACCTGACGCGATAAATATCGATTAGAGACTAGGCGCTCGATCGATCTGTATCTAGTATTTATCGACTATTCTAGATACAGATCGTGGATTTTTGGATTTCTAGAAATCGCGATCCGTATACACGTAGGTACACACTTGATAAATATCCTGGATTACGATCCAAATATCGCGTCGCGACACGATACATAATTATTATCGAGCGTGTTGTACGACTTGTACGTGTGTGTACAGTAGCATAATTATCATTCGATTCGATTCGTCAAGTCATTGATTGATGTGTTGTTTCCTCGACTTATTGAAACTGAAAGTAATTATTTATTTCCTTTCAACAAACATCTAAAGCAAATTAATATTACTGCTTGCTCGATAGAGCACAACTTTAGTATGTAGTGTGTTATCTAATAAAAATATGTATTGCGTGAAAGTAAACTTCCTTGAACGAACCTCACGTAATTTATTATTTTGCGCACTATCAATAGGTAGTATTAGAATATTTTTCCACAAATCACCACAACACATTAGAGGCCGGTCGAAGTGTGTCGCATTTGTTATGGAATTGTGAAAACTAAACAAGATTTGTTGTCACAAACAGATGTCAGCTGCTTGAGGCGGGCGGAGTTTATCGTTATTTGTTGACCCTTGTTGCCTGCAACATCCCTTCATTGTATCGTACGATAGCTGCATCGTCACTGGCGCGAAGTCAGCTCCGCAGTCCGCACTGACTGACTGACCGCGACCGCCCGCCGCCGTGATCCATTCGAAGTATGCGGTGACTCGCGAGCGGGCGTTGCTTCCGTGAATATCATAAATTATTTCGGGACGTATTAACATAAACAATTGCGTTACTAAGCAATTTGTAGAGAAATGAGTGCAAAAACTAGTTTCCTCATATTATTTACGTACAGTGTGCTAGCACAGAACTCCTTGGGATTGTCTCCAGTTGTCTTCAGTGAGTGTTATAATTTGATTTATAGTTATTTTTAACTTAACCTTTTATTTTTTTAACATGTTACAATATTCAGTATGGAATTAATTGAATTTAACTATTATAATGTTCATGAAAGATGCCATTCCTCATTTATCTAGTTAAAAAATTTACCAATGGTTTCAGTCTTTGTCTTTGTGGTTTAGTCTCAATTAAAATCTATTTCGCACAATCAATACTTTTAATATGGACCTATAGTTTTTAGTAAATTGACTTTTTTTGCTCAGTACCAGGTGATGGAGGGGCCCAGCTTGAAGCCAGATTGAACCGGTCATCTGTGGTCCACTACATCTGTGCCAAGACCTCCAACGATTACTTCAACATCTGGCTGAACCTTGAGCTGCTGGTGCCATTTGTGGTTGACTGCTGGGTTGATAACTTGAAGCTTGAGTATGACAATGTCACCCGCACCACTAGCAGCCCTGAAGGTGTTGATATCCGAGTCCCTGGGTGGGGTAACTCGGAGCCTGTGGAATGGCTAGACCCCTCTCATGATAAGACAGGCGCCTACTTCAATACCATAGCTGATTCTCTTGTGAAAGTCGGCTTTTCCAGGAATACATCCCTGAGAGGTGCACCTTATGACTTCAGGAAAGCACCAAGTAAGTTTTCCTCATAATTATTATGAGTAAATTAGTTCAGTGATAAGATATCTTCTTTAATCGTTATAGGTAAATGAACTCCTTTCAAGATAAAGTTATCAATAACTGCAAATTGCTTTTGCAAAATCAATTTTCTTAATTGATATTTTAAAACCTGTCATGTTAAACATGTCCAAGGAAAAATATGATGCTTAATTCTATTCAGGGCTCAATTTTTTTATTCCTGTTATAATCCCGTGACTAGATTCTACTAGAACAATATTAAAAGTGTTTCCTATCTTAATACCCTATTAGTTAACATTGCATCTCCAATTTTTTTAAAGCAGTTCTTGCCCGTATAATCCACACATAGCATATCTTTTCCTCTTAGTAAATAAACTGTGTTGGCCGAGGGTAAATACCATTTCTCCCATTGATATTGATTTTTGCAGTAATGCATTATACTTTCTTGAAAAATTGTTGTGCCCATTAAAACATACTTTATCCGTGAAGAAAAACATTGTGATAAAGCCTACGGGTAAATTAGTTTCAGATATATTGACCTAATGTTTCCACTGACAGTATTAGCGCTGGGCAAGCCTAATTCATCTACTTCACAATGTTCCACATACTGCAGCAACCTGTACAACATTGGTACAAGTTGCTGATGCTGTATAAATCATCTAAATTAGATGTGAAAGGCCAATTTAATTTTCTTCCATTCATTAGACTGCGTTAAATCGCATGGAGTGGAAGAAGGGAAGGGAGGCCTTTACCCTGCAGTGGGACACAAATAACTGAAAAACAATTAAATAATAATAATAATTAGACATTACTCCTTCCTTTTAGACATTTTTCTTCAACCTACATATCTACAGTGTGTAAATTGCTTAAAGGAACATAACTAAGCAAGCATTATTTAACTAAAACTCAAAAAAACTCTTTTGTTAGCTTCACCTGTATCAACGTAACGGAATCTTCGCACTTTGTTTTAACCCACTTTACGACATTAGCTTTAATTAAAACTGTGCATACTTATCAAGGACTGATAACAATACAATAATTCATTGTGTTTTTAGTTTTTCAACTATTATTATTTGTACTTATTCCTATTAAATATCGGGAATGTTCACGTACTTGTTAAATTGGCGGTGGGAAAGGATCGCGGACTGTCATCACCCTGAAGAAGGCCCTCGATAAGGGTTGAAACAGTTGGTGCCTCCACCAATTTAACAATTACGTGAACATTGCCGATATTTCATATGAATACGCTAATTTAGCGGGCGCAGCCCCCTATTATGCATAGCGCTGTCTGTCTGTGTATTTGACGATTACAACCGAACGCGTTGACCGATTTACATGAAACCTTTTTTGTTAGCACCGTCTTAATGAGAGAAGGGTACTGATTGATTTTGGTGACCAGTAGGTCTACTAGGGTCACAGGGACCGGAGTTATTGTGACCTCAAAAGGTCTCCAAAAAAAGTCTTTCAAATGGCCGAAAACGTCCAAAAATACAAAAATGCCATTTTTGACCCTTGGTGACCTTTTGAGGCCTTCGCCCCCTTTTCTGGTACCCCCATACCAGTGCTTGTTCACGATAGTTATTATAGAAAAATATTATTATTTGCTTACAGATGAGAATGTAGAGTTCTTCACCAAACTGAAGACCCTTATTGAAGACACATACACCGTCAACAATAAAAGCGCAGTGACGCTGATAGTGCACAGCATGGGCGGGCTCATGGCCATGCATTTCCTGAAGCTGCAGCCGCAGGCGTGGAAGGACCAGTACGTACGGAGGATGATCTCCCTCTCCACGCCGTGGGCCGGCTCTGTGAAGGCTGTCAAGGTTTTTGCTATTGGTAAGTTATCTATCTCCTCTCTTCTCTACTACGCACAGGACGTCCACAGCTGGACAAAGGCCTCGCTCATTCATAAATCATTTATTGCAAGAAATATGGTTACAATTATGATCTTAAAAGGGATAGTTTCACATATTTCACCAAAGTACATGGTATGCAAAATTACACAAAATAAATTAAGTTATTAGATGTCACTAGATAAGGATCACGATTCGATACGTCAATTAAATTAATTATTTAATACTTATTTAATGTCCATAAATTCCTTAATACTATAAAACGCTTTCTCAATAAGCCACAATTCATTGATCACTAAGTACTGATCATGAAGGGTTGTTGCCATACCGCGCTTGGCAGGCGGGTTAGCGAGCGCAGTATGTTGATACACGGAAAGACACTGCTGCCCATCTTCCGGAGTTATCTATCTTACTAAGCTGTTATTGCCATTATCCAACACTGGATAATGGCAATAACAGCAATTGGTATGGTCATAATGTGTAGTTTTAAAATAACAGGATTTTATTGCGTAACTCTTTTATTGGTCGCGATGTTTGGTCCATTCCTTGTTTGGTTACAACATGTTCGAAACGTCGGAAAAATAATGAAAGGTGTACGCGATAAAATCCTGTAATGTTTTGACAAATCGCGGAAGTTTAGCAAGCAATATGGTCATAAATTCTTCAACTTCAACAACTTTTACGTAGTAAGTTTTTTTATGAATTGGCTATCATTTTATAACATACACTCACGGTACGACTGGTTGACCAGTTTAAAGTCGCTCAGCGATGTATAGATAGATAGAAAATGCTTTAATGCACACCTTAAAACTAAACAAAATTAACATAAAGAGAAACACTAAACATAAAGTGACAATCGGCGGTCTTATCGCTAAAGAGCGGTATAAATAAATAAATATTGCTGGACAATTCACACAGAATCATCTAGCCCCAAGCTAAGCAGAGCTCGTGTTATGGGTACTAGATGACTAATACTTAATAGATTATACTACATAGATAGATGTTATTATATATAGAAAAACATCTAGAACACCCTGAACAAATATCTGCAGATCGTACAGACATTTGTCCCGAGGCGGGAATCGAACCCTCTTGCGTCGCAGGCGGACCTTTCCCCGCTGAGCCACATTGGTCGTCGTATAGAACCTGATATGCTCGGAGTCTGACGGATAAAATCCGCTACGAGGTTGTCCGACAAAGGACCAAAGTCTTCGACATAGCACATAGGATTAGCAATCTGAAGTGGCATTGGGCTACCTGACGTTAGCAGTTAATCATCATCATTCATCATATCAGCCATAAAACGTCCACTAATGAACAAAGGCCTCCCTCAAGGGTCTCCATGAGGGGTAGTTGCCATACTCACCACGCTTGGCAGGCGGGTTGGCGAGCGCAGTATGGGATGTTGATCTATGGAATGACGCTGCTGCCCATCTTTCGGAAGTATCCCTTAGCAGGCTCTTACTGCATCCACGGGCATGAGAGGAGGGGCAACATTCTACTGCGGGCGCCCCACGGCAGTTAGCAGTTAATGTGTTGTGAATCATTGTTAATAAAATCCAGAGTTCCGTCTGACTAAAAGAACTTGGTGACCCCCTTGTCCCGTTAGTATTTCTCACGCCATTCCTTTAGAACAGTCGATCCAACAGTCTTTGGACACCTGGTAACCGTTACCTAAGAACCGTAAAAATCTATGTTTCCAATAAAAGTCCAAGTACCGCGAGAGGAGACTGTTGGTGTTAGAAATATACACAATTATTATTTGTTTCGCAATGTTGTTATCACAGTCCACTGACGTAAGCACTTAAGGCGTCATAATTACTGTTAGGTAATTATTTTATTTCTATTATCCTCACGACAAACTGTTGACTGGATGGGTTATTTCATTAATGTTGCCTAGACGACATTTTAACACGTAAAGTGCAGTGAGGTGCAAACCTATTTGTTTTAATTATGGCTTAAGCATAACAAGATCTCGAACCTATAGGGTTTGATTTAAGATTGCCGTTACTATCACTGAAACCGCTCGTAAATTGAAGTCGTTTTCAATGTTTCTATTGGTTTAACGAGCAGTAGAGCTAACTTTTGAAAAAGTTAATCATTGCCGTGGGGTGCCGGCAGGAGAATGTTGCCCCTCCTCTCTTGCCCGTGGATGCAGTAAGGATTTGCCAAGGGATACCTTCGAAAGATGGGCAGCTGCGTCTTTCTGTGTATCAACATCCCATACTGCGCTCGCCAACCCGCCTACCAAGCGTGGTGAGTACGACATCAACCTTATATCAGTTCTTGGAGATCAATGAGGAAGGCCAGCTGTGGATGTCCTATGGCTGTGATGATGATGAGGATGAATCATGGTCAATATATATTTATGTGGGCTTTACTATTATTTATTTATTTTTACGGGAGAAGCCGGAGCACATTCGCTAGTAAATTAACATCTTAATCAAATTTAATAAGCACAGATAAAATAATAATGATAGTGAATTCATCTTCAAACAAAAATGCTATTAACGCGACATACTATTTCCTCGTTGATTGCAGGCAAGGGCACGATTTTGAGGTCAATATGTTTGTTGTTAAACAGCTTTTGAATATAACTATTTTGTTTTCGTGTCTATGCCGTTGACGTCATTCCCGCTATTACTGAATTCGCTGATTATTCTAAGCTATGTCGCAGGTTCAGAAAATGGTTAAAAATATTTATCATGATTTCTTTATCTTATTTAGTTTCTCGATATTTTAAGCAGTTACGCCACGGTCACGGAAAAAGAACACGGCAGGTTGATTACGTATCTAGCGACAGGTTTGCAACAGGCGCAAATTCGTGATCATCATGTCCTATCAAACGTCAATTTTGATTTAGTTAGGTGTTGTTGTATATTCATCGCAAAGTTAATTCACGAATTGACGTCTGACAGCGATGATTGCGATATTTACGCCTGTTGTAAACCTGTCGCGAGATACGTAATCAGTCTGCGAATGAGCGTTATCTGATGACCATCCAGCAAAACGATGTTTATAGTGTTCACTATCCATGGTGTGTGTAGTGACCAGGGTCGAAAGACCGGCGGGGTGATTACGTAACTCGCGACAGGTTTTGCGACAGGCAATCGACAGCAATATTGCTGTCAAATGTCAATTCCTTGCTGTTCTCTAATACAAAATTGACATTTGACAGCAATATTGCTGTCAATTGCCTGTCGACAAACCTGTCGCGAGATACGTAATCACCCTGCCGATCACTCTCAGTAGATTCAGTCAACGGATCCAGTCAGTTTTCCTTTTAGAAAACTCACTAGATCCAGTATTTATCGCTGTTCGAAATACTGGATCTTGTGAGTTCTTATTTGTTTGTACTCTCAGTAGATCCAGTTTCGAAATTTACAAAAAATTTTAACTGTCAGGTAACTTTTGAAACTTAGGTGCAAGGAAGAAGCGTGCGCCAGTCAAGATAAGTTGTTTTTCAATACGGTGTGATTGGCTTTCTAGATAAGTTGGTTACATTACTACCACTTGATCGTTTTGCGTGCATCGCTAACTTTTACATTACCTAACTCCAACTGACACATTTTCATACGCAATAGGGTGTTGTTTACTTGACTGCTTGTATGCGCACATAGACGATGATTGTGCTATAGAGTTTAATATTACACAATTGTATTTTCGCTTTCGCGATTATGACAGCATTGATATCTAAATATTTTCATTTAAATTCTATACCTAAATGCATCGTTTAGTTATAGATAGTTAGTTTAGGAAATTGAACCTACAAATTGTTAATCTGATCCAGCTTTGAAACAATGAAACATGTCGAAGTAAAACGGTGGGATATGTCTTAATTCGAACGTTAGTCTATTAAATAAAACCTTTGTTAATTATTATTATTAGCCATTAGTGTCCCACTGCTGGGCAAAAGGCCTCCCCCATTTCCTCCAGATATCTCGATCCTGAGCTACGCTGGTCCAGTCCTCCAGAAAATCATTGAGCTCGTCCCGCCATCTCCGTCTTGGTCTACCGCGTCGCCTTCTCGCCGGGCCTGGGTGCCACTCCGTGGCGACCTTTGACCACAGCTCACATGGCATGCGGCAGACATGGCCAGCCCAATTCCACTTAAGCCTCGCGGCCTTTTGAGCTACATCTGCGATTTTGGTGCGAGAGCGCAGTTCGGTGTTCCGGATTCTATCCGTTCGTCTGACACCCAGGATGCTGCGGTTCTGGGCAAACCTTGATCTTCTTCTTCAGTTTCCTTTTGAGGGATAATGGTAAGTCAGGGTTCTTCATTAAATCTCCCTCAGCCCAATAGCTTCTCCAGGCATTTTTGGTTCGCCGAGCGATCGCCTTATCTTGCCTGGATTTGAAGGAAACTATTTGACCAAGGTTATATGATATAATATTTCACATAAAGCAATTTTTCGCCGTGTACTTTGGTCTCAACGCCATTGGTCATGAGCATGGTCTTAGTACGGTTCATTGTCAGTCCAATTTCAAGGCTGCAAGCCTCTAGAACTACTTAATGCTGAGATCTTGAAGCATTATCTGTAACTTGGAGGCTAAAGAAGAAAACAGTTCGATGTCATCGGCGAAGCGAAGGTTCGTTACCTTTACATCGCCGATGTCAACACCTCTCCCTTCCCGGCCGGCCGCTAGTAGCTTTCGAAACATGAACTCAAGTGTGCTGTTGTTTGGGGATAACGGGTCACCTTGCTTCACACCTCTCGCTATTTTGAAAGGTGGACCAACTGAATCTAATTTAATTGAGGTTGTGCTGTTTGAATAAATATTTCTAATAAGATTAATGTATGTGGGATCAATATGTTGGTTATGAAGGGCATTAAATATAAAAGAATATACATGTGTGTGTTGTGTTAAGGATACTGTCGAAGGCTTTCGTATAGTCTAAAAAAACCTTACAAATATAAATAACATTTTATTTTCCCTTGCGACCTTATTACCTAGTTTAATGTGTTACATGATGCATCACGCTCTTGACGCACTTAACAATTCGATGACAAGACTGTTTCATTGTAAATCAGTTCAATTGCAATATGATTGACCCCGAATAAGATATGCGCACGGTGCACGAATTGAGCACGGTGGCGATTAGTAGGCTGAGGCCCAGATACCCATTTAAATAATAAATAACGCTAGACATTATACACATCGTGACATTAAACATGCCGTGGGGTGCCGGCAGTAGAATGTAACCCCTCCTCTTATAACCATGGATGCAGTGAGAGCCTGCTAAGAGATACCACCGAAAGATGAGTGGCGTCTTTCCGTGTATCAACATCCCGTACTGCGCTCGCCAACCCAAGCGTGGTGAGTATGGCAACACTATTAATGCATAAAATAATAGAAAAAAGCAAGAGAAAACATATTGGTACGAGCTGGGGATTCGGGATTAAATAATGTAGCCCAATTCAATCAAAATTAACACTAATCACAGATCACACCAATAAGAATCTTACAGCAGATTCTCACTAGAACACTTCACTGAACGCCACTGATCACCATTATAAAACTTGTTCACTGAACACTATAGCACTTGTACACTAGTCACCGATCACTGTATTCTCTTTGAAGTCACTCGGATATATCGCACTGTTCACTTCCGTAGTCAAATCAAGACTCGGCAAACACGCTCACGTATTTATATCGCATATAAAGAAGATTCTAGTCGCCGAAGTTATTTAGAAACACACACAATAGAGACAGGACAACAAAAGACACTTAAACAACTTTTTACAACTTTATCTACAACCCGCACTATTGTTTCAAAACCGGTTTGTCTAGAAACTTCACGTGTTTGTGTCGAAAACAATAGGGAGACCTTTGGACTCTTTCGGCCGCTCGCACACCGGTCCTTTCTGGATCTTTCGCCAACTTACTAGTTTGCGTTTGCGCACGGCGCAACAATATGTACAAATTTGTGGCCGCATTGCTCAAAGCAATTTCTTCCAGGCAACCTACAAGGAAAAACAAATGATGTTGCCGTAGATGCATAAATCACCTATAACATAGATGTAACCTTGTGTTGCGACCAATGGCATATGTATCACTTCCAGGCGACGACCTCGGCTCGCTCATGCTGCGCGAGTCCGTGATGCGGTCGCAGCAGATCACGTGTCCGTCGCTGGCGTGGCTGCTGCCCTCCCCTCTCTTCTGGAAGCCCACCGAGGTGCTGGTGCGCACGGACAAGTTCAACTATACCATACAGCATTTGGAGCAGCTGTTCAAGTGAGTTTCTAGAGAGAGCTTTGTTAACTTTCGCGATCAATACACATAATTTTAAACTGTTTTACGGGACTTTATCGCGTGATTACCTTGTTTTATTATTTCTGCTCGCGAGGGTAGCTCCAGTCCACCCGTGCCCACGAGGGCAGCAGGGCACTCGAAACGTCGGGAAATAATACAAAAAGGTAATTAAATTACGCGATAAATTACCGTTAAACCGTTTAAAATGATTTCTAGAGAGAGTATCTACCGCGGCGTTCCGAGATCGACACCTGGTTCTCTAATTCTAACGAAGATCAGGTCTGACGTCCCGCCTTGAGGTGTATTGTGCATTGTTCCCCTCATGCTACCAGCTACCAGGACAGCGAACTCGTTTCACATTTTGGAATGACAACGGCAAGAAGGTCTGTTGGATTTCCGAACCTGTAATGTTGCTTGAACGTATAACTTTGTGGGGCCCTCCAAGGACGAATCGAGTTCACACGACTTATACTATAGGTCGTGGGGTACAGTAGAATGTTACCTCTCCTCTCATGCCCGTGGATGCAGTAAGAGCCTGCTAAGGGATACCCCCGGAAGATGGGCAGCAGCGTCTTTCCGTGATTTAAAATCCTGTTCTGCGCTCGCCAACCCGCCTGCCAAGCGTGATGAGGCAACTACCCCTCTTGGAGATCATGAAGAAAGCCTGTGTTCAGTAGTGGACGTTTTACGTCTGAAATGATGATGATACTTATAGGAGTGACATGAACAAGCCAGCGCCAGGGAAAATATGAAGGAGGTGCCTTTCGGGGTAGTGTCACGGGGAACTGAATTGAATTGAAATTATAGTGGCTTGGCATCATTTGAAATATTACGGCTCTAACCACGTACCTAACTTATTATCATCTTGCTGACGTTTCGTAGACCAGTTCTCGTCTCGGAGGCGGCCACGAACGGTGCTGATGAAGAAGCGCCTCTAAATGGTAAGGTAAAAGCCGTAATATTTGCATTAAAAGATAAAAATCATTTATTCAGACACAAAAGGCATTTAAATTCGAATGAAACTATGACACAATAGAAGCTTTACAACTGTGTGGCAGTGTCAAATAAGTGGCAGAGTCATTAAATCTATACTAATATTATAAAGTAACGAAAACTAAAAACTACTTGACCGATTTTCTAAGTTCTCTCACCATTAGAATGCTACATTATCCCTGAGTGACATAGGCTATATTTTATTCTCGTATTCCTACGGGAACGGGAACTGCGCGGGTGAAACCGCGGCTAGTGTACAGTACACTTCAACGCGGGAGGTCAGTGCAGATCTGGTTTCTCTCACCTGACCTGTTGATACATTTCCAGCGACATGGAGCTGCCGAACGCGTGGGAGATGCGCAAAGACGTGGAAAAGTACACGAGGGACTTCCCGGCGCCCGGCGTCGAGCTGCACTGCGTCTACGGATACAACATCTCCACGGTGGAGCGGTGAGTACACGAGGGACTCCCCGGCGCCCGGCGTCGAGCTGCACTGCGTCTACGGATACAACATCTCCACGGTGGAGCGGTGAGTACACGAGGGACTCCCCGGCGTCGAGCTGCACTGCGTCTACGGATACAACATCTCCACGGTGGAGCGGTGAGTACACGAGGGACTCCCCGGCGCCCGGCGTCGAGCTGCACTGCGTCTACGGATACAACATCTCCACGGTGGAGCGGTGAGTACACGAGGGACTCCCCGGCGCCCGGCGTCGAGCTGCACTGCGTCTACGGATACAACATCTCCACGGTGGAGCGGTGAGTACACGAGGGACTCCCCGGCGCCCGGCGTCGAGCTGCACTGCGTCTACGGATACAACATCTCCACGGTGGAGCGGTGAGTACACGAGGGACTCCCCGGCGCCCGGCGTCGAGCTGCACTGCATCTACGGATACAACATCTCCACGGTGGAGCGGTGAGTACACGAGGGACTCCCCGGCGTCGAGCTGCACTGCGTCTACGGATACAACATCTCCACGGTGGAGCGGTGAGTACACGAGGGACTCCCCGGCGCCCGGCGTCGAGCTGCACTGCGTCTACGGATACAACATCTCCACGGTGGAGCGGTGAGTACACGAGGGACTCCCCGGCGCCCGGCGTCGAGCTGCACTGCGTCTACGGATACAACATCTCCACGGTGGAGCGGTGAGTACACGAGGGACTCCCCGGCGCCCGGCGTCGAGCTGCACTGCGTCTACGGATACAACATCTCCACGGTGGAGCGGTGAGTACACGAGGGACTCCCCGGCGTCGAGCTGCACTGCGTCTACGGATACAACATCTCCACGGTGGAGCGGTGAGTACACGAGGGACTCCCCGGCGCCCGGCGTCGAGCTGCACTGCGTCTACGGATACAACATCTCCACGGGTGGAGCGGTGAGTACACGAGGGACTCCCCGGCGCCCGGCGTCGAGCTGCACTGCGTCTACGGATACAACATCTCCACGGTGGAGCGGTGAGTACACGAGGGACTCCCCGGCGCCCGGCGTCGAGCTGCACTGCGTCTACGGATACAACATCTCCACGGTGGAGCGGTGAGTACACGAGGGACTCCCCGGCGCCCGGCGTCGAGCTGCACTGCGTCTACGGATACAACATCTCCAAGGTGGAGCGGTGAGTACACGAGGGACTCCCCGGCGCCCGGCGTCGAGCTGCACTGCGTCTACGGATACAACATCTCCACGGTGGAGCGGTGAGTACACGAGGGACTCCCCGGCGCCCGGCGTCGAGCTGCACTGCGTCTACGGATACAACATCTCCACGGTGGAGCGGTGAGTACACGAGGGACTCCCCGGCGCCCGGCGTCGAGCTGCACTGCGTCTACGGATACAACATCTCCACGGTGGAGCGGTGAGTACACGAGGGACTCCCCGGCGCCCGGCGTCGAGCTGCACTGCGTCTACGGATACAACATCTCCACGGTGGAGCGGTGAGTACACGAGGGACTCCCCGGCGCCCGGCGTCGAGCTGCACTGCGTCTACGGATACAACATCTCCACGGTGGAGCGGTGAGTACACGAGGGACTCCCCGGCGCCCGGCGTCGAGCTGCACTGCGTCTACGGATACAACATCTCCACGGTGGAGCGGTGAGTACACGAGGGACTCCCCGGCGCCCGGCGTCGAGCTGCACTGCATCTACGGATACAACATCTCCACGGTGGAGCGGTGAGTACACGAGGGACTCCCCGGCGTCGAGCTGCACTGCGTCTACGGATACAACATCTCCACGGTGGAGCGGTGAGTACACGAGGGACTCCCCGGCGCCCGGCGTCGAGCTGCACTGCGTCTACGGATACAACATCTCCACGGTGGAGCGGTGAGTACACGAGGGACTCCCCGGCGCCCGGCGTCGAGCTGCACTGCGTCTACGGATACAACATCTCCACGGTGGAGCGGTGAGTACACGAGGGACTCCCCGGCGCCCGGCGTCGAGCTGCACTGCGTCTACGGATACAACATCTCCACGGTGGAGCGGTGAGTACACGAGGGACTCCCCGGCGTCGAGCTGCACTGCGTCTACGGATACAACATCTCCACGGTGGAGCGGTGAGTACACGAGGGACTCCCCGGCGCCCGGCGTCGAGCTGCACTGCGTCTACGGATACAACATCTCCACGGGTGGAGCGGTGAGTACACGAGGGACTCCCCGGCGCCCGGCGTCGAGCTGCACTGCGTCTACGGATACAACATCTCCACGGTGGAGCGGTGAGTACACGAGGGACTCCCCGGCGCCCGGCGTCGAGCTGCACTGCGTCTACGGATACAACATCTCCACGGTGGAGCGGTGAGTACACGAGGGACTCCCCGGCGCCCGGCGTCGAGCTGCACTGCGTCTACGGATACAACATCTCCAAGGTGGAGCGGTGAGTACACGAGGGACTCCCCGGCGCCCGGCGTCGAGCTGCACTGCGTCTACGGATACAACATCTCCACGGTGGAGCGGTGAGTACACGAGGGACTCCCCGGCGCCCGGCGTCGAGCTGCACTGCGTCTACGGATACAACATCTCCACGGTGGAGCGGTGAGTACACGAGGGACTCCCCGGCGCCCGGCGTCGAGCTGCACTGCGTCTACGGATACAACATCTCCACGGTGGAGCGGTGAGTACACGAGGGACTCCCCGGCGCCCGGCGTCGAGCTGCACTGCGTCTACGGATACAACATCTCCACGGTGGAGCGGTGAGTACACGAGGGACTCCCCGGCGTCGAGCTGCACTGCGTCTACGGATACAACATCTCCACGGTGGAGCGGTGAGTACACGAGGGACTCCCCGGCGCCCGGCGTCGAGCTGCACTGCGTCTACGGATACAACATCTCCACGGGTGGAGCGGTGAGTACACGAGGGACTCCCCGGCGCCCGGCGTCGAGCTGCACTGCGTCTACGGATACAACATCTCCACGGTGGAGCGGTGAGTACACGAGGGACTCCCCGGCGCCCGGCGTCGAGCTGCACTGCGTCTACGGATACAACATCTCCACGGTGGAGCGGTGAGTACACGAGGGACTCCCCGGCGCCCGGCGTCGAGCTGCACTGCGTCTACGGATACAACATCTCCAAGGTGGAGCGGTGAGTACACGAGGGACTCCCCGGCGCCCGGCGTCGAGCTGCACTGCGTCTACGGATACAACATCTCCACGGTGGAGCGGTGAGTACACGAGGGACTCCCCGGCGCCCGGCGTCGAGCTGCACTGCGTCTACGGATACAACATCTCCACGGTGGAGCGGTGAGTACACGAGGGACTCCCCGGCGCCCGGCGTCGAGCTGCACTGCGTCTACGGATACAACATCTCCACGGTGGAGCGGTGAGTACACGAGGGACTCCCCGGCGCCCGGCGTCGAGCTGCACTGCGTCTACGGATACAACATCTCCACGGTGGAGCGGTGAGTACACGAGGGACTCCCCGGCGCCCGGCGTCGAGCTGCACTGCGTCTACGGATACAACATCTCCACGGTGGAGCGGTGAGTACACGAGGGACTCCCCGGCGCCCGGCGTCGAGCTGCACTGCGTCTACGGATACAACATCTCCACGGTGGAGCGGTGAGTACACGAGGGACTCCCCGGCGCCCGGCGTCGAGCTGCACTGCGTCTACGGATACAACATCTCCACGGTGGAGCGGTGAGTACACGAGGGACTCCCCGGCGCCCGGCGTCGAGCTGCACTGCGTCTACGGATACAACATCTCCACGGTGGAGCGGTGGGTACACGAGGGACTCCCCGGCGTCGAGCTGCACTGCGTCTACGGATACAACATCTCCACGGTGGAGCGGTGAGTACACGAGGGACTCCCCGGCGCCCGGCGTCGAGCTGCACTGCGTCTACGGATACAACATCTCCACGGTGGAGCGGTGAGTACACGAGGGACTCCCCGGCGCCCGGCGTCGAGCTGCACTGCGTCTATACAACATCTCCACGGTGGAGCGGTGAGTGCCGCTCCAAACACAATACGTGTTTATTCAATACTCCAAAAAGAAAGAGAATGTTACGCCTCCTCTCATGCCCGTGGATGCAGTAAGAGCCTGCTAAGGGATACCTCCGGAAGATGGGCAGCAGCGTCTTCAACTACCTCTCATGGAGATTCATGAGGGTGGCTTGTGTTCAGCAATGGACGTTTTACGGCTGAAATGAATATAAATGATATGTGACCGTGTTCCAGGCTGGACTACAAGCCCGGCACGTGGCTGGACGGGTACCCGGCGCTGGCGGGCGGCGACGGCGACGGCACCGTCAACCTGCGCTCGCTGTCCGCCTGCGAGCACTGGAGGAAGCCGCGCTGGCGCAAGGCTAATGGAGGTAATAGCTGCGTGCCTGGCCCTAGGGCGCTGGCGGGCGGCGACGGCACCGTCAACCTGCGCTCGCTGTCCGCCTGCGAGCACTGGAGGAAGCCGCGCTGGCGCAAGGCTAATGGAGGTAATAGCTGCGTGCCTGGCCCTAGGGCGCTGGCGGGCGGCGACGGCACCGTCAACCTGCGCTCGCTGTCCGCCTGCGAGCACTGGAGGAAGCCGCGCTGGCGCAAGGCTAATGGAGGTAATAGCTGCGTGCCTGGCCCTAGGGCGCTGGCGGGCGGCGACGGCACCGTCAACCTGCGCTCGCTGTCCGCCTGCGAGCACTGGAGGAAGCCGCGCTGGCGCAAGGCTAATGGAGGTAATAGCTGCGTGCCTGGCCCTAGGGCGCTGGCGGGCGGCGACGGCACCGTCAACCTGCGCTCGCTGTCCGCCTGCGAGCACTGGAGGAAGCCGCGCTGGCGCAAGGCTAATGGAGGTAATAGCTGCGTGCCTGGCCCTAGGGCGCTGGCGGGCGGCGACGGCACCGTCAACCTGCGCTCGCTGTCCGCCTGCGAGCACTGGAGGAAGCCGCGCTGGCGCAAGGCTAATGGAGGTAATAGCTGCGTGCCTGGCCCTAGGGCGCTGGCGGGCGGCGACGGCACCGTCAACCTGCGCTCGCTGTCCGCCTGCGAGCACTGGAGGAAGCCGCGCTGGCGCAAGGCTAATGGAGGTAATAGCTGCGTGCCTGGCCCTAGGGCGCTGGCGGGCGGCGACGGCACCGTCAACCTGCGCTCGCTGTCCGCCTGCGAGCACTGGAGGAAGCCGCGCTGGCGCAAGGCTAATGGAGGTAATAGCTGCGTGCCTGGCCCTAGGGCGCTGGCGGGCGGCGACGGCACCGTCAACCTGCGCTCGCTGTCCGCCTGCGAGCACTGGAGGAAGCCGCGCTGGCGCAAGGCTAATGGAGGTAATAGCTGCGTGCCTGGCCCTAGGGCGCTGGCGGGCGGCGACGGCACCGTCAACCTGCGCTCGCTGTTCGCCTGCGAGCACTGGAGGAAGCCGCGCTGGCGCAAGGCTAATGGAGGTAATAGCTGCGTGCCTGGCCCTAGGGCGCTGGCAGTAGGTGGCCTCTTATTCTTCTTCTATGGCTTTTGTGTTTGGTTTTACACAATTCTGCCAGTGCCAAGTAACATTGTAATAGGGTTAATTTTATCGTTTTTGCATTCCCTCTTCGCGTGAATGCAGTAACGTCTGCCGAGGGATACCTCCGGATGATGGGCAGCAGCGTATTCCAGTTTATCAACGTCCCGTACAGCGGTTGCCGACCCGCCTGCTACGCGTGGCGAGTATGGAAGCAGCCACCTCGCCACCTTGCCACCTTGCAGATATGGATGAGGGAGGCCTATGTCCAGCAGTGGATGTGGACACTTGTCTATTATTGTCTTCGTATGCGTTACACTCTTGACAGAGTGGTCGTGGTATCAGGTGTCGTTACTCGCTTAACAACTCTGCACCAGTCCTCTGATGGAGGCTTTTCAAGTGAGTTCTAGCAGAGGACCGTCCCTTATAGATAGACTCATTGCTGTGTCAATGAGTCAAATCTCCTTTTCGTTCGCATTTTCTTCAGTTAGCCTTCTCACTAGGTCGGTATGGTAACAGTGACTTATTTGCATTCATTTCAGGCAAGGCGATAAAATCCGTGCCCCTTGCGAACGCGGAACATCTCAAGATTTTACATGACCCGAGGGTTCTCGAATACATCGACCTCGTTATGAAGAATTGAGCATTTACTGCATTAAGCCTTAGTGTAGTAAAGAGGTGTGAAAGAGGCAATGACTGCAGATTTGGAGGAATACATCGATGAGAAAATATTTTGTGCTTTAACGTAAGAGGCCGTACAAAGAAAAGTGCCCTATAACATGTTTGTAGCTAATTTAATTGATTCAGGCGTGACTTTGCGGAAATCCAATTTATTACCTAAATGAGCAACAAACAAATAACAGATTTGTTACTAAATATTTGCTGCTCATTTAGATAATATGTTTATAACTGGCACTATCCATGAACTGACCCATTTTCAGTAAAAAGTTTAAAGTATTTCCTGCTGAACCTAACAGATGGAGCTGGCGAGGGGAGCTAGAAAGGTAACAATTATTATGTCATTGTCAATCGTATTTGCCCACAATTAGAATTTTTAAAGGTTGTGTTTTGGTGAATAAAAAAAATGGCCGCCAAGATGGCCAGCCAAATAACATAAGAATTTATAAATTATCAAGTTAATTGAATGAATTGTGTAAAACCAAACACAAAAAGCCAAGACAACTGTTACTAACGCCATCTACTTGGTTCTGCGGAACTATTTAAGACGTTTTTCCTTTTTAATGAAAACAGTCTTTGTTTTAGGGTAACTAATTTGTTTTTGTGATACGGTCTCAATAGTTTAGCTGAGTTATGAGACAAGCAGGGTTTATTTATAGGTGCAGAAAAAGATTGATGTTAGATGCTTTTAAGGCAAATTTCCCTTTTATAGTCTGAAAAATATGCTTCCTTAATAAAAAAAGCTTTCCCTTGCTTTCGTAGCTTAGGTCGAAATCACGTGTCCGCTAGGCAACATATTCCTGTGTAGTCTTTTTTAAACTTTCGCGATCACGACACATTATTAACACATATTTAACCGGGTATTTATGACGTACGCGATTCTGTTTAGTTTTGTTTTTAGTTTCTCTGGCAGACGGCTAAAACAATTTAAAATATATCTAATATTCGTCATTATTACCATCGACCTGTATTAGTCCACTGCTGGACATAGGCCTCCCCAAATATACGTCTTCGTCTTCGGCTTGCCGCATCCAGCGTCTGCCAGCGACTGTTCGCAAATCATTACTCGCTGGTGGGCTTCCCACAATTTGTTTGCCGAGTCGCGGTCTCCACTCAAGAACTCGTTAACCGCATTTGTTATTGGTTCTTCGACAAATATTGGTTGTTATCGGTTCTTCGACAGATATGGCCAGCACACTTATTCAGCTTGCTAATCCTATGTGCTATGTCGACTTTGGTTCCCAGTCGGTTAACCTCGTTGCGGATTTTATCCTTCATCTATTGTTATTTTATGATAAATATTCCTCACTCAACAAATCTCATAGTCATGTCATATAGTCGCGCAAGCGAGAAAGTATCTCACAGCGAATATTGTTGCCTCCTCACTCTAGTTTTATCTTAGATGAAGAATCAAAATCTAGTAGATTACATATTCTGTAGGTAGTGGTTTAAAAAGATAATTATTTTTAAGTGAAAATAAAGTTACCGTTCTAGTTTAGTCGCTCATGAATTTTAGTGCTATGTTTTTTATTGTTGTAACTAAAATCAATGATGAAATGACATTTTTCGACGTCAATAAATATCGACTGGTGTTTTATAAATGGAATGCTCTCTAATTAGATTAGAAAAATTATAACAATTCTAATATTTTAGATTCAATGAACAGTTAACTTTGCTCTCAGATTTTTCATACATTTTTTTTCTCTTATTATTAAATAATTTATTCGACTTATTTTTTTATTACTTAAGTAACAAAGCCAGATCTAGGCTGTGATAATTTATTTATATACTTATACATGGTTACTTGTGCAACACTTTCAAAAAAATCAAACTCTGTAGCATATTTTCCAAAATTATTTACATATTAGAAATTATCTCTTAGTACCTACGAACAAATTAATATAAATCTTATGTACGCTGCTTTATTTACTCATTTTCACCTATGTTATTCTGGTTTAGCTGTAGCATATCTGTCATTTTGTCAATGTCAGTATTTTATGTACCTATCCTTAGAAAATGCTACGCATTGTAACCATCATTGTCGTCTCTCTATAATATTATTATTATAAGCCTATCTGATCCCACTGCTGGGATAATAAAAAGCGTTCGCAGGTTATTTACACTAATTATTCAAAGATGCTATTTATTTTAGAAGAATACATAAGTTCTACTTCAAATTTAATATTTTTTATGTTGAAGGTAGTGTTGAGTTGTATTACTCATGAAATAGAAGAAATAAATAATTTGAAATGTTAAGAACTTGCCATTCTTTTATTTAGTCCCTACTTATATCTTTTTATTTTACACTGTAACAAGAGTGGTTGCTGATGATCTGTGTCACTAACGTGTCTGTACTTAACCAGATATTTGTAACTAATAATTGAAGAGCGAGATCCTCTAAGACAGGTATTTTTTATACTTAAAAGAGGGTCCCAAACCCATGAAATGTATTTTTTAGTTTAAGTTACAGAAATAAAAATATTTGTTCGAATTAAATATTCGATGGAGGCGGACGATCTAGTCAAGGTTGCCGGACAGTGAATGAGACTTGCACAGGACCGCACTAATAGTCGGTATTTACCACAGATAATATAATACACTAGTAGTATTTACCAAGAATTTAAAACGAATTACCTTTTGAGCGCCATAGTCACCTATACATGACAAGCACTTGCGGGTCCTCAGCGCCAACGACGTCTATAGTTGACAAAAAACCCGGCCTACAAAAATATTAAATAAAGATATTAAAAAACTATTACTGGTATTTTAAGTCTACATTTCCCAAATAAGAATATCTCAGCTATATCTGAGTATAAAAAACAAGTCTCTTAGAGCTACCAATACTGAGAGATATTGAAATAAAAATAATAGATTTTTATCCAAGCAAATACTATGCCCAGAGCGCCAAAGTCGTCTATAGTTGACCACTAGTGATGTGATACAGGAGGCATAGATTCATTGAAAATTATTCAAAATTCGATTTAAACGTATTGGGTGGAATAATTCTTTAAAAATGTATTCTCGCCCAGCGGGTGTGCTGGCTATGATAGTTCATATAGGTTTTCATGGAAATACGCAAATGGGAGTTTCAAGATCAAGAGGCCAGGTGAAGATGGAATCAGTTTCGTGCTAATTAGGCAAAGTACATACCCCGTATTGTTTCTGCTGCCACAGTGTTAGCTTGAGCTGGCTGGTCGCAGTTTCCCAGGTGTTCGGGATGGATTCCACTCACGCACATATAAGTCTGTAGGAGGCCTCCTTTCACTTCACTGGTTGTGGTCGCGCGCGGTAAATTAATTAGTAATAAATTGGGGCCGAGAGATATGTCCTCTCAGGCTGCGGTGTATATAGGAACAGAGCGTAAAAAATATGGCGGCGGCGCAAGAAGTGCGTGCGTCTGCACTTTCTTGCTTGATGCGTAGAGATGGGACACTTCCTGTCCAGCGTAGTGTGGGGACACATACGTGGGCATAGACAATACCAAAATAACACAAAAAAAAGAAACATCCCCCCGGCCTTCAGGAGTTTGAAGAAGTCCTGAACCAAAGAGTCAGGGAGAGCTATAGCGAAGCGAGAGCGGGATAAAAGGAAAGTACATCCAATTAGCTTAAACGGATGACTTAATAAGAAAGCGGGACAAATAATAATAAACTAAGACTTATAATATAACTAAGGGGAGCCTAGATGGCTTATGTAATAACTATTTAATAGACTATTATTGCGAGGGTAAAACGCAAAGTTTTACTACAGGTCGAACATAGGTGCCACTTTGTGTGCGTACAGTAGCAACTCTGACTATTCCATCTGAGGAAGGCTTGACGTCATCGATAACGCCTATGGGCCATTGTAAAGGCGGCGAGTTTTCCGTTTTCATAAGAACTATAGTACCCTTGGTTACCGGATTAGATTTGGTGTTCCACTTAACACGAGATTGTAAAGTGTTTAGATACTCACGCCTCCACCTATTCCAATATCTCTGAACTATGGCGTCGAGTAACAGCAAAAGTAATAATTGTGGACCGGCGTGTAGGTATTTTCGGTGGTAGTAGTCAATTATTAAATTTACAATATGATCCCTTTTGGGAAGCAAAATTGGATGTTTGCTATCAAACTCCAGCGAAGATTTTTCTAACCGGCCACCTACGCGAAGAATATAGTTTTCCAGGAAAGGAGAAAGCGGGAGAAGCGATTTAGACACCTTGTGGCTTTTAGAAAGCGCGTTGATGTCGCTTGCGAAATATTGTCGTTGGAGTGCCTTTATAACGGCAGTCTCCGCAAAATCCAGATGCGAAAGCATTATCCTATTGGAACGCGGGAGCTTCCCTAAAAAACGGTAGATGTATACTACAATGCGAAGGAATTTAGACCAAGAAGATACGCGTTTAGATAATGCGCAGAGAAAAGGTTTCGGCACATCAGTAGTGATAAAAACATTTGATTGTTTTTTGAGCTCTAAAAGCTTTTCGTCTTGTGCGGGGTCAAAGGTGAATCTGCTAATTGGCCAAGTGTGCACTGGGTCGCGAGCCCACGTGGGGCCGTGGAGCCATATTGGATGGTCTAACAATTGAGCGGGGGTAAGCCCACGACTTATGCAGTCGCTGGGGTTCTGCGCGCTTTCACAATGATAAAAATGTTTAGAACTAAGATTGTCCTGTATTTGAGCGATGCGGTTTGCAACGAAAGTATCGAAGCGATGCGGAGACGAATGAACCCAGTGGAGGGCCACCGTCGAATCAGTAAAAGCGAATATTTCGTCTATGTGACAGCGGGAAGAAACTATATCGATTACGAATCGAAACAGTTTCGATAAAAATAAAAGAGCGGAAAGCTCCAGGCGAGCTAAAGGTATATTGCGCAGGGGAGCTACCTTGCTTTTGGCGCCAATCAAGTTGACCTCGTTCGGTCCAGAAGCGGGATGTACACAAAGGTATACGGCAGCACCCATTGCTTTTTCGGATGCGTCCGCGAACCCCAACAGAATAACGCGGGATTCGGGCACAACGCCGAGAAAGCGCGGTATTTTAAAGCTTTGTAAAGCGGGAAGTTCAGTAAGAAAACGATTCAAGCATTCGTTGACAGCGTTCAAAACAATTCGAACCGGTTTGTCCGGCCGCGTAACTGCATGATGCGGTATGACGTAATAGTCCTTATCAGTTGTCGAGGCGGGTGCGGGTGAAATGATATAACGTTCGAGATAGTCTCTCATTACGTTATCATATTCGATTTTTAAAGCGGTATTTGTCTGAAACCGACGTTCTAGACTTATATAGCGAGAGGCGATAGTTAAAGAATCGCCTAGCAACGCAGTTGGTTGCGAAAGGGGTAAAGCGGTGACGTAACGTCCGGATTTATTATCGCGGTATGTATTCGACACATAAAATTCCTCACATTCTTGTTCGGGTTTAGAAATGTGAGTTTTACTCGGTATTGACTCGAGTTGTAAAAAGTTTGCAACTAAAGATTCGATCGATTCCTCACTAGATGAAAAAAATGTCTGGCTAATCGGCGGGCTATTAATGTGGCAAGGTAGTGAGGCGATCGACCCGAAAACTAAATAACCGAATGCGGATTCCAGTACATCTGGTTTTCCAGGCGGTCCCAATAATCTTCCAGGTCGCAAGATCTCCATGAAAGTATCGGCGCCTAACAAAATGTCTATGTCGGCAGGAGTGTGGAAGTTAGGATCGGCGAGTTGTAGATTGTCTAAGTATGTCAAAGACGAAATGTCAAACTGGCAGCTCGGCAAATTACTTGAAATCGTTTTAAGAACTAGCGGTTGAATCGGCAAGCAAAAATATTTATCATATTTTGAATGTAAAGTAATGTTAGCTACGCCGGAAATAGTCTGAGTGCAGTTGTCTAATCCGTTCACTGACCTGTCAGAACAATCATTAAAGATGCGAATACCTAATCGTTTACAAGTGCGGCGGGTTATAAAATGGTTCTGAGAACCATTATCGATCAAAATTCTAACTTGAGCAATAGATCCATCCCTGCTTTTGACGTAAGCCAGGGCGGTGCCTAACCAATTTGAGCAATTGTATAGCCGTATTAAACGCTTGCAATCGCAATATTCGCCATCATCATCATCACCAAGTGATGACGTTGCGTCAGGTTCTCTTAGCATAGCTAAACCTAGATTACCTCCCATCGAGTTGGTAGGGTTCTCAGGAGACATTAGGAAGTGGCCACTGTTTTATGCCTGTTTTAAGTCTACCATCCATGATAATCCAATGCTCACCGATGCCGAAAAGCTATATTATTTAGTAGGTAAATTGTCAGGTAAGGCTGAGATGCAATATGCAGGTATTACGCCATGTGCAGAGAATTATGAACTAATATTGCAAACGCTTATTGATAAATACGAAGATAAACGCATGGTTGCATCTGCTTACTTGAATCAGATGTTCGACTTTAAACCGTTAGGTACAGCGTCAGCTGCTAACTTTGATTTGTTTATCGAGCAGTTTATTAGCTCAGTCCGCGCTCTGAATAGGTTAAAGATAGAAAAATTAAGTGATTTGATTCTAGTTTACATCGCTTTAAAGAAATTAGATTCAAGTACTGTCCGCGCTTTCGAGTTGAGTGTCGGGTTGTCAATACCTACATTTGATGACCTTGAGGTATTTGTGAAAAACCGAGCTAAGGTTTTTGAACGCACGACGTCGGCTGCAACCGCCGTTCCTACCGCCGGCGCCGCCGCCACCGCTAAAAAAGTTAATCCAAATAATAAAGTTGACCACGCCCGCTCGAAAGACAGCAATAATGCTAAATTAACGCCGCCGAAATATCACGCTTATGTAAACACCGTCGATTCCGCTTCTAAATGTTTATGTACAAACATAACGCATCAGCATTTATTTAAATGTCCTGATTTTCATAAATTAAACCCCGAAGAACGATTTAAAGCCGTTAAAGAGGGAAACGCTTGTGTAAATTGTCTTAGCACAAAACATCGAGTTTCGTATTGTAAATCAGATACGAGCTGCCGCTCTTGTAAATCTCGCCATCATAGTTTATTGCACTTTATGTCGGGAATCGAACCCGCGCCGCAAGCTGTAACCGCACCGCCGGCGCCGCGTTCCACCGCAGTCGCCGCGCGCACAGCGGGCGACCCCGACCTAGCACGCTCCGAGCGAGCGGACGTTGCTTTATGTGCGACGTCCATTGCTGCATCAGTGCAGTCCCCGCAATCTAAGCCGATTCAAAGCGAGCAATGTACCGTTTTACTCGCTACCGCTCAAGTCGCAGTATACGATAGTACAGGCAATATGCATGTATTGCGCGCCTTGATTGACTCAGGTTCGCAAAGTCATTTTATAACAAGAGAGGCATGTAAGTTACTAAACATTCAGGTCCATAACATCGGACGTACTATTGTCAAGGGGTTCGGTGGGGCTGAAAAAATGATAAACTCAAGTTCTATAAGCTTAGAATTTCATTCGCGCTTTGATAAAAATATTAAATTTAATATTTCGCCGTTGGTGGTGGATCAAATTACTGATTCACTACCTAGTGCTGTGATAGATACGTCTGTCCTATCACACTTGCACTCATTACCGCTCGCAGACGAATCGTTTGGAACGCCGAACAAGATAGATATGTTGATAGGCGCGCCATTGTTCGTCCACCTTTTATTGCCTGACGCGACTCATGCACCTGATGTTGCGCAGGCCCCGCAGGCCTTACGTACGGTATTGGGATACCTAATAATGGGTTCCGTACCTACAATATTTTCCCGCCAGGCTTTAACATGCTGTCTAGTGCAGGAGCATGGTATAGATAATCTTATTAATAGATTCTGGGAGCTCGAAGAGCCTCCCTCCGCACCGCTCTCTCTGCGTCCCGCTGACGTGGAGTGTGAAAGCTTTTATAAGCATACTACAACCCGCGATCCCACAAGTGGTAGGTATATTGTCGGCCTTCCGTTTAGTGAGGATGTATACTCGTTAGGTAGATCCTACGAAACCGCACGCAGGCGTTTCTTGTGTCTTGAGAAAAAGTTAGAAGCTTCGTCTAGCTTAAGAAATGCTTACGATGGCGTGATTAAAGAATATTTGGAGAAAGATTATATTTCAGCCGCGCCTCCAGATATGTCTGATGACTCATCACCCATCTATGTAATCCCGCACCACGGAGTCATCCGTGAGGACAAGGCGTCGACGCGTCTTCGCATAGTTTTAGACGCTAGCTGTAAAACTAGTTCTGGAATTTCGCTTAATAATATATTGCATCACGGACCTAACTTACAGGGTGATCTTTTTCAAATAATTTTGAACTTTCGTCTTTTTGCCGTTGCTATGACGGCCGACTGCCGACAGCAATTTTTGCAGATCGTAGTCCGTGAATGCGACCGTCGCTATCAATGGTTTATGGTTTAAGACATTTATTTCTCTAAAAGAATAAAATTCACTTACAAGAGAAATACAGGTAACCTTAAATTTAATTGTCTAGCTAGTTTACTTATTATTTTAAACATTATATTAAAATAATTTAATTTATAATTTCTTGAAATAAATTAAAAGCTAGCATTAGATAATAAAAATAAAATCATAAATATTGTACATACAATTTGGCAAATTAATTCTTAATGATTATGGATTATAAATGTGTATGAATTATTATAATTATTAAAGATCATTAATTATGAATTATCAGTAACAAATTGATGATTATACGTATTATTTCTGACTGATTTATTCTACATATTGCTCAAAATTGTGTGAACTGGCTTAAAATATGTTGTTTTAATTTGCTTTTAAATGAGAGAAAACTTTTAGTGTTTTTGACATGATTTGGAAGTTTATTGTAAAGCTGAGCTCCTTGGTATGTGAGGTTTTTCTTTCCGTAGTTTGTTCGCGGTGTTGGCAATATTATATCATTAGGTCGTCTGAGTGAGCGTGTCTGTAACTGTGACTTTACTTTAAACTTTATCTGTGTGTGAATATTTTTATTAAGGATTTTCCGTATAAGTATACAAACGTTAAACTTGAACATTTGTGAAAGAGACATAAGCCTGGTTTCTCTATACACTGTCGTTGTTGGAGTAAGGAAATCATAATTAAATAGAAGTTTTATTATTTTATTTTGGGTTGTTTGCAATTGTTTAAGATTAGTTTTAGCAGCGCAGCCCCATATTTCAATCAGATACTCTAAATGTGGTTTCACCAAAGCATTGTAAATAATGTATCGAACAGATCTGGGATAGCAGCGTACAGTTCCACGCAGAATAGCCATGAGGGATGATAATTTTGATCGAATGTTTTTAATATGCGTCTTCCAAGTCAGACGACTATCCAATGCTAAGCCCAAATATTTCTCTGAATTAACTTTGTTTAAAATTTGTCCATCAATTAACAGTGGTGGGAAATCTGATATATGTTTATTTTTAGCACTGAAAATGATATAGTTGGTCTTAGCAATGTTTAAGGTCAATAAATTGGATCTAAACCAAGAGAAAAGAGTATTGAGATCTTTTTGTGCATCTTTTACTATAGAATTAATGTCAGTTCCAAAATAAAACAAGGAGGTATCGTCGGCGTATAGAGAGACTTCCTTAAGACTCAGTTCGCTTATACTGTTTATATAAATTAGGAATAACAATGGTCCCAATATGGATCCCTGCGGGACACCGTAAGTAATGATTTCAGGAAGGCTTTGGGCACTACCAATTTTTACGACTTGATGTCTATTGCTTAGATAGCATTTAAACATCTCATATACCGATCCTGTGATTCCTATCCTGTGTAGTTTAAGTAAAAGCAGTTTGTGGCTAATGGTATCAAACGCCTTTTTTAGGTCGATGAATACACCCAGAGCTACTTGTTTTTGATCAATTTTGGTTTTTAAGGTGGTTATAAGGTCTATACAAGCTGAAAGAGTGTTTGATTTCGGGCGAAAACCGTATTGCTTACTAAAAAGAAAATTAATTGAATTTAGGTGATCCTCGAGCCGATTGTAAATTATTTTTTCCATAACCTTGGAAAGTATTGGAAGGACAGATATTGGCCTATAATTGCCCGCATCAGTTTTAATCCCAGACTTAAATAATAGGACTGACTTTTGCTACTTTTAAGGAGTCCGGAAACTGTCCTTTTACGAGGCATATATTAATGACTTGAGTAAGTGATTCTAAAGCTAGAGGTTTAATATTTTTGATGGTTTTACAGCTAATTCCATCGAGACCGCTGCTTGTGTTAGATTTTAAATTATCAATTATTTTGCTAACTTCACACACAGAAGCCGGCCTAAACTCAGACATAAGTATCACATTTTGACCTTTCTTGGGGTTGTCCAACAGCTCCCCTGTACTCGGAATATTATTAGCTAGTTCTGAACCTATGTTTGCAAAGTAAGTGTTGAAAAACATGCATATGCCTATAGGATCAGTGATCGCGCCTAAAGGTGTCTCAAGCCTGGGAGGAGCACAGGTAACTTTGGCTTTATTAATACTTAAATCGTTTATCAGTCTCCACATTTTAAGAGGTTTGTTCACACAATCTTTGAACATTTTTTGATAATATTCACTCTTAGTAGTTTGTATGCATTCTCGTACTTCCTTCTTTTTTTCCAAGTATTTATCCAAAGCTGTATCATTTTGCATTGATCTCATGTTAATATACCCAAGTTTATTCCTTTCATTTATAGCCTGTATTATTTTTTTGTTTATCCAATCTGTTTTTGGTGGGTTTAATATTTTCGTTTTCTTTGTTTTACTTCTATTTATAACTTCTATTAAAATTTCTTCAAATTCTTCATAACTGCCATTAGAATTATGCATTTCTATGGCTTTTCCAAAGTTATTATAAAGATTTTCGTAATTAATAGCTTGGTATTCAATTCTTCTTTTTTTCTCTGGCTTATGCTGATGGATTTCTAGATAAAGTTGCTTGTGGTCAGACATAACAGATTCCACGATAGCCATATGGAAGGTATTGTTTTTAATGTTCGAACAGATATGGTCAAGAATTGTCTTTGTGTTTGATGTCTCACGCGTGCAGTGATCCATGTCCATTTTATTTAATAAACAATATCCGTTCTCTAGGATCATATGTTTATATGCCTTGACCTGGTGATTCCTTTTCAATAAATTGTAATTAAAATCACCAAACACGATCGCTCTTTTTCGTTTCAGTAATTGCTGTGAGTATGTCTCTAGAAAGTCAGGATCATTGGTTCTCTCTGGTTTATAGATGGCGCCAATATCTAAACAGAATTTGTCCAAGTGTATCCATAAGTAGTGATTATCATTTTCACACAGTTCATCAATGAGATTGTGTTTTATGTCGTTGTGCACGTAGATAGACACACCACCTCCTCTGCCGTTCTTACGATAATTATAGTAATGTATGTAGTAAGGTATTCGTAGGCGTTCTGCTTCAGTTTCGGACTTTATCCAGGTCTCTGTTAGAATTACAACGTGTATTAGGTTAGTAGTTGATTGTAAAATGCATTTTAATTCATCTAACTTCCCTGGCTTTACTATACTACGTGCGTTAGCGTAGAGGAACTTTAATGATTTTCTATTTTGACTTAAGTCTGCATGTCCGGCTACTATCTGGTGTGTTACTTTGTCTTTGGCGGCTGGGATGTCTTCTGTTTTATTCAGTTTTTTGGAATATTTTTTATGATTTTAGGAGCTCCTTTGATAAATTTAATGGTCAAATCCTGTTCACCTGCCTCAGATCGGCGCTTTAGTTCGTCTCTTAGATTTTCCATTTGTCTCTTCTGGTAAGGTGTTTCGTCTGAGTAGATTTTCACCTTACTTGGTCCATAATTTACCATAGTTTTGTTTCGTAGTATTAATTTGGGAGTTTCTCGTGTGTCAAAGCAGACTTTTATTGGACGAGATCTCTTTTCAGTGTATTTTCCCAATCGTATAACTTTAATAGGTTTCACGCAGTTGGCAACAGCGGAATCGATAATTTTGCAGACTTGATCCAAATCATAGGTGCGCCTCACTTCAGAGTTTTTGGAATTAGTCTCTTCTATGCCACTTATAATAAGATTTTTCTCTCTTTGAGAGCGCTCCTGGATTTCAGAGAGCATACTTTCAAAGGATGTTGATGTACAAGGTTGGCGTTCCGTATCATTCATTTTGAAATCATTGATTTTGCTTTCAATTGCTTTAATTCTTATCTCAGTTTCGGAGTTAAAACTTTTGATGGCTATAAGGTCCTTTTTGAATTGGATCTGCTCTGCCTCAAGACGATCTGTTGTGGATTTCATTTCAGTAACTTGGTCCCTGATTACCGACACATCCTGCGATATTATATCGAGTTTTTTGTTTTGGGTGTCCGCCATATTGGTTAAGACTGACATAATTTTGTTTTGGAACTCATCAAATTTCGCTCCCAAGTCTTCATCTGGTTGTTTTCTTTTATTTCTAAACGACCTCTGCTTTGGTTCTAATTCGCAGAGCTTAGCTTCCTTCAGTACGGGTTGAGATCCACCAGCAACATCACTATGAGTTTCTTCAATGCATATTGTATAGGTTTAAATCGCAAGATCCACTGATGCTTTATCAGTTCAAGCGTGTTTGTTTCGGCTTGGCTTCGTCTGTGTACCATGCAATGCGCACGGTCAGACAGCTAATCGAGGACGACGGCGCAAAGTTCCCGCTCGCTGCGGAAGTAGCTACCTCATCGTTATATATGGATGACGTAGTATTTTCAGTGCAGGACGAGGAGGAGGCGGTCGCCGTGTCGGAACAGCTTATTGAATTGTTTCAAGGCGCACAGTGGGAATTAGTTAAATGGAATAGTAGTTCTCGCGCTGTCTTAGATAGCATTCCAGCTTCGCACAGGCTTCCAACTGAGGTTGAGTTTGATAAATCTGTGCAACATAAAATATTAGGTTTGCATTGGTCGACGGATTCTGACGTCTTCTTTTATGAAATAACGCCCCCCGCAGATGAGAAGTGTACTAAACGCTCCATCTTATCTACTATTGCACGCCTGTGGGATGTTATGGGCTTTGTAGCTCCCACAATTCTCTTCGCCAAGTTGTTAATAAAACAGCTATGGAATTTAAACTTAGATTGGGACGATACGCCCCCGCCCCACATTATTAATTTGTGGAGACAGTTCTGTGTTGAACTACCGGCTCTCAATGAGTTGCGCATACCGCGTCATCTTGGTGTGTCCGCGAACTGCGTTGTCACCCTAGTGGGTTTCTCTGATGCTAGCGAACATGCTTATGGTGGCGTAGTGTACCTACACGTCAGTTCAAACGGTGTAAATACTATTCGCTTAGTCTGCGCCAAGTCAAAGGTCGCACCGACTAAACCGCTCACAATCGCTCGTTTGGAACTTTGTGGTATAGTTTTACTTACAAAATTACTACGCTCTGTATTAAACAATTACGCTAATCGCTTCCCAATCAAAACATACGCTTTCACCGACTCTAAAGTCGCCCTTTACTGGGTAAAAAGTTCGCCTCACAGGTGGCAAGCCTTTGTTGCTAACCGCGTGGTTCAAGCAACGGATAATATACCGGCCGACCACTTCTACCATGTCTCAGGTACCGAGAACCCAGCTGACTGTTTGTCGCGTGGTATCACGCCACAAAAGTTGGTTTCGCATCCTCTGTGGTTGCATGGGCCTTCTTGGACCATACTGGACCCTTCCCAGTGGCCTCTTCGAGACCTCGATGGCCAGCCTATCGATGACATTCCAGAGCAAAGGTTATTGTCTCATGCCGTATGTACGCCTGTGAAGGAATGTGCAGTCTACGATCTTGCATTGCGCTTATCGTCGTGGTCTAAACTACTGCGCATTCTTGTATACGTTTTTACGTTCGCTAAATTAATACCCCGCCGTGTTACTATTGCAGTAACAGCTGATCAGCTTCAGCTCGCCGAAAATAAAATACTACTCGCCCTGCAGATGAAATATTTTGCAGAAGAAATTGATAACCTCAGCAAAAATAAAGAAGGTTCTCGTACCTTCAATAGGTTAAGGCCTTTCATAGACGAAAACGGACTGATTCGTGTAGGCGGTCGTCTTGTTAATTCCGGTTTGGACTACGCTCAGATTCACCCGGTCGTCTTACCGCGCAGTGACCATATTGTCAACTTGCTGATAGATTATTATCATTTAAAATACCTGCACGCTGGACCTGAACTACTAATGTCGCTTCTTCGACAACGGTTCTGGATCCTGTCCGCGCGCCACATTGTGAGACAACGAGTCCACATGTGCAATACTTGTTTTCGACTCAACCCTCGTCCAACATATCCGCTCATGGCCGACTTGCCTGAATGTCGCACACGTCAAACAATCAAAGCTTTCACGCATACGGGATGCGATTACGCCGGTCCTATCGCGTACACTCCGATTCGCCGTCGTGGAGTGCGCAGCGAAAAGGCCTACCTATGCGTGTTTACATGCCTAACGACAAGAGCTGTGCACATTGAAGTCGCCACTGATCTCAGCACCCCCAGCTTCTTAGCCGCGCTTAAACGTTTTCTCGCGCGTCGCGGTCCCGTACAAATAATGTACTCCGATAACGCGACTAATTTTAAAGGTGCCGCCGCGTATGTACGCGATTTATATAAATTCTTGAACGATGAATATCATCCTAAGCTAGAACATGAGGTAGCTGAGAGTCGTTTTAGTTGGTCGTTCATCAGCCCAAGGTCTCCCCACAAGGGCGGAGCTTGGGAAAGTATGGTTAAAGTAGTCAAAACGCATCTGTATCGTGTAATCGGTCAACAGCTGCTTTCGTATGAAGAACTTTGTACTGTTCTCACTCAAGTGGAGTGTTTACTTAACTCGCGACCGCTGACAGTACTAAGTTCCGACCCCGCAGAGCCTTCAGCTCTTACGCCAAGTCATTTCTTGCATACTGCGCCTTTATGCTCTATACCCGCGCCTGAGGTAGGGCCTGAAAATCTCAGCCTCCTACAAAGGCACTCGCTACTGGACAAGTTAGTTCAGTCTTTTTGGCAGCGATGGAGGATGGAATATCTGCATGGATTACAGGTTAGACAGAAGTGGAATACGCCTTCCACACCTATCACTCCTGGAGTGGTAGTAGTCGTGATAGAAGATAATGTACCGAGTTTAGCCTGGCCTCTAGCGATTGTAGAGAAAGTACATCCTTCAAAGGATGGAGTAGTTCGTACTTGTACAGTCAAGTTCGCGAGTGGAACAAGTATACTTCGTCCGACCGTTCGCTTATGTCCAATACCGCTTCAGTAAATTGTTAATTATAAACATATTATTTAGTTTGTAAGCATCTAATCTATCAATATAGTATGTAACACCGCTTCTTATTTTAAACTTAATTTTCCCGCACTTGTGTACTCTACTAGCTTTACTCTATTATAGAGTCCTAGAGTCATGAGACTGTAATTTAGTTTGCTCGCTTATGAGTTTCTTTATGAGATATTAGGTTTCATCCTAGTCTCCTCTTACGCTTTGAGATATTAGGTAATCTAGTCTCAAATTATGGTTGCTTTTAAATGGTGACCCATCAAGGCCGGGCGGAAATGGTAACGCCATCTATTAGTTATTATAGTGAGGTTGCGCTTACCTGTCAATGCCTAATCCTTCCTTATGCACCTCGTCTATGGTCACAATTGAACAAAGAAAACTTTCTAGCGTACTAGGATCGTCCAAATTACACGAAAGATCGAAAGCATTTTGCATACGTTGGAAAAACAGCTGGCGTTGGCATTCTAATACTTTCAACTTTTGTTCGTTAGACGACATTATTATTTAATGGCGGGCGGACTAAATGAATGTAGGTAGGTATTTAGTTCAGAGATAGCGAAATGCGATGTAAGCTATGAAATGCGATGCGAAAACAATAAAATATGCGATTAAATGCGGTAAATTAAACTATGCGAATTAAAGCGGTAACCAAAGACAGTTCCTAATAATATCTTTGGTATAAAATGCGAGACACTACGCGCGACACACAAGATGGCTGTCTACCTTTGTAGTATAAACTATGCGAATTTTGAGTATAAAATAGCGGATTTTGAAGCGAATCGGTAAAAATATGTTAAGAAAGGGTGAAAATAATGAAAACTATCAAAATCCGGGCGTCGAAGGACCATAAAATGGGTGGAATAATTCTTTAAAAATGTATTCTCGCCCAGCGGGTGTGCTGGCTATGATAGTTCATATAGGTTTTCATGGAAATACGCAAATGGGAGTTTCAAGATCAAGAGGCCAGGTGAAGATGGAATCAGTTTCGTATTGTTTCTGCTGCCACAGTGTTAGCTTGAGCTGGCTGGTCGCAGTTTCCCAGGTGTTCGGGATGGATTCCACTCACGCACATATAAGTCTGTAGGAGGCCTCCTTTCACTTCACTGGTTGTGGTCGCGCGCGGTAAATTAATTAGTAATAAATTGGGGCCGAGAGATATGTCCTCTCAGGCTGCGGTGTATATAGGAACAGAGCGTAAAAAATATGGCGGCGGCACAAGAAGTGCGTGCGTCTGCACTTTCTTGCTTGATGCGTAGAGATGGGACACTTCCTGTCCAGCGTAGTGTGGGGACACATACGTGGGCATAGACAATACCAAAATAACACAAAAAAAAGAAACACGTATTATTTTATCTTTTATGTTACTCCGTTAATGATATTTGAATAAAACAAAAGGTAAAAAACATAAACTGTCATCAGCTACACAAATATAAAAATCAAATAGACAATATTCTTACCGCGCAGGATAGGGGCATGAGTTCGTTCCTGGTCCTGCTAGACTTTTCACGAGCGTTTGACTCCTTGGATATATCGTTGCTGCTCTCAAAACTCTCCTACTATAGGGTTGACAACACATCATTACAATGGTTCCGGAGCTTTTTAAGTGACCGATCACAGTTTGTGCAGGTTAATCGTGAGTTTGGTTTTCAACGCAAGTCGTCTATAAAGCAAGTAAATCGTGGTGTGCCCCAAGGATCCATTCTTGGGCCACTACTTTTTATTATTTATAGCGCTGATCTCTGTTGGAGCATCAAGCATTGTATGTTCCACTTGTGTGCGGATGACGTACAACTCTATTTGTCCCTAAATCCTAGTGAAGTCCCCCGTGAACTTTGGAAGATAAACTATGATCTAGGACGTATAGCCCAATGGTCATCTGAGAATGCTCTTCTTTTAAATCCTACCAAAACTAAGTTTATGATCCTTGGTTCAAAACGTCAAATTATTCATATAGACCGTCAATCTCTCGACATACAAGGTGTATGGTAAAAATATTGAGCGTGTTCATGAGGCTCGCAACCTCGGTCTTTTATCCGCTCGCTTGCCCGTGTTAACCAGTAGTTAACAAAACGCACAACGCTAAAATGCCCATGTTAACTGGTAGTTAACATCGCGATTCACTCTACTATGCCCCTGTCAACTAGTAGTTGACATGACGCCGCCATGCCAAAATGCCCGTGTCAACCTGTGGTTAACATGACCTCGCGGTCGAAAAAGTGAAATATACTCGTCCTTGTCGCTCTAGGACTTTGTTTGTATTATTTATCTCGTTTCTCCGTTAAATTTCCCGTCATAATTATTCCCAGTCGAGTATCCAAGCCATAGACAAAAGAAAAGAAAGTAAGAAAAAAACGTTCCTTGTCAATCTTGTCATTGAGTGTTGATTCAATGCGGGATGTGTTAAATGTGTGCGCTATTTCTGCTGATTTTCTTGTGAAATTTAGTTTTGTTCTTCAAGATTTATTGTGTAAATCAAGGAATGTAAATAACTAATACGTAAATATAAAAATTCCAGCATGTAACATAAGATTTGACTTTTTCGAGTGAAAGTAAAACTAAGTGATTTTACTGAGAGCATGGGAACTGTTGCAAAAATGTTCATATTTCTCAGAAGTGGTGAATGCTATCCCTATGGTTTTTGTTTGTTTTAAAAGGATATAAGACTACTTATTTAGTGTTACTTTCACGTTATGCCTAAAAATGATATTTGTGTATTGTACGGTGCAGCGCAACCGTGCATTTAGGTATTCATCAATATTGTCAAATCATCAATATAATTCAGGTCACACGCGCCTTTACAGTATTACTCAGTTCACGTCTTCACCGCATCAAGTATAGGCGCGTGCTCATTATCATATCATCTTTAATTATCAAATACAGTGGTTTAATCTACATTTAAACAGTTTATCATTTAAACTCAAAGTTGTCCCGTACATCTTTTGGTCCTTCGAGCCTTCTCTAGGGATCCCTTGGTCCTTAGAGATTAAAGTACTTACAGTGGACTATAACAGTGTTCGCGTAAGTGCGTATCAGCATATGGATTGCAGTGCCTTTGGAGGAAGAACACTTCTCTAGACGACTGCTGCAGCACGCAAGTAAGATCTTTCCTTTTTGCTTCAACTATCATGTCGCATACAACCATGGAGGACTTACTTGCAATCCAAAATCAACTCATGGGAGCTATGAACCAGCTCCTGGTAAATTTCAAAAAGGACGGGGCCGACCGTAAGACCGCCTCGCATATCAAGAAGAGATTGGACACTCTTGACACATATTGGCAAGAGTTTCAATCTAACCATAACAGGTTATTATCAGAAATGGAAGATAAATCGCACGCATATTTTTTGGAAAATTGCTACGAAAGAACTTCAACATTTTACAACGACACACGAGCATTTTTTAACAACTATTTACTAGAACAAAAGAAAGAGGATAAACCTCTCCTTAAGCCCCCAACACCCTTTACGATGCCAAGAAAGTTAGATAATGCAGGTCCGTCATCATCACCAGCCGTTTCGGAAAGCCATTCCGGTCCAGCAACACCGAACATGACTGTATCATTTGAATTTCCCCCGGTACTAGGTAGCTCACGCCCTCCTCAATTTGCTTCTAGTGGTAATAACAGTAAGCTAGACGAGATGTTGCGCTATCAGAAAAGTAACTTTAAAGCATTTTCCCGTACCATCTCTAATGTTAACTACAGTAACATGACTGAAAATTACGAGCTAGAAGATTTTTTGAGGACCATAAATCAACGATGGTCCACTATCGACTCTCTGCACTGGAAAATTGATAGTGAATTACAAGAAGAAAATCAAGAGTATGAGCAAGCATTCAGTAGGTACGAACTGAAGTACTTGGAAATCAAAAAAGAGATCACTTTGAAGATTTCATCAGCCAGTCATAGGGAAAGGTCGGTACCTCAAACAGAAGTACCTTCGTTCAGCGGCGACTATCAAAAGTGGATGACTTTCAAGGATCTATATATTGAAACCATCCACAGCAACGGTACCATGTCTAACTGTCAAAAAATGCAATTTTTGAAGGGAAAGCTCAAGGGAGAAGCGGAGCAAATTGTCTCGCATCTGCGCATCACTGCAGATAACTACCAGGTATGCTGGGATATTTTAAACAACAGATTCAACAACAACAAGTTAATCTTCAACACCTACATGGGTGCTATCATGAATATGCCTGTTAGCGAGCAGCAATCAGTAGTACAACTGAAAAAGATGCATGACTGTGTCGTCGAGTGCCTTAACTCTATCAAAAACATGGGCATAGATATCAGCTCTTGGGATCCTATGATAGTTTACATTTTGGAACAAAAATTGGACCCCGAAACCAACAAGGAGTATTGTCAATCATTAAAAAACCCTAGGTCACTCCCGACTATCAAGGATTTTACATGCTTCATTGAAAACAAATTTACATCTTTGGAGGCTTCGCAAACGCAATGTCTTCCAAATATATCAAAAAACTCGAAATCTTCTCAACAAACAGACAAACAGAATCAAAAATCTAACATTCAATCTAAATCAAATAATAAAAACCAAACTAATACGAATAACGTCGTACAAAAACCACAAACAGGATGCAAACTTTGCAAAAAACATCATGGCCTGTTTAATTGTCGTCAGTTTTTAAGAATGCAGCCAGTGCAACGTCGAAACACAGTTGCGAAATTAAAATTATGCATTAATTGCTTATACGACCACTTTGGCAAAAAATGTCTATCAGAAACAAATTGCCGTGAATGCAAAGGTCGGCACAATACATTACTACATGACGCGTTTGCCGACGTGCCATCCGCTGAAAACGAACAAACAGAGAGGAATGTTACACACGTATCACAGAATGATTTTACTGAAACTTTATTGGCAACAGCTATGGTGAAGGTAAAGTCAGCAAATGGGTCGTTTGTTAAATTGAGAGCTTTGATCGACCAGGGATCCCAAACATCCCTTATCACTGAAAACGCAGCACAGATGTTAAAAATACAAAGACAGAGGTGCAAAGGCGTTATTGTTGGCGTAGGTGTCAAGGAAAATAACTGCAAAGGTGCACTTAATATAACTTGCGCTTCATCGTACAACGACTATCAGTTCAACACGGATGTTTATATCATGAAAAATATGGTGAATAATTTACCTAACCGAACATTTTCAAAGCCTACTTGGCCGTTTTTGGAAGGCTTACAACTAGCCGACCCGGATTTTCACATAAATCGGCCAGTAGACTTACTCCTCGGAGCAGACGTCTACTCTTGGATCATTTTGAGTGGAATCATTTCATCAGACAAATCATTGCCAGTCGCTCAGCAAACACGACTTGGTTGGGTTTTATGTGGAAATGTAAAATCTTTCCAGTGTAACGTTATCATCAATAACGTGGAAGACATTCAACGTTTTTGGGAAATTGAAGATATTCCGCAGGAGACTTCTACATCTCAAGAGGATGCCCACTGCCTGGAATATTTTCAGAGCACCACGACTCGACAGACTGATGGAAGATACATCGTCAGACTCCCGATGATATCCGATGTCAAAGAACAATTAGGAGAATCTAAATCAAGAGCTACAGCTCAGTTTAAGCAATTGGAGAAAAGATTTATCAGAAATCCAGCCATGGAGAAAGGTTACAAAGCCTTTATATCAGAATACTTATCTCTTAATCACATGAAAACTCCACCACGATCATTAAAACCGATTGTGTATTTACCTCATCATTGCGTGATAAAAGACTCCACGACTACGGCACTTCGAGTTGTATTCAACGCTTCTGCCAAGACATCAAGCGGTAGAAGTTTGAATGACGTCATGTACCGTGGTCCAAATCTACAACAAGATTTGTTCTCGCTTATCGTTAAATGGAGGCAATATAAGTATGCATACACAGCGGACATTGAAAAAATGTTTAGAAACATAAATGTTCATGAAGATGATCAATGTCTGCAGACCGTGCTGTGGCGTGACTCAGCAGCAGACAGCATCAAAGAGTACGTCCTGACTACGGTGACCTATGGGCAAAAGGCAGCACCTTTCCTAGCCATGATGGTGTTAAAACAATTAGCTCATGATGAAGGTCATAAGTATAAATCAAGTCCAGCAGCAAAAACATTAAGAGAACAGTTTTATATGGACGACCTTATCAATGGAAATCACGACATTCAGAGCGCGCAGCAGCTACAAACGGATCTTATAAGTTTATTGCAAGCAGGAGGATTCAACCTTCGAAAATGGTCTTCCAATACAGGAGAACTATTAAAAAATGTCAACACAACTAACAGCAATGAACTTTATGATTTCAAACTCGAAGCTACAACAAAGACCTTCGGGCTTCGGTGGCATCCACAAACCGATGAACTATCATTCGACCTAAAAATTAATTTATCGGAAACAAAACGTTTTACAAAGCGTAGTTTATTATCAGAAATTTCAAAATTATTCGATCCACTAGGCTGGCTCACTCCAGTTACAACACAGTTCAAGTTGCTATTTCAGCGGATCTGGTTTCACAACATTGAATGGGACGATGAACTCCCCGCTGATATTAGTGATGAGTGGTTGAAAATAAAAAATGATCTGAAAAACATCATAGAACTACGAATCCCTAGATGGTTAAATATCTGTGAAAATGACGTCATTGAATTGCATGGTTTTTGTGACGCATCAGTCAATGCCTACGCATGCGTCATTTACTGTAAAATTATCAGAAGTGACAATCACGGAAATTCAAACAATTCCGTAATTTTGGTCGCAGCGAAATCAAGATTGGTACCACCGAAGAAATATATCACTCTACCAAGATTAGAGCTTAGCGACACACTATTGCTTTCCAAGTTAATGGGAAAGATTTTACCATGCTTATCAAGTTATAGTATCAAACTGTTTGGTTGGTGTGACTCAACGGTCGTACTTGGCTGGCTGCGAGGCGATCCAGGACGCTGGAAAGCTTTTGTAGCTAATAGAGTAGTTCAGGTCACTAAAGTTTTACTATCAGAAACATGGCGTTATGTTAAGTCAAGTGAAAATCCAGCTGATTGTGCCAGCAGGGGTATAACTGTGGAACAAATCATTCACCATCCCTTGTGGTGGCATGGACCAGCTTGGCTTTTGAACCTTGAAGAAAAATACATGAAACAGCAAGATTTCCATACAAACGAAGAGGTTAAGAAACCTAAGCAAAGTAACGTCACAACGACATCGTCATCATTGAACGATGACGTAATATCAACGTTGCTAAACAATAACAGTAATTGGATTCGGGTGATACGTGTGCTCGCTTACGTATTACGATTCCTACATAGCAACAAATCACCTTTCCTTACCGCATCCGAACTCAAACTAACAAGGCTGAGTATTATCAAGCACATTCAAAACATTGAATTCGGAAAGGATATCACATCCCTAAAAAAGGATAATCAAGTTGACTCGAAGAGTAAACTTTTGTGTTTAAATCCGAGATTGGATAAAGATGGGCTGCTACGTGTAGGCGGCAGATTAAAAAATGGAGTTATCAAGCGACCAATTACAAAACTATCAATTTTGCCAGTGTACGAACAGTCAGAAAGTCAATCTGAAGCACCAACAAATCAAACCCAAAATAACCACCAGCCTCCCAAACGAGCAAAAAGAAAAACGCCAATCAGTAAACTCAGCAATTTCATACTTACAATGCTGCTGTTGTTTACTACTTGTGTGCAAACTGCATATTGTGCACACAACATATCATTCTTCAAGGAACAACAGAGCCTTTATTTTGACGATATATCAAAAATGCAACTTATCAGGGACGAATGGAAAATCATCATCATCATCATCATTTCAGCCGTAGGACGTCCACTGCTGGACAAAGGCCTCCCTCATTGATCTCCAAGTACTGCGGTTGGAAGCCGTCTGCATCCACCGCCGACCAGCAGTTCGCACCAAGTCGTCTGCCCATCTTGTAGGTGGACGTCCTAC
The DNA here is from genome assembly GCA_963082625.1 of Pasiphila rectangulata. Taxonomy (NCBI): domain Eukaryota; kingdom Metazoa; phylum Arthropoda; class Insecta; order Lepidoptera; family Geometridae; genus Pasiphila; species Pasiphila rectangulata. The sequence continues at coordinate 22,011,118 of OY720238.1, read as the reverse complement.
GCTGCGCTTGCCGATCCGTGGCCTCCATTCGAGAACTTTGCGGCCCCATCGGCCATCTGTTCTGCGCGCTATATAATGGAAAATGGTTATCTATTATAACATGGACCCCTACTGGGAAGGGTCAAGATTACTAACAAAGTACATTAATAGTATGCACGAACTATGTTCCAAACAAAAACAAAAGGCTCAGTGCAACATGATCCTACTACAGCTACGTCACGGGCTTACAGAGTTACAATACTACGATCAGCTGTTGCTCAATAAAGGTACAACTGACATTGAAACTCGAGTACGTAGAGGCCTTATCAATGGAATTGGAAACGTGGCACACGCCTTGTTTGGAGTATTAGATGATGACTTTGCTCAGCAATATCAACGAGACATTGACCTCGTAAGAAAGAATCAACACCATCTCGCCAACCTATGGAAAAATCAAACATCTGTTATTGAAGCACAATATAGTTTTTTAAAGCGTTTAGAACAATCCATAGACCAACAACATAAATTGTATCAACAAAACGTAATAAATCAATCACAAAGAAATGCAATCCTTAAAGAGGAGGTAGAGAGTGTTATAGCTAGTAATGAGTTTACATTGTCGTCAATCATTGCCAACAGCATTCTAGGCAACTTATACAAAATACAGAATACTCTTTTGGATACAGTTACCGACATTTATCACGGGAAATTCAATATCCATATCATGTCACCGGAACAAATGAAAGAAGAATTATACATAATATCTGGACATTTATCAAAGGATGTAGCTTTACCTGTAAATGACTTTCATAGAGGAAACGGCATATCAAAACTTTATAATCTGTTGAGGGCTAAGGCGAGAGTTACAGACCAGTACCTGCTACTTGAAATCAGGATTCCGCTTATTACTAGGGAGAACTACGATATCTACAAGATCGTACCCATTCCTGTCATGAACAGTGGCAAGATTATCACTATCACACCCATCACGGAGTATATTGCTATGAACATTCAACGAGATTCATACCTGCCGATCACTGAGAAAGATTTACAAGCCTGCTTACAGCTAAATCCAAGCACAAAACTATGTGAAGTTCAGAGCCCTATTTATCATATACACAGCGATCAAGACTTGTGTGTCAAAGATTATACGATGGAAAGATGTAAAACCAAAACAAATGCGTGTCACAACAGCTGGATTCCGCTTCATAAATTGAACAATTATTTATTCTATTGCTGCGAAAAATGCAAATTGCGATTGATGTGTAGCGGTCACGTTACATTTGAACATATCAGCAAAGGTGGTGTCGTCTCTATGGGCAAAGACTGTGCATTAAGAGCAGATTCATTCATAATCTATTCACACAATCATCATATGAATGAAATGCACGCAAAGGTCGATCTTCCGTCCATCGATATACCGGCAGTCAACAACATCATAAATTTGACAATACCATTCGATGTCAGAGATAACGTATCGGACATTGAAATCAAGGAGAGACTGTTATCTCTAAAAGGAATTGGTCAACAGATCGAACAGATGAAGTCAGAGCGAAGTGAAATCTCAGACATATCGCCAAATGACGTTCATCACTACGTAGCCATATACATAATCGTGGCGATTTTGGCTATTGCTGGCGTTGCGTTCCTGTGGAAGCATCTGCGGGGAAGACTGCGTGAGGAGCGACGTACTGGTACCACAGCCGGTGCGCACGGCGGTGTCACTACTCCGGCGCCAATGCCGGCTCCTCGGCAATCCCTCGGCGACATCGCTACGACTAGTGAAAGTGCTAACGTTTATCCTAAATCATTTAAAAGTGCGCGTGGTGTAACCGACAAACCGCGGGTCGTTTCAGTGCTATACAAAGACAGTAAAGTTGAAATGATCGATAGTGCAACAGCACCAACTAGAGTTTTTCCCACTTTTCACTAAATCATTTAGATCTTATCATTTAACTAACATTAGTAGTAGGTACATTTAATGGAATCATCTTGTTAATTAGACCTAGCTCATCTTATCATTAGGTACCTTACTAACCTATCATTATCAATCAACATCCTACATCTCTCGCCCGGGAGTATGTACGGTGCAGCGCAACCGTGCATTTAGGTATTCATCAATATTGTCAAATCATCAATATAATTCAGGTCACACGCGCCTTTACAGTATTACTCAGTTCACGTCTTCACCGCATCAAGTATAGGCGCGTGCTCATTATCATATCATCTTTAATTATCAAATACAGTGGTTTAATCTACATTTAAACAGTTTATCATTTAAACTCAAAGTTGTCCCGTACATGTATGATATGCCTTGTCACGTTTAACATAAATTACGCCGCGCGGCGTCAGAATGGTGTGGAATCAGAGGCCTGTGAATTAATAAATATGTATGGACAAGTGTACGTTTTTATTTCTTATCCTATTATTTATTTTATAAGTAATGTAAGCAAAGATTAAAAACTATATTAACGCTTTAATTATCGAGGTATGAGCTTTTAAATACAAGACGAGCTTTAAAACGCGCTATCTCAAGTTCAGCACAGCATAACTCTGCACCAGAGTCGTAATCTGAGAATCAAAAGATAACATTGTATAGCTAGTTTCAGAATTAACATAAAAAATATAACACTTGATAATCTTTCAAAACAAATTAAGTCACAAGTAACGATTGCGTAAAAGCCGGCCCGCGCGCCGCAGGCGTAAAAACGGCGGGGCACGGCGACGTGTGCTAAGTATTTGTCGCCGGGCGTTTGGGTTAGCAACGCTACAGGGAGCCGGGCACGGGGTGCCGCGCGGTGTGCCGCGCGGGGCACGCGAGCGGTTATTAGATAGTCACTTGCGGTTTGAAGGCCATATCCTTAATTTGGTGAAGTCATGTTTCTTTCGTCTTAAAACATTGTATAGGCTGAGGAATTATTTGAAGGAAGAAATACGTGTAAAAGTTTGCGAATCTCTTATTTTGTCCAAACTCAACTATACGGACGTGGTTTATGGTCCACGTCTCACAGCAAAAACAGCTCGCCTTGTTCAAAGGATCCAGAACGCCTGCTGTAGGTTTTGCTATAATATACCCCCGCGTACACACATTTCCCCTTATTTGAATGAGACCGAGACATTGAATATGGCTTCACGGAGAGAGCTACACTTGGCCACCCTAGTTCACAATATTATGATTTTCGAGACACCGGAATATCTTTATTTAAAACTAGATAGATCTAAAAACAAATATAATTTAAGGCCACAAAGAGATATCTTGCATTATTCAAAATTCAAGACTGTAGCGTTTAGGGGAAGCTTTCGGTACCAGGCAACCAAGTGCTGGAATAACCTACCACCACCACTTTGTCTTCTGAAATCCAAGGCTAATTTTAGACAAAAATACAAAGAACTTTTGATAAACAGACAAAAATCTGGGCTGCCTGGTATTAAAGCTCCTTTCAATTGTTAGTCCATTAAGTAATCAACTTTAACAAATTATTAAATTTTACATATTATTAATTTAAAGAAATTATTCAATTGTACAAATTATTATATTTTATAAATTATTCAAATTTACTTATTATTAAATTTTACATATTATTAAATTTTACAAATTATTATATTTTACAAATTATTAAATTTTTCAATTTATATATTTTACATATTATTTATATTTTACTTTTTAATCAATTTAGATTTTTTTTAAATTCATAAATTAGGTATTATATTTTACAAAACACTCAATTTTACATTTTTGTTTGTGTTTGTGATTGTGTTTTATATTTATTTCAATTGAAATATATGGTTTTCATTAGACCTATAAATTTTTAATTTTACTATTATAATATTCATACTTTATTTATTTGTAACGTTAAAGTAATCCAATTTCGCATATATTAATCGAATATTTGGCTGTTATTGGAATAATAATATTTTGTATTATTTTATCATATTCTTTGATGTCTTCTATTGCCCGAGCTCTTAAGAGCTGGTGTCCATGGGAGACAATAAATATACCTATTATATTATACATAATAATAAATAAGCTTAACATTTTTATTTTGTTCTTACGAGGTCTTCCGATCTAGGAAGAGGTGGTTTCGGCAGAATACCAGCGTCCGCTGCTAATACAGTGGGCATAATGCTGAGCCGGGACCAATTTGCTACTGTGGCACACATTATTTAATTTTTATTCTATTGGTCCTATTTATTTATTTTACTAATTGCTGTTTTTCTTTATAAGTAAAATCTATGTATAAATGTTAAATGTAAATGTTTTCGTTGTGTTTTAAAATGTATTGTGTGCTCTTTAGTAAATAAATGAATGTCTATGTCTAAATCAACCTGGCCAAATAAATCTGATAACTGAACTTTGGCGCATCCCTAATACGTCACCGATAATCAGTGTCCTGTGCGCCATGGTCACGAATAGATGACAACTTGATGACGTCACATACGAGAAGCAAAAAAATAGTGCAGTGTAACACGATCGATGGATGCCTCGGAACTTCTTCGCATTTTGGAAGGTGTCGATGATGATGCAGAGATTTCAGAATCTGATTTTTGAAAAAATATGTTAAACTGATAGATAAGTGAATAATTATGTTAAATTTGTTGATTTCTATAATAAGTACCTATATAAGTACTGATTTTTTATTCCATGACAAAGATTTTAATACCTATTTTAAGACATCACATATTAGTGAGAATTATAATAATTATGTAAGATTTATAAGTAATTAATTATGTACAATTGTTCATTTTGATAATATACATTTACAAATAAAAAATGAGTTTATTATTAAAGGTATGACGAGCGAAGATTGCTATTTTCATTCTCATTCTCAAAATCATCTGGGAGCACCATCTCAAACCTCACCAAAACAAAATATTATGTTTCATCGATGTCTGCCTATTTCGTCTATATGTAGAAAATCGACATCTATTTCGAAATCGATATTCAGCGTGCGACACGGCTCGGCTACATCTCTAGGGAAGTTTCAGAACCGTAGGTCAGCTGCGCCGTTGTCGTCCAGTCGTGACAATGACGTCATCGCTATAACAAGTAGTGCTGTGCTCTACTACTATTTTACTTGTAATGTTTGTTTATATCTATGTATGAAATTATATTATTGTATTGAGAGTAGGAGATAGCACAAGATTAAATAAAAGTTCCCAGATTTTAAGTTGTTTATTGCATAAAAAACAACGAAATCAAGTGTCTATGTGTTTCGCGACAATTTACATTTTATCGACTCTTGGCAGCACTTTTTTTTCGTAGGTATTTTTGTTCACTTTGTGCTTTGGCGTAGAGGACAGGGGAATGCGTTTGGGGTGTGGCGCTCAAAAGGTTATGCTCATCACAACCACTTAGGAATACTATAAATAAAAGACTCTTTTTTGTAATAAACGTGTAATCGTTACTTCCTTACGTCCATATCGCCATACATTATATACAGTAGAACAATTTTACCACTGGAACTTTTATATTTTAATATACATATTATACTAAAGCTTGTGAAGGCAATTAGCACACAACTTAGAATAATAACACTTGGTGTTATTATTAATAAGACTTAACTTTAATTCTTTAACTTAGAATAATAACACTTAGTGTTATTATTCCAAGGCACACAAGCCAGACCAAACGTTGTCAATCAACTACTCGTATTCATCTGGACATAAGATTGATAATGGTACAGCAATCCATGTATGTGAGTAACAGTAAGCGAGTCAAAACATCAACATACCTAAACTTTCCAGTGGTTTAACAGCCCCTTAACACCTAAACCTACAATGAGCTTACCCTAACAGCCAGGTAGGTATACATTTATATAAAATAATGTGGAATACAAACATGCAAATCTACAAACATACAAGTTGCATTTAGCCTCTGCACACCAGCCAGCAAAATAGCGGCACTTGATGCAATTTTGACACGACTTTATTGACTTACGATTTGAAGTGGTTGCGCAAAATGTCTTCCAATATAACAACATGTTCAATGAATGTACCACAAATACCTACTCGCTCTCTAGTCTTACCGCGACGACTACTGGAACAATCCAGTAAAAATCGTAAATTAGACACTGCATTTATATTAGACACTGTTGCGACACACATGCTCAGCATTGGGTAGTTCTATAGTTTTTTTTCCTCAGTTAATTATTTATTTATGTGTTAGTTTTTCCTAATGTAAGTCGTGTTACTTGAAATAAACATATTTTCCGCTATAAATACTCACTAATATACACAATCTATACTAATATTATAAAGCCGCGGAGTTGTTTTGTTTCCTTAAACGCGCTAATCTCAGGAACAACTGGCTCAAATCGAAACTTTTTTTAGTGCTTATTTTTTTTTAGGAAACCTTTAGGCTAACAAAGGTTACTCTACGACAAACAATATAAGAGCAGAACATCGAAACGTGTACGAAGTCACGGGTACATCTAGTGTATTCAAAATGTGCTTTGATCGCAAAAAGTTTAAATAGATTTACTCTGTTGTGAATCAATGACATGGTCAACATTTTTGGGTTTGACGAGTTTGGTCCAAAATGACAAAGTATAATAATGTCCACTTGTATAAAAATGTCAAAGTTTAAAAATGCAAGCAATACATTTTGTCAACGTAGAAAAGTGACAAAGTATATTTTGGTCTTTGTGTAAAAATGTCGAAGTATAATAATGTCCACTCGTATGCTAATGTTGAGGTATAAAAATGCCAACAATAATTTTGTCAATTTAAAACAGCAAAAAAATTATGTTCTGGTAAAGATATGACTGGATAAGACCTACTTTTTGTCAAACTTCAAACGGCGATATCTCGAGAACCACTCATCCTAGAATTTTTGTTTACGGCTCAAATGAAAGACCTCGATGAGATCTACATTAAAATTTTTGATGACAGCTGTCAAACTTCAAACGGCCATATCTCAAAAACTACTTATCCTAGAATTTTTGTTTAGGGCTCTAATGAAAGACCTCTATCTACTTTTCTGATGACAGCTGTTAAACTTCAAACTGTCAAAACAGATTTGTCCGCTGGCATCAAAAAAGTAGATCTCATCGAGGTCACTGTGGGCTCAAATGAAAGATCATTTAAGCCCACAATGGAAAGTCTAGGATAAGGAGTTCTCCAGATATCGCCGTTTGAAGTTTGACAGCCATCAAAAAAGTAGATCTCATCGAGGTCTTTCATTTGAGCCCTAAAGGAAAAATCTAGGTTAAGTAGTTCTCCAGATATCACCGTTTGAAGTTCGACAGCTGTCATCAAAAAAGTAGACCTTATCAATATTTTTCATTTGAGCCCACAATGGAAAGTCTAGGATGAGGAGTTGAAATTAAAAGTTGCTGTCATTGAAAAAGTTACTCTTTCCTTGGCTTCCAAAGATAATTAAAAGAATAACAGCGACAATCACAATGTAAATACAAGAAATAAAAATAAACTCGCTGTGCCCAATACTAGGCTCCATAAGGTGAAAATATCTTTTAAAGGGCAATGTATACGCTTCTAGAACAAACTCCCAAGTGAGTTGCAGAAGTTATCATTGAATAAATTCAAAAACATTATTAAACGCAATCTATGCAATAAAGCTTATTATAAAATATCAGATTACCTAGAGGACAAAACCACTTGGGACGGAATCTGCTGCAACTCCGTCAAACGTAACATAAGACAAAATCAAATTGTTAAATGATGACTATAACGACCGAGTTAGGTTCTTCTGTTCGCTTCTTTTCCTAACTCGCGTGTCATCTGAAGTGAACAGATTCAATTATGTGCTTTATTCTATTTATTTGTGTTGTTTTATTTTGTAAGTTGTGACGCGTCAATAGGTCCAATGCGGCCGCACTGAATAAAGTATTTTTTGAATTTAATATTAGATATTTTTTTACATTTGCTGTCATTTTCTGTCACATTTGACAGATTTCAAAATATATGATATTTCTAAGTATGTAGTAATTTTTTAACTTAGCAAACTTTATCCTTGACATTTTTATACTTTGCCATTAATATACTTGGTAATTTTTTCATGTGGACATTTTTATACATTGTCATTGTTTTATGTTGACATTTTTATTTTGTGATTGTTGTCATTATTATACTTATGCCTAGTTTACACGAGCTCATCGCTGGTTTGTTATTTGCCTTGTGTAAAGAATAGAACGCCCGTCTATTTTTCAAGCCAGTGATCTCCGCCCGCATACACCTCGACCCCCGCGCCAGCGTTGCGGACACGTGTAGACGCATCACGCCAGTCACTGGCGAAAGTTCTTAGGGTGTGTGTGTCTTTGTTTTTGTTTGGAATTTCTGCGATAAAATGCCGAGAAAATTCAACGAAGAGGATAGGTGCAGTTGGTTGGTTGGTTTGTTTTACCAACCAACCAACCGCCAACCTGTACTCAGAAGGATCTTCTAATCTTAGATGTTTCAGCAACAAAGTAGAAGCTCCAGTTATAGGTCTATCGCTTAACCATTTTCTTATCCAGTCGTTTTGCTTTTTTTTCTAGTATATCAATCAACTCTTCTCTTAATAGTGCAGAGATCTTCTTTAAACATTTATTTTTCAACAGACTGCCGCAAATTCATTATTTTTTAACTTCAAACGTGTGCATACCCGAAGAAAAATCCGTGAATGAATGGCCTCGTCCAAACAACAGGGGCCAGGCCAACGCTGGCTTGTCTGTAGGACTGGCGCCAGCATTATACTGGCTTCGTATAAACTCTGCTTTAGTAATTTTTCATTTTGGACCAAAGTCGTCAAACCCACATTTTTCGCAACCCTTCAATCAACACACATGCTTACAATAACATAGCTTCCAAGGCCGATAGCGTTTCTATCTTAGCGGATAAACTCTAGGAATTTATTATTTCTACAACAATACGTACCTTACTTCTTAGCATAAACAATTTTGTGAATTTTACACAGATTACAAACTAACATACATTCCAAGATCTAAACAATCACAATGAATTTGTCTTTATGAAACGAAATACGGGTGATTTTGTTTTGTATAGTGTGATCTGAACGAAGCTTAAGAGCTTCCTTAACCTGCAAGCGATTACATTATTCGCTACACATACCTGCTCAAGATTCGTAAAAAAAATAATGAAAATCTCCTTATAGTAAGTACCTGCAAACTTAGTTCTGGTTTGTACACACAAAATACAGATTCTAGTACTAAAATAAAACCACCAGTTGCATATACAATAAATAAAGGAAATATATATGTACACAATATGAACGATTAATATCTAAAAGGAATAAGTTACTTACAAAGGAAGTATAATATTAACAGGATGATATTTTATTTCACAAATAATAATAATAAATGCTCATTTTCCTCCGACAACTCAGCAGCGTCGCTTAGCGGGGAAAAAACAAACACTGACTTAATTAAAGTAATTAAGATGGTTATTTTAACTTATCTTACAATAACATATCACATTTCGAATAAAACACAATATACATTATAAATAATTTAAATTAGTCTTCAATCCGTTTTCGGAATAATTTAGGAAGGAATCAGATAAATAGGTTTACATTTTAACGAAACCTAACCAAAATACGAATGAAATGCTTTATTTTCACCTATTTATTATTATAACCAAATATATAAATAAGGACAATCCAATTAATATGCCTGAATAGTTATTACTTTCGATAAGCCTTGACTATTTGGACTTTAGATGAATGCATAACAATTTTATTAAAAGAACAAAAAATAATTGGTTGGTTTATCAAAAGCATTCCAAAATTCTTGTACTTCCAACTTTCCGAAATCAACAGGTCAACCTATTTTTATTTCATACAATCTATACAAAGTTTATACAACTTTCACCAATTTAAGGCAAATATACAATACTAACATTAGTCTTATAAAGCTTGAAATATTCTATATAACATGTGCACTAGGACTTCTCTAATCATTGCAAAATCTTCAGTCATTCACATGACAGGTACACCGTCCAAAGGAAAATTGCTAAAACAAATTAAAAATAAAACTGTAGCAAATAAAAAAATATAAAAGTAAGCAGAGAAGTAAATTTATACTTGTAATAAGTAGAAAGGTCTCAACTTTATTGTTGAAAATGGAATCAAATGTAAACAAATACAAATAAATAAAAAAGCTTGAAATGAAAAAGCGTTTGAATAACTACAACAGTACAACAATGGTTTGATCATTTTGCAATGAAAGATAGTCCAAGCCCAATGAGTTAGATGAAGCAACGACCAGTGCTGTCCCTTTCTTTTGTAATGATTTTCAAACATCAGTAAGAGATAGACTTAGGCTAGTCTAGTACTTTAGCTATGGTTTCATGATCTCACTGAATAAACTAGGACATATCAAAGATCAACTTTGAGATTCTAAAATCCTCATCTAAACCAATTTTGAATTTGTTCAATAACTATCACAGTTCTCTCATTATCTTGAATAAAATAGAGGTTAACATGTCACAAATATTGCATCAGGTAACTATTAAAAAAACACTTCATTGATTCTCCGCAATGTAAACTGGCGTATGTAAAGGCCTTTGCCCAGCAGTGTGACAGTAGAGGCTAATAAAAAAATACATTTAAAATAAATGTATCTATAGTTTACAATATAGTTCACCAAGCGTGAAAGTTATAGCAAAGCTTATGAGACTCATGTCCAACAGTGGACTGTTAATAATAAATGATACTGGACATAACACACATCACCGTCCCATAACACATAGTCCAAAAAATAAACAGAGTTAATATATATTTTTTTTGTCTTATAACAGACAGACCCGAGACAAATAACTGCAGAAGCTAACTAATGCTCCCGGCGGGCATCGAGCCCGCAACCTCAGCCGGCTATAACACAAACTAAGCCCATGGCTTAGGTGGACTGTTGTTGCTATCAAGTCTATCCAGTGCAAACACGTCCGAACCAAACATTCACAATACACTTAACAGTTTCCGTAGTGTCCTTATCACCGATATATAACGCGGTTTGTAGTTTCCACTCTAGGCGTCACTCGACCTACGCTACCCAAGCACCGTGTCCAATGAAACTAAAATAGAAATGTCGCCATATGAAGTCTGCGTTTAGACGTGCGCCGGCGCCGGCTTGCCTCACAATCCAGACTAACCTAGCGAACACAAAAAGGTCTTAGGGAAATCGTTCAATTTTGTGGTTTTAGAAATGTATTTTCTCAAAATTTTACACATGAAGTCTTATAAATCCAAGACTTACAGGAATATGTCTTTTACAAGGCCAAAAAAGGGCTGATTCAATTAGAGGTGTCACAACTGGTATTTAATCGGATTTCTAACGTCTCTTAACCATAACCAACCAAATAACGTAAAAAGAGTTTGGGAAAACACCATATAGCTGCCCAAATAAAACCCATTTTCATGGTCCTTCGAGCCGGATGCGGATTGCAAGCACCGCAAGAGTGCAAATCTGCTGCACTTTCTGTTTTACCCGAACATTTTTAAATATTTTATTAGTAGATACATTTACAGTCCAATCAGTCCCTTCTACAGTCCAATCAGACTTAAAATAATTTTAAACATGATAAATGCGTCCCAAAAGTTAGTTTTGAAAGCTGGATTATGAGGCAAGTTAATGCGTAGTTTTTTGCAATCTAAAAAGCTCGTTCTATGTAACTTAACTATTATACCAATTTATGATATTGTTAATACGTACAGAAAACACAAAACTTAGTAGTAAGTTATGTTATTTAATAAATAACTACATTGTAATGCTACTAGGAACTGTTTCGTGACAAAACCAAGTAACTAAGTAATTGTTTTTTTTTACAGTGTGTTACATATTAAATGTGCTCTGACATTTCTTGACCACATAGAATCAGTAATCATAATATTATTATGTATTTATTAGTACCTGATCTAGGGACAAAGCAAAGCTTGAGTTGTTACATTTCAAACAGAACAAGTTAGTGTAGGTTTAATGTATTAGTTGGAGTTCAGACATGATGCTTGGAGGCGAGGGTCGAATGATTAGCTATAGGATTACTAGGTGCTGTTGTAACGAGCTAAAATTAAACAAGAGATCACATATTTAAGGTTCAATATTTCTTGAAAGTTTTTTGCTTGCTGGTCAAAAATCGACTCTATTTTATTTAATTTTATCTGAATAGAAATGAGTTATATTTGGTACAAAATACGAGGATACCATATTTCAGTTCTTTATTATCTTGTGGCGGCAATTGCCAACGAATCCAAGATATAAACAACAACACCCAATAACCCCAAGTCTTTATTATCAGAAAGTCGTAAGTCCAGTACTGTGCCCTAACGTGTCAGTAAATACGAGTATCGAAGCCATACCACACAGAATATGCAAACATATTCCGAGGCAGCAATCGAACTTGTCGCTTCTTCGGCTGTGTGACCAACGCGTCACTGATGCCGTCATTCCTCACTTCAACAGGGTAATCGATGCGACATGCGACTTTCAGAATAATAAAGACTGCGTTAAACTTTATCGTTTCGCTTTCGTTATACCACTGATGTGAAGCGGCATTTTCTGGGCACATTTAGTCTGCTATCGCCAATCGTGTTGGAATGGTTAAATGGATTGGCACGCAAATAGATATTGTAACGTAGGTAGTGAGGCGCGCTTGGACCAATTTTGTTCCAGATGAAAATATGTATGTACATACATATGTATAGAAGGATTCGAAGCCGCATAGCCACGTCGACCGCCGATCTGCAAGACTGTTTCACATCAAACTAGGCGAGGGCCTCTCAGATAAAAGTACGTACATACACACCCCGTAAAAGTAAAAAAAAAAAAAAAAATCCTGTAAGTAAAAAAACTCATGCATGTTTACGAGTTTTCTCGGTTGATCGACTGTCGCGACTCAGCCATGTGGCTTCGAATCCTTTTATACATATTTCCACCTGAAACAAAATTTTCGAAAGCGCCTCGCGACGTTTCAATATTTATTTGCGCCATAGAGGCCTCGATCATAGTTCATAAAAGTTCCCGACACAGTACATACAAAACTGTCTCTCACTTGAAGCAATTGTTCATGAACAGATTAAACAGCCACGGTGAAGCTACATATCCCTGTCTAACACCTTTTTCGATATGAAACCATCCAGTGTATGCCCCGTTTATCCTTACACAAGCACTAGAATCCCTATAAAGAGATTGCAATGCTCGTATGAGGACACTGCTCACACCGTTCACGGACAATGGTGACCACAATTCATTTCTCACCACTCTACAATAGGCCTTTTCTAGCTGTCGATCAAGCTAACTTCTACAACATCAGGTAGGTACAACGAAAGCGATCCGTCTCGCTGCCAAGCCACTAGAGCGCGAACAAGACAAACCGGTAGGCGTGGGGCTACCTGTGGAAGAGGTCGGGCCGGTAGTAGACGGCGACGCCGAGCAGCACGGTGGCGGCGGCCAGCAGGCCGCGCCGCGACGCCAGCCGCGCCAGCGCGCGCAGCCCGCGCCAGCGCCCGCCCGCGCCGCCGCCCGGCGCCAGCTGGCGCCGCCGCATGCGCTCCGAGTCCAGCCGGTGTTGCTCCTCTCTGGGAAGGTACATATTATGCATATGAGCCTTGAGTCTTCCCACTGCAGGGCAAAAGAAAACCCATTTTCATGGTCCTTCGAGCCGGATGCGGATCGCAAGCACCGCAAGAGTGCAAATCTGCTGCACTTTCTGTTGTACCCTAACATTTTTAAATATTTTATTAGTAGATCTCTTTTAAAGCCTTTGGTAAGCCTTTGGTAAAAGAAAAATCAATTGCCTGCATTCCTGGATTGACTTTGAAGAGACTTGAGACGTGTCCCAACTAACGTTCCTTCGTAATGTTAACCTTTAAGTACCGACTCATGGTCAAACAGACCTTGACGCACCCCGCCGTGCTTCTCTCTACCCCTCGAGCAGTAGCCCGGGAGCGTTTGTGTAGAGTAGTAGTGCTGGCACGTCCTATTTCGGTGAGATTTTACTGTTATAAGATGACTGTTTACTGATATAAGAAGACTGGTCCGTGGTACCACACGTCGGTACTTCTGTAACTATTTTGGAGGAGACTTTTTCAGATTATATCGTTATTTTCTTTTAAAGGTTACAGTGAACAAGCTAGGCTCTTTAGGCATAAACTCTAAATAAAAATACCCGTAAGAGGTACGAAACACGACCTGAAAATAGGGACTATGAAGTCATTTAAGTAGAATGGCGAAACGATGGCAATGAATCTAACTCCGAGGTCGTTGATCCAAAATTTTCTGTGGAAGAAAGTGATTGTGATACGAACTCTGAAAAAGCAGGATCAGAAATTGAAGATACGAATACGTTATCCCAAGATCAAGACATTGAATCCAACGAAATAATTCGATGGCGATGTTTTGATGCATGTTAGATCTGCGTGCCATATGCGTTAGTGGTATATACAATATGCATATGCATGGATGGTATATAGACAGATCTATCTTCTTGAAGTCACTGGCAAGAGCTCTGGACGTCCCTCATACGCAGCGTCGTTCTCTAAGCAAACATCTACATAGAGAACAGCATTTGTGAAGAAATAGTGTTTTTGGCCCAGATATGAGATATCTGGGCCAAAAACACTATTTTTTCAGATGAGAGTAACAACAATGAAGTGGAGGTAATGCGAATTAAAAAATTGTGTCACATCTGTCCCTCAAGACTCCAGCGCAAGACGGCATGCAAATGTTACACTTGCACCAGACATGTGCCTTTAATGCAGTAATTCTGCAAACAGTGGTTGTATATTTGATAATTCCTGTAACTTGATGCTTGATGCAGTTTTTGAGAAAATGGCTGATTATTATAGTTTTCTTGGTTTTCAAAGTATTATACTTTGATATGGAATTGTATTTGAAAAAATAAACCTGCTAAATAAGAAGTGAGAGGGAAGGTGTTAAGTTCAATGCGAGCGCGTGAGAGGGAAGTGAGAATAGGTGTTAGAAGTTAGTGGGAAACAGGCAGACTAACAGACGCGGGAAGCGACTCCGTTATCATCATATCAGCCATAGGACGTCCACTGTTGGACATAGGCCCCCCTCAGACTCCGTTATATGGAAATTAAATGGCGCTGTGAGTCTAGTAAAATTTATGTACTCGTAGATATCAAACTAAGTTAAATTAATTTATTGATTCAGATCCATAGATTAGAATTAAATGTCATACAATTTATCCCTTCTAATATATAAAAGCGAAAGTGTGTATGTATGTATGTATGGGTCAATGTACGTTCCGCTTCCACGTCTAGACGGCTAAATCGATTTTGATTAATTATAACACGGGCATATTCGTAGAGAATAAAACCTGAATAGGTTGAAATAGGGGATGAATGTATCTTCATAATAAACTGTCTTAACGCGGGTAAAACCGCGCGCGTCAGCTGGTAACAATTAGGAAACAGAAACAATTATGTGCTTAATCAATTTAAATGTGTTTTGTTTTTATTTTGTAAACTGACTTCTAAGTATAATTTTGCTCTATTGAATAAACACTTATTGACTTTGACTTTGGAGCTAAGCAAAGGGTTAGAACTCACTCTCTCCTCTCGAGCGCGGCGACGTCCTTCTCGAGGCTGGCGGGCTCGTTGTCCGCGTACAGCTTCTCCGCGGACACCAGGATGTCTTCGAACGGCAAGTCATCCGGTAGCTGCAACGTCACAACACAACATGTTTCAGTAACGTAGTATAGTCAGTCCAATTACAACATTTTTTTTACAAATACAAATTATTTATTTTATAGTAATACATGTCTTGGTACTTACTACAGTTACAATACTGTACATTAACTATTTTAACATTAGTAAGACAAGTAGCAGTTGTACCCGAATAAGCTCTGTTGCCCGCACTAGGTCTCAAAGAGCCTGTGTTGCGGGGTCACAGTGACTCACCCCAGTCCCGTTCATATGCCTACTAGTTTTATAACTTTTGTTAGACAATGTATTTAATATTACATTGCTGAGTAACGATGATTAAACTAGGTTTTATTCGTCGTTTGGTAACTTTAAAAGTCCAGTTTATTTTCTCACCCTCGACAGCAGGCAGTGCAGCATGGCCATGTCGCACTCGCAGGCGTACACGTCGAGCGCGCGGTGCAGCACCAGCGCCGCGGTGACGTACACGGGGAACAGCGGCGGCGCGCACAGGAAGTAGTATGTATCCTCACCCTCGACAGCAGGCAGTGCAGCATGGCCATGTCGCACTCGCAGGCGTACACGTCGAGCGCGCGGTGCAGCACCAGCGCCGCGGTGACGTACACGGGGAACAGCGGCGGCGCGCACAGGAAGTAGTATGTATCCTCACCCTCGACAGCAGGCAGTGCAGCATGGCCATGTCGCACTCGCAGGCGTACACGTCGAGCGCGCGGTGCAGCACCAGCGCCGCGGTGACGTACACGGGGAACAGCGGCGGCGCGCACAGGAAGTAGTCGTACAGGCGCACCACGTCCGCGTAGCGCGTCAGGCTGTGCCCGAACCACGTGAGGAACCACGGCAGCGCGAACATCGTGCCCACGCCCGCTCTGCAACCAAACGGGGCTGGACATTCCACACAGCACGTACCAAACCAAGCAAGGTCCAAATGGAAACCAGGTGACTGGCAGAATACCTTTTTAACACGCTTTTATTAGTTTCACCAGTATGTTGGCTGTATGGTGGCATGGCAACGCATGCCGTGGCGACGCATGCCGTGGCGACGCGACGCCACGCTATGTGATGGTATATATGCAGTAAATATGTTGTAGTACTGTACTGTACTTTACTGTACTGTACTGTACTTTACTGTACAGTACTGTACACGCTTTAATAGCAAATCGAACTAAAAATCAGAAAATAACATTTACTTTATATTTTATTCAACTGTTATAAAAAGTATACTAACTAACTCAATATGTTTCAATAATTTTCAATAATTCTGAAATAATAACTTTTAAATTTATATTTTATCAACTGTTATAAAAAGTATACTAACTCAATATGTTTCAATATTTTTTAAAAATTCCGAAATAAAAATAACGTTATGAAAAGATAATTAATTTAATTGTAAAAAAGTGTGGGGTGCTTTTTATCACATTTCTATACCCTGTTTACAAATAACAACTAATTATATATTACAACAATCAATATCGAGAATTGTGTAAGTGCTTTAACAACGTAGCAAAACGTAGTAAGGAAATACATCGTCAGTTTTAGACGCATCCCTGTTCTCTCCTCTGATCAGCCTTCAAGCATGCAATCTAGCTTTCCATACCAATAGTTTTAAATTAATCTGACAGGCGTCCCGCCACAGCTCAAAATTATATTACACTATCAGCGCACAGTTTCATCCGCGTAGTCTCGTTCCCGTGGGAATATGAGGATAAAAATAGCCTATTTTGCACAGGGATAATGTAGCATTCTAATGGAGAAAGTCTTTTGGAAATCAATCCAGTAGTTTTTGAGTTTATTCGTTACAAACATACAAAATAAAACTTACACACAAAATACACATCATACACATTTTACATACAGCGTCACAGTTTAATATATATTAAACTATTGCAGGAATCATCGCTTCCCATGGGAAGCGAAAAGAAATACATTTATTTCTTTGTATAATTATGATTTGTTCTGAAATAAAGACTTTATTTATTATTTTATTTTTTAATACTAATCTTTCCTCTTTATAATAATTAGTATAGATTTTATTGTTAGTAGTACAGAAGTACACATATTGGTGTTCGCTATGTGGTACTGGATACTAACTTGTCCAAGTAGTCGGCTAGGTCCTTCTCCGCGCGCGCCACGACGGGCAGCATGTAGTTGAGCAGGTGCTGCGTGGGCCGCATGGTGCGCTGCATGAAGGGCGCGCGCCGTGCGACAGGCGGCACAGCAGCGGGAACGACGCGCGCGACCCGCACACCATACTAACTTGTCCAAGTAGTCGGCTAGGTCCTTCTCCGCGCGCGCCACGACGGGCAGCATGTAGTTGAGCAGGTGCTGCGTGGGCCGCATGGTGCGCTGCATGAAGGGCGCGCGCCGTGCGACAGGCGGCACAGCAGCGGGAACGACGCGCGCGACCCGCACACCATACTAACTTGTCCAAGTAGTCGGCTAGGTCCTTCTCCGCGCGCGCCACGACGGGCAGCATGTAGTTGAGCAGGTGCTGCGTGGGCCGCATGGTGCGCTGCATGAAGGGCGCGAGCGGCGCGCGCGCGCCGTGCGACAGGCGGCACAGCAGCGGGAACGACGCGCGCGACCCGCACACCAGCAGCAGCGTGATCGCCACGTCGTGGTAGCCCTGTGGGGCACGTGCTTTCAAAAATGCTGTACACGTGTCGTAGTGGCTTATAAACAGCTGGATTTTATCTTCTTTATCTCGTTATTTCTATTTCGTTACTTCTGCTATGCAATTTTGTAATGAGTAGGTATTAGCTGACTACTAACTAAGCACATTTTTTGTCTCGAGCGAGAGCACTGGTGTCCTGTAATACAGGTTTTTATAAAACCTTTCTCAGGCACCAACTATGTATGATTTAAGCAGGTACTCGTATTTACATTGTTTGAGAAAAAAATTAAATCAATTAGATGAAGAAGTTACAGGTGCACAGGTTAATCTCGCGACAAGCTTTTTTGTAACATTATTGTGTAAAGACGTTTTACGTTGACATTAAACTTTAATGGAAAATGTTTATTTTATTATTTTTAGTGGGTTTAACGTTTGTAATAAAAGCTTGTTTGTTAAAAAGTTGTTTACTTTTAATTTATTACCATTTTGGTTCGAAACCCAAAAACGATTGAGTAAATTATATAACTTTTATTGATTAAGCAGTAAGGTACTCAAAGTCGTGCCGCGGGGTGCCGGCAGTAGAATGTTGCCCCTCCTCTCATGACGATGGATGCAGTAAGAGCCTGCTAAAGGATAGCTCCGGAAAATGGGCAGCAGCATCTTTCCATGTATCAACATCCCAAACTGCGCTCGCCAACCCGCCTGCCAAGCGTGCTGAGTATGGCAACTACCCTGAGGCCTGCCGTAAAACGTCCACTACTGAACACAGTAGTGGACGTTTTACGGCTGAAATGATGATGGGCGAAGTGTGTGTGTGAAGCTAACTTATCCGATTTCCACACAACATTTTCTTCATTGCTACATCTTTATTTGTACATTGCGTTTACAAATAAAACAATGAAAGTAACAATGTGTTTATGTACTCTGCGATACAAATGTATATTGACATACTGACGAATTGCGTAACAGATAGCGGGGCAATGACAATGGCATTCAGTAAACATTCCCAAGAACGCGACTTGCATGGCAAGTTCTTGGAACTGGCTTCGATTAGACTTTTCCTTGACTTTTTTATATGATAACGTAATGAATTAGCTGCCATTTTTGTTATGATTGGAGTAACATACTTTCAGAGGGCGCTATTTGTCAACAGAATTAACCATTCATCATTTCAGCCGTAAAACGTCCACTGATTAAAACAGGCCTCCCTCATGGATCTCCATGAGGGGTAGTTGCCATACTTACCACGCTTGGCAGGCGGGTTGGTGAGCGCAGTATGGGATGTTGATACACGGATAGACGCTGCTGCCCATCTTCCGGAGGTGTCCCTTAGCAGGCTCTTACTGCATCCATGGACATGAGAGGAGGGGTATCATTCTACTGCCGACACCCCACGGCGGAATTAACCATTACTGGTGCTAAAAGCACTGTTTTGCTGAAACTGTTTTAGTATGATGTCATCTAAGCTATTTTGGAGTTTTACCATCATAGAGGAAAAACAGCTGTAATGATGTCATTTCTTTATGAGCTTGTATTTGATCTGGCTGTGATTTTATACGCAAGAGCATTAGTATTAAAACTGTATTGTTTCTTATATGATGAAATGATGTGATAAGCCAGTTAGTAATATGTTGTATTGTTAACTTAACATTCCATAGCGCAATTTCAATGATCTATTGTGAAATAAATAATATTGAATTGAATATTGAAGAGCAAAACCAACTAGAGTAGAAAATTGACAACCTCTCCTAATTCTATTCCTTATTAAAGTCCACATTTTTGTAGTTTAAAATAGTTATCAGATTTTCTCTGCTTTTAAAGACTTTCATAATTTTGTAACAATTTCTAGTGACCTGAAATTATCAATTATTTAAAATATCATTTAATTTCTTGTTATCCTGGATTACTGACAATTGTAACATTTTTCGGAACTCACCTGGTAGTATTTTAAATGAGGATACATGATGATAACCCGGAGAATCAGAACAGTAAGCTGGTCTTGCAACGCCACTCTCTGCTCATACGGGATCCCAGGAGGAAACCGTTTTAGTGACCGATTTACATCCAGGACCACCTGATGATGAAAAAAATATTAAATAAATAATACTGGACATCACCGTGGGGTGCCGGCAGTAGAATGTTACCCCTCCTCTCATGTCCGTGGATACAGTAAGAGCCTGCTAAGGGATACCTCCGGAAGATGGGCAGCAGCGCCGTAGGACGTCCACTGCTGGACATAGGCCTCAATCATAGATTTCCAGTTATTGCGGTTGGAAGCTATCTGCATCCACCGTCAACCTGCGGTCTTCACCGGGTCATCAGCACATCTTGTTAGTGGACGTCCTACGCTGCGCTTGCCGGTCCGTGGTCTCCACTCGAGAACTTTTCGGCCCCATCGGCCATCTGTTCTTCGAGCTACAAGGCCTGCCCATTGCCCCTTCAACGTGCTATTCCGCTTGGCTATGTCGGGGACCCGAGTTCTTCTACGAATCTCCTCATTTCTGATTTGATCCCGTAAAGAAACCCCGAGCATAGCCCTCTCCATAGCTCGTTGAGCCACTCTGAGCTTATTCATGAGACCAGTTGTGAATGACCATGTCTCTACACCAATCATAGCATAATTATCGATTTGAAATAGATTCTATGGAATAAATGATGAAATCTGTTTTAACTTCTGCAGATACCAGTTACTGTAACAGCTAATGTTTTGGAGGAGAGCACTTTTTGACTTTGCAGTTTTTAACTTTTGTAGTAGCAACATCCACATCAGTTTTTGTAACTACTTAAATGTTCTAAATAAAGATTTTTAATTTTTTTATTAATATAGTTCAAGAGGGTGAATAATTCCTAAAAATTTTTAATTTCCCATCCCTCCTGAGCTGTGATAGTAAACAAAGTTAAATTTTTATCTTTCATTGGTTGCAACCATATTTAATTGAATTTAATCAGCACTTTAAGGGATCTACAATGCAATCCAACTTTTTTACATTTGCAACAGAGATTATAAAGTATTTTTTTTTCTCTATCAAATTTGGGAGTCAGAAATAGATATTTATTTTGACAATGATCAGTAAAGTGGCATTTAGAAGTTGTTACCTGGTTATATTCATCATGAGTTGAGAGCTCGTCTAGAGATGGGGGTTCAGTCATTTCTTCCAGAGTCACTCCTACTAGTAATGGCCATATCTTTCTTCTATATTTATCTGTTAACATAAGTGTGTGCTTATTATTACTTAAATCTATAACATTAAATGTATGTAAGTATTGGTACTGTTAATTTTAGCCCATATTGTCCCATTTCTGGGCAAAGGCCTCCCCAATTCCCTTCACACTTCACGATTTTGCGCCTCCCTTTGCCAGTCCTTCTTGGCAGAATCTAGCCTGTCACCATTGTCTGCATGGTCTACCACAACTCCATCTTGCTGTCTCAGGGCTCCACATTGTGGTTAATTTGAGCCACAGAGTATCAGGCAAGCGGCAGACATGGTTACTTTTACCAAAATACACTAAGAAAATAGTATAGAATAAAGTTTTAAACACTAACCACTTATAAGTCCTCCTTTGCTCTTAGCAAAATTCTGCCATTGTTCCAAATTCACTGAGTCAGGGTCGCTCAAGCATTTTTCGATCTCTTTCTTTTTCTCGGTAATGTCAGGGTCCTCATAAACAAATTCTGAAAGGAAATAATCATCATGAAATGCAAATGCGAAATGAAAATACGCCCCTTAAGTTTGCTGGTCGTGTGTCAATTGCGCCGATGTGATCATTAGCTACTAAGTCACACCTCAAGTATGTAGCAGAGCTATCTTAAACGAGGAAGTAATTAGAAAGTAGTCTGTTTACAATACCTTCATCGAATTTCAGTTCCGAAGGCGTAGAAATGTCATCAATATTGTTGGCGTGATTCAATTCGAACGGCTGTTTCTTTAGCCTTGGTAAACAGTCTCCATTTGTGTTACTTTTATCGCTGATATCAGCGCCTGCATTATTGGAATCCATTGTGGAAAAGCAAAAAATATTCCAACGAAAACATTACACCATCCTGCAAGATTTGATGATAATCTTCGTATGTACCTACTCAACACGAATGAAATGATAGATCCTGGCCTGAGATGGAACATGACAGTGACAATAGCACAATAGAGACAGTGATAAATGACAGATAGTTATTTGGCGTTTGCCACCGTCATCATCATTTGAGTTTTTAGTATCAACTCCTAACCGACTAAGCAACAGCTCTTCTTCTAGGTATTTTGGATCCTGGTCGTGTCCTGTTTTTGAAATATTGTCTAATATCGGAGATCCGATAACCGGATAAGGAATATCTACACTCAAGTGTTATTATAATGATAATTTTATAGAAGAGATAATTTGAACATTCATAAATAGCAAATAGGACCGCTTGTTTGGTTTTGGTAGATAAACATACCTACGAAGATTTTTTAGCCGTTGTTTGGTTTTGGTAGCTAGAGATACCAGTGATTTAGCGTTCCACTAAAACAATTAATATCGGTAGTGTTTATCGACTTTTGTCTTGTCTTGTCTTGTCTTCTTATTTTATGGCCTTTTGTGTTTGGTTTAACACAATTCCGCCAGTGTCAAGTTAATTTATAAATTTGTTTTTGTACCTTCTGAGTGAAGTTGACAATGACAACAACAAATATGTTTTATGTCGCACAAGAAAAAAAAATCGATTTAATTAAAATTAAAAAAAAATATGCACAAAAAATGCATTTTAGAATTACGATTAGAATAATATTTTGTTTGAAGACACCTACTTATTTTATTATTTTTAGTGAGGTTATACTACAAACTATGTATAAACAGCAGAAAATGTAGATAGATGATAATAAATTATGAATTACAAATAAAAATATTTTGAACTAAAAATAAAATCTCATCAGGTGTAATTTTTACTCAACATATCCCGAGCACAGACTAAATTACGAATTGACAAATGGTTTTTGCGTTGAGAAGTTAAGTAAATAGCTGCTTTTATTGTTTAAGATCATAGACACGTTATTTAGCTAGGCAACCTATTTGCAATGTATCAATGTAGGTATACATATCAGATTAACACATGAGGGTAGATATTTGTATCTAAGACTTTAAGTACTTACTTACTTTTGGGTTTCCATAAATTGTAATGTATAGATTAGGTTACTGAAATAAACCTATTTCATTTATTGTTTTTTATTTATTTTAAGTATTCCGTAAATCGGGATGTCGTCCTCTTCTTCTTTGAACATACTGTCGTCCTCTGTCTACCTTGTCCTTAGAATAATGAATGACATACCTACCATAATCCATACCCATCCATCTGGCAGGTGAATGTAACTATGACAAGAGTGAATTTGACATATTTTAATAGGCCAAAATTTTAGTAAACCAACCTGAATATATTTTTTTTGATAAAAAAACTGCAAAATAATTTCTTCTTTCTAATAGAATAAATAGCAAAATGAATCTACCTGTACCTAACGAAGATATAACAACAATTGAAGATGTATTAGATATCCAAAAAGCTAGCGTGAGTTTTTCATTGCGACAAGTGGTCTTCGATCTACCCTCTGAACCCGATGAAAAAGTTTCTGCCACTATTGCTAGAAGCTTAGAATCTGGCCTAACAAAAACAAACTCAGATGCGTTAGACAAAAAAAAGTTAAAGAAAGTAAGAAGCCGTCGAAGTCCCGTCCCTGATGTAATCTCTTGGCCGAGTGATTCTGACATTACTGTGTTAAGGATGAAATTGTTTCGGAGCAGAGATATCAAAGATAAAGTTGGCAACATTCCAGGAGATGGACTTCATCAACCTGACGGTTCTTCGATGGTGAACTTAGCGACACTTGTCCAGACAGAAATATGTTCAAAGCACAGCATCAACATCGAGGAATGTTTGATGCCGCTGTCTTCTTGGGAGGGTCAAGATTCTGAGAGTAAAAATGAAATTACTGAGGACGCCAGCTCGCTTAACTGTGCACAGATGAACCATGAGCTAGGGATTCTAAATGCGATTGCTAGACGACCGAAGGAAGAGAAGTTTGCCTATAATGACAGCGAAGTACCACCAATGAGTGCGAAATCGAAATTTGCAAGGTTTCTTCGCTTGTACTTTTGCCCGTGTTGCTCTTGCCTTTACAACATGGAAAATAACATAAAACTTGATCAGGGGCCGTCTGTTAACTCTACTCAATGCGAAAGACTCCTGGCGTAATCACAAATGGAAGGTATAAGGTATACCTTCATAAATTAGTTTAAAAAATTTTGTAACTAGGGTCTTGTCTCTTTATAATACTAAGCATGTCCACTCTCGCAAAAAATCTTATAAATAAAATTTGTTGCTATTTTGAAACATCAGGCTTTATCAGTTTGTTATCTACATTTTCATGTAGCTTTTTGGTGGCACCGTACTATAATACAGTCTACCACAGAAACTTAGACGGATGAGGCTTGCCCAACACCTAAAACCATCGCCTCAGCCTAGTCACCACATATTAGGTCGCAGTGGGCGACATGAGCCGTGTTAGCCGAGTGGTATGTGACCTCTGTGTAAGCCGTGGGGTGCCGGCAGTAGAATGTTGCCTCCTCTCTTGCCCGTGGATGCAGTAAGAATCTGCTAGCTAAAGAATACCTCCGGATGATGGGCAGAAGCGTCTTACCGTGTATCAACATCCTGTACTACGCTCGCCAACCAGCCTGCTAAGCGTGGTGAGTATGGCAACAATATCTCATGATCTTAGTGATCCATGAGGCCTTTGGCCAGCAGTGGACGTACTGCGGCCGACATGACGTCATGATGATGGGCGATTATTTTCAAAAACTGTATTTTTGTAAAACGGGAGTGTTGCCCAGGCGGTTAACAAAAAAACAACTTAACTAGCGTATGTTAGGTAACTTTAGTCCACACTCATATCTATCAATAAGCGATTTTAGGTTATTCTCGACGTGGACTAACACATTTTAGGTTCAATCTGTGATAGATATATGGGAAAATTCGTAACTGCAAGTAGGGATTCAAGTTTAAGGGACCGTCTCCACGAGCGAGGGAATCGCGGCGATGTTATCGTCCGTGCCACGTATTTCTATACACTCTCTTATAGGCTGTCTCCACGAGCGAGAGAATCGCGACGACTCCGCGCTATAGAATCGCCGCGATTCCCTCGCTCGTGGAGACGGTCCCTTAAATTGACCTACCAATGTAACTTTACCTAATACTCACAAAAATATTCAGCCCCAAAACTACACAAAATGTTTTGAACCGTATCTAAAGAATTTTTAAATAAAGTTCTTCGTTTGTGTTACTCATTGGTGCCTAAACCAGTTTGCGCTCCGGTAGGGTAGTTAGGGTTCCGAACCAAAATGGTTAAAAGAAACCCTTAAATCGTATAAAAAAACGACTCTGTCTGTCCGTTAGGTACGGAACCCTAGGCTACAAACGGGACCCTATTACTAAGACTTCGCTGTCCGTCTGTCTGTCTGTCACCAGGCTGTATCTGTAACCGTGATAATCTAGACAGTTAATTTGTTAACAGATTATGTAAGTAGGTATTTTTGTTGCCGCTGTAATAACAAATACTAAAAACAGAATAAAAAATATTTAAGGGGCTCCCATATAACGAACGTGATTTTTTTGCCGTTTTTTACTCGAAATTAATGACGGCAACAGGTAGACGATTGAAATATTCACAGAATATTTACCTATACTTACATATATTCACTTTAAAAATAAATTATTAAAATAAAATAAATATTTAAGGGGGTCTCCCATACAACAAACCTGATTTAAATGTCGTGTTTTACTTGATATTGTATAATGTACAAATCACAACCAAATGTGGGTGGACCTCAAAACAAGTTGTTACGTCAAATACGTACGGAACACATCGTGCTCGAGTTTGACTCGCTCTTGCCCGATTTATTATTTTATACGACTTAATGAAGATACAAGTCGAAGGCCCACCTCTACCTATTACAACTGTACGCCTTGTTCGCTTTATGACAGATTCTCTTTATGGCAAATTAGCATTAGAAAAATAAAAATAAATAATGCTGGACAGATCACACAGCATCATCTAGCCCCAAGCTAAGCAGAGCTTGTGTTATGGGTACTAGATGACTGATATACTTAATGCATTATACTACATAGATAGATATTTTTAAACACCCAGAACACCCTGAACAAATATCTGCAGATCGTACAGACATTTGTCCCGAGGCGGGAATCGAACCCGCAACCCCTTGCGTCGCAGGCGGACCTTCGTCCGCTGCGCCACAGAGCTCGTCATATTAGTTTTAGGACAGATTCGCTCTAAGGCAGAAATTGTACAGTCAATGTACTACCGCGGTGATCACGGTCACGAAGCATGTAACCAACGCTGCATTGCGTTGCATTTCATATGTTTGGGAACACCCTTTTTTTCAAAGCTGTATAGTTTATTTGTTTATTTTTTCATAATAATTCAATTGCTATGAAAAAATACCGTCTCCTCCCCTTCTCCGATGTTTGCAGAGATTAAAACTTGAAACTTTTGGTAGACGTTAAGTACGTCTACCAAAAGTTTCAAGATTTTGTTTCAAGTTTGCAGGAAAATTTTAATTAATATAATCTTATTTTAATATTTAAGTATATATACCTAATATTTTTCTATAAATAAAACAACAACTATTAAAATTTTTCTACAAAATCATTGAATGTTTAAAATATCTAGATTAGTTTCACTGTAGTACAAGAAATGGTGATCTGAAGGTTATCTGACAACTTTAAAATTTCTATAACAGAAATTATATTGTACGATAGCACGGAACCCTCGATGCGCTGTTCGACTCGCTCTTGACTGGTTTTATTTTTGCATAAACCTTAATATCATTTATATTAGAAGATTTACTTACAGCGCGGCGTGTCGGCTTTTGACTCATACGGTTGGGACATTGCACCCGTAGCTAAGGGACATTTTGTTATTTTTTAATTAAAGACTTTTTATTCTTCATCGTTATAAAGTTATCTTAGAGTTTTATCAAAATAAGTATAGCTGACAGTAGAATGTCTCCTCTCTTACCCATGAATGCAGAAAGAATCTGCCAATACCTCTGGAAAATGGGTAGCAGCGTCTTGCCGTGTCCAGTACTGCGCTCGCCAATCCGCCTGTCAAGTGTGGTGAGTATGGCAACAACCCCTCATGATCAGTATTTGGATCTCCAAGTCCATAAGGAAGGCCTTTGCCAGGCCAGCAGTGGATGTCCTGCGGCTGTGATGATTATGATGACACTAAACGCCCTATGGGCAGGTAATTATACGAGCTCTGTGGCGCAGCGATCGAAGGTCCGCCTGCGACGCAAGGGGTTGTGGGTTCGATTCCCGCCTCGGGACAAATGTCTGTACGATCTATGTAGTATAATGTATTAAGTATATCAGTCATCTAGTACCCATAACACAAGCTCTGCTTAACTTGGGGCTAGATGATGCTGTGTGATTTTTCTAGCATTATATTATTATTACCTAGGTACGTTAGTTCCGTCCTTTTCGGAATCCTAGATCAGCTTAGGTATCCTATTAACATCCTATTATAATATTTTTGTTTGTAGGTATCATATTAGATTTTAGGTTATTATGTATTTAGGATGTATTTAAGCATATTTGCGTAGCATCATCATTTCAGCTATAAAACGTCCACTGATAAACACAGGCCTCCCTCATGGATCTCCAAGAGGGGTAGTTGCCATTCTCACCACGCTTGGCAGGCGGGTTGGTGAGCGCAGTATGGGATGTTGATATACGGATAGACGCTGCTGCCCATCTTCCGGAGGTATCCCTTAGCAGACTCTTACTGCATCCATGGGCATGAGAGGAGGGGTATCATTCTACTGCCGGCGCCCCACGGCGGGCGTATTATTCTTCTATTATTTTTCTATTTTTTTATAACCTATCTATTCAAAGGTTGTTCGGAAGAAAGCGCTTTTAGCGATAAGACCGCCCATTGTATGTCTATTTGTGTTATTTTCTGTTTATGGTGTACGTACGTACAATAATGAGTAAGTAAATCTATCTATCTATCACATACAATCTCCTACGCACGTTTTTAGTAGGAATATTTTATCTCTGATTTTATTGAAGTCTCTTAGCATCTACCACTGTTCTAGTTCTGTTAGTCTGTTCTGCATCTACACACCATAGGTGTATATAAGTATGTCGGTACCTACGTATAATTGTAGCGTAATTGTAGGTACACGGTTTATACCTAACTACTATGTAAGATCATAACTATCATCATCCATGTCTAATGCTCTTCCTATCTGCCACTTTCAGTTTTATTACCGTGCAATTAAATAATTTATGAACCGAATTACATCTCATAATTTGTTTGCTTCCGAAACAAATCAAAAGATTCGATCTAATTTCAAGCAAACAAATCGCATTTTAAAAGAATTTATTAGTTTCGCGTTGTATTGCCAAATGGTTTCATTTTTAGGAGGTAACGTAGGCCGCGCACTATGCAGTATTCTACCGCGGCCGCTGCCCGCGTCTGCAATTTATAAAAGCACGGAGAAAGCACTGCAACCGAACAGTCGCGTCTCGCTCGGCCGTATCGCTTGAGGCCCGTTTCCCGCCCTTTTTCGACAGTGTTGCAATTTTCTGAAAAAATCGTACGGACATGGAAATGAGGTGAGTAAAACTGCTAATTGTTATCCTTCGATTTTTCGTTAGTACCTACCACCGACGACATGGTATTTTTCACCATTATTAAAGCCCCTTGTCAATCTTATTTTTTTATTTCATTGTTTTTTGAAACTGATGGTATATTAACTCACGGTAAAATAAAAATCTTAAGTTAATTCCATATAAGTAAAGTACCTAACTACTGTAATTCAATTATCTATTTATTATGCTAGGCACGAAACAAGACATTAAAATGTACTACGACATACGTAGGTAAGTACATAGGTCCCTGACTGAAATAGTCAAGTGTCTACCTACAAATTTATCGGAAATCAATTTTATAGTTAATTTCATCATCATTGCGGTAAATGCTTACCCTCTTGTGAGGCGGAATAACGTTCTCATTTTCCATGACCACTATTAATGAACTATTCTATCTCATAAACAATAAAATGTATTTTAATCCCAAAAAATATATCTTAGGTTCAAGATTGTTAAAATTAAAACAGTTAACTCAGTTAAACATTTTCGTAATACTATTTAATTAAATGAACAAATTAACTATAGAGTTGTACCGAGAATACCCATTGTGAAATTTAATTGTCGGACTAAATCATAGACATTTTATCACCGGAGCGAGGATTCAAGGCTGTTTCAGATTGTAAATAGTGCTAAAGCGATAAAGTTTAGACAAGATTATTTTAGAGTTCTAATGAATGAATATCTAACAGTAGCGAGCTAGGAGCAGATGTTCATTTTAGGATTTTGCTCTATAACAGCTTTAAAACGCAAGGAGTGGATTGTGGCCTTTATCCCAAAAAAGTAATAATTAAGTAGGTATGTGCACGGAGCAATTTAATAAGCCAATAATTAGGTAGATAACTTATAAAAATATCGTTAAATATTAGCGATATATATATATATATATATCATATATTTAGATATGTAGGCGTATATATTTCATACATTAAAGCGAAGGAAAAGTAAAAAGTATGTACAGACAACGTCATAGATATATATATATATGTATATACATAACCTATCCCCCATGCACGGCGCATCGTAGAAATTTTAAACTGGCTGTCTTATGTATGGGGGATCTGTCTGTAAATACAATAATAACATTTATAAAAATTATGTGATAACCTAAAAAAACTTGTACTTACGCCCATATTAGGTAACTTGACACCAACATACTCTACATTATGTATAATGTAGAGTAGGTACTTTTATAATCTAGAAAATATGAAAATCCTCTAATTGTGAAGTTATATAACTCTATAGTATTGAGAATTGCGCAGTGACAAGTCACCTAACATAACATTAAACCAGATCGTTTTACTTCATACTGAATTCCTAGCAATATTTTTTGCAAGAAGTTTATATTCGTTAACTTATCGATTCGGTTATATTTTCCTGTAGTGCCTACTATCCACTTACATAATACAGGGATATCTAGACGAAAATGAAGTCTTGAATTCCTAAAGGACAATTATTACCGTTCTAAGAATTAATTTGTCCGAAAACTTTAAAGACGAACCAGAGCTATTAGCAGTATTGTAGCTGCAAACAAAAATAACGTTTTGTTTTATGCATCGCGCTTGTTTGTGTCTTTTGCATGAGAAACACGTCGCTTTGAAGATTTACCTTAACCTTACCTGAACCTTTTTCGTTTATTTTTGCATATAATAACTGCAAACCTTACTGTTATTTGAAGATTTATTTGTTTTATTTATCACTCGTATAATGTTAGTAGCTGTGTTATAAAAATACCAAGCATTGAGTAGTCCTGTGTGAGGACATGATTTGCAGTTAATGATCTGGATGAGGATCCAGATCATTATCTGAAAATCATTCAAAACCATAGTTGCCATTGTTTTTACGAGATTCATTTATCGGCCTTTGCGTCTATTTCAGACTTAGAGAAGATAAATCGTGGCTTGTCCTGATTTATCTCGTCTAAGATTTCAGACGATTCAAGAAATGCCTGTGGTTTGTGTGTTTTATTTTATGAGGAAATAAATAAAAAAAATGTATTAGGATTATTAAGGCCTTTGCATCTATTATAGATGACTAGCTTCTGCGCGCCGCTTCGCATGCGTTGTACCCAAATAAAAAGAAGCCTATGTGTTAATCCTGGTGAGCATCCAAACGTGTGCATTTCAGCTCAATCCGTAAGCTAATTTTTTCGTGAAGAGGGAACAAACATCCATACCTACATCTATACAAACAAACTTTCGGCTTTATAATATTAGTGAGATTTATATAGCGTACAGCGTCAGCATCTGGTAATCATGCTGTACGGGACGATTAGGAAAGGATATTCGTAATAAGATGATTTTTATGAATTTAAGGTAGATCGTTGACGATGGCTTTTGTTTATGACCGTTAATTCTTTGGGTCAATCGAACAATGTAAACTCCGTCGCAACATTGCTACACCTACACGTAAATTAGACACACTTGACGTTTTGAATAAAACAAAATGTCACACACGCATGTAACATGCTGCTCAGGCTGCTCTACATTTTGAACCGTGACGCATCATTGTCTTCTGAGGCAGCTCCACGGTGATAATTTTATAATGAAACAAACAACAATTACCGACTTGCAATGTGTTTGTTCCAGCTGTGTCATGTTTAACTTGGTTGGGTAATGTTATTGTTGACATGTAACGGGATTTACACGAGGTATTTGAAATTTTGATGTTTGAAATTACGGCAGCTGAGTTGCCTATAATCGCGATCCACATTTTATAAAATTCTAAATGATTGTATCTTATTACAAATCGTAGAAAACTTTATTTGAATCGGCAGCATTTAAAAAAAACTGGATAGCAAATCAGAACGCGTAGAAACTTTCATCCGGTCTTGTGTGTCAAGGTATGGTTGAAATCGTACTATGTATTAAAATTAACCTAGGTAATTATATTACAACTTACAATGTTAAGTAAAACTGGACAGGACATATCCATGAGCCAATACCCATCTGTATTTGAGAGCAAGCAAGGATAGTTGTGAAAGGCTGGCAAGTTTTCAATTTTCACACAGCCTCAGTGATTACGCAACAAGCGGGACGATACATAGTTACTCGGTAGCTTTGCAAGATCTTGCTTTACTGATATTTACTATACAATTATGCATTGCTAATAAAACTGAGCCTCTGGATATGCGGCATAAAAAGAGCGTCATAATAACATGGAGCAGAACGTAGAAAAAAAGTATTTTTTAAATAAACCTTTTTTTTTAAACACAAAAGACTAATCTAATCTACAACATTATCTAACCTCTGTTGTGTAGGCATAGCGCGTTGAAATCTTTTATATTGAAACCGCACTCCGGAATAGCAAAGGAAAATATATACTTAAGTAGTTCTTTATTGAACAAACCCTCAATTTTTTTTTCATAATTCATTTGCTGTTTGTGAATCATGTACAATTAGTTAGGTGGTAGGTTACAAATACATTTCATTCACTAGATTCTGACACTAAGGCATACAAACAATTACAAACACAATTGATAAAATATTTAAATTATTAGAAACAGCTATAAACAATTATTAGAATAGCTACATGAAAAAATAAATATAGTCGGTATAAAACCGCCGTGGGGTGCCGGCTGTAGAATGATACCCCTCCTCTCATGCCCATGGATGCAGTAAGTGCCTGCTAAGGGATACCTCCGGAAGATGGGCAGCAGCGTCTATCCGTGTATCAACATCCCATACTGCGCTCACCAACCCGCCTGCCAAGCGTGGTGAGAATGGCAACTACCCCTCATGGAGACCCATGAGGGAGGCCTGTGTTCATCAGTGGACGTTTTTATGGCTGAAATGATGATGATGAATGATTAGAAACAGCACGCATCAATCAATTAACTAAGAATACAATAAATATTATTAAGATGTGATTTGTAGAATGTTATAAAAATATAATTTAATTTAATATTAATAAAAACATATAATAATAACGTTGAATTAAATGTCAGTTTGAATCAACAATGTCAATAAAATTATAATTAAATAAATTCCATTAATATTATAAAGTTAGGTATATAATAGTAGGATCGGTTTAGTAAAACTGCAATATTATATTATTGGCATAAACAATGTCAACATGTGTAAACGAATGTATGTAATTTTAAGTCGCCATTTCCGAATAAATCATAATTCATTATTAACAGGAACATCACGTTATATGTGACAGTGGGTAATTAAGGAATCTGGCATTTAGAGAATTGAATCGCGTGCCACACAACACGTAGCATCATAACATTACAGTATCGAACGTAATAATGATAGGATTACCTACCCGTACTTACCTCTGTTATGTCCGGAACCAGTATATTAACAGTTTTTTTGATTAAACACTGATTTCTAAAACAATGACCTGGTAAACGGAAATCGGCTATTTATAAGCTGTTGTTTAATTAAGTTTTACCTGGTTATTAGTTGATTAGTGAAACCGCAATGACACGCGTTTTCCTGGAAGGAACTACTCGGTTTAAGATTACCTAGATAACTTTTTCACTAAGTAGGCATAACCGAACAGTTTTTGCAGGATTCTTGAATCATCAGGTACCTATAATTTTATTATCTCTCTCTACATCATCAAGTAGGTCGGTACGTAGGTAGGTAGTTACTTCGTGAATAAATGACTAGAGTTAGCTCACAACAATATTATACAATATGTAGTAAGTATTGTTAATATTAGAAGGTCCCAAAGAGTACCTTTGTCATATTGTAGGGTACCATTGAGCTTGCTTGACCAATTTTTGCTATGCAGGAGGAAGAAAAATTTACCCTTACCTATTTAGTATTATGGTTAGATATAAGCAACCAATTTGTAGTAACTGCCTTAGTATAATGACATGACCCACCTATATACATCAAATTACCCATTTAAACTTACGAAACGTGCCATAAATCTATACATTCGCGATCGCGTGTGAATCAAATTTACAAAGGCCGATCAATTCTATCATTGCCCAAGCACGCGCCGCTGATAAATTCCCGCCATTAACTGATGACACTGACATACAATATATATGTGACTTGACATGTGGCCGTCCATCTTAAAAGGACAAGTTGAACTGGAATCAGCGTTGGGTAATCCTAACTTGATTTAGATGTGTTAAGTGGGTAATGATTTTCTAAATTGCGGATGTTGCTTAATTAGAGTAATTGATTTCAGTGTTGACATTTTAGTACAATATTACATTTCTCAATGTGTTATTATGATTTATAAAATAGAATAGAAAAATATAGAATAGAAAAAGAAAATAGAAATTTATGATTGTATCTCGTGCCAACAACGAAGAGAGACGCTTGTTTAGGTGCTGTGGGGTATGAACCCGAGGTTAAAAGCCTCATCTGTCATTGGCTGGCTGAAGCGAGATCGTTACAAAGTCTTAATGTCATAGCATCATCATTTAGAGATTGTTATCATAAAACTCGGACCCTTTTTGTGGTACTGTTGCGGCAAAATGCATTAAACGCAAGATGTTTCTTCCTTAAATTTTATATTCCAGTTCCAACTTTCTGCGGAAATGCAGGTTGTAAATTCTGCTTGGGTTTGTTAGAATTCCCGAACTTAAGGTATTTGACCCCTTTAGAGGTTTAAGGAGGAAAAATGTGGCAGATTTTAGGGTCATTCCCCTGAAGCAGTGTCATCGACGAATTTAGAAGTACCTGAATGTGGGCAGCGTACATGGTCAATGACTACAGATTTTTGTGAAAGTATTAAATTTCGGTTTATTATTATGACTAAAAGTTACCTCAAACTCAGAGTCAGATATTAGGCTGTTCCTTGCCATTTGCATACAGGATTTATGTCTTCCTAAACACAAAATATAACACATCACAGCTTCCATAAACATAAAGGATTCGCAAATGGTTTGGTGCAAAGTACCAAATTAATTTGTAGGTATAACAAGATAGTTTCATAAAAACTAATTACATGGCACTCATATCCTAAAGTACATAAGTACTGAACTGATTCTATTCCTACGTCTACAAATTCCTATATCTCTGCAATCCGTGTAACTATTATGACATACTTACACATGATTAATAATCAGCACTGTAGGAGGCTGGAGGTGTTTTAGTTGTGAAAGCTAAGTCCTTGTCCTGACGTGAGTGTTTACTACACATGACATGACACCTATGCTTATGCACTGAACACGTGCATACCTATTAGGCTAAACTTCCACGAGCCGGACTTAATAGTGAAAATATGTAGGTAGAAGTCCAATAATATAAGAAAAAATAAGTTTAGCAATTAATCTGAGTTTATTTGGCCCCTATTTGTATCTGCGCTATAGCGGCTCCCTTTATTTGGAGTCGCATCATCTCAGCCCTAGTACGTCCACTGATCTACAAGTACTGATCAAGAGTTGGCGAGCGTAGTAGGGGATGTTGATACACTGAAAGACGATGCTGCCAGTTAATACTAATTTACTTTTTCTTGACTTAATAGACGAATTTTGTTATATAGAGTTTATTAGCTATCTTTAATTATTGTAGAAATTTGGTGAGCAAATGGAAAATGGTTCTTAATTAAAACCCGACGTAGGTGGCGGGACGAGCTCGCTACTTTTCTTCTTAAGAGAGAATGTGGGGAGACCTTTGCCCAGCAGTGGGTGATTCATTGCCTTGGAATATTGTTGTGTGTTAACATTATAGATGTTGTATCTTACACAATCTCTATACTTACATACAATATCTACACTAATATATACATACGTGTACATTTTCCATATAATTACCATGACCCTAATATCACATGTAAGCTTTTGATACCTATCTTGTTTGCCAAGCTACTCAAATCGGTAACACTGCATGGGTGCGCCTTTTGATTGGTCACACATAATAAGTGGCCCACGTGTCGCGCTCTCTTGCTCCTGCGCATGTCTTACGAGTCATTAGTACCTACATACCCCGCGATTATCTTGCTCTACTAATATAGGTTTATGGAGGCTTTTGACTGGGTTGAGAATTTGGAGTGTGACATTTGTAGTGTACCTAAGGGGTGTATATTTTGCCCCATACTTTATCTCGTTTCTTCTTGATTATTTATGTATTAATGGCGTAGTAGGTACCTAACTAAGTACTTTTATATGCTATATTTTTTATAAACAACTGTAAAATAACATTGAACATGAATACGCATAATCGTAATGGAAGAGTCTTAGCTTCAGACGTACTGACCTGTTCTTTGCTCTGACTAATAGCTGACTAAGCTGGGAGGATATAGGTTCTGGGAAAACCTAATGTATCCAAAATGTCCCAGACACTGCAGCGTCCCGAACAGCATAAATACCAGTTGCAGCCGCTGTATAAATCATCTATAGAAGATGTTAAGGTCTCACTGTAATGAAAGAATAAAAAAACAGCATAAGAAGAAAACATAGAAAGTCTTCTATACTGTTTATTGCCGGTGTATTATTTGTCATCGAAATTTTTCCAATTTGCCAATAAGTCAGCCTACCCCTCGATGGCCTCCAATTCAACATACGCTGCATGATTGTCGAAAACTTCGAGTTCCGAGTTCCTTACGCAATGCAAAAGTGAAATCCAGATAATGTCGCGTCAGCACGCGATAGTATTGCTACTGTTTGATTTACTTTACTGATACATTTACCGAGTCCATGATTTATTGCTTCCGCATTTTACTCAGCTGATAGCTGAACATAATTTCAAGTACTTGTAACTTGAATTTCTTTATTTCACAAGTAACATTACAGATAGGTAAAATCTGTGGTTGATGATGATTATATTAAAAAGAGTGAACTCGAAACAAAGTACTTATTTTTAGAATACGGTGTTGGCACTAAGAGATTAAAATCCAAAGTAAATTAGAAACATAATTACTTGGGTAGGTACTTATGTAAAATTAACAGAAATGCCCACAGTTTTATATAAACCGAGAGTTTGAAAGAAAACCGATGCATTCAGCGAGTCACTGCATTGTGTGCTAATATAGCTGAGTGTGTAATTATTTGTACTTCCGTAAGCAACGGTGTGTCAATCGGAGTTACGACACCCTGACATAATACATGAATGATGGATACCTACGAAGAAAGCTTATCAAACCAATAATGCTAAATCTAAGCTAATACACTGTGTGTGATCTCAACCATCTTACCCTCAAGAGGGCCACAGACAGTGGACTATTAACGCGATAGTCTGGGATAGAAAGAGACAGTGGAACACTGTATTGCACTGCACAAAGGACGCTAGATCAAAAACGGGACTACTAGAGCTCATATAGTTATGCCCTTCTTCTGCAACATCTGCATATCGCCGCTGGCAGAATTCTATAAGGGAATGTCATGGAATGCTGCCAGCGGCCCAGAGTCCTTCTCCGGCACTTCAAGGAGTTGTGTTGGCTCAATACGGGACGTCAGTGCAGATCTGGTAACCCTCACTGGAATTAGAATTATAAGCTGGGAGGATGGTATAGGCCATATCTATATGTCCTAGGCGCTGCAACGTCCCGAGTACCAATTTAACCAGGTAAACCAGTTAATTTGTACTGCAGAAAGACTGACATAAAAACTAAAGCGTTTTGCTTTGTGATTTTAAAAAAAGGCGATTTCAATTCATGATATTGTAAAAATAAACAGCCGGATAAATGTTTCGGAAACAATCGAAAGCAAATTGTTTTGTAACGTTATTCCAATGTTGCGTTATTGGCAATGAAACGGTGGGTGTCACGCATACTCTGCGCCACGCAGTCTGCAGGGCTACCAACTCACAAATTATTACTATACTACCGGCCTTACTAAAATTGTTGCTTGTAACGGCAACATTTAATATTTATGGAGTAGTTTTTTTAATGAGTAAGTACTCTAGTATTAACATGTCCAAAGTGCGCTCGTACCTTCACCAACAAACTTGGGTATGTAAGCCACCAGAGAGCGCACCAAAGGGTGGAACAATTACACCCAACAAGTCCTCTTAGTTAATTATGCCTTTCCAGTAAAAATCAATGGCTGTGGTCGAAAGCGGCCAAGACAGATATATATACTCTAGTATATGGGATGTGTTAGCACTTAGTATTTAGTGTGACTAAATTGGGACCTATGTAACCGAAAATGTTTCGGGTATACATGGTTTTTCCTTCATAAAAACTTTTGCCCTTTGAAAAAATCAAATAGCTATAATGGTTAGTTATGGAAGATAGAGCATAATGGATATTTGGACGGTTCTCGGGATGACAACCCTAGTTTTGCTACACGAAATGAATTTAGTGATGCGAGTGCTAAGATTATGAATGATATGATAACCATGTCATTGCTCTGCGGGGCAGCTGGCGACCTTTGATCAAATTGGTCGATACAGACAACAATCCTTTAGATTGGTCAGGGCGAGGCACGTTGTCCATGTCATATTAAGAGAGATGTTTGATTACAGAACCTTCACGAACTCATGTCGGAGCAAAACAAATAACAAGTCATGAATTATACGCAGGGTACTTATGAGTTGGGTCTTTAGAATAACGACGCGTTGATCCTTCTTCCTTCTTTATTTATTTATTTATGGCAGAAATCAATCAAAAACATAACATATTATACAATTAGAACCTTAGATCTTAAACTAGATTGAATTCCGAAACAAGCTTAAACAACATGAAAATTATCGAGCATGAAACCATACAACACAAAATTCCAAATGAAGTTAAAATTAAACAAAATAAGTACTTATCCTCCTTTCTTCACAAAGTAGACATTTCTGTTCTTGTTCCTAGTTTTTAATATGACTACGAAGACACATATACATATACGTAGTCATACAGTGACAAACAACTATGACCACCAGGAAACGTTACTCTCCTACAGTAGCGATGCAATATCGCGTAAACTACCAAACAGAAAACGAAAGTGCTAGAGCAATCTAGGAAAGTCTGGTCGGAAGCGGTAATCCAAATATGTCAGAACAGTCGTGTTTAACATCAGTACAAGCCTACTGACTTGTTTATTGGTCAACTAGGAACGAGTTTTATCAGATCGCTTGTCTAAATCTAGTTTTACCATCATCTGTTGAAAGTACAAGCAAACTTCTCGTAATAAACGTCTGAATAAATTAGTGTGATTTTGTAATTTGTTCATGTATGTTACTTATAATAATTATGTATTACCTAGATCTAATGCAAACCATGTACATGAAGCAATGAATAAATAAATTACAAATTACAAATTTGCCTGTGACTATAATTAGACGGAGAAATATTTTATCGATGACTCCATATTTAAGCCCAAAGATCAGTGAAGTTTGTTAGGCACTGCATCAATGACTACATGATTTACTGTTGAGACCATAAAGGGACTTTAATTTCCTATCGGTGCTTAACAGTAGGAGCTATCCAATATCGAGCTCGGAATTTGCTGATTTCCAAACGCAATGAGCTACTTACTAGATAAGTACATACAAAGTCTTTTGTACCGTTGCAATGTAGCGTCCGAAAATACGCAAGTTTCCATTTCACGACTGGATGATTCTGATGGAGAAAGCACTATGATGTCATTATTCAATTGTAATCACTATTCAATTGTAAAGTTCGGTCGACACTTTCAGCTCTATTTGCTCAGTTTAGCAATAACACAAGTTATCATGCTTAAAAATTATAATCGTTGATCAATAAAATCTAGATCGGTGAAGTCACAGTTCGTTTTGCAGACGCACGTTTTTGCAATTACCCGTGCAATATTGAAAGGCCAAGTTCGCTGCAAGAAAAAAACTGAAAAATGCAAAGTTCAACGGCGCTATAAAACGTACGTTTCCTTATTGATCGGTAGGTATATTATTAATCGTTATAAATTGCATAAGGTATACGACAATTGCACTGTCTTGAACCAGCATAAAGGACAACGTTATGTAACACGATCTTTCGGCAACGACACTGTTTTTCATCAACAGCTATCATCATACCATAAAAAAATACCAGTTTTCGGGTACTCCCAGTACGGCGAAGTCCTCATGACACTGATGTAAGCAATGCATCTCGCAATCAAAATAAGCCCGGCCGAATGAGTACAGCTTTCGTACATTAATTATGGCAAGTATTCACCACACCCTGTAACATGTTGTAAGCTCCATACATCGGTCTACTTACGAGTATGTGGTCCAGTTGCTTGGAACAACCTGACATGATTGATTTGATATCTAGATCAGAGTCTTAGGGCGTACCTGTGAATGTGTAGTAAGTGTGAATAATAATCCACATAAGTGCGTTAAATTTTTATTTAGTAACCTGGATAGGCTCGCTGAGATGAGAGGACGCATGTGCAAATGTTAGGCCAGACAAGCCTTTTCTACAAATATAGAAAATATTACTCTTTTAATAAATATTAGAACCTACTAGGCACCTACACGTGTGTGATAGGTAACCAAGATTCGATAGGAAAAGTAGAATGCTTGGTTTGTAGTCAAATCGCCAATACATTATTCATCGCCAACCAGTTGTTGGGCTCTCTAAGCATCAGTTATTCATGTTTCATAATCTGACAACTGCTCTTGCTTTGTTCGTATTCATGAATCATGCTAATTGTGGAAGGAATGACCGATACTAGCTAGTCCGAGTCTAGCCAAATAACACCGTTGCGAAGACCTAAGAAACCACTTTCATCACGCTGAAAAATTTAACTCGTCATTTTGCAAGAGTAACGTCAAAAAGATCAAACAGTTCTTCTCTTTTTGTTACCATTCACGTAAATCATTCGAATCGGTTACTAAACATCAACAAGTCTAATCTCACTTGAAACTAAGTCCTAAACTAAATACTGTGCAGTGCGGATCTTGACAACAAATTCTAGCTAGAACAGTAAAATCATAATCCAGTGCGACTCTGCGTGAATTTTCTAAGGCATAGTCAGTTCAGTAGGCTAAGGCGCCTGGTTCTTGCGTCAAATGTGTTTGGCGACATTCCATACCAGTTCTTAGCTGGACAGTAGATATGTGGTGGAAAATTCCAAGCTTGATTACAGGCAGTTTCATGCACTTGCACTGTTGTCTAAAATGTGGAAGCTGGCACTGCTAAAGTGCGGTTTTAATTTAAACCAAACTCCAGAAGTTCTACGTAGAATCAGATGAAATTGGCTTTGTTGCAAGGTTGTATGAACAGAGACGGTAGAAACTATATCAAATAATAAGACACGTAAGAGATGTTTGAAATCATTGCAAAAAAACTTCGATTCCATGCGTAATTTTAAATTGTTTCATAGAGGAAAGAAAAAACATCATCATTTCAGCCGTAAAACGTCCACTACTGAACTAAGGCCACCCTCATGGATCTCCATGAGGGGTAGTTGCCATACTCACCACGCTTGGGAGGCGGGTTGGTGAGCGCAGTACCGGTTGTTGATATACGGAAAGACGCTGCTGCCCATCTACCGGAGGTGTCCCTTAGCAGGCTCTTACTGCATCCACGGGTAGGAGAGGAGGGGTAACATTCTACTGCCGGTACCCCACAGCTAAGAAAAAACATGTTAAAGCAATAATTGATATTGTGGCCCATTCGGTCCGTCTGCAATGGTAGTTGTTTTTCTGTGGTGTGTCCATTTTTTCAAATAGTTGTTACATAACCCCACGTGTTTTTCAAGCTTCGTAAGTGTTATCGCAAATGTCATGTGTTTCTAGGGCAGTAGGATCAAATAAACGAGAAAAATTATGTAAGTAATACCATATACGTACGTAACGTACGCAGGTTGGAACTAATGACATCAATACTCGTATGTCACCAAAAAATTTATTATCAACATGTTTCAATCTTCCAAGATTATCTCAAAGAGTTGAACCAAACTTGGATGGTTCACTTTATAGTTCCACTAACTTCGTAACTGAAATCTAGGCTTGACTTACAAGTGAAAGAGTGAGGTTTTTCTTTCACTTTACTTAGAAAAAAAGTTTTCCAAAGCAAACGAATCCAATTATGTGCTCTATTAAATTAAAATGAGTTTTGTTTTCGTTTGTAAATTGACATTTCAATGTGGCCTTTGGGTCCAAATTCATAAATACTTTTTGACTTTGGCCTAATAAACCATTAGAACCATAAAATATTGATTAATATATTCAGAAATTCATTCATTTATTTCAATACTTTGCAATGAGGCGTTTTCATTAAAAAGTAAAAACTTCAAAAATAGTTACCTCGAACCTTATAGATGGCGTTAATTTTCTTTTACTGGTAGGCACAATTTGACAATGACAGGATTAATCACAAACTTGCTTACTCCGCTTGACAGCTCCATCTGTTAGGTTTAGTAGAAAACTCTTTTTGTTTTGTTACTGAAAACGGCTCATTACAAAACATAGACACGTCAACTTACAAAAATAAAAATAAAAACATATTTAATCTTATGTTAACAGGAAATAAGGCACATGACTTAATCTGTTCGCTTATTAATATCCATACCCTCTCATCTCAACCAGCCATTGGACTTGACCATCGTTCTTGTTGGCTTGTTGCCAAACGGTACCTGAATGAGGCGTTTACATCTTAGTCGAGATAA
Organism: Pasiphila rectangulata; assembly: GCA_963082625.1. Classification (NCBI taxonomy): domain Eukaryota; kingdom Metazoa; phylum Arthropoda; class Insecta; order Lepidoptera; family Geometridae; genus Pasiphila; species Pasiphila rectangulata. The sequence goes on along the minus strand of OY720238.1, from coordinate 21,968,730 downwards.
AACGTGTACATTAACAAGTTCAAACTTCAAAAATAGTTCCCTCGAACCTTATTTAAGGCGTTAGTTTTTTTCAGTTAGGAAACACAATTTGACAATGCCAGCAATTGTGATTAATCACAAACTTGCTTTCTCCGCTTGCCGTCTCCATCTGATAAGTTTAGTAGAATAGACTATCACTTTTTTTTTACTGGAAGCGGGTAATTGTTTTGGGCGAAAGTTAACCAACCGTCCTTGTGTTGTTATAGGTGGCAATACCTGCTGGCGTTGCTCCTTCTCGGTGCAGCCCTTGCATCGGAGGAGGACGACATACCTGACGCGGGAGTCGACGGTGATGAAGCTGAAGATGACCTAAGTCTGGATCTTGAGGTAAACTCTTCTTTTCTTTTATTTATTTGAGCCACCAACAGAAGATACACAAAAAACTTACCATAAAAAAACAATAAAACAATAAAAAAATATTCCAATAACTATTACGGCTGAGAAAATGATACTTATATCTACTAATAAAAAACCTAACGTATTAGTCGTGAGGCTACTCCTCATGACTCACAACTTGGGCTACAATGAGGTAGCTTGGGCTATATTGGTCCCCCAATTACATTCAGCTACATCTAGCTAGATGGTGTAACATTTCTTTTGGTGGTGTTAGTGTTAGTTTCGTGATGTGTTGGTAATTATGCTAAGTTCGACTATGATTAGATAAGCTTATTTAAAGTTCGCATTTGAAATTAGTGGCAATAACCCCCTCATGGTCTTGGAAATCCATTAGGGACGCCTACGTCCTGCAGTGGACATGGACAGCCCTACAGCTGAGATGATGATATTAATTTACAACCACTAACGATGAGTCTATGAAAGTAAAAAAATAAATATTAGAAGGAAAAGTTACCCGGTATCTACAAATTCTATTAAAAATTGATTAAAACAGATTAGAAAACGTGATAAGATCGATTTTCCCAGAAACTGTTGCATTAAATCGAGCGTAACTTAGATCGATCAACGTGATCATGATCTTGATGTAAAAGACATCAACGCGCTTACACTCTACGAAAGATGCTACGAAAGCACACGCAAGTACGAACCAAGGTAAGAGTATCTTCGGACTTGCGTAGAAGTGTACTTTGAACCTTACTAGAAATACAGGTAGGTTCCAACTGTATTATTATTTCCTTATTTAAGAAAAACAGTTTCAAATGATAAAAACCTTGACTTGTTGCCGAATACACCCAAACCACTTTATGTACCTTCATTATATTTGAGTATTTTCCCTCATTTATCATGAATCCCATCAACAGAACTGGGTGTAACACCAAGCAAACATTATAAAGTAAAACAAAAACCCAACCGCATGGTTACATTTAGGGCATAAAATTGTCCCTGCCCCTTGAGGGATTGCAGTACTATCACAATTCAGTAATTCCTCATGCATCCCAACATCCGAATCAAAGTTTTGAAAAACTCTGTGTAACATAACAATAAAGGGGTAAATGATAGACTTTGGTTTAAAAAATAATTTAAAGTTGTGTAGTTTTAGGTTTTTCATCGTAGAAAATGATGAATAGTCAACAACTTCCTGTCTTTATAAAATTTCACAATGTTTGTATGCATTAGAGTTCATCGACACATCCCTAGCTTTCTATCTTTAAATATTGAGTTATTCTATTTATAGATATGATGTAATCTATTCGAATAATGTGTTTACTTGTACACAGTCATTGATCGCTTCGGTTCCGCAGAATACTTTCTGATGTCGGAATAGCGAGTTGACTTTCTAGCCGAGTTTGGTTTTATTAAATATTCCACTACTAGATAGGAACTATTTATAACTTCACACATTACCGAGTAGGTACTTACCTACTATACTGAGAAAACGTGATATTATTGGTAAAAAATATTACATACCTGCCAATTCATTAATCACATAAGCCTTTTATTATGAGTACCTACAATTTTAAATATTCTTCTATTTATTACATAGATAGTATTATTTTATTACCTATTGCAGTAAGGCAAAGAAAGAGGCTTGGTTTTTAGCTTTTTCAAGAGAGGAAATACTCGCGGTCTAGGTACATGCCGGCATAGTAGTGATAGATAGTAGTCCGTAACGTGACCGAAATCAAGAGTGGCAATCTAGTTCCAAGCTGCGAATGCAATTTTTCTACACCATCAGGCGTCAATGTCCGCCGCGCCGCAAGGCCGCCGCGCCGCGGAGAGTGAAAGCTGAAAGCAAACTCATTAGGTTTTTTTTTCTTCCTTATTCTTTTATGGCTTTGTGTTTGGTTTTACACAGTTCTGCCAGTGTCAAATGACGTTATTATTAGGGTTAATTTTATCGTTTTTTTACGTGTTGCCATTACCTTTTTGGTCACCCGCTAAGTAATTTCGTTGCAAGTTTCCGCTCCTCATGATTTATCTCGCCCCCTTAAAGCCCAACCTGCGGCCGTGCTGACCATCTATGCCACGTGAGGGGCGGACACTTACAACGAGATTAGTTAGCAGGTGACCAAAAGGGTAATGGCGTATAATGTACGTGAGAAAAATGATAAAATTAACCCTTAATGTTACTGACACTGGCAGAATTGTGTAAAACCAAACACAAAAGCCATAAACGTAAATATTTATCGTTTAAGAAGGCGATGCGTGAAAATTATGCATTACATCCTTTTATTTACAAGACGGTATATTGTGCAATAGGTAGCGTGTCTGTCTAGCGTTCAAGATTTCCAAGTTCCCATTAATGCGACTTAGTTCCTACTAAGTCGCATTAATGGGAACTTGGAAATCTTGCTGGTCTAGCTGGTTGGCAACCTACACAGAAGAACTGCGAAAATGTTTAACCCACTAACGCTAGTTAATGTTAAATAAAATCACTAGAGTTTATAAGTTCGTAAAAGTTAACTTGATCGCTGCGACACATGCTAAGTAACACGATTAGGGCTGGGACGATGCAGAAAATATGACGGTATATGTTAGTTACGATGACTTATCGGCATCGCACATCACTATTCGTGCAATCCTACCCATAAAGTACGACTCTCATTTGGCTGTCATTTATCCCGTAAAAAATTCAGAACTTGATCTTCTGAATTTTGATAAGCAGCGTCGTACTTTCACTGTCGCAGCGATCAAGCTAATATTTACATACTATAATTAAATTAAATTCAATAAACTTTATTTCAGGCAACAGACTTAGTTTAGTACATGATGTTATAATATTTAAACTATGGCCCTAAAATATACCTTATAGGTAGACTAACATACATAAAAGTAAATCTGAATTACTGTAATGTGGGGTGCCGGCAGTAGAATGTTACCCCTCCTCTCCTACCCGTGGATGCAGTAAGAGCCTGCTAGGGGACACCTCCGGAAGATGGGCAGCAGCGTCTTTTTATTCTTTCCGTATATCAACATCCCGTACTGCGCTCGCCAATCCGTCTGCCAAGCGTGGTGAGTATGGCAACTACCCCTCATGGAGATCGTTGAGGGAGGCCTTAGTTCAGTAGTGGACGTTTTACGGCTGAAATGATGATGATGATGATGACTGTAATGTAGAATACACCGTATATGCATGTAATTAGCAAAGATTAGTACATTTAATGGACAGATTTTGAACTAACATTAGATAAGCGATAGAAAATGTGCGATCTACATTCGCGATCTCGATGTAAAATACTGTCATTTCTTGCGTAATAGCGTGAGAAAAATTCATGGATCGCACGATTCATTGGAAAGATTACACGCGCTGTTTTACTTAATAAATATCTTACTCGGTATTGTTATTGAGGCAGTCATTGTTTACTTGCATTGTTAATTACTGGCTATCTTGGAGAGGATGGTGGGTATATACACGTTGTCTCAACGCTCTATTCTTTAAAAAGGAAGGCTTCTTTTTCTTTATTCACGCAGGGATTCCGTGACTAGCGGTCACAATGTTGGTGTATGGTAAAACAGCTTAGTTATTTTGTGGGTTAAAGGAAGTCAACCTGACTGTCCGAATAATCGGCTGTCGTGACACGAATGTCCTAATGATCGGAGCCGAAGGCTCTCAGACCATATTACGAACAACTCTAACAAGCTAGTAGATTCTGCTTGTTACGATAAATAGTCGTATTTCTAATTTGATACGGAATCTGCTCCAACTCCGTCAAACGTAACAATAATATAATAATAATTCATTTATTTTCGGATTACACAGATCCATAATATGTTAGAACAAAGAAAAATACTCAGGGCTTTTTTTTTGGCTAATTACTTAGGTGCACATAAAAAAAAATATTGCGTCAACATAGTGATGGAGTGTTTGTACATCACTTCATCGAACGTATCGGCTACCCTCAGGATGAGTGTTGGTACTCCCGCGCACTCCGCTTAGCAGTGAGGCTGCTTTCTTTCTGCAGCAGGAGGCGAACCCGTCCACGCGTGCCTGCGCGAACATGCCGGACGCGCTGCAGAACCGCGGGAGTCCCAGCAGCATCCTGAACGCATTGTTATATTCGACCCGGAGGGCGTTGACGGATCTCTTCATATACATATGTGAACCACAGGCTGCTTGTGTAAAAAGATTGACAAAATAATTTGAAGAGAGTTATTTTAACTTCCTCGGAGCAACGAGCAAACCTGCGGATCAACATATTGGCTCTCACGGTCAACGCCCTTCACCTTCCTCTCTGTATCTTCTTCATCTTTTAGGTTATCTGTGACAAGATGACCCAGATATCTAAAACTAAAAACCCTACTGAGTATATATATCTTTCCACTCAACATAATGGGAGGCACGGTCTCTTACCCTTAGGACCAAAAACCATGAACTCGCTTTTCTTGATATTATACTGCAAGTCATGACTTGCTGCATAAGTCTCACAAAATCTATATAATTATCTATAGTCGCGTCTGATAATAGTCTTTTTGGAATTTTCGCGATCACAACACTTTATTAGTATATTAGATAACGGATATTTATTGCGTAATTATCTTAATTATTATCCCGACGTTTCGACCAGATTGCACCTGGTCGTGGTTGATCAAATACAAGTATAGGTACCTACTAATACAAAAACTAGTAATAATGCGTCTGTTATATAACTTAGCTTTGGTTTCATATTGATTTTCTGCGAGCTCACATCACAATATGTTTATTACTCAACTGCGAGCATAAAACATAGACATCAGCAATCTCATAGTCATAATTAAATAACTAAAAACATATGAACCCTCTCTCCCGGATCTGATGCTATGATATAATTCCGGGCAAATAAAAATAATTACCACTGCAACACGTCGTCGCGTCGTTTCGCACGAACGATTCCATTGAAGTGGATCGTTTTAGCGGCTAATATGACTGTTGATACCCTTCTATCGATATTATGCCTTTATGACTGGATAATTGCGATACAATTATATAATAATCGAATAGTTGGTGCTTATAGTGCACGTTATTATTGTGAGCACTTTCACAACGTAATAATGAAATAACAGGTGTAGGTACATAGTAGGTGATAATAGGTAGGTAACAAATTGTATTTATTGTTACTTTGAGTTGCACTTGATTTGGGTTCGGTCACGGTAGGTAATGTTATCTATAGTTCGGTTTTATTATCTACTGGCTATAGCGGCGAACTTCGTAACGCCTCAAACTCAAACACTTACTACCTTACTACTAATCTACTTCTACTACTACTCTACTACCACAAAATTAAATACTCGACTACTACTAGAGCTGAGATGACAATGAGATTTATTAGACGATACTATTTTTCGATATTAAGTCAGTGAGAGAAAAGTAAATGAACATTTTCTCAGCCGTGTACATCTCCACTGTACAAAATGGTACCACAAAAAAAATCATTTAACATCGCATTCGAGTGACCACTGCAATGCCGTTGGTCAGTCGAGTATGGATCTTCCTACACTCCGTTTTGCTCTTATTTTAATTTACAATGACATCAGTCTCGTCCCGGCACTCGAACGAGGTGAACGCTTACGCATTATTTTTCGGTCGTGTATATCGCTTGCCGCCGGCCCCCGGTATTCCACTAGGGGATCGGTTGGCCATTTGAGACAATGGATGAGATAATAGCTGATTGTGAGTTCGAAGAGAGAAGCAGAAGTAGTGGAAGGAGTTTGCGCGAGCATGATATGATGGGTGAGGAATGTATGACAGAGGGCCTATACAATTTGAATGAAAACTTAAAACATTATGACGATCATAGACCTAACAAAAGGGACAGAGAAGAAGACAGAAGCGGATCTTGGACATTGGTGCAAAACAAAGAAAAGAAGAATAAGATGCAACCCGAGGCAAACTTTATTTATAACACAAAAATGGAAGAAGATACGATCCAAGTATATATATCGTCAAATGAAGAAATGCCTAAACAATTTGCCCTAGCCAAACTATTTCAAAGGGAAGACATAGCAGCAGATATTATGATGATTAGGTATATTAATCCCTATAAAATTCGCGTCGACTTGACCAATGAGATCAGCGTGACAAAACTTGAAAACTCCAAAGTTCTTCGCGACAAGGGATGGAGAATACAGCAAGCTATGGAGGTAAATTTAACTTATGGTGTTATCAAAGATGTAGACATCGATTTGACAGATGAGGAAATCTTCGACAGCATAACATGCTCAGAACCTGCAAGACTGGTCTCTGTTAATAGACTAACTCGCAGAAAGGCCGATGGTAGTGGTTGGATACCCAGCGAGTCTGTAAGACTAATCTTCAAAGGTTCTTTTCGACCATTAAGCGTTGTCGTGAACGAGTTAAAAATACCAGTACATGCCTACGTGTTCCCAGTTTCACAATGTTCTCGTTGTTGGAAATATGGTCACCCTACAAAAAGATGTCCTACTGTTAAAGTAGTATGCCCAAAATGCTGTGACAACCATCCAAACTGTGAAACTACAAATTTCAAATGCGCAAATTGCGGAGGTCAGCATATGGCATTATTGAAATCTTGCCCTGTGTACATTAAAGAGAAGAAATTAAGAGAAATTATGTCTGAGTATAACTGCACATACCGGCGCGCGCTTACTATGTATGTACCTCCTAATAACGAAGTGAATTTGTCAATTAAAAAACCAAAGGAACCTTTTGATGTTAAACCAGATGTAAAATCAAACTATTTCCCTCCTATTTTCCCTACAAAAACCACCTCACAAACTCAGGAAGTCTCCTCATTTGCTGAAGTTATTACACGAGCAATAATACATACAGAACCCGAAGAAAAACTACCCCAACACCCCCCCTCGAAATTAAAACAACACCCGAAAGAAGAAGAATTATTCACGTTTGGAAGAAAAATAACTAATAAGAACAAATCAAGTGACCCTGAACATACTAAAGTCGATGAAGATCAAGAAAGAGAAGTCAGTTTTAGCGAGTTGTTGTCTAGATTGAAGGAGATAATTTTTTGCAAAGGAGACTCAATATCAAGGAAAGTGCATAATGTGATTAAGTGCTGTGTACAATGGTTAATTTTGGTGGTTGTTGAAAACATTTCGGATTGGCCGATCTTAAAGCCAATATTGGCCTTATTTGGCCCGTAATGAGTTTTGATAAACATCAAAATTTTATTAAGATTAATATCATTCAATGGAATGCGCGTAGTGTTCAGCCTAAGTTAGATTCGTTTCGACAATTACTACAACATGAAAAGATCCACATTGCTGCACTCAGCGAAACATGGCTGACGCCCGATAGCCAGTTAAAGGTAAATGGTTATTGTGTTTATCGTAAAGACAGATTAGATTCGCGGGGGGGAGGTGTAGCCCTACTGATACATAACTCCGTAAAATCCAGTTTAGTTCCTTTAAATACTATAAATAGTGGTTTAGAAGTATTGTCAGTTAAAATATACAACTGTGAACATATTAATTACGTAACTGCGCTTTATTGCGCGCCATCTATATGTACTAATCAGAATGACTGGGAACAGTTATTTAGTTCTATAGATAGGAAATCCATTATTTTAGGCGATTTTAATGGTCACCACCCTATATGGTCACAAAAAACTACTTCACGAGGTGTACAAATTCATAAGGCATTGTTAGAAAGTAATTTTATTACCCTGAACGATAACAATATATCTACACGTTTTAGATTAGTTGATAATGTCCTTGAGCGGTCATCACCTGACATATCATTAGCTTCGTCAGATGTTGCGATAAGGTTTAACTGGAGTACAATCAATGAGACGTTAGGTAGCGATCATGTGATAATTAAGATTACTACGTACTCGCAGAAAAATTATGACTACATACGTAAACGCCGAAATTATAAAAAAGCAGACTGGTGTTCGTATAAAGACTATTTGGAGACCCTTTTTAACGATTTTACTTTTATAGATAACCCACAAAATATTTATGACAATTTTATTCACTGTCTAAATTTAGCTGCAAATAAATACATCCCAAATACTATAATTAATCTAAACCCTACGAGTAAATTCACATCTAAGCCATATTGGAGCTCATCATTAAATAAAACGGTAGCAGAGAGACGTTTGGCACTCGCTCAGTTCCGTCGTAATCCTACACCTCATAATCTAAGTACCTTGCAAGAAAAAGTGCGTATTACACAGAAATTAATAAGAAACGCTCGAGATAAATCGTGGCATGAATTTTGTTCCTCATTAAATAGCACAATTTCACATAGCGAAATGTGGCGCAAAATGAAATGGTTTAAGGGTCATAGTACTCCCCGGGCACATATTACAAAAGACCAGGCCAATGACCTCCTTAACGATTTGACACCTGATTACGCCGTACCTTGTGATCCATGTTTTATTAATAACTGTACTAGCTTAGATGTCCCATTTCTTAAACATGAACTTAATCGTTGTTTACGATACAAAGACACATCTCCCGGAAGTGACAATATCTCATACTCAATGCTGTCTCATATGCCCGATAACGGAAAAACAATATTGTTAAAAATGTACAATAAGTTTTATTCTCTTGGTTATGTTCCCACTCAGTGGCGCGATATCTCTGTTGTACCTATACCTAAGCCGGGGCGCGACGCGCAGTCACCGGGCGCGCTGCGACCCATATCTTTAATATCTTGCGTTTGCAAAACATTGCACTGTATGTTAATTAAGCGACTCGAATGGTTTGTTGAGAGAAATAAGTTGTTTTCTGATAATACTACAGGATTTCGTCGATGTCGATCAACTTTAGACAACTTATCTTGCTTGGTTTCTAGAATACAAACCAGTTTTTCGCAGAATCAAATGACTATAGCTACATTCATAGATATAGACAACGCCTATAATAACGTCGACATAAAAAGCTTGATACATATTATGCAACAGCTGGGTATAAGTTCTATACTCTGCAGATATATATGGAATTTTCTGAAGGAAAGGTCATTAGAAATATATACAAATTCTGAATATATATGTAGAACTACATGTCGTGGTCTGGCTCAAGGGGACCCAATATCCCCACTACTTTTTAATATTGCAACCTATAACATTTGCGGAAATATTACCAATGTTTACACGTCTCAATACGCCGACGATTTTGTCTTATACTGCAGTTGTAGCAGCTTATATGAGGGCAAAAATAATCTTCAGTCAGCATTAAATCAATTAGTCAAACTACTATTCAATTTAGGTCTCGAAGTATCAAGTTCAAAAAGTAAAGTCTGTATATTTAAGAGAGGTTATCGAAGAGATCAGATCGATTTATTTATTAAAGATAGGACATTACAGATTGTTGATAAGGTTAAATATTTAGGGTTATGGTTAGACAGGTCGCTACGTTGGGCTAAGCACATAAATGAATTGAAAGAAAGAAGTTTACGTTTGATAAATATTTTCAAGGTTTTATCCGGGTCAGGTTGGGGAATTCACCCCACCTACCTCAGACGTATCTATATAGCTACGGTACGCAGTAGGCTAGATTACGCAAGCCCTTTGTTTGGAAATAGCTGTAAGACACATCTAGGTAAACTTGACAAAATTCAAAATCAATGTATGCGTGTCATTGGAGGATTTATTAAAAGTACCGCAATACACGTAATGGAAAATGAATTATTTTTGCAACCATTAGGAATACGTAGATATTATTTAGCAGGTAAATTTTGGCTCAAAAGTAGATCATTATTAGACAGCAAAATTATTAAAATTTTAGAGATTTTATCCACTTTCTGTAATAACGCATTTTGGAGACGTAAAAGTAAACCTTTGTTGGTGTTAATTCATGCTCAGCTTAAAGATATGTCTATCCATTCTAGTACACAATTAGAGATGTTTTCGCTCGACACCTGGGTTAGCAATGTGGATTTGTTCTCTATTGTGGTACCGAATATTGATGCAATTTCCCAACCAAAACATTACTACAGTACAGATGATTTAAAAAAGACTTGTATGGATTTTATAAGTAGTAAATATTCTAATTTTTACCAAATTTACACTGATGGTTCAAAGGACCAAGAAAATGGATGTGGTGGTTTGGCGATGTACGATATTCAAACACAATGTTCTGTTCAGTTAAGTATAAATGTTAATATTTCCATTATGTACATCGAGCTTATCGCCATAGCAGAAGCTATTTCTTATGTGCAATCTTTCAGCGCCGGTAAATTTGTTATCTTGACCGATTCCAAAAGTGCAATTTTGCATTTGGCTCGGTGCACCTCGACCGTTCGAGGTACACCGATTGCCTATAGCATTTTGGAATCACTATTAAAATTATCTAAAACTAATAAAACCGTAAAAATACAATGGGTCCCATCTCACATCGGCATACCCGGGAATGAAGAAGCCGATCGTTTAGCTAATAATGCATTTGCTGATGGAATTCCTTTTGATTGTCAACCATTGTTCACGGATCATTTGCACTTGGTCAGAGACAAGTGTACAGAAATGTGGAACGAGTACTTTGACGAGAGGTCACTGACTAAGGGCATTTGGTACCGCACTATACAACAGACATTGACGCGATCGCCGTGGTTTGCTGGATCCTTACTGTCTAGGTCTGAAATTGTGATTGCTTTGCGACTTCGGTCCGGGCACATCCCACTCAACAAATTTGGTTTTCTTATGGGTAAAGTTAGCTCACCTGATTGTGAAGAGTGTGGTGTATTGGAAGACGTCTATCATATTTTAGTGGAGTGTGTCCGGAATGAAGCCGAGCGAATAGAATTATTATTACGATCAGGCATCGATTTACATGAATTTGGTAAGTGTAATAAGATTTTGTCAAACCCTCTATCAGTTGATGCCAAAATGATTTATAAATTAGTTAAGTTAGGTTTAAAGCGTAGATCGTAAATTTAATTGATAATTATGAGAGTGACATGATCATGTTGATCAAACTCTCTTAAATAAATAAAGATTAAAAAAAAAAAAAAAAAAAAAAAAAAAAATTTACAATGACATAATGACCAACCTAATAAACTTTTTCCTAACAACTCTTCTGAATTCGCAATTCAAATTCCAGGCTTACACCCCGACCGCCTACAACACACTGCCTAGCGGTTTGGCCAATCGGGTGTGGATTTTCTATACTTCGTTTTGTTCTTAATTTACAATAACAGAATGACCTAGGTACCTTATAAACTCTTTGTCAACAACTCTTCAGATATTACTATTTAAATTTCAGGAGTCACGAAACATTAGGCCTCGCGCTTACACCCCGACCGCCTACAACACACTGCCTAGCGGTTTCCGGCCCACGCCGTCACTTGCGGAGCTGGCTGGCTACCAACAGCCGCAGCAGCAGCAGCAGCATCAGCAGCAGCAGCAGCAGCATCAGCAGCATCAGCACCAGCAGGAGTACGTCCCGCAGCGCACGCAGCAATACGTGGAGGAGGAGAGGCAGCAGCCAGTCAGAGCTCCTCACAGAAAGGTATTTAAATATTTGGACGACAAAACATGATTTATTAACAACTACCAACAAAATACAGCTTAAGTGTTATGGAGGCGTTTTCATTAAAAACTTTTTTGTTGTTTTCTCTTACTCTTACTTAAAGATTTCAACAAAGCAATAACAAAAAGCACCAAAATATCAAACACAAAATTAATATCAGAATATATAGGAAATAAGAGATATACTTCATGGAGTAAAGAACACGAACATCACAATTTGCGTAGGTACCTACATACAGATGGGACATCAAAAGATATGTTTAATTGGAGAGTGGAAATATTAAATAATTTACTCCACCTGGATATCACAACACATGAACATGCTTACTTACTAAATTCAAGCAAAAAACTAACATACGACTACAAAATGTTTATTAAAATATCAGGAAATATTAATGACCAGGGTATGAAGGTCATATTTTCGAACCTTCGTAATTACATTGAGATAATGAAAATTAACAATAACAATATACATATTATGACACAACAAATAAAACAGTTGCCTTGACACATCGGATGAAAAAACATGTTTTTTCGAGACTAAGCATTTTATATCCTTCATAAAAATATAGCAGGATTACTAACAAAACAGACTCCCTAATGGTAAATTTAGATGAATCTATACTATATAATAATATTATAAAGCTGAAGAGTTTGTTTGTTTGTTTTCTTGAACGCGCTTATCTCAAGAACTACTGGTCCGATTTGAAAAATTATCAGTTTTAGATAGCCCATTTATCGAGGAAGGATTTATCATAACGCTAAGACTAATAGGAGCAGAGTACCAATGAAGAATGTTTCAAAATCGGGGTTATTTTTTCTTTTGGAGACCCTTCCGCTGCGTGCGTTGCGTAAACGGTTAAAGTTTCGCAAAAATCATGTATGACAGAATCGTTCCCCCTTAAAAGATTTAAAAAAAGTCAGCGACAGCAAATATATACATATCTCTTAAGGTTGGCTCACTATAACCATTTTATGCTAACCATTTTTATAAACATGATATAAATCCTTATCCAAATAAATACGTTATTAATTACAAGTACCTATTTAATTTAAAACAAATTGCCTTTTACATCATTTGATTTCAATGAATATCTTAGGGGATATCGCAGTTTTAAAATAACATCGCAGCAAAATAATGATCTCTAAATCCGAGTGGTCTACCCCCAAATTCACTCAAATTTATAATTGGCACTCCAATTGTGTTACTAAGAAACCTTAAACCACCAAGTAGAATTTATTCGCAATAACGTGATTGGTGCTACAGTTTTGTATGGTCCAGCCGTAGGGCAAACAGTGCTGATACCTCGCAAATGATATGATACCTACCAACGGATTTGCCTTTTAACTTATAAATAATTCAATTTCCGGTGAAGGTATCGTTTGCGGTAACAATTAATAAGGCCAAAAGGTAACAATTAATAAGGTAAAGGTAGATAAGCATGCCAATCTCTCGACATTTTTTGCATACCAGCATATACCCATACAGGTACTGGTCAAGTCAAGCATGTTATATCTTATATTACATTTTGTCAACTTATTTACACATGTTTTCGCAAATAAATTATCTTTATCTTTAGCATTTTAAGTGGATTGTTATATTATGTTTAGTGTTTTCTATAGAATTAATGTAAATATTGTACTTAGTTGGGTTTGCGTTCCGCACAAGAATCTTCTAAGGCGCCACTGAAAACCAGTGCTGTGTCTATCACAGCGTACGCTGAGTTGGCGACCTATTTATCTTGTCTTTTTATTGCTTGTTTTAACTATGTAATTTTATTTGTTTTCTATAAGAGACATAAATAAATATTTTTTCTTTCTTTCTTTCTTTACTTCTTTGTTTAGTTTTATTTTCGTGTAGTTTCTATTGTGATAGGCTATGAAAATCAAAATTCCATTTAGTGCGTCAGTTAGACAATATAAAAATAATAGACACGTATTTTTTGCTTCTTCAATTCATTTAGCAATATTATACTTAGCTAAAGTTGCATGTGATGTTTAGGAGTAAAACTCGTGACGTCAGACAGTCATAAACTGTATTGAAACAAGATTGAAACACATTTTTTCGATAACGTTAAAAAAACCTTTTTGTTATTCTACATTAAAATTTTGTAAAGTAGCCTAGTGTGTGCTTGTCAGCGAATTCATAATTTTATCCATCAACTTTCCTCCCCAGCCCGAGCATCGCCCCATCAAGTACCAACAGCAGCAGCTCGACGAAGAAGAACTAGAAGACGAGAAGGAGGAGCCCGACCGCCTCACCACCCTCCTCGCGCAGTCCAAGTTCAACTGCGTCAGCAAGCAGACCGGCTACTACGCGGACGAGGAGCTCAACTGCGAGGTGTTCCACTACTGCCAGGACAATGTCAAGCATTCCTGGGTGTGCCCTGACGGCTTCTCCTTCCACCAGGTAAGAGAAACCTCTCAGCTTTTCATGCGTTGTGCCTTCCAATTTTCTACATAAGGATCGGTTCATAGCATATCTTCAGTCCAAGTTCAACTACGCAGATAAAGAGTTGAACTACGAAGACATTTCTATTAGGTACCATTACTGCCAGGACAATGTCAAGCATTACAGGGTATGCCCTGACGGGTTCTCCTTCCACCAGGTGAGAAATACGAGAAATCTCTCGGCATTTCATTCGTTGTGGCTATATTTTTTAAAATAAGAATAGGTTCATCATCAAGTCCAAGTTCTACTGCGTCAACAAGCAGACCGGCTACAACGCAGACGAAATACTGAATGCAGTCCTGGGCGTGCCCTAATGGGTTCTTATTCCACCAGGTGAGAAGAACATTTCATATGTTGTGCCTAAAATTTTCTATAGAAGGATAGGAAATATAAATATAAGGTTCGTAGGAATCCAGTCCAAGTTCAACTGCGTCAGCAAGCAGGCCGGCTACTATCGAGGAGCTCAACCGGTGTGTTCCATTACTGCCAATAACAATGTAAAGCACTCTTGGCTGCTGATGAGTTCTCCTTCCTGATGAGTTCTCCTTCCGCCAGTCAAGAAAAACTTTTGGCATTTTATTAGTTGTGCCTACAGTTTTCTACTTAAGGATAGGTTCGATATCATGTAGTCCCAAGTAAACCATCAGCAGTATCCAGTGCTGAACGTACTGATATAACAATATGATATGATGACTGTTGGTCATCATATCATATGGTACGCTGGTCTTCCGTGACGCGTCGTGACTTCTCTCCCCCTTCGGCCCTCATTCACACTATCTCTCTTGTTGATTCTAGGTCCACCTGATCTGCATGCCGCCCACACATGACAACATCTGTCAGAAGTCGTCAAAGTACCACTTCGTGAACGAGTACCTATACCGGCCCATCAACGAAGAAGAGGTCCAGAAGAAGCCCAACGTCTCCCTCAAGTACTCCGACCGGTATTACCCGCAGGAGGTCTACAGGGACGACAGATACGAGGAGGAGGATGAGGAAGAGGTAATTTAAAATTTGATTAGATAAATATTTGTTTCATATGCTAGAAAAAATAAGAAAGATGTGTACATTTATGCAGAGGTTTTATTGACATTCTAAGATTAATAGAGGGAAGCTCTATTAATCATATATGCTTAAGTAAGTAAGCGGAGAATTTTTGTACTTATATAACTATTACTTATATACATTACGTAACCTTACAGCTAAACTAAGTCCAGCAGTAGATGTCATATGGCTGAGATGATGATGACGATTTATTTTTTTGAATTAATAAATAAACGAACATGACGAGTTTTTAAACACTACCATTTGCAGGACGACGCCCCGCGCCGGCACCCGGCCCCGCAGCAGCAGTACCTGCGCCCCGCGCCGCGGCCGCAAGCGCAGCCCCAGCAGGTGTTCCGCTCCGCAGAGGAAGTGAACATCCCGCTCGGCCAGCGGCGCCCCAACCGTCCGTACGACTTCGATATCTAGAGCGGGAAACACCAATTACCAATGGACTTAAATCCAAAAACGGAACCAACCGTCCGTACGACTTCAACATCTAGAGCGGGCTACACCAATAAATAATACCAATGTCAAATGGAATGAGGCGTTTTCATTAATAAGTAAAAATTTCGAAAATAGTTCCGTCGAAACTTATAGATGGCGTTTGTTTTCTTTTACTGTTGGAAACACAATTTGACAATGACGGCAATTGTGATTAAACCACAAACTTGCTTTCTCCGCTTGCCACCCCATCTGTTAGGTTTAGTAGTAAACACCTTTTTATTTTTTACTGAAAACGTCTCATTAGAAATCCAAAGAAGGATATTGAGATCCAACCTACATGTTTAGCCAAAATGACTTAGGTATACCAAAAAGGCGATAATGTCATATACCTACTTTCATTACGTGTGAAACTGCGTTGAATATCGGAAAACTCGAATCATGGTAAATATCCCGTAATCCCTTACCTACTTTCATATTACGAAAACAGCCGTAGGTAGTAGTTTTTTTCTGCGATCTGTGTTAATTCTCACTGAGTGTGGGTTGGATCCTTTTCATGGATATAAGTGCAAAAACCCCTCGGTGCACTGGTTCTTACCCTCAATTAGGCTCTAGTTCAGGAACCTCACTGGGACTGTAAATAATGGTTCTTTTTTTCGAAAGGTGCTGAATTGATAATCTCGAGTTATCTTGTAGTATTAAGATAAATCATATTTATTTGTAATGTTTTTAAAGTATTCCATCGTATCTAAGTTACAAATTAGTTGTAAGCTAGTCTTTGTGGTACTTAGAACTGATTAAGAATATTAAAATATGAAAATAATACATAACTGACTTTTATTTATCGATCAGCCTCACCTTCATATTCATAGTTCTGTCATCTGTCTCATTTCATGCTGCGGAAAAAAAAAGCGCATTCAAATCGTGAACATACTACTGTACCTACCTATATAATATTCATACATACATATAATCACGCCTCTTTCCCGTAGGGGTAGGCAGAGACCACTTCTTTCCACTTGCTACGGATCCTTAAATACCTACTTGTTTCGCTTCGTCCACTTTCATTATTCCCTTCATAACATGCTCTTTGGTGTAGGGTACTCTTGACCTGGACTTTTTCAAGACGTCTCTGATTTGGTCTCGAAACGTCCGCCTCGCCTACCGTCTACGTCTACCCCTTCCAACACTTTCATTCACACTCGCCTTGAGTGTGAATGAAAGTGTTGGAAGGGGTAAGGTTGGATAGGTACTGTTACGGGGTGGGTCAGGAGATAGTTTTTAAAAAAAGATTTATTTACGGCTAGAAATAGAATTTATTGGAAAATGGCAAAAACAGTGAAACAGTGTGACTTCGACAAAGACCAATCCCGAACTGACTAACAGATCGCGTTACTTCCCACAGGTGTGCAACTCGTGCATCGCGAGTATCTGGAATGCTTGCGATGCACTTTCATTATTTTGCATTTGGTGGGAAATAGCATCGTAACATCCCCCCCCTTAAGATTTATCATCACAGAGGAGGTGATGAGAAATAGAAGACAGCAATGGTATAATAGGTACAGCTGGATTGAGTCTTTGTTTTTGGTCTAAAACAGATATAGTATAACAACGACTTAGTACAATGAATTAGAACAAGGATTTACAAGACTTATGATTTAACACATTTTCTTTTACTAAACTAATTATTCTTAACTATCTTAAACGGAATTGATTTTATCTATAAAAGACCTAGAAATTACAAGATTTTTCTTCGACCTGGGAAGTTCAATGTCGCTATCTGAATCGCGAACGTATACAGATGTCTTTTGACGAGAGTCGACATTCTTAGTATTACATTGGTTGTATATATTAATACAACAACCTGAAGGGTTGCTTTTACACAACCGTTTACGATTCTTAAACAATAAGAACATTAAAACAAATAACATAAAAACATAGCCACCAGATAAATACTGTACTCCGTATTTATGAAAGTGCGAAGGGCTTTCAATCTCATTGAGTTCTTTTTCAAATGAGTCCAAATAAACACTAGCATGAATCAGAGAATCTAAATTATTAACATTACTTAGTTGAGATAAACGTAAACTAGATAGAGTCTTATTTTTTACAACCTTTTCACAACAATCATCTTGAACAAGGTTAAAATTAGAAATATTTGTAGAAATGTTCGTCATCACAATCTGCGTAGGAGTAAATTGTAAAGTTTTGTAAAACGCCTTACATTGTCTTGGTAAAGATAGGAAACCCGTGCCAAACAGTACTTCGTTATAGCTCACTGGATCATTGTCACATGTAATATGGCATTGTCCGGGTTCCGATTGCACATACACCCAACGATTTCCACTGATCTTATGAATAACGTCCACATCACCTTTGAACACTTTTACGTCGCACGATTTTGGTAGTTTCGTAACTACCTCGGTTAGCAGAGTAGTTTCACAAACAGAGTTTGCTACGACCGAGAGAATGCTTACGCCACTGAGTTCACATACGTAACACTTATCTTCTATAAGTTTGCAGTTATGGATAGAGTCTAGTAGCGAATAGAACATGCGATCAGCTGTTATTGTCACATACGATTTATTAGGTACGATTAATGCATATGTATCAGGTTTCGTAATATCATAAGGAACAGGGAGCGGCAAGACGTGGAACAGGTGATACGTCTGCGATAACACAAGCGGGATTCTTACTACAATAATAATCTTATCTTTATAATAATAACAAAACAACTTCGAAATATCGATCAACTTATGAACACTGTGAGGTGATAAAGCTATAGGAAACTCACTATGCTTAGGCATGTTATTTTTATGTTGATCAAGCTCAGCATATAACTGTTGAGGACTTAGTACACTCGGATGCAAAACACTTAACTTGCTAAATAGAATTGCATTATTAATGTCTTCTATATCGAATGACAATGAGACGATAATAGTATTTAATGAACTTAGTATTAAACTTAACTGAGACTTAATTTCTAACTTATCATTACTATTTGCCAGTTGGTCAAATGCTTTATTTATTATTTCTAAATTCTGGTTTAGACGTCTTTCATTTTCATTCAATTTTGAAATAGAAGTATTAAAAGTAGATATAGTAGACTTTATGACATGAATATTATCTCTCATAAGATGGGCTAACCTTTTTTCGTCCGACTGTACTTGTTCGATTGCTTCAGAATATTTAATAGCATCATCATTATCTAAAGTACCAAAAATTGTTTTAAGTAAAGATCCACCAGCGTCGATAAGTCCACGTTTTGTCCTTTTATGTTGATTTTCTTCTAATAAATAGGATATAGCAGAGAACTTTTTAATATTATTAGCGTGTTGATTTTGTAAAGACAATATGGAGTTTGAACAATCAGATTGTATTTTAGACGAAATTGAACTTTGACACAGCGACATAAGTTTTATTATGAGATCTTCTACATAAGTAAGGTGAGGTTGGACCTTATGAACATCGACATAAGTTATTACATCCCAATAGTCATTAGTGAACTTAACATCAAGAAGCTGGTCAAAATAAAGTCCAGGACTTTGAACTATGGTCGTCGTGAAGGATTGGCTCGAAGCGACCGGGATTATGATTTTCCTGAAACGATAGAGAATTACGATGAGGAGCGATTGGCGGCCGGCTTGATTTCGTCGTAATGATGACGTACGTGACGTCGGTTGATTAACACCGTTACTGTGTGATTACCTTGCATCTTAATTATCTTATAAGGACCTTTCCATACTGGGGACAGGGCTTTGTTTTGTTTGTGGTGGTACCGAACATACACCATATCTCCAACATTATAAGTTATAGGTTTAGTATGGCGATCATAGTAGTTTTTAGACCGTTCTTTAGAGGCCTGGATGTTCTGTGAAGCTTTTTGCCTACTATAATAGAGACGATGATTAAGTGCTCTTATGTAGTCGGTATAAGTACCACTTTCTAGGACATCGATCGATTTAGGAATGTAAGGTTTAAAACCGAATAAGAGTTCGAAAGGAGTAAAACCTGTGGTTGAATGGACATTAGTGTTGTATGACAGCATGGCTGTGTTTATATATAGATCCCATGTATTTTGGTTCTCTGATATAAATGACCTAAGGTATTCTTTAAGTGTCGAATGGCTTCTTTCTAAGGCACCGCACGTTTGGGGATGGTAGGGAGATGCGAATATGTGTTTGATGCCAAAAAGTTTTGCTAATTGTTTGAACATATCTGAACAGAAGTTTGTACCTTGGTCGGTGACTATCATACGAGGAATGCCTACATGAGAAATGAAATGAACGAGTCGTTGTGCAGTTTCTTGAGCTGAACAAGACTGCATGGGATAGGCTTGAGAATACTTCGTGAGATCATCTTGTAGAGTTAGAATAAATTTGTCTTGATTGACTCTCGTTTCGGGAAGAGGCCCCACTATATCAAGATAAACCTTTTCCATAGGTCGAGTAGCAGTAGAAGTGATGATCATCGGGGCTTTATTCGTCCCCCTTAGAGGCTTATTGATTTGGCAGGACTTGCAACTTTTTACGTAACTTTCTATATCAGAGCGCATATTTTTCCACCAGTACTGTGTTTTTATTCTTTCTAACATTCTAGCGATACCAGGATGACCAGCTGAAGGTGAGTCATGATTGTCTTTCAGTATCTGTTTCACTTCGTCTGGTGTTGGAAAATAGATGTTATTATGATATATATGCACTTTTATGTTTGAGTCATGAAATAGAAAAGTAATTATGTTATAGATCTTAGTGAAGTTTAACTTGTTAAACGGATTAGAAAAGTCGGAAATTGCAACCTCTTTCTCCTCAGGGTACCAGAATTTTACCATGTCTCTATAATCGCGAAACATAGAAAAAATGTCTTTATAAGATATTTCATCGTAATGATGCACTGTGATAAACAAGTGTGAAAATATATGCTTATCGTTAGATGTATTTAACACAGTGCCAAGTTCACGCTCTTTATCTCGAATGCATGGTTTATCCGTTGACGATTCTACAATTTCTGAGCAATACGGAGTGGCGTCATCTAGATCGATTGATGAGGGATAAGCTATTAACTTACACTTTGCCTTTAATAACGAGTCATTGTGTTCTTCAATAACAGCGTTATAGGAACGAGGGGAACTACGGCTAAGCTGTAGATACCTTTCGTATGTTTCAGAGCAAGAGGGTGATTGGGGGTTTATCATCTGTGGTGAAGAGTTCTGTGGAGATCTTTGAGGAAGCGGTGGTGATGGCGGCAGTGATGGAAAGCTGAGCGGCGAAGACGGAAGACCCAGTGGAGTAAACGGAGGGTTTATCGGCGGAGATGGTATATTCATTGGTGAAAATGGAAAATCTGGCGGTGAAGACGGATTCTGTGTTGCATCGTGAGATTGCAAAGGATTTTGAAGATCATCGTCGATTGCTAAAATTGGATTTCGAGAGAGAGAATCAGCGTTACTGTTCATTTTACCTACTTTATGTTTAATTTCATAATCGAATTCTTCCAGCTTAAGGCGCCAACGAACTAACTTAGAACCCGGATCCTTACAGTTAAATAACCATTGAAGAGGCTTATGATCCGAAAGAATAAGGAATTTATGTCCAAAAAGATAGGGACGAAATACTTTAGTACCAAATATAATAGCTAAACACTCTTTTTCGGTGGTAGAATAGTTACCTTCGGCTTTATTTAGAGTTCGAGAAGCGAACGAGATAGGTAAGTCTTTCCCAACTTCCCCTTGAGATAGAATGGCTGATATAGCATAATTCGAAGCGTCAGTGGTAAGCAAAAATGGCTTACTGAAATCAGGGAATTGTAGTATAGGAGCTGTGGTTATCTTTTCTTTTAAGAGATCGAACGATTTTTGTTGTTCCGGGGTCCATACAAACGTTACATCCTTTTTAAGAAGGCTAGTTAAGGGTTTAGAAATATGTGAAAAATTCTCAATAAATCGACGATAATAGCCGACTAACCCAAGGAAGGATTTGATGTCTTTAGGGGTTCTTGGAGTTGGGAATTTTGATACACACGATATCTTAGATGGATCGGGTTTGACCCCTGCGCCTGAGATTATGTGGCCTAGATATTGTACTTCTTTTCTTAGGAACTCACTCTTATCGGGCTGTAATTTGAGATTATGCTCGCGCAGCCTTTTAAAGACAAGTTCAAGGCTCTCTAGATGTTGATTTAATTGAGAGCTGTGTATTATGATGTCATCCATGTAAGTATAACAGTGAAGGCCTTGCAAACCTGTAAGGACTATGTTCATCAACCTCTGGAATGTGGAAGGCGCATTGCGTAGACCAAATGGCATTCTGCAGAATTCCCAGTGCCCAGAAGGTACTGAAAAAGCAGTCTTCTCACTATCTTTAACACACACCTGATGGAAACTGGAAGCGAGGTCTAACGTAGTAAAATATTTACTATGACCTAATTGATCTAGAATTTCGTTTATATTTGGAATAGGATAAGCGTCACCAATCGTTATCTCATTTAACTTTCGATAATCTATTACGATTCTCCACTTAACTTTACCTGAAGCGTCTGGTTTTTTGGGAACGACCCATATTGGTGCGGACCAAGGAGAAATTGAAGGACGTATAATTTTTTGATTTAGCATATCTTGAATTTGTCGGTTTACTTCGTCTTTATGGCATTCAGGGAAACGGTAACTTTTTACGTTAATGGGAGTGTCCGTTTTAGTACGGATTTCATGACGGATCGAGTTAGTACACGTCAACCGATCACCATCGAGAAAAAATATGTCAGAATATCTAGAACACAAGTTTTGTAACAGTGTTTTTTCTTCCTGATTCATATGGGAGCATCTTATTGCTTTTTTGAGTGTGGAATCACGATCTGACTCTATTGTGCTCATAACACATGGGATTTCAGAAGGATCGGAAGAAAGATTTTCATTATCCAACCCCGGATCGGGTTTGGTTTCGAGGATTTGTAAAGCTGGCTCAATGGTTAATGCTAGGTTATTTATTTGGACCTCCTTCTCAGAGGTATTGAGAACAGAGGTTAAAACTCTGTTATTGGAATTGACGCGTACGAGGCATTTCGCAAAATAAATATCAGGATACTGTGGCAGGGTATTGCTAAGAACTAACCCTTCTTTTATTTCAGGATTTGTAACAAAACATTCAATAAACATTTCACTCCGAGCAGGGACAGTGTATGAAGGCCTGGTCATAATCATGTCAAAAAATCTATTTGGATCGTCTGATATTTCTAATTTTGATTTAGAATAAAGTACATTGACTTTGTACGCTTTCATAAAGCTAGTGCCGATTATACCATCATAGGGAAGATTAATATCTTTTCCTACGACGTGGAAATAGAATGGTAAGGTATCATTTTCTCTGATATTAATTGATAATATAAATTTTCCTTTTGTTTTGGCATAGGAATCGACGTCGTTAATTCCCTTGAATTTAATAATATGGTTTTCTAGTTCTGGCTTAGGCGAGAGGCTCGATTCCTTTATCAAGCAGATAGAACTACCAGAATCTATCAAAAGACGAAGCGGAGTTTTTGAATGTGACGTAGAAACCTTTATATAAGGTAAAGATACTTTTTCATCGCAAATATCATATATTATTGTTTCTTCATAAGGACTTGTATTTTTATTGTTTTTCACAGTGTTTTTTATATTTTCAGATGCAGTGATATGAGGATGGACAGCAGAGTTATAAGACGCGCTGGTTTTACCGGCAACCCGGGAAACTGCGGAGCTGCGTATACGAGGTTTAGAACATGACTCAGAGGACTTGGAACTCGACTTGGAATACGACTCAGAGGGCTTACAACTAGACTTAGGACACGACTCAGAGGACTTGGAACTCGACTTGGAATACGACTCAGAGGGCTTACAACTAGACTTAGAACACGACTCAGAGGACTTATGACTATTAGGATTGGAAAAAGATTTTTTTTTTGTGCCTATGACGTCCCTATCGGATACACGTTGGCACGAAGTCGTGATCCGATTTTTTAGTTTAAATCTTCCTGATCCTCGCCGTTAGTTAATGGCCGGGGTACAGGGGAACGAGGCGGTGACTCGACCTGCGGTTCAGTAAAATGTACTCCTTTACGGGAATTGTTTATGCGTCTTTTTATACACTGGCTTATGTCATGTCCTATATTTTTGCAGTACCTGCAGACGACAGGTTGGCCAGATTGTTGTGGCCGATCCTCTGCCGTTTGATGTTGTGATGTGGACTGCGTTGGTGTTCGGCTGGTTGCCCTAGCATACGAGTAACACTGACCTTCTGAATGCCCTTGTTTTCCACAACGTCTGCAAGGCGGACGGTTTATTTTGGTTTCCGGCTTCGCAATAAAGTTATTAATTTTCTCTTCGCTTAAGGCGATATTGATTGCGGCATTTAGGGTTTTAATTTCTCTTGACCGGACCAATGAGCCCAGTCGCGGGTGGAGCCCTATGACAAATGTGTGTAGAGCTAGATCCTCTGTCATCGCAACTCTACCTGGTAAATCCCTTTTTAGGGTATCTGATGAGTGGATTTCAGATAAAAGAGCTGCGACACAGCTCTCTATTTTGAGTGCAAACTGTGAGACGGTCTCGTTTGCTTGCTGCCTACATGACTGCAGATCTAATAAAAGGTGGTTGTAATGTTTCCTTTCACCAAAATTCTGTTTTAAAAATTCTTTAAGCTCCTCAAAAGTGTCATAAACTCTGTTTGAACATGCAGTTTGCGCCTTGCCTTCTAGTTTAGAAATTATAAATTTCAATAAGAGGTCTTTTTGATTTCGGGACGCAAGGCCTAACGCGTTTTGACAGTTTGTTAGAAAAGCGGTCAAAGTGTCCCTTTCTCCCTTATATGTTTTTATAAAATCACACAATACTTTAATTGGAAATTGTTCTGATGGACCGGGGTCGGTGGACTTATCTGGCTTTATAGACATATTGAATACTTAT
The DNA here is from genome assembly GCA_963082625.1 of Pasiphila rectangulata. NCBI lineage: Eukaryota > Metazoa > Arthropoda > Insecta > Lepidoptera > Geometridae > Pasiphila > Pasiphila rectangulata. The sequence goes on along the minus strand of OY720238.1, from coordinate 21,943,979 downwards.
AATATCTACAGTTACAGTCTCTAATAATACATAAAGTTAAAATAACTAGCTTAAAATATAGTAAGGAAACACGAAATTGAATTACGAAACAGAGGAAACAGTGACAATAACAGGTAATATAATGTTCTACTCACAGTAAAACTGCAACTCGAACGAGGATCATGGTGAATCCAGAAACAGTGCACATACACTTTTCACTTTCTTCAACGAAGGATGTTGCAAATCGTAGTATACACCGGGTGACGCACGGTATGTGCGACGGGAGAGGCGCACGGGAGTGCAGCGGAGGCGTCCTTATCAGGAAATCCAGGGTCGGCGGTGGCCTTATCAGGCTCTCAGGAATGGCGGCGGAGCTCGGAATCGGTGATAAGTATCGGGCGATACTTCTCTCAGCAAAGCCAGCAGCTAGGCGGGCCGGATCGGAGACACAGTAGTTCCGTCCAGGAACACAAAAACTCAGGATAACGTCGCTATTTGACCTTTCACAGACTTGTTTGACCCGTATGGGATATTCAGCTTGACGTTTATAGCCAAAAATCCCACTTCTGACACCACTGTTACGGGGTGGGTCAGGAGATAGTTTTTAAAAAAAGATTTATTTACGGCTAGAAATAGAATTTATTGGAAAATGGCAAAAACAGTGAAACAGTGTGACTTCGACAAAGACCAATCCCGAACTGACTAACAGATCGCGTTACTTCCCACAGGTGTGCAACTCGTGCATCGCGAGTATCTGGAATGCTTGCGATGCACTTTCATTATTTTGCATTTGGTGGGAAATAGCATCGTAACAGTACACTTTTTTTGTCAATCGTTCTTCATTCATTCTCTCGACATGGCCAAACCATCAGCATGGCAGAAGAAACATGAACATGAAGATGAGATGAGAGCGTTAAGAAGTATGATAGGAGTTAAACTGAGTGACGGGTTATGAAATAGTGAGATATGGAAACGTTGTTGTCTGAAAGAAGATGTAGTGACAAAAATTGAGAAGGGTATGCTGACCTCACTCCATATCTCACTATTTCATAACCCGTCACTCAGTTTAACTCCTTCCTATCATCTCAACCGTATAACAATCACAGGCCTCCTTGATTGATTTCCGAGTACCTACTGCAGTTGGAAGTGACTGCATCACCGCCGACTTGCGGTTTTCACCTTACTGACGCAATATTAATCATCTAATAAAATAAAGCTGCAACTTGTGCAAGGCCAATTTACTTTACACCGTATTTAAGTAGGTAATGCATTGATGACTCTGACAATACAGCGCACCCTTTGAAAATAAGTGGACTTGCACTGTACGTACGCCCCTAATGATAAGCGTACAGTGGGATTAATGAATTGTAGGAAAGATGGTGACTTCGAATCTCGATATCTAAACTCGTCTAAGCTTCGAATTTATTTTTTAAATAGTGTGCGTCAAAAATGGTAGAATATGTTATAGTACCACCTACCTATAATATGTATATAATATAAGAAATATTGCCACTTACAAAAAATAAAGACACTGGCAGCCCTACGACAGTTGACGTGACGATGATTTGTTTTGATTTTGCCGACTGACACTGTTTGTTTTGGGTTTTGATTTGATTGCTTTTTGCTGGAATTTTCAAAGGGAAGAGGCAATATTGAGGAATATGAGGAAATATTAGTCCAAAATTTATGAAACTACTAATTTATGAATGTTAAATGAAGCAGTTATTGTTTCATAGATCCTTCGAATATGTCTGAGAGAGTTTAGACTACTAAATTGAGTGTCGAATCGAAGTGTTGTAAAAAAAGCTGCTTGTGAGCAATAAACCATGGAGGCAGGAGTCATTGAAAAAATGAACGCCACGGAGTACAAAGCCTACCATGAATCCCTAATGCAAAACAATCATGGATCTTCAGCTCTTCATGTATTCTTCTGCATATTATTCACAGTACAATGCACCATCTTCTCAGCAGTTAAGATCAAATCCATTCCATATCAAGAATTTCTTGAATACACAACGATTGTGATACCTATGATAGCGGTACATACAATTCTTTCTGAGTACTTCTGGCTTCTAAATGTTATAATTTTTGTTATCATACTTAATGAAGTAAAAGCGCATCTGTTCCTGAAATATAAAAAGAAGATTAAGAGGGAAAAATCATACCACCATAAGAAGATACAAACAATATCAGTTTTGAGAGGTCTGACATACTTGATTACAGTTTTCTGCATACTAGCAGTGGACTTCAGAAGTTTTCCGAGAGAGTTGGCCAAAACCGAAAGGTTTGGGTATAGTTTGATGGACACCGGAGTAGGATTGTTTATACTTATGAGTGGTCTAGTTCACAAGGATTTACTGAGGAACCACTGGACAACTGCCTTTTTAGGAAACCTGAAGTTTGTGGTGCTGCTTGCTGCTTTAGGCATGGCACGCTATGCTTCAGTGAAACAGCTTGACTACCAAGAGCATGTCTCGGAGTACGGTGTACACTGGAACTTCTTCTTCACTTTAGCTGTTTGCAAGTTCCTTTCAACTTTCTTGCTGTACTTTTCATCAGAGTCGTATTTGCCATTTTACTACATATTGCCATTACTGCAAAGTTTTTTATTGCTAGGCATCCATGAGTTAGTATTGTATTGTGGTGTGCAGGATTGGGTATTTGGTGATACACCAAGAAACAGTTTATTGTCTGCTAACAGAGAAGGCTTGTCATCTTGTCTTGGGTATGTTGCTATGTATTTATTTGCAGCCCAAATTAAAGATGAGCTGACAAACAAACACCAAGCTGGCAATAGGTACTACAACGGTTTTAGGATAGATATGACTTTTGTAAAACTTGTAGTAGGTTCAATGTTTTTATGGATACTGACATACTTAACCAATTATTTAAGACCTGCATCCAGGACATTAGCAAATGCATCCTATTGTATTTTCATAGAAACTGTTTTCATAACAATTGTATCAATATTCTACTATTTTGAAAAATACTTTTTTAATGATCAGGGTAATCTTGAGGTGCCAAGGATTATTGATAATGTAAACTCCAATGGTCTGTTATATTTCCTGGCTGCCAATTTAATTACAGGTACTATAAATCTTTCAATGAGAACACTATTAGTATCAAATGATGTATCTTTTTTGTTGCTGAATGTGTACATGATTGCAACGCTGGCACTTTTAAAATATGTAAAGAAAGTAGATGGTCTTTTATTCCATTGAAAGACAGACTATACATGGTATATTTTATTGTTGTCTCATATAAAAATGGTCACAATAAGGGCCAACTAAGCACAAAACATAAATCAAAATTATGCAATTCCTAATTTACTAAATATCACTGGGAAATTAACATACAATGTTAAATAACAATTTGATGATGTATTTATTTTAATGTAGAAAACCCACTGGCTAAATCAATTATTACTTCCTAATGGAGTGTATTTCTAGCTTTATATAAAACATCTTAGATCCTCGCAATTTTGTAATCTTTGTCAATAAGTTATTGTGAGCTTATGCATACTAAGATAAATGCAATAACATAACAGGTAAAACATGGATCCCTGTAGGTTAATATTTTATTGTTATTATATTTAAAATCGAAATGTATTTTAATATTTTTGTACAATATTATTACATAATACAGTCATAGTACCTAAGTCATGGAATAGAAGATTACCTAGAAGACAAAATAAATGCTTATTATTCATATAAATCGGAATGTATGTTTAGGTACACACCCATGGACAATGTTTAGTAATACTGAGTGTAATTGTTTTGCTAAATAAATGAAAATAAAATATTGAAAAAAAAAACTTACTACTATTATACAATAAAAGGTTTCAATAAAAAAAAACAATCACAAAATATAGGTAAATTACTTTGGAATGATCATAAAGTAACTCTACCTACTACATCTATTTGAAAAATATCAACACCACTGCCACTGGTCTCACAAAACTCGAAAATAAGGCAAACTTATTACATGGTGATTTAGATTCACAGTGGAGTAGGTAACGCTGCAATCGGGTTTAGGCAAGAAAACGTCGGTTGGGCCAACTATAATATAATAAATAATTATATAATTACTGTTAGCTTGTGTCATCCCCATTTTTGGGCAAAGGCCTCCCCCCCATTCCCTCAACATAAAAGTAATAAATATAATTATAGATTAAAGTTAAATAATATTTAAAGTTTAATCTTAAAGAGAATAACTATGTTGTATTATACCAGAGACTAGTTAAAATTTAATAAGTTATTTAACTTGTCTCTGATTGTACTAAAATAACATTGATGATAAATTAAATTAAAATACACAAAAAAACCGGCCAAGAGCGAGGCTGACTCGCGCACGGAGGGTTTCGTGCCATCATACAACATAATTTGTGTTATAGGCGGTTTAGAGAGTACGTAATAATTTTCCTGTACCTAATCTTTACGTACACTTCTATTACTTAGCTGTAAAGTTTCAGGTGTTTTATCTGTGTCAACTTTCGAGATAAGGTGAGTGGAACAGTATTTTATTCACATTTTTGTAAAAAGTTGGAAACTACAATATTTCTCTACATTTTTATTTATGCAATTTTAGTGAATAAGCGTAATACCAATTTCAAGTCGATGCATCAGTAGTTCTCAAGATCTGTGACAGACATACCATAAGGACTCCTTTTTACCATTTTAGTCCGGTACCCTAAAAGTGTAATCTTCGTTTCTATATATAACTGGGCAGTTTTATGACCACAGTAAAAACACTACTGATATATTGTATATTTACAAAAATATAAATCAAATTCCTTAATACTTCTTAGCTGCTTACAAAAATACTGCTATGAATACAATTCCTTAAATAAGTAGATAACTTTACGTTATAAGTGGCACCGTGTCGTTGCTCCAAGATTTAGGCGAGTTTACCTTTCCTAATAAATATTTTACTAATTTACTGCTGCTATAAATGAGGCAATACAACACAGCTGCCACCGACATGACTGCATATAAGATTAAGCTTGGGAACCGGCGCGGAGACCAGAATACTGTATATTTCAGTACTTTTGTCCTGTGATCTGAAAAAGAGTATATATTTTTTTAAATTCGGAACTTCCCTTGGCACGCTGCTGGGTCGACGACATCCTCAATAAATTACGTCACACATAAAGGGGGAGGCCCTTAATTTATAGGGGGTCGAAGAAGTTTGATAAGGGTTGGGAAAAAGTCCTTAAAAAATAATTAATATGGAAATATAATACGTCATCACATCGGACGCGATAAAATTGATGTGCTAATTATAAGTCTACTTAGGTGCTATTGTATTTTATAAACCGTAGGTATGTAGGTAAGGCGGACCTTCGCCCGCTGCGCCACAGAACTTTCGTGATAAAAATGACACACCACACGTCAAGCTAACACTCAACTCATCATTTAGAGTGGAAACAAATCGGTGCGCTCATATCACGGTAAGGGCGTATTTAAATAATTGGAAATAACAATTATCAGAGTTTTCAATACGTACCTAGAACTGCAACGCCATACCCGATATCCTCCGTGCCCATCCTGTAGGAGCAAGTGGGCACAAACACCTCATAAACGTCCTCCGCGTCTCGGCACGGCACAGTCAGCACCTCGTTCACGAGCCTCGTCGTGACCCGTTCTCCTGGGAACTGGAAGTTCTGTCGCGCGTATTTCGAGCCGTGCTCGTGTGCGCAGAAGTACACGCTCGGATGGATCTCTGCGTCAACCTGGAAGTATTTATTTACTTGACCAATAACATCAATTAATTACGTATATATATTTGTATATGTATATAGTACATATATATGTTAGGATTTAAATATTAGGATATTAACACTACACCCCATTCTTCCATTCAAATCCTCTCCATCCAAAGGTTGTCAGGAAGAAATCGCTCTAAGCGATAAGACCGCCCATTGTGTATCTCTGTTGTTTTTGTAGTTTAAGTTAATTTTAGTTATTTTTGTTTTTATTTTCTGTATGATTTACACAATAAAGAGTTTATCTATCTATCTAATGCGATGCTATTTTGTACGAACGTATACACTTGGCGTGCTATTTTATTTTAGAAACAGTAATCTATAGTAAGCTATGAATTTCGGCAGACTGTGGCGAAAAACATCTACTCCGTTCTCAGAGAGCATGTTGAGCAGGTAGATAGCGAGTGACAAGGGGGCAAACTTCTTGGGGGGATATATTTTAATAGGCTATATTTTATACTTGAATGGGAACTACGCAGGTGAAACTGCGGAGTGCGACTAGTAATAGATGTACAGGTAATGCCCCGCTTTACGCGAGAGATACGTTCCGGAAAAAAACGCGTAAACTGAAATTCGCGTATATCGAGGTTTATGATTAAACATAGTCCAAATTCAATACAAAAAAATAGGAATCATTTTAATTAATCACTTTAATTCTAAGAACACTTTATGCAATACATACATACATACTATTAATTACTTTTTACGGAAAAATACATCTATTGTCTTTTGGGTAGCGTTTTTTTTACGTTCTTATAAAATACGTTTATAACACCCAACACTGTTTTTAATTGTTTGACACACGGTCAAGGCACGGTCATCATTATTGTCTATACTCTGCAATATGTCCAAACCTGAATAAATTTTTGAAAGAGCATTTTTCATTGAAATTTGAAATTCGCGTTATAGTGAAACCGCGCATAACGGGGTCGCGTAAAGCGGGGTATTACCAGTGAGTTGTAAATAATAATACTTCAATGGGTATTACTGTATAGTCGTTACTTTTTTTAATCCTTACCGAACCTCCGAAAACGTGACGCGCAGTCACGGGGTAGTGTGACACGACTATCTTATACTCGTCCGGAGACTCGTCACCCGCTCGCCGGGGGTACTCGTGCGTTATGGCGTTCACTTTGTAGAAGGATACGTTCCCTCGCCTCAGCACGGGCGGCTGCTGGTATATCGCCTCGAATTCACGCACTTTGTCCCGCTTGATGGGCTCGTTCTCACCACCGATGTCGTTGTCACCGGGTATCCATACTTGCTGGAATTCATAAACAGTATGTAAGCTGTGGGGTGCAGTAGACATTATCCTACTCTATTTATATTTAAATTCATCATTTCAGCCATAAAACGTCCACTGATGAACACAGGCCTCCCTCATGGATCTCCATGAGGGGTAGTTGCCATACTCACCACGCTTGGCAGGCGGGTTGGTGAGCGCAGTATGGGATGTTGATACACGGATAGACGCTGCTGCCCATCTTCCGGAGGTATCCCTTAGCAGGCTCTTACTGCATCCATGGGCATGAGGAGGGGTATCATTCTACTGCCGGCACCCCACGGCGATTAATATTTAAATTATCATGTGTTATTTTTAATTAATTTTATTTCTTTGATTTACTGTAATTTAATATGTTCTGTTTAATTGATAGTTGTTATTTAAGTCAATTTATTAGTTTTTATTTGAAATTCCATGCATGTGACTATTTCCTTAATTAACTTTGACTTCATTTATTAAATAAATGACGTGTAAATCTTGTATTCTACGAAATAAATTATTATGATTAGAATGTTAGCTCTTTTGCCCGTGAATGCAGTAAGTAATCTGCCTCCGGAAGATGGGCAGCAGCGTCTTTCCGTGTATTAACATCCCGTACTGCGCTCGCCGACCCGCCTGCTAAGCGTGGCGAGTATGGCAATAACCTCATTGATTAGCATTTGGAGATCAATGAGGGAGGCCTATGTCCAGCAGTCATACAGCTGAAAAGATGATGAAGTGGCACAGAGCTGGCCGTATCTGTCGTAGAACCGATAGCCGTTTGGGTAGACGAGTTTTTGAGAGGAGACCACGCCTTGTCAAACATAATGTAGGACGCCCACCAGCAAGGAAATTTGCGAACAGTCGTTGACAGACGCTGCAAGGGGCAAGATGAAATGGCGCCAGATTTGGGCCTTGTCCAGCAGTGGACTAATAATTATAGGAAGTAAGTTTAAATTGCCTTGTTAAAAGACAAGGCCTATTCCCAGCAAAGGGTGTCAACGGAAGATAATTATAAAAAAGATACCCAGACCCGGAACAAATATCTGGAGAAAAAAAAGACAAAACGACGTATGTGAAATCAGAAGTCGGTTAGCAATTAATATATAGATGTCACCTTTAGTTTGTACAAACTGTTAGTTTACAAACTAACTAGTCATATTATAAACTTCCGATAAATTGTACACAGGCTTAAGTTTACAATTGAACGTAAACATTTTCGTCAGTTTATAAGCTCACCATGGAAATCCGACATATTGTACCTAATATCTCTAAGTAGGTACTTTCATTTGATTGGTCGTTTGAGAGTTGATTAGATTCGATTTAGGTGACTGATCCAACACACAGCGTAAAGCGGTCAAAAGCTTTCAAAAGCATTTTTTACTTAGTTTTTTACTTTTAATTTGTTTAATTTACATAATTAGCTATTACTTGTCAAAAATAATCATGAGATTGTATTGTTTGCTGATGACACTTCACTTTTGTTCAAAATTAAACGACGTACTACCGATTATGATAAAGTGATAGATAATGCAATCTCTAAAGTTGTTAATTGGTTTAGTGTCAATAACCTATTACTTAATGAAAATAAAACAAATATGCAGTCAAAAAAATCCGACTTCTTACAGACGTAGATCATACAGCTTGTTTACTTCAGCTGTAGACACCGTATTTGTGCTGCTGAAAAGGGTTATTATACATTCTATCTACATATGGGTCTCAAGAGAATTACTTTGCACTAAATTCAGAGAAATAAATATAATGGCAGTAGCTTGTCAATAATAAATATTAATATTTATTATTGAGAACCTGTTGTACACCCATAAAAATATTGTTTTGTTTAAAAAGAACAGCGACAAGCACAATGTAAATACAAGAAATAAGAATAAACTCGCTGTGCCCACTACTAGGCTCCATAAGGTTAAACGATCTTTTAAAGGGCAATGTATACGCTTCTACAACAAAATCCCAAGTGAGTTGCAAAAGTTATCAGTAAATAAATCAAAAACGTTATCAAACGCAATCTTTGCATTATTATTATAAAATATCAGATTACCTACAGGATAAAACCACTTGGGACGGTCAAACGTAACACGAGACAAAATAAAATTGTTAAATAAAGACTATATAATATAAACGACCGAATTAGGTTCTTCCGTTCGCTTCTTTTCCTAACTCGCGTGTCATCTGAAGAACAGATTCAATTATGTGCTTTATTCTATTAATTTGTGTTGTTTTGTTTTGTAATTTGTGACGCGTCTATAAGGTCCATGCGGCCGCAATGAATAAAGTATTTTTTGAGTTTTGAGTTAAAATTCTGACTTGTAAGTTTGTAAACTAACGACTCGTACAATCGTACGGTGACATAGACATTTAATCATAAACCTCAAGCAATCTACAACTGCAGATAATCGTATGATCTCGACTGTACATCCCAGCAACAGTAGGTCAACCAAGAGATGTAATCTTAATCTGTAGGCGCAAAGCAAGTAACTAGTAGAGGTTTAAAAGGTTAATTAAACTGGCCTTATATTAATTTGCCGTGGGCTGCCGGCAGTATAATGTCCCCCACTTCTCTTGCCCGTAGATGCAGTAAGAATCTGCTAAGGGATATCTCCGGAAGACTGGCAGCAGCGTCTTTCTGTGTATCAACATCCCGTACTGCGCCCGCCTGCCAAGCGTGATGAGTATGGCATCAACCCCTCATGATCAGTACTTGGATCTCTTAGTCTATGAGGGAGGCCTAGGTCCAGCAGTGGAATTATTACAGCTGTGATGATGATATTAATTTGAGGTGCTGTGGTCCTAAGAGCGATTGAGAAGCAGAAGTTCGACATCCCGTGGGACAAAATGTTCAGGTCACGGTGTTTGTATAATTTAACAAAGAAGAGTGTCTGTTTTTTTTATATAAATACTAGCTTTCCTGGCGAACTTGATAAAGCCTAAGAATTAACTATCTCCTTCTACAACTACTAGGTACTACTACTCTCAACATCATCATCTCAGACGTGGGACTCCTGTCCACATCCACTGCTGGACGTAGGCCTCCCTCATGAATCTACAAGATCATGAGGGACCATCCTCCAGGAGTATCCCTTGGCAGATTCTTAATGCATCCATGAGCCACTCCACTCTTGGACTTGCAAAGACAGAGCAAATTACCACTAAATACTTACCGTAATGTTACTATGATGGTCAGAGAGCTGTTCTAGAGATGTACCAAAGATATCATAAAGCCTCTTAGCATATCTGTAGAACTGCGGCATGGTTGCAATGGAACCCTCGTCCATGAGGTCTCCCAGGTAAACTAGGATGTGAGGCTCAAACTCTTTAGCTGCTACTTGGAAGGTGTTTCTGAGATATCTGGAATTTGAGTGAAGCAGCTGTGTAATAATTTTCATTCTAATTATTAATAATGAAGTAAAAGATTTAATCTATATTATCATTATTCAACATCATTTATTTGTTAACTCATATATTTTTTTTACTATATAGAAATATATAAAAGCTAATAGGTACTCCACAGTAAAAAATAGATCAAAATGGTGAATCACCAACCACAAAGCAAGGCTCAAGCAGTCAGTGACTAAGGCTGCAGGAAGAGGAATCTCCTTACTTATTATTATTTAATAGACAGGCAGCAAGCTGATAATTATGTGTATATCAAGTTAATTGTCAATGTGTTTAAATGTTGCCCTGAAGGAGCAATATTCTTATAGTATATGGATAAGTTGTGTTGGCTGAGTGGTATGTACCCCCAACTATTGATCTGAAGGTTGTGGGTTTGATACTGGCCATTATGTACAGTTGACATACTTGAGTTATAGCTTATTCCTTATTCTTAATATTAAAAAAAATACTTACACCTATAGCCAGCTGATTACAGTTTTACCTACCTGTCACTGTCCCAGGCGTAGATCCAGTTGAGAGGAGCAGCGGCTGCATACTCCCCCTGGATCTGGGGGTCAGCTATAAACATTATTCTGCTGCATGTCTCTTGGTTCTTGCATTGCAGCCTGGGCCAGAAAAATGGCCGCACATTGTAAGTGAACCATTCGCAATATAGTAAGGCGAGGATACCCACAGCAATGGAATATTTCACAGCTCCTCTGAAATAATAGATATTTTTATTGAAGACTAACGAGCCGTGAATCGTTTTTGCTTGTGTGAACTAGCTAACATTTCCTCGAAGCTGAATCAATGTTTATTTACCTTCTTCGTATAAACATTTGGCATCAGGTTTAACTTAGTTTTGATTTTAAATTAATATTAAAGCTGCTTTCAATTCCAAGACTAAACTCAAAGAGTATGTAATGGTACCTATGAAACAAATAAAATAATATTATGAAAGACTGAAACTGAAAGAAAATTCAGCTAGCTGACTGACACTGACATTTAATGACGTTGAATTTTACGGTTCGTTACAGCTTTATTTAGTCATAGTCATAGTCATATTCATTTATTGCAAGCATGTTGAGTTAATTAATTTAATTCTGCGACAAATTAGGACGCTTCAATACTTTAGAAAAACTGTTTTAATGTACTATGTTTTATCATACTATAATAAAAAATAACACACTAACAATAATTAAAAAGTTAACTGTTTACACTAATAATATTTAAAAAGTTAACTATTTTGACTTGTAGTGGTAGACAAAAATTTAGCAAGACCAATTTTATGAACGCAACATTCGGCAATTTGGTTGGATTTGATTTGACAGGTCAGCTTTCAGCTACATATTTAGCTTTTCGTAGTTTTTGTCAAGTGATTTTATTTTGATTTATCTTTCATTCACGCGCATTTAATAACATGTGTATAGTGGCAATAGTAGTGTGAATCTTTAGTTAGATTGTAGTGCACTTGCAGTGTTACATAAACCACAGAGGGACAATCGTGTCGGCGAACCCGATGCATATAACTACATAATACGTCAGTGAACGAATGGTGGCTCTAGGATAATGGATGTAGATGCTCCTAACTTATTGAAGAGGTCGAGCAGCGCTCCATTGATCAATGAGGTGTCTTGCACGTCGATGACATCGCCCACGACCAACGCCGCGCCTAGGTACAGTGCGATGTTTCGTTCCGCCTCCTACTTGCTTCGCTATTTGTTGCTAAGCTGCTTGACTATTTTTGACAGCTGGTGAGGTCGACTGTGGGTGCTCTGTCCGTATTTAGCGCTGGTTGTGTGCCGCAGTGTTACTGGTGTTGTTGATTCGAGGACCATGTTATGGAAAGATGCTTAGTGTCAGTTTCAGTGTAATGTTGCAATGTTTTGTATTTCACTGCAGTATTGAGCGTGTGTGGCTGGACGTTTGTGTAGGTATCCAACATATTTTTCATTATTTTCTGTTAAAAAGACTTGATTCTTGTTAATTTTATTTTCAAACAAATTGTTAGTAAGTTTTTTTTGGATAAATCCTATTTGCTAGTGCAAAATTATCATTGTGTTGCTAAAAAACATCCAAACACTGATTATTTGCCTTAGTATCAGCACATATTTTGAAAATGATAACATATTATTGATAATACTTAAATGAGGTGCCACTTGCAGATAAAGGTGCTGTGAAAAATTCACTTTTCATGATATCATATAATACACATAAAAGTTCATTGAGTTATGTTTCTATGTATAGAAACATTTATAATGTTTGTATATCTTGGCTTGACCTTTTGATTCAAACTTATTAAATTTATTATTCTTGCACTATCCTCAAAGCTAATACTTTAAAGTCATCAAACAGGTCTTTTCAACAGCAGAGAACTTTCTGCTGTTCTATCTGCTATTGCAATCACATTGGAATGTTTGTTTACTGTTTTGGTGTTGTGTTTTTAACCAACTTCAAAAAAGAGAAGGTTCTATGTTTGACTGTATATGTTTTTCTATGTATGTTTACCAATTTCTCTGCTAAAGTGTGACAAAACAGGTTAAAAAAATCAAAAGTTTGCATTTCCAAGGTGGTCCTCTAGGAACCAAGTTAGGATCTGATGGTGGAATCACAGGGAAATTGAGGGAATATATCACGGAAGTTGTGTTTTAACTTGAAAATTAAATAATTATTATGGTAAAAAATAAAGTTCTATAAACCTATCTATCAGTTCCTTGGAACACAGCATAATAACATTCACTCCGATCTAGAGTGATACTAGCATAATGTCAGTTTTATTTGATAGGTGTAGTCAAACTTGAATCAAAAGGTATTGTAGTCTTATAATAATGTTGTAGTTTTAATGTGTTATCATTACAATGCTTTTGCTTGCAAATGCTTGTTTTTGGTTATATAGCTTTTTAAACACCAAATACAGGGGGTCTTATCTTAAATGCAAATTGCAATTAATCAAAATCATATTCAAGTCAAACTAACTCCAAAGGGCGCTCCACATTCTCAAGAGAATCTCGTGAGATTCTCTTGAGAATGTGGAGCCTTAAAGGCCTTTAGGTAAAGATTTCATTCTGATGATAGTATTATTATTGTTTGGCACCCTGTATTGTATGTGACTAGGCTTGTGGTGCAGTTGATCTAATAGCCAGCTGAGACATAATGATGATGATAGAACTCTTCCGAGGAAGTAGGGTGGAATTAAAACACTGGTTTTTGTTCTTAGTATATAAAAAATAAATCTTAGTATATATACCGCTGCTCTGAGTTTTTGATAGCGCGATCTAGACATTGACCAAAAAACACGGCGACATCAAGTTGTCATTTAAGAACAAATGTCCATTTCAATTTTGCATTGAACATGGTGTGGCAGGAGGCTGTGGTTTTGATCCGCGCCAAGGAAATCTGCAGATGTTTGTCTCGGCTCTGGGTGTTTTTGTGCATGATATAGTTCCCATTATAACACAAGCTATGATCACTATGGGGCTAGATGGTGCTGTGTATTCACATTTTTACATTTTAACAATTTTAAATATAATAATTTTTAATCTATGCTAAGGCGGTTATCACACTGCCATGCACCACGCTGCATGTTGCGTGTCGACGCACCTACGCGCGTACTTGCGGGAGTGCAGATCTGCATCATCGTGCGGGTTTTTCACGCACTCACGCGCGTAGTTGCGTTTTGTGGATTCACGGCAGCTCTAAACTCATTTCATTCAAAGCTGTTCGCTAGACTGCGGGACTCGGTGTGGCATACCTTGTATCTCGCCCCGCATCTACGCGTGTGGGTGCATGTTTCTCCGCACCTACGCGCGTGATCTGCATGGACGCGCGTAGATGCGTTTTCGGTGTGTTGGACTGTCCGTGTTTCTATACAAACGGAGATACTCAAGGCCGCTCTACATTCTCACGAGAATCTCGCGAGAACGCGAGAAACATGCGAGAAACGTGAATGTGGAAGCGATTCGCGTATTCTTCTCAAGTTCTCGCGTTGTTCTCCGGCTGTTCTCCACTTTTTGTCGGTTTTTTGGCGCGAGACAAAGGAGCGCGAGAACGTGAGAACAGGCGAGAACGTGTATTGACTCCACACTCGCATGTTTCTCAGTAGCGCGCGAGCCGCCGACTTGAACGGTTGTGTGTTGTGTACCGCGTGGCGTCAATATGAGCGTAACTTGGACAAACGAAGTTATCGACGAAATTTTAAGAATATTTCCAAGCGGAACCCGTGCTATGGAATACTTTACAAGACTACAAAAATAAACTAAAAAACTACTTCGGCGTCCATCGTCATCGAGCGCGAGAACTGTAGTGAGAACTATTTGAGAACATTGTGAGAGTGTGTACCCAAAAGAAGTTCTCGCTACAGTTCTCGCGAGAATCTCCGGAGATTCTCGCGTGAATGTCTCGTGAGAATGTAGAGCGGCCTTTACAAGCAACGTTAGAAGACGCATTCATGCAACATGCAGCGTGATGCGTGGCAATGTGTGAACCGCCTAATAACATGGACCAAATAAATAGAGGACTGCTAATCCCTTACATCAAAACGAAATTCGAAAATTAGTTACTGTCTCAACATATAGATGGCGCGAGGAGTAACGATTTAACAAATTTTAATAATATCGTCATTTCCCGGCACCTAAACGAACCATAACACGATTTAGTTATCGTAAAGATACAGCAGTCAAATATAATGTAGATGGCGCTAACATAAAAATATTGTATGTGCTGTGCTTTTATTTATTGTCTGGAAAAATCATTATTGTACCTAATTCTTAACAAAAAACTGATGCATTTTTTGAACTTCGTACTCTTACGTGTCATTAAATTTATTATTATTACACATACCTACGTAAGTTTTTTTAAAAGTAAGATCTGATATCTCCCCTGCCCAGGGGAGACAACAGGATTTTTTTTCCTGATATCTCCCCTAGGGGTTCCATCAGAGGAGATATTAGACCTACACCTTATTTGTTTTTCGTAAACTTTCGCGATCACAATTCATTATAATATAATAACATAAACACGGGAATTTATCGCGTAATACCTTTTGATTATTCCCGACGTTTCGACTGTGTTTCAACAATCGTGGTCCCGGGTTGACTCCCGGAATTACGCGATAAATTCCCGTGTTTATGTTATTATATTACACCTCATTTGGTTTATTTTTAGCTTACCCAGGTAGGTTTAGACATGTTTATTATATGTGCCTATTTTATTAAAATATGAATATGCGTGATCCTTCATGCTTCCGATCGCGAGCACCGTTTCAAAAAACGGTGAATTGAATAGACTAGAGAATCTAACGTAGGTATTGATTTAAATAAGTGTTGAAAAGTATAAAAATGCGCAGGGGCGCTCCGACACGGCGCGGATAATACACGTCACATATTTGCCCAGTAGACTGAAATATAAAATAGCGCCATCTATTGCATTGATGAAGACTCGCAATACAATCAGCGGCTAGCGCTCCAAACGGAAATTATTGGCAACGTATAAGTAGCTTAAGGTACAGCGCCATCTAGAAATACGCTGAGAATTTGACATTATTTGAGTGACGATTTCTAGTATTAGCAGTCCAGTATTTATTTGGTCTATGCTAATATTATAAAAAGGAAAGATTTGTATTTTGTATGTTTGTAACGAATAAACTACTGGACTGATTTTCAAAATTCTTTCACCATTAGAATGCTACATTATCCCTCAGTAATATAGGTTATATTTTATCTCCGTATTCCCACGGGAGCGGAAACTACAATTGTGTGAAACTGCGGAGTATGGCCAGTTTATTATAAATGTTATATCAGTAGTACTCATCATGTCCATGATAAACATGTATGTGTAAAATTATTTTTTGTTTTGGCTAATGAACAACACCCATTTATGATATAACTGTTAAAACATTCATGAATGTTTTCAAAACAATTGAAATTGTTCACGCCTACTTTAAACCCCCATATCTCAAGAACGACTCGACCGATTTCTATATAATTATCAGTTTTGCATTCTACACATTCGATTCCCAGCTCGGGTATATTTGGAAATATTCGATTATTCATCCCCTCTTTCACCCCCCATATCTTGTAAACTGCTTAATCGATTTTGATAAAACATGTTTAAGAACCACCGCCGGAAAACCAGCTAAATAAAATAAACTGCATGCAAATCGGTCTACTCGTTTAAGAGCTACGGTGCCACAGACAGAAACACAGGCACACACACACATAGCGGTCAAACTTATAACACCTCTCTTATTTGTCGGAGGTTAAAAAAAGAAATACCTACAACAATAGTAAAAAATCTACAAGTAGTTAAATCGATGGTAGTACATACCTCTCCACCAATGGTGCGTAACATTTGTTTCACAGAATCCCTGCTGGTTTCCTAAGCCTTCAGTGGGCCTACACTTTAACATTTTGACGATAATATCGAAATCGTTTTGTAGAGTAGGCGCCCAGAAATCACATGACGCCGACGACGACGTAAAGAACGCTTAACAAACAATTATTATTCGCCATTCAACAACCAATAATTAAGCTTATCCTCTTGATAAGCTTAATGATTGGTTGTTATAAGCTGAATGAGGCGGTCCGGAAGAATTGTCAAATCGTCGTAAAATCAAAAAGTATAATCTAAACGCACAATCTCCATAAAAAATATAAACGCACAATCTCCACCATAAAGTAGTCCACAAAAAAGTCTTCTCGCTCTCTTAGGGGAATGTGAGCCCTTTTGTTTTGTTTACAAAAGCGAGTTAAGATCATAATGGCGAATATTTTACAACCTCTCAACAGTACTTATTTGGATAACATACAATAAGGGAAAACAATAAATACTTCTCCCACGTCTACTGGCTTCACTTCATGGGTTATTGCATTTCCTCAACACTGAACTTCATATTATGTGATGGCTGTAGTCTTATTGTAAGTGTGTTGTTGCAGGAATTCCTTCTTCAGCATGTTTTCGAACAACGCGGCCGCGTCGCGGACTCGGCGGTACAGCGGCAGCTTCAGTCCCCTCACCCCACCGGGAAACGCTACCGTGAGTACCATCATAGCTCTAGAGCTAATGGTAACCTATGTTGTATCGAGATACTCACTTCCAATTCTGGTGGGGTAAGCCAGTTCTGCACTGACGACGACCAGCGCTGGATAGTATTGTGCATTCCCCGTGACGCTACCCCGACCCTAGACAGCCCATCGTCATCTCCGCCGTATGTTGTACGTAACTGATCAGGGGTTGCTGCCATACTTTTTTAGCTTGCAGGCGAGTTACAGAGTGCAGTGTGGCATGTTGCCCATCTTCTGGAGGTATCCTGGCCATGGCCAGCCCAACTCCTTGAAATACCGGAGGACTGCGGGCCGCTGGCCCACGCGCTGGGAGACGTTGTAGGTAGTAGGGCATGTACACTGCCGGCCAAAAGTTTGAGACCACTTGTAAAAATCTTTGTAACCACCAAAATATTTCAAAAGTACACATGATAAAGAGCTAATTTGAACACCTGCGTATTCTAATGTTATCAAAGAATTTCTGAGAGTCATTTTTATTGTATATTTTTAAGTTATCATCCTTTAAAGGTCTATTGTTTCAAAACATAAATGAGTACCGCGCGCTTACCAGGTGATAGAGTCATTGTTATATTTTTTATGGCCTGCTCATTTCTAATTATTTTGGTTTTGTTTTGCGGTAACCGTACTTCCGGATTATTTTAGCTTCCTTAAACATATTTTTTACCTGAGTTTTGATGGAGTAAATTTTTCATTATCTTAACT
The DNA here is from genome assembly GCA_963082625.1 of Pasiphila rectangulata. NCBI lineage: Eukaryota > Metazoa > Arthropoda > Insecta > Lepidoptera > Geometridae > Pasiphila > Pasiphila rectangulata. The sequence goes on along the minus strand of OY720238.1, from coordinate 21,925,822 downwards.
AGTCTGAGCTCGTCGTTGTTACAGTGAAGACATCTTAAAATGGGAAAAGTGCGCGAAATTAGCACTGAAACTCGTTCTGCCATAGTTGTTTTACACGGCGAAGGCAAATCTGAACGTGCGATTGCCTCTCAACTTAAGTTGTCGAAGACTTGTGTTCATAACGCAATAACCCGATACAAGGAGACTGGCAGTAATCAAGATCGTTCGCGATCGGGGAGACCGAGAGCTACCACTTCTAGCGAGGATAATTTCATCGTCGTTACCAGCAAGCGGAATAGACGCCTAACCGCACCAGAAATCCGCGCAGAAGTGAACAAATCCCGATCAGAACCTGTGTCATTGACTACAGTAAAAAGACGATTGAGAGATGCTAAGTTATTTGGTCGCGTCGCCGTTCGAAAACCACTACTAAGGCCACAAAACAAAAAGAAACGGATGCAGTGGGCCCTTACCCATCGAGACTGTCTCTGTGACTGATCTTTGAAGAAGACTTTAAAGAAGTTCTTTGGACAGATGAATCCAAGTTTGAAATATTTGGTTCAAAACGACGAATTTTTGTTCGACGTACCGCCGAGGAAAAGATGATGCCAGATTGTGTGGTGCCAACAGTTAAGCATGGTGGTGGTTCCATTATGGTCTGGGGATGCTTCTCGGGCCATGGAACCGGAGATTTGGTACGAGTCGAAGGAATCATGAAAAAGGAGCATTATAAACGAATACTACAGCAAAATGCCGTTCCGTCTGGTTTAAGATTAATTCGAAATGGATTTTTTTTCCAACAAGATAATGATCCTAAACATAGTTCAAAATTATGCAGGGGTTATTTAGAACATAAAGAAACAGAAAGGGTGTTAAAAAACATGGTGTGGCCCCCTCAGAGTCCGGATCTCAACCCCATTGAGCTATTGTGGGAAGAGCTTGACAGAAATGTGCGCAGTTGTTGTCCCTCCTCACAAGAAGACATGTGGAAGGCTTTACAAGAAAGCTGGAACAATATCTCACAAGATACAATTGATAAATTGATTGCTCGTATGCCGAGACTAGTGAAAAAAGTTATAAAATGCAAGGGAGGCTTTTTTGACGAAAAATCCGTTTAATGATTTTATTAAATATGAACGTCATTTTTAACGTAAATGGTTGATATTTCTTGATTTTTTTTTTCTTCTCGATGAATGTGTATTAGTAAATAAGCATTTTAATTAATATCTAAACCTCTTGATTTATATTTTGAGTTTTATTTCATTTTGCTACTTAGATGTAGGTGGTCTCAAACTTTTGGCCGGCAGTGTATGTGTCGATGAGCTCTTGTTGTCCTGTTTCTGATCTGGCGTCATTTGTGGCACTGCAGTGTAGTATCACATGCTCCACTGTCTCCTCTGCTTCAAGACACCGGCAACATAGTCCACTTCTATATCCATAATTTATGAAACTTCAGTAGGTATCTGTTTACCGATGCTCTACGGTACAGTAAGAGTACAATGATTTATTCATAAAACATAATTTTACAGCATAAATTAACAGTTTATGACGCTGTATAAATCATAAATCAGCTATGTATAATGTGTGAAAGGCCATCTTACATAACAGAATTGTTGTGAACTTCACGGTTTGTATCGCCGATAAACGCACTAGTATACGATACGGTTACACGCTAGAAAACTTGTAGATCTAATTCCTTCTGAATGTCGATATCCGACGACGGACGAGTGTCCAAGGCATCGGAACCTAAATGGACATATGGTAAGCCTAGGTGATGACAGTTGGAGCATAGCCACGACCGAATGGTAGCCAATGAAAGTAAAAAAGTGGTAGCAGCGCAAGTCGACGAAAAAGACGATGACCAGTAGTGCGTATCTAAGTTCCAATCTCCTAAAAAGTTAGCCAACATTTACCTAAAACAGTCAAGCAAGAATTAGAAGTAAACAGCAAAAGTTATCAGGCTACAAGATACAAGAACGCACTAACAGCTCTACTTCAAGGACCAGGGAACCTAAAATTAAAACGTCTGCAACGCCAGAGCATACAGGACCTGTAGTACTGAACCAGGCCTCCCCCGTGGACCTCCATGAGGGGTAGTTGCCATACCACGCTTGGCAGGCGGGTTGGCGAGCGCAGTACGGGATGTTGATATACGGAATGATGCTGCTGCCCATCTTCCGGAGGTATCCCTTAGCAGGCTCTTACTGCATCCATGGGCATGAGACGAGGGGAAACATTCTACTGCCGGCACCCCACGACTACACAACATCTATACGTCTGCTAAATTTAATCTTAATCAGTAGGCTAGTTTTTGCGTGAAGAGGTAACAAAAATCCATACATCTATGCAAACAAACTTTCGCATTTATTACTGAGATAGCCAGATGTTCTGTGTAAATTGCGCTTCAAACTTCTCAGTTCTGAATCTTCATGCTTCCATTCCAGAACTCTTGGGGCCCCCGCATGGCGCCGCGGGTCAGCCAGCTGCGGCTGGAAGAGTGCGCCGACGTCAGCAACACGCGAGAGGTCGCCCACGAGCGGGAAGTGCACTCGGCGATGCAGATGGGGCAGTCCTGTGAGGACCTGACGTTACTGGGCGTGGGGCCCGCCAACTCGCCTACCAGGATACCTAGGTGAGTACGCGCTAGATGCGGCTGGAGAAGTGAGCAACACGCGGTGCCCCAACTGGCCCATAAGTAAGAGGTGTACCGGCTATGCAGATGGGGCATTACTAGGCGTGGGGCCCGCCAACTCGCCTACCAGGATACCTAGGTGAGTACGCGCTAGATGCGGCTGGAGAAGTGAGCAACACGCGGTGGCCCAACTAGCCCGTAAGTAAGAGGCGCACCGGCTATGCAGATGGGGCATTACTAGGCGTGGGGCCCGCCAACTCGCCTAGCAACCAGGATACCTAAGAAAATACATTACAGGGCGTGGGGCACGCCAACTAGGGTACCTACCAAGGTAAGTACACGCTAGATGCGGCTTCAGGAGTGAGCAACCCGCGAGAAGTGCAAAATTAATTAAAATGTGACCACTGAGCTTATAGCCTACCCTTATTCATCCCATGCATCTCGATCCGCCGTCAGTTATATAGGCTCACGCGCTATCGAAGAGGTTTATCGAGCTTGTGTGAGGCAGTCCTGCTTTTTCAATACTAGGTTGCTGACAGAAATTGAATAAATAAATAAAAGTATTGCCTAAAGTCGACGTAAAATCGCATTTAGTAGCAGGAACACGCTCTATAATATAAATATACATAGAATAGAGCGTGCTCCTAACGCTAGAATATTTGCTATGTCCAACTAAACTGACCACTTCAAGCTCATTTTTATCTAATAAAATGTGTGCAACGCGAGCGCGTGAGAGGGAAGGAGACGGTACCGCGTAAAAAGCTCCATACCCTGACGAAAGTTCCCCTGGGAGGAACTGAACACGTTGGATACCTATTTTCAACGAATATTTAACGTGAGTAGAAAACCCGTTTAACATAACAATAATAAAAATGACTTACAATTTGTTAATTTCCTTTCAGGTTTTCCCCCGTCGTATCACCATCCCCCACCAGAAAGTACACGACGCGGCGGAGTCTCTCCCCGATCGCGATACGGGCGTCCAGCTTCAGTCCCGTGCGGCCGAACTTCCTGGGCGGCAAGCGGCGCTGCGACGAGGCGGACTCGCCGCTGTCCAAGCGGCGGTGCACGTCCGGCCGCCGCACGCCGCCCGCGCCGGGCACGCCGGACTCCGACTCGCTGGAGTGCACCTTCCGGCCGGTCTCCCCCAGAGCGCAGCCGATGGAGTCGCCGCTTGACCAGTCCCAAGAGAACCACAAGTCTCCCAGTCCCAGCTAATAACGGCCGGAGGGATTTTGATTTGTAATTTTTGGATGCGTTCGGAAGTTGACAATAGTGACGAGTTGGCCGCTGACAACGGCCCATATCGTCGCCTTAGAGTGAAAACCAGGGATGATCTGATGTCGATCGGTTTGGTTGGGTCCGGTTTGATGCCTCCGTGGCTCAGTTGGTCGAACAGCCGACTGATGGGGATTCCCGCCTCGAGACAAATGTTTGTAATTGTTCTGCAGATACATTTCCGGGTCTGGGTACTTTCTATGTATGATATATATTTAAGTACTCTATCAATCATCTGGTACTCATAACAAAAGCTCTGGTTACTTTGGGGCTGTGATATGCTTTTCACTCTACGGCGACGATATTTAGTTCCACATATTTACGTATAGTACCGGGTATTCCCATATGCCGACGCGTATCGCGTATGATTGTATCGTAATGAGTATGGTTAGTAGGTTTAGTTCCCTGGGCCACGGAAAGAGTTCCAAAGTGTCTAGTCACTAGTACACTTTTAGGGCGTACACTTGGAGCAGTATCTGGTTTTTTAGTAGCAGTTGTACGGCCAGTTTATATGTGGTAGGTAGTTACGATAAGCAGCTATTAAAAATCGGTATGTTTTCGTGGCCCCAGGTTAGCCCTGTGCAAATAAACTTGCGCTATTTATTCAGCTTTCTGAATACGATATTTTGTAACGCTTAAAATTACATCTCAAAGTTCCTGTATAACGGTTCTTATTAGCTATAGCGAGGGCTTCACCTCTTATTGTATAAATATAGGGTGTGCTGTGTTTGTTGCTTTTTGAAAATCTCATAGTAATACGATTATTGTAGGTAACTTATGTATAGTTAGATCTCTCGAATGTAAATTACAGTATCATATGATAGTGATAACATTGAGACACGTTGGAAGGTTACTATGTTACTAACGACAGGAACGAACACAGTGCCATCGCCCTATCGACAGCCAAAGTATCCAAAACTGTAAATATAGACGCGTGTGTATAAAACGCAGTATTGTACATAGTAATGCCTAGATTTAGTACTAGCCATTTGCGTGTATACAACACGAATGAGTTGTGTGTATGGTGTTCATTGTCCAAATAATTACGGGACCTAGGACGCATGTAGTTGCTAAGTTTCGACCTGTGTCGTTTAGTGTACCGTAATTTTTGAGGTAATGTGCGTGAGTCTTGTCATTTAATTGTATATTGAAGGTATAATTTTACTAATATTCATATTTGAATTCATCTGTATTTAAATTGTATGCATAGAGGGACTAATGGGCAAATCTTAAGCTACATGTCATATCCAATATCTATAAGTAGTTATGTCTCTTTAGAGCTTTCTTCAAAGTTATGAGCGCGTACAACTTTTCTGTATTTTCTTCAACAGAAGAATACAACAAAGACACTTTAGCGTTGAATAGGTTTGAACTAAATCAACAAAGAAAATCTTGTGTCAACACTTGTGCGTTTCCTTCTAATGCTAGCGATTCAGTCACGTATGCCGCGTATAAGAACCATTTCGGATGCGATTACGGCGCACGATGTGGTAGCTTTCAAGCTATGCATGAAGATGCTAGCGAACCAGTGTAGCCATAGCCGCAGTATTGTATTTAACACCCTAGGAATATATTTATAACATAATTATCAATTTATAACGCCGTTTTGTCTTATTTATAAATGTATGGATTAGTGTATGAATGAATTGATTTAAACATAAGTTTTATTGCGAATGATTTATCCGCCGATTTAGAGATAAGCTCCGAAACGAATAGTTTCCTAATTTTACCTGTGGGTGTAGTTGCAATCGCATTTATAAGTTTTTTTGATAAACATCTTACATTTTGAAAGATAAATCATTATATCAGCCACTGGTGGCTGTTTAGTAATTAATTTATGTTGAAAGAACTGTATCCGACCTGTCGCTTTTTAATATTCATCTTCGAGGACTATGCTTCCTAGTTTATCTACCTGAAATTCCACATATTTACTGAATCCTACATCACGAATGTTATGTTGCGGCTAAACAAATAAACACTATAGCGCCTACAATAACAGCGTAACCTCATTTTGAATAGTGATTACCTCATTAAATGTACATACTAGTATTGCATTTGTATGTATAGGCCATGTGCATTGTTTTATAGTTCCAATTCAGCGAGGCTTCGAAGCTGATAAGGATAAGCTACTTCAAATGCTCATTTGAAAAGGTTATAGTATGGTGATTAAATAAGAGTTAGATCTATGATGTGCGGTTCAATGAGTACCAAAGTTCCAATGTAAATGTTTACTGGTAGCAGATTGTAAAAGGAATCTTTTTCGTTTATGGTGCATACAAGACACAGTTATGCAACGTTCAACAACATTTCGAATTCCATTTGTTGCAGAATGAGCCCACATCTCACCTTGTTTAATCATCTTGTATAGTTTTTCCTGATATCTCCCCTAGGGGATCCATCAGGGGAGACAATTGACCTACACCATTAAATCACCAAATACATGGGACTAAGCCAGTATAAAACCCTCCGTATTACCATTCTGAGCACACGTTCATCCATGCTTTGAAGCCCCTTGCAAATAATTCCTTGTATAATACCTGTCAGAAATTAGCATGTTTTGTAATTTTTATAATGTATCGAACATAGTCGGCGGCGAGTGTCGTGACTCAGGAAAATAATTTGTTTTGAAGTGTGATTAAATCACAACAAGTAAAATATTCTTTTGTTTTATTTCTAGCACCTAATAATATCAAGTAGCCAAGATCATTCACCAGCAACTTGCTCTTCGATATGGCCTTACGGGCCCTGAAGTTCCGTATTATAAATACGCACCAGAGCCGGTTCTTGAAAATGGTCTTGCCACGCTCTATTGGGACCGATCTATAATTACGGACAGGACTATTCTTGCGCATAAACCTTTCGACCGGATCTATCGTTCTGATAGATCGGTTGGAGCGGAAGGCAATACTCGTCGAGGTCACCATTCCATATGATGCCAATCTCGTCAAAGCCGAGAAAGATAAGCTCAGCAAATATCTTGATTCGGCCCATGAGATTGTCACCACGTGGGATGTTCACTCAGCGACTTGTTTCGATAGTCGTTTCCGTTAACGGACTCATAGCGAAGAGTCTCGATCAACATCTCGAGACCCACTGGGCAGTTGGATCAAGAGCCAGTGGTAGGTCTACCATAAGTTTTCACAATCTATACTCGCTAGCGACTGTACTTAAAAAAATGTATGAAAACGCCTCTAGCAGATAGTTTTGTACTAAAATACGCAGTGAACTATTACAGTGACTGTAGTTTGCGCTTCATTTGCTTAGAATTTACCATGAGTTACAAATCAATATTTACAATCAAATAATGGCAGGCGATCTAACAGTGACAACTCATGGTAGACACACAGATCCAAAAGCGGGACTCAACATGTCTAATAAGGAGATTCCTCTCTGCAGCCCTAGTCACCGACCGCTTGAGCCTTGCTTCGCGGCCGGTGATTCACCGTTTTGATGTATTTTTTAATGTAGGTTTTATATGTATTTCTTTATAGTAAAAAAAATATTTTCACGAGTTTAATGTGGAATAATAATATAATCCTTATTTTCAATAACGGTTTGAATACTTGAAGCCAAGGTATGCTGTGTAATGTTCGCGGGGTCTAGCTAATGAATGATAAACAGGAAGCTACCAAACCAAAATCACTTTTATTTACACATTAAGAGTTTACAAGAACTTTGTATAATTAGATGACAAATTATCAAGAAAAACAGTATTCAAAGTGAAATTAATCTAAAACTTACCATTAAATGAACAACATTATTATAACATTTGTACTCTTTAAAATGTGATAAATTACAAAACAAGACAAATGATGGGAATAATCTCACAATAATTACTATGTAAATTAATATTATATTAAAATATTACAAAATCCATTAAACTACATTTAAAAGAGCATAGCAAAGCTTGCCGCAAATACATAAGTATAAAAATGTCAACATCCGGCGTTGGTTGGTGCAGTCAGCTACAAAAATATCTGAACACTGGATTTTTCAGACTCGCCTTCTTAAGACAGGTAAGAATTTACAGGGATCAGTCACTTTTGTCACTTACTGCACCAAAATCTCTTAAGTTGCATCATCCTTCTCACACAGTCATATCGAATTACGAATTGGAAAAATATAAACATTTAAATTTAAAATGATTAAGGGTAATATTGGATCAATTAACCTTTGACCAATTTTAAAATAGTGCTAAGATTAATAATTGATGCTAACCCTGTGAATCACCTAGCTAGAGGTCCACAGATCTTATTTTCACAGAAAAATATCTTAGCAATATAATTGAAACTAAAATAACATTTATTTAAACATATTTTGAGGTACAAAATGTTAAATGTACGCTAAATATTGACCTAAACTAGTCGATTGCCTTTTGTAGTATTTATATACGAACTAAATCAAAATGATAAAATTTACAATGATAACAATTACGAATTTCTATTTCTATTCGAGGAAAACAGGTCTCTGCTTACCTCCATTACACTAGCTCATAAAATGCACTTAGAATATCCTTATGACTAAAAGTATCTCTCCATAATATGTTTACGTTCACAAGCGTTCTGACCACTAAGACGAGATTGTCGTTGGGTTCCAATTCCGTTGCAAACATGAGAGGATTCAAGTACCGGATACGAATTCAAGCCACATAAAAATTGTACAAAACTATAGTAACTATTTATTTATCATAGTAACTACAGGGAAGACAGCGCAACACAAGCAAGCAAGAGGCACTATTAAATAATGGAATGTGCTATTTGGATATGGATTTTTGGTACAAATTCTATAGATATTGTGATTTATTGATTTGGTTTATTTTTAACTTTCATACAAACAATTTTAAATAAGAATCAGTTATCAATAAAACTGTCACTAAAACAGCCCTCGTCTTTTTGATGATGCCAATGGCACAATATCTGAGGTACCTATCAAATACCAGAAATATTTCGTCATACAAAATTCAGTCTTACTTTGATGTTATTAGATTTAAATTGCAATTCACAATGTTAATTAAAAATCTGTCAATGAAAATCTATCATCAAAATGTCAAAACACGTGTAAGTAGTGTCTGTAAGTAACATGGTATAACTAAGCCTAGATTTTACTACTTTTAACATTTAAAAGAAACAACCCCTCACTCCCATCTGTGGTCTTGATCAGTACATTAAATCAACCAATTGCCTTCACAAAGCGGACAGGATAAAGTAAATTGATACTAGCAAATGGCAGTGCAGAAGGGATTATGAGCCAAAGTGGCACCTTACAATAGACTGACTTACATAGTCCTGTTCAAGCTATGGCCTCGTCAGTCTGAAGCCTTAGTCATCAAACCTTACTTCTTTGAAATAAGATCAAATAAACATTAGTAAAGGAATTACAACATTGACACTTGTAAATTTTCTATCGCGGCTCTACAAGAAATGTCATTTGTGGTCTACAAGAATTTTAAAGCGGCAACATGTTTCATATTCCACTAAAAAAATCTCACAATTTTCCTTATCAAAATGCAAGTCAATGAAGCACAGCAGCTTCAGTTGGCTCCAGGATACAAAGACGAGTTCGACTCTACGCAATATTGAGAAGATACTTTTATAAAATATTGTTTATTGAGTTGAATATAAACTTCCTGGATATAAACTCATTTGAAAATCGGCTTGGTAATTTTATACATAATAAAACAACAATAAATATAACAAAAAAACGATTGTCGATAGTGAGTTTAGAGCGCAGGTCACCTCGTGAATGTAGCCTTCGCTATTTACACACAAAAATTACAAAATTTGGACCCACCTTAGTATATTCCTCACTAGTTGTAAAGTACCACTGCGCCCGCCTCAGCTGCTGAGCGCCGCGTCGTCAATGAGAGCTACTTTGGCCACTTCAAAGAATATTGTGTGTGAATACTTGTTCCTAACTGTGCTGATCGCAGATTTCGGCTTCTTGTGCAGGACAGCGTTTTGAGCGATCGCGATCGGGAGGATATCTTTCACGGAGTAACCTGAAATCATTATATTAATTTGTAGCAAACATAAGGCATAAGGAGAGACATTAGTATTTATAATCTGATTTTTCCATGTAAAAATGTCTCAGGCACTGCAGCCTCTCTACAACAGCCCAAATACCAGCTTCTGATGCTGTATAAATCATCTATAATAGATTTAAAATTTTCATTGCGCCAAGTGAGTTACATAAGGTTACTTAATTTGCGAAGGCGCCATGCACGCAGTTCTGTCGCTTTACTTCGCTACTAGCAAGGTGACTCGCCAGCCAAGCAAACCTGTCAATGCATACAAAGCAGTACCGGTACAGGTACCTTACCTGTATCGTGGTCTTGCCCGCGGATGCAGGTAAAATCTGCCAAGGAATACATCTGAAAGCTGCGTCTTTCCGTGTATCAACATCCCGTACTGCGCTCGCCAACTAGCCAGTCCAGTGTGGTGATTATGGCAACAACCACCACATGATTCCTTGGAGGCCTATCTCCGGCAGTGGAAGTCTTACGGCTGAGATGATGAAGGTACCTGTGTAATACTGCAGGGTCGGCGTCCAGGAGCCGAGCGACTTCATCCGGAGCGCGAGGTAAAGCGCCGCGGCGGCCATCTTGCTGTCGGAGTGCTCCAGGAGGGCGTACTCGAGCAGGCACTGCTCCAGGACGAACCGCGCCAGCGTCAGCGTCGGCATTGAAACGCGAGCGCACTGGAAGGCGTCAAGAACTTGTAGTACCGCCTGTTTCAATTGTATCTCAGCCTCCAAACTGACCAAAAATATATATTTTACAAAAGTTCATTTTTATCAACTCTACCAGAGTTACCATTTTGATCTCTGCCCCCAGTGTTCAAAATTTCTCAGTATCAAATATTTCATATTGATCTAAGCTTTCAGGGTTTCAATCAAACTGATTTATACTAACATGGGAGGTACATCCGAAGCCCTAAGGTGTTCATCTCGATTTGTGTCCCTTGACATCCATTACATTTTTTTAATATACATAATACTAGCAGCTGTCCCGGCGAACTTCGTATCGCACCTATAACTACAACCTTACAACTTACCCTACAACTACCCAAAAACTACCCTACAACTACTACTACCCTACAACTAACGCTGAAACATGTGTCAAAGATACATTTGATGCTGTCTGTACTCGTATTGTGAACAACATAAAGCCGATAGGAGTGTGGTACAGTCATACACCTTATTGCAGAACAAATACTCCAGACATGTGACATAGCAGAGTGCTGTCATCAGTACATATTGTGTGTTGTGTGCATGTCAAACGTTCAATGCGCATGTCAAAAATTTGTAGACGGTAGCTTTTTATTTTCATTGAAATAAAGTTCATTATACCAATTTATTTAACTTTATTTATCTCAACCCTTTTTGTTCTTATTTAATAATAGCGAAAAAATAATTATAGCTTTTTCTTTATTTAATTTGTATTATTAAGGCCTCAATAATATTTTGATAATTATTTGCTTCTATATTGAGGATTATGTATGACAAAGAAACAGTGTGACCGTTTCTTAGAATAATAAATAATGTAGTAATGCCTTTGCCCTGCAGTGGGACAGTACAGGCTCTTAATAATAATAATTATAATAATATAATAATAATAATAAATAATGCTGGACAAATCACACAGCATCATCTAGCCCCAAGCTAAGCAGAGCTTGTGTTATGGGTACTAGATGACTGATATACTTAATACATTATACTACATAGATAGATATTTTTATTATATATAGAAAAACACCCAGAACACCCTGAACAAATATCTGCAGATCGTACAGACATTTGTCCCGAGGCGGGAATCGAACCCGCAACCCCTTGCGTCGCAGGCGGACCTTCGCCCGCTGCGCCACAGAGCTCGCCAATTTGCTTCTCTGTGTTTATATCTGGTAACGTCATTTGGTCAAAATTAAAGTTATATAAAAATTTAAGATTATTGACCACAGATTCGTATTCACAACTTTCTTCCTGTAAGAAAATTAAATATTTTGAAGGTAAAAAAGCACAAGTAAATAGGCTTTTCAGGTGGATTTCAATAGAATAAGGTAGGTAGGTATTATATTTTGTGACAAATAATTTTAAGCTACTTATATCTAAAAGTAAGAAATGTTAAAGCAATACTATTATTTAAAATTAAAACCTCCGTTTATATGGCTAGCAAAACATTAGTTTCATCGATTTTAAAGTTTGTTATTTGTGTTCGAAATTGTTACATCACTAGCAATAATAAACGTAAAGTTAGCTATAAAGAACTTGATGGTTCATTTACGCCAACCTTGTAAATTACTAAGATACAACTGTATATGCACCTCTTTCTAGCTCCTTTAAAATGTCATAAGTAAAAGGAGTACAGAATGATTTTCAGCAGCGTCTACCCGTGTATAATCATCCCGTACTGCGCTCGCCAACCCGCCTGCCTAGCGTGGTGAGTATGGCAACTACCCCTTATGGAGATCCACGAGAGAGGCCTGTGTGAATCATGCCCTTCTTCTCCAACATCTGCATACCCTACGGAGATGCTCATGGAATGCTGCCGGCGACCCCGAGTCCTTCTCCGGTATTTCAAGGAACTGGGCTGGTTAGATCAGTATCTTGGAAGACAATGCACAATACACTCCAATGCGGGACGTCAGTGCAGATCTGGTAACCCCCACCAGAATAAGAACAAAGCTTTTGAAGTTGGGTAGGTCTTCAGTAGTGGACATTTTGCGGCTGAAATGATGGAGATGATTAGCTCAGTTAAGGGGTACTCACTCTCGCGTACCGCCGCAGGAAGCGGTAGGACAGCGGCACGCCGAGGTCGAAGTCCACGACGCGCAGGATGTTCATCTCCATGGCGAGCAGCTGGCTCAGCGTGTAGGCGCCGTCGCAGATGTACAGGAAGTCGTCCACCAGCGGCGGGATGCGCTCCTGGAATGCAACAGCTCGTTCAATCTGTATCATACTAATATTATAAAGAGGAAAGAAGTCGCATTTTGTATGTTTGTAACGAGTAAAGTTTAGTAGTTCTTTTAAGTCTACTAGACCACGTACAAAGACATCAAATAACAAGCAAACAAACTTATGTCAAATTCAGAAGCGATAAACAACACCTCCTAGTCAGATGCTGTTCCGGGGTCTGCTTCTTCGTGATGCGAATCAGGAACAAGTCTACAATTTTCACGGCCAGGTAGAATACGAGACTATCTGGCCTCGAAGCTCTCCTGGACTGCCACCATTAGTATTTCTTTAGTTAGTATTTCTACTTAGAAGATTCAGAAGAAAGCATTGTTACCCAAAACACAGGCTTATCCTAGTTTGAGTTTCATTTTCAATCTAACCAGACCAATTATTGACTAAACAGCTTATTTATTTATTTATTTATTTAATAAACAGTCTCACAAACTTACAGCATAAGTTATTATATTATTATTATTCATTACTTACACTTATCATGGTATAACACGTTATTTTAATCCCGAACCCCAGCATCCTATATTCTAAGTGAAATATGGTGAGAATTTATAAAGTAGTAGGGATCCATTTCATCATCATCATCATTTCAACCGTAGGGATTCATTTATAATCGATTTAAAGAACTAGTTACGCGAATAATATTTTAAAACAACCGACTTCAATGATAAAATCTAAAATAGTGCTGAAAATATGACTTTGGCATCCATCCACTGCGCAATAGTTACGCGGTTTCGGCATCTAAAGGAACGCATTTAACGTGCGTGCGTTCAAGCGGGCGTGTGGCAGCCTACTGCCGGCGTAACACCGACGTTACACCAAGCGGTAGGCATTTAACGCGTGGCCTTGAGCGAGTGACGGACGCCTGGTGTAACCCTGTATGGGGTGTCCCCTTGGGAGACCTAATAAATAATTTTTATTGTGCTTTTTGTTGATAACATAATAAATAGAATTTTCATTCAATATAATGCATAAAACTTCTTGATTTGAGGAGGGTTCAAATACACTATTAGTAAAAACTCAAATAATACTCACGTCGAACTTAGAAGCGATAAACAGAGCTGATGCACCGAGCAGCTGCAACTCCTCCTTAGTGAGATGCTGTTCCAGGGTCTGCTTCTTGGTGGAGCGAGTCAGGAACAGGTCCACCAGCTTGACAGCCAGGTAGAGGGTCTCGTGGTTCAGCTCAAAGCTCTCCTGGACCTCCACCATCCAGTCGACGAGGAGCGCGCGCATCCACTGGGTGATCCCCTTCATGCGGGTCAGGTAGTCGTCGATGGGGAAGAGGCGCTAGAGGAGAATGGGTACAAAAAGAAATAAATTGATTCAGGCGGAACTTTGCGGAAATCCATTATAATATCTAAATTAACAACAAATATTAGTTACTAAATATTTGTCATTTAGATACTTGGTGAGCGGACTGGTTTCCGCAACTAGGCCGCTGATGGGCCCGTTTTGTGTGACGGACGGCGTTTGTTATTTGTCATTTAGATATGTCGAATGGGTCGTATAAAATATGGGAACGCAGACCGGACTGCAGTATCGAAGCAAATGCTCCCAGAAATAAACAAAAAGATAAACACTGCTTAAGATGACAAGACAAGACCTATGGATGATGGTGGCATCTTCTAAAGATGGTGTGTCGCGGTTGTCTTGAAGCAGACGAGACAGTGGAGCATGTAATGTTACACTGTACGGCCACAAGCGACGTCAGAAACGAAACGGGATTACGTGAGCTAATGGACAAGCTCATCCACTTCAACAACATCTGTATCCCCCCTACAGGGATGCTCATGGAATGCTGCCTACGACCCAGTCCTTCTTCATTATTTTAAGGAGTTGGGCTGGCTTGTCTGTTTAGTATCGTGGAGGACAATACACCCCTATGCAGGACATCAGTGCGGATCTGTTATCATATCACCCACCAGAATTAGAATGGGTCTTATCGTGTATTTCTTAGTGAGTTTATATGGTGGGGGAAAAATGCGAGGGGTCCTTAAAATCTCAAAAAAATATTGATGTGGGGAAACACAATTTCGAAAATGCTGTTTTAAATTCTTAGTTTCTAGATGTGAAATTGCAAAATATGTGAGGTTAAGCTAAGAGGTCGTGTCACATATATGTGACCAGCTGTGACAAAGGGAGGGGGGGGGGGTCATTAAATCATGAAATTTGTGTAACGTTATTAATAGACAGCTCCTAGACACTCTTTGGAGCATGATCTAGCAGCTAGACCAAGATTAATCACATCTTATTGCAGGCGACAGTACAACGAGCAGGTACAAAGCCGCAGACTACTTAGTATTATTTGCCTATTGTCACTTTGTGTTTAGTGTTTATCTTTATGTTATTTTTATATTCAAGGTGTCCAGAAAGCATTTTTGATCTATCTATCTATTATTAACCTGTTAAAAGTACCTCTCTCCCCCTCAAATAGTTGAAGATGTCCATCGCATAATGCGACACTTGGAACGGGTCGTTCCAGTTCTCGAGGTCGAAGTCAGTGACGCCCGCGGGCGGTTTGTGAGGCGCCTCCGTCTCTTCGTCCAGGGAGCCGTTAACGGTGTCGTCTAGATTCACCTTGTCAAGCTTCTCGTTTATAGTATTGTACTCCTCCTTGGTGGTCTCGGCTGGGCTGCTGAAAGAGTGGGGTTGAACCTTTTCTTTCGTACAACATTACTTAAGAAACTAGGTTGGCATCTTTAGAACGACAGTGACTTGAAATCTACTAAAATTTATGTAGATCACTATCGTTTTAAAGGTGCGGTTTCAAATTTCCCTGCGTTTTACAAATCAACAAGAACAAGTTTATAAAATTTCAGTCAGTTATAAAACGTCAGTCGACAAGCTTTTTTATCACATAAATTGTGTAGACGTTTTAAGTTAACATTTAAACTTTAATGGAAAATGTTTATTTTATTATTTTTAGTGGGTACGTTTAAATAAAAGCTTGTTTGTTAAATAGTTTTTTTTACTTTTTATTTCTTGGGTGTTCCGCCATGCTGGATTCAGAGTGACGTCACATAGCTGTCCATGCATTGGCGAATGCTACACGGCACACGCTCGATATGTATCGCGATATTTGGATCGTAAACCAGGATCACGGTATTTATCGAGTGTGTAGTATAGCGTATTCGCTATATGTTTGTTGATGGAATCCTGCAACTCAATTTTGAAGCAGATATCTTCAACCAATTGGCGAATGCTACACGCTCGATATGTATCGCGATATTTGGATCGTAATCCAGGATCACGGTATTTATCGAGCGTGTAGCATTTGCATTTGGCAAATGCTACACGCTTGATAAATACCGTGATTGAAGATATCTGCTTCAAAATTGAGTTGCAAGATTCCACCAACAAACACATATATAGTTACATACTATGTACATACAGGGCAAGCTAAATAAAAGCTTGTAAAATGCTGACTTTTATGCAATTTGAAAGGTGTATTCATAAATTTTTGTTTTATCGTTGATTACAATTAGTTTTATGAATAGTCTGATCTATTTTTGGGTAAAACTAATGAATGTGTCAAATTGTGAAACATGCAGAAGTGAAATCCCCAAAAATCTGCTGTTGTGGTTTATTTGTAAAGACTCTACATCAAATTAGGCTGGAGTATTATAGGCAAACTGCAGCATGTCCAGCTAAGTTCAAGCAAAGCGAACTGGCTGTGTTTAGAATAGTAAGATAATTTGTAATTATGATGGCCATGCATTATTAAAGTGCAAAATTAGTCAGTTGCAAAAACAAGCCAATATAATCGTCGGCTTCAATTGATCCTATGTACGTAGCTTTGTGCAAATAATTCATTTCAGTCATAAAACGTTCACTGATGAACACAGGCCTCCCTCATGGATCTCCATGAGGGGTAGTTGCCATTCTCACCACGCTTGGCAGGCGGGTTGGTGAGCGCAGTATGGGATGTTGATACACGGATAGACGCTGCTGCCCATCTTCCGGAGGTATCCCTTAGCAGGCTCTTACTGCATCCATGGGCATGAGAGGGGGGTATCATTCTACTGCCGCACCCCACGGCGGTGCAAATAATTAAATTGTTAAAATTCACAAAATAAAATAATTCAATACATCTATTAGAAAAATTAGGTAGAAAGCTTTGAAGCAGAAAAAACAATAAGTATTAGGTTTTTTAATTAATTTGGAATGTTATTATGTGTTCCAATTAATTTATTAAGTAAATTTCAGGATTATCTATCGGACTTAGCACTCTTAGCTTTTATTTTTTTTCGCGACGCAATTCTAAATATTGAAATTGGCTCCCATTGTCCCCCATGTTTTGATGGGATGTAGTTTTCATCAGTTACGGAATCACAACGGAATCAACTAATTCACGCGTCAAGCCCATGAATAAACTATCCTAGAATGCAAGTGAAAGAATACTTCCCGCATTTAATATCAAGTTTGTATTACGAATACATATGTAGGTACAGATGTGGCGCGTGTTAGCTATGCCAGATGGAGCGATGCACGACTCCCACTTAGAATTGTCGTAAGACTCGGTCAAACTTCAATCATGGGATAGTAACTATGACATGGCTATATGATAACTTCGATCCCAATGTTTGTGTACCCAAAAAAGCCGTGTTGGTTTACATTCTTGATGTTTGTGCACATTTAACGTGACGAAACTCGTGAACCAGCGGCTTAGTCAACTTTAAAATTATTGGACCTCTTCTTTCCTCTGATTAATAGCCGACTATGCTGTGAGGATGGTATAGGAAGGTGCGGGGGAAGCCTAATCCATCTAACAATGTCTCAGGCACTGCAGCATCCCATACAGCATGAATACCAGTCGCTGACGTTTTATAAATAGATGCAAAGACATTTATTACTTGATTTTCAATGCTTGGCAAAGGGCTCCTCACATTTATTCCATTCAAGCTTTGCATAGGTACTTCATTTTATCTTAGTAATTAAAATTATGGCATAAGTTCTAGGTAACACACGAGTTTTTACCCAGTTTGGATACTATGCTTTTCAACAGTATTAGATAGAATTGTATGTACCTATTAGATAGAAAGAAATAACAAAATGAGACAAAAAAAATAATAAGCAATGTGCGGTCTTATCGCTAAATGCGATCTTTTAAAGACAACCTCTGGACGGACAGGATATATATAACAAATGAAAAGACGGCGGTGTATGAATAATACATAAGCAAATTAAATGAATAATACAAAAGCAATTGCCACATTATATATTTTTCTAATATTTTACCTGGAGTCTAGTTCAGACAAAAGTTATCCTATGCATCTCAATCTGGAGCCACTTTCCTCCAGTCAACCAGTTATTGAGCGACTTTGTCCCGCTGACATGACATTTAATGTCATACCTTACAAAAGTCCCATAGTTAAATAGAAGATGTCTTAAATAAACATAAATATTTAAATCAAGGAAAGTAAAAACTTTGAAGATATTTCTTATAATTTCCATGGGATTCCACTATCAAATCCTCACTTGGTTCCTATCGGACCACCTTGGAAGTGCACACTTGTGAATACAAAAATAATTTTAATCAATCAACAATTGACCGAGAAATAGGTGAACACACTCTATGTGTGTGTTCACCTATTTCTACTATTAAATGATGATTTTGTTGTTGTACTAACTAGCTAAAGCTAATTAAAATGACGTAAAACGGACTAATATAACATATAACTATTTAGTTAGTGCTGTTCTAAAATTTAAATGAAACAAATAGACCCAATTTTACAGTGACAGCTCTAAACTTAAGAAACAACAGATCTCTAATTATAATTAGTTTTAGGAAGTGTAAAACAGAATCAACACTATTATAATATATATATGAATATACTCCAACATAGAACAATCTCCTTTTCCAAATTGGTTAGTAAAAATATACTTACATAGTCTCCAGTGCAGTCATGTAAAGCGATGGTTCACTAGAGACATCACTCTGTGCAGATTTAGCTGAGTTCTGGCTTTGGTTTTGATCTTTGAGCTTCTCTCTCCTCTCCACATTCTTGAGGATGCCATTGTGAGCCCTGGTGGCTACAGGCTTCGGATCCTTAGAGAAGTGCTTGTGAACTGATTCCAGGGCATGAGAAGCCACCCGCTGGAGTGTCTTAGTCTTTGAGGTCTTACCATTGACAATTGTGTGTGGTTTGATGCTCTAAAACACAAATAGGGATGAACTTCCAATAGATAATGTGATCTAATTGTTACTTTTTAACTTTCAATAAAGAAATAAATATTTATATTGCACTCTATCAAAAGAAACTAATTCTTTTTATAGTATGTCATATGAACTCCTTCTTCTCCTTGATTTAATTATAACTAATTAAAAGAATCAAGACACTGATATGTAAAAACATTAAGGTCAATGTTTTGTCAAGGATAGCTTTTGAGATAATAGAATTTGGGTCAGTGTATGGCCTTTTTGAAGTGTGTGATATATTTTATTGGGATTGATGAATGATGGTCCAAGCGCAATGTGAAGCACTTTTAGAAGAATGTTTAGATTTTGAATGGTTGTGTATCTGTCTCAGTATTTTATATGGAAATCATTAAACATGTACTAGAAAAAAAAGTAATGAATAAACTTAGAAGCATGTGATTTTGCAACAAGTTTTGGAGGGAAAGTTCAATGACCTCATACTGTTTACATCATCTGATTTGCATTTTTATATAACACATGGTTATGTCCAACATTCAATAAAATACTATAATTAGCTGGAGAAAAAAAAGTACCCTCAACTAATTTCAAGATAAAAAAAAAAACAAAGAACCTTGACTGCTGGAAGCATTTTGGTCTCAACTGTGACTTTTTTCAGCACCATGACCTTGTCTTTATCTTGAGAAGCACAGGTTTTGTTGAAAGCGTTGGTGATGTCTCCAAACGCAGCCCTCTTAGCCGTCACATCCTTCAGAGGGCTATCTGCCTTCCTCTTGTTTGGGTTTTTTAAAATGTCTTTGTGACTCTTTAGAGAAGCTAACTGCTTACTCCTCGTCGTGATTCCATGGCTTAGGAAACCGTTCAGGTTCTCATTGACGCCGATTGGCTTGGATGCCAACCTGGTTGGCGCCATTATTGTTTTACTGAAACAATTCCCTGGTGTTACTAGAGCTGTTTCGGTAACGTGGTAAATAACAGCAGTAACAACACATATATTTCCAGATAACACAACAAGTAGACTAATTAATGTAAACAAAACCGTTTGAAAGTTTACATCTAACGATCAAAAATGGAGGCAAAACAAGCGAACATCACACGACAACATAGTGAATTCAACGATTTAATAGTTTTACTTACGTAATGTAACGGCGGTGGCCGTCCCAAGTAAGTTTTTTTTATCACTGTAAATGTTCCACCAAAGATATTCGATCTAAAACGTAAAAATATCCCAAAATTAATTATTTTCTAAAGACACCGGACAGACGGACGTCTCCAAAAACCGTTGGAGTTGGTTTGTGATTTTTTATTGGCTAATACAACAGACCAATCATAGCAAGGGATACGAATTTTTAACAGGTTACGTTCCAACTAACACAAAATTTCATGTGGATTACTTACAATATCCAATGCGTTTGTTAAAGAGAACTTTTATTTTATTTAATTTTTGTTTTGTAATGTTATTACTTGAAATAACTGTATTTTATTTTTTATTTAATGCTTACGTTTATTCCGCGGCTTATACGTTAGGACACTATAGTACCTAAACATTAAGGCAAGTTTTTATGTCTTAAAAAAGCAATAAATAATTAAATTGTAAAAACTAGATCTAGCATTAAAGGAATGTAAAAGTGTATATTTTTATACGCAATGAGAACGTACGTAGATTGGAAAGGAGAAAACATGGATGAAACATGTGTTGACATTTTTAGCATGAGAGCTAAGGTGTTGGAACACAACAGCCAGGTGACAAATGTGTCGGCAAACTAATAATGTCTAAGTGTAAGTAAGCTACGACAGGTACGAGTTCCATCTTTTTAATGTAAGAGCCAAGAGCAGCTTATTTCCTGTTAATTGATTAATTGATAGCTAGATAGTTGATTATATAAAATTTATAAAAAAAATTTGAGACCATGATTGTTATTTTAAGTTTTCATTGTGATTTTTTCGTTGGATGTCAATATTAAAAGATTTTTAACGACTTAGGGTGCATATCCTGTAATGTTTGAAATCTACTGTGTAAATAAATAAATAAATAAATAAAATAAATAAATAAATATACATGTTTTTATTATTGTAAGTTGACGCGTCTATGTTTTGTTATTGCAAACCAAACCAAACTATGGAAATAAATGAATGTGTTTCTGATAAAAACAATATTATTATTTTTAGCCCACCTTAAAAGGTTTAGTTAATATGGAACCCTAATAAGTGCACATTTGACATTTGCGTTGTATGTTTATTATTGGTTATTGATTGATTGCTTGCTGCGCTTTGTCTGACTGAATGGATGGAGTTTGGAACCGCAAATTGCAATCATGGAATCGGAAATTCATTGAAATTTTAACTAGAAACACAGAAAAGTGATAGAGATCAGTGAACAGTCTAGTGGAGTACCAAAGAGTATATAAACACTACTGTTTTGTGGAGTACCCATTGAAGTATTATTACTATTTACAACTCACTGGGAGTACCTAATTATTTTGCAGAGTCAAGAGCTGATTTTAATTTCCGTGAACAATGTTGGTCGGTGTGAGACTCACCGTAAATACAAGTCTCGAGAAAACATGTTTTGCTTACATCAGTTCAAAATATTGCACCAGTGCACAGGAGGTAGATATATGAGCATTATAATTAAACTTTTCCTTTGCTGAGGAACCACTAACCAGCTATCTTTTTAATTTGATATTTTTTTGCTATTAGTGTCCTATTCAAGAGAAGACCTCGTTTCTGTACTTCTAGTTCTTGACCTCTTTTAAAGTATTTATTTTAAGCATGATCATAATATAAAACAATCATAATAAATCTAGCCATTACCTACAGCGATACAAAGATTTTCAATAATTGATATTTTTTTAGAGTCAGTGCATTCAGCTACTCGTAAGAGATGCAGGTACACATGATCCTAAGTACCTTTGGGCAGTGTTCCTTAGCAGTGTTCCTGAAGGTTCAATCTTGATCAATCCTCTGAACTGCAAACTGCTGAGCTTGCATATTGGCGCAGAAGTGACTGTGAACACATATGCTCAAAGGAATCTCGAGTCCTTGTTCATAGAAGCTGATGGGAATGAAGATCATGTGATCTTGGTAAGTGATACCTATTGTAGGTTCAGTAACTTGGCATTATTAAATAATAAATATTGCTGGACTTTATGCACAGCATTTACATAATGCCCAGAAGTAAGCAGGACTTGTTATGGGTTGAAGATGATTCATACTTGAATACCTACTTAATTTTTTTTTAAATACAAATCATAGCTACAAAATACTTAAAAAAAATTTCAAATATTTAGCAATGGAATCAAACCCACAATGTCCTGCATACTTATATGCAGGACATTGTGGGTTTGATTCCTATGACCTATTAGACCAACTGAGCCACGAAGGCTGACTAAGTAGATTTAAACAACAACTCTGTAGTGTAGAGGAGGGTAGAAATATATTTGTATTTTCAGGAACACAATCAACAACAACTGCAAAGTGTGTTTCTGGACCAAGTCCGGCTGGTGGTACAAAACCAGCCTGCAGTGGTATGGCTGTCAGCATCCCTTCCTATAATCTTCACCCCTAAGCAGACAGGTGTTCTAGTCAACAACATCCAAGTAACTGTAAACACAGTCATCCATGAAACTCGAACAAATCCAAAACAAGAAGAGATAAAGAGAACATACAATGCAATGCAGGGTCTGCTCCGTCCTTTATGTCAAGCACCGAAAAAAATTGCTTTAAGAGCTCTTCCAATTGAAAATGATGGTAAAAAAGACTTGATACATCCATACACAGTTTACATTCATGAGGATCTCATTGAGGAGAAATTCAGATGCTCGCCTTTTATCATTGCATGTATGAAGAATGTACCATTCATAGATCCCAGTAATGATGATGATAGATTCCAATCTATTTGTCATGAGTTATGTGTTGAAGTTGTGCCGATTGACAGTGTGGTATTCAGAAGCCTTTGCCGGGAAGTCTACAGCCAATACATACCCACCGTCCTTATCCCCAAATCCTTGAATAGAATTATCAATATTGAGAATGGTATGATGGTGATGCTGACATTCGTCGAGAACAATGCACTCAAGCAGCCTAACCACATCAACATAACAACATACTCAACTCCAAAAGAATCTGAGCACTCCTTGATTGAGAAATTTAAAACATTGGTCATCCAAAACACATACTCGGGCAAGATGTTCTTGGTCAACCATGATATGTTAAAGCAGAACCAACAACTGACTTCAGGGTTTATCAAGATTAGTCTCTCTCCACATGGAATAGCTTACACTACAATAATTCAAGAGACATTCCGGCATTGCACTGTAACGGCTCAATGTCTTGATCTGTCTGAAATGACACCCCAGATCTCAAATGTCTCAATGGATTATGATTACAAGAGCTACTGCAGGGCCATTATACCTCTGGAGGTACTTTTGGAACGAATCCTTTCACATATCTATTTTGATATACATCGCGAAGCTAGATTCAACAAGGGATGTACTGATTTGAAGGGCAACATTTTGATCACTGGTGAGTATTCCATGGTTCATGTTGTAAGATGTCTTGAAAGTACAAACAGGTCTCCAGAATCTCCTTTTGTGTGAAAAGTATTTCAGAAAGTTAAATAAAATAATCAATATAGTTTATTGTAGATATTCTTAAGAGCGCTCCACATTCTCAAGAGAATCTCGCGAGAACGCGAGAAACATGCGAGAAACGTGAATGATTCATTCAGGTTTCTCGCATGTTTCTCGCGTTCTCGCGAGATTCTCGTGAGAATGTGGAGCGCCCTTTAAGTAAATGGGAGAACTTAGATCAATGAATTGTGATTCCAGATGCTACTCTATTAATAAAACTCAACAATTAACGTAGAATTGTATAAAGGAGGACATAAACTTTCGTTTCTTGTTCCCTGCGTTTTTTTAACCAATGTCAAAAGAAGAGGTTCTCAAGTTGTTTCATGATAGGATCTACAAGAAATTAAATAATTGTAAAAGTGTTTATTGGAGTGCAAGGTAGTTACTTGACCATACTAAAACTTGTGGTTGATTTTAGGTTTCACTTAATAAAGTTTGCTGGTTTCAAAACCATGATAAATCTAGGTAACTACTCAAATATAAGAGGCATACCCTTATAGCCGATTGGGTATTTCAAACATTTTTGATCATTGGAGTCGGTTGGTACTTTGGTCAAACCAAGGACTCATAGAAGCAAGAGGGCCTAAGGCAAACCCTCTGCCAGATGGGTGGATGATTTAGTCAAGTTTGCCGGACGACGGTGTATAAGGCTAGCACAGCTACACACACCAACCGTTGTCGTTGGTGTGTTACAGACGAGGCCTATAACCGGTGGGTGTCAATGGGCTGATATGATGCTGATGAAAAAGAAACGAAATGTTTATGCTTCTTAAAAGTGTTAAAAGTCTTATTTCCTTTAGGTGCAAATGGCACAGGCAAATCGACCCTTTGCAACATTGTGCAGAAGGAAATCTCAGTGCACTCGCACATCGTATACTGCAGACCTCTCAAGGGTCGCAAGGACATCCACAATGCCATTGCCAAAGCCCTGAGGGTCTGTATGAATCGGAAACCGGCGTTATTGGTACTGGACGATATAGATGCTCTGCTACCGTCTAGTACGGAGGGCCTTTCCCCTCAGGATATCGCTACTTATAATACGTAAGTATAGACTTTCTGGTTTTATTGATTACTAGCTGACTCGGCGAACTTCGTACTGCACGGACCCCTATTGCAGCGCCACCTACCGGATCTAATTGTAAATCTAATCTATCCGGAGACATACGTTTCAGATATACACATACATTTTTAACATTTGTTTGTTTGGAAGCCATACTGTTTATCATTATGTAACTTATGGCAGTTAATATTCATACATAGGTACGTTTTGTATTAAACGTCATCATTTCAGTCGTAACATGTCGACTACTGAACACAGGCCTCCCTATTAGTTGCCATACTCAACGCGCTTGGCGAGTGCAGTACGGGATGTTGATACACGGAAAGACGCTGCTGCCCATCTTTCGGAGGTATCCCTTAGCAGGCTCTTACTGCATCCACGGGTATGGGGGAGTTTCTACTGCCACACACCCCACGAATCGGTCGTATTAATAGCCTTCCTGTTTTTGAAGGTGGTAATAAAGAATGCTGTTCCAGCCTCGCCGTCGACATAAAGTTCCTGCTGACCGATCCATCCGGAGTGTCCGTCCTGATGACGGCGCGCTCGGTCAACGACCTGCACCCGATCCTCCGCCTCTTCACCGGAATGCCGATGTTCACAGCGCACTTCAGTATGCCGGAGTTAGTGCAGGTAACACTTCGACTTAATATTTTGGGTGTGACGTCGGCCGACGGGCGGACGATATCGTCACGGTTGCCCGACGACACAACGACCTAGAGCTCGTGGGTGGGTAATGCATTTTGGGGGCTTCGCCCCCTAAAATCCAGTTTAGGTAAGAAAAGTAATCCAAATTACTTTTCTTACCTAAAATGTTGCTTTATTTGTGGATTTTTCTATTGTATGATATCTCTTTGACATTTTATTTTAATCTTATTTTAGTAAATTGGAAATCTTTTCTGTAATTATTTAGAATTTTGTATATCAATAGTTTTAGAATTTGACAATTAATTTTCTATTATTAACATAGGCCCGAGCACAATTGCAGTGCCCTTGCAGTGTGCATGTACTTACTTAAAGGCTATTTAAGATCTCAGCTATATAAAATCTATAGGTACATGTATGCAAAATCAATGAAATATGAAATTTTATAGCTAAGACTCGCCCAACAAGGCCGACAAGGTTAGATAATTATGTGTCAGTCTATTACCTGTTACCTTAAGGTCCAACTAGTCGCGGAGGCAAAGTCGTCAGTGAGCGCGGCCTGAATGTATGCTATCTCACCTGACATAGTGTGTTTACCCGCGCGCTAGAATGAAATGCACAATGATTCATTCCTAAACCGACCGGGCAAAAATATGTGAATAGACTTTTAGCACAAGGGTTTTTATAGAAAAACTTGAGTGTAATCTTTTCAAAATAACATTTATTTCAACTTTTAAATAATTATACTATGTCGGAGCGGCATTTATTTTTGAGTTTTCTTTCTCCTTATATTATTTAGTTTCGTCCAAAGTTGGGCTAAAATCAGTGTTGAAATACGAAAGTTTAGAAGCTTGTATTTTTGAAATAAATACTTTTTTACAGTTTGGGGTATATACAAATATAGATTATGACGACATAAATTGATATAATCCTTAGTGTTGGATGGTTAACGTCAAACAGTGGAGTAGTTACTCTTCCACGTTTGTATGGAAAGATGAGCGACTCGTTAATCCTTAATTATTACTCCTAATGATATCAACTATAACAAGCAATCAATTTTCGCTTCTCTTCTCAGGCGGATAGGGTTCAGCTGTTCCAGCACCTAGTGAACCACAAGATCCGCGAGCACTTCGAGGTGGAGGTGGATGACGTCATCAGGCTGGCGATGGACACCAGCGGCTGCACCATCAGGGACGTCACGGACTACTACAATAAGAAGATCTTCGCTGCGATCAAGAAGAGAAGTAAGATATTTACAACCCGCACTATTGTCTCAAAACCGGTTTGTCTAGAAACTTCACTTGTTTGTGTTCAAAACAATAATAATAATAATAATAATTTCTTTATTCTCAGGCAACAATAGAAAAGTACACAGATCTTAAATAACTTATTCTACGGCCCATAGATATATACATTAAATCTAACATATATGTATATAGTATAAACTTATTGCTAACACACGTTTAGGACGGCGACGTATGACGCACGCTTGTCTCACAGCGACGATTCACGGTGTCTGCTTGCAGGCGTCCGATGAACCGTCGGAATTTAACTCCCTTTGGCCAGAACTCTTCACTCATAAAAGTTGATAGTTTGTCCGTTGGAACTCTCACCATAAAAGAACTAAAGTTCACGTTACGGTGGGAAGATAACTTTTCAACCCTTAGACAGTATCCGGTTTTTTTCGTGAAGTAATCCTCCACCTCCTTAATCTGCACGGCGTAGTGAACCCGTGAGACATATAGTTGGGTAGTAGGCACCTCCGCTAGGAATCCAGAACACGTTTCAGAGGCGGTACCACACCGGTTCCGGCTGGATTGTTTTCACAATAAAGAGTGACCTTGGACTATTTCGGCCGCACAAACACCGGTCCTTTCTGGATCTTTCGCGAACTTACTGGTTTACGTTTGCGCTCGGCGCAACAATATTTAAGGCGCGTCGCTCACTGGTAAGTCGAGGCGAGGTCGCGGCGTTTTGTTCCTTAAGAAAACGTCAAGCGGCGCGCCGCATCTACGTTTTCTCAAGGAACAAAACGCCGCGACCTCGCCTCGACCTACCAGTGAGCGACGCGCCTAAATATCATTTATAACGAGAGAAACTACACAATTTATTTTAAACTAGCAGCGCTCCGCAGTTTCACCCGCGTAGTTCCCGTTCCCGTGGGAGTACGAGGGTAAAATGTAGCCTATTTTACTCAGGGCTAACGTAGCATTCTAATGTTAAATGTATTTTGGAAATCGGTCCAGTAATTTTTGAGTTTATTCGTTACAAACATACAAAATATAAATGATTCCCTCTTTATAATATTAGTACCTACTAGATCACATCGAGAAATGCGAAATTGCTAAATGTATACCTACCGTCAAACTAAGTAGGGGTCATACAAATGTGACCATCTGTGACAAGGAGGGGGGTGGGTCAAAAATCATAAAAAATCGCTTATTCAAGCCGACATCACCTTATCAAGAATTTCAGCGGGTCCGACATGGGTTCTGTAGCTTAGCGGTCAAAGCACTTCCGGCTTAAGGAAGCGTCAAGTATCGATTTGACGGACGTGGGTTCGAATCCCACCGGAACCGTAAATTTTTTAATAAGGTTATTCATTTCTTTGAAAATCATACAAATCGTTATAAAACCGCAGTTTCGAAAAACGTTTTATTTCCATTTTTTAATGTTACGTCACTAATTTTAAGTCCCTCCTACTCCTTCGCAATGTCACACTTCGTCGACCCCCTCCCCTCTTTATCGTGTGAGGTAATTATTAATTTTAACTCACTCCCACCCCTCCGCAATGTCACACCGTCGACCCCCTCCCCTCTTTATCCTGTGAAGTAATTACTTATTTTAAGCCCCTCCCACTCCTCCGCAATGTCACACTTCGTCGACCCCCTCCCCCCTTTATCGTGTGAAGTAATTACTAATTTTAAGTCCCTCCTACCCCTCCGCAATGTCACAATTCGTCGACCCCCTCCCCCTTTATCGTGTGAGGTAATTTGTAAATGGCCCCTAACAACGTTTTCTTACAGATGCGAACCCCGACGGCCCTAAGCCGCGCATAGTGGAGGATGTCACCAAAGACATGGAGAAAGTAAAGGCGTGTGAAGT
Organism: Pasiphila rectangulata; assembly: GCA_963082625.1. Lineage (NCBI taxonomy): Eukaryota > Metazoa > Arthropoda > Insecta > Lepidoptera > Geometridae > Pasiphila > Pasiphila rectangulata. The sequence continues at coordinate 21,897,374 of OY720238.1, read as the reverse complement.
TTGGGGTCCCATCGGAGGCATGCATGATGTGAAGCAGAAACTGAACGAATGCATATTCTGGCCTATTTTGGTGAGATATTTCGAATACGAATTAAATAAAGAAATAAAAACCCGGATTTGCAAACATTTTAGCCTGATTAAAAGTAGCATTATGTGTATTTATGAATAATTTAATCTCACCCTAATTTTCTTTTATGTTTATATATAATCTTAGTTTATTTTGGTCTTAGTTTAATTGTATCTTATTATTTAAAAGGTAATACAATCCAAATCCAAATTTATTTTTGTAGGCTTCGTTTAATATAATTTACAGTAGAATTATCTGGAAGGGTCACCTACAGCACAAGTCCTTAAGGACTTAGTGTAAGGGCTTGTCTCATTGTTACCAATAATTTTATTGAATTGCATGTTATATAATATAAACTAAACTAAATTGTACTTTTATATGTGCTAAATTGGTAAATAAACAAAAATTATTATTTCAAATTTAAATATCTGCAGATAAAGCCAACATCTGTCCCCCGGCGGGGACCTAACCCGCAAGTTCCTGCATCTCAACCGATTATTGAGAAAAACCGACTGTGCAACTGAGGTCGTCAATTTCAAATATCTCAGCTCCTCCCAGTACTTTGATGTTCACTCAGAAAATATGTACCGAAATCATCTCAGCCCTAGGACTCCTGTCCACGCCCGCTGCTGGAAATAGGCCTCCCCTCATGGATCACTAATATCACCTAGTTGTTTCCATACTCGTGCGTTACGGGATGTTGATATACGGAAAGACGCTGCAGTCCATCTTCCGGAGGTATCTTGGCAGATTCTTACTGCACCCACGGCAAGAGAGGTGGGGCGAACTGCCGGCGCCGCACGGCAGTCGAAAACTCATATCATAATTCCTCGTTTCAGTACCCAGCTCTCTTCCCATCGCGAGGCTGCGGTATTCTCCTGTACGGAATGCCCGGGACAGGCAAATCTCTTATCGGCTCTTGCCTCGCTAAAATGCAGAATATGAACATGATCATTGTGAAGGGACCGGAGCTGCTGTCTAAGTACATAGGACAGAGCGAGGCGGCTGTCAGAGAGGTCTTCGACAAGTAAGTACAGCGCCATCTCTTACCCGCCCGTGGAACTAGGTAGTGAAGAATGCAGAACATTACATGATCATTGTGAAGGGACCGGAGCTGCTAAGTACATAGATAATCTCTTTATTTGTAACAACAAGCATAGAAAACATTGATTACATAAAAAAAGACAAAAATAATGAAGCCATGCTTGAGTCACAAAAAGTTAACCAACGCTGGTCTTCCGATTGAGCCGTTTGGTGACGTCACAGAAGGCAACACAATGAATAAAATTAATCTTGACATTATTTAATTAGAGCCAGCTCTCTCGGCGCCGATTGGCACCTCTGGAATAACATATCCCCTTCTACCCGCAGGGCCGATCAGAACCGACCGTGCATTCTGTTCTTCGACGAGTTCGACAGCTTGGCGCCCAAGTAAGTTAACTACGCGATGGTATGACTCAAACTCAAAAAGCGTTTATTACGTGAGGTCTCACGGAAGCAAGGGCCTACAAAAGACGCATATAAATTTACAGTTAAACACGATTTAATCGATTTTTAGGGTTCCGTACGTCGAAAAGAAAAAACGGAACCCTTATATGATCACTTTGTTGTCCGTCCGTCTGTCTGTCAAGACCCTTTTTCTCAGGAACGCGTGGAGGTATCAAACTGGAATTTATATCAAATACTCAGGTCTACTGACCCTTGGAGCTGTGAAAAAATCAAACTTCTCAGCCAACGCAATCAAAAGATTCAGCCGTTTATGCCGCGAATTTTCGACACTCGCAATGGAATCAAAACCTACAGGGTACTTCCTGTGAACTCAGAATCTTGAAATTTGGTACGAAGCAACGTCTTATAGCACAGATAAAGGAAACATTGCGAAAACCGTAAATTTTTAGTTACATCATATAATAAAAATATTTTTAATAATTTTAAAATTACTAGCCCTTTCCTCATGAACGCGAACGCATTCAAGAGAAACAGCAATTTAAGACGCATTTTTTCAAACTCGCAACTACTCGCAAGGGAATCAAAACCTAAAGGGTACTTCCAGTCGGCCTACAATCTTGAAATTTGGCATGAAGCAATGTTTTATAGCACATATATAGGAAAAAATCCAAAATACCTACAAGTTTGTACGGAACCCTCGGTGCGCGAGTTCGACTCGCACTTACGATAATTTTGAAATGCTATGCATTATTATCATATTATTACATGCCATGTGGCTCGCAGAACAGATGGCCGACGGGGCCGAAAAGTTCTCGAGTGTAGGACGTCCACCAACTAGATGGGCTGACGACCTGGTGAAGACCGCAGGTCGACGGTGGATGCAGATCGCTTCCAACCGCAATAACTGGAAATCCATGAGGGAGTCCAGCGGTGGACGTGCTACGGCTGAAATGATGATTCATGTTCTATAATTAAAAGCTCGAGCAGACCGGCAGGGTGATTACGTATCTCCCAACTGGTCTTGCAACAGGCAATTGACAGCAATATTGCTGTCAAATGTCAATTACTTGCTGTTCTTTAATACAAAATTGACATTTAACAGCAATATTGCTGTCAATTGCCTGTTGCAAAACCTGTCGCGAGATACGTAATCACCCAGCGGATGCGTATGCGTAGACGTGCACGTACCACTGAGTTGTAATGTATGAAACTGTATGACGACACGCACGTCTACGTTACGCAAGCGGTGTGTCCTGTCTCATACAGTTCCATACATTACAACTCAGTGGTACGTGCACGTCTACGCTTACGTCTACGCATACGCATCCGGTCTGCTCGAGCCTTAATACCTTTATCCGTCATCCGTCCGTCCCAGGCGCGGCCACGACTCCACCGGCGTCACCGACCGCGTCGTGAACCAGCTGCTGGCTCGCCTGGACGGCGCGGAGGGCGGCGCCGCCGGGCCCGTGCTGGCGGCCACCTCGCGCCCCGACCTCGTGGACCCGGCGCTGCTGCGCGCCGGCCGGATCTCTACGCACATCCACTGCGGACTGCCTGACGTGGTGAGGAACCGATCACTATTACCGACCGCGTCGTGAACCAGCTGCTGGCTCGCCTGGACGGCGCGGAGGGCGGCGCCGCCGGGCCCGTGCTGGCGGCCACCTCGCGCCCCGACCTCGTGGACCCGGCGCTGCTGCGCGCCGGCCGGATCTCTACGCACATCCACTGCGGACTGCCTGACGTGGTGAGGAACCGATCACTATTACCGACCGCGTCGTGAACCAGCTGCTGGCTCGCCTGGACGGCGCGGAGGGCGGCGCCGCCGGGCCCGTGCTGGCGGCCACCTCGCGCCCCGACCTCGTGGACCCGGCGCTGCTGCGCGCCGGCCGGATCTCTACGCACATCCACTGCGGACTGCCTGACGTGGTGAGGAACCGATCACTATTACCGACCGCGTCGTGAACCAGCTGCTGGCTCGCCTGGACGGCGCGGAGGGCGGCGCCGCCGGGCCCGTGCTGGCGGCCACCTCGCGCCCCGACCTCGTGGACCCGGCGCTGCTGCGCGCCGGCCGGATCTCTACGCACATCCACTGCGGACTGCCTGACGTGGTGAGGAACCGATCACTATTACCGACCGCGTCGTGAACCAGCTGCTGGCTCGCCTGGACGGCGCGGAGGGCGGCGCCGCCGGGCCCGTGCTGGCGGCCACCTCGCGCCCCGACCTCGTGGACCCGGCGCTGCTGCGCGCCGGCCGGATCTCTACGCACATCCACTGCGGACTGCCTGACGTGGTGAGGAACCGATCACTATTACCGACCGCGTCGTGAACCAGCTGCTGGCTCGCCTGGACGGCGCGGAGGGCGGCGCCGCCGGGCCCGTGCTGGCGGCCACCTCGCGCCCCGACCTCGTGGACCCGGCGCTGCTGCGCGCCGGCCGGATCTCTACGCACATCCACTGCGGACTGCCTGACGTGGTGAGGAACCGATCACTATTACCGACCGCGTCGTGAACCAGCTGCTGGCTGGTTTGGGAATTGTGGGCGGTGGAATTATGAGAATTTTTAAACATAGGCAACAAATATATTTTAGGGTCTACATTGAATTTCTGAACAAAACAGTTATGCCATGTTTTATGTTCCCAAATTTAATTTTCTGTTTATTTGCGTTGTGTGATTAATTTAATTTTTGAGTATATTTTTAATAATAGTTATGTTTCGAATACTTGATTCGTAGTCAAGGAGTCCGTGACATCAACACCGGCCTTTGCGGAAGACCAGCGCTGTGGCGTGGCCACATGCAGTAGCATTATGCTGAGCTTAGGACCGTTTCACCACCACATATTTTTGTAACAATTTATAATTTTAAGTTGATATAATTTACAAAAAAAATCAGCGTTGCGCAGAGAGCCATGGAGCGCGCCATGCTCGGCATCACACTCATAGCCCGGGTCCCCAACGTCGAAATTCGCGAGCGGACTAAGGTTCAGGATGTCGGCGAGCGAATAATGGGGCTCAAATGGAGTTGGGCTGGACACTTGGCCAGACGAAATGACGACAGGTGGACGAAAACGCTGACTGAATGGTGGCCGAGAGAAGGGCACAGAAAAAGGGGTCGTCCACCATCCCGATGGGTTGACGATGTTCGGAAGACCGTGGGTTGCACCTGGCTAAGAATAGCTTATGACAGAGGCGAATGTCAAAGGGAGGCCTATGCCCAGCAGTGGGTCGATAAAGGCTGATGATGATGATGAAGTTATTTTAAGTCAAATAATTTTGGTGGTGGTTTGAATAAAGTTATTTCTTCTTCAAATAAACGTTTTTGATATTTTTTTGTATTACAGGACGGACGACACGAGATACTCAGCAAGCTGTCCGAGGACTTCAACTTGAAGGACGACGTGCAGCTGCGCCAGCTGGCCGAGGCCACCGACGGCTTCTCGGGCGCCGACCTGCGGGCGCTGCTGGTCACCGCGCAGCTCGCGCGGCTCGACATGGAGCTGTGCGGGACCAGGGCGGTAAGAGGACCAGACTAAATCCTTAAACGTTCATGCGGGCATCGTCAACTCGTGGTATCCCCTGCTAACTAAGGGCGTCTCTCTAGGAAAGCGGGAATATGGAGCTGTGCGGGATCAGAGTGGTATTTCGTGGTATTCCCTGCTAACTAAGGGCGTCTCTCAGTCAACATCTCGGCTTTTCACCTGAAGATGCCTCGAGGAGAGGCGAAACACGTGTCGTCGTGTGGGTTTGGGTATGCATGTTGCACTAACAGCCTGGTTCCCCCTGCATGTGCATAATTTGCGGGCGGGAGGGCGGTGCATATGCATCTCAGCATTAGCGGAATTAAAACTAGATATTTTTCATTGCATTTTATTGACATTTCTGGGGTGCTATTTTTTTTTGAGAAACGCCCTTCTACTCTCCCTAATGTAAAACAGGCTGATGCCAACATTAAACTGTAAAGTGAAAGTGTACCCACCTTATAGTAGAAAATAGAAAAAACTGTATTTTTAGGCATAACTTTAGACAATAAGCTTTAATTCATTCAAAAACAACTATCGGGTAGGCTTAGTTCTGCTGCATATGCAGTCAAAAAAATCCGCCTTCTGACAGACGTAGATACCGCTAGACTTGTTTACTTCAGCTATTTCCACAGCATTATGTCTTATGGCTTACTACTGTGGGGATGTGCTGCAGATATAGACACCGTATTTTTGATACAGAAAAGGGCTATTCGTTCTATCTACAATATGGGTCCCAGAGAATCACTTCGCACTACATTCAAAAAAATAAATATAATGGCAGTAGCTTGTCAATATATTTATGAGAGCCTGTTGTACACACATAAAATATTGCTTCGTTTAAGAAAAACAGCGACAGTCACAATGTAAATACAAGAAATAAGAATAAACTCGCTGTGCCCACTACTAGGCTCCATAAGGTGAAAATATCTTTTAAAGGGCAATGTATACGCTTCTACAACAAACTCCCAAGTGAGTTGCAGAAGTTATCATTGAATAAATTCAAAAACATTATCAAACGCAATCTGTGCAATAAAGCTTATTATAAAATATCAGATTACCTAGAGGACATAACCACTTGGGACGGAATCTGCTCCAACTCCGTCAAACGTAACATAAGACAAAATCAAATAGTTAAATGATAACTATAACGACCGAGTTAGGAGGTTCTTCTGTTCACTTCTTTTCCTAACTCGCGTGTCATCTGAAGTGAACAGATTCAATTATGTGCTTTATTCTATTAATTTGTGTTGTTTTATTTTGTAATTTGTGACGCGTCAATAAGGACCATGCGGCCGCACTGAATAAAGTATTTTTTGATTCTTGATTCTTGAAAGGGGCCAACCAACATCAACTTAACTCGTACTTTCTTATACATACTAAGTGTAGTTGCCGTGAGCTGCCGGCATTAGAATGTTTCCTCTCCTCTGGCCCGTGGATGCAGTAAGAATCTGCTAAGGGTCTGCTTGGCTCCAGAAGATGGGCAGCAGCGTCTTTCCGTGTATCAACTCAATATCCTATACTGCGCCTGCCAACTGCCAACTCGGGTGGCGAGTATGGCAACAATCGCCTCATGATCTTGGAGATGTGAGGGAGGCTTGTGTCCAGCAGTGGGCGTGGGCGTCCTGCGGCTGTGATGATGATGATGACTAAGTATAACACTAGTAGTTGCCCCGAGCTTTAAATGAGCGGCATTCTCTTCTTTCAATGAAGTCACATTCAGTGCCGAATTGTCCTACTTGCCACTGTTGTAAAGTTAACATTATAAATAAATGTATTTTTGTTTGTTTTTTGTTTGTTAAGAACTTCACTCGCTTAGCTTGCTTCGTCGATAAGGGTAGCGATGGGGGAGTAAGGAGGACTAACAAACATCCTTTGGCGTACAAGCCATCGTCGTCTGCTCTTGGTACCTCCGTAGTAGATGATGAAAGGCCTTATTATTATTCAGTTTGTGCTTACGTGCTTGTGTTAAAATTAATGGAGTCCATGTGTTTCCAGACGGACGACGACAACGAGCCCGCCATACAGAACGTGGTCGTTGAACACGAGGACATCTTGAACGCTCTCATCGAAACTAAGCCGTCGCTGAGCCCGCAGTACAGGCGGTACTATGATGCCATGTGAGTTGTCTTTAGAATTCCATGTTGTATACCACAACAAGTAGGTAACCGTCATAATTTCACTTCGTCTGTCTGCGGCTTTGCGAACAAATATGTATAAAAATAATGATGTTAAGATAACGCTGCAAAAAATGCTGAAAAAAATACTTTTTTTCGTGCGTTGTTTTTCAGCGTCCGGGGGGGGGGGGGGGGGGCGCTGAAAACAAGTTAAAAACTTTAACATTTCGCAAACGGAACCCTATATCGAAAAATAGTTTTTAACCTAACCTAATACCTATTCAACGATACCCCACACTATGGTAAAATCACGAAAAAAAGTATTTCTTTCAGCAATTTTTCTCCTTTTTATCCTCTAAAATCTAAACTGAAAATGAATGCAAATGAAGAATGTAGTTTTAACCATGAACTTTTTAGAGAAACTATAACGGATAAGCTTACTTTTAGCGTTATCTAGGTCCATAGGAAGGTTCCCTAAAGTGTCACGATTGTTGCAGGTACCGTCGCTTCCGTGGCGAGGCCGCGCCGGAGGCCGAGCGCCCGAGCCTCGCCTACACCTTGCGCTCCACGCTGGCTTGAACTGCCTCCTGCGGGCCTCAACGGACCGTAGGGTGGCTGTGACGTCACCTGAATGTATCACTAGAGCGAGCGATCAACAAAAGAATCGTATAATTCTTTCTGAGGGCTTTACCGGGTCAAGTGTCCCACTGCTGCGCAAAGGCCTAAATGTTATCCATTTTTAGTTCATAAGTTTATTTGCCAAAGTAGATACTAATTTGCTGGGGTGTCTGCAAGGTTGTTCAATTTTTGTGATTACGTATGGTATGAGGCTGAGAAGCTAAGACTGTCGGGTAATTGTGATGTAACTTAAAAAACGTTGGATAGGTGTGGACTAATATGTAGGTCTAGGTGGTTGAGTCGCGAATAGTTTCCGATTTCTTTCTTATGAAGATGAGGTCGTTTACTTTAACGCGACACGCTTTTTTATTACATATAATTGTGTAAAGACGTTTTAAGTTGACATTATGCTTTAATAGAAAATTTTTATTTTATTATTTTTAGTGGGTACATTTAAATAAAAGCTTGTTTGTTAAAAAGTATTTTTTAATTTTAATTTATTGTAGTTTTAAGAACCTATACAATTTATTTTGATTTATGCATTATTTTGTGACGAAATAAACGTATCTTTTTCTCTATATATTTAAGTACAGGATTTTATCGCGTACTTTTAGCGAACACGTTACAGTCCCGCGACCATGAATGCTGTAACGCTATATAGTCCTGTACTTATTTAAAACTAATTAACAGACAAAGCTTGCTTGTAAACATTCCTAAGAATCATGTTATATTTTGTGGGCTGCTATGCTACAGGGTTGCTAAATGAACATGTTGATACTCAGTTTCCAACTGTAGTCAAGCGATATGACGTACTTGTAGATTAAGACATTGTACAATCAAGTGTTTCAGTAGTGACTCTGTTTGTAGTGTCTAATGTAAACTGGAGCCTACCCTTAAATGCAAAATGCGAATCGAAATCGCAATCAAGCCAAACTAACTCTTTGGGCATTATGTAAGGATTGCCATTCTGACGATAATATCGTAATCGCTTTCAAGACTAGGCGCCGTGAATTTTGTATCTTATACCGTCAATTTCGTATAAAATAGTAATAGATATCTATTACTATTTTGTACGAAACGGCGCCTACTCTAGAAAGCGATTACGAAACCACTATTAAACCCACTAGCTAAACCGGTATTATTTTTAAAATAGAAAGTATTATCTTAAAAATAGTTTGCTTTCCTGCTTAATTTATGAAATTTCCATAGACGTGAAATAGTAGTGATAATTTTATGTAACAGTAACGCGGGTCACTTAAGCCATTTTTTTGCAAAGTTTTTACTAAAAGATTTATAACTTTTTTTGTAGTTGAGTTTATGTAAGGAGAGGCCTTGGATCTCGAAACACAGCCTAGGCTAGTTCAAGATCCTAAGGAATCAACAATACAATTGTAATATTATGTGTCAAATAAATAAATGATTATGATGATTATTAGTATATTGGGTTGTTATTAGTAGCTCAGACGTACACCAAACAAGATTACATGCGCATTTAGAAAGAGAAACTTGAGCAAATATTTTATTTTTTATTTTTGGCCAGTGTTGTTCTTAGAGGAGGGTGACTTTGTCCCACGACACTGTAAACAAACGGCCGTAGTGCCATCTATGAGTCAGCGTTGTAACTACGATGATAACTCAAACATAGACGTGGCGGGATTCAAATCTTTTTCCCGGTTTGGGCTAAAGTCAACTCCCAGGGCTAAAGCCGCGTTTACGGTACTTTTTTTGATCATACAAAAGGACATGATGCACTACATAATTTTGTTTATTGCTATATAATTATCATATTTAAGTGATTAGTTGAAATGTATTAAATAAGTGCTATTATATTTTGTTATGTTTTCATGTTGTTAAATTATTTTTAAAGTTAGTTTTATACCTTTAGGAGTTAAGAGGATAGTTTTATTTTAATCGCTTGTTATTTCATGATGAATTAATATATTTTGTTATATTTTACTCGTGTATTAAGATAAAAAATGTTTTTTTCTGGGCTTGTGTTTTTTGGTAATTAGATTATTTTCTCATAGTTAATTTTATAGCGTGAACATTTCTGAAATTCTGACAAAAACTTTCAACTCGATGACGGTCTAAATCAAGAAGCATAATTTATTATGAACAATTTATATTTTTTTGTATCTCCTTAATCATGCCAAATAGAATAAATTTTCTATTTAATTATTTTCTAATTCATAAATCTCTGATTATATTTTATTTATTATTTGCTACTTTGCAACGTTGTTTTTTATCATAACTGCGTATTGTATTAGATTTGTTTTAATAATGAATACACTTTTGATAACGCATTTCCCATTTTATCTAGAGTAGGTAAGCTATATTCTAAATCAAATACTACCTTGTTAGATGTGCCCTACAATATAATACAAAATACTAATTTAATACTTTATTGCATAATTAAAAAAAATACTTAATACTGATTTAATACTTTATTGATCAATTAAGATGGGCTTAATGCTCAAGCATTCTCTACCAGCCAAACTTGTAGTATAGAGGGTGGTTGGCACCTTTATTGCACACCTTAAAATTACAGATAACAAGTACATTTTAGTAAGAATCCGCCAACGGATACCTCCGGAAGATGGGCAGCAGCGTCTTTCCGTGCATCAACATCCCGTATTGCGCTCACCAAGCCACCTACCAAGCGTGGTGAGTATGGCAAGAACGCCCTTATGGTCTTGGAGATCCATGAGGGAGGCCTGTGTCCAGCTGTGGGCGTGGACTGCAGATCCATGGCTGAGATGATGAGGAAGTACATCTTATTGGATAGCTCAGTAAGTTCAATTATCCATCAAACTTATCGAGCATAGTATTGGACTAGCAGAATAGCTGCTTAATTTTTATTATGAAAATAAAATAACCAAAAAAAAAAAACTGAATGGTGCACGGTAATAGATGGAATAAGGTTTTGGAAAAAGGGTTGAGAATTTTGGAGGGTAAGGATTTGATGGAAAATGTACTAATTTGTCTTGTTATTTTAAACGGGTTTTCAACGAATATTTAACGTGAGTAGAAAACCCGTTTAACATAACAATGAATAGTGTAACTCACAAGCATTTGAAAGTGAAAAAAAATTGTCTTGTATTGACGAAAGCGTATTTTGAAAACTAATAGATTTCCGTAGGATTCATCTTCGATGTTTCTACCTTCAACTGTCTGTGTCAAGTTACTATCTCGATGTTATTAGATGAATCGGTGTTTTAAACAATATTCAAATACAATGTGGAGTGGAATAGGATACTTGTTTCATTTCATACCAATAATAGGTACCTGCCGTGAGGTGCCGGCAGTAGAATGTTACCCCTCCTCTCATGCCCGTGGATGCAGTAAGAGCCTGCTAAGGGATTCCTCCGAAAAATGGGCAGCAGCGTCTTCCTATATATCAACATCCAGAACTGCGCTCGCCAACCCGCCTGCCAAGCATGGTGAGTATAGCAACTACCCCTCATGAAGATCCATGAGGGAGGCCTGTGTTGAGTAGTGGACGTTTAACGGCTTAAATGATGATGATGACGTCTACCTACCACCAAAGCAGTCTCGGGTGATTCTAGAAGAATAGGCTAATTTACTAAATTTTAATACTTAGTCAGCCGTAGATTAACAAAATCTATTCTACACGTATTTTTTATTTTTAACGTAACCCAAAAATAACCGCAGTACTATCGAAATGTCGCGTTAAGGTCCAACTAGTCGCGGAGGCAAAGTCGTCAGTGAGCGCGGCCTAAATGTATGCTATCTCACTCCACAAACAGTGGAGTAGTTACCCTTCCACGTTTGTATGGAAAGATGAGCGAGACTCGTCCATCCTTAAGTCCCACGCTCGCTGGTACGCGCCGACGTACAGGATGATGTCGCGAGCCACCACTCCAAAACCTCGACTCGCTTTATCTAAGTATTGTTTCATTAATTTGAAAAAGCAAAAAAAATCGTGTCTTACACATAGGTAGATGTAGTACTAACTAAAAACTAAAACAACCATTAAAATATCGGTAAATCGGACAGTGTTTATTTATTTTATGGATCACACAACATAATGTGCCTACACCAGATAAAACTTAAGTACACAAGTGTTAATTCATTAAAGTAAAATAAATCTTAGAATAGTCAATTTACAAATGACAAACAAAACACAAATGACAAACAAAACACATTTAAATTAAATAAAGCACATAAGTTAATTCGTTCGCTTCAGAAACTATTTTTTCCAAGTGAGGAAAAGAAATAGGGCGAAGGGTGCCGGCAGTAGAATGTTACCCCTCCTCTCCTACCCGTGGATGCAGTTAGAGCCTGCTAAGGGACACCTCCGGAAGATGGGCAGCAGCGTCTTTCCGTGTATCAACATCCCGTACTGCGCTCGCCAACCCGCCTGCCAAGCGTGGTGAGTAGCAACTACCCCTCATGGAGATCCATGAGGGAGGCCTGTGTTCAGCAGTGGACGTTTTACGGCTGAAATGATGATGATGAGGAAAAGAAGCGAAAAAGAAACCTCAGTTTTTACACAGGTAAAATTTTCGTCTTTATTAGATATGCTTAATGTCTTACAGGACCAACGCCAAAATGTGCCCAAGATCTTATTCTCAAAGTCACTCGCAACAAAATATCTCGACATTCTCGAGATTACGGTAACAACCACGAAACTTCTACCTTCAACCGTCTAATTAACCCTGATGGGCAAACTTTTATCTATATCGCGTCAAGCGGTGATTAGCGCGAAGCGGAGATTGAATATCGATACTATCTTAATACCTACCTCGTGTTTCGATATTGAGAACTTTGAGGAACAGCGTTTAGCGGAATTTGTAATTATTTGCTTACCCCGTTTTATTCTGATTGTTGTAGCGTAAATCTCTTAACACAAAGCAAGTAGCGAAAATTTTGATCGCGAAAGTTTAAAAAAGACAAAAATCAACAAACTTTACGAAAATGGCGGAATTTACCTCATACGGACGTAGTTAAGCAGAAAGGACTCAACCCACACTTTGGTCAAAAATGAGTTATTTATACCAAAGAGGTCCTAAAGGTTGGTTCTTTCACCCAGCAAAAAAGATCCGTGATAGGATAAGCATAAGTTAGTTTTTTGAATGATGCGAGCCAACCCACATAAGGGTGGGTATAATTTTTTTATCAACTGTAATAACCCAGGCTTCTTGAATCGTTTTAGAGAAATCCAATTTCAAAGAAGCAAGTCTAAATTGAATATAACAGGATTGGCTCAAGCCACATAAATCGTTTCAGTTAAATTTACCTTCATTAGAACGAGTCTATCTTTCATTCAGCTAAAACGACTCAAACTGCGTGGGTCAAATCTGCTAAATAGATTTATTAAGAAACAAGCTTGTCTTATGTTTAACGAAAACGACTCAAATCGCGTGGGTCATATCTGCTAAAAAGATTTATTAAGAAACAAGCTTGTTTTACGTTTAACGAAAACGACTCGAACTGTGTGGGTTTTTACTGATAAATTGATTGACAAGGAAACTATCAAATTTTGCACTCATCCTAAATGACCTAAACCACAGGTTACAGAAACCCTCAACTACGTTAATAACACACACCAATTAAGTTAATTATCCGATTCAACAAAAATGATGTTTGAGATTCAATAATTTTTATAGAAAATGAAAAATGCAATCAAAATTTTCTTTGTACCAGACGGGACTTAAACCCGTAACGTTCAGACGAATACCTTTAACGCAGGCTGCCTTTACCGTTCGGCCACGGAACAATTGACCGTTGGGTCGAAAATCTTGACTGCCTTTATCGGCTTCGAGTTCGAAGTTCGGGTTCAAGTCCCGTCGGAGACAAAATTTTGATTGCATTTTTCATTTTCTATAAATGATACCTTAGTGTGGGTTTACACTTTAAATACAATAGTTTTTAATTTACAATATAAAACAAAAAAGTGAAATAATTACTGCAATTTAATGAACCACAGGACGAGCCAGATGACGTAACTGAAGAGGGAAGATGGCAGCATAACGTCAAGTAAAGCAGAAGTGTTAAGGGAAGTCGAAATGTTCTATGGACGGCTCTACGATTCGGTCACTAAACCTGTTTGCAGTGCGGCCAACGACCCAAGAGCTAAACTGACCCGAAATTAAACCGAGGATATCCCGGACATCAGCCTGTACGAGATCAGGATAGCCTTGAAACAGCTTAAGAACGACAAAGCGGATGGATCACCGGTACTTAAAAGTCCTTCAGAAGCTATTTAATTCCGCCTTGCTTCAAGCAGGGCGGAACCTTCAAGATACGACGCCAGAAGCATGGAACGAGGGCGTCGTGGTGCTGTTCTTCAAGAAAGGTGACATCACCTTACTTTTGAATTACAGACCCATCTCGCTGTTGAGCCATGTTTATAAGCGATTTTCAAGGGTCATCGCGAACCGTCTCGGACACAGGTTTGATGATTTCCAGCCTCCCGAACAAGCCGGGTTTCGAAAAGGCTACAGTACCATAGACCATATTCATATGCTGCGGCAAGTGATACAGAAGACTGAAGAGTATAACTTGCCGCTATGTCTCGCGTTTGTGGACTATGAAAAAGCCTTCGATTCGATCGAAACATGGGCGGTGCTTGACTCTCTCTAACGATGCCGAATTGACTATCGGTGCATCGAAGTGTTAAAGTGTTTGTATACAAACGCCACTATGTCAGTCCGAGTACGAGAACAGAGCTCAAAGGCGATTCCCTTAAAAAGAGGCGTAAGACAGGGAGACGTAATCTCTCCGAAACTGTTTACGACCGCTTTGGAAGATGCCTTCAAGCTCCTGGAATGGAAAGGGCATCAATATTAACGGCGAATACATCACTCACTTTTGATTTTCTACCATTGAAGTATTATTACTAGCGTATAGAATTGACACCCGCGAACAACATGTTTGCGCCATGAGTTGTTGCCGGCCGGCAACAACTCATTTAGTCGTTCGTCGACGCCCATCGCGACCGCATGCGAATAAACCCAAATTAAAAATGCCGTCTTGCGTGTTAAAAACGTGTAATTAATCAATCAACTGCGAAGAAAAAAGATAGTGGCGTGACTTATCATCGGAAAGTAAACAGAATATCAACTAAAACCAACTAAAATTAATTTTTGTACATTATTTTCTATTGTACTGACATTTTGTTTGAAAATCATAGATTATGAAAAGTGATTCGTACAGATGGGATGTGTAGGTACCTACTAAGGGTTGGCGACAAAGGTTTAACTGATTATTTTTAACTCATATTACTCGCCCTATGCCGTCTGTCTGAACAGTAACAGTAGGTACTCTAGGTACCTACTGTAGGTATCTTTTGCAATCGTCATTACTTATAAACTGAAGCTGTATTATACCTATATTGTTGTCTGAACAAATTCTTAATGTAATAGATTGACGACCTCTGTGGCGTGGTGGGCGAAGGTTCGCCTGCGATGCAGGAGGTGGGTTCGATTCCCGCCTTGGGACAAATGTTTAGTGATCGCTGCAGATATTGTTCTGGGTGTTCAGGTCATTTTCTACGTATAATAATAAATAAATAGGTATTTATGTATTGTATTTATTATATCAGTTATCTAGTAGCCATAACAAGAGCTCTGCTTAGTTTTGGGCTAGATAATCTTCATCATTTCAGCCAAAAAACGTCCACTAATGAACAAAGGCCTCCCTCATGGGTCTCCATGAGGGGTAGTTGCCATACTCACCACGCTTGGCAGGCGGGTTGGCGAGCGCAGTACGGGATGTTGGTATATGGAAAGACGCTGCTGCCCATCTTTCGGAGGTATCCCTTAGCAGGCTCTTACTGCATCCACGGGCATGAGAGGAGGGGCAGAGTGAAATAAAGTGTGGGGTCTAGTAAGTGTAAGTACCTACCTACCTATGTATGTACGTACTTGTTGGATAAAATACCAATTTATTTAAAAAAAAATGACTTTAAACGCTTAACGATTCGTTTTAATTTAATGTACTTAAATATTTTTACGTTTTGAAATATAATATTCATAGGTACCTACTGCATTAACATTACTGCATTAATAGCTGTCTGAAGTGTCCCTTCTGCGGTGAAAAAAATCTATTAGAGCGACATGTTGTTACACTATGTTGAACGAAACGTGTAAGCGCCACGAAATTCACGGCGCTTTACGACGTTTTGGTCGCGAGAAAACTATTCTCTATTAGCGATCTAGCGCTGCATGTATTGATGGTATGGATAGACGACATTCTAATCGTGTAGCGCTGCAGCGAATACTTGTGTGCGGGGGCGAGCGCGCCCCGCGCAGGCACCCCCGCTGTCATCAAGTTGCGACACGTTTTTTGTTTGGTATAGCTACTCTAACTATTTACAACTCACTGTTTTCTACGATATTGTGGTCATGGCAGTCGATGGAAGAGCTCAGCACAAAGCTCGTAGGCCTCAATCGAGTCTCCCAACATGTAGGCCTTAAAATGAACATGGTCAAGACGAAAATCATGTCAAATGTCCATGTCGTGCCTGCCCCAGTTATGGTTGAGAACTCTGCTTTTGAAGTTGTCGACGCGTACGTATACCTAGGACAAACAGTCCAATTAGGTAGGTCCAACTTCGAGAAAGAGGTCAATCGTCGAATCCAACTCGGATGGGCAGCGTTTGGGAAACTTCGCAACGTCTTTTCGTCCAACATACCTCAGTGCCTTAAGACGAAAGTCTACAATCAGTGTGTGTTACCAGTAATGACATGGAACCGAGACTTGGTCCTTCACTATTGGCCTTATGAATACGAAAGCGAGCTATGGAGAGGGCTATGCTCGGGGTTTCTCTACGGGATCGAATCAGAAATGAGGAGATATGTACATACGTAGAAGAACTCGGGTCACCGACATAGCCAAACGGATTAGCACGTTGAAGTGGCAATAGGCAGGCCATATAGCGCGCAGAACAGATGGGCGATGGGGCCGCAAAGTTCTCGTATGGAGGCCACGGATCGGCAAGCGCAGCGTAGGCCGTCCAACTACAAGATGGGCAGACGACTTGGTGAGAACTGCTGGTCGGCGGTGGATGCAGACGGCTTCCAACTGCAGTACTTGGAGATCAATGAGGGAAGCCTCTGTCCAGCAGTGGACGTAAAAAAGTAAACTGGCTCAAAACCAAAGAAATTTGGATTAAGAAAAGTTCAAAACATTCCATCTTTACGAAAATAGATGGGGTGGAGAGAGCTCAGCATTGAAAAAAAAGTTATATAGGTACATATGTGAAGATGACTTCGTTTGTCTTATGCCTAGTGGCAAAGAAATTGCGCAGGCCAAATTAGATGACCTTAAATCTATGTTTCATCTAATTCCAAAAGACTGTCTGGGCTTTTACAAGACATTAAAAGGCAATACTATTATGGAGGACATGGATGGATTTGGAGCAGAACCAGATTTTATGGTGGAGCTGGATGAGAATGACGGGGAAGACTGTTGAAATGATTATAATATTTTCAAATAAATACATATTTTGCATAAAAACTATTGATTTTTATTTATATATGACTATATTTGGATCTATTTGTAACATAAATCCTTTTTGAGAAATTCAAAGAAACACTCCGTAATGTTAAAACCAATTTAGCAAAAACGACTCAGACCCATATTTTTATTAATAACTCAAAAAATACGTTAATCTATGAAACAAAACTAAGAACATATAAAAGTTAGTATTTTTGTGCATAATATGAGACAATAATTTTGTATTACTGCGAGTACGAATCATGTTAAAAACAACATCTTAACCTCGACAACTTTAAACCTCGATATCTCAAAAGTTACTTTTTGAGGGTTGAGTCCTTTCTGCTTAACTACGTCCACATAAGGTAGCCTCCGAGGTAACTCGTAAGAAAATTTTAAAACACGTGTTTTAAAACAAATTAAAAACTAAATTTCTGCTGGGATAAAAGTGCTTTTACCTCGTGTGTTCATAAGTTTTGAGACGAACTTATTTAATTAATTTAAAAAGAAAGTAATTCATGCAACCTTTTTTAAACTTTTAAAATTTAAATTTCGAATGTTTTGAATCAGAAAAAATATACATTTGAATATTTGTTTCATTCTCCGTGAAAATGGCGCCAACAAAAGATTTGCGTGCGACTGTAATTTGAATTATTCCGATCTGTCACCTTGCTTTGTCCCCATGGGGTGACAGAACGGACAAAAAAGTTTGATCTGTCCCCCTGTTACCGATGAGGGGACAGTTCGAACTTTATTCACCTCCTTAATGTTTTATCTGTCCCCAAATCGGTATTAGGGGGACAGATCAAACTTTTTAATTTCTGTTTGTCCTCACTGTTTCAAGCAGGAAAAAAACCAATGCAAGTTTTTAGTGAAATCCAAAGTTTGGGATGTAGTCGGAACTTTGTGTATTATACCATAAAGAGGTACAAGGAGACCGGCTCTTTAGAAGACCGTGGAAGATGTGGCCGCCCGCGGTCTGTAAGGACACCCGCCAACATCAAAGTAATCAGAGAGCGAATTCGTCGCAACCCTTGCCGGACTCAAAAGAAATTAGCTCTGCAGACCAACATTTCGCGAATATCGGTGAACAGGATACTTAAATATGATCTTAAACTAAAGGCCTACAGTCGATGGAAAGTGCATTATTTAAACGAGCGTCTTCGTAAATTGCGGCTGGAACGATGTCGTAACCTATTGAAGAGACACGATCCAAAAAATATCCTGTTTACCGATGAAAAGATCTTCACGGTGGAAGAAAAGTTTAACCGGCAGAACAATAAGGTTTACGCCAGAAGTTAAAAGGACATCCAGCCATCTGTACGCAATGTCCAGCGCACTCATCATCCAGCAAGTGTGATGGTTTGGTGGGGTGTTTCCTACGAGGGGGTCACTTCGCTTCATTTTTGCCAGCAAGGCGACAAGGTGAGGGCACAAAATTACCAAACCGACATATTGGAAGCGGTGGTTAAACCATTAAATGATACGCTATTCGCTGGAAAATACTGGGTTTTCCAACAGGACTCTGCTCCCTCCCATAAAGCTAAGACTACCCAACGTTGGCTGGAGGCCAATTTGCCAGGCTTCATTCGGAGCGAAGATTGGCCCTCGTCAAGCCCTGACTTGAATCCTTTGGATTATTCTTTATGGACGGAATTGGAGCTGAGGGCATGCAGAAAGTCTCACCCAAACCTGGATTCTCTCAAGCGAGCCCTTATTAAAGAATCGAAACGGATTCCCATTGAAAAGATTCGTGCCGCCATAGATGAATGGCGCACGCGTTTGAAGGCCTGTATTGAATGCAAAGGCGGCCATTTTGAATGATTTATTTTTAAATAGGTACAGATCTAGATGTCAGTAGTTTTAATTTTAATATCCAATAAATTAATACTCAACTTAGCTCCAAAAATATTTTAGTTTTACTGTGTCTCAAGACTTATGAACACACGAGGTAGATAGCCCTTAGTTTCCCCTTTCGAATCATACCTGATTTATTATTAAATTCGTGCGACCGTATGTATTCTAATATATTTATATAATTGAGCTACCAACGCACGTGGGCAACACAAAATCATACAAAAACAAAAATAGCTTGGGCTAGTATTCCCCCAGACAGCTACATCTATATAGAAAAATGCAGACCATACTGTTATTCCGGGCGCAGACAAATTCAATACTTACATCTAAAATGATTGAAATCGGTCCAGACTTTCTCGAGCTTTAAGTGGTGTGACTAAGCCGACTTTGTTTTATATTATATATCAATATCTACGTGTTTAAAATTCAAGTAGGTATCAAAACATTTAAGACAGCATCTTACCTTTTTTGTCGCTTATGCGATTATGACGCCCATTGGAGTGATACCTTACTAGCTCTTACATACCTCCCTACCTTGTACCAGCAAGTTATCTCGGCGGAACACTAAGTAACCAGTAAATATGGCTTAATTCATTACCGCGATGCCGCGTGTTAGCTATTAACTGGCGCTAACTTTACAAGATGTGTACGTTGATGTACGTGTGGTGGCACTGGAAGGGACTCTTTGGGTTGGTAGAGAAACAAGTTTTAGCTGCCTTTATTTTTAAACCTATTCAAAAAAGTAGGTTCTCAAGTCGTCTGTATTTTCTTTATTTAAAAACTGTCGCTTACCGATTTGGATTAGGTACTCTTTTTGTGTTCGAATAGATAGACTTCCATATTGGTCGCATTTTTATCAAACTCGGCTCTGATTATTGTATTCATGAAGAATCGAGAGAACACCTCAGATATTGTATGCATAACCTACGTATAGCGTTTTTGGTATTTTCAGAAAGAAGTTTTTTTACATCTAGAAAGTTGGCTTAGTGAACTGAAACTGATGAAGAAGACCACAGATCGGCATCGCAACTCTTCAATGTTAAAAAAACACGAGTGGCGATTAAATCGCATAAAAAAAATTAATAATATGGTACCTATCTATATTTTTTTTGTCTTTTGAAAAAAAAATAGAATAATAAATTAAAGGCTGCTTTAACATGACATACATTCTTTGAGATTAGTACTATTTATTTCATTATTTTCTTCCAATGAGTGTAATTTATTATTTTCGACTGTATTATGAAGAAATTATTTGGATTTCATATTATATTTTAATTATTTGATATTTATCTACTTCTGTTCACACATGGTCTTATATTTAATTACCTATTGCGATTGGTTTTGTCATTTAATTGAAGTTAATAAATGAATACAAATGGAACCTTAAGCATTTTAGAAAAAGAGCTACGCTTATTTGGCTCCAAATACCTACCTACTTTCAGGAACTTTTTGTGTGGGAAAATATGGCTCGCGAATGATATCCCGAATTGACTGGAGTGTTCTTCCTGCTGTATTATTCGATGGCACTCACATAATGCAGAGCAAATCGGTGAAAAATTTAGGCGTCCTCATTGATAGAAATCTATCATGGGGACCTCAACTTACTGAAATCAGCCGAAAAGCTTTTGCAACTGTAGGATCCTTGCGGAGACTTAGAAACTTCCTTCCTACTGCCACTAAGGTTTCACTTGCTCAATCACTTCTTCTTCCTATCCTAGATTATGCCGATGCATCCTTTCTTGATCTGACGGAGCAACAATTGGACAAGCTTGAGCGCCTGCAAAACCTCGGAATACGGTTCATATTTGGCTTACGCAAGTATGACCATGTTTCGGAGTTTCGCAGGAGGCTAAAGTGGCTACCAATACGGCTTCGTCGGAATTCCCATTTCTTATTCTTACTCTACAATATTCTATTTACTCCTTCTACTCCTTCTTATCTCAAGGAACGCTTCATGTTTCTACACCTTTCCCATACTCGATCTCTTCGGTCTTCTGACACTTTACAGCTAATGACACCTGCACACAACTCGTCGTACTACCATAAATCCTTTACTGTCCAGGCTGTAAACTTGTGGAACGCATTGCCAGTATCCATCAGGCGTGCTCCATCCCTTCAAGTTTTCAAATCTATGGTTAAGGAACACTATTTGTCCTGTTGAAATAAGCTGCTTGAAAAATTGCATTGTCAAAATACATAATTTGTATATTTATTTATTTGTATATAAGTATTTATTTACAACATGCTTTATATATATGTATATATATATATATTTATATAGTATATATATTATATATATAAACATTATTATATATTATGTATATTCTATATGGTATATTTTTTTTTTTATATTTACTTTTCTTTTAATCTCACACCATTTTACCCCATCTCATTACCACAATCCAATCCATCGAAAGGTTGTCTGGTAGAGATCGCTCTTTAGCGATAAGACCGCCGATTGTCACTTTATATTTAGTGTTTCTCATTTTTTTGTTAATTTGTTTAGTTTAAGGTGTGCAATAAAGCATTTTCTATCTATCTATCTATCTATGAATTAGTATAAAATCTAAATAGATCACTACGTTAATACAAGAAAGTATGTCGCCATTTTCTTCGGGGTATTCATGAATAATTATATTTATTTTCTTCCCCGTCCGCGCCAAATGCCCTGTCACACCAGCGACATCTTCCAGTTTCGCACTAAAAAGGTTCCATGTCATGCGATATTGCAAACATTGCAGATATTGCACATTCTGTCTCTTCCTGTACTCACTAGATCCTTGTACCGCGAGTACGCGCGCCTCGCAAGAATCACCGCTCAATCTGAATTATTGTGCAACTTGTGAACTAATCTTAATCAACTGCTCGCAAAGTTTTTCAATAAACCACGCTTATCTGTGCCGTAATAAATATGCGGGTAATTATTTGCGATATCTGCATACATAGGCACTTACATATATCCTACCTACAGTTTGTACAGTTTGTAGGTAAGTATATGGGTAGGTCTGTGGGCTATTTACGTGGAAAACTTAGGAAAAATGGGGAGAACAATTATATTATTAACGGGAAATTTATTTTTCTCAGTCCTCGGACTGGTGTAAACTGCATTACTGGTTACAAAAACCAAGTAAATAAGGCGTGTATTTGGGTATTTTCATTTATTGGTGTGGATGATGGATCTATCTCCATGAATTTTCTTACTATTCTACACGTATTGAGAATGGCTGATTAGTAAAGTTGTATATAAGAATTCGTTGAATCCTAATATCTCTATCATCATCATCATTTCAGCCGTAAAAAGTCCACTACTGAACAGGCCTCCCTCATGGATCTCATTCATTTCATTCATTCTTCATGAGGGGTAGTTGTCATACTCACCACGCTTGGCAGGCGGGTTGGCGAGCGCAGTACGGGATGTTGATACACGGAAAGACGCTGCTGCCCATCTTCCGGAGGTATTCCTTAGCAGGCTCTTCTGCATCCACGGGCATGAGAGGAGGGGTAACATTCTACTGCCGGCACCCCGCAGCAAATATCCCTATAATAATAATAATAATAATAATAGTACTCCTGGACTCGGCACGTATAGTAAGGAGATTCCTCTCCCTGCAGCCCTAGTCATCGACCGCTTGAGCCTTGCTTCGCGGCCGGTGATTCACCGTTTTGATATATTTTTTACTGTAGAGTATTTGTTTTTGTATTTCTTTATAGTAAAAAATGTATTTTTATGAGTTTACAAATAAATGATGTGGAATAATAATAATAATAAAGCCTATTTATTTCCTTAATAAGTAAGTAGTTACATGAAATATGTTTAATTCACAGCATGTTGTTATAGCATGCACTTTAAATATATACTTAATCTATATTATATAAACAATTTAGTTTTAATTAATGTTTATTAAGGACCTCTTCATAGAGTAAGGGCCTCCTCCATTTTCCTCCACGTAGTTCTATCCTTTGCTTTTTCAAACCAGTTTTCTCCTGCTGCTTTTAAAATTTCGTCGAGCCATCTCTCCGCCGGTCTGCCTCCGGTTCTCTTTCCTGTGGTCCCTTCCATGAAGTTATTGTTTTGGCCACCTGTCATCACTCATTCGTGCAACATGGCCGGCCCACTTCCAGTTTAACTTTCTGCTGTGCTCCAGAGCATCAATCAGTTTGGCTGTTTTTCTTATGCATGTACTGTTTCTTTTATGTTTCAATTTCAGATTAAGAATGCTCCGTTCCATGGCCCTTTGTGTTGTTATTATTTTGTCTCTGGTTTTTTTGTTGAAAATCCATGTTTGTGACGCGTAGGTAATCGAGGGTAAGATGCAAGAGTCTAGTATCAATTTCTTTGCTTTGATTGAAGTATTGGACTTCAGGATTTCTTTGAAACACCAAAATTTGTTCCAAGCCATATTTACGCGTCTCATTAATTCATCATAGTGTCTACTTTTTTAAAATGATACTTGTTTGCCCAGATATGTGTACTCATGGACATAGTCAAGTAAGACACGGTTAACGTGAATTGGTAATTCGTTACTATTTGTCATAATTTTAGTTTTTATTGTATTTAGCTCTAGACCAATTTCGTTGCTGGCATAATTCATTTAATTTAACATTGACGCTAGTTGTGTTGAGTTTTCTGCAAATAGTATGATGTCATCGGCGAATCTTAAATTACTCAGATATTGACCTTTGATATTAATACCCTTGTTTCTCCATTTTAATGTCCGCATTATATTTTGTAGGACGGTAATAAAAAGTCTAGGAGATAAGGGGTCACCTTGACGTACGCCTCTACCGACCTGAAATTCAGTTCCGGCTCTATCCAGTGTTACTCTACTTGTGCTTTTCCTATATATGTCCTGTATGAGCTCTATTGTCTCTGATGGAACATTACAGTCTTTTAAAGCTTTCCAGATGCTGATATGGGATATAGAGTCAAATGCCTTGGCGTAGTCGATGAACGCTAGGTAGAGCGGACGTTTCATTTCTTCGTATTTCTCCATAATCAACTAAATATCCCTATACTGCGATGTAAATGATTTGGTATCCCTCCTGTGGAAGAGAGCACTATAGGTACAATATAATACTTTATCTTGTCTCCATATTCTGATTATTTCGTCTTTCAGGTCTACGTAGGTATTTTGTAATATTATCTGTTATTATTTTCTGTATGTTGTGTGTTGGGCACTGCAATGGCAATGAGGAAGGTGATCTTATTTATTTTGTCTGTCAAAACTATGTCTAGTCTGTTAAAGTGTATGGTGCGGTCTGTGAGTATAGCGCGATCATAGTAAAGTTTGTGTCTTGTGTTTTCTAATATTAATATGGTATTTGGTGTGTATGAATATGAGGGGGTTGTATGAGATTGTGTTTGTGTGCTAAGCTTTGATTAATTATGTTTGCTATTTGATTGTGTCTGTGTGTGTAGGTAATCTGTGTCAGTGTTACGCATGCTCCTGTTATGGGTTGTATGGTTTCAAGTTGAGCGGGACATCTGCGGCATTTGTCGTCTGAAGCTAAAGGATCATTAATAATATATTTCCTCACACACGCCATTAAAAAAAGAAGATGATATATTTCCTATAGGTTTTAGTGTTTATTATCTGTATCATCATCATTCCAGCCGTAAAACTTCCACTACTGAACACAGGCCTCCCTCATGGATCTCCATGAGGGGTAGTTGCCATACTCACCACGCTTGGCAGGCGGGTTGGCGAGCGCAGTTTGCGATGTTGATATACGGAAAGACTCTGCTGCCCATCTTCCGAAAGTATCCTTAAGCAGGGTCTTACTGCATCCACGGGCATAAGAGGAGGGGTAACATTCTAATGCCGGCACCCCACGGTCTTGAATAGCTATTATAAATCCTTTAGTCTCTGAGAATAGGCTACTTATTTTTAACCATTTATTTGAGACCTCACTATCAATATGTGTTTGTTCTATGTCATGAAGATGACGTCCATGCAGCACTTTTTTCTTCCAACTTTATATCCTCCGTAGTTGTGAGTTGGTAGTAATAAGGTTTTCTGCCTGCATTGCTTCAGTTAGGTTGAGTGGTGTTAAGTTCATATCGTTGACAACTATTGTTTTATGTTGGTTACTAGTTTGGGATTTTGTTAGGAAGAATGTGTGTATAGCTTACACACATTTTTAGTTGTACTTGTTTTAGTCAGAAATGATGAATAACTATCATACCTCTACTTCCACTTTGTCGTTTGATAGTAAGCCTTTCTACAGCAGATTTAGGGTGTGATTATGTTTTGTTAGTGTGGTACGCACCAGTTCGTACGTAGTTCGTTCAATGCTCATAATATCTGTTTTAGTCCATTTTATAATACCGAACGAATATGTTAGAATAGGAATTGCATACGTATTTATAGCTTTGATAAGGTTTTTACCAGAAAGTTGGGTTTTACAGATTTTAGTTAGTCGATTTTTATATTCAATAGTTAGAGTTTGTTTAGTTGCAGTATGATCTAGTCCCTTTAATTGTTTATATCCTAGGTACTTATATAAATTATTTGCCTCCATTGCTGTGATAGTGTCGGTAGTATCTATTGTGTAATTCCCTGGTTGGATTTTCCCTTTAATTATGTGCAGTGTTTTACATTTATCTACACCAAATTCCATATTTATATCTCTACCAAATTTTGTTGATATGTCTATTAGTTTTTTCATATCTTTATCGGTTTTTGAGTATAGTTTAATATCGTCTATATAAATAAGATGAGAAATCGTTGTATCAGTCGTAGTGTTTTTAAAAGTGTATCCTACCTTGCAGCTATTCAGTATTTGTGATAGATAACGGGTTTAAAGCTAAACAAAACCACATGGGACTTAATGAGTCTCCTTGGTAGGTACTTATATAACTTTCTTGATGGCAATTGTACAGGTAGTCACTATAGTATTGTGGTTATTCAGTTGGAGGGTGGTCTTCCAAAGAAGCATGATATTGCGCAGGCATGTTAATAATAAAAGATTTATTTTATATAAAAATTTCTAAGATTTGTAGCAGCCAGCTATGTGGAATACTATTAAAGGCTTTATTATAATCAATATATGTGCAGTGTAGGTTTACATTTTTTGAGGAAGCATGTTTGTGAATAGTTGAATCTATGATAAGTTGTTCTTTGCATCCCATATGACAGGCATCTTTTCTGTTTTTCTGATATGATTTGATTTGATTGTGCTCTATGTGTGTGTTGATCTTAGTAGTAATAACAGATATTAATATTTTGTATATGGTTGGTAGGCACGTGATCGCTCTGTATTGTAAAGGTTGTGTAGAATGGTTTGTTTTATTATTATTATTAGCCATCATAATCCCACTGCTGGGTAAAGGCCTCCCCCCATTCCCTCCAGACATCACGATCCCGAGCTTCTTCCGACCAGTTGGCCAGAATAGGAGCGCTATATATTATAAAATAAATTTAATTACAGATTAAAAAAAATATGTTTTTTCCTATGATTAAGTGAACATAAGTGACGTCCAAGATACAAGTTAGTTTTTTCGGCGTATCTAAGTATGTATATCCTGTATAAAAATGCTTAATGTTTTTATCTAATAAAAAAAATATGACGTGGGGCAGTAGAATATTACCCATGCCCCTGTCATGTGTCATGCCCCTGGATGCAGTAAGAGCCTGCTAAGGGATAGCTCCGGAAGATGGGCAGGAGCGTCTTTCCGTATAAACACCCCGTATCAAATGCGCTCGCAACCCGCGTTTATGGCTAAAATGATAATGATGAAAAAAATATAATTTTTGAAAGTAAAATATTTTTTGTGAATAAAATGTAAAGCCTTGTTATTTTTAAGTATCTAAGTGACATTAGATAACGCAGTAGACTGTAGTCTACCACTACTACTACATAAATGAGCCAAAAATATTGAAATTATAAATAAAATGTATGTTTAGTAACAAAATAAACTTTCTGAACGCAGCTTTAAATACTTAACAACAAAAATGTCGTCATCTTTATAAATAAAATGTAAAAAAAAATTAGGTTAAAATATTTTTTTTCTGTGACCTTTTTGTTTAAATAGTCTATATGCTATTCCGAGCCAAGACAAATGCATAGATTAAGTATGTAAGTCATTTTTTAAATTTTATTATATTTTATTTAGGTACGAAAATAAAATATCAAGCCCTAATCACCTCGTATTCACGCTAAATAATAATGAAATAAAAGCTTTTTGTCGACACCGGCGAGGGCGCTTTCTCTCTAAGAATATAATAACAAACCGGCCAAGTACAAGTATGCCGTACGAATTGGGGGAGTTCTGTGTCAGGTTTATATTTTTCAACAAAACCGAATTAAATTATAAATACCTTGTCTTGTTGCTGAAAATACCCAAACTGCTACATGTATGCCTATTAAATTTGAGTTTGATTTATTATGGATCCCATCATAAAACTTGGTGTTGAAACATCCATCCCAAATACAAGTTTTTTAGGCGGTTAACACACTGCCACGCACACGCTGCATGTTTCGTGTCGACGCACCTACGGCGTTCTTGCGGATGCAGAGACTGTGCGTGTTTTCTATACCAACGGAGATACTTACAAGCAACGTTAGAACACGCATTCACGCAACATGCAGCGTGGTGCGTGGCAGTGTGATAACCGCCTTAGGGCAAGTAACTGTGCCTTGAAACTTGAAAAGTGGCGCTCTCGCAGCGAGCGCGCGACGTGTGCGCGCTCGCTGCACAACGCGTCGTCAAAGAAACGTGGCAATGCCGTTACGAGTCGATGCGGAAACGCGGCGATTCCGTTACGAGTCGTTGCGGACACACTGTGATACCGTTATGAGACGCGACGATACGCTGGCGGAATAATCGCTCGTTCGTGGTAATCTCCACGACGATTAAAGCGCGGACTAGTCGCGATTCTCTCGCTCGTGGAGACGGCCCCTAAGGTGAATTTCAATTCCTTCATGGTAAGAATACCTACCCAACGCCTCGTTACTTTCAAAGACGCTGATTTTTGGCCAAAAGGTGTGTTTAGAAAGTTTATTGAACGGCTGAAACTAGACACCGCGCACACGTCATCACATGGCGACGTGTCTAATACGATGACCTGACTATATAAGTGTATTTAGGTGTTGTTGTATTCTTTATTATGTATCTATTTTATATATTAGTATTATGTATGTATATGTATCTACAACCTTGTAATGTATTTTAATATGTAAACGTAGTTTGATAGTCCTTCCTTACCTTGCTGTAACACAGTTATAACTAGCACGGGAGGTAAGATTTTGAGGATCGCGGTAAATATGTAATGTTGTAAAGGTTTTCATATATAAATAATTTGATTTTGATTAGATATACTAAAAACGGAATAAAATAAATATTTAAGGGCGGCTCCCATACAACAAACGTGATATTAACAAGTTGTCTTGCCGAATAATGGCACGGAACCCTTGATGCGCGAGTCCGACTCGCACTTGGCTGATTTTCATTTTAAACGAGAATTACTGTTTATGCGCTTACGAATTTTCGTTTCAAGCTAGCTTTTCGCGTTTGTATGCAGGTATACATATGTATTAGCCGTGGGGTGCCGGCAGTAGAATGTTACCCCTCCTCTCCTACCCGTGAATGCAGTAAGAGCCTGCTAAAGGACACCTCCGGAAGACGGGCAGCAGCGTCTTTCCGTATACAACATACATACAACAACGTCAACATCCCGTACTGCGCTCACCAATCCGCCTGCCAAGCGTGGTGAGTATGGCAACTACTCCTCATGGAGTTCCATGAGGGAGGCCTTAGTTCAGTAGTGGACGTTTTACGGCTGAAGTGATGATGATGATGATACATATGTATGTCAGTTTGTATCCCCTTAGTCCGCGTTTTTGACTTGTGGAGCACAAAAGATACTCTTTCAGTTTTTGGCATACCTACTACATACTATAACATCAAGAGGCGGTACCGGTCTGCACCCTTTACGCAGGGAACCCTAATAATAAAGTGGGTGCCAAGGTGGAATTAAGGCTCTTGTGTCCGGAGTTCGCGAAGAAAGCGTTTTTATTCGGCTTAAAGTAATTATTGTGTTTTTGTGAAAGAGTTTGTTAGTCGACCATTCAGGGGGAACGCGGACGCTTTGCGTGGAGAGGATGGAGTGAGGATGATCTTACAGAGTGCTTACTTTGAGGTAGGTGGTCCTGTGTGAAATGACTGGACATTTATTAAAATGCAACTTTAGAAGTTGATATATATATATATACGATTAATTATTATATTACATTATATCGTACCTATGTGTCATCTTGTATTATTTTTTAGTTATGTAAAGGTTCTATCTATTTAATTAATGTTTTAGTTACAAATAAACGTTTTTGATTTGATTTGATTAATTAAACAATATCATGAACCGTAAAAAAAAAGATTTTCTATTTATCGGCTAAATATTAAAAATTCGGTAAAATCACTCATTGTTCCAATGACCCAGGCCACATACAAAGAATTGTCAAAAATATAATTTTACTTTATAATTAAATCCCGCCAACGCTTCCTCGGTCGACCACGACACCGCGTTCCCTCATCAGGGACCCAAGGTGTTACACTCTGAGCCCATTTGTCTGCTGGCATTCGGCTCACGTGGCCCGCCCAGTCCCACTTCAGCGTTGCAGTCTTCTTACCGACATGAGCTTGTTACCTTTGACAGAGGATGGTGGGAGTCTGCAAAGGATCGGGATGGTTGGAAGACTTTAGGGGAGACCTTTGCCCAGCAGTGGGACAACATAGGTTAAATAAAAAAAAAAAATTAAATAGGTCCGTGAAATACGAACAACATTCATGCCACCATGGGTATCTTTGCCCGAAGATCATTTTATTAGCACATCTTTAAAGTGTACAAATATCTGAATACTATGGAAACATTTATTGAGTTGAAAATAGGTTATGTGTCTAGCAACAGTGTCTATCGGCTGTGTTGCTAACTTCGCTCAGTAGCTTTTTGAAACTCGTCAAATACGGTGCGTATTTTTGCGGGCTTTTGGTGCAAATTCAAAAGTGAATTGTGCGTGATGGTGGTAACACAGGTATGTTATACAAAAACGCTTTAAGAGTATTAAATGTTATCATCATTGCTGAACGTCTTTTAAAACTAAAGTTATAATGGTGGGTAAAGTTATCCAGTAATGTTGCGATCTATTATTGACAACATTACCCGCCATCAAAATAGGCTTAGGGTAGGCAGGCACTAACGAGACTTTAAAAATATTATTAAGTTTAAGGAATCATTCAAATCATAAGTATTACCAGAGATGGGAATAGCAGGACTATATTGGCTTAAACACTTCAAGAAAGTAAGCGACATGGGAATTCCTACCTAAAATTTAAAAGCTTGAATTCGGAACTTAAAAATATTTCTGGGATTTCATATGAGGGTATTATCCACATGCTACTTAATTTCCCTGAAGTTCCTCGAAGTTTAGGCTAATACTATGTAATGCCTATTCCGATCTCTGGTACTGAGAACATTTTAATTATTACTTCTAATATTCTGCTTTCCTATCCCCCTTCCACGTCTGTCGATCGTTCGCCACCGAAGACCAATCCATTTAAATAATAATATTGTTATTTGGTTTCTTTCAGAAAAATAAGCATAAATCTCGAAGCCGGCAAAGAAGTTCAAGACTAAAAATTGGAACCACGACGTATAAAAATTACACTGAACAAATGTTAAAACTTGCATGTGAATAATAGGTATCTGTTATATAGCAATTTCTTCAGCAGTACTGTTACTTAAATTACGTGGATGCTTATTTCCTCAAACTCTCCAAAAAATGTGATTCTCTTTATGATTATTATCCTTATAAACACATATTTAACGTATTTACGGGTATTTATCGCGTTATTTACCGGGTAGACACGTCAGCTTCCCGGGACCATGATAGGTACAATCCTGTCGAAGCGTTCGGTAATAATAAAGGTAAATAACACGATAAAACCCGGCTAAATATGTGTTTATAATGTGTCGTGATCGCGATTTCATTTAGCTCTTAACATGCAACACTTGATCTTAATTAGTATGTCATTTACATTGAGTACCTGCATAAACGTGTTGATTAAAAGTTTATTATAAAACTATGTAAAAATTAGCCTTTTCTTTGTTTACCTACAACATAGGTACTTTGCAGAAGAAGCATTGGTACGGGGTACCAGAAAAGGGGGTGAAGGTTTCCGAAAAATACCATTTTTTACCTTTGGAGACCTTTTGAGGTTACAATAACTCCGGTCCCTGTGATCCTAGTGTCACCAAAATCAATCAGTACCCTTATCTCATTAAGACAGTGCTAACAAAAAAGGTTTCATGTATATAAGTCAACGCGTTCGGTTGTAAACGTGTCATGCACAGAAAGACAGACGGACAGACAGCGCTATGCATAATAGGGGGCTTCGTCCCCTAAAAAAAAAGAAAAATACGTCAAGATCAGTTTACTGACATGTGCCAAACCTAGCACTTTTAAAAGGCGAAATGCGGATCGTATGAAAAAGAGAAAAAAGATCGGGGTAACTTTGCCCAGCCACTTCGGTAGGAAATCTTTCATGTTATCGTTTTAATTTCTAAAGTAATCGCCATTATTACCAAAATTTTTGAATGGGATTTTATGACATCTGTTTAAAGCCCTTATTCGCGTCAAAAATCAAAGTTGGTAATGTTGGCAAAAATATAACTTTGCCCGCCTTTAAAATAAATAATGAACAAAGTACGTTATTTAATATTGACAAATAATAAAATCTGATAAAATAATACATGCACATTATCTTATAATTGAAGATGCTAAAAGAAAATACTTAGGTTGCAACAGAAAAAATACATAAAAATCTAAATTATTTGAAAAAAGTTGGCAAAGTTGGCATGTTCCACGGTAAGTAAGATTCCAACTCATTTCATTTCTATCCATTACCGAATCCGACTCTGTCGTTCGTCCGGAATATTCTTGTTTTCCCGGAGTTTTCTCAGCTTTTCTTCGGGTTTTCTTTCGTTGCCTTAATTAGCTCATTCAGCGCGTCTCACCCTAATGATCTTGTGTATTCAAAGGACTTTTATATTTAATTTTCAACTATGTTAGGCACAGTTTTGCGTAAAAGTGTTTAGGATAATTTTTTGATTGTCCTGTTAAGTTAATGCTTGTGCAAAGTAGGTGGTAGGTCAAATGACTTTTACAGTTTATCTATGTGTTATCTATCTTCGACTTTAGCGGAGAATAGGAAGACTTATAAATTCTGTTTTATTTTTATCCAGCCAGTGGGCCGTTGTAAATACTTTTACTTAACTTCGTAGGCCTGGTTGACAATCTATCTAAAGAGTATTTTTGCTATCGGTCACCTTGTTTAAAGATATCTTTAAAACAAAACAACATCACCTCGCTAGAAGCTATCTCCACCTGAAGCGAGACGTGACCGTAAAAGAAAAAGCGGGGCGAAGTCTTGCACGGAAGCAGCGCTGATAAGCCGGCCGTAATGGCGGCGGCGATAACGGTTCCCGCCTTTTTCTCCCGCCAAAACAGCGCGCCATTGTCGCCGCAGAATGCCGGCACAATGACATTACAAAGAGGTCGCACTCACACTGCGGACCAATAAATTTTTTGATGTCTTTTCACGCTTTTATGCCATTTTATGTTTGAATCAATTTCAGGGTTTTTTACTTATGCTGACAAAGATTTCTTTTAACAAGCGAGTAATTGATTTGAAAGCTAAGTTTTATTTTTAACTTCACAACTTCTTCTTAACGTTCAAGTTTTCGTTTACGTCAAGTGAATGTAATTACAAATAGGTAATAATGTTCCAGCGTTATTAAAATACTAATAAAACCATCATACACGTTTGAGTGCGTTCAAATTGAGAGTTTAATAAAATTTTAATTGACATGTAATAAGTTTCTCAAGTAAATTATTATTGGAGCCTGCCGCCTCAAGAACATTAGCAAGGGGAGGGGAGGGGCAACAAATTTTTGTTTTTCACTCGCGTCCGAGACAGCTTGCTATCGACCCAATGGGTTAGAAAGAGACAAAGGCTGGTGCACACATTGCTTTTGTTAAAGTGCAAAAATAATAGAGAGAACGGTCGTTTATCTCTTTTTATGGCGGGTGCTATCTTCCCGACGCTATTATAGGAGACAATTTTGGCGCGAAAGAAAACTGCTTATTACTTCTTATTCCTGGGGATTTTTTTCTTTTTTAAACTGAAAGTACGAGGTTCATTGGAGTTCCGGCTTAGTGTTTCTCATTATCATCAAGCATCAACTAAGGACCGTATGTTTTGGTATAAAAGGGTGCGAAGAAAATGCTTTTCTAGGTTGTGTTTTAATTTTGCTGGCTTTTATTTTAAATGTTTTATGATAAATCTAATATTTCCATTTTGGCTCTGGTATCCGAATAGGCACCATTATGTTGTCTTTCTGCCGTGGGGTGCCGGCTGTAGAATGTTACCCCTCCTCTCATACCCGTGGATGCAGTAAGAGCCTGCTAAGGGATACCTCCGGAAAATGGGCAGCAGCGTTTTTCCGTGTATCAACATCCCGTACTGCGCTCGCCAACCCGCCTGCCAAGCGTGGTGAGTATGGCAACTACCCCTCATGAAGATCCATGAGGGAGGCCTGTTTTCAGCAGTGGGCGTTTTGCGGCTGAAATGATGCTGATGATGATGTCTTTCAATTTTGCAAATATGCCATTGTTACCTATCGATCAAATTCCATTGTAGACATTCGTAGCGCTTGTAGACATATCCGTAGCTGTAGCACCGTAGCACGTCTACGTCATTGCAAACCAATACCATACTCCTCTTATGTTTGGATATTATTATAGCAATAAAATTGTTTATAATAAGCCTACTTTATCGTTTTAATTTATGTCCTACTGGGCATAAATTAAAAGGATATTAAAAAGTGGCAAGATTAAAAATCTTAATCATTATCCGGTGTTCATTGTCCATTCTTCTGGTTTCTTATTATCGTTGAATTAGATCTTCAGCAAATGGATTAACGCTAAGTATTTATTTATCGTCGGTTTAATCTGAGTTCGGTGTTAAGCAAACAGTCGGGGAAAATTATACGTCTGGGTTAGGGTTGACACCGAAATCAAGATATGTGACGTAAACTACCTTATTTAATTTTTTATGCATTTTGGAAGACATCTGTAAACTGAATATTTTGCACGAATACTGTAAAATATAATAAATAGATAGCTACACAACAATATCTAGTCCCAAACTAAGCAAAGCTTGTTGGTACTATGGAAACCAGGTAGGTTTCCACAGTACAATCTTTACTTTTTGATGGAATGCTTTAAATACTTTCAAAATATATAATTTTATAGTTCGAGAGCAAGAATCATAGATAAAAATTATGTAAAAAAATACTTTCATGTATAAAATTACTTACAACTTTTAATTTGCCTAGTCCATAATTTTACACAAATTTTAAATTTTAATGTTGCACGTGTCAGTATTATTAAGTTTTGTTTCGTTTAAAAAAAGAATTAATATTTTCTAATCAGAGCACTTAAAGTGTAGCTATATTTATTTTTAATATGTTTCATCATCATCATCATTTCAGCCGTAAAACGTCCACTACTGAACACAGGCCTTCCTCATGGATCTCCATGATGGGTAGTTGCCATACTCACCACGCCTGGCAGGCGGGTTGGCGAGCGCAGTACGGTTACGTAGTACGAGTACCTAATACTCAGTTTCACGTGTGCAGAGTATGCCAACGTTCCGTTCGTTTTAACAAATGACATCAGTGTTTTAATACCATCACCATCACGGTCATGACAAGTATGTAATTAACGTTGTTTATGCTATTCGATACAAGATGACGCTGATTAAATTCCATGCAAATTGCAGTTTTTTTAGTAGTAGTAGAACTTTTTGTGAAAGGTTCATCCGGAAAAGTACTACCACCATACCTATTTCTGCCGCCAAGCAGTAATGTCTTCATTGCTGTGTTCCGGTTTAAAGGGCAAGGGGGCCGGTGAAATTACGGGCACATGAGACCTTACAACTCTGTCTCAGGGTGACGGGCGCATTGCAGTGCAGCGTTGGTCACGTGCTTAGTGAACGTGATCACCGCGGCATTGCAATTGTTATAGGTAGAGGTTACCGCTTAACATCAGGTGGGCCTTCGGCTTGTCTCGTCATTTAGTAGTATAAAAAAAAACGTCACCATCGAGTTAACATAATATTGTTCTCGACACACCGAGACAGCCCTATCCTACTTGAGTGACTGTACAATACAGTGATCTTGCGAAGGGGAATTAAGGTACCTTCAGCTGTGGACAATTTTTCAGTTGACTTCTTCGGAATTGAGGTGATAATTGTTGGCTTTGGCGGGAAATACACTTACTAATGGAAAAAGGTTTTTAATCTAAAGGTTGGAAGACGAGTAAATGTATTAACACGTTTAATGCGGGTTGCCATCTGAAATGGTAATGGTTTGATGGTAAGTGGTCGCTACGATGGTCGCTGTCATTACACCTGTCGTGTTGTTGCTGACATCTGACAACGCACCATATTGCGACCCTGTAAAGTTATTTTAGTTAGCTCTGTTGGTTTATTCAACGAAGAAGAATGTAGACTTACCTATTTATAAAAAGCTAACGCGTACATTTGAATGTATACAAAGATGACTGAAGTGTTTTATTGCTTCATGAATAATTGTTGATGTTCATAGTACCTAATAGCGACAAATTAAATCATATTAGCCACTTTGTATAGCCTGCAGAGTGATATCAGAAAGGAAGACTACATTTTTCTTTCACGTGAGGCATCTGTAGAGTTACCAGTGTAATGTTTATTTATTTATTAATTAGGACATCCTACACAGGGTTACACATAATGCACATAATACTAAGGTCTAAATGTTAATAGCCTGGTGCTCCCGTAATTACAGGACGTCACAGCATGTACAAAGTTAGAGCGTTAGTTTAGTTATTTTTTTTTTAGTTGTTATTATCTGTGGGAAAGTTAACGTAAAATAGTTAGTAATGTTAATTATAAACGTTATGTATTTATTTATGCCCACGGTTGTATGAAAAGGCCTTGTTGGCCGAGTAGTATGTAGGTACCTCCGACTTTCGATTCAGAGGGGGCTTGATGTGAACCACTGGATTTTTCTTGAAAAATGTGTGTATAAGTACAAGTGTATTATATTATCTGTGGTATAAGTTAGGCCTAAACCATCTAACAATGTCCCAGGCACTACACAGTACAGCTTTCTGTACAGAATAAATACCAGTTGCTGACGCTTTGTATAAATTATTAAAATAACAGCTTTAATAGATGTAAAGGCCTTACATTTCCCAGTATCATTCTTTAAATCAATACTATCCACAAAGCCTACTTATAAAGCAAGTCTTTTTATTCACCTCAATTTACAGGAAATTTTCTAATTTATCACTTCTCGTACCCATCAAATTTACAAATTACTTATTCTTCACTTTATTTAACTTACCCGGCTGTTGACTTGTTCAAGTGCTATTAACATGTTTAAAGTTGATTCGGCGTGTCTAATCCATCGACTTTGTGTTATTACGTCAAATTTTAATACCATTATTGCGGGTTTTCAATGGTTGACGGGATAATAGGTTTTTGAACGAAATTACATAGAGACCCGTATGCATTGTAATGTGTTTATTTTGTTGGTTACTGTAACAGTTCTTTTTGTACTTTTATCATCATCATCATCATTTCAGCCATAGGACGTCCACTGCTGGACATAGGCCTCCCTCATGGATTTCCAGTTATTGCGGTTGCAAGCGATCTGCATCCACCGTCGACCTGCGGTCTTCACCAGGTCATCAGCCCATCTTGTTGGTGGACGTCCTACGCTGCGCTTGCCGGTCCGTGGCCTCCACCCGAGAACTTTTCGGCCCCATCGGCCATCTGTTCTGCGAGCTACATGGCCTGCCCATACTTATATATGTACTTTAAAATAATATGAAAACGAAACCAATTAATGTAGAAGTTTTTTTTAATAACTTGTACCGTCCTACTGCTGGGCAAAGGTCTCCCCCAATGTCTTCCATCTATCCCGGTCTTCAACAACTCTACTAATTCCCTGTAGAAGAAATATATAAATTTAGTTAGGTGACCTACCACAAGATTACCAAGTTAAATAGTAAAAATCTAGCGTCCTGCGACTGATGATGATGATTCTAAAATACTGAGATTTTGAAAGGTTATTTTTAAGGGTATTTTTACAGAGTTATTAAGCACGCAAAGAATGTAACCGCTTGACCTGCGTAATTCGCAATGAGACAAAACTATATAATATATAGTGTCTCATAGCTCTTTGGAAGAAATTAGTTTTGCATGGCCGTTACAATATTATAAAAAGCTACATAATAACATCTTAATGACATAGTTTAAGAATAAAATTAACAAAAAGTTATTGAGTTTTTGTTTTTATAGTTAATATGCGTAATTTAGTTCAACAAGTACGGGGGTACCAGAAAAGGGGGCGAAGGCCTCAAAAGGTCACCAAAGGTCAAAAATGGCATTTTTGGGTTTTTGGACGTTTTCGGACATTTGAAGACTTTAATATTTTTGGTGACCTTTTGAGGTCACAATAACTCCGGTCCCTGTGACCCTAGGGTCACCAAAATCAATCAGTACCCTTTTCTCATTAAGACGGTGCTAACAAAAAAGGTTTCATGTAAATCGGTCAATGCGTTCGGTTGTAATCGTCTCATGCACAGACAGACAGACAGACAGCGCTATGCATATTAGGAGGCTTCGCCTTCCAAAAATTAAATTACCTTAAGCACACTAGTTAAATATCTGGTTCAACTGCATTAATATCTTTGCTATTTATTTCAATTGCTTTTGAGTGAATTATGATTCACCAAAAATAATGAAATAATGAGAGAAGATGATCCAGCCGTACGACGTCCACGGAATCTTCAAGTTCTGATCATGAGGGGGTCGTTGCCATAGGGTTGAGGAGCGTTGTACGGGATTTTGATACAAGGAAAGACATGTTGCGCAGATTCAAGAATCTGCCAAGGGATGCCTCCAGTAGAATGTAATTGATATGTGGTAAAGAGGCATTATTTTAGCGCTTACTTCACGGCTTTTTGTGAATAAATGACACTGTTTATTTCAATAACTTGCTGTTCCCTGAGTTTTGCATAGAATGTTATATTTATAGCAACAAAACAGGTCAGTAATATGTAAATTGACCACTTTCCATCTCTCTTACTCTCTACAAGTTTTGCCATTCAAACTTTCATTTAAATTCCATATTCGAAAATCGCTTCGGTTTAGAAATTTCAATTTGTTTTCAATAGTTCACGCCGAATGAGCATTCAGTTTCCGACGTCGACGGCTAGAGACAATCTAATTTGTACAAAATAAAATATGTTTACGTTTTCAGGTGTTATTGCTATGCTTACTGAGTCTTGAAATTAAGGGGCCTGGTTATTTAAAAGGGTATTGGTTGTTACAGCCGATAAAAAGAATGTCTCAATCAATCCTCAATCTACTCAATATTTGAAAATACCTATTGTAAGATTTTTTTTTTTTTTGTTTTGACAAATCACACAGCATCATCTAGCCCCAAGCTAAGCAGAGCTTGTGTTATGGGTACTAGATGACTGATATACATACTTAATACATTATACTAAATAGATAGATATTTTTATATAGAAAAACACCCAGAACACCCTGAACAAATATCTGCAGATCGTACAGACATTTGTCCCGAGGCGGGAATCGAACCCGCAACCCCTTGCGTCGCAGGCGGACCTTCGCCCGCTGCGCCACAGAGCTCGTCATTATTGAACTATTAAGTACAAAAAGCTGCAGCTATAATAGCTGTCCCGGCGAACTTCGTATGGCACCTATTACTACAACTACAACTACTCTACAACAAGTATATGC
The DNA here is from genome assembly GCA_963082625.1 of Pasiphila rectangulata. Classification (NCBI taxonomy): domain Eukaryota; kingdom Metazoa; phylum Arthropoda; class Insecta; order Lepidoptera; family Geometridae; genus Pasiphila; species Pasiphila rectangulata. Next base: position 21,858,413 of record OY720238.1, on the reverse strand, counting down.
AATATTTACGGGATATTTACCACGATTTGAGTCTTTTTGAGTTTCCCGATATTTCGACGCAGTTTCACACGTCATGCATGATCCATGTCATGAACCTGCGTCGAAATATCAGGAAACTCAAAAAGACTCAAATCATCGTAAAAATCCCGTAAATATTGCATATAATGTTAACAACCATGATAGTTTCAAAAGTTATATACTCTACAACAATTCTAAAACTACTCAACAACTACCCAACAACTACTCTATTAGTACCTACTCCATAACTACTTACTTCTACTTCTAATCTACTACTAAAATATAAACATCTGAGCTTAAGATTAATCACAGTCTAAACTTTCTGAACGAACCTTAAATATTCGACAACTAAAAAATGTCATCACATCATTTGTATAAAATGTATAGGACAATGAATTTACGTTATAATATTTTTTTTTGTAAATTTTTACGATGTTTAAATAGGCTATATATTAAACCATGCTTAGATAAATCTAAAAACATCTAAGATCATTGAAATCGGTCGTTCTCGAGTTGTAAGTGTGTACCTAAAACGACTTTGTTTTATATATATATATATTTGCTCATATAATTTTTTTTATATATTTTTTTATATATATATTTTTTATATATAAATAAATATATATTGTATATATATATATATATATATATATTTATTTAAAGTGTTTACAATAAAGAATTAAGAAAATAAGAATAAAAATATCGAGACAAAATATCCTCATTTGGCGAAAAAATCTACCACCATTTTGTCCTCTATGTACTTTTCTGGCCATTGTCATTTGAACCATTTACTTTGTAAAGCCTCTTCACCTATTTGTTATATGATTCCATCCACCCCCAATGACACTTTTTGCGAGACGAATCGATCGGCCATAATGAAATTTATAAGAAAACCTCACCGCGTCACATTTTATATGAAAAGTAATGAGGTTGGCTGATGGCTGCCAGAGAATTCTCCTTTATCACCCGAATTGTGATTCTATTCTCAATCTGATTTGCTTGAATTTTTATTTCATAAATCCGCGATTTATTCTGTCTGTGGCGGAGACAGCGAAAATTATACCAAATGGAGACTGTTGGAGAAAACCATAAAATTCAGAAAATTACGCCTTAGTTAAACCAAATTAACAATCTGATCTGCTTCTACCTGCATACAACAAATTAGTTGTATTTAGGAAGCCAAATTACTGACAAACTGGACACAAATTTAGCTAAACCAAGCGCCCCAGTCTCAGTCTCCCAGCGAAATTAAATGATGCTGCAGCAGCAAAGAAAATGCAATCACCGCCCGGTATATCCGATGCAAATCTGAATTTCCGAGTCACTGTGCCTCGCTATTCCTTACGCTAATAAAACGTGCACCAAACGGAGATGCTGTTTCGCCCGCTGATGAACGCCAAATGACGTTATGACAGCGCACGCCGCCATTTAACGCCTATTTGGTTCCAATTTCGAATCTTCCGCGCGCTCCCCTGCGGTTCCGGACATCGAATCGAGCATAGATAATAGCGTTTTGTTTTATTTAACATTTTTTTGGCCAGCAATATTTGAAACGACTGGGAGATTTAGTATAATTAAAAATCTTTCTTCTCTTTTACTATTTCAGGCTAAACCTTTAGCGCAAGAGTATCATCCAAATGAAATTTGGAGCGACGGTTTGTGAATACGAGACAAATAGGATAAAAATGTTTCGCTTTGGGCTGGAAAAGAAATTGAAAGAAATCAATAAGCTCGAGGCTCGAAATAGGACTGAGCTGCAGGCATTTCAACGGGTTTTGTTTTACAGAGTATTGGATAATCTAGACAGGTTCAATGAAAAATTTCCTGTATCTTTTTCGCTGAACACATGGAAAATAGTTTAGCAATTAAGTTTTATTATTTGATGAGTAGTTAAATGGATAGATAGATAGAAAACTCTTTATTGCACACCACATTAAAAGAACATAAACCATTTAGGTAAAAAACAACACAGGAGTACAAAGGGCGGCCTTATCGCTATGAGCGATATGGATTTAATTGCATAGCAAGATAGGTATTTCTTTCTAATTACGCGTTTTTATTATACCAAAAGTAAAAGTCAACTTTCCCTCGATCCGTATAGATAGCGTTAGTTTTCTTGTAGTACTGGTAGAAAACACAATTTGATAATGACGATAATTTTAATTAATCACAAACTGGCTTTCTCCGCTTGCCAGCTTCAACTGTTAGGTTTAGTAGAAAACACCTTTTCCTTTTTTACTGAAAACGGCTCATTAAGCTGTTATTAAAAAAAGTTTAGATACCTTATTTAACTTATGTGATTTTGGTAAAGCTAATTGCGCCATCCAGAGGTTCAAAACAATGGCCATCGTCGCTTTGGCACTTTTATAGAAAACCACCAGTGCCACGCGAGCGCGTGAGAGAGAAAGAGAAGATGCCGCGTAAAACTCATTCCTTGATGCAAGTTCCCCTGAACACGTTGGAATCCTATATTCAATGTTTATTTTGTAGAGTTCAAGATACTTCAAAGTTTTCAACTTTACATTGTCTACGCCAGGCTCTTTTATTCGGGGGCGCGATCGCTCTGCGTTCCAATCCCGATACACGAATATCCGTTCTGCCATTTTGCCGCGCTGGCGGCCGGAAACCCAAGGATATAAAGTTTCGCGCGCCTTTTACCCGCCGACACTTTTCAATATTTTACTCTTATTTACTGTTATTATTTATGCCGGGCATTCTTCTCGCGGTATCCAAATCATATTGTGTTTGGTTACGTTACTTCTTTGTTGGATTGGAAACTAGGACTTTCTTTTAAAAAAATATTAACGTCTTGTTCTTTTTGCTTGTAATATTATCTGTAGCACAACATGTGCCATGTTGTGTTAATACTTACCAGCTGATGTTGTTGTAGCGATTTATGTAACTATTAGAGCTCTGCGTCATTACGACGCCATGCCATGGCGACGTCGCCGGCTGCGCATCCAATCAGTTTATACTGAAATCGACGCAGCCAAACCGTCGCGCGTCGCCAAGAGATCTAGATACCATACATTTTAATATTGATTGTATGGATAGGTAGCCGGCGACGATCGCCATAGCTTCTTAAAGTGGCATTAGTTTTAAAAAAAATTTTTATGGCGTATCTTTTTTATTATTTTCCCGAACGCTGTAACGAGTTCGTAACTTCGGGAAATAAATTAGTTTAACAAGTGCATGCACAGAGTGCATGTTACGTTGTAAGTACACTACGTTTTCAAGAGTATTGTCAAGTACTATGTTTATGTTTATAGTCCGTGTCTTTATTTTGTAGCTTCTGATAGGTTAAGCCATGTCACCAATTGCCTTTGTGTAGTTTTTTGAGTGAGTTCCTACAGGCCTACATTAAAACGCTACTAAATACAGGACAGGAATAATAGACAATTATTATGTACCTACCTACTACTGCTTCCTTAAACTAATCGATAATTTTTCAAACTTTCGCAATCACAACACATTTACTATATGGCATGTCGGGTCTTTATCGGAAACCATACTGCCCGCGATCACAATAGGTGCAATCCTGTCGCAACGTCGGAATAAAAATATAGGTAAAATTACGCGATAATCTGGGTGATTTTCTATATATAATAAAAATATCTATCTATGTAGTATAATGTATTAAGTATATCAGTCATCTAGTACCCATAACACAAGCTCTGCTTAGCTTGGGGCTAGATGATGCTGTGTGATTTGTCCAGCATTATCAATAATATTAATTACCCGATAAAACAATATAAGTAGGTAAGCATCGCATAATCTCACGTTTAGAATTAGAATTCCAATTCAAAAGACCCCAGTTCTACATTAACGTCGCAGGCATTTTGCAGATCCTTATCTTACTAGAAAATCATTTAGCTATTTGTAATCTGATTCACCGACATAATCTCCAAAAGCTAACCGTCCCCAACCCGTTTTTATTCAGATCGTTCTTTTCGAGCACAGCGCGGCGTGACTTGGTCACTTTGTGGGATTGTTGTCGTGTTTCTATCGAGTTGATGGATCTGGATGTGGCATTGGTGTCGACTCTGTGTTACATTTCATAAAACTTAGTATAATTCGAGATATGACGTTTCTAAATTAAGAGCTGTTAGCAGATTATTCCGCTTTAATTTTGGAACGGCACTAATCTAGTAAATCTAGTAAATAGTACACTAATTTTAGTTTACTAAACGGCCGTTTTAGTAAGCTAAAATTACTAACGAAAAGTTTACATTACTAAGTAAAATACATTTACCTAAGTAGATTCCTTACTTCTGACCGTAGATGCTCTAAGAATCTGCCAGGGGATAACTCCGGAACATGGGCAGCGTCTTTCCATGTATTATCATCATATATCATCCAGTACCGCGCTCGCCTACCGAGTATGGCAACAAGCTTCTCATGACCAGTACTAGGAGATGAGGAAGGCCAATATCCAGCAGTGTACTTCCCCCGCTAAGATGATGATGATGCGGTGAATTTTCCTTACTTGTAAAAAAAGTTACCTGCAGCGAACGAATTCATTTATGTGCTTTATTCAATTTAAATGTGTCTTTCTCTTCTCTTGTAAATTGACTATGCTATGTTCTTTTTATACAACTTTATGACGAGACAAGCCGAGGGGTAAAGCGGTAACCTCTTCTTATTACAACTGCAATACCGCGGTGACGGTCACGAAGCATGTGACTCTATCCAACGCTGCATTGCATTGCGCCCGTCACCCTGACATCTATGTAGCTTTTTGATCTATTGAATAATAACTCATTAACTTTGACTTTGTTTCTTTATATTTGTCCAAGTTCATTCCGAAACATGTACATCCGTGCTCAGAAGCCGATACACAAAACGCGCGCAGTGCGGAGTCTTTTATGCTTTATCCGATTAGGCCCGTGTATGCTTATGAGTCTTTTGTGCCTGTTGTGATCCTCTAGATGCCTTCGGCTGGAAGGCTTAGGAAGATTGGGGCTTTCACAGGATTCTGTAGGAGAATGGAAAAGCACAAAGAATTTTTCAATGTAGGTATATTTGGTAAACATGTATTTATGGAGAAAACGGACAAGTGCGAGCGGTATTCACCGTACATGAAAAGGCCTGCAGTTTAGTCAGTTTAAAGATCTATCGTCGTGTCGGTGAAATATTCTGTAGCTGGAAAACGCTGTTATTGAAAGTGAACGTAGATGAGACTGCTGAGGAAACAGACATTAATGAAAGATCATGTCGACGAACAGTCTGATAACGAATCGGTCATAGGAGAACGGTTGCGGAATCGCTATACTCGCAAAGTTAAAGGGGTGTAGATGAAACCACGTCGACTCGTGGACTAAACTTGGTAGAGGGGGAGAGGGGAGGGGGAGGGGGGGTATCCAGCGCTGAAATACCTGTCTAAGTGGTATTTCTGTCGTAGTAGTATGTGTGTGTGCTTACAAGTGAACAGTGTATGTGGATAGCTCCCTGGTTTTTATCATTCAAAACAGAGAAAAAGTCATAAATATCACTTGGAAGCTGCGTAAACTTGTTGAACATCTTCATCAGCGGGTCCTGAATATCATTACACACCATCGGCAAGTCCCATTTCTCGGTATTTATATTGGACAGATCACAAATCATTGGAAGGATAACGCACACATTGATGATCACAAGTTTTGGCAGTTTTTGGAGTTAAAAACACACCAATAGAATTGATTTAAAATCAGAAATTTGTTTGTTATACCGTCGTTTCAGCAGATATTTTTCTGACATTACGTACGCCGGCCGATATCAACTATCAACAAACTCTTCTTCTTTTGTTAATTGCGTTTGCAACGGCAATCAACAAACTTAACAGGCGACGGATGACAGTTTGGCACTGACAGCATTGACCGATCGTTGAAGTCAAAGAAAGGTTGCCAGCGCGAGATGAACAAAAGTGCTGATTGCAAGAAAGTTACCTTATCAAAGGGGAACCACCAAATTTATTAATATCATTTAACAGTGCGAAATAGCCGATTTTACGTGAATTTGCTTATGAACTTTACAGTAAATATGAAGTCTTGTAAAGCCTGCAAGGAGAGTGTTAGACCAAAAGACGCTAAGGTATGTCACCAGTGTACTAGCCAATACCATTATCAGTGTTTGGGTATCTCACCTGAGAACTTCAACAAGGAATCAAAGAACGCAAAAAGCAATTGGAAGTGCCCTGGTTGTAAGATTACCGAGAAAAGGGGAGATAATACTAATACTCCAGTTGGTAAGCAGAACCCCAGCGGCAGCACGGTGTCACCTACGCCGGCGCAATTGTGTAGTGCCGCGGGGGACAATCTGTCTTTAGCTGCGGTGGACGAACTCAAGGTCTACATTGACGAGAAACTAAGAGAAGCTACTTCTACCATTCTATCTCATGTAAGGGAACAAATTACTAGGGAGAACAAAGCTATACACAGAGAACTAGAAGAAGTCAAGACAAGCATTAACTACGTAAATGATCGGTTTGAAGAGTTAAGAAGTCAGGTCAGCGAGAAGACAAAAGTGATTGAAAAACTCCAGTCAGAAAACGAAGAGCTCTGTTCACGGATCAACCTTGTCAACATCCAGCTGAACAACATAGAGCAGCAGTCTAGAGCTTGCAATATTGAAATTCAGTGTGTACCGGAAAACAAGAGTGAGAATCTGCTTCAGACCATCAAGCAGCTCGGAAAGGCAGTTTCGAGAGAGATAAACGACAGCGACATCGTCGATTTTCATAGAGTGCCAAAACTAAACCAGGAATCGAATAGACCTCGAGCAATTGTGGGAAAATTTGCCAGCCCTCGGATTCGTGACGAGCTACTGGTGGCGGTGAGGAAATTTAACAAAGTCAACAACAAGGAAAGGTTACATTCAGGACACTTGGGGATCTCGGAAACAAAACAGCCTATCTTTGTGGCTGAACACTTGTCTCCAGCGAACAAGAAGCTGCATGCCGCAGCTAGAGCTGCCGTAAAGGAAAAGCAGTACGATTTTCTGTGGATTAGAAACGGCAAAATATTTGTTCGCAAGAACGCCAGTTCAAAGGCACAACTTATTGGGTGCGAAGATTCTCTCCTGAAATTGTAAAAACTGTATCTAATTTATTCATAGTTATTTAAGATTATTTGTTTCTGATTTTTCATTTTCATTTTATTTTATTAATTTTCATTTTTATTATTTTTAATTTATAGACCAGTCTCTCGTATATTACAAAATTATTTCAATATATTATCAAAATGTTAGAGGTCTCAGGACCAAAACTGAGGATTTTTATGTTAGTGTTTTGCAAAATCAATATGACGTTTTAGTTTTAACGGAAACCTGGTTGAATTCTTCTGTGTTTGACTACGAGATACTGGATTGTAGGTATAACATATTCAGAAGGGACCGTAGCTCTACTATCTCTTTCGTCAACAAGAAAGAAGGTGGAGGTATTGCCATTGCGGTGCACAAGCGCTTTGAGGTCATTCGACAGCCTTTGTGGGAGTCGAAATGCGAGGATTTATGGGTCAACATCAAGATAAGTCATGGTTCAAGTTGGCATAACATCTACATTTGCGCTGTCTACATTCCACCACCAATTAATAAGGATTACCTTGAGTCGCTTCTGTCTAACTTCACTAGTACATTTAACAACAAGATAAAAAAACCCACGACGATTCTCATAGGCGATTTCAATATGACAAATATTACATGGCTACACGATAAGGATCTTTCAGTTTGCCAGCCTTTAACCGTTAATAATAGCAATATAGAAAACTGTTTCTTAGATGAGGTTACTTTCAATAATTTAAGCCAATGTAATTTTGTAAAAAATGAAAAGAATCGCGTTTTAGATCTTATACTTACCGATAACCCAAAAGCCATCAAGATAAGCGAATGTTTGTCGCCACTGACAAGCATAGATACACATCACCCAGCACTAGAAATTGAATTTGCTTTACCAGTAAATAAAAAAAATCTTAGAGCAAGCAGGACACCCGCTTTAAATTTTAATAAATCAAATTTTTATGAGATTAATCAAAAAATTTCAGAAGTGGATTGGCTAAATCTATGGGATGACTGTGAAAATTTGGATGACATGGTGACAATTTTTTATTCCACGCTCATGCCTATAATAAAAGACAGCACACCACTTGTTAAACCAAAAAGTGAACAATACCCCAATTGGTTCAGTACAGCTTTGATTAAGTGCTCCAAAGAAAAGCGCAAGTATCATAAAAAATACAAGCTATATCATAATCCACTTGATAAAGAAGCTTTTGAAATACTAAGGAATAGATATGATAGGATGGTCAAAGAATGTTTCAAAATATTTAAAGAGAATGCAGCTGCAACAATGCGTATCCGTCCGAAACATATATGGTCACACGTGAATAGTTTAAAACGTAATAATAATTCTATACCAAGCAAGTTAGTATTAGGTGACAAAATAGCTAACGGTGGTCAGGAGATATGTGAGCTCTTCTCAGACTACTTTAATTCGGTGTATGATGTAGCAAACAAAAACACAAACTGTAGTACTAACTGCCCTCAAGTCCACTCTTCATGTCTAGCCCATTTGTGTTTAGAGGAGAATGAAATTCTTACAAGCTTGCAAAAATTAGATCCCAACAAAGGTGCTGGTGTCGATGATATACCTAATATCCTGCTAAGAAGGTGCGCCGAAAGTCTTTCTGGGCCTTTATATATATTATTTAATAAATCTCTGTCGATCGGTTGTTTTCCAACTGAGTGGAAAAAAGCGCGCATAACGCCGATTTATAAGAGTGGTGATGTGTCATCTGTATCCAACTATCGCCCTGTGTCCATACTCCCAGCCTTGGGAAAAGTGTTTGAATCGATTGTGCACCGCAAGATCTACTGGCATATTAAGGAGAAGCTTCATCCAGAGCAACATGGTTTTTTACCAAAAAAATCCACCGCTACTAATCTAGTTGGCCTTATTAACGATGTGTCTAAAGCCGTTGATAACAGAGAAGAAGTACATGCCATTTATACAGACTTCAGCAAGGCGTTCGATTTGATTAATCACGCCTTGCTGATAAAGAAGATATCACAGATGGGTATTCACGGTTCACTCCTTCGTTGGTGTGCGTCATATCTTCAGAATAGGTCTCAGTTGGTAAGAATTCGTGGGTATACGTCTAGAGTTAAGCTAATTCCAGCAGGCGTCCCCCAAGGTTCGCATTTGGGTCCGTTGTTTTTCGTTATTTTTATAGATGACCTTGCTCATAAACTTAATTGCAAATTCAAGATGTACGCTGATGATTTGAAGTTATATGCGCAGGTTCGTAGTGAGGCTGATATACAAGCCTTACAACATGAATTGAATAAGGTTGACAAGTGGTGTACTAAAAATAATATGGTGTTAAACGTAAATAAATGTTTTCAAATAAAATTTACCAAGAAAAAAAAAACTTTGACAGCAAATTATGTACTGAGAAATATTAGATTGAAAGAAGTTAATACCATTAAAGATCTAGGAGTCATATTGGATAGTTCGTTAAACTACCGCGATCATATAGATAAAGTTGTTAAAAAAGCTACACAACTATCAGGGTTTCTTTCGAGACAAATTAAATCTTTCAAAGATCCTAAAGTAGTGATTCCAGTCTACAATTGCTTAATTCGTAGTATTTTGGAATATAATAGCTGTGTATGGTCACCAGGTTACGCTGTTCATTCTGCTAGACTCGAACGAATTCAGAAAAGGTTTCTATATCACTTGTCTTACGCAAATAACAACTGCAAAAAGTTACTTTCCTATGAGCATAGGTTAATCTATTATAATATGAAGACCTTATCCGATCGTCGCAAAGCATCCGATATTCTGTTCCTTTACAAAATCGTACATGGCGTTATTGACTGTCCAGATCTCTTACAGCACGTCAAACTAGAAGTTCCTCGACAGGGTAGCCGTCTATCTAACAGAAAAAGCTTTAGATTACCATATTGTCGGACGAATGTCGGACAGCACTCTCCACTTCATAGAATGCTCAGTTTTTATAATGGAATACGCTTAAAATATGATATTTTTCAGGGTTCTGTAGCCACGGCCAAGGCCAACATATACAAAGCCATATTATAAGATTTGTTTTTGTTATTTATAATTCGTAAAAAAATGTTTTTATTTTTTTTCTTTTTCTCTCTTTTTGTTTTGATTGACTTAATACTTGTTTTTTTTTCTCATTCTTATTGGTATCTAGTTTAATTAAGTTTTATTTTTTTTAACGAAAAATACTTAAATTTTTTATTTTTTGATGTCCACACGAAGCATGCTGTGTTCACTGCTCTTAGAAATTGCACCGAGTATATTTTTTTTTTACATTGTTAGTTTGTAAGCCATGTGTATATTTTCAATTTGTGAACCAAATAAAAAAAAAAAAAAAAAAAAAAATTTCAGAGCTAGAGTCTGTATGGCCATTCCTCGTACATGTGCATGTTTGTCTTGGCAATTACGCAATCCATTTTCAATGGCAAGACAACCAGGCAACTGTCGGAGGCCTGAAAGTGAGGACAGAAGTGATGTATCACCACTAGAGACTGCATCTTACCTCCTCTCCAATCGTAGCGGTTCCCCGTTCCATTGGGTCAAGGGGGTGTAGACAAGCGAGTGCATTTGAGTTTGCGCGTACTCTCATGCACTTTAATATATCCTGCGTAATCTGACTGCTATTGCTTAACGGACTCCGAGACCTGAAAGACCTATGGCGATGAACTGAAGTAGAGAGATCTGGCCCTGATGCTGGTTGGGCTTTGTCTGAGGTCTGCACGTAGTCGGCACGGGGAGAGTGGTCGCTCTTGCTATTATAACTTTCCACTATGTCTCGCGTTTGTGGACTATGAGAAAGCCTTCGATTCGGTCGAGATATGGACGGTGCTTACGGCTCTCCAGCGATGCCGTATTGACCATCGGTGTATCGAAGAGATGAAGTTTTTGTATAGAAACGCCACTATGTCAGTTCGAGTACAGGAACAGAGTTCGAAGGCGATTCCCTTAAAAGAGGCATAAGACAGGGAGATGTAATCTCTCCGAAACTGTTTACGACCCCTTTGGAAGATGCCTTCAAGCTTTTGGAATGGAAAGAACTGGGCATCAATATTACCGGGGAATACATGACCTCCTCAGCACCTTCGGTTTGCCGACGATATCGTGGTCATGGCAAAGTCGATGGAAAAACTAAGCACGATGCTCGAAGGCCTCAATCTATTCTCCCAACGGGTAGGCCTTCAATGAACATGGACAAGATGAAGGTTATGTCAAATGTCCATGTTGTACCTACCCCTGTTGTGGTTGAGAACACGACTCTTTATTTATTTATTTAAACAAAATCCACAGTCCTTAAGGACTCAAGTCCATCAAGAAAGAAGTCTGCTTAATTTTTTTCTTATACAGGGTGTCCCAGAAGTCGACGTCAAGCCGAGAGCGGGTGACAGGCCGAGTCGAAATAGTGAAAAAAAAAATAAAAAAAATCTAAGTTTTGTTTTTTTTAAATAGGTATTTATTAAATTTCGGTAAAATCTACACCCTGTGATAGTGTTTTTACTCCCATTCCTACAATTTTTAACTTTTTTAAATTATTTTTTTAATTATGTAATCCTGAATAATGCTTCTGTAAATTCTTGCCTGAAATTTAGATTTTACCGAAATTTAATAAATACCTATAATTAAAAAAAAAACAAAACTTATATTTTTTTTTATTTTTTTTTCACTATTTCGACTCGGCCTGTCACCCGCTCCCGGCTTGACGTCGACTTCTGGGACACCCTGTATATAATGTAAATCCGTTATTGGTCGTAGGATATATATGTAATTTAGGATAATGTAGATTAAGGACTGTGGATTTTGTTTAAATAAATAAATGATAATAACGTGTTAGACCTATGTAAGTCTCCTTAATGAGCTGTTATACAACATCCCCGTGGTCCCGTGGGTATCGAATTGTCTACCCGGGACCGCGTTAATTCCCGCGATGTTCAAATTCAAAATGTATTGTGATCGCAAAATTTTAACAAAGACATATTTTTTTTAAATACGAGTATGTTAACCACAGTCAAAAATAACCTTCCACTAGCAAAACACTAAAACAAAAGCTAATTAGAACTACCGAAGAGCAAACACAGAAACAGAAGGTCCGCGCCGTAACAAAATTACACGCCCACAATTCGCAATAAAGGCCCTCTATCGAATTACCCGCTCTATTATGCGAAGAATCGTCACAAACGAACCATTGTTAAATACACTAGATGGCATTGTCAGAGTTATCGCTCCACGTCGGTTTTTGCCGCGCTCTTCCGTTCCGTGGGCAAAGAAAAGGGCACAGATGTAACAAATGGCAATGATTTAGACAGGATTTTATCCTATGTACGAAAGGTAGGAAAACCGTGGGGTGTAGAATATTCACTTCCAACTCTTGCCCGTGGATGAAGTAAGTATCTGCAAAGGGATAACTCCGGAAGATAGGCAGCAGTGTCTTTCCGTGTATCAACAACCCGTCTGCGCTCGCCAAATCGCCTACCAAGCGTGACGAGTATGGCAACAACCCCTCATGATCAGTACGTAGTGATCCACGAGGGAGGTCTTTGTCCAGCTGTGGACGTCCTATGGCTGAGATGACGATGATGATGACGAAAGGTAAGTTGATATTACCTCGGTTGATTGTACTCTTATAATATAACTCATGGATGGCTTGAGAATCAATGTATGGAATTTTATTTTTCAAAAACAAAGCATTTGGGTGCCCTGGATAAAAGTCCCTGTATTCATGCAAATGAATTAGTCATTAATTGCGTACCTTTTATTTTATTTTCGACATACTTAGTATACGTGACAGGGAGCCATATTCGTCATGAAAGGACTATTGGGAGCCTTATAAATGTTATAATGATTTTATATTAGTAGGTATGTACATAATTGATATGTTGATTGAGATATGTACCTATTAAATTGGATTGATTACGAATTTTATTTAATGAAACAAATAAAATTCAAATAGTCACTGAGCAAGATAAACTAAAATTTTATATTGATGTAATTTAGGTTTATCTTCAAAAACATGCTTAATAAGTACAATAAAACACGTTTTATTTATTATTAGTTTTTAAAATACAGGAGTTTATCGCGTAGGTACTAAACGTCGGGAAAATAATTAAAATAGGTACCTACCTATTTTAATTATTTTCCCGACGTTTAGTCGACGTCAGTGTAGTGTGTTGTAATATGAACCGGGACGTTTCTCATTCTGAAGACGAAAAATTGAGGGTAGTCGTGGATCCTACCATCAATTCGCGGCGGTAGCTCCCAGAAACTTCATCAATGTTCCTCCCGCGACCATGACCAGGTGCAATCCGGTCGAAACGTCGGAAAAATAATTAAAAAAGGTACGCGATAGAATCCTGTATTTTAAAAACTAATAATATGTTAACAAATTGCGAAACTTTATCAATGTTTTATTTAATTTCAGAATTTGTCCATTATGTTAAATGAAGTTCATGCAAAGTTCATTCTTTACATATAACTGCGAATAAATTGTAAACCCCGCGTTCGAAACAACGTCATTGATCATTTGCCTCATAGAAGCTCCCAAAATGTATGCACTATTCACCGCCATTCCATAAAATGAATAATCATAACAATTCACAGCCGTCATTGACTGTCGACCTCTCGCCCTTACAAAACCTTATCGCGATATTTGTTCAGTTTTTATTTTCTTCGATACTCACAGACAAATAATGCAAAACATTTTATACTCTAAGTCTTACACTCTACGGAATAGAGTTGAAGTTACTCTGGCTTTTGTCAAGGGTAGAGGGTTTTGTTGGGTGTATAGTACAGTCAGAGCGGAAATAAGCTTCTTTGTGTGACACTATGGTATCGTATCGTCAACCGCTTCCTTTCTAAAGATTATTGTAGACATAGGAGCAAATAAAACTTATCTTTCAGTGACTTTGGGGTTTGGTGTTATTTGCATTGAATGTTGATGCTCTGCTGTTTATATTAGGTCGTTACATATAATAGTAATAAGTTTATACTATATATATATATATGTTAGATTTGAGGTATCTGTGGGCCGTAGAATAAGTTATTTATGATCTGTGTACTTTTATATTGTTGCCTGAGAATAAAGATATTATTATTATTATTATGTGAAATTGGCGTTTTGTTCGAGAGGAACATAAAGTCGATTTTTTTTATATAAAATATTTAATTAATCAAAGTATGTACCATTACTACATATGCACTTTTGCCATCTTATAGATAGTTCATTGATCCCTTTACTAAAAAAAACCATTCGGGCGGGAATCAATAAAATCTTTGAAGGCGGTTTGGACTGCCCCATCGGAGTTGAATTTTTTCCCTTGCAAAAAGTTATCCAAATATCGAAAAAAAGGTCCGGAGAGTACGGTGGATGTCTTAGACATTCCAGTTGAAGCTCCTCTAATTTGGTAGCCGTCTGTTGAGCAGTGTGTGGTCTAGCGTTGTCCTGAAGCAGCAGTGACCAGCCTCGGTTGTTTAGCAGCTAGCTTTTCCATCATGGTTTGCAGTAGTAGTAGTGGACGACACCGGCACATGTCCTCACAAGTAACTTTTTTGAGTCAGTTTTCGCTTGGGGCATGATTTGGCTGGTTCGCCAGGGTTCAACCATTGCGATAAGCGCTTCCGATTATCGTATAGGATCCACTTTTCATCACAGGTTGATTCGATTTAAAATCCCTTCATTATTGTGCCGGTTGATTAATGTAACGCAGCAGTCGACGTGCGTTTGTCGGTTTGCTTCACTCAATTCGTGAGGTACCCACCTTTCAAGCTTTTCACCGTCCCAATTTGCTTCAATTGGATTAAAATAGTTTTATCACTAACACCGCAGCCTGCAGCTAACTCGGACGTGGTTTGCGATGGATCCGCTTCCACAATAGCCTTTCATTCTTGATTATCAACTTTGGTCTCCGGCCGTCCACGGGGCTTGTTCTGCAGGTCGAAATTTCCAGAACGAAAACGTTGAAAACAAAAACGCACTGTGTTTTCTTTTGCGACACCGCCGCCATACACATCATTAATCCTTCGAGCGGTTTCTGCAGCACTGGTGCCACGGTGGAACTCGTACTCTTAAATAACGCCGTATTTCTAGTTTTCCATTTTGTAAACTGAGTGACGCAAAGAAAAATACAAAAAAGGAAATACAAATGAATTATGGTTTTCGAAACACAAATGAGTAAATAGCTGTATGAATTTTAATTTGGAATTCCTAACCAAAGAGGAGTTATTTGAGATCAATGTGGCCGGTACGACAAAACGCCAATTTCATATGACACGACCATTAGCGACGAGGCCCTTCTTCATCATAACAAAAAACTATTTATAATTTTCTCTTTGATATCAATTGTAAATCTAAGAAACATGTCAATGCTTAAAGCTAAGTTAACTTTTATAGCAAATAGGAGTGGAGACTAAGAAGTAAACAAGAAGTAATCTATATTTTTGAGGTGTTTTTTTAGGTACTTCTCCGAGTCGATTTTAGTCATTAAGAGCTTTTTGCATTTATATATTATGATTGGCTGGATGACCGTACACGTACAATACATTTTCAAAATCACAACTGAATGACTGGTTGACTACGAAATGATCCGCTATCACCAATTTCAGCAACAGCCAAGAACTCTACAATTTCAGCAATTTCAGTCCGCCCTGGTACGATTCCCTCACTTTACCCGACCATCGGCTATTCAGCCACGGTGAAAATTACCCCCAACCAGCGGCCAATAGCCATGATACCAGATTATATTCAATAGAGGTGAAAGTAGGTTTTATTGACCTCTTTGTTTGAAATAGCCCGTTGAAGATGGCTTTTATGGTTAGTTTTATAGGATAGTGACACTTACCTAGTGGAGTTTGTGGATATGATTCTCATTTTGAGATATTTTATGGCTCTGTACTTATTCAAATTACCTAGAACTGATCTGAAGTTTGATGCCAATACTAAAGCGCTGGCCACTGAAAGTTGGTGGACTCATTAAGGACTCGCAGACCTGATATCGCATTGATTGAAGTTTGATTTAAAGTTACTCGCAGTAGCCCGCTTAAGGGTGCTTTTTCACTGACACGTAGCTAGGTGGACCAATCACAACGCTCGAAGGACACAGACTCTTGACAACGAGCGTTTTGACAAATAGCATTTTACTAGATCTTGTTTCCCTTTTTTACTTAACCCTTTTTTGTCCCACTGCTGCAAAGGTCTCCCCTAAAGTCCTCCAACTATCCCGATACACCCGATTTTCCCTTACTAAAACTTACCTTACGTCACGCGTTTTTCGGTACAGTTTATCATTATGACTATGCTATGACGTCACGAGCCCTCTCCTTCACTTCAATAGCGCTTTATGAGTGAACGAATGCACGCTTATAGCACAAAGAAATAAAATAATAAAAACAAGCGGATAAACATAAATTAATGCAACGCAAAAACTAATAAAAAACGCTGGCCTAAGATTTATCTAAGTAATGTTTTATTAATTTGAAAAAGCCATAATTAATTAAAATAAAACCTAATTAAGTAGCATTAAGTGTGTTCCACAGACGCAAATCGCTTCCGGCTCAGCATTATGTCCACTGTAAGCACATAAAAAGTATCTCTCATTTTATTATAAATACCTCTTCTGACCGACATAGCACAAAAGTGATCGGGAATCGAACTGGGTCCCTCCGATTCTGATTCCGGGGGCATCGCCGGCGCCCCGGGCGACACAAACAAATAACCCGGCAGTGTGACTACAGAAATCGCTGTGATTGAAAGCTGGGTGCTATTACGTGTGATGGGAACAGGACGCTATCTGAAAGAGAATGTATGGCCATGTATCAATAATTAAATAAATAAGTAATAAATGAGAAGTGGGCCCAGAGTGTTATACCTTGGCTCGCTAATGAGAGAAGGCGGTGTCGGGGTCGACCGACGAAGTATTGGCGGGATGAACTTGTTACCTTTGACAGAGGGTGGTGGGAGTCTCCAAAGGATCGGGATGGTTGGAAGACTTAAGGGGAGACCTTTGCCCAGCAGTGGGACAACATATAAAAAAAATAATGCTGAACATTTCACACAGCATCATCAAGTCCCAAGCTAAGCAGAGCTCTTGTTATGGGTACTAGATGACTGATATAGTAATCTAGACACACGGCAGCGTTCCAAGTTCTAGCAAAGCGAACGGGCCACGAAGCAGCTGTGTGTATTTTACCCGAACCATTTGGAGGCACTTTTGGTCCCTTTACATTATATTCCATAGATAGATATTTCTTATTATATGTAGAAAAACATCCAGAACACCCCCGAACAAATATCTGAAGAACATACGGAGATTTTCGAGTTGGAAATCGAGCCCGCAACCTCTTCGCCCGCTGCGCCACAGAGGTCGTCGATTGCATTTATAATAAAACTGGCGACCTGCCCTTGCTTCGCACACGTGAACGGATAAACCAATCATCGTTCATTTTGTATGAAGAGTTGAAAAAATATGATTTTCCAAAGTCTTAGAACAAAAGTTGTTTAGGACACAACAACCCTCCCCGATTTTTAGGGCTTTCTGTTAAAGTTCAAATTGGCCGTGAGGTTGCCGTGTGGTGCCAGCAGCTAGAATGTGGCCTCTACTCTCTTCCCCGTGAATGCCCAACCTCCGGAGGTATTCGATTCCACATTTTTAATGCGTACTGCGAGAATCTGGAATTCGTTGCCGGAGTCTGTTTTCCGCGGAAAGTACAATTTGGGTATCTTCAAATCAAGGGTAAGCAGGTACTTTCTAGGCAAGCGTGTCCCATCCTCGTCCACATCAGGCAAGATGCGGTCAAACGCAAGCCTAGGAACAGATTCATTTATGTGTTTTATTCTATTTATTTGTGTTGTTTTATTTTGTAATTTGTGACGCGTCAATAAGGTCCATGCGGCCGCACTGAATAACGTATTTTTTTATTCTTGATTCTAGGTATATGAAATAAATAAAAAAAGAAGATATCCCTAGGCAGATTTTTACTTGCATCCTCTACTGCCGGCACCCCTCGGCTTAGGATAGCATTCAAGCACCAGTACCGGTCAGCCAGCAACTGGCACACGTATTGCCCCCCCATCCGAATGCGACTCACGCACGGCACAGCGCGACACAAAGGCGTCAAATTTGCACGTCGCAGCCCGTTTACGCGACATCCAGCATTCATCGCATTCAACCCTGTGTACGAAAAATTGCCATTATGGACCCGCCCGCCATGACACCCCGCCATTGTGACGGAATATAGTTATTTTCGGCGAGTTTTGTTTATAAACGAAGTTATTGTTTTCGTAGTTTTTGGAACAATAGTTGGGTGTGACGCTGAGAGGTCTTATGTGTTACTATTATGTTTACAAGATACTAAATGATTGATTCTTAAGCAGCTTGGAGTGCTCTACGGTAGCCTAACAACCGATTTCACTTTAATAACCTCTTATTATACAACTCAGAGCATTTATTAGCGAAAAAATAATAAAAGATCTGAACTAAAAATAAAATTGTTGAATGGAATAAAAATATTGAAGACAAACAAGGAAACTATAAAAAATGACGTAGGTATTAAGTATTTAGGTAACTGCAAGATAATTTGTTTAGAAAACGAAACTAAAGTCATCGCTGTCCATGGAAGGCTAATAATGCTTATTCGTTTTTTACTCGTAATATTTTATTTATTTCTGGCTGCTGTTTTGCCGGCGTTTTTTATTAGTTTTTGCGAAACCCTTCCCTATTGTTATTTTAAATGGTTGGTAAACTAATACATACAACTTCTGGCTTTTGCTAGTGAAAGTCCCGTCAAAATCAGTCCAGCAGTTTCGAATATTGGCCTGTACAAACAGACAAACAGACAGACAGACAGATATTTTTGCTATAGATTTCGTTTATACTCTTTTGCACCTACGTAGGAAAAAAAGCTGTCATTTTGTCATTTTACACAGAAAGATTAAAAAAGGACTTACTTTTTATTTTATTCTTAAAATAATTTTACAGACTGTTTGTCAAAATATTCACGACATGTTGTTAAATCCAAGTTATTATATGTCCTAAAAAGATACACCTGTACAATATAAGATCTGAACTGCTCACCATTTAACAATAAAAAATGCTTTATTTTTATCTTTATAAAACTGATTAAAACAAGGGTGCAATAATAATTGTTGCGAAAATCAGCTCCGGACGCCAAAATTATTAGATTATCTCCTAAAATGGCGTAACTTTTCAATCAAACCGTTTGTAGCCGCAAGCGGTTGCATCGTCAACTCACTTTTACGTTTTTTAGTTTTACTCGTTTTCAGGTTTTCTCATTTTTCCCGTGCCCGGCAGTTTTCAATCTCGGCTTAACTGTGTTTAAATGACATCGCTGTAAAAACGTGGTAAAATACTGTAACACATTTATTAATTAATAGATAACGAAATATACTGGATTACATAACTTGAACAACAACTTTCTAGTCAACCAAAAAATTAAAACGACTTTACGTTGTGATTTTAAAAAGTAATTATTTGGCTTAGCATGTCTCCATTTTCTTGAACTTCTACCTCTAGAAGGACATCAATGCCAAAAAGTGCAAGATGGCAAATTTCTTAGTGCAAAACTCGAAAAAGATGGCGAAAAAAGTTTTGCTCTAAGAAAGTACCCCATCATGCTGTATTGCCAATATTGGCAACCTATTTTCATTTCTGTCCACGTCCATATTTAATATATAATTCAGAGCAAATGCTATTCTCCTAATAGGAACAAAAAGGCGTTTTTGTATTGTTTATCAGTTAGGTTTTTTAGAATTAGTGGGAAAATAATAAAATGTATTTTTCACAAAACTAAATGTATTTTTTTTTCAATTTATTATTATGCTGTGACCTTAAAGGTTTTTGCGTATTTTTATACCCCGTTTTATGAACTGGTTTATCTCAGTTAGACATAATTGTTATCACATATTGTTGGAGAAGCCACTGGCTCCTGAAACACAGTTATTAACTAGTTCGGGAGCCTATGGATTCATTAATAATTGTAACACCCTACTTATGTCAATAAAACATTTTTTACTTTAAAAAAAAAAAAAAAATCTATATAAACCACGTATAAATATGTACTCGCAATGGAATCATACAAATCCGGTATATATGTAGGTACCGGAGAACGCGATTCTCCGGTACCTATGTGCCGGAGAATCGTGTTCAGATACAGAAAAAGAGCTATTATCGCCTCAAATCGGGGTGGTTCTGAGATGGTCGATTTATGGCGCCGCAAGCGATCGTCACCTCCTCCACAATTAGTAGCTAAAGGGTGTTTGTTTATAGGGGGTCGTGTTGGGGCGTCCATGAGTTTTAAGTTTGTAAAGTTTCGATTCTTTTAGTTCAATTTTCCCTCATGGATTTGTGGTAATGGGTTGGTTATCATTACCATCCAGAAATATCCTAGGTTGATGTTGAACTCACAGAAGGCATGTATATAAGAATTCTTGATGCAAAGATTTTGATCGGCGGGATGATGACATTCAAGGGAGGCATCTCCCTCATAAATCTCTAAATCCCCCAAGGGTTGTTGCCCATACTCGCCACGCTTGGCAGGCGGGTTGGCGAGCGCACTACGGAATGTTTGGTACGGAGTGTATCCACGGGCAAGAGAAGAGAGTCATTCACTGCCGGCACCACACGGCACGCGCCTGGATTACATAATCGTGTTCAAAGTTCGAGAGAGTTACATTTTCTGTGGTTCATGGTCACCCTGGGACGGCACGCCCGGGGTCCATCTAAATCTCTTAACGGGAGCGATTTCATACATAAACTGTGATTATTACTTTTTATTACAAGCTTTAATTCTACTTATTTATTGGTGAAGCATTAAATTGAGATTGCGTGGTTATTTTTGATCGTATTTTTTTAAAGTGACTGATAAGTTGGTTTGTTTATTATTTCGGTGATAAGATTGCAATCATTATAGGCCTACGATCTTTATTGATATTTCTCTTAAAGATTAAAAATCACTTGCGAGAAACTTATACAGTTAATAGTAGTTTCAGTTTGCAACGAGTATTAATAAAAGTAACATTACATTGGCAATCTAAGTAACTGATAGAATATAATACAATTCATTTAAAAAGATTCTTTAACACTAGTTTACATATTAAGCATTAATATTTATAATTCGGCTTTTAAGATGTGGTGTTTAAGTCGGCTTTTAAATTGATTCAAGGTTTTAGTATTTTTAATGTTATTAGGTAATTTGTTATATAATTGTGCTCCTTCAAACATTATATTTTTCTTACCATAGTTTGTTCTGGTTTTTTGTAAATGAATGTATGTGCGCATTTCTAAGATTTCGGTTGTGTACATGTATGTATGTGATTAGTAGAAGTTATTTGTGAATGTATGTATGTCCTTGTTCAGAATTTTTCTTACGAGTATACATGGGTTGTATTGGTATATTTGGGTTACTTTCATTAGTTTAGTTCCATTCTACGGAATTTCTTTTTCTTCAGTTCTGTTCGTATTGTCTCCGTTGGTGTCAGATAATCATAAAAGAATAGGGTTTTAATAAGTTTGTTTTGTGTCACTTGGAGTGTTTGAAGATTCGTTTTTGCTGCTGATCATCATCGTCACCTCAGCCGGAAGACTGCTGGTCATAGGCCTTTCTCATGATCATGTAGGATTTCTGCCTACTCACCACGCTTGGCAGGCGGATTGGTGAGCGCAGTGCGATATGTTAATACATGGAAAGACGCTGCTGCTCATCCTCCGGAGGTATCCCTTAGCAGATTCTTACTGCATCCACGGGCAAGGGAGGAGAGGCAACATTCTACTGCCATCCCACGGCATGGCAAAATATTTTCTAATTATGAAGTTGAGCGTCAGGTGATGCGTGAGTAAGTACTGTCGCGTTCATAGTGATACACTAAGGTACCACTAAGGCTTAGTGGTATCTTTTACTATGAACGCGACTGTACTAGTACGCATTTCGAGTCTGAGTCCGATGTACCATAGCGGTTACAAGAACGATTTCCTAAAATATCCAAGTTTCAATAGCCCTGTTCGTAATAATAATTGTGATGAATGCGAACGAGAACTTTCTAGATTCTAAAGACCAAGTTGAGAAAACTGCCTCTGCTTATCGACGGTAGCTCCGATCGGGCTAACCCAGTCTTCCAGCAGTTGCAAGTCAAACCTTTAATAACCTATAATGTGTCCCACTGCTGGACAAAGGTCTCCCCACTTCTCACAATCACCGGTTGCCTGTCCCCACCCTTCCTGGAAGGCTTCTATATCGTCACGACTTAAGGTTCGTCTTAAGTCGAACCTTAAATAACAATTTTATTTTAAACAAAAACCCAACTTCAATGACCCTTATGATGGCGATGATAGGATGAGGTGTGACGCTAAATTAATAGGTATGCATCTTCTTTTTAACAATGAAGATTTTCAATATATTTTTTGATACAGTCATGTTAGCAAATATCTCGTATAATAGAGACGAGCTCTGCGGCGCAGCGGGCGAAGGTCCGCCTGCGACGCAAGGGGTTGCGGGTTCGATTCCCGCCTCGGGACAAATGTCTGTACGATCTGCAGATATTTGTTCAGGGTGTTCTGGGTGTTTTTCTATATTATAATAAAAATATCTATCTATGTAGTATAATGTATTAAGTATATCAGTCATCTAGTACCCATAACACAAGCTCTGCTTAGCTTGGGGCTAGATGGTGCTGTGTGATTTGTCCAGCATTATTTATTTATTTATATATCAGTTCAACAACATCTTTTTTTTGAAGTCGGAGATTAAATAAAATTCCCATGTCAATCTATACCCCAATCACAGTTAATCTTAGGTCACATTTTTAAATTATGGTGATCGTGAAAGTTTAATATGAACCTGACTGACGCTGCGGCACGGCACGGCTCAGTAAAGGATTTCATGATCACGACCCATTATTAATATTTAACCAGGTATTTATTGCGTTATTTGTTATTTACTACCTTTATTATTGCCCGACGTTTCGTAATGTCTTCCCGGAAATAAGATTGTTGCAATCGTGTCGAAACGTCGCGTCGGGCAATAATTTATTCATCATTCATCATTTCAGCCATAAAACGTCCACTGATGAACACAGGCCTCCCTCATGGATCTTCATCAGGGGTAGTTGCCATTCTCACCACGCTTGGCAGGCGGGTAGGTGAGCGCAGTATGGGATGTTGATACACGGATAGACGCTGCTGCCCATCTTCCGGAGGTCTCCCTTAGCAGGCTCTTACTGCATCCACGGGTAGGAGAGGAGGGGTAACATTCTACTGCCGGCACCGGCAATAATTACGTCCGGCAATAAGTACGGCAATAATTTATTATTTCCGGGTATTTATCGCGTTATTTACCTTTAGGTAAATACCCGGAATAAATACCCGGTGAAGTATGTGATAATAAAGGATTTCATTCCGATTTGGTTATTTTTATCATTGTTTCTCCATCGAAATGAAGTAATATGAACGCTAAACTCATGTTTATCGTTCTTTAATTATCATCATCTCAGCTCTAGGACGTCCACTGCTGGACAAAGAGACCTCCCTCATGGATCACTAAGTACTGAGCATGAGGGGGTTTGTGCCATATTCACCACGCTTGGCAGGAGGGTTGGCGAGCGCAGTAAGAGATGTTGATAAAAACGCTGATCCCCATCTTCCTGGATATCCCTTAGCAGATTATTAATTAATTGAAAGTGCAACGAACTCAAAAATAATTTTCCAAATCGGTTCATAAACGAGTTCTGAGGTAACAAAGATTTTAAAAAATACAAACGACTTGAGAACCTCCTTTTTTGAAGTCGGTTAAAAGTGTAACCGTATAGAGCCGTGGGGCGCCGGCAATAGAATGTTGCCCCTCCTCTCATGCCCGCGGATGCAGTAAAAGCCTGCTAAGGGATACCTCAGAAAGATGGGCAGCAGCGTCTTTCCATATATCAACATCCCATACTGCGCTCGCCAACCCGCCTGCCAAGCGTGGTGAGTATGGCAACTACCCCTCATGGAGACCCATGAGGGAGGCCTTTGTTCATTAGTGGACGTTTTATGGCTAAAATGATGATGATGGAAAGTGTAAGGAAAACTTACCTAAACGTACAACTTAGTTTACTAGTACTAGTTTAATTTGTCACGCTTCAACTTGTGCGCAAGTCAATTCCACAGAGCGCCATCTGTCCCCTTGTGCCAAGTGTTTATTCGCCGATAATCGAGTGTTTCGGATTAAACTACCCTCTGTTTTTAAAGAGACGCCTCACTGACGATTCGAGGACTTTGAACACATGTCAACATCTCCCTTTAATCTGAGTTATGAATAAGTTTTTAATATTTTTTGTTGGGATGAAAATTATTGATAGTCCTGCTTACCTTAGGCGTGCGGCAGCGGCTACTGTATGATTTGTCCGGCATTATATATATTGGCAATTATAATATTGCATGAACCTGTTGTTACAAATTGGTGTATGTTTATTATAGCAATTCAGGTTTTGTATGTTTTCTATAGTTATTATTGTTAAATCCATGTTTAATTTTATGAGTTAAGACTTTATACCTTCTTCTTTACCACACTTAGAAAAACCTTTTCGAAGCGAACGTATTAAATTATGTTTTTGATCATATATGCAATACTTACGGGATAATTGCCATGATTTTTGACGCAGGTACTCGTCATGGTCACAGATAAAATATCGCATAAATAATGCATATAATATTCACAGCCATGATAGTCTCAATGAGGCGTTTTCATTAAAAAGTAAAAACTTCAAAATAGTTCCCTCGAAACTTATAGATGGCGTTAGTTATCTTTTACTGGTAGAAAACACAATTTGACAATGACAGCATTTGTGATTATCACAAACATGCTTTCTACGCTTGCTAGCTCCATCTGTTAGGTTCAGTAGAAAACACTTTTTTCTTTTTTACTGAAAACGGGTCATTATGTGCTGTAATCAGTTTAAATGTGTGTGGTATTTGGGGCCGAATAACTAAACGCTTGGGTGACATAAAAAGGATATTTTACATACAACTTGAAAAGTAACTTACTATGTAAATACAGTGAATAAACACATATTGAATTTCACTATCGAATTCGTAGTGAAATATGCGCATTTAATAACATTACCAGTGTTTTTCCAAACCAATATTTTGTTTAGTATCATCTTTGTTTTAGTTTTAGGAGTAGGTACGAATGACTGCTAGCCATTTTTGACACCTAAGTACCGTATAAGCAATTAAACTAAAAAAATAGACACCAAATTCATATAATCATTGTTTTATTTCAAAATAACCGAAAGTATAACACATAATTTCATCAGTTAAACAAAACTGTGCAAAATTTACAACAACAAACATAAAATGATCAACAATAAAATCGTACAGTAATACAACAATCTTATAGGAGTTTAATTAATTAAAATTATAATAAATGATTATCGGTGGAAGCGTGTAATTATTTAAAAAAATATTTTTAAATTTATTACTTAAAAACTAAATTAAAAACAAATTCGATTTAACAAACACTTAACAATAAAAATGTCTTAAGAAAAGTAAAAATAAACGCATCATTAATTTTCATGAAAAACAAAAAAAATGTCATCATACATATATCAAATACATACATATATCTTATTATACCACTACAAGTTGTATTATTTTAAAATATTTACAAAGGGATTATTCAATACTCATTAATTTTAATATTGCAGCTCGGAATGTCATGCTAAAATTAAAAAATATTATTAAAATAATAAAAAATATTATTAAATGTAATAAATATAATACGGCTTACACCACGTACATAACTTATTAATCTTGCTGATGTTCTCGTCTCACTGACCTCGGAGTCGGCCACGAACGGTGCTCATGAAGAAGGGCCTCTAAATGGTCTACGAAACGTCAGCAAGACGATAATAACTTAGGTACGTGGTGTAAACCGTATTGTATTTATTAAATGATGTCAAGCCACGATTATTTTAATTCAGTAATTTTATTGTGAGGTATATATAACCTTTTAATACTTTGAAACTAATATTATGTGATACATATAAAACGTGTAGGTAGAAAATGCTTGAAGTTCTTTGGTCTACGTCTAACGAAAAATTATTATTTTAAACAAATCGTAAATAGCTGAACTGTAAAGAAAAACTTACTGGGTATAATGTATTGTAATTAAATAGTATAAAAACATAAATATTTTGAAATCTCATTTTTATTTCGTCGTTTTGTGTGCATGATTATAATGATTAAATATCTATTGCCTAGTAGATCTATGATATGCGACTTATTCCTAGGAGGTGGACCTCATAACTTTACAGATAATTATAATTTTAACATTGCACAAAATCGATTTTTGTCGGTTTAACAACTTTAGGTACTCAATTGTTTTATCGGTACTGAAAGGGTTTTCATGAAAAAAAAACGCATCCTTTACCTTTTAATTCGCATTATCCATTTCAGTCTTTGATAATTTAGGATCTGACCTTAGTTCGTAACCGTGCACTTTTGACCTTAAAATAATTGGATAAAATTGTTTACTTTGGAGTCTCTATTATTTGAACTATCCTATCTACAAACTCTTTCTTTTTGCACTTTCCCGTCACGTATTCTTTTCCTTTAACGCAAGAATGTTGATGAGTCTACCAGGAGAGCATAACATATTCAGTGTTCTTTAGTCCAGTCAGTTCCCCCATGCAATTATGCCGTTACTCTATTCATAACCTTCTGCCACACTCCCTTACATCCTATACTCCTGGTTTTGCTCTTCCTTTCCCTCTATAGATTTTTTAACAGCAAGTTCAGCCTGCCGTCCTCTTGCAATATCTGGAGTAGCTGCTCATCAAGTTGTCCAGTAACGAAAACGTTTAGTGTCCATTACTACACATTTCCTCTCAGTATTGCTCTCCTTGTGCTCTAATGTCGTGACGTATAAGGTACTAATACCTCTATACATGTACTTATACGAGGATAGTATAAAATTCAAAGAGAACCTTTTCTTCACCCAGGCATGCTAGGACTGCGTAAAGTTCACAAGGCTTCTTCAATCAGCTGAAATCAATGTTTCTCCCACTATCAGGAGTATTGTTATCCACAGGGAAACTCTTTACCTAGCTTGAGGCTATCCTCCAGTGAGGTGATGAAGCCGCTCACTGTAATCACAATACTATCAGGAGATTTGACAGTTTAGTTTAGTAGCACTTTACCATATTGCCAGAACTGCATAAAGTTCTCAAAGTTCACTTGTCCAACTAATGCTACGTGTTCACACACTATCAGGAGGATAGCTATCCCTATCCTCCAAAGAAGTGGACGGCCGGGCAGGCGCCAGCCGCCTTCTTATCACGGGCTCCTTATCACTGTTCATGTGGACGGTCCAGTAAAAAACGTAGTGTCCGAGTTAAACACAACACCGAGTAATCAACATTAGACTACCAGGAGACCATAAAGTTCACAGAGTTTGTCCAACCAGCGCGTCTAAGTTCTGTCTCATATTCACACACTATCAGGAGTATTGCTCTCCCTATCCTCCAAAGAAGTGGAGGGGCGCTCCCAGTGTTGCGGCGGTGGCCACGCCCGCGCCGGGAGCGCCAGCGGCCTTCATATGACGTGTTGCGGCGGCTCCTCGTCACTCTTCATCAGGACGTACGCCACGGGGCGTTTGACGTCTGCGGGTGGAGAGGGGGTGCGGCGCGGGGGGCAGCCGCAAGGTGATAGCGCGCTGTTGTAGAGGGCGCTGCTGTAGAGTGCTCCGCCGTAAAGGGCCTAGAAATAAGGTGGAAATGAGACTATGAATGTCTAGAATGTGCCCTGAAAGCGTCGTAAGATTGGCCAAAAGTTGACTATAGAATGAAAATTAAGAGTTCATTAGACCAGTTTAAAGTTTAAGTTTTCTTAGTTACTTCTTGTATAACAATTGGAGTTGGAAACTCTTAACACAGACCATAGACAATACACATTATACATAGACTTGATAACGCTAAGAACTCTAGATATAAACCGCCAGATGGCTCTTTGACATAGACGGATTATATCTCGGTTATTTTGACTTGTCAAGTTTCAATAGGCTAGATGGCTAAATTTTAATTGTTATTGTATGTACACATGTATTTTTTTCTTTTCTAACGTAATCCAAAAATAACCGCGATACATATGGAAATGTCGCGTGACGTCACACGCTGGTACACGCCGACGTGCCTGCCTATTATGACGTCATGATCCGCCACTCCTAAACTTCAACTCGCTTTACCTAAGTCATAATTTGATTAATTTTAAAAGCAAAAATACGTGTCTGTTATTTTTGTATTATCTAACTGACGGACTTCATATAATTTTGATTTTGTATACCCTATCATTATGCCTATTTTGCCAAATAAATGGTAAATGTATGTTTGTTAAACGAAGTGTTAAATACTCTTTGGGGACAAAAAGCTAAAGTAATCTAATAGTTATTCTGAGTCGTCATCAAGAGTTACCTGCATATAATTTACCTGTAGATGTGCCAACTCCGCAGCTAGTTTGCCATCATCACTGGGAAGCTTCGCGAAGGGGTAAAACGGATACGGAAGTGGGGGGAATAGCGCCCGTCCCAGGTCCGGCTTGTCCATCATATGAGGCATGTGAAGCTGGTGCATCGGCGGCACTTGAGGAGGCAGCCTAGGCATAGGGGCCATCAGATTGCCGATGCCGAAACTGAATTTCGGCTCTTTCTTGACGAGAGCTTTCGGCTTCCGGCGCGGACGGTATTTGTAGTCGGGGTGCTCTTTCATGTGGAGTGCCCTGAGGAGAAATGATTGAATGAAGAAGATAGGATGAGTAAGAGTACACAAAAGTGATATTCATCATTTCAGCCATAAAACGTCCACTGATGAACACAGGCCTCCCCTCATGGATCTCCATGAGGGGTAGTTGCCATTCTCACCATGCTTGCAGGCGGGTTGGTGAGCGCAGTATGGGATGTTGATACACGGATAGACGCTGCTGCCCATCTACCGGAGGTATCCCTTAGCAGACTCTTACTGCATCCATGGGCATGAGAGGAGGGGTATCATTCTACTGCCGGCACCCCAGAAGTGATATTGCTGGGATTAAAATCACTAACATCGACAAACCAAAGTTCATTTACTGCAGAAAAAAAAATCCAAGTGATGTAAAGAAGCGAAATAGTAACCTCACTCTTTCACTTATTTTTATTATATACCACATATCATTCGATAAGTTGTGTGTATACAACCCTTTGATAAAATATTATCATGAGATGAATAACATTTTTTTGTATTTTTATGAAACTAATAAGACAAGGTCAAGGAGTTTTTTGTCTCTTACCATTTGGTGAAAACATCTATATAAAAGTTAGGGCAGGTACGTATCGGGTCACGCGCCCCGTAATTAACCGTTTACGTTAGTAAAACATATCAAGAAGTATTAATTTAGCTTTTGTGAATGTTTGTGTATTATGTCTGTGCTATTTTTTGAGATCAATGAAATGTTTTTCAATTTCAATTTTCGGTTTAAAGTATACCGGTTTGTTTGGTAAACCGTATCACTTATTTGAGCGACAGTTTCTCCGAAACTAAAAAAGCTAGCTTAACCGTTATATTTTTCCTAGAAAGTTCATGATTTTTTCAGATTTGTAAAGCTATCAGTTTAGATTTGAAAAAGGGGAAGGGGACACTCCAAAACTTTAATATTTCACAAACGGACCCTAAACCGAAAAATTGTCTGAAAAATTTATTTCCCATGGATCCTATACTACTGGGTTTTGCAAACATTATGAATTGCTACAAAAACCCAACAGCAAGCTTAAATTAAGGGCAGAGACTCGGATTAAGAGCAAGTAACTAATTATCAAGTCTGGGGGCATTCTAGCAGCCACTATTACAATTATTTAATTCTTTGAACCCAAAAATATTTTTTTAGTCGGTTGTTAAACAAAGGGACGGTGTTCTGAGGTAACAAAGATGAAAAATACAAGATTTCAAATGTTAAAAGTCAATATAAAAAGCTTCATAGAATAGTCAATTAGCAAAAGAAGAACAAGACACATTTAAATTGAATAAAGCACATAATTGGATTAGTTCGCTTCAGATAACTGTTTTTACAAGTGAGGGAAATAACTGAACAAGAAACCTTACTCTTTCACGCAGAACCTCTTAAAGTCAACTTAACTTAACTTAACTCTTAAATCAACGTAATCGATTGACGTACAGCAGTGGACGTGCTACAGTTCAGATGAAGAACTTAATTATTATAATTGAGATGCTTTCGCAAATGATACGTACTTTTGACGGATATCGCCTTTATAAACCGTCAAAGAAAATCACGCACTCACTTAAATGATTTAATTTGACGGTTTTCTGTTTATAATTCCGAATCAAATCCTATAAATGCGAACAAAACGCGTCAATGGTACGCGACAGCGCCATATAACATTATTATTTATGCAATAAAGCGCAATTGTCGCTCACTGCCGCCCTTAAAACAACAATGTCGACTCAACAATGTACGGATTATTGCATTGTGCCGGTCACAATCGGGTATCATTTGCCCCATCACTATGTCACAAAGCGCGCCTACAAAACTCAACCTTATAATTACAGCTGCAAGGTAGAATTCCGCGTGGGGAAGCTGGTTGTTATGGCGTATAGTGATGTGCCCGTGTGCGACACTGCGTCCGATTATGCGCGCATTGTGAGGGAATCGCGATTGTCAGCGAGACGATTGTAATTATTCGAGTGGACGCCGAGGCTGAGGTTTTCGATCACTGTTTGTTTACGAATCAATAGATGTGTGAATGCTATCTGGTAAACAAACGTTAAACACAAAATCTTGATAGATAGGTGACCTTCCTTCCTACGGTTTGTTCCCACGTTTACAGATTTCCAGTACTACTGATTTCCAATATCGTACAGACACTGATGCCATCAATGAGTTAGATTTTATTACTGTAGTTATAGGTATCGGATTCAATAATGTTTAGTGTTTATTATCAATAAATTACTACTATAATGAGTATTATGATTATGTTTCACTAACCAGAATAATCCACCTATTTAAATATTTGTTCTGCTGTGGTAATTCAATTGCGCTTCTGGCATCTAGATCATCAAATCCGCATTTCCCATGTTCCACATCAGATACCAATAATTTTCCGGCTTGTTGAGCCAAATTAAGATACAGTGATCAATTAAACAACCTTAATTGGTGGTTGAAGTATTATTTATTAGGAATGTGTAGTACCTCTATAACTATTATATTATGGTTTACGTGCAGTCATACATGTTTTAATTATATTTCCAATTGTCCCTTAAGACAATGTTACTCAAAATTAAATTGATAATATATCTATTTTCTTTTTACGTTTCGTTCACAATTCAAATTCTCCAATCCTATAACCAAGATACCATCAATACCCGAAAATACAAAAAAGCAGGTTCACCAACCTCCTATCAATTACTCTACCATCAAAATAAACACGATAACACTATGAAAACACAATATCTTCGAGAAAAAATTGCCGATAACTTTTTTGATGCGTTATTTTTCTAAGGCTTCGTTAATCGAATGCGGTAAATATCGATAACATTCGAATGTTTGGTTATCGAGTTGATACGAACAGGACTAGGGAATAAGAAGTAGCTTGATACAACAGGAAATCAAATAGTTCGGGGTTATTTCATTTCTTTTAGTTCAATCACTCACGATTCTTAAAAAAGCCGTGGAGTGCCGGCAGTACCCCTCCTCTCATGCCCGTGGATGCAGTAAGAGCCTGCTAAGGGATACCTCCGGAAGATGGGCAGCAGCGTCCTTCCGTGTATCAACATCCCGAACTGCGCTCGCCAACCCGCCTACCAAGCGTTGTGAGTATGGCACTAATCGCAGGAGCTACTGGTTGAAATAAAACATTATATTCGAGTTGGAACGCTATAGGCTATAATAATGTTTAAAATAATGCACGTGCTCGTCAAAGATAATCTGACAACCTTGCGTTTCAGAAAGTCCCTTGTCTCAAATATCTAATTGAACTTACCTACATTATTGGGATATTTACGAGTTTCTTTACATTATCGTTGGCACGATAAAAGTCGCTTAATAATAGACAAAGACATTGTTTTTAGTAACACAGAAACATAGATAATACTAAGATATAACAAAAGTAAAAAAACAATAATACACAAAATGATATAACTAATATAACTTTACTTATCATTATTTAATAACAGTGAACCGTTACAGCTTTAACCGATGATCTTATATAATTAGAATTTTAATAAATTAAGACAAAATACACATGAACGATGCCTAGGACAGGCATCGACTAATCCAGTATCAATTTATAAGTACTTAAATCAATACTAATACATTGACAATCAAAAGTCTAATTCAAAATGTTATCATCAGTGAAGAGCGAGATGTATATTTTTACTTAAATGGGGGTTCATCATCATAATCCCAGCTGTAGAACCGCTGTCTACGTCCACAGCTGGACAAAGGCCTCTTTCATGGATATCCTAGTTCATGAGACTCGCCACGCTTGGCAGGCGGGTTGGCGAGCGCAGTACGGGGTGTTGATACACGGAAAGATGCTGCTGCTAATCTTCCAGAGATATAGCTTGGTAGATCCACGGGCAAGAGAGAAGGGGCAACATCCTACTGTCGGCACCCCACGGCACGGCAAAGGGGGTTCAAATGTGATCATATTTTATGTATAGATTAAGTGACTGAAAATAAACTATTTTGTATTTTTGGAACTACCTCTACAAAGCCTTACCCCAAAAAAACTAAATAGGTGCTACATTATTATAACTCTCTATATATAGGATGATGGGCGCAATGAATGCAGTATTGGTCACGTGCTTAGTGAACGTGATCACCGCGGTATTACAATTGTAAAAGGTAGAGTTACCACTTTACATCAGGTTTACTTCTGCTTTTCTCGTCATTTAGGCATATAAAAAAATACTTGATAAAGGACACAAGAGTACAATTTCGGTCTGTCCGTTATGCTCCGCTAAGCAAATACCTATACATCGATACCAGCGATCAAATATAAGACGATAAAAACGTATCAAGACAAACAGGGGAGTGCCTTTTGACCATTGTTGACCGATAAGCAATAAGAATAAATAAAGAATTGAGAAATATATTGTTGCATCGTATTTGAATGTGAAGCTTTGGGTTTTTTGTTAGATTTATCATTTTAAAAACGAACTAACCGGCTTTCATGAAGTAGATATTTGTGGGATAGGTATGGGGATGATTGATAGAATACTTATTTTTTTTGCAAATACACTGACCTACGCGCAAAGACTCGGATTGCAGATATAGGCAATAAGACGGCCCAGGTCATGTGACTCGAATGCACCCGGGACGTACAAGTCAAAGTACGTAGTACAAAGTACAAGACGTACGGCAACGAAGTCGCGGTAGATTCAAAATGGGCAGCGTTTGGGAAACTACGCAACGTCTTTTCGTCCAAAATTCTTCAGTGCCTTAAGTCGAAAGTTTACAATCAATGTGTGTTACCAGTGATGACATATGGAACCGAGACGTGGTCACTCACGATTGGCCTCATGAATAAGCTCAGAGTCGCTCAACGAGCTATGGAGAGGGCTATGCTCGGGGTTTCTTAACGGGATTGAATCAGAAATGAGGAGAACTCGGGTCACCGACATAGCCAAGCGGATTAGCATGTTGAAGTGGCAATGGGCAGGCCATGTAGCTCGCAGAACAGATGGCCGATGGGGCCGAAAAGTTCTTGAGTGGAGGCCACGGACCGGCAAGCGCAGCGTAGGACGTCCACCAACAAGATGGACTGACCCCCATCCTACGACTGAAAGGATGAAATGATGATAACCGGGTATTTATTGCGTAGATTACCTATATTATTTCCCGACGTATCGACTGGTTTGCATCAGGCATGGTCCCGGAAACACTGATTTGTCATAATATTCTTCTATTAATGTAATTATTATTTATAACTAAAACAAAGTTAATAAGTGAAAAGTAAATACCTAGCCCCGGGACAAACCCCTGCTGAGAACTTACAAACATTTGTGCCACGGCGGGAATTGAACCTGCGACGTCCTGCGTCTAAGCCGGCTACAAGAAAAAAAAATACGGTCACATAAGACCTGAAACTCTGTCTCAGGGTGACGGGCGCAACGCAATGCAGCGTTGGTCACGTGCTTAGTGAACGTGATCACCGCGGCATTGCAGTTATAGGTAGAGGTTACCGCTTAACATCAGGTGGGTCTTCGGCTTGTCTCGTCATTTAGTAGTATAAAAAAAGAATAGCTAAGCCACGGAGCTCGTCAAATTGTATAATAAATACTTTTCGTTATTATTTACGTGTAGGTTTTGCAACTTATGGTATAAAATTGAATATATTAAATTGAAAATCTTACTAACATTATAAACTTGCCTATTTTTGAATATGTAACAAATATACATCCAAAAACATTTCGGTTGGTATTTGCTCGCCGAAATTATCAATCGCACTGAATTCGGTAATTTAGAAAAATAATGGAGTAGGTATGTTTAAAACATGCGCACAAAATCTTTTGTATCAGAACCAAATGGGATACTCAAAGCTGAGTTGTTAAGATTCGCAGAATATTCAGACAAATATTACGGCTTAGAAACCATAACATCATGGTAAAACGCTCGTTAATTTATAAACAAGACAAATAATGAAAACTCTATGGTATACGAATTAGAACACATTCAATAAAATTATTTAAATTAAATTACATTTAAACCGTCAAAATTAGATTACTTCAATAAGTTGATTTACGTAATGTATCAGCATGTCTTCTATTTCCTTCTAGATAATTGCCATTGATGACACAGTGGATGCAGTAAGAATCTGTCAAGGGATGCCTCCGGAAGATGGGCAGCAGCGCGTTTCCGTGTATCAACATCCCGTACTGCGCTCGCCAACCCGCCTGCCAAGCGTGGCGAGTATGCCAGCTACTTCCTTATTATCTCGGAGATCCACGAGGAAGAGGCTTATGTCCAGCAGTGGACGTGAACAGCAGGCTGAGATGATTAAAGGTTCACCAAAATTGTATATAATTAAGAAACAAGAAGGTAATCATCATCATCATTTCAGCCGTAAAACGTCCACTACTGAACACAGGCCTCCCTTGTGGATATCCATGAGGGGTAGCTGCCATACTCACCATACTTGGCAGGCGGGTTGGCGAGCGCAGTATGGGATGTTGTTACACGGAAAGACGCTGCTGCCCATCTTCCTGAGGTATCCCTTAGCAGGCTCTTACTGCATCCACGGGCATGAAAGGAGGGGCAACATTCTACTGCCGGCGCCCCACGGCTTTAATCAGAAGGTAATAAGTAATAATATAAATTTAAATTTAATTTAATTTTTTTATATTAATATATATTTTTAAGTGTTTCTTGTTATTATGTTTAGTTTTAAGGTGTGCAATAAAGTATTTTCTATCTATCTATCTATCTAATAATCAGTTTAAAATTAAGTCTACATATCGCGAAAGTTTATAAAGTACTAAGAAGGTAAATCTTGGTAGCGGATTTTCAAGTTTTTGTGACGCAGTAACTATGCACTTAAACATGTCCTTGTCTACTTCCAAGGGTACAACCTTTCCTTCAAGGTATTTGCCTTGATGACACAGGGACACTTAAGAACACAATGTGGTATATTGTCCCATTCTGTTTAACATTGATAACTGGCGCTCCCCCTGATAGTATTGTTTGAATGCGGCGCCTCGTGAAAGGTATCGGTGACTCGTATCCCCGTGAAATTATATGGGGATCAGTTTTTAAGCAGTATTTCTTTTAAGAACACTGTTCTAATTCCAAACATAAATTATTCTTTGATTTCACTTTCAAAATTAACGTGAGATATACTATTCATTTTGTAAAAACGGGAATTACTCACGTAGTATTGTAACGTCGAAGATTATTCCGACGTATTTCGACGTTACAATACTACGTGAGTAATTCCCGTTTTTACAAAATGAATATTCTTTGATTTGTCTACAAGAAATCTAAATGTTGCTGAAAATACCAAAACCGCTATATTTTATGCTTGTTACATTTGAATATTTTTACAAAATTATGGATCTGGTAATCTGAATTTTTATTTTTTTTATTTCCCTTGACTTCTTTAAGGGTCCCATCATCAGAACTAGGTTTAAAAGCAAACAAACATTATGTGAACTTAAACAAACAAAAAATCATGTGCAAGTTTCACTTTAGAGTATAACACTATGTTATGCTTTTTTTAATTTTTTTTTTGTTTCATATAATAATGTTTGTTTGCTTTTAAACCAAGTTCTGATGATGGGACCCTTAAAGAGATCAAGGGATATATTCAACGTCGGGATGTACATGTAAATATTCAAATGTTATTATTTAACTAACATCTTCATTGACGATCTCTGTGGCGCAGCAGGCGAAGATACACCTGCGACGTAAGAGGTTGCGGGTTCGATTCCCATCTCGGGACAAATGTCTGTACAATCTGCAGCTGTTTTTGTTCTGAATGCTTCTCTTTATATAATTAAAAAATATATGTCTATGTATTATAATGTATTAAGTATATCAGTCGTCTAGTACCCACTGTACCCATAATACAAGCTCTGCTTAGCTTGAGGCTAGATGATGCTGTGTGAATTGTCCATCATTATTTACTTGTTCATTTACTATAACGTGGTTGTAATAAATGTTTTGACTTTGAGTTCTACTAAACATGAAATTTTACAAAGAATGTTTGGTTAGTTCCTATATCTGACATTTTTTTTATATTTCGGATCTCATTTGATACCCATTTTGTAGAAGTACATTAAAAATAAGTAGTCCGCCATCTTGGGTGTTCCGCCATGTTGGATTCAGAGTGACGTCATTTAATTTTTTGATTTATTCTCAGTAAGCCCTGTCATTTGATACCCATATTATAGGAGTACATTAAAAACAAAGTAGTCCGCCATCTTGGGTGTTCCGCCATGTTGGATTCAGAGTGACGTCATATAGCTGACCATATAATATCATCCAAAGAAAACATGTATAAAAAATTTCAGCTCAATTGGTTGAAGATATCTGCTTCGAAATTGAGTTGCAAGATTCCGCGAACAAACATAGTACATACATACATACATTTACATTGCAAGCTAAATAAAAGCTTGTAAAATTAAGAACTTCTCACTTGTTTTTTTAATAAGACTTGTAATTTCATAAAATAGAAATTAATAGTCTGATTAATTAATATAAGTCACAATGCCCAGTAGTTTAGTTAATAATTCACTCAGTTATCGTTTTCTCTAACATAGTAAGTATGATGAAAGTGAATTAAGCGATAAGAAAAGATAGAAAACTAACACTTTCACTGCTCGGCCTTCACTACAATGGGAAAATTAGATATAACAAATACTATGTGCGTGGGGAGTGCGTTGTAAATCCAACCCTTACAAATAAATACGTTTTATCATGATGAGATACTTAAAATCTTTGCATATTCTTAGATTTGTCATAAACATCAAATTGAAAACTTTGGAAACAAAGGTCCTGTTTTAGATATCTTCAGATTTACCTACGATAGAAAAAAAATTGTTAAATTAGATTCTCATATTAACTCCAATGCATCTATAACCCACGGCGTCCCTCAGGGTAGTGTCCTGGGTTCAGTCATAGTGAAGTAAAGTAAAAAGAAAAGATGGAAAACTAATACTCTCGCTACTCGGCCCTCGCCACAATGGGATAATTAGATATAACAAATACGATGTGACGTGGAGTGTGTGCGCCGTGTAAATCCAACCCTTCCAAATTAATTCTTAGTTACACGCTGAACTGGATTGTTATAGAGCTGTAGACACCACCACTTCGCTGAGTGATGAGCGGGAATAAAAAAAAGTATGGATGGACTGCGTGACAGATCACGAAAATGTATGATTGTGAATCCTACGAGTGATACAGAATAGCAGGAAAGAAGAAAAAGCGTCATGTTATGCAGGAGAATATACTAATATAGGAGAATATGCTTGTAGAGATATGGTAGACCATTCAGTTCATATTGATTAATATGTGTGCGCTTTAAATCGATTATATTTTGATCATAATACTTTTAATTATAGGCTACAAGACAATGTAATCATATTTATTAAATTATTATGAAAGACGGTTTCTGCTACCAGTATGTATTGAAACACTACCAATTATTAAATAAATGTTTGAATGTGTAGTAAATCTAAACCATAAAAATAACTCCTAGTCCTGTTATTTTGGATTATTTCTATTTTTAGTTCAATTAAATTTTGAAAGAATATTGTTAAAACGTTGTGAATTTTGAAAAGAAAACTAGTAAGTCCTTTTTAGGTTAGACCTTTCTTATCAAGCAGATCAAATAACGATGTTTTTTTCTACTCCACCACATTTCAATCCTCATCCAAACGCACGCGTTGTACCAGCTCTATACCCGGCTGATCTTTCAATGAGTTAGACTGGAGGCATAAGCTTATTTTTATAGCCCTGGCGACCGCCGATAACGCAGCCCCCAACAATGCAAGATATTATTACAGCCACCAGATAATTGTCGACCGGCACAATGGCCAGATTAAATTGATTTGTAGCGATTTACTATCCTGATTATGATGTGATGAGCTAGTTTTACTGATTGGGTATGGGTTGAGATTTACGTTTAGAAAAAATTAACAGTGGGCTGGACGAATCAATCCGTCGAATCAATTCAGAGAGTTGGGCCACTTTATCAACAACATGTGCTCCACAAGAAAGTCGCGGTCGTACGAAAGCGCTGGCAGGACGATCTTAACAACTTCCGAGAAGCTTGTTAATTAAAGAATGTAGTTTATTAATAACAATGACAAATGAAAAATGTGGATGAACTTACGTAAACTGAACCGAGCATGTACTTTAACAGCCGTGCTGGCGGAGCCTGTGTTACAGACTGCTAATAATTCCTCACGATTTACGCCACTAGCACACTGCTTACAATAATAACTACACAACAATATACAAAATATAAATATGTAAACAACCATTATGATCGAAGTCAGATCACATCTCCGATTTAACAAGTTATCATTAATTCCTACATACAGTAATATAATTCAAATTAGAGAAATAAAATTATCGTATGGTAAGTTATAGTATTGGAAGCCTAGAAAAGAAGTAGGTATAGTAGGTATAAGGAAAAAATAGTGCGGACGCACTGCATGGGGAAAAGTTTAAAATATGTTTTACCCGAAAGGGGCTTTAACTTTTTTTTCATGATCACACGTAGGTATTTGCATCTAATATAGAAGATTTATACAGCGTCAGCAACTGGTAATCATGCTAAACGGGACGCTGCAGTGCCTGGGACATTGTTAGATAGATTATGCTTGCACCTATACCACCCTTTCAGCTTAGTCAGCTATTAGTCAAAGGAAAGAACAGAACAAGAAAATTATTTTTGGGTTCGAATAGACACTCTCAATTTGGTACCATTTTTTTCAAAACTAGGATATGTGAAAAATCGAGGGAACTCTTATGTAAGCAAACACATCGCGATTTCGGCAAGTTATCTAAAAGTTCAAACCTTTGGATTAAGAAAGTATGATTTGGTGAAATGGATCTGATGAAAACCATGCATGCCTCTTTCATGTACAAAAACAGGTCCAAAATGAAAATACAAAAAATATCAAACGAGACATTTCCCTCCTAGTAGGTATAATAAAACCATATTTGTTCACTAACCTAAACCAGCCCTAATTAATAAAAGATTAGTTCATCAAACATCCGTCGGCTTTGTCAATTATTTACCTAACAATAAAACCACTGTCTCGCACCCCCAGGGGTAAAACCATGTAACTAAAAAAAAGGCCTTTTTGGCTGATAAACTAATAAAAAAAACAAAAACACACCGTGACAGGTGTAGTTTGTCGCTTTGTGGTGTGTATGCACAACGCTACGAAATTAAATGATAGTGAAAGGATTTTTTAATCAAACACCGTTTTTGGGTAGGTAGTTATTTGTTTTGTAGGTAAATGCTGTCTGGGAGGTTCGGATTATCTTGTTTAAATAATGGAATTAAGAGTTGTACACTGGGAATGACAAATTATACTTGCGGTAGTGTAACTATTTCACAG
Source organism: Pasiphila rectangulata (assembly GCA_963082625.1). NCBI lineage: Eukaryota > Metazoa > Arthropoda > Insecta > Lepidoptera > Geometridae > Pasiphila > Pasiphila rectangulata. Next base: position 21,818,268 of record OY720238.1, on the reverse strand, counting down.
TAGTGTTTTAAAGGAATTTGTGATAATTGGTTCAATATTTCATGTAATCTAATATTTGCTTTTCAAATTTATTATGACATTTTGTTATGTTTGTTTTTGATTCAAGCACTACATCTAATTGATGAATCACTATAATCTCGGCTATAGTATTATGTACTCGATTGAATTATATAATTTCGGGGCCGCGGAGTCAGAAAAAGTAGATAAGGTAAGTTAGTAAGTAGTAGTTAGTAAGTGGTAAGTAGAGTTAGTTTACCTATGTACTTCCGTTATGAATAATTTTTAGGTACAGTTATGTAACTTAATTTTATGATATATTATAAACTGACGTATCGTCAAACATAAATTGTTGATACGAGCAACAATAATATTTTCTCTTTGTGGTAATCCACTCTAAAGTAAAGAAATATAGATCACAGTATTTTTTATTTTGTATATAATTATATTTTATATGTATAGGTATGTGTTTTGTGTTTGTAAAAAATATTGTACTGTTTTTAGTTGTTGGATTTCCGTTATTTTAAGATGATTAATTTTGTTACAGATCTCTGGTGTTCTCAAGTTTGTTTTACATAACAAAGAACTAACCTCAACCTCTTGGCTTCATCAATAAATGGCCTCTTCTCCATCTCGGTCAGCAGCTTCCACTCGGCTCCCAGTCTCTTGGAGATCTCGGAGTTGTGCATTTTCGGGTTATCTTGTGCCATCTTACGGCGCTGACCCCGCGACCACACCATGAAGGCGTTCATTGGCCGCTTGATGTGTTCGTTTGGCTGCTTGCCCAAAGACATTTTGAATTCGGAAGAAAACTTATCAATAATTCAAACTTTTATTTAAAAACACTGATTTTGTACAACATTATTATTAATTTTACAACTGAAATATAACTCGTTTGTTAGGTATTAAAAATCTATGCAGATTTCAAACAGAATTGGTTGAACAATTATTGCCTCCGCGACTATTTTACCGCGCGCGATGTGAAAAGCTCTGAAAGCTCAATGCGGTGCTTTTCTTGCTAGTGTCATGTTCAAGCGAGACCTCTGGCTTCCCCCCTTGTGCCCCGCTCATTTGGCCAATGAGGGCGCGCCGTGGGCGGCCGCTGGCCGGTTATTGGCTGAGATATCGTTTGTCTCGCGTGCTCGCAACAGGTAGCCGGTGAGTTCTTGTTTGCATGTTTATTAGGACGATTAGATTCGTTTTTTAAACCGCAATCTCGGAGGGAAAGAACGCGCGAGCCCGTAATCGCCGGCTTCATTCGAGATTCAGCAAATTGCTTGGCTAGTTTGGTTTGTACATTGCATTATTGAAAAGTGTTAGGGACATCGAGTATTTTTTAAAAGAACCACTTTTTAGTTTTCATCCCATGTTTTGTATTTTAGTTTTTACATAAGACATTTCAAGAAAATGTTTAGTTTAGAATAATAAATAATATATAAGATTCAGACGAAATTATCTATAACTTGTTCTCAGTCGGTTGATAAAAGTTGGTACTTTATGTTTTATTTGATTTAAATTGGATTGTTGATTTTTTTTATTTGATTGTACAAATGTGACAAAATAAACGTTTCTTTATTTTTATCTTTTATCTCTTAAAGTTCATTTTCCTTGAAAGCGGTATATTCATTGACTAGGTACTGATTTTTACTTTTATAAAGTTCAAATGTTGACATTAGAGGTATAAAACACTGTAATCGGGTATTTCTTGTTAAATTATATTATTTATTTATTCATTAAAAGTACACATACATAAAAAGTATTAAAAGTCATATAATAAGTAATTAACACATTCAAAATCAGGGTAATCGATCTGATACAATTGACAATTGGGGTGTACATAGCATGCTCCATTTGTGCGTTGGGTAAAATGAAAAAAAAAATATACAAGAAACAAAAATATAATATAAGAAAAAAAAATCACATAAACACAAGATAACTTAAAATTAAAATCTAAAATAAAGTAAAAAAAATAATACAAGTATAGGCAGATAAAACTATGCTAAAAATATGTAGTTATAACCATCAATTTGTGCTCATAGAAGAACCAAAATGGCTCCGTAGGAGGTTCTTGTAAGAGTGCATTTTACTGTTAAATATATCTATCCCTGGTATTTTCTTGTTATCATAATTATATTGAGTACAGATTCTCGTAGTTGGTGCCTGTAGACCAATATTTGTTCTAGAATATATGTATATATATATTTCAAAATTATTTAGAACAGAGCACACACTTGAGCTGTTGACCGTTCCGCGTGCGCGTATTTATTTATATTTAATTGATTACTATTATACTTTCTTCTAAATCTAAACTGCTAAATGTTGTCCTTTTTACTTAAAACGTAAAAGACGTTCCCACATAGGTTTGAACTACCAATTAACGCCGCATCGATGTATAAATTTTAAACAGATGCCTCACTTGCCGTGGGGTGCCGGCAGTAGAATGTTGCTTCTCCTTCCTTACCCGTGGATAGTAAGAACCTGCTAAGCGATACTTCCGGAAGATGGACAGCAGCGTCCTACCGTGTATCATCCAGTATGCGCTCGTCAACCTACCTGCCAAGCGTAGCGAGAAAAACAAAAAAAATGGATCCGTGTTTTTTCTTTTCAATGATTAAATAAATGAATGAAGTGTTCATTAACCACATAAAGATACAGCACAAAAAGGCTAACGAAACAAACAAACAGAAAGTAACAAAGTAAAATAATATATAAAGAAAAAAAAACAATTTAACCTAAGCTCACTCATTAATTAACCAAAATAATAAGACAATACATTTAGTTGAAATGTCACCTGATGTCACCTTTGATTGCAATTAATAACGTCACGAGCTCTCCTGAATTTTGATGCGCTTTATCTACAAAAATAGGACTTTAATATTCACTTCGATATTTTTTCTATATGAGTTTTAATTTTCATAGTATGTCACCTTCATACCCAAGGTCATAGCCATTGAAGTAATTGATTAGGTTACGTGGATTTTCTTATCTGATCTTAGCACAATTATTATTTAACTATACCACAATCCCAGATAAATTATACCACAAGAGATTACACCTACACGATACCGCGTAATCCGAGGAATCACCCGAACTCTGATGTGTGGAGTGTGGCATCTGTATAGTATTCTTAATTCTGTGCCCGCATATGCAGCTCGCATTTGCATGAGACAGGCTGCCAACAGTCCGCCCTGAATGCCCACTAATGGGCACCTATTCATAATTACTGAGTTTGGACTTTTGCAATTAAGGCTCAGTGTGGGCTGGCCTTTAGGATGTAGGGAGCAGTTGTATCTATAGGGTGTATTATAATATGTGTACTGAGCCGAAAGGGGGTGACTTTGACCACCCAAGAAACAATTTTAGATCTACGACTTTTCAGCATTGGATGTTTTTTATTCAAGAATAGATCACGAAAGTTTTAACTTCAACAGCTGATTATACGATAATAGCAACCTAAACGCCAGCTGATTCTTAAAAGGCTCATTGACAGCGTGAAGAGTTTCCGTACAGGTATAAAAATACTTATTTTTTTAAATATAATACATAAATCACACATAAATCACATTTACATTAACGATCTACCCCATCTTGTCAGAAATAATTATGAGATTGTATTGTTTGCTGAGGCCACTTCACTTTTGTTCAAAATGAAAGGACGTAACATCGATTATAATAAGGTGAATAATGCAATCTCAAAAGTTGTAATTGGTTTAGTGCTAATCACCTATTACTTAATGAAAATAAAACAATACTCTTCCTAATGTAAAACAGGTTGAAGACAACATCAAATGAAAGGTGAAAGTTTATACTTTGTAGAAAAAACAGTATTTTAGGCACAACTTTAGACAATAAGCTTCAATGGGGTTTACACATAGACCAACTATCGGGTAGGCTTAGTTCTGCAGCATATGCATTCAAAATGATCTGCCTTCTTACAGACGTAGATACCGCTAGACTTGTTTATTTCAGCTATTTCCACAGCATTATATCTTATGGCTAACTGTTGCCGGGTTGTGCTGCAGAAGAGGGCTATTCGTTCTATCTACAATATGGGTCCCAGAGAATCATTTCGCAATAAATTTAAAGAAATATATATTATGATAAATATTGCTTCTTTTAAGAAGAATAGCGACAATCACAATGTAAATACAAGAAATAAAAACTCGCTGTGCTTCACTACTAGGCTCCATAAGGTTAAAATATATTTTAAAGGGCAATATATACGCTTCTACAACAAACTCCCAAGTGAGTTGCAGAAGTTATCATTGAATAAATTCAAAAACGTTATCAAACACCTCTTTGCAATAAAGCTTATTATAAAATATTATATAATGTAAATCCGTTATTGGTCGTAGGATACATATGTATGTAATTTATGATAATGTAGATTAAGGACTGTGGATTTTATTTAAATAAATAAAATAAAATAAAATATCAGATTTCCTACAGGACAAAACTACTTGAGACGGAATCTGCTCCATCTCTGTCAAACGGAACATAAGACAAAAGAAAATTGTTAATTGATGGCTATAACGACCACGTTAGGTTCTTCTGTTCGCTTCTTTTCCTTACTCGCGTGTCATCTGAAGTGAACAGGTTCAATTATGTGATTTATTCTATTAATTTTGTTGTTTTATTTTGTAATTTGTGACGCGTCAATATGGTCCATGAGGCCGCACAGAATAAAGCATTTTTAAAATTTGGATTATTTTATGAGAGGAGAGGTAACATTCTACTGCCGGCACCTCACTGCGGATCATTATCATCAACCATTTCTGATTATAAAAATGGAACAAGGGAATATTGTTGAACAACAATTTTGCAAAATGCGGGTAACTTCGTCGCCAACACTCGGGGCGAGCGGCGGGCGCGCGCGCGTGAAATTGAAACAGAGCGTCCGCGAATGATTCACTTACCCGTGCCGGGGCGATACAGACGGTCACACAATCGTCTGAGAATAACACTTGACTGGCCTTTTAAAACGGATTTATTAAGATTCGGGCTAGTGTTGGCCGAGTGGTATGTTGGTATGTACCCCTGACTTGAAATCCAAAGGTTGTGGGTTTGATAACGGACGTGATCTAGTAAAAGATTTTCTTTCTTGAAAAAAATATGTGCACATTTAACACTAACTGTGCTCTAACGGTGAAGGAAAACATCGTAAGGAAGCCTGCGGCTTAGTCAGCTTCAGACGTTTTTGTTTACCGGTGGGAATCAAACCCGCCACCTCTAGCCTTTCAGCCAGCTATTAACTAAGCTACTGACTAAGTCAAAGTTAAGTATTTATCACCGTTTTTACTAATATAAACTAGATCGACATTTTGGGAATATTCTTTGTTGTAAAGTTAGCAAGTGCGGGCGAAGAATGAGTTTCTGCGGTAGTAGTAGAGCATGGTGGAACGTGAAGTCTAATGTGTTAGTATAACTTTATACTAACCTAATGTCTCTACTTTCTCTACACAGTATAAATTAAAGTCGCTTCCCGATTATGTCTGTCTGGCTGTTTGCTTCTTACTCCTCTTAAACCGCGGAATGGTTTTTGAAGCAGTTCACCAACGTATTGAGCGTTTCAAGAGGAAGGCTTAGAGGTAAAATTAATAAAGATTGTGTATAAGTTTGCTGAATTTAGATGAAAATTGATAAAGTTATCGGAAAAAATCATGCGACCTGGGAGAAGTTTTGGCGCGACAAATATACGTAGGACTTTTCGCGTGTAATATCTAAATATTTTGTAATGAAAAACAGCTAATATATAAATAAATAATAAATAAATAATGCTGGACAGATCACACAGCATCATCTAGCCTCAAGCTAAGTAGCGCTTGTATTATGGATACTAGATGACTGATATACTTAATACAGTATACTACAATGTTGGTATACTGTGTCATTCCTGGTTTCCATGTACACAACCTGGTACCTGGTAATAAACCTAGAAACCCATGAGGGTTGTTGTGTCCACCAACCTTAACAACTTTTGTTTTGCGACTTTGTAAAATCATATAATTTTAACTTCATATACGATGACCGAAAGTTGGTGCATCCGTACACCTGTGTAAACAATATATGAAGACCAAGCGAGGGTAGTCTGAAAAGACGCCTTCGCTTTGCTGCGGTTACCTCTAACATGTCAGTCTTCCCGGGACCACGATGGGTGCAATCCTGTCGAAACGTCGGGCAATAATAAAGGTAAATAGCGCGATAAATACCCGGTTAAATATGTGTTAATAATGTTAACAAGATAGTCACAATTTTTTCACGTCACAATTTTAGCCGCGGAGGCAGTCAAATGCACTGCGTCATCGACTGTACCTTGTTATGTGGCGTTTTGCCGCTCCACCGCACCTCGCCCGCGGCGATGCGACACTGTTCCTATCAGCACCTGAATACCTTATGTTATACAACACATAGAATAGAGCTCGTGTTTTGTCTATCGGATATAACGATGAATTTTCCTGTATATTCTATGAGCAATTATGTTTTATAATTTGCTTTTGATTGTAGATTGGCGATATAGATATAGGCGATATCGATAAGAGCCCTAGAGTGGAGTTTCCTTTTTCTTTTCCTAGTGGAGAAGAGAAACCTTTCTCAGCAGTGGAATCCAACGAATTGTTTAGAATAGATATATTTTTTTTTACCGTGGGGTGCCGGCAGTAATGCCTCTCTTCTCTTGCCAGTAAGAGTCTGTAAAGGGATATGTCCAAAATATAGGCAGCAACGTCTGTCCGTGTATAAAAATTCCGTACTGCGCTCGCCAACCCGTCTGCCATGCGTGGTGAGTATAGCAATAACCTCCTCATGATCTTGGAGATGTATGAGGGAGGCCTGTGTCCGCAGTGGACGGGGGCAGCAGTCGCCGAGATACGGCAGAGATGGTGGTAATATTTTTGACGCTTGATTTTTTTGTAAATACATTAACACCCAAACTGGAGATAAATGTTTGCAGAAAAGAAAACAAATGTGCGGCGGGAATCGTACCAGCAACCTCAAACGCGCATCAATGAACTATTCCAACTGAGCCACGGAGGTCATCAACATTGTTACTGAAAATAAGTTTGCTAAATCTATCTCTTCATTAAGGCGATCATAGCGGACAAAAAGTGGTTTTGCAAATAAATAACCGAGCATGAAGGTTGGAACGAATGATGCGATTTGCGCGCACACCGCTCTGGACGCAACGTAGTTACGTTACGTTAACTTGTCGCGTTAGGTTCAGCTAATATTAAACTGTTAGATAAACCTGTATCACATCCAAATGTTGCAATTTTCAATCGACGGATTGAATACTGCACCCAAAAGGATAATTTTCAGTTTAAGAATTATATCTTCGTATATTTTTTTATGGCCATGTGGTCCCGGCAGTAGAATGTTACCCCTCATCTCTTGCCCGTGGATGCAGTAAGAATCTGCTAAGGGATCCCTTCAGAAGATGGGAGGCAGCGTCTTCCGCGTCTTTAAACACCTAATACTGCGCTCGACAACCCGTCTGCCAAGCGTGGCGGGTATGGCAACAACCCCTCAAGGTTGTACAACCAAGGACCAGGCCCCGAGTTCCCGGCAGCCCCGTTAGTCCTGGCTACGGTAGTAGCCACGGTAACGGCGGGGCTAGGGGTGCTAAGTATCCCCGCGAGACGGACGGCTACCAACCCCAACGACGACTATTGGCCCTGGTAACACACAACATCCGCACATTGAGGACAGACGATAAGATTGTTGAGCTGGAAATAGGTTACACTAGGACATTTAGGGATTATCAGAAGTCCGCAGAGAGGGCGAGGACACGATAAGTCCAGTAATCTACTCTACTACCTAGAGGACGACCAACAGTCCCAAGGGGTGTCGGGTTTCTCGTTCACAAGTCTTTTATTAACAGCATTGCCACCATCGACAGTGTGTCGAGCAGGGTTGCATACCTAACACTCAGAATATCTAAAATATATTGAAGGTCGTTCAGGTATATGGGCCGACCTCATCACACCCAGATGAAGAAGTAGAGTCTATGTATGAGGACATTAGTAGGGCCATACATACAAATAACATTCACTTCACTGTTGTTATGGGGGACTTCAATGCAAAGTTAGGTAAGAGAAGCGATGATGAGTTTAGAGTGGGGCAATTTGGGTATGGGCAACGGAACCCCAGGGGACAGAGGCTGGCCAATTTTCTGGAGAAGCAAGGACTTTTTATGATAAAATATTTCTTCCAGAAGCCTGGAAATGGACCTGGATGAGTCCCGATGGTTCCACGAGAAATGAGATTGATTTCATCTTGACCAACAAGAAACGGGATTCAATGATGTCACGGTGATTCACAGGGTGAAAACCGGAAGTGATCACCGAATCGTTAGAGGCACAATTAATATGAACGCTAGACTTGAAAGGTCTCATCTGATACAGTCTACGGTCCGACCCACTCGCGCACATATCCAAAACCTGGAGAGCTTTCAATTCGAACTCTCCAATCGCTTTGACTGTTAGAAGTACATGCATCAGTGGACGAGATCTCATACAGCTCGTATTAAAGATACGATATAGCGGAACAAAGTCTTTAAGTTTTCACGAGAGATACATATGTCTATTGGACAAAGCCAGATGAAGACGTTGAAGAGGGAAGATGGCAGTATAGCGTCAAGTAAAGCAGAAGTGTTAAAGGAAGTCGAAAGGTACTGTGGACAGCTCTACGATTCGGTCACTAAACCTGTTTGCAGTGCGGCAGAAGACCCTAGAGCCAAGCTGGCCCGACATTATACCGAATATATCTCGGACAACAGCCTGTACGAGATCAGGATGGCCCTGAAATAGCTTAAGAACAACAAGGCGCCAGGTGAGGACGGAATCACGTCAGAGCTTCTGAAAGCGGGTGGCTCAGCAATACTTAAAGTCCTTTTGAAGCTCTTAAACTCCGTCTTGCTCGAAGGTATTACACCAAAAGCATGAAGTAAAAGCGTCGTGGTAAGCTGTTCTCAAGGATCATCGCAAATCGTCTCGATGGTGGCTCGCAGGTTTGATGACTTCCAGCGTCTCGAACAAGTCGGGTTTCGAAAAGGCTACAGTACCATAGACCACATTCAGACGCTGCGACAAGTGATATAAAAGACCGAAGAGTATATCTTGCCGCTATGTCTCGCGTTTGTGGGCTATGAGAAAGCCTTCGATTCGATTGAAACATGAGCGGTGCTTGAAGCTCTCCAGCGATGCCGCATTGTCAATAGGTATATCGAAGTGTTGAAGTCTTTGTATAAAAACGCCACAATGTTAGTCCGAGTACAGGAACAGAGTTCGAGGGATATTCGCTTAAAAAGAGGCGTAAGACAGGGGGACGTTATTTCTCCAAAACGGTTTACAACCGCTTTGGAAGATGCCTTCAAGCTCTTGGAATGGAAAGGACTAGGCATCAACATTAACGACGAATACATAATTCACCTTCGGTTTGCCGACGATATTGTGGTCATGGCCATGGAGCTCGGCACGATGCTCGTAGGCCTCAATCGAGTCTCCCAACGTAACCGTTGTGGAGGCCACGGACCGGCAAGCGCAGCGTAGGACGTCCACCAACAAGATGAGCTGACAACCTGGTGAAGACCGCAGGTCGACGGTGGATGCAGATCGCTTCCAACCGCAATAACTGTAAATCCATGAGGGAGACAGTAGACGTCTTACAGCTGAAATGATGAATTATGATAGACATATCTCACATATAAATAGACGGAGTTTGCGTGAGTTGTGTTTACCTACAGAAAATAAACACTAGGCTGAAAGGAATCATTTTTGACGCGTTTTCTTTTTATGAAAACGCCTCATTATCTATCGAAAGTATCATTACTAAGTAGGTACGTATACTGTAAAACCGGATTGTCCATTCTATCACAAATAGAAGTAATTACAAAAGCAACCCTCAAAACAAAAAGCAGAACGTGCTACGGCGTAGCCCAGTAGCCGGCGGCTACAATATCGCCCTACGTGCTTTTGAGCTACGCGGGATTGCAGCTCACTTTCCCAATCCGCAAACAAACCTTTGTGACAATAAAAGTTAAGTAATTTCTTTCTAAGTAAAGGATTTTCAATCAGTAGCCTATGTCAGCATGATAATGTCTCAATGTGCTTCTATTATTATTATTGTTCCACCCTTATTCGCAGCTGTGTTGGCTGAGTGGCCGAGTGGTATGGAACCCCGACAATCAATCCAAGGGCCGTTGGGTTTGATACTGGCCGTGCACCAAAGTTCTTTCCTCTCACTTAAAGCCGACTAAGCTGAGAGGACTGTAAAGGTGCTGGGCAAGCCTAAACTTGGAAAAATGTTATCCGAAGCGAACGAATTCAATTATGCGCTTTGTTCAATTTAAATGTGTCTTGTTCTTCTTTTGTGAATTGACTATTCTATGTAGCTTTTTGCTCTATTGAATAAACACTTATTGACTTTGACTTTATCATCATCAACAAGGTCTGAGGCACTGCCGCATCCTGAATGCCAGTTGCTGGCGCTGTATAAATCATCTACAATTTCAAAGGTGTTAGTTTTGCACACTTTTAACGGTTAATTAAATAAAAAAATAGAAATTCTATTTATACGATTTCACACTTTGTATGTTTAGTCCCTAAACGCATTTAAAGATTCTTGCGAAAGTCTCCCTAAGCTAAGTCACTTACGTGAGTGATTGGATGGGTTCCCAACGAGTCACCGCGTTACTCATTGATCAGCATAACTAAGATCTAAAAATTTTTACTTTCTGTTGAATTTATAATTACTCGTATTCTGTTCACACATTATCAATATCCCGTTAGTTTAAGATTTAAAGGCCACAGATGTAGAAGATTTCAAGATATCACACTGAACAGAAACAACATAAGTCTAAAATCATAATAGTTTTATAATAGGCTAGAATATTTATGTTATATATAATTGAACGCGTATTTTTTGAAATCCAAAAATAACCTCATAACATTATAACAAAATGTCGCGTGAAGTCACACGCTGATAGGCGCCGACGTGCCTTGGTACAGTATTTTGACGTCACGAGCCCCCACACCTAAACTTCAACTCGCTTTATCTCAGTATTGATTAATTAATTTGATATACGTGTCTATTAATTTTGTATTATCTAACTGACGGTCCAAATAGATTTTTGATTTCCATACCCTGTCGTCATGCCTATTATCTAAAGTAAAATAAACTAACCTTGTTTATAATATAACACACACGAAGCCTATAACCCACTTATACAGAATAAAGCTATTGAAGAGGGATGGAAGGCACAAAGCGCAACTTTGAACGGGAAATAAAAATATCATATCAATGGGGACGTAAAAGAGTTTTGTTGTACACGGGATAGGGATTTTAAGATATCTTTGAAAATAATTGAGGAGAAGTTCGTTCCGTGAGTGATCTTGCCGACTACGGTTCGTAAAACTTATTGTGTTCGCTGCGACAAATCCCAAGTGACACAATAAGGAAAATATGACGATGTTGATAACATGACGGTATATGTTGGTTACGATGACTTATCGGCATCGCACAATACTATTCGTGCAAACCCACCCCTAAAGTTTAGCGCTGCCACAGGTCATTTCTACCGTTACTAAATTCATAACTTGATGGGCGGGATTTCGATGACAGCTGTTTTACTAACCATAAGAATTTTTAGGTTGATCGTATTCGAGTTTTTAGTGGTACCATAATACTCGTAATTAGAGTCTGTGCGGAAAGAGAACAGTTGTGGCGTCAAATGGAACTAACATTATATTTAAAATAGTTTCTTAAAACAAATATAAAGATAGAATCTGAAAAAAATATAATTATAATATGAAATATCTAGATGTAACAGTCGCATTGTAATGGTGCTGCTGGCTCCCTCAATCAGTGCGCTCAGGTAAATGTTAGCCGTGTGTGAGTCATATGCGTTCTCTCATGGCTTAGCATGTATGTATGTCAAAAAATCTGAGTACATGGTCTTCAGGGCGGGTACCAAGTGCCCCAGTTTTATTCCACCTGTAACTCTAAATAATATTCCACTGAATAGAGTTAGCCAATTTTAATACCTGGGGCACCTGGTAACTGAAGACCTGAGGGACGATGCTCACATGGAAAAAAATGTCAACGATGCTCTGCGTTCCCTATTTTGATTGCACACGCAGTTAAAATCACCCTGTTTGAAGCCTACTGCACGTCCTTCTTATATTCAGCGAGTCTGAGGTTCCAGTATACAAAGAAGCCTTACAAATATTTTAGCCACGTAACTATTCATCGTTAAGTTTGAACATGACTTCTTTGTAGGCATTATGTATGGAGCTCATTTTGTATGCCGTGGGTTGCCGGCAGTGGGTTGCTCTTGTGTCCATGGGTGCAGTGAGAGTCTGCCAAGTAATACTTTCGGAAGATGAGCAGCAGCGTCTTGCCGTGTATCCTTACGCCAGAGTGACGAGTTGACAACAAACCCTCATGTTCAGTATTTGGAGATCCGTGAGGAACGCTTAGGTCCAGAAGTGACTACCTACGGCTGCGATGATGATGAGAAGATCTGATAAATAATCATGAATAGCCGGCTAAGAGCTACCTCCGGAAGATGGGCAACAGCGTCATTCCTTGTATCAACATCCCGTACTGCGCTCACCAACCCGCCTGCCAAGCGTGATGAGTATGGCAACTTAAGGAGTTCCATGAGAGAGGCCTGTGTTCAGTAGTGGACGTTTTACGGCTGAAATGATGATGATGATTAAAGTTAAATTATTCTAGACATGGTGACTCTAGATGACTTATTCACACAAGTGTTCCATAGTAGGAGCTATTGTTTAAGGGTGGACTCGTTAAGCATAACCTGCACCATCTTTATTATCATCGGCCTTTGTTATTCCCAACAGTGGACTTAAGCTTCACCCAACTTGCACCATTTTTCCTTTTCAACGTTTTGTTTGATCTGATATCGCAATACATATCTTTGGATCGATTCTCGTGTATCTCAATCCCCGCATTATATTTATATGGCACGGGCAACTCACTATATAAAATAGCTCTATTTGTGTTAGTTTGTTTGTCACTCGCTGAATATTTTATTCAGATGAAGCAGTTTCGTTTTATGACTGTAGGTCCTATTGTTATTATTTATTTTAAATGATTAATTAGTTTATACACGTTATTAACACACATTTAATCGAATAATAGTGTCAATTCTTAAAGCATTAATTAAAAAATGTGCCAACGCATATTTTTTTAATTAATGGTAAATAAAGTTGAGTAAAATTACATACAGCTATTCGGTTAGTGCCATTCTATAATTAGAACGGAACAATTTAACCTAATTGTAGGTTGACGCTATAATTTTAGAATCATATGGTCTATGTATGTGTTCGTTCTTTACCTGTATACAGTGTCTGAGATAAACTTAATTTTATTTTATTTATTTTTAATGTGCTGGACAGACGACCTGGGTGCACATCACTAAGAATCGTTATGAATGGAAGACGCATGAAGAGGCAGGAGGAGGATACATGGATCATATCAAGTGTCTGTAGTCAACCCAGGTGTACCATGGATCATAACAAGTTTCCGTAGTCCACCCAGGTGAACTTGTGAGGTGGACCGCGGGTAAGAAACCGAGGATACTTAACAATGGGTGAAGCTGGGCTGAAAAAGAAGATTGTCCGACGTTTCGACAGGATTGCAGTAATCGGGAAGACTGTGGCGTGTTGAAGGTAATCGCAGCAAAACGAGGTTTGACATTAAAGCCGATTCACACTGGGACAGCACGCTTCACTAACTGGATCACTCTCAGTAGATCTAGTCATCATATCCAGTTTTTAGAACAGCAATAAATTATGGATCTAGTGAGAGGTTTTACCTGTTTGTAATCTCAGTAGATCCAGTTTTGAAATTTACAATAAATTAAACTGTATCTTTGTAAATGCAATTGTAACTTGAATCTTGAAGTTCCATAATTATAGATTTTTTTGACAGATGTGAAAAGTCAGCACACTTAGGTTGATTCACACGCCGAGTAGGTACACTCGGCTATCACTGGATTCCATGAGGAAGAGTTTTTACACGATTGTTAAAGTGACTAATACATTGATCTAATGAAGGGACGTTTTCGCTGACTTAAACGCTGACTTGTAAAACCGATTATAGGAAGCATCGAATAAAGATGGGGTACCTGTTGATGTGTTGTTATCTGGTTTCATAAGTCCGTCTTACGAAACCAGATAACAACACAACAACGGAATTTTTTCAGTCAAAAGTGAAAATTTACTAATACAAAGGACCAGTATTGGTAAAATGTGTTTGTGACCTTTGATGCCAGTGCTTTCAAAAGACCCACATAAGTTTAAGGTAGATTAGGGACATATTAACGTATTTACTAAAACAATTATATTACGTGAGTCGTGTTGGTCGAGTGGTATGTACGCCTGACCTTCAATCCGAAGGTCATGGGTTCGATAAAGGCCGTGCAACCATGGATTTTTCTTTAAAAAAAATATGTCGGTGAAGGAACATCGTAAGGAAACCAGCTGTTTAGTAAGCTCGTCGACCTGTTCTTTCCTCTAACTAAAAGCTGATTTAGCTAATAGGATAGTATAGGTGCTGGGCACCCTAATCCATCTAAAAATGTCCCCGACACTGCCAATGATGGCACTGCAGCGTCCCATACAGCATGAACACCAGTTGCTGATGCCGTATAAATTATCTACAATAGATGTAAAGGCCTTATATATTAACTAATGTAATGTATCATATCTGATATCTGGTCAAGCCAGTATTTAAATAGGGTATCTGTATTAAAAAAATCTCCCACGGCGCCACTGTAAACCAGTGTAGCGCAGAGGAGATAGAGAATTATGAGCTGTTTTTAAAAAAAAAAATCTCCCGCCCACTTTTTCTGCGGGATAATTAAGAAAACAATAGTAGAAACATTGAAGTATTATTACTAGCGTATAGAATTGACACCCGCGAACAACAAGTTTGCGCCATGAGTTGTTGCCGGCCGGCAACAACTCATTTAGTCGTTCGTTGACGCCCATCGCGACCGCATGCGAATAAACCCAAATTAAAAATGCCGTCTTGCGTGTTAAAAACGTGTAATTAATCAATCAACTGCGAAGAAAAAAGATAGTGGCGTGACTTATCATCGGAAAGTAAACAGAATATCAACTAAAACCAACTAAAATTAATTTTTGTGCATTATTTTCTATTGTACTGACATTTTGTTTGAAAATCATAGATTATGAAAAGTGATTCGTACAGATGGGATGTGTAGGTACCTACTAAGGGTTGGCGACAAAGGTTTAACTGATTACTTTTAACTCATATTACTCACCCTATGCCGTCTGTCTGATCAGTAACAGTAGGTACTCTAGGTACCTACTGTAGGTATCTTTTGCAATCGTCATTCATTACTTATAAACTGAAGCTGTATTATACTGTTGTCTGAACAAATTCTTAATGTAATAGATTGACGACCTCTGTGGCGTGGTGGGCGAAGGTTCGCCTGCGATGCAGGAGGTGGGTTCGATTCCCGCCTTGGGACAAATGTTTAGTGATCGCTGCAGATATTTGTTCTGGGTGTTCAGGTCATTTTCTACGTATAATAATAAATAAATAGGTATTTATGTATTGTATTGTATTTATTATATCAGTTATCTAGTAGCCATAACAAGAGCTCTGCTTAGTTTTGGGCTAGATAATCATCATCATTTCAGCCAAAAAACGTCCACTAATGAACAAAGGCCTCCCTCATGGGTCTCGATGAGGGGTAGTTGCCATACTCACCACGCTTGGCAGGCGGGTTGGCGAGCGCAGTGCGGGATGTTGGTATATGGAAAGACGCTGCTGCCCATATTTCGGAGGTATCCCTTAGCAGGCTCTTACTGCATCCACGGGCATGAGAGGAGGGGCAGAGTGAAATAAAGTGTGGGGTCTAGTTAGTGTACCTACCTACCTATGTACGTACTTGTTGGATAAAATACCAATTTATTTAAAAAAATGACTTTAAACGCTTAACGATTCGTTTTAATTTAATGTACTTAAATATTTTTACGTTTTGAAATATAATATTCATAGGTACCTACTGCATTAACATTACTGCATTAATAGCTGTCTGAAGTGTCCCTTCTGCGGTGAAAAAAATCTATTAGAGCGACATGTTGTTACACTATGTTGAACGAAACGTGTAAGCGCCACGAAATTCACGGCGCTTACGACGTTTTGGTCGCGAGAAAACTATTCTCTATTAGCGATCTAGCGCTGCATGTATTGATGGTATGGATAGACGACATTCTAATCGTGTAGCGCTGCAGCGAATACTTGTGTGCGGGGGCGAGCGCGCCCCGCGCAGGCACCCCCGCTGTCATCAAGTTGCGACACGTTTTTTGTTTGGTATAGCTACTCTAACTATTTACAACTCACGGAGTAGAAATAAGTAAGTATATTTTTGGGGAAAAAAAATCAATGAATCTATGCGAAAAATATGCGAAATGTGCGAAAAACATATTTTTTGCGATTATCAGCGCGAAATTTTTTTTTCAGAAAAATTGTGAAGTGCCTAAAAAGAAATAAAAAACTGAGGATTTTTTTTATCGCTAGGCCGATTTGAAGGCACGCGATCAGTTTCCGTCGAAGCTCGGAGAGAGAGACTTCCCCAGCATGCGTCCCTTCTCCTCCGTCGGCTTTCATCGGCGGCCGGAGTAGCAAAATTTCCGCATTTTGAAATGCGTTTTTCGAAGACTTTGCGACATCATGAAGACTGCAAATGAAAACTGAGCTATAAACACACTGATTTATAAAGAACATCTCAAGAATACATATCAATTTGAAAAATTGCAATCGGATCATTTTTGGCGAATTCTCCTCCGTTTTCGCAAAACACCTTTTTTACATTATTGCGATTTGCGCGAAAACTTATTAAAAAAATTTCACCAGATTTTGACCGTAGTTAGACATTACTAATACCTACAATTTAAGCCCGGAAAAAAAGTTTCTAGAACCATTGGAAGCCGTGTAATGAAATGTCCAAAAATGGCCATTTTCGGCGGTTTTTATTTTTTTGTGCAAAGAGTTATCGACCGCCTTTAACTCACAAAAGCTCATAATTGTCTTTAAAGCAAAGCAACACATTTTTCGCGCTGCAAATTGCAAAAAATAGGTTTTTCGCACTTTTTTGCATTTATTTCGCATAGATTGCGTGATTTTTTTTTCCAAAAATATACTCATATCTACAAATTTTTTCCATAATGTCCCGCAGAGAAAGTAGGCGGGAGATTTTTTTTACTTTTAATCTATCTCGCCTACACTAATGCTGTGTCCGGAATAGCGTACGCTGAGTTGGCGACAGATTTACGACTTATTTTAACTGTGCCATTCCGTTTGTATATTTGTAAATAAGACTTATATAAATATTTTTTAATTTCATTTCATTTTATTACTGATAAAATAAATGTATCTATATATAGTTAAGGGAAGGGAGGCATTCGTCCAGAAGTGGGATCCAACGAGCTATTTAGATTGGATTAGATTAGATTACTGGAATATTATTTTCATTTGAAAAAACATAAGACTCTTTTGCAGTCCATTAAAATCGGACCTAAGAGCTCTGTGAACTGATTAGCATACCACCAAACTAACACATAACTATTTCAAATACCTTTATCAGTGTGAAACAACAAACAGAATGTGTCTAAGAGTCCCATTAAGGCGCAGTCTCTGGCAAGTGGCCATAAATCGTTATGAACATAAACATGCGCACACCGCTCCGCACATAAAACTGAGACTTAAACGCGCAATAACAATAAGTTAAAACTTAGACTGCGTTTATAGGAGGCGATATTTGCGCGCCCGCAATGTGATCATTGGCCGTGGGGTACCGGCAGTAGAATGTTACCCCTCCTCACATGCCCGTGGATGATGTAAGAGCCTGCTAAGGGATACCTCCGGAAGATGGGCAGCAGCGTATTGCCGTGTATCAACATCCCGTACTGCGCTCGCCAACCCGCCTGCCAAGCGTGGTGAGTATGGCAACTACCCCTCATGAAGATCCATGAGGGAGGCCTGTGTTCAGTAGTGGACGTTTTATGGCTGAGATGATGATGATGATGATGATGAATGTGATCATTTCATCCGTAAAACGTCCATTACTGAACCCAAGCCTCTCTCATGGATCTTCATAAGGGGTAGTTGCCATACTCACCACGCTTGGCAGGCAGGTTGGCGAGCGCAGTACAGGATATATACTTGAAAAGACGCTGCTGGCCATTTTCCAGAGGTATCACTTAGCAGGCTCTAAGTGCATCCAAGGGCATGAGAGAAGGGGTAACAGCAGCGTCTATCCGTGTATCAACATCTCATACTGCGCTCACCAACCCGCCTGCCAAGCGTGGTGAGAATGGCAACTACCCCTCATGGAGATCCATGAGGGAGGCCTGTGTTTATCAGTGGACGTTTTATGGCTGAAATGATGAAGAACGTTTATTTCGAATCAGAGTAGCTATACCTCTACACATAACAGGAACATCACAATGTATGATAGCAAAATGGGTCACCACTTAGCATTCTTTTCAATACGTCTAAAACAGAGTTAGCCAAGGGTTCCATCATGATGTTTTCCTCATTTTAAAACTTTTGTTACATATGTCGTTACTTCAAAACTCTTATAATAAAGAAATACGTTGTGCCGTATCGTATGTAGTAGGATGTTAGTAAGAGAATCATGAGCTATACTTATATATAATGTAAATCCATTATTGGTCGTAGGATATATATGTAATTTAGGATAATGTAGATTAAGGACAAAGTAAATAAAATATTATATGTGACATTACTTAACAAAACAAAGCTCAGGACGACTGCCTTCACGCGTTTGATTTTTTTCAATAAATATAATTTTAAATGTTTTTTAAAATTCCAAACAAAAACAGAATTTTTATCGGTGGAGGTAAATTATTCCAGCATTTTGTGGCAGCAGTAAAGTATATTTTTATTTATTTTATTTTATTGTTTAAATAAATAAAAATATACTGGTGGTTGGGTGAGATTCCCATCTGTTGTTGCGTACGACTTTTAAGTCGTGTCGTGTAAATCTCCCGCCGCCCGCCCGCCTTACGACGCTAGGGCGGGCGCTTTTTGTATTTTCCATTATGGCTTTATACCGTCTTATTTTCATAAATATGGCGGTTTAAATACTCCCTTTATGTACGGTCGGGTGATTTACAAACTGACTGTGTCTCGGTTCTTATCGGCTTTGGTGTTTTTTGTTGCGTTTATATCAATTGTTAAGTTAAAACAGGTAAAAAGGTGTTAAGCTCAGGACGAAAATTTTATCTCGGTGTTGGTAAGTCTCGTGATTATTAAGTTGAATGTTGTAATTAAAATACCTAGCATGTAAGTGGGATACATGCAATTAGCTAGGTAATTTACGTACGTAGTTATTACGTAAGCGTAGATATGATCTTTAAAATCTCTATTGAAAAGTAAAAAAAACCCAATATAACATGCGCACACCGCTCCGCCCATAAAACTGAGACTTAAACGCTAGTACTTACTATTAGTAGCATAAACTTTCTTGTCCTAACAGTTCAATGTCTTTTATTTTGATGCCTCTATCACCCATTTTTTAAGGAAAATAATATCATTATAATAATTTTAATAATGGGTAATATGTATATCGTCGCTGAATAGGCTAAACTACTAACGTGCCTAAGGGCTATTTTGAGAAAAATCAATTTAAAATTTTTTTTTGTGATTAACCTGTCACAACTTTTTTTCTTTTGCGTGAAAGTAAATGCTGTAAAAGGAAACATATCATAGTTTTATTTTATCTACTCAGTGGATATATTATATTGTTCTTATTTTAACTATATCTAGAGTTACCTGTCGCTTTAGGATAAATATTCTAAGTCCCAAAAAAAACTCAGCAAAGGAAAATTGCTAATCTCCAAATTAAGTTCGCGGTAAGGAGTCACTAAATACTAAAGAGTTAACTATCATAACGTCCTCTTACAAAAAAATACTTACAAATTAAAAAAAAAGATATTCGTAAGCGAAATTTACTAAGAGATAAAATATTTCAAACAGACTTATGGCAAAAATAAATTCAGCTTCTCTTTTGGCAATTGTCTTTCTCAGCGTTATTCTTATTCTTCAGATTTGCCTTTTTTGTAGTTTTTTTCCCATTTTTATTATTGTCCGAATTATTTTTTGAATTTTCTGATAATGCACTTATTGAATCGGTAGATCCTTGCCAAGAAGTACTTAAACTGCAGTAAAATTCTTCATTATCCGATAGGGAATCTATATGTTTGTAAATTACCTATAAACTTGATTATGCAAGATTTCAATTTGTAAAAACTACTAAAGTACCACATCTTGTGGTTTTTCCTTAATCTTAATTGACTATAAGATGTGTGATAACAAAACTGCTTTAAGCGAAAGTTATTTAAAGGCCATCGGCTATCAAAAGTATGTTTTCCAAAATTACTAATAAAGCTTTATACAGCTAGTTGCTGCGAGTGAAATACTAAACCGACAATTATTAAAAATGTGCCAAAATAAGGGACACATTAGTAAATATTCGTAGGAATTATTCGAGATTTTCGCCTATTTTTTGATGCTAAAGCGCCAAAAAAAATGCTCCAATCGCCACGAGACCCGGACTAATAAATAGAGAAAAAAAAATACAGTTGAACCAATTATATAACTTATTTTGACCAAAATGGCGCTTTAGTAGTTTTGCCTATTCAGCGACGATATGGTTATAGTCATTAGAATGTAGTAAGGCAATGTATTGTATAATTTCAGCTTATTAGTCGCCAACGTCCATACCACGTTGAAAACACCGGTTCTCGTCCGATCACCGAAGTTAAGCAACGTCGGGCGCGGTCAGTACTTGGATGGGTGACCGCCTGGGAACACCGCGTGATGTTGGCTTTTTTGTGTACTTTTTTTTTAATATTTGGAACTAACAAACAATAACAAAAGCGAACTACAAAATTTTGACAAAAATGACGCAACCACTATTAGGTACTACAATAAAGCTATTAGGCATTTCATTTCGTGAAATAAACCAAAACTCGAAGCTAGTGACATCTAGCGTTACCTTATGTAAGATGACGCGCTTGGAGCGCCCTCTACCGGTAATGACGGTACTACGTAGTACGGTTGATAACAACACGCGCCTGCGTTTGTTAATTCTTTTGATCAGCTTGCTTTGGATTTAGTTCGGAACAGAAAGTATAGATGGCAGTTTTCAAAGAAATGAATAATGTTCTGCTTAAGTGTGGTTAAACACTATAAAAATAACAAACTATATAGATGGCAGTGTTCAGAAACTATCTACGCGGTAAAGAAAAAACTCTTCAGTCGGTTAGGTTTTATCTTAGATTATTTCCAGGTGGAAAAAATGTTCAGGTTGTTTAATCCAAAAATTTACCATTTCACTGTTTTTTGTAGAAGCTTTGTTTGAATTTTCTTCAAAAATTCAAACAAGGCTACTTCACATCTCTACATATAATAATGTAACATAGAACAGAAATGTCATGTGCTACCTAATACCAAACAATGCATTAGGAAACACTTAGATTAGGACATTGCCTATTGGACATTATTTATTCGATTTGTTTGCTATTTAGCATCCAACTAAACTAGCATTGTACCACTCCTGGATTCTTCTGCACAATAGTCCACAATGCATTGCAAGTTGCCTATTTCGTGATTGTTGCTGAAAGGAGCGGCCAATGAAGTAAATGAATGGTATTTGTCTCTAAAACCTTGAAAAATCGATTTACTTCCGGCTATCAAGGTTTTTCAGTCGTTGTCTGTCACATCTCTGATCTGATCGTTGAATAAAACTGAATTATAAAAGTTCATGGGATCTTTGCGTGTTTTCTTTATTTATTTGTTTTAGATTTGGTCGAATTTGAAAAACTCTTACTCTGTAAATTAATAATAAGTAAATTTTCTTATCTTATAGACACATATTTAGGATCTAACTGCACCCACTAATTAATACATCGCTATTAATTAACTCAAGGTGCGAAAAAATTAGCTCCGGCCGTTTTTAAAAATTGAAAACAAATAATTTTTATTTATTTTTCACAACTAATTGCAAAAAAGAGGAATCTCCAAAAACTGTAGCTTTACGAGGATTTATTTATACAATCAACTGAAACCTTTGCTGGCATACAAACTATGGAAAAATAATAATTTTCATAAAAACAGTAACTACAGTAACAAACAAACATTTCAAAGTAAATATAATTTACTTTGAAATATTTGTGCCCCCCGCCGTGGGGTGCCGGCAGTAGAATGATACCCCTCCTCTCATGCCCAAGGATGCAGTAAGAGCCTGCTAAGGGATACCTCCGGAAGATGGGTAGCAGCGTCTATCCGTGTATCAACATCCCATACTGCGCTCACCAACCCGCCTGCCAAGCGTGGTGAGTATGGCAACTACCCCTCATGGAAATCCATGAGGGAGGCCTGTGTTCATCAGTGGACGTTTTATGGCTGAAATGATGATGATGAAATATAATTTTAATTGTAGGTAGAAAATAGGTATCCATTCTATATAAAAATAATCTTAAAGCGAAAGGTGTTCGGCAAAGTAAATAAAATATTATATGTGACATTACTTAACAAAACAAAGCTCAGGACGACTACCTTCACGCGTTTGATTTTTTTAGGTATTCATTAAATATATATTTTTTTTTATAATTCCAAACAGAGACAGAGTTTTTTATCGGTGGAGGTAAATTATTTCAGCATTTTGTGGCATCATATCTAAAGCTGCCACGAAAGGCAGTCGTTCTGTGCCAGGGACACACTAATCAAATAGCCGTACGTATGAGGCGGTCTGAAAAGCGAAGCTCTTCATAAAGATAAATAGGCCGCTGATTCCTAATCATGCCGAAGAGCAATAGCGAAGTGAAGAGTACGACGTGACGACATGTTAAGTAGGCTATTGTTGTTTATGATTGGGGAAATGAGGGATATGTACGGTATGGGGAAACAAAAACGGACACAAGCGTTCTGTATGCTCACAAGTTTCACTTTCGACACCGACCATACGCGCCTCCGCCAACAGTACCTGGTTTTAATAGACGGCCGCGAGGCGCGCCTCACAAAACATACGCCAGTATCATCTGACAATTTGAGAGCAATCAGAGCATTGTCACCGCTCTTTATTCAGCTGCAAATAATACGTGGAAAATGGCCATCCATTGTGCGCTGGCTATTGTGATCTAATGACAGCATTCAGATTTAGTTGGCACTGATGCCGTCCATCAGTCAGCAGCCGGCAGCCGACGGTATTGTCGCTCCGGGAAACAAACAAAATGACTTTATTTTAAGTGATTACAGTTCTCAATAATTGTTTACGGTTGAACTATGGCATATCAAATAGAGCCACCAAAGAATACGCAAAAGTTACGCTCGAACCCGTACCATATAAAGCGACCGATGAACGCGTTTATGGTCTGGTCGCGACTGCAACGCAAGAAGATATCCCTGATGAACCCGAAACTCCATAACTCAGAGATCTCCAAGCGACTCGGCTTGGAGTGGAAGAGCCTGGACGACGCAGAGAAGCGACCGTTTATCGACGAAGCAAAAAGGTTAAGGATCAAACACATGCAAGACTATCCCGACTACAAATACCGGCCTAGAAGGAAGAACAGAATGGATTCCTTCAGCCCAGCTATGTATACGACCAGAGATACATTTGTGGAGATGGAGCCGCGTCAAGAAAGCTACCAAGTACCGAGTTACCCTGAACACGTGATGTACAACAACATGATCAGTTACAGCGTTCCGTCGATACCCCAAGCAACTTTCGTTCCAACATCTATACGGCCAAAAGAGGAGGCCTTACCGAGTTTGGAATTACGTCCCCTTCCTTCGATTGAAAGCATCTCCCCTCGGCCGTTCGCAGTTGTGAACCAGCAGATGATGGTGAAAGCGTACCAGGATCTACACTACGTGCCTGCTGAGGTGGCCCGGATCTCGTATTACCACCCGTACGGAGTCCAGTGAATATAGTCACAAAATAGATTTGTAGAATAAACGTTGCCATTATGTCTGTTTTGATGTTGTTTTGATACTACCTCTATAGTCTCGTTATTGGCATGGTTAGGGTCACAGTGAAATACAATACGGCGTCTAAACCTTGTGTGTGATACAGTGTTAGGGGTCAAACCCATACACCATATAGGCTATGGGTTTAGCCCTAACATACCTTTATCATCATCATCATTTCAGCCGTAAAACGTCCACTACTGAACACAGGATCCCTCATGGATCTCCGTGAGGGGTAGTTGTCATACTCACCACGCTCGACGGGCGGGTTGGCGAGCGCAGTACGAGAAGTTGATGCACGGAAAGACGCTGCTGTCCATCTTCCTGAGGTATCCCTTGGCAGGCTCTTACTGCATCCACGGGCATGAGAGGAGAGGTTTCTGCTGCTGGCACCCCACGGCATACCTTTTTAAAACAGGTAAATGCGGAATTTGTTCCATTGATAAAAATATGTAAAAACATACCTTTCGTGCTGCTAGCACATAACAATTCGTTTCTATTAAAATACTCAGAAAAGAAGGATTTGATAATGGGTCTAAAATACACAAAAACGTTAGTTATAGACTTTTAAGTGACCCCACCTAGGTTATTAATTTCATCGAAATTAAAATTCCTACCAAAATAGGAACTTTATGAATAATCAGTTCTATCAATGTGGGGTGCCGTCGGAATCAGACATTTTGATAAGAACTTTCAATTCGATGAAATACACAAATACTTACTTATACAGGCTTAGTCAGCATACGTATTGCTCTTTTCTCTGACTTATAACCGACTAAACTGGGAACATAGTACCAATAGGTGCTGGGAAAGCCTTATCCATCTATCAATATTCTAAGCACTGCAGCATCCCGTCCAGTAGTTCCTAACCCTGTATAAATCCTGTTTCATGTGAAAGGCCTTAATTTACCTAATACAAAACCAAAAAAATAAAGTTTAGAACTGGTTCAATCTCAAAAAACTGAAAACGAGTCTGAAGAATTACGCCAACCCCTCGCAAACACCCGAATCAATTACGTTGACAAGCAATCAATCTGAGAACTGATTCGTCACGAGAAGCACATTATTCTACTTCCTTCAGACAGTTCTTATTTCTAGCTACGTTGGAAAATATTCGTGATTGATGTGGAAATACTCTCTCGTATTGATTTTAATTAGTCTCTTCATTTTACAAATAGCTTGGCAAATTTTATTATAATCTTCCAATGCCCGATTTTAAACACTGCAGCACTGGTCCGAATCAGGGTGACGAATCTTTAATGGGATTGCGCTGGACTTGGCCAGGCGAGGTGACGGCAGGTGGGGCAGAAAATTGACATGGTGATCAAGGACTGGTCAAAGACGTCCGCTGGCTCGATGGGTCGACGACATAAGCCAGGACGCGGGAAATTCTTGGCTTAGCACAGGAGGCTTACATAAAAGAAGGCCTACAGTCTACACCCATCAGTAAGTAACATAGGGGTGTGTTAAGTGATGATGATGGGTATAGGCCTCGATATACATACTCTCGCCTACTTCACAGTCCTATCTTAATTTTATGCAGATCAGTCCTTATGATGACGTCTACCCGCCTCGCTACTGTATGACCGACGTGCCTTCCACCTCAGCCGTAGGACTGCTGACCACGTCCACGGCTGGACCTAGGCCATGAATCTCCAAGATCATGAGAGGATTGTTGTCATAGGTATTCGCTACGTTTGGCAGGCGGGCTGGCGAGTGTGGAATGTTGATACACGGGAACACGCTGCTGCCCATCTTTCGGAGATAATCCTTAGAAGGTTTTAACTACATCCACGGGCAAGAGAGTAAGGCAACATTCTACTGCCGGCACCCCACGGCTAACGGCGACGTGCCTTTTTTGTTTATTTATTATCAATTTATAGAAAAATACAACAGCTTCCAATTTTTAACCGTAGGTATGTGGTAAAAGTATACCAGTATATACTGTTAGCTGTCTTCGGCTCCGCTTATCGGACACGCAAGCAGGGCACGGGGTAAGTAGCCAATAGAAATCTTGCTAAGTGAATTTTACATATCCAAGTTTAACCATGATTGAATATGAATTTAATTAAATTATTATGTTTTGTATGTATGATGATTGTTTCAACCCGTACGGTTGAATTTATATTCAATCATCTAGCTTCAATATAAAATCAATCAATCATTTATTTGTTAAAACCACATATAAAACATCATCATTTGAGCCGTAAAACGTCCACTACTGAACAGGCCTCCCTCATGGATCTCTATGAGGGGTAGTTGCCATACTCACCACGCTTAGCAGGCGGGCAGGCGAGCGCATTACGCGATGTTGATACACAGACGCTGCTGCCCATCTTCCGCAGGTATCCCTGAGCAGGCTCTTACTGCAATTACGGGTATGAGAGGGGGGTAATATTCTACTACCGGCACCCCACGGCAAATTCATTGGCGCTTAAACACATTTATTTTGCATGCATCTAAAAGGCTTTAAAGATGGATATATTAAACATATCCAGGTTCATTCACCCCACGGCATATAAAACATATTTATCGTAATTATCAAGACCATATCTAAGATTGGCTTGTATCCTTTTTACAAGGTAGAACACCTTGTATATATAGCTAGCAGTTTAGATTTTAGAAGGTGGCGGACGCGCGAAAAAAAATTAAGACAAATATTTTGCAAATGGAACCCAAAATCGAACAATTGTCTTCGCAAGTTCTGAATGGTTACTAAATACATATTCAACGATATGTTCAACATGATTTGGGAAAATCAAGAAAAAACTACATCCCTACTCTACGTGTATGGGAGGTACCCCAAATTATTTTTTTTTCAGCATTTTTTTAGTAGTAGCGTTATTTCAGCGGTATAAAAATTATGTCCATGCAAATTTACAGCTTTCTGCTAGGACGAACCGTCTCTTCGCAAAGCCTACTGACGTGCAGGCAGTTGACAGACGGAGGATTACTTGTTATAATACTTCGGAATCATAAAAAGTGATTCGTCATTACTTACGTACCAGAGACGAGTTTTTAACTGATACTTTTCCTTGCAGCTTTCAACTCCGTTTGGCAACTAAGTTCTTTGCAATTCAATTATTTGCATCATCATAGTTTAACGTCAAACAGTATTATAGGAGCTATAAGGCCAACTTACGTTATTATTATAAGGCTTACACTGAAACCGTTCTGTTGCCAGTACAGTCAACCGCGCCTCAGTTGTACAATCAACTAGTTATTAAGCCGGTAAATGGCAATTTGTAGCCATACCAGGCTTCTTTAATTACAATTTTAATGAATGACTCTTTACGAAGGAGCTTTGGTATTTATTAGCATTTGCGACAAATCGACTTTCTATCTTCTGGTTTGAATACCCGGCTGAGACGCAAAAGGTTGTGGGTTCCATCCCCGCCGGGGGACAAGATAATTTGTCTTAGCTAAATATATTTGGATTAAGGTTTTACTTATTTTAAAACACCAAATAACTTTGGTTTTAGCTTGTGTACAATAAAGTGTTCATTCATTAATTTTATTTGTCTTGAGTCTGGGTATTTTACGATGTGTATTTTAAAAAAAATTTAGGCTTAGTGGTGCTGTGTAAAATGTCCAGCATAACTTATTTAGACGACCTCTGTGGAACATCGGGTGAAGGTCCGCCTGCGACGTAAGAAGTTTCGGATTCCCGCCTCGCGACAAATTTCTGCAATATCTGCAGATATTTGTTCAGGGTGTTCTGGATGTTTTTCTATATATAATAAAAATATATATCTATGTAGTTTAATGTATTTAGTATATCAGTGTGTCAATCATGAGTTCTCACTGTTAGATCGCCTGCCGTTACTACAGTAGTAATAGTACGTCACTATGACATCTGTCAGATTCGTAACTCATGCTACCAAATTCTAAGTAAATGAAGCCCAAACTAATGTCGCTGTAGTATAGTTTACTGCGTATTTTAGTACCAAACTATCCGCTAGAGGCGCTATACAAGTTTTAATATTTTTTTTAACAAGTGTCGCTAGCGAGTATAGATTGTGAAAACTCATAGTCGACCTACACTCATCTAGTACCCATAACACAAGCTCTGCTTAGCTTGGGGCTAGATGATGGTGTGTGAATTGTCCGGCATTATTTATTTATTTATTTAAAAACTCGCGCAAAGGAAATGCGTGTACATTTTAAGCAACCTCAGTTCTACCAAAGCTTACTCATGATTTTACCGTCTTCATAACGTCGCTGAATAGGCAAAACTACTAAAGCGCCATTTTGGTCAAAATGAGTTATATAATTGGTTCGACTGCATTTTTTTTTCTCTATCTATTAGTCCGGGTCTCGTGGCGATTGGAGCATTTTTTTGGCGCTTTAGCATCAAAAAATAGGCGAAAATCTCGAATAATTCTTACGAATATTTACTAATGTGTCCCTTATTTTGGCACATTTTTAATAATTGTCGGTTTAGTATTTCACTCGCAGCAACTAGCTGTATAAAGCTTTATTAATAATTTTGGAAAACATACTTTTGATAGCCGATGGCCTTTAAACAACTTTCGCTTAAAGCAGTTTTGTTATCACACATCTTTTAGTCAATTAAGATTAAGGAAAAACCACAAGATGTGGTACTTTAGTAGTTTTTACAAATTGAAATCTTGCATAATCAAGTTTATAGGTAATTTACAAACATATAGATCCCCTATCGGATAATGAAGAATTATACTGCAGTTTAAGTACTTCTTGGCAAGGATCTACCGATTCAATAAGTGCATTATCAGAAAATTCAAAAAATAATTCGGACAATAATAAAAATAGGAAAAAAACTACAAAAAGGCAAATCTGAAGAATAAGAATAACGCTGAGAAAGACAATTGCCAAAAGAGAAGCTGAATTTATTTTTGCTATAAGTCGTTTGAAATATTTTATCTCTTAGTAAATTTCGCTTACGAATATCTTTTTTTTTAATTTGTAAGTATTTTCTTTGTAAGAGGACGTTATGATAGTTAACTCTTTAGTATTTAATGACTCCTTACCGCGAACTTAATTTGGAGATTAGCAATTTTCCTTTGCTGAGTTTTTTTTGGGACTTAGAATATTTATCCTAAAGCGACAGGTAACTCTAGATATAGTTAAAATAAGAACAATATAATATATCCATTGAGTAGATAAAATAAAACCATGATATGTTTCCTTTTACAGCATTTACTTTCATGCAAAAGAAAAAAAGTTGTGACAGGTTAATCACAAAAAAAAACTTTAAATTGATTTTTCTCAAAATAGCCCTTAGGCACGTTAGTAGTTTAGCCTATTCAGCGACGATAATATGATTCGATAATAGACAAGTATAAATCCAGACAAACGGTATCACTCACTCACACCCAAAACCATTTCTGCAGAATCCTAACAATACACATCTCCATACGAAAAGTAACGAAAGTTACCTATACCTTATGAATATCAATATAAGGTTCACTTTTCAACATCCAACTGAAATCCTTGCAAACTGCAGGAACTATCTAGGCGCTACTGTAATTCATAATTTTCAAAGAGGTGTATAACACATTGTGTGTGAAGGAATACGTACTCTATTCTCAGGCGCTAGGCTAGGTTTTCCAGCGACTGCAAGGATGTTTCGAAACAATAGATTCAGATTTTCACACTACCTACAAAACCCGGTTAAGCTGGCAAACTTCGCACAATCTAAAAAGGGTTTTAATACAAAGGATTAAGAGCGACATCAGCTGTCTGTCACCATTTCAACAATCGTCTTTCACATACGAATAATGATGGATGAATCGCGTTCCAGCTTTTTTCGCAACCTAGAGTTTTCCCTTTGCGAGAGATTGTTTCAACCTTATGTGATAAGATATAGAGGTGGTAATGGTGTGAATAAGGTAGATGATATCTGTGTACGGATATACCAGGCGCAAATGGGCCAAAAGCTGGGAGCTGGATGTAGGACGTATGAAGAATACAAGGATCTAAGGTTCGAAATGAGATTTTTCGGATTTGGTGACTTTTGGTGACCTTTTGAGGTCACAATAACTCTGATCCCTGTGACCCTAGGGTCACCAAAAATCAATCAATACCCTTCTCTCATTAAGGCGGTGCTAAACAAAAAAGATTTTATGTAAATCGGTCAACAAGTTCGGTTGTAATCGTCTCATGCACAGACAGACAGACAGACAGATTAGGGGGCTGATGTTATAGGTGTGCTGCAGCACATCAAACGGCTCAGTGGTACGGCTCAGCGTGAAATATGCTTAAGGAGCAAACGCTGACTTTTAGCCATAGCCTGTAGAGTAGAGTGTAAGCAAAACGAGACGCAATCCATGTGTTTTTGTGTTGTGTACCTACATTATTTGAGTGTAGTTTGTAAAATCTAAGAACCAGATGCAGTCATCTGATTCTAATATGTTGTCAGTCCATTTTGTAAAGACGGGAATTACTCACGTAGTATTGTAACGTCGAAGATTATTCCGACAATGTCATGTCAGCCCCACGCGCGGACGGGCATTCAATCCCATGATGATGATTTTCTTGAAAAACCGAAACGTGTCGGAATAATATTCGACGTTAAAATACTACGTAATTCCCGTTTTTACAAAATGAATAGTATCATCATCATCATTTCAGCCATAAAACGTCCACTGATGAACACAGGCCTCCCTCATGGATCTCCATGAGGGGTAGTTGCCATTCTCACCACGCTTGGCAGGCGGGTTGGTGAGCGCAGTGTGGGATGTTGATACACGGATAGACGCTACTGCCCATCTTCCGGAGGTATCCCTTAGCAGGCTCTTACTGCATCCATGGGCATGAGAGGAGTGGTATCATTCTACTGCCGGCACCCCACGGCGGAATGTATATCTCACGTTAATTTTGAAAGTGAAATGTTGTCATTGGCGCTTCGACACATTTATTTTGCATGCATCTAAAAGGCTTTAAAAACGTGCCATATTAAATATATCCAGGTGCATTTAACTCTGCGAACATGTACATATGGCTGTATTCAACTTTACGTAGATCGTCACAAACTCCAAGCAGAATCTACAAACATCCATACAGGCGTATAACGAGTATTTTTGAACTGGATTTAAACTTTTTGTGTGAAATGTTGCGCACTACTTAAAAAGGGTATACCAACTGTTTACCATCGTAATGACATACTAGGGACATTTTTTCTTTAGTAGTGGTTCTTTTATGTCGCGCGAGAGACATATTCTTATAATGAATGGAATAGTTTGTTTCGGTTTTAGAAAATCTATTCTGTATTCAATATAGAGGTACATTAATTTATCACTGAATTTGTTAGAGGACATTTCTCCTTATTCTTATTACAGTACCTTGAGATAAACATATAGGTTTTACGCACTACTACAATGTTACGTGAACTCTATAAAACTCTTGCTGGAATCAATCAATGAACTGCTGAATAACCTTTCCAAAAACCATCTATCTATCAGCCCACTACTGGGTATTATAGGCCTTCTCTTTGTCACGCCATTCTTTTCGACCCTGCACCAACTGCATCCATCTGCTTCCTTCCAAAAACAATACAATGGTTATTTTAACTCGAAATGCATCGCTCTGCCCGATTACGCAAGATATTTATTATTTTAAGGGAGTGATGCCTCCTAATACTGGTTTTTATACATAAAAGAAGGCTTCGATTACTGTTAATAATGGGCTGCCGGCAGTAATATGTTACCCCTCCTCTCATGCCCGTGGATGCAGTAAGAGCCTGCTAAGGGATACCTCCGGAAGATGGGCAGCGTTTTTCCGTGTATCAACATCTCGCACTGCGCTCGCCTACCCGCCTGCTAAGCGTGGTGTGTATGGCAACTACCCCTTATGGAGATCCATTAGGAAGGCCTCTGTTCAGTAGTGGACGTTTTACGGCTGGAATGATGATTGATGATGCACTAAAGAGGATACAAAAGTATAGCATATAGCTTTTATTAATTAAGTAATGGCAAAGCTGGTAAGATTTCCAAAATTATAAGCGACCTTGCTTACACTTTTTGTTACAAGTGCTACTAAGTGATTTGAAAAACGTTTCACGTCAAAAGGTCGACTAACTAACTTAGGCATTTAACTTAGGCAACGTAAGGCCTTTCAGCAACAGGATAATAATATCATGGTATAGGATAGGTTTTAGAACACAAATGAGTTATGTTTCAAAGCACGCATCGTTATAAAAGCTCAATTGCCATAAGTCACGCAAGCCGAAGCATTTTCCCAATACCCTCGAACGCAAAGTCAACACACTAATGGAAAAGCCAAGAAAAACCACTTTGGCTTTACCATTTACGGAAAGCATGAAAAGCAATTAATTTACATAAAACACTCGTTTATAATTTGTTTTGAAGCACCAAATAAAGTTAACGGTTTCTGTATCATAACTTCACAACAATATTTCGATAGATTTAACAAGAAGTGGATTAGATAGATTTTCCTGTCTTAGGCTTTGTTATACAAAACCTTTCGTTCTTGATGTACGTCAATGCTATTCCTAGCACTCGTTAGGCTTTAATAAACAATTATAGAAAAGACTATAACCCTCCTCTCATGCCCGTGGATGCACTAAGAACCTGCTAAGGGATAATTCCGGAAGATGGGCAACGTTTTTCCGTGTATCAACATACTGCGCTCGCCAACCCGCCTGCCAAGCGTGGTGAGTATGGCAACTATCCCTCATGGAGATCCATGAGGGAGGCCTGTGTCCGGTAGTGGAAGTTTTACGGCTGTAATGATGATGATGACTATAATTTAAAACTTAGTAGGTATATATGCATATGGAAAAACAAAGCTAAAATGTATATGTCTTAGATTACATTTAATTATGTTTTATTAGAGGTTAATAAAACGTTTTGTTAAAAAAACAAAACACAAAAAAAAATCGAATTCTATTTTGTACACACGATAATTTTAATGTTAACAGACATCCATGTAACAAAGAAACACGTCTATGTTAGTCTAAGTTTAAAAGAAAAACATAAATTACATATGTACCATATTCATCTAATCAAAGAAGGTTATTATTTTGAGACAAAACCATTGCACTCACATTTTTTTTGAAATCAAGGGAAGTCACCACACAATCAAGGGGTCTCATCGTCAACATTACAGCCATATGACTGCTATCCACGTCCACAGCTGGACATAGGCCTCCCTCATACATCTCCAAGATCATGAGGGGATTGTTGCCATACTCGCCACGCTTGGCAGGCGGGTTGGCGAGCGCACTATGAGATGTTGAAGACGGAAAGACGCTGCTGCCCATCTTCCGGAGCTATCCCTTTGCAGATTCTTACTGCATCCACGGGCAAGAGAGGAGAGGCAACAGTCCTCTGCCGGCTGGCAAGTCTATATTTTATTAAATCGTCGCACTCCCCTAAAATATTAGCAGCACTAAATGCGTCACACAATGGCGCGAGTTGCGGCATAAACGACACAAATGGGATAAATGACATAAATGCCATAATGTACGGAATAAATGGCACAAATGAATTGTGTCCGGAAACGGTCCGCGACGTGTGAAATGAGCCGGAACTATGGCCGGAATGGTGTCTTCGGAGTTTTGTTTATGTGTTTACTAGGATGACTGTTTTGGTAGATTAATTTGATTTGTATGTTTTTGATTTTTAGGTAGATATGCACTCCAAGTAACAAGGTCATTAAACTTGTCCAGTCAACCCGGGACCACGATTGTTGAAACACAGTCGAAACGTCGGGAATAATATTATTATATTATATTATATTTCATTTATTTTGCTTACATGTACACATATTAAACAGCTTAGATCTTATAATTAGCCTAAGGAAAGTACATGCACCCTGCACAGTTAGATACATACACTGTTAGATAAATACACAGTTAGATATTTTTAAAATGATCAGTTAAAAAAAATACAAAGATTTACAATTATCATTCCAACATACAATTTTGAATAAAGGTGTCATACATGCCATGTCAATGGAATAAATCCACAAAAAATATTTACAAAATGGCTGTCAATTAAATAAAAACTCAATAACATTATGTCAAATAAATAATAATCCACAGTTAACTTTTAATGTCAACAAACGATAAACTATTGTTAGAAATGTCAGAAATTACAATTGCTTGTCAGAGAAAAAATCGTCAACAGAATAATAACATTTACCTAATAATAATAATTTTACATGTTTATAGAATAGTGATGTTTGTTCTTCATTTTTTATGCTTTCAGGTAGTTTATTATAAATTTTTACCAATCTATTGTTTGGGCTATTACTAACTAGTTTAAGTTTTGTCACAGGTAGAATGAGTTTATTTTTGTTTCGCCTATTATAATTGCTAATAATGTCGGAATATGAGTAAAAAAGGTTTTTATTTTTTTTTACAAATGTTGCGGCCTGTAGTAAATATATTGAGGGAAGCGTTAAAATTTTATTTTTTATAAAAAATGGTCTACAACTATCTTGTTGTTTAATATTAAAAAGTATTCTGATGCATTTCTTCTGCATAATGAATAATTGCTCAAAATCTACACTATCACCCCATAATATTATCGCATAATTGAACCAGCTATAAGCATATGCATAATAAGCTGAAAGCGCTGTCTCGTAATTTGTGTTTGCCTTTAATATGCCGAGTGCGTAAACAAACTGTGATAATTTTGATATAATTTTTTGGATGTGGACCTTCCAATTTAAATTAGTGTCTAAGGAAATTCCCAGGAGGTTAAAATCATTTTCTTCGTCCATGTTTAGATTTTTTGATAGCAAACTCAGGTCAATACGAGTTCTTTGGTATGTAAGTACGGAATTGTAATATTTTAGTTTTTAGTAAGTTAACCTCTAAATTATGGTCACGAAGCCAAGTAAGACATTCATTAAATACAGATGAAATATGTGCAAAGTCGATTGTCAGGCTACTACTAAAGAGAAGGGATACGTCGTCAGCGTTATCAAAGGTATTACGCGATAAATTCCCGTGTTTATGTTATTATATTTTAAGGTCATTAAATATTGTTGTATACTTGATTTAAGATGGGCAGACGACTTAGTAACAACCGCAGGTCGGCGATAGATGCAGACGGCTTCCAACCGCAGTACTTGGAGATCAATGAGGGAGGCCTTTGTCTTGCGGCTGATATAATGATGATACTTGATTTACAGGCCATGTTGCTTGAGTTGCCAACACGGTTTCTAATTCAGCTATATAACGTCCGCTGACGTTTATGTTTTCTAAATTTTTTTTCTTGAAAAAAAGTGCAGATGACACGTGCTTTAGCGGTGAAGGAAACATCGTTATAGAGCCGAGGCTTAGTCAGACTCAGACGTATTGACATGACATACCTCTGAATATAGCCGACTGAGCTGACAGGATGGCTTAGGTGCTGGTCAAACCTAATCCATCTAAGAATGTCCCAGGCATCGCGCACTTTTTAAACATTCTTTCACATTTTAAATTAAAGTCTATTTACTTTACCAAGGAGTAAATCTCTATTTGTGCCGTGGGGTGCCGGCAGTAGAATTTTACCCCTCCTCTCCTACCCGTGGATGCAGTAAAAGCCTGCTAAGGGACATCTCCAGAAAATGGGCAGCAGCGTCTTTCCGTATATCAACATACCATACTGCGCTCACCAAATCCCCTGCCAAGCGTGGTGAGTATGGCAACTACTACTCATGGAGATCCATGAGGGAGGCCCTAGTTCAGTAGTGGACGTTTTACGGCTGAAATGATGATGATGATGAAATCTCTATCTATACTAATTATTTATACCATATAATATATAATCTTACAATATTATAAAGGGGAATGATTTGTATTTTGTATATTTTTAACAAATTATCTCAAAAACTGCTGAATCGGTCCAAAATTCTTTCACCATTACAAAGCTAACTTATCTCTTAGTAACATAAGCTATATTTTATTCCTGTATTCCCAAGGGAACGGGAACTACGCGGGTGAAACCGCGGACTATGGCTATTGTGTTTATAAATGAGTTGATCATATAATAAATAAATTACAGTAACGGCCCCCAAACAAGTCTTGGGTAAACAGTTCACACCCTCAATAACTCTTTACGGATCAAACAAACAGTTAAATTAAACACTCGCGTGGCAGATGTTCAAACAAATGTGGAATTCTATCAATCACGGCGAGGGATGAGTTGGTAGGCCGGGTGAAATGTATGAACGATTCAAAATGGCCGGAACCGGTATCATGATACAAATTTCCTACTCTTATTTTACTTTTTCAAAGGTACCTAATTTATTTTCAGTAATGGAATCACGTGGAATGCCGGCAGTAAATTTATGCCCTTCCTCTCTTGCCTGTGAAGGCATTTAAAAACTGCCAAGGGATACTTCTGAAAAACGGGCAGCAGCGTCTTTCCGCGTATTGCGCTCACCAACCCGCCTACAAAGCGTAACAAGTATGACCCCTCATGATCAGTACTTGGAGATCCATAAGGGAAGGCCTATATCCAGCAGTGGACGTCCTAGGGCTGAGATAATGTGTATCTACCAAAATTATTTACCAAACCGGTTCATAAAGGCCGGATTTCTGAGGCGACAAACATTTCAGAATTTATTTATTAAGTAAACAAAACCAGAAAAATACTATGAGATACAATCTCCAAATTTATAGTCACAATTTAGTTCAGTTCTCAAAATAGTATAATAGTATTACAATAAAAAAATAATAATACAGAGACGGAGGACTTTGAGAATCATATGCTTTCCCATCCCTAGCTACAAAATGCACCGTATGTTTTCAATTAGCTCGTGTTAAATTATTTATTTTGACGCCCCGCAATCGTGCTGTGATCCAAAAAGCGTAATTGTCCGATTTTATTGAAATTGACGATAACTTCTTTGTGTTGAATGCTTTTTGCGCACGATTACATTGTAATGAACAATAAGATAATTCTTGAGATACCATAGACGTCTAGATTCTTTGCTCCAACTTTTGATCATGTAGACAAATAAATGATGAGGCAGATCTGCATTTGTGATGTCACCTATCAGGTTCTGACTGAAAACCAGCGCTTCCTAACATGCTTTACCTATGTGTGGGAGCTCTATGCTGAGTTAGGTCCCATTGGGCTCGCACAACCTCATAATGGGCCGATACCAGGGGACACTATTAATTTTTAATCCCCGGAGTAAGCTGCTTACCATATTTTGTATTTTGTTGTATTCACTTACTTAAGTTTTAGCTTAGATTTAAATTAGTGTTTTGTGTGTAGTATCTTATAAATATTTGTTCCTCTTTCATTCATCTTATATCTTATAAAAAATAAAATATGTTGTTTTCGGTTATGCACGAGCAGAATAATTTTGAAATAAACTTCACCACTTTTGTTAATGATTATAATGGGTGTCCTTGTCATTCATTTATCTAAAATACAAGTAGCCAACACATAGGCTACCTGGTCCACATTTATACGTGTGCAAAATATCAGCTCAATCCGTTGGGTAGTTTTTGAGTGAAGAGGTAACAAACCTTCATTCATCTATACATATGTATATACAAACAAACTTTCGGATTTATTATATTGGTAAGATCTATTTGCATCCCACAGGATTCGTGAGATCGTGGGTTTGATACCAACCGTGCTTCAATGGATTTTGATTTTTCAAACACATCGTGAGGCGTTTCAGTCAGCATCTGCAGACGTTTTCACATGTTTTTTCCTTTAATAACAGCCAATTAAACTGAGAGGATAGTTTAGGTGCTAGGCAAACCTAACCCATCTAACATGAAATGTCCAAAATGTCCCATGCCCTGCACAGCATAAATACCACTTGTTGAGGCTGTATAAATCACCTGTATAATAGATGTGAAAGAAAACTAACATTTTCACGACTTGTGGTCCCGCGGTGAAATAATTAAAAATTAAATGCAAGAGCTCCACTTATTTTGTGGTTTCTTTAAGCTATTCAAGTTCTTCTTCAGTCTATTCTATTATCCAATACAGTAAGGACCTGCGAGTACAGAGAATGGACAATACTTGTGCAATAATCCCCGGGGCGTCCTCAATGCCCACTTTATAGCGGCTTCTGAGGATCCATTCCAGACAAAGTGGATAAGACAGCGCCTAGTCAGATTGCCTAGAATTGGTCGTAGCAAATAATGTTTTTGTCTTTTTTAAACTTTTGCGATCACAACAAATTGTTCAAATATATATAACAAGGTATTTATCGCGTAAATTGCCTTTATTATTTCCCTACATTTTGCCTGGATTGTACCAGGCATGGTCCCGGGAAGACTGACGTGTTGGAGGTACCGCAGAAAACGAAGGCATTTGTTGAACTACCCTCATGTGATCTTCATAAAAAATATTCTTCGGTTCCCAGTGTGAATTGACCCTAATAAAGGTAATTTACGCGTTAAATACCCGTTTATAAGTATTATAATAACTTTTTTTTTCTATAGTCTATTCCATTTAGGATAGGATAGTAGTTAATGATAGTATAAGTATGTAGAAATCGTTTCTAATTGTATTTTTTTTATTTTCTGTGTTTATTCAATGGAGCAAAAAGCTACATAGAATAGTCAATTCACAAAAGAAGAACAAAACACATTAAGATTGAATAGAGCACATAATTCGTTCACTTCAGATAACTTTTTTCCAAGTGAGGGAAACAAGCGGACCTAAGCGAGTTTTTTTTCGACAAAATAATAAAACCGACAAAAACACAGTGGCAGATAAGCTAATTTTTAAATTGTTCGTTTCTTTTTCTTACTCTAGCAGAGTATTTTTATTTTACAAAGAGTATTTTTTCTCAGAATCACCGATTCTTCCCCATATTGGGTGTCGTGTCATAGACTAGAATGGAACACTTTGCATACCCTTCAGATAATTTCTTTCGTAACCAAACTAGGGCACAAACATCAATAATAGATATATACATCCATATGGAATATCTTATCATCAATAATACAAACAACCAATTCTCCCCATTCCAACTATACAAAATAACCTCGTCATAGAGACAAAGTGATTGGGTTTGAAGACGCAACTTTGTTTCAGCTCCGACTCAATATCATTCACTCAATACAAACGTCTTGGAATTGATACTAAAACGTATTTTAGCTTGATTAACACTTAGACGTTTTGTATGGGGTCTTAACTTGATAATTAATTCAAAAGAGATAAAACTTTCAATATACCGCCTGGTTTAGAGATGTGGGGGTGGATCACCATTTTGATTACATTCATAGTAAAGCGAGAATGCCTTTTTTTATTAACGTTATTTTAAAAAAAAATACAGCCGTCGCTTACTGCGGTCAGCTCCTTATGACTAAAGATCTTGATCGTAGACAGTAATAATACAAAAATATAACTAGTCGGTACACGCTAGGCTTCGTGACAGAATCAATATTCCGGAACAGCTGTTTAACTATTCTTAACTCAGTTTTACGGGCATGTTTTTCATTTGGTCCGAAAATTACTTTCTTCCAAATTTTCGTATTCTAGGTCGAAGTTTGTAAGATCTTTTCGAAAACTCAAATGTTTGACATAAATAGTCGTATTTTTGCTATTGTTGACTCGGTTGTCTCTAATAAATCGGAAATAATAATTGCTGACTGGGATTGAATTGGTACAGGACCGTGAAATATGGCACGAATATAAGATCTACTACTACCACTCAATCCATCAATACCCAGCAGTGAGTGAAGGCAGTCAGTGCGGATGATGATGATGGTGAAACCCTACCGCGTTTATATAATTACCAAATGACAAATTAACCTACGCAACGATTCATTCGTAAAGCATCGACGACGACTTAATATTTCCATCAATTCCCAAATAAAGTGCGCACAATGAGCCACAGAATATAAAGCAGAAAGGTAGAAAGGACATTATATTAATGCCGCAGAACGCATTAGAAGGCAGGAAATGGCAGCGTACACATTCAGTATTGTGCTCGAGGAAAAATGATATAATATCATAACATCCTTTGTGGTCGGTACTAGGCTTGCCCGCCCTATGACAAAGATTAGATATTGGAAGAAAAATAAGTTTCTGCCTACGGTCGAAAACCCTCTATGAGGTAGTCGTGTTATACAAACACACAGTTTTAATGTTGTTCTAGGTCTGGTTTTATTCGTTCATTTAGTAAGTCGTTTGTTATTCCTGGCAAGGCATACAAGTAATGTATAATTATATTTTGATGATTTTCAAGTTTTTTTTAGGTATTCTCCAGGAAATTGTGCAATACATCATAGCTGTGTTAGGCATAGTTCTACGGGAACTTATCGTCAAATAAATAATAAGCTTGAAATATGGATACAAGATGATTGATAGAATACTTAAATATATTTACTTAATTCTTGACACGCGGCGGGAATTGAGCCCGCTACCTCACGCATTCGGCTATTAGACCAACTGAGCAACGGAGGCGTTCATGTGCTATTTGTTTTAGTTTGATCAGGAACCCAATAGAATTAAAACATAGAAAGTCTTATGTCAGTGCCATATATGTTTGTCTTCCAGCGTAAAAACAGGAATTTTCGTGAGGAAACCCGCGGCTTAGTTAGCTTCAGACGTATTGACCTGTTCTTTCTTCAGATTAATAGCGACTAAGCCGATGTCCCACCCACTACAACGTTCCGAACAGCATATGAATGCCAGTTACTGACGTTGTATAAATTATCTAAAATAGATGTGATGTAAACTTTCGCTTTATCTTTACTCAAATTCAGCTACTTTAGCTACTCTTTGGCCGCCGCCCTACACGAGACAAATCGCCCAGCTGGCCATTTATCAAAAACCTGCATCCGCCCAGTGAAAGCGGTCATTGTCAACACGAAGGCTTCCTCCACAACCTACACTCTGTCACAACCGAACAAAGTCTAAAATTCAATGGGAATTCTTCATCAACTTTTTGCTGAAGAATGGT
The DNA here is from genome assembly GCA_963082625.1 of Pasiphila rectangulata. Classification (NCBI taxonomy): domain Eukaryota; kingdom Metazoa; phylum Arthropoda; class Insecta; order Lepidoptera; family Geometridae; genus Pasiphila; species Pasiphila rectangulata. The sequence continues at coordinate 21,777,339 of OY720238.1, read as the reverse complement.
GAATGTAAAAAGATTCAAGTTAAAAATGGAATTGTGGTTTTTGTGATTGTGTCCATTTTTGGGGTTTTTTTTGTTAATCTTTTAGCATTTGGATACAAGCTAAAGTTTATGCTACATTGTTTTAGGATTATGATCGTCGTTACTGTTCGGCAGGTGTGCATTTGTAAGTGTCCGTTTTTGTGAAACAAACAGTAATCCGGAAACTGGTAATTAAAGCTACTTAAGTAGTATACAAACAGACAATTTTTATTTCTAAGGAATCCATAATCCTAAAAAGGCGGTTACCGTTTTAAGGAATTATTTTTTTAAATTATTAATAAGATATAAATAAGATTTTTATTTAAGTAATACGTGTTTGAAAGTTATCTTCACCGGAGAATATAAGAGGCTTAGTCTGCTCAAGACATCAATACGTCAATAAGTCTAATTAAGCTTGCTCAGCACCTAGGTCAATTCCTGTTCTTTCCTCTGATGAAAAGCTGACTTATTTAAGAGGATAGTATAGATTTCGGGCAAGCCTAATCCATTTAAGTCCCAGGCACTGCACACTCCCGAATACTATTACCAGTTGCTGACGCTGTATAAATCACCATTTAGAGGAGATAAGAAAGAGTGTATATTACGTACTTAATCCTTACACACACATAGTTTCTCTTGTATATACATACATATGTCAATAGAGTCCATAAAATTATGTTTTAAAATTAAACTTACTTGAAATGTAGCATATCATTATTTCATAGAATATACATAATTCATTCGCACATTTCAGATAGTTATTTCACCAAGCAGGCAGTTAAAAATGAAAAGTGTCATGTGAAAGACAGCTCGGAAACAAAAGTATGGAATGAAATGAAATGAGAGTGGACACTGAAATGCCGTCGGCGAGAGATAAGCCAAGTTTTGCTGCCCTACCATAGAGCAACTCTACCTGACTCTCTGCTAGAGACGATGCGGGCATTTCACCTGACCTAACACTATTTCCTCTATTAAATACATATAACCGGATATGGTATGGCATGGTGCCTGATGCCAATCAAGGGGAAACGTCGGGATATAATACAGATAATTTATGCATGGCATGTTCGACAGCGCCGGCAACGGACCGCACACTCACCTCAACGGCCTCGCCCCGCTGCATGTCAGACTCCCGGACCATAAAGGTCAGTGGCTCCAATAAGTACAGGACTTCCTCGCACAGGGAGAAGAAGAGGACTAAGAATCAAAACGAACAGCTAACCTGAAAGGCACTTTTCGAATGACCCAGAGGTAGTACCCCTGGAGTTGGGTTGTTGGGCGCACTTACCTTAACGGCCTCGTCCCGCTGCATGCCAGACCCCCGGACCATTAAGGTCAGTGGCTCCAACAAGTACAGGACTTCCTAGCACAGGGAGAAGAAGAGGACTAAGAATCAAAACGGACAGCCAACCTGAAAGGCACTTTTCTAATGACCCAGGGGTAGACCCTGGAGTTGAAGCCGGGATAAAGAGGTGGAACCTCGAGGCCCCACCCGGAGACCCCAAAGGGGTCTGGATTACAGATGTGATGATAACCGGGTATTTTTCGGGATGGTGCCTGATGCAATCCAAGGAAAACGTCGGGAATACAGGTAATTTACGCGATAAATATCCGGTTATATGTATTGCTATCGCGAAAGTTTAAATAAGACAACTTTTCTCTTACTTCCTCTTAATGAGTCCATGTTTTTACGGTTTGTTATTCGATTCTGTCTAGCTTTGCTCTCTGTGTTGGACACTTCACCTGATATAGCACTTTTACTTCTCACTTTAGGAGTGAAGTGTCATTTAGTAAGTCATTTTTTTATTTTTGTTATTCGACTCTACAGCTGTTCTCACGAAGTTACGTCTACTCTATAGCATTAATCCTATTCTTTCATTAAATTTTGAATGTTTTATCTACCATGGTCTTATGAAATAAATCAATAAGTCGTCGCAGGTTTTAATTATTTTACCACTCTTATGATAGGATGGAAAATAACTTTATATAATAAATTCATTTAAAAGATTTCCCGATATTATCCGAAAAAACTTGAAGAGGTAGTTTTCAAGAAAGACTGAAGATAAAAAACACTATTTAATCTGTCCTTTAAAATTGTTTACATCGCTATATATCTATTTACATGTTCTGTGGTTCTTATATTCAGGCTGTCAATGCTGGGGGTGGTAGGGGGATAAAATTGGCGTTTTTGTTATCTCTTTAATGTGTATTGTAAAAAGCATTGAGCTGGTATCTTTTGTCTGTCATTTATATTAATATCGAAGTTTGCTTTGTGCCCCTGCGGCGGTTTCAGAGCAACGCTGTATAGGTATTGTCTTGTCTTTTTATTTTATGGCTTTTTGTGTTTGGTTTTACACCATTCCGCCAGTGTCAAGTTTATATGTACATTCTTATGTTATTTGGCTGGCCATGTTGGCGGCCATTTTTCTGGAATCCAATTTATCTCTGACAACGCTGTATACTGTCTGATGTTTATTGCTAAGTGACAACTTGTACAAGGAGATAGTTATATTTTGCCTTTGAAGATTGACATGGTAACCTTCTCGGGTCAGTTGGTCTAATAGTCACCTGAGATGCCGGGTTCGATTCCCGCTGAGGGCGAAATGTTTATTTTTTGCAGATATTTGCTGGTCTGGGTGTTTTCTGTGTACTCATGTTTTAATAAAAAAAGTATGTAAGTATTCTATCAACCATCTGGTACCCACAACACAAGCTCTACTTACATTCGGGCTAGATGGTGATGGTGCATACTTAACGAATTTGAAGATGTATCAAAGGTTTTCTGACAGTATATAAGTTAGTTTAGAAGCTTGTTTAGGTGAAACCAGATACAGACGAAATTATATAGTCGTATACTATAATTTGTAAAATATAAGATGATAATTTTAACAGCTCACGCCTATGTAGTTTTGTATTTTATTCGGTAATCTGTACAACAGATAATGTGGTACTTCCATGATGGGTACCGTCCCCTTTGTGTAGTGCCACACATAGAAAACAACCACCGACTATCGAAAATAAATTTTAAATTAAAAGAATCAAACATAAAAATTAACATTCTCAAAACATTTTTTTTTTGTTTAATTTTTAATTATTCCTGTTTTTCTTTCACATTATGGGCCTCTAAGGGCATATAAGGATCTAACAACAACGATTTTGTTATATTTTAAATACGCTTATAATCAGATAAATAAATAATTAAAAAAAGAAAATAGTATGCTTTGTATTAAAATCTTATCATTATACATCATAACCAAGTAACTATCAATTCCAAGTCCTGCAATATAATAATAAATATTAAGAGAACCAAATTGGTTTATTAACGATTATCAAAAATAAATAGACTGAAATAAAATAAAATAAATTTATTCAAATATTTATTACGACTGAGAACATGATAAAAGACATATCTAATAATAATGTCGTTAGATGGTCGGGTGTCTACTCGGAGCCGTATAGGTTGGAGTGTGGGATGAGGCAGGGGGGTTTGACCTCGCCGAAACTTTTCAACCTATACGTAAACGCACTGATAGAGGAGCTCAGCAGGTCTCGTGTTGGATGCCATGTTGACGGAGTTGCCGTTAACAACATTAGCTACGCTGATGACATGGCCCTGCTGAGCGCCTCTGTCTGTGGCCTAACGAAGATGATAGGTATTTGTGAGAAATATGCTCATCAACATGGCTTGCGGTATAATGTAAAAAAGAGTGAATGCATGGTCTTTCCCGCCAGGGGTCGCCAATGTCCAGAGACAATACCGACGATCAAATTGTACGGTACACCGCTTCAGCGAGTTCACCAATTTAAGTACCTTGGACATTGGTTAACCTCTGATTTGAAGGACAATGTAGATATTGAGAGGGAACGGAGGGCGCTATCTGTCAGAGCGAACATGATTGCCCGCAGGTTTGCTCGATGCTCAGCAAATGTAAAAGTTTGCCTGTTCAGAGCCTATTGTACCAACTTTTATACATGTAGCCTGTGGGTTAACTTTACTCAAAAACAGTATAGCGCCCTACGTGTCCAGTACAATAACGCGTTCAGAGTGTTGATGGGGCTGCCTCGATTTTGCAGCGCATCGGGGATGTTCGCCGCGGCGCGAGTGGACTGTTTCTACAGCACCTTGCGCAAGCGGTGCACATCCCTGGGGCGACGGATCAGAGCCAGCTCCAACGGTATTCTGAGTGTGTTTGCCAGCAGGTTCGATTGCGAGCATGTGAACCACTGTAGCATGATACATGCGCAGTACAGGGATGTCAAGCTTTCCTATATATATGGGAAAGCTTGACATCGTTGTCTGCATCCTGCAACTGCTACTAGGTATAATTAGTTTGTGTTCTGTATTGTATTGTATTTTGACATTTGTGGTTATGGAATATTTAATTTAATTTTAGTGTTAATTTAATACTGTGGATTATGTTGTCTGAAAATAAATGATTTATTATTATTATTATAATAATAAAAAACCTAACGTGTTAGTCGTGTGCTTGAACTAAGTAATTTCGTTTTTCAGGCAAAACGAGGTCACGAGCAAAAATTTATAATCACAAGCTTACGAGTTATAAAAATCAGCCTATTACAAATCTATTAAGTTACCTTAAAAATAAATAACAAAATACAGTGTCAAATAAAATTAATATTGCATTGAAGCAAAATTCTACAAAGAATTGCCTATTGCGTTAGAAAATAAAATGTTAAACCTACTTTAATACAGCTAATATCTCTCAGTATCGTCATATGAAAAACCTTTGAAAAAGTTCCTAACACCTATTTTTATAATCCACTGCCTCACTGCTACTGCGAGCTGTCAAAATTATCATCTTTAATTTTATAAAGCGCAGTCTATGCGCCTAAAACCGGCATCAAACTTGTAATTTGCTCGGCAAGATTCGCACCGAAAGTCAATACCACCCTAAAATAGCCAAGAACTTCTCAATAACAACGTCGCCACTTGAAAAAACACTTCAGTCTTCTTTGTTATTTCTTTTTAAATACTGGCCGCCATAGAAAACAATCAGAGTCGGGTATTGAATGGAGAAAACAAAAAAAAGGCGCGATTAGATCTTGAGTTCTTCGAGTGGCGAGTTGCACGCGGTTTCTCATGGGGATATGTTTTGGTACGAGCGCTGGAGGGAGCCAGCGGTTGGGGTAGCCATGTTAATAGGAAGCTGATCATTATTGACTTGGAACTTAATCTGCTCCAACTCCATCAAACGTAACACAAGACAAAAGATAATTGTTAAATGACTTAATATTAACGACTGAGTTAGGTTTTTCTTTAGACACGCGAGTAGGGTGTCATTTAAAGTGAACAGGTTTCTTTATGTGCATCATTATGTTCATTATGTTTTAATAATTTGTGTTGTTTCATTTTGTAACTTGACGAGTCAAAAAGCCCCTGTGCGGTCGCACAGAATCAGTATTTTTTGAGTTTGAGTTATTACATTGTACAATTGAATCTATTTATTTAAATGTACTGTAATTTTTTGTTGGGAGAGGCCTTTGCCCATACTGTGGGACTTTATATTTGGTATTTTTTGCAGGGAAAAGTTACATACGTAAGAAACATTAAAACTACCGAGCATGGTCACCCTTCGCTAAGTGACGTCGTATCGCGGCGGGCTCCCACGGGTGGGAATTAGCGCTCAATTTGGCGCGTGATTCGATTTGCGCCCCGAGCGCGCTCGACTGACCGTGGATCCCGCCTGGACCAAGCCAACTTCAAGCCAGCATATTCTGTACAATAGATATTTACGTAAGTATGTACATTGGTAAGCAATATATACTTTAGCGTTATATTACTTTTATGAATGAATGAAAACACTTTATTGTACACCAAATACAGAAAATAAAATATTACAAATCAACGTACAATTGGCGGTCTTATCGATGATAGATAAGCGATTTCTTTCAGAAATACTTCTATGTTTGATCTTAATTGATAGTCGTTAATTGTAGTAATTTCAAAATATGGCTTCTGTTACTATTATCGCGTTAACACTTACCTTTATTATTATCTGGACGATTGGACAGGATTGCACCTATCGCGACTACTTTTAGTCTAGTTACTTTTACCTTCTAGTACCTTAAAGGCATAACAAAACCTTACTTAGTTTTTTTTTTAATTTGGCAGCAAGTATTCATTTATTCTGTATATCTTAACAATGTACAAAAGACTGTATCACTGTACAAAAAGTCTGCATTGACTTGGCTATGTAGAAGGTCTACGCAGCTTCGTAGCAGGCTACGAAGACCCGCTACGTTGTTGTTGAAATACTTGTAATAATGTTCGTTAAAGAAATATAAGCTGCTGTATAAACCTTGTGATATATAAGAAAAAAGAGTTTTATACCTTTGTACGTAAAGTAATATAATTCAAAGATTCATTACAAAAGCCTTTTCAAAATTATTTCTCAGCACAAAACTCAAAAGAAATTCCAATTGATTTACAAAACCAAATATTAATATTCGTAATATAATCATAACTATCGATTTCACTCGAGTACACTTGGTTTCAAGTGCATTACTCTATGCTATGAGAACAAGCTAAGTACCATTGTAAAGGGGGACCGTTGTAAAATATTACTTACACCGCTTAGATAACATTGTACAAACGTCGATCTGATAACATTGTAAGAACGTCATGTTTGCGTATTGTTTCAAACTGGTTCTTGTTTATATTGAGGCAATAGTTACAAACACTACCTGTTGAAATAAAAAGTTAGAGAACAATAAAATGTTATACAATGTAGATTGTTGAACAGAAATAAAGAAATAATTATCTCAGATCTGAATCGTAAGTTATTTTATTATGCTACTAGTTGTACTGCGCAACTTCACCTGCGTCACATTAGAGAGAGAGAGCTGACACTTTCTTTGTTTTACCAACGAATCACTTGATTAAACAAAATATATAATTAATGGAATCAGGCGTTACTTTGCGGAAATCCATGACAATAAAATGCAATGCGAATTCGTTCCAGCGGCCGACCAGTCTCACCTGATGATGCCTCGCGGAGAGGCGAAACACGTGTCGTCGTTTGGGTATGCATGCTGCACTGACAACCTAATTCTCCCTGCATGTGCATAATTAGCTCGGTGCTCCTGCATCTCAGCAGAAGCGTAATTAAAACTAAATATTTTCATTGCATTTTATAAACAAAATGTGTTTAGATGTAGTACTATTTATAATAAGAAGGGAAAAAAATATAAAACTACCATGGTTGCTGTGGGGTGCCGGCAGTAGAATGTTACTCCTCCTCTCATGCCCGTGGATGCAGTAAGAGCCTGCTAAAGGATACCTCCGGAAGATGGGCAGCAGCGTCTTTCCGTGTATCAATATCCCAAACTGCGCTCGCCATCCCGGCTGCCAAACGTGGTGAGAACTCATGGAGACCTTTGTTCCTATATAGGTAACCGGGATTAGGTAACCAGCGATCTGTGAAGAATTTTTTTCCTCCCAGGTCACTGGTTACCTGCAAGGATTTAGTTTTCCTAAAATGATACTGTCAATTATATGTCTTGTCTTGTCTTGTCTTTTTATTTTATGGCTTTTTGTGTTTGGTTTAACATAATTCCGCCAGTGTCAAGTTAATTTATAAATTCGTAAGTTATTTGGCTAGCCATGTTGGCGGCCATTTTCGTCAATTATATGTAATATTACATATATTTGACAGTATCATTTTAATAAAAAATTAAAAAAAATTAAAACAGTTCATTCATTTAAAAAAAGTCATTAATAGAGTCTCAATATAACTTAGTCAATATGACCCGTCGTTCTGGCCCTCGGACAAACCACACCTAAGTGTAAGTAAGTTTTGAATACATAAATGGATTTGGTTAGTTCTATGTAATAAATATTGTAATCTTATTCACAAAAAGTTATATATTGTTTAGTTTTTTTTATATATATATTAATAGGTACTTACTTTGTTGTTATATTTTATTTTAGCGTACTGAATTTTTGTATCGCGGTAGCCACCATCCGCACACTTCGGTCACTACGGAAGACCAGCGCTGTGGTACGGACCCGTTCTGCCACAGCATATGCTGAGTAATGACCATTTTTGTCACATTTTTATTTTATTTTTTAAACCTTAATATTGTACATGGATTAATTGTAAATTGTGTGACAAAATAAACGTATCTTTATCTCTATCTAATATAATGTAATTTCATCAGTTAACATTATATGCAATATTTACGGGATATTTACCATGATTTGAGTCTTTTTGAGTGCCCCGATATTTTGATGCAGTTCCACACGTCAGATAAACTGGTGTGTGAAACTGCGTCGAAATATCGGGGAACTCAAAAAGGCTCAAATCATGGTAAATATCCAGTAAATATTGCATATAAAAGACAAGCATTGGTACGGGGGTACCAGAAAAGGGGGCGAAGGCTTCAAAAGGTCACCAAAGGTAAAAAATGGCATTTTTGGGCACAGGTAGATAAAACGATCATATATGTACATTCATCTTATAGGTCAAACGACTGTAATAGACAAACAGTAATAACAAAAAAAATATGTAAATATGTAAGCAAAAAATAACAAATAAAAACAAATGAAACAACTAAAGAGAAATAACGAATTAGAGAAATAGCAACCTTGATTTTTATAAATCCCACATCCCATTTTCTAATAAGAAGTATTATGTTTTTATGTTTGGTCTTCCTCTGCTTCCACTTTTTTTTTTACCCGACTGCCAAGAACTTCGTGCCTATCTTGTATGTTTGTAAATTTATTTATTCCCACGTATCTTCCAAACGGCTGGATCTATTGCAACAATTGAACTATTGTTAGATATGTCTCAAAAATCCTGGAATGAAATCCATCCAATGAATGGAAATCCAGGTAATTAAATAAGAAAATAAAATGGTGGATTTTTGGCGCCAAATTGCGGTCCGTATCAGAAGGACAATCTAGCAAAACGACTTTGTGGGATGAACGATATAAAAGTAAAATGACCTACTAGTAAAACGTCTACAATTAAAAACGTTATAATGTAACAACTTGTTATGATTTTCTTGATAAAACTATCATGCTGTTTAAGATGGACAATCATATTTTGCTTTCCAGTTCTCCACCACTTGTGGAGGAAATAAATAATGCTGCACCACACAGCACCTCCCAAACTAAGAAAAGTTCATCCGGCATAGTACTACCACCATACAACATATGTTTCTGTGTTCCGGGTTGAAAGGTAAAGAATCCGGTGAAATCACAGGTACATGAAACCTTACATCTCTCTGTCTCATGGTAACTTAATGCAACACTGGTCACTTAGTGAACGTGATCACTGCGGTATTGCACTTGTAATAGGTAGAGGTTACCGCTTACCATCAGGTTGGCCTTCGGATCGTCTCGTCATTTAGTGGTATAAAAATAGCTTTTACTTTGGTTACCAGGTATTTGGTCGAATACTAAAGAGCTTTTTTGTGCAAAAACATACATGACAAAAATCTGCGTCAGTCGGCGCGGACCCGCAACCTGCGTCTCACCCATAAGCCCAACCGACCCACACAGAGGTCTTCAAAAATATGATTAGAACCAAACACACTCCAAATCCAAAGTAACCTGAAACCCAGCATTAAGCTAACCGCACACTCGGCATAAAGGCGCGCACACAAAGGCACCAGAAACAAACAGGCCAATTTGCGCGGCGCGACGCGAGCGACACCGCGCTCAATGTTGACGCGAACGCCCACCAGTGTTGGTCCATTGTTGATGGCAGTACGATAATACGTCACACTTAACTCAAAAATCAGCATTATACTATACTCGCCAACCCGCCTGCCAACCGGGGTAAGTATGGCAACAAACCTTATCAGTACTTGGTGGCCCATGAAGGAGCCGTAGGACGCATACTACAGCTGGTTAAACCAGCAGTGGGGGTGTGTGACATTAATAAAATCACGTAGATTGTTGAATACCACATAGAATTTTATGTATTTCCTAAAGTTAAATTTTTAATTTCAAGTATTGAATTCTAACGCTTAGATTTAGATCAATTCACATCGTCTTCGAACCTAATCCCCAGCAATAGTTACCGTACAGCAACGAAAACACGCCCCTAACCAGTGTTCACATACAGCGATTAGCGTGACGTGTGAAAACAACCAATTCGCGACTTCCTCGCCGCACTTACACACTGTACTTATATTGCAGTTACTTTTCACTGTTGTTATGGCTGTGGGCTAATCTGTAAACTGCATTTGACCATGATTGTTGGGCGTTAATTACGTGTTGGGTTGGATTATTTGGGTGATGATTAGTTGTTATTGTGTGAAATAAATAGCAAGGAAAGGTTATTATTAGGATTGATAGATTATAAACTCTTTGTATGCAGAGAAAATAAACATATTTTCAAGCACACATTTCGTACAACCCTTTTAGTGTAATTAGAGATTTGTTTGTTTTCTTTGACGTATCTGCGATCAGTTTTCATAACTATGAGCAGGTGAGTTGAGAGCGTTGGTGATTTTTTTAAGTAGCATGGTCAAAGCCGCGTGGTGTCGGCAGTAGAATGTTACTCCTCCTCTCATGCCCGTGGATGCAGTAAGAGCCTGCTAAGGGAGGAGCTGGGAAGGGAGAGAGCGTCTTTCCGTGTATCAACATCCCATACTGTGCTCGCCAACCCGCCTGCCAAGCGTGGTGAGTATGGCAACTACCCATCGAGATCCATGAGGGAGGCCTGTTCAGTAGTGGACTTTTTACGGCTGGAATGATGATGGTCAAAGGGCCACTTCTTTCCTTCAAATGATTATAGATTGAGCTGTAATTAATCGACGTCTGTGGCGCAGCGGGCGAAGGTCCGCCTGCGACCCAAGAGATTGTGGGTTCGATTCCCGCCTCAGGGCAAATGTCTGTACGATCGGTGTTCAAGATGTTTTTCTATGTATATATATGTATATATAATAAATAAAAAAATATATATCTATGTAGTAAAATGCCCTAAATGTAGTAAAAAGTATCATCTAGTATACATAATAGCTGCTTAGCTTGGGGCTAGATGATGCTGTGTGTCCAGCATTGTTATTATATTTTAATAACCTTTAAGAAAGCTTCAGATTCAGATGCATCTCTTTGGTAGTTTTTTCGTGAAGAAAAAACAAGATAGTAGGGTTCGCCTTAAAGCATATTTCAAAAATATACTCCGAGGTAATTTTCTAACATTGCTAATCAAAATTGTAGGAGATTCTAACTAGTGTCATGAAGTATTGCTAGTAAACAATACCATCTAAAACTGCAGTTAAGTAGTAATTAGGATGTACAGACCTCATCGCAATATCACGGAACAGGTGATATACGATAAATGGACGTTTCGTATGTCACCTGTCACACAGTGCAGATTAATTAGCACGACTTAACAAGTAAAAAGCAGTGGTACTTTCAATCCAAAGGTCGTGAGTTCAAACGCCTGTGCCATCTATCCCAGACATGGCCGGTATTGGATTCGGCCCAGACACATGCCCCGCTTCTGATGACATTTCTAACGGGTTCTAGATTTATTCTAAATAAAACCTTAAACCTTAGTACATGTTTTGCGCAATATTCGAAATCTTACTTTCCGTAGAAAAACTGTTACGGCATGGTTAAGTCTCTCAAACCACGCGTACATATAAATATACCTTATAATTTAAAATAAACCTATCCTTAAATAATTAACCTTACAGACTAACATAACATGCATTTTGTCATCATCATCATCATAATTTTCATCCCGTGTCAACCCACTGCTGGGAGTAAGCCTCCTTCATTCCTTGCCACTTATTCTGGTGGTGTTGGGCAAGTGCCCAACACCATACATATATAAGTTTTACGTTAACTATAAAGTTATAGTTAAAACTTATACCATCATCTCAGTCGTAAAACGTCCACTACTGAACACATGGATCTCAATGAGGGGTAGTTGCCATACTCACCAAGCTTGGCAGGCGGGTTGGCGAGCGCAGTACGGGATGTTGATACACGGAAAGACGCTGCTGCCCATCTTCCTGAGGTATCCCTTTGCAGGCTCTTACTGCATCCACAGGCATTAAAGGAGGGGTAACATTCTACTTCCGGACCCCACGGCTTATTTTAAGTACCTACACTTTATTACTAACCTACATATGTTGTGAGAAGAAAATTCAATGTTCCTGTATCGTATTGTGTTGTTTATTAAATTAAATTAAAAAAACTTTTATTTCTGATTACAGAGGGAATAAATTCAAAACAGTAATCCATATTATGATAATATTATAAGACTTCAGCTTCGTTTTCATCTCCCCTGTGCCATCTATCCCGGACACGGCAGTGCCGGATTCCGCCCGGACACACGCCCCGTTCCTGACCACATTTCTAACTGCCTGTAGTTTTAGCGCGAATTAGAATTTCGACAGTTCTGCAAATAAAAGGTACCTATTGCGATAGTATGTACATATATGCGTTGCGGGAGACTTCCGAAGTTGCAACGCGATTGTATAGTATGCTCTTGTTTTCAGCGTCCTAAATCCATCTGTTTTTAGACTCGGTATAACGTTGCTCAGGCTAAACACTAAAGCAAATTTTATTGATTTCGTGAAAACTGAGAATAATTAGACGCTGAGATGAACTGATTACAAAACTCAGGTACGTAGTGCGACGAAATACTACGTAAATCGGATACGTGTTGTCCTAAGGCTTTGTGACGTTCGCACGGCTGTAAATACTTGATTAGTAAACCCGTTAACAAACGGCACAATAGGAAATTAGGAAATTGTAGCGTACATTGGCACGCTAATTTTATTCTATCATTTCTAGGATTTCATGTTTACTGGTATTGGGTTTTGTTCCTAGAAATTTGTTAACATTTAATTTGGTATTTGTAGGTTTTTGGTATTAGTATAACTTGATATAGAGGTAATATTCTACTTAATACAAGTTGCACCAACATGTGAAACAGTTAATTTTTTGAATTCGTTACAAACACAAAATATCTTCATCCATACTTGCGGACGTCGGCTATTCGGACTACAGTTACCAAACCAAGGCCTTCGGCTAAACAAAGTTTTTCAGTTTAACCCTAGAGTACTAACCATCGCCTGTGAGGCCAGCCTCGGTCAGTTTTTTGCGATTATATTTAAATTGGAGCGAAATAGAGAGTTGTGCGTTCGCGCCAAATTAATGTGGCCGGCACGAGGCGGGGACAGGACGCAGGACGACAGGAGGCTCTTCGTTTCTAAGAAAAAGAGCTTTTGAACGCCTCAGAGGCGATTATTAGTATTAGAGGTAAGTTTAATACTCTTTATTATCCACTCATCTTTTATTTTTGCAATATTTGTAAGTTTTATTGTTGCCGTGGGGTGCCGGCAGTAGAATGTTACCCCTCCTCTCCTACCCGTGGATGCAGTAAGAGCCTGCTAAGGGACACCTCCGGAAGATGGGCAGCAGCGTCTATCCGTGTATCAACATCCCATACTGCGCTCACCAACCCGCCTGCCAAGCGTGGTGAGAATGGCAACTACCCCTCATGGAGATCCATGAGGGAGGCCTGTGTTCATCAGTCGACGTTTTATGGCTGAAATGATGATATGTTACAAAATGTATATTTTATTTGATAGATGGATTGAAATCTCAACGAGGACCAGATAGCAGATGTTTTTTTAAATGACGGTAGTGAAATTAAGAATAGCGTAGAATTCGCTGCCTACGATTCTAATGACAGTGTGGCAAATCAGACTTTTCTTTCATACCTTTAATTAATATTCTTAAGAGAGCCAAGATAATCTAAACAATTATATATATAATAATATAACCAACATCACCAAGAGCATTTATCCCTGCTCCATACGTAATAAAAAATATTGTTTGGAACATATAGATTGCCAAACTGTGACCAAAAACTATCCTGATTTAAATTTAGTCTGTAAGTAGCAAAAAAAATATTGGAATAGTTTTTGTTTATTCATATTATAGTCAACACATTACTTTGTAATTTCACAATCAAAAATAGTTAAATGAGATAAATTTTTTTTAAAAAGCAGCATCTTTCATCAGAAGCGAAAAATTCAAAGTTATCTTTATTTCTTTAGTGCCTTTATATGTTTTTTTATAGGCAGTAGATATTTGACTATGCTATTTAAAAGAAAACCATAGCTGTTTCCAAGAAAAACTATAGATATCTTGTTCGCTATAACAAGCACAGAACTGCCGCCGAGGTGTAAGGGCGAACGGAAGGGCTGCCGGCTGTATCACACAATACTAGGCTAGGGTTGACAAAGGCAGCGTCCTTCGGGCGTACACTAATTGTCTAAGTGCATAATGAACTTGTTTGTGCCAACTCTGGAAGGCAAATGCCTGCCTCTACTGTATAATTTGTCTATGCAACTTTATTGCAAGCATCTTAGAGCTGTATTTCGTCTGTTGTACTTTATTGTTGTGACATCCCTAAAACTTCTATTCGCAGTAGAATTCAAGCTCTGTGACTTTAGAAATAGGGTCGTTTTTACTTAGTTTTCAGTGGAATATGTAACGAAATAGGAAGTTACAGTGCCATCTTGTCACCCCGCTCTTTCATATCGCACATTGGCATTGTTTTGTGGGTTAATTAATAAGTTTTTGTGCATAAAAATAATGGACTTTGGTTGTTAGAGGAATTTAATTAGTTTTACGTATAATAAGTTACAGAGAAGTTCGAGTTATGTAGCCTCGTTTTTCTAAGGGGTAAACCAGTAACGTGTTTGAACGTTGTTTGTGTTTAAAACAGTTTTTAACCGACTTCAGAAAAAAGAAAGGTTCTCAATTCGACTCCATGTATGTTTGTTACGCGATTATTCTGCCAATTATATTATCTGGAATATGTGTCTTTAAATAAAAAGTATTACTTGAGTTTAATTGGAGAAAATTACAAAAGTGGTAAAAATTGGATTTACTAGAAATTGAACTATGACTCTTTTATATTTTTTTTTTGCTTAATGTATATTTTCCAAGAGAACCAGAAGATTCCTAAGTGGATTTTTTTTACTTAAAACCTTTGACTAGTCATACCTTTTTTTCTTTGCAATTACATTTTCCTGAGAACCAAGTCGAACTCCTTGATTAATACAGATAAAAAAAATATCAAAATTACTGTTATGCGGATTTCTCAATTGACGACCTCCATTGCGCAGCGGGCGAAGGTCCGCCTGCGACGCAACAGACAAATCAGGACAGGTTCGGGGTGTTCTGGATGTGTTTGATATATGTATATAATAAAAATATGTATCTATGTACTATTCATATATCAGTCATCTAGTACCCACAACACATGCTCTGCTTAGCTTGGGACTGTTGTGATGCTTTGTGAATTATCCGGCATTATTTATTTACTCACGCATTCACTTCGAAGCCAATCACCGACAGCTATTATTTTAAAATAAATAACATTATTACAGTCTTTATTATGACTTTTGTTTTTATTTGTCTGTAAAGAACAAATTAGTGATGACAGAGTGGTCCGACGTTTGTCAAAAATTTGTAACGCCGTCAGTATTAAGAACAAAGCATTATGAGTATTGTATATATTCCCTGAAGGAATTATTTGTCATGGCAGACACAGAATTTCTGTACCTTTAATATGTTTAAAATCCATTCAAAAATAATTATTTTGTTACTCGTAACTACAAGTAGCTAGTGTTATCATAGTTTCAACCGTAAAACGTCCACTGTTCAACACAGGCCTTCCTCATGGATATCCATGAGGGGTAGTTGCCATACTCACCACGCTTGGCAGGCGGGTTGGTGAGCGCAATACAGGATGTTGATACACGGAAAGACACTGCTGGCCATGTTCCGAAGATATACCTTAGCAGGCTCTTACTGCATCCATGGGCATGAAAGGAGGGGCAACACTCTACTGCCGGCACTCCACGGCAAGTGTTATACTCGTAGATTTTTATAGCGATTTGTTTTTATAGTTTCGTAAGTTACAAAACAAATTTCTAATAATAATTAAAAATAATAATTTTCTTTTCTTGTCGTTTAACTGAATTTTGCTGATCCTAAGAATAGACATCCGCATTTAACTTAATGTTATTGTGATACAAAGACTTTGACTTACGCAAATGAATATTACAAGCAAAAATGTAAACAATTAAAAACTACCCTGAAATAAATCTACGTGCCAGTATTTATTTTAAAGCCCTCCTCATCCCCCTCATTAGTTAATAAACATATGGGCGAGAAAAGCTGCATTATGTGATTGCAGCCATTGCGGCGCATTCACTGAGAGATAATAGGTAGATCCTCCGGTGTAGGAGGCAGGAAGGACCAGTTCCACCGAGTGCAAACATGATGAAGTAACCTGGTTTGTATGAACAAAGATTGATACAAAACTAGATTATAAAGCAGTGTTACAGAGCGAGACTAATTGTAAGTTCATCAAGTCAGCCGTAGGATGTCCACTGCTGGACATAAGCCTCATACATCCCCAATGATGAGGGGATTGTTGCCATACTCGCCACGCTTGGCAGGCGGGTTGGCGAGTGCAGTATAAGATGTTGATACACGGAAAGACGCTGCTGCTCATCTTCCGGAGCAGAGCAGACCCTTAGCAGATTCCTACTGCATCCACGGGCAAGAAAGGAGAGGAAACATTCTTATGCCGGCACCTCACGGCGGATATAGGTCTACTTACCTAATGGATATCAAAATGAGTCGGTTGTTTTGCATAGCATAGTCGACGATACATAGTGTATATAATTTTTGTTGGTATGTTACCTAAATGTAATAACTGCTTTGTGGAAATACAATATATATATATATATGTATATATATATATATATATATATTTGATTGATTGATTAAAAATCATCATTCCAGCCGTAAAAATTCCACTAATTGAACAGGCCTCCCTCATAGATCTCCTTCTAGTTCTATCCATCTCCATCTACTCTCGGTAGTTGCCATACTCACCACGCTTGGCAGGCGGGTTGGCGAGCGCAGTACGGGATGTTGATACACGGAAAGACGCTGCTGCCCATCTTCCGTAGGTATCTCTTAGCAGGCTCTTACTGCATCCACAGGCAGGAGAGGAGGGGTAACATTCTACTGCCGGCACCCCACGGCTTTAAAAATACGTTTAAGATAAATGTTCAACTTCTAGATAGTAATCACAAATGGAAGGAGCTGACTCCTGATATACAGGTAACCGTAGTTTAGGAGTCAGAGTCAGACTTACTAAGCTTTCCATTTTGTAAAAACGGGAATTACTCACGTAGTATTGTAACGTCGAAGATTATTCCGACACGTTTTTACAAAATGAATAGTATATCTCACGTTAATTTTGAAAGTGAAATTACTAAGTTTTTTTGATTTAAATCAATAAATGCATTTCGATTTTGATTTTTTGATTGAGCCCTAACTAACCTCCCGTTAAGGCATCGTGCAGCGCGCTGCAAAAAAGAAACCCCATCACAATAGTATGTTGGGTGAGTCGGGTGAGGTGTCATGGGAAATTTGAGTAAATTAAAATAGGAAGATGAGCGAATAGGCATTAAGGCAGCCTATATTGTGGGGTCGCGCATTGTGGCCATTGGGAGCGCGCTGTATTATGGACGACTAACTAGCTAGTGGGGTGTGTTGCTGGGTTAGGAGTTCACCTTAGTTTCAGGGAGTTTCAAAGCTGAATAATAAAATCATCATCATCGGGTAGTTGCCATACTCACCACGCTTGGCAGGCGGGTTGGTGAGCGCAGTAGGTACGGGATGTTGATTTACGGAAAGGCGCTGCTGCCCATCTTCCGGAGGTGTCCCTTAGCAGGCTCTTACTGCATCCACGGGTAGGAGAGGACGGGTAATATTCTACTGCCGACACCCCACGGCAACTTAATAATAATAATAAAATAATCAAATGTATTTTGGAGTAGTAGAATTTTTTGTAAAGGGTACATCCGGGGAAGTAATACCTACTTTCTGCCGACTACATTGCTGTGTTCCGGTTTGAAGGATAGTGTGGGCGGTGAAATTACGGGCACGCGGGACGCGACGTTGGTCACGTGTTTGAGGAACGTGGTCACCGCGGTATTGCAGTTGTAATAGGTAGAGGTTACCACTTAACATCAAGAAGGCTTGTTTCGTCATTTAGGTGTATAAAAAAATACGCTATAAGTTCCCGTGTTTTTGATATATACCTCTAATATTATGTATTGTGATAGTAAGTGTGAGTTTTTTTTACTGATTTAATGTATTGGATGCGATGATCGATTCTGTTCTTGTATTTCACTTTGTTTTAGAGTTCCTTACTTAAGTAGTTTTGTACAGGATTACAACGAAATTTAAAAATGCTTGTAACAGATGCGTATGTTTCCCTTGATTAAGTTGGAAGTGAGGAATGCCTTTCAACTGATTACCGCCTCTGTTTTGGCAAGAATTAGGTAAAATTTTATTAGAATTTTGTTTTGAAAGTCGGCGGTGATAATGAAATATAGGTTTTTATACTGTCTCTATAATGTTTCTATAAATTTAAAGCGAATCTTATTAGAATAAACTAATATTTTAACTTTTTGAAGGATACAAATATATTAACTACAGTTGTGAATATAATGCGAATCCTATTAGAACAATCTAATATTCTTACATTTTGACTACTACGAATATACTAATTGGCATAGAGGTCATTGTCTAGTTAGATTTTAAATTTAACTTGACAAATATACCTTAAAAGCAACGAACGAATTATCTTATGTTACATTTCGAATCAACTCGTTGCACATTTGAACTTGAAGCTGGAAACACCATCTCGATATCCCGTCTCGCTCTTCCCCATGAAGTCAAACAGAGAGGCTTGCATCCTGAGCGTCAGTCGCCCTCAACCTCAGTCCACATGGCTGGAGGCGCGACCTTTTGTCGCGGTGTCGCGAAATAAGTAATTAGGTGCGATGCCATTTTTCCATATTTTTTTTATAAAATGGCGAAAGGCGCTTTTCGCGGGCGCAATGTTTTAATTAATTAATAAGGTTGCGTTGGCGTAATTTTTTTAATGCGTGCTGGGAGTTTATTTTGTGCACTGATGCTTGGTGATGTAGGTACTTGGATGTTGGGTGTATATTAGGTATATGTTATTAAGTAGAGTAGGTATTTCATTGTAGGTACATATATAACGACATAGTTCAGGTTGCGTCAATGGATGCAACTGACACAGGACCGTGGTGGATGGCAAGAAATAAGAGGCCACCCCCAGCAGTGGGTGAAGTGGGTGTGGATGATGATGGTGAATGTAATGACACGTAACTATCGCCGATTGGTGGAAATGGTTGTCAACAATTTAACAAAGTGAAAGCTTTGGTTAGTTTGGCTCAACTTTACGTACGTACATATGAATTTTTATAAAACTATTTTGGTTACGGTAGAGTATTTTGGTTATATTAACGCATTCATGCCTTTATTCCCAGGTCTTAACTTTCCCAATTTTTCACATGCCCCATTTTCACATTTCAAGATCTTCACTTTACCAATTTTACACATTACCAGATTATCACATTGCGATTCATGGTACTATCAACAATAGCCCGAGGAGGCTGTAAAGCTTGGCTATAGTAAAATTTTCGTAAGTTTTGCCAACTATTACAAATCTAATGCTTTTGAAATTATCATAATTGTGGCTATTCATGTTGTTCATAGGATATTGCTTACCACAAAATAAGTTTTCTTGTGTTTGCAGATGTTTCGACAAAGAATATCTCTTCTATATATAAGGACCTAACAACATGGACATCCAGGAGGGAGACCTGTGTTTACGCCTGATATGATGATGATGATGATATAAGGACCAAGGGTCAAAACTGTTAATGGTTTAGCCACAGGTTTCTGATCACATTCCAACAAAAAACATAAGGCTGTCGTTAGTGATCGTGTTATGAAATAGAATATGAAAAAAATGAACAAAACATAAAATTAAAACCATTTTACCTTGAATAATTTCTAAAAAGCTTAATAGGCTCTGATTAAACATCTCCAAGAACCACCGCTAGGAAACCCTGATTTCAAATAAAAATCGCATCCAAATCGGTGCACCCGTTTGAGAGCTACGCTGCCACATACAGACACAAACACACATACTGGTCAAACCTATGACTCCCCTCTGTTTGCGTTGCGGGTTAAAAACAATTGTCTTTCAAATCAAACGTTTTTAACTATAGGCCTTATGACGATGTTGGGGTGCAAATTTAGCAACGCTTAGACCTCGTGAATCATTATACAATTTTAAAACACCATTCTCTAGATTCGTTCAAAGTAACGTAACGTACACCAGGTGCCTCGTTCCAACCTTGTCAAAGTTAATAATGGCCAATTAACAGTTATCTGTTAAAATGCATTTACTTTACAGCGTTATTTAGCTCTGAACCAACGGTCATTGTCGGCGACGACAAAGTTAGAGGCACTCTATTCCTTCTCTGAATAAGTATATTTAGCTGTAATAATCCTCCTTTTGTAGGCGTAATAAAAATATAGTTACTGGGACCTTTATTGTATTGTGCTGCCCTCTGTGTTAATATTTTTATGGTTTATTGTTTGCTAAGCGTGCTCGGTACGTGCAAGCTAGGGGTCCTACCTGGGTTAGTTAAGTTATTTTTTTATTTCAAACTAGCTGTAATGGCAAACTTCTTCCCGCCTTAAGTTTCAAGTGTGTATTTTCCAAGTGTGTTGAGCCATGTCTTTTCTTGTTGTTGTGCAAAACCTATGCGAAAATGGATTTAACTAGCACTAGCGGTCATCATCTCAGCCATAAGACATCTACTGCTGGACATAGGCCACTCTTATGGATTTACTGATGATGAGAGGTTGTTACCATATCATCAGGCTTGGCAGGCCGATTGCGGCGAGTGCTGTATGATGTTGATACACGGAAAGAAGCTGATGCCTATCTTCCGGAGCCGAGCAGACTCTAGATTCTCACTGCATCCACGGCAAGAGGGGAGAGGCAAAATTCTAATGCCGGCACCTCACGGCAGCATTTATTCCTATATAAAACCTATAAGTTCGTATACACCTACGAAAACAGCTGATGACAAATGCTTCTATCTAGAAGAATATGGAAATGGACATTTTCCGACCCAAGAGTCAAGTCTCGTTGAGGGCAAGTATCTATTAATTATATTATTATATGAAATATCTATTTCATTTCATAAACAACGAAACAAAGAAAATATAACTAATAACTATGGATAGTTGAGCATGCCGTGGGATGCCGGCAGTAGAATGTCTCTCATGCCCGTGGATGTAGTAAGAGCCTGCTACGGGATACCTCCGGAAGATGGGCAGCAGCGTCTTTCCGTGTATCAACATAGATAGATATCAACATACCGTACTGCGCTCGCCAACCCGCCTGCCAAGCGTGGTGAGTATGGCAACTACCCCTCATGGAGATCCAGGAGGGAGGCCTGTGTTCAGTAGTGGACGTTTTACGGCTGAAATGACGATGATGATGTACTATGGACATTAAACCTAAACATAAAAAATATGAAATATTTTTTGAGAACCACCAATATTTAAGTACCTACCTATGTTACAAAAGATCGCACATACTGCAAAAGTTTATAACTGCGGAGTAGTCTCAACGACGTACCTTGAGACGAAAATTACTTTTTCTCTATGTACCTTTACATAATAAATAAAAAAACTAAAATTATTAAAAAAAATATTAAAACAATTTAAAATTGCTTTACTAATTTCACTTATACATATGTATATATAATTTAATTTATTAATAACGATCCATTAAATCAACAACTGAAAACTATCGCGTAGAGCCGATAGATCTTCGATCATATTGCTAACAGATGGCGCTAGTAGTTCCATGCATGAGTTGTTCAAATTCACAAATATTTAATTTAAGTCTTTATTGTTATGTAATTAGATAATATTAGTCCTTTAAGAGGGTATAGTTAAAATCTAATCCCGTCTTGTTAGGTCTGGTCAAAATATGTGTTCTACTTCTTGTAGTAAATATTCCAAAAAACAAAACATCTTAATTCCACGTACTACGAATTTTACTGATCTTAAATTTTTAATACCTCAACAATAAAAGCATTAAACGATTCCAAGAACAAGCACGCGGCTCACTTTTTGTACTTAAAATAATTATTTTATTGTTTCATTCTGTTTGTGAATACATTGTATCCCTTATTCCGAACGGTTCTGTCAGTTTGTCCATTGTTTGACAGAATTGAACATTTTATGGTGGTCACATAGTTTTATGGCGGTAAACCGTTAAAATAACAGTCGTAGTTGCTAAGTAACTAGCCCAGCCGAAAAAAGGATTGTACGCTAAAACAATCTAAGTAAGACCATTTGGACCGATCTAGATGAGGGTTTTTAAATGTGTAATCAAATGAAACACTTCGTAAATACTTTACGCAACTACACATACGTACTATATTTTCTAAATGTATAAACATTTCATGTAAAACTAGAAAATGAAAATAAACCTGTATGTGTGAAAACGTAAAACTATGTAGTAAGACATAAAAATCGAAAAACGTACATATCTATAACTTTGACATCATCTTTGGTAGTAGCATTGTGTGGATGCCACAATAGGAGATCGGGCAACAGAGGCGAATGAAGAACATTATGTTATTCGAATAAAAAAAATCGTCACTCAAGTTTTGAAGACCTTTTCATCTTTAATTCCTTTAAATAAAAATCTTTATTCAGAATAAATATATATAGATTACAAAAGAATATTCAAAACTAAATTAAATTATTTGGTTCCACTTGCTATTTTATTTACGCCTGTACTGCTGTCGAGTAGTGAATATGTCTAATCCAAGAATCTGCCCATTCACGATCTGTCGTGTAGTGAATCTGCCGAATTACGAATCTGTCTCATTTAGAATCTGTCATACACCGAGGGTCTTGAGAACCTCATACTTTTTCTTAAGTCCATTTAAAAGAACAAAGAGACTGCACAATTTTATAACTGTGAGCAGTCTTAACGGCGTATCCTTGAATGACAACCCTTGGCTCGCATATGACTTAATCAGTAAGCCTCGCTCAATCTCTTTAGCCTCAATGCCAATCGCCATAAGCCATTTTCAGTAAAAATAAATAAGTGTTTTCTACTAAACCTAACAGATGGAGCGGCAAGCGGAGAGTGCAAGTTTGTGATTATTCACAGTTGTTGTCATTGTCAAATTGTATTTCCTACCAGTAAAACAAAACTAACGCCAGATTCATCTATAGGTAAGGTTCCAGAAAAATATTGTAGGAAGTTCTTACTTTTTAATGCAAATTAAAAAAATACTCGAGGCTCGAATAATAAATTGAATTCATTAGCCGACCTAAACAAGTAAATGTCGCAAGATGTTATATATTCACCAAATGTATATATGTACGTACAAGCAGTGGTACAGGGGTACCAGAAAAGGGGGCGAAGGCCTCAAACTGTCACCAAAGGTCAAAAATGGCATTTTTTGTTGATTTTTGGTTGGTGGCCTTTTGAGGTCACAATGACTCCAGTCCCTGTGACCTTTCTCTCATTAAGACGGTGCTAACAAAAAAGGATTTATGTAAATCGGTCAACGCGTTCGGTTGTTTTCGTCTAGTGCACAGACAGACAGACAGCGCTTTGCATATTAATAAATTAATATCAAACTAGCAAATGAAAATAAACCTGTACCTATGTGTGAAAACGTAAAACTATGTAGTAAGACATAAAAATCGAAAAACGTATATCTGTAACTTTTACATCATTTTTGGTAGTGGCATTGTGTGGATGCCACAATAGGAGATCGGGCAACAGAGGCGAATGAAGAACATTATACGCGCTTGTAGCGACTCAAATGATCAGTAAAATGTTTACCGGTTTTATTACGGAAACGTCGTTTGTTTTATTGCATCGAAACCGATTTTTAAATATACATATTGTTAAAAGTATATTAGGCCATGTAACTCCGTTTTATTGGCATATCAATACTCTAGAAAGAATCAAAAAAGCTAGTGTGTATTCTATTACTTAAGTTACATCATGCATCGCCCCGCGACACGGCTTCCAACAGCTGTACGAATGTTACGCGCCACACCATGCCCTATTGTTGCCGCGAAACGGCGATACAACAATCATTGTGAGAGAGAACGAGAGCAAGCGTCGGTAGAGGGAGGGCGAAGGCTTCGCTCGCCGCGCGCTGATTGGCTGAGTCGCCTCCGCCCCAGACCGCGCCCCCCGCGCGCCGTGACCCACACGGCCGCGCCAACGGGTCTTCAGTCTATCGCTCGTCTCCGACGCGAAACAATCGTCTCTCGTCTGTGCTTATTCACTGTTTTGTGCCATACATCATAGCTTATTTTCTGAGAGTTCACGACTTACAACAGTTGAAACATGTCTACTTTGAGCCATCACCCGTACGCGTTCACGATGCATCACGGCATGATCCCAGAGTACGCGAGTGCGCCGCAGCCGCTGCCGGCCAGCTCGCCGCAGTCCGAGGGCCACATCAAGCGGCCCATGAACGCCTTCATGGTGTGGTCGCGTCTTCAGCGCAGGCAGATCGCCAAGGATAACCCCAAGATGCACAACTCGGAGATCTCCAAGAGACTTGGAGCCGAGTGGAAGCTACTATCCGAGATGCAAAAGCGCCCGTTCATCGACGAAGCCAAGAGGCTGCGCGCCCTGCACATGAAGGAGCACCCTGATTACAAGTACCGTCCGCGCAGGAAGCCCAAGTCTGCCAGCGGTGGGGCTCCCGGAGGCGGTGCCTTCCCCAGCTTCCCTCTGCCGTACTTCGCTGGACCGGCTCCCTCGGTCAGTCATCTCGATACCTTCGGCGGCTCGTACCCGGCGATGTCTCCGTACTTCCCGCACCAGCTGGAGCACCTGCAGTTCTCGAAGCTGATGGCGCCGACGGCGGAGAAGCTGCCGACGGCGTCGTCGTCCGCGGCGGCCGTGGTGTCGTCGTTCTACTCGTCGCTGTACACGTCGCCGTCGCCTCCGAAGCACTTCTCGTCGGCGCTGTTTCCCCAGTACCACATGACGCCGCCGTCGCCGGCGTCCCCCGCCACGCCGACGCAGCACAGCCCTCACGACGACCAGCTAAGGCGGCCGGTCTCCGTCATATACTGAAGACCGTTTTGCCTTCCTTGAATGGCTTTCAGGATCGGCTTCTGTGAACTTTCGGTTTCGAGTGATAGTGAAAGGATTCGTTATTTATTGTAGAGTTATGAGGAGCTCATATCAAGTGGCTTGTAAATATGTTGGGATTAGAGCTAGGTAAGGTAATTAAGTTTTGACTGTGATTTTTGTTTTTGAAGTATCTTGAAATATTTGAGGTGAGGCAGACTTTAGATGTGAGAAGTGAGATCGAAACCAAAAAGAGATTATGTTCATTAGGTGTCTCTACATTTAGCTGAATAGTTAGGTCTTGTGTCTTAATTGTAATTCCGATTTGTTCAGTGATTATCTGTCTATTTGTTAAGTTTGATTGTTTAAGTAATTTAGTCATCTAGGTATCTCTTGCTTTGTACTATGTAATTTATTTATTGATGCCCCTTGTAGGTTTCGTCTAATGCACTAGAATTGTCAGTGTAAGTTATAAAGTGTATATAGATTAGTGTTAATTGAGTATCGATGTCAGTACCAACGATGTATTATATAATAGTATTGGGAAGAAACTTTGTTAAATGCCATATAAATAAACAAATTGTTTTTATTTTAATGCCATCGTTTTTGTTTGAAACCCCTTAGAAAAAGAGCGCAGTTCTTGAAAGTTAGGCTTCATTCATGTTGGCAATTATACAGAAAGTTTGGAGTTGTTCATTTGTTTAAATTAATTTGAGACTTTGTGTACATTTTTGGAAAGAGGAAGTTGAGTTGAGAGGTTTTGAATGGGATCGTTTTTGACTTTTTGTGTTGGCGTGCTTTTGCCGCCGGCTTTTAAAGTTAAATCAATTCAATTACCGTTTTAAGGTAATAAGGTGCCTACAAAATTAAATTAAGTTAATAAATTATTACAAATATAGAACCTTATCATATTTTTAATATGATAAATAATTTTATTTGAGATTTTATATTTTCTGAAAAATTATATAAACAACATAAAAAATAACCATGTTCCAAAAAAATATTATAAACATATCAGGCATTTTCGAAGCAATAGTGTCATCGAATACTCAACACTTAATTAATAAACAGCAACACTTAATAAGGTTATCTACTAAAAGCATTATATCTAGATGGCGCTACCAGTCAACATAAGAAAGCAGGGTTTTTCAAACTTTTATAATGTATCTACTCAAAGCTTCTCATAATCATCATTGAATTTAGAGAAGAAATATAAACCAATTGCTTAATATTATTTAAATATTTTGAATATTAATCACTCTTCTTATTCATACATTCCTGAGCATTTGCGACGGATATAAGTCAGAGGAAATTACAATACGTCTGACTACTAATAAAGAACATAATAATATGAGCGATGGGGCTGAAATGTTCACAAACGCAGAATAGGACGTCCACCAACAAGATGTGCTGACGACCTGATGAAGACCGCAGGTCGACAGTGGATGCAGGTCGCTTCCAACCGCAATAACTGGAAATCTATTAGGGAGGCCTCTGTGAGACGCCAGTGGACGACCCACGGCTGAAATGATAATAAGGGTTGAACAGTCGTAAATACCTAGATTCTACATAAAGGGCTGTAAATACTCAATTTAACTAAGCATTCAACACCCTCAGCTCGAGATTAGTTGGAGTTGACGCTGCCGGCGGCCTATTCTGTAACCCCGCGGTTGTGGGAGAGAACACGGTTTTCAATTTAATCATTACGGTCCCTCGTTTGTGGGGCGTTTTTCATTTCAATTGTTTTATTTCATAGCTTTTACTTTGACGCTATTAAAACAGCGGGTGAGTTTTGAGCCTTTGTAGGAAAGCTGGTTTTAGGTTTCGGTTATACTAAGATTTGAATAATTGTTTTATTTTGTAATTTATGTTATGAAGCGTAAATAAGTTCCACGCGGCCGCACTGAACAAAGTATCTTTGATTTTAATATAATTTCGTACAAGACAAGATTTACACGTCACTTTATTATTAATACAGAGTAGTAGGTTCCTCCTTATAAATAAAGTAATGGTTGTAATAATTCTACATACCTCTCTGTAGATCTGGATACAACTAAGGGATATTTTGGAGCATAATCCCCTAAAAAGTCCATTAAATAGATCCTGCCATACTTTATTATGATTATTATTGAAAGTTTGTTATGTCCCATTACAGAAAAAGTCGTCAATGTAGGGCTCGTCTAATCTAGATTCGTACACAATAAATACAGCAACTTATGGTTAGATTCTTTTTCTCTTTTATGGCGTTTGTATTTGGATTTACACAGTTCGTCCAGTGTCAAGTAGTGGGGTTATTTCTGTTAATTTGACTAATATGATTGATGGGGTCTTGTCTTGTCTTGTCTTTTTTTTAAAGGCTTTTTGTCTTTGGTTTTACACAATTCCGCGAGTGTCAAGTTAATTTATAAATTCTTATCATTGATAGGGTCTTGACTTGACTTGTCTTTTTATTTTATGGCTTTTTGTGTTTGGTTTTACACAATTCCGCCATTGTCAAGTTAAAATTCAATTTAGGTAATTTAAATCTCTTTTTAAATGGCTCATGCTGGTTAGAGCAGATCGCATCGCAGCCATTGATAGGGTCATTAATGATTATCTCGAATGGCATTACAGGCGTTGACATTTTCTGCAATATTCTGTCAAAGACAATCAACGCCATATAAGTAATGCTTGCGTTCCTAAGCCATATCACAAAGAAGAAGAAGAAGATTCAAGGAATGAACGTTTGACAGCGATGTTCTGTCCCGAGATACGTAATCAGCCTGCGTGTGTCAGACTCAGCTGGGAAGCTTTGATTCTGACAAACATGCATTATAAACAAACGTTTTGCAATGTTTGTAAATAAATTGCCTCTAACATACAATCAGAGTGGTCGGCTATTGCTTATCTCTAGGAAATGAAAAACCTTACCAAACGATTTGATTCTGGACCCCGTGCATCTCAGCGCTATTTAGTCGCAGACTTCTGTCTGCCTCCGTGGCACAGTTGGTCTAATAGCCGACTGATACGCATGAGGTAGCGGGTTCGATTCCCGTAACGGGACAAATGTTTGTGGTATTTTTCTATGTATGATAGATAAGATTTCATTTATTTAAAAAAATGTATATAAAACTCTTCCGTTACTGACTGAGTAACTGAGTGACTGACAGAAAATGCACAGCCTAAACCACTGGACCTTAGAGACTTGAAATTTGGCATATTCCTTAAGTATCCTAGAGGTGCACTAAGGAGGGATTTTTCGAAATTCCCACGGGAAGGGGTACTACGCGGGTGAAACTACGGGGTGCGGCTAGTATATATATACATATATATGTATATATGTATATTCTATCAATAAACTTGTTTCCATAGTACAAGCTTTGCTTAGTTTGGGACTAGATGCTGTGGTGTGTGTAGTGTTAGCATTACTTTATCATCATCATCATATCAGTCGTAGGACGTCCACTGCTGGACAAAGGCCACCCTCATTGATCTCCAGGAACTGCGGTTGGAAGCGGCCTGCATCCAACGCCGACCTGCAGTTCTTACCAAGTCGTCTGCCCATGTGCATTACTTATTACTTATTTATTATTCGCTAGTCCTATGGCCCCAAGGCTGGAAGGAAATCAACTTTTGAATTAATCATTAGTTTGGTAGGACATTCTGAGTTTGCGAGGAGTTGCGATAAAGGATTTTTGTGCTCTTTGTTTAATATGAAGTGAATTTATATTTGAAAACGATATTGGGTTTACAATTGGTTTGGATCCATCTTGTCTACTTCGTCGTAGTTGTAATATCGACTGTTAGAAGACGCTTTTAGCTTAATGCTAATAGCGTCTTCTGACAGTAACTTCTAACAGTCCTCTGTCAATTGTTTTGGATCGAAACCCCCCCCTTTTGAGTTAGTACACATGTTATAATACACCCTGCATAGAAAAACATCCAGAATACACAAATATCTGCAGATCATACATATATTTGTCCCGAGCCGGGAATCGAATCCGCAACCTCTTGCGTCGCAGGCAG
Source organism: Pasiphila rectangulata (assembly GCA_963082625.1). Taxonomy (NCBI): domain Eukaryota; kingdom Metazoa; phylum Arthropoda; class Insecta; order Lepidoptera; family Geometridae; genus Pasiphila; species Pasiphila rectangulata. Next base: position 21,748,258 of record OY720238.1, on the reverse strand, counting down.
ACCCTCGCCCGCTGCGCCACAGAGGTCGTCAAAAGTATACATACAAGCTTTACTTAGGTACTTTGGGTCTAGATGGCAATGTGTGAAAGGTCATACCAATTTTACTATTTAAGTACTCATGCATATAATTATAAATTAGTATTAATTTTTTCTACTGTATAAAGTTTTTAGTACAACAGCGTTAAGAAATCCTAGTAGGTGAATTTTAAGTACCTAAAGTCTAAAACGCGAAGAAACTCGGAAGATTTAAACACTAAGATGTAGGTTTAAATGTTTCCTACGCCAGTTTACATTCATAACTCCAATACAGTAAACTGTCAAGTCAGTAACAGTCAAGGGTACCTACTTACACATTGCTCTCAATTACTACTAAGTGATGTAAAAATCCGAGCATTCAACTTGAAATACCTCTTTAAGAAATTATTGGCGGATTGCCCGCAAAGAATACTCCAAAATAGCAAAATATTCACGAATTACGCCCGAGTGTTGCCAGTACCGATATTTTTCTCCCGAGTGTGTCCTATTATCCCCCATTCTGAGCGCCGGCATTGTAGTGAAAACATATTCTATGTATATATGCGGTGATACAATGTGCGTGCATGTCGTTGTTATTTATTTAGATGTATTTAATTACCATGGGCTGCCGGCAGTAGAATGATACCCCTCCTTTCATGCCCGTGGATGCAGTAGGTAAGTGCCTCCTGAAGGATACCTCCGGAAGATGGGCAACAGCTTCTTTCCGTGTATCAACATCCTGCACTGCGCTCGCCAACCCGCCTGCCAAGCGTGGTGAGTATGGCAACTACCCCTTATGAAGATCATGAGGGAAGCCCTGTGTTCAGTAGTGGACGTTTTACGGCTGAAATGATGATTTAATTCCAAGGCAGATTTCTCCGGCTGTGCAATCGATCCTCAAAACCCGTAAAGGTAGTATTGTAGCTAATAATTGAAAAGCACCGGTTATAAGAATTGGAAAATACCCATTGCGTATCTTCTTACTTTAGCTATTTTGTAGAAAGCTACTGTATGGTGATTTACCAGTCTACGAATTAAATATGAGTGAGCCAACATAATATACAGGGTGAAATTTTTGAATGCACCATGCATGGAGGGAAAGTACTATAAGCAATGCAGATAACAGATAACACATAACAACAAGTTCTGCTTAGTTTTGGGGCTAGGTCGTGCTGAGCGAAATATCCAGTATTATGTATTTATTAAACTTTTTATGAGTCTAAGCGTTTACTCTCTTATTTGTATGTAGGTCGTGCGCAATATAATATTTATACCTAATACCGTCAGATTAAAACAAACTCGTTCCACAATCAAAAATAATTTAAAGTTGTCAATGTAACATCGAAACAAAACGTTCTATAGACAAAAGCGAACAATGCAATACCCCGTTCAGTGTTGCCAGATGAATAAAGTGCCCGCAATAATGGTATATCTTGTCGATGAGTATCATTTTCGAAGTTTGAAAGTGATAAATGATTCTTACAATGTAATTAAAGGCGAAGTTGTTGCTTAAATAGTTAGTTAGGCAAAGAACGAGTTGCTTTTGTGTGTATTCAGTTGCATTTGCCTTGGCTTTATGGGATCAATGGCTTAGGTCTTCGCAGCTTTCTATTTTGTTAATAACAATTTTAATGATTGCGTATTTACATGCTGAATAGATGGAATCATGATAGTCATTTCTTCAATTGGTTGGCTTGTTGGAGTGATGTTTATGTGCTGTTGTTGAATCATTTTTCCTAATAAAATATATGATTATAGTAAATTCACCTTTGGAAACTTAGGCGGATTTATTTCAGTAAATTACCATCAGGTGTGGTCAAACAAAGGTCTATCTGCAAAAAAAAAACACTCTACGGTCATTTTCAGTGATCGGGAATACGGAAAACTTGAAAATACTATATAAATAATAAAATAATAAATAAAATTAAAAGTCTCTACGCAGATTGTCAGTGATTATACGGAAAACTCGAAAATACTATTTAAATATTAAAATGATAAATTACATTAAATTTGCCGTAAGGTGCCTGCAGTAGTCGCTTCGCCTCTCTTGTCGTGGATGCAGTAAGAATCTGTCAAGTGATACCTCCGCAATAGCCCAGCGTTTATCTGAGTTTCAACATCCCATACTGCGCTCGCCAACCCGCCTGCCAAGCGTGGTGAGTACGGCAACAAACCCTTATGATCAGTACTTGGCATGAGGGTCAGCAGTGGACGTCCTACGGCTCGGGTGATGAAATTTATATTTATAACCTGTTCCGTAGTTAGATACTTTTAAGTCGATTTCGTTTTTAAGAAAATATCTGAAACTTTTTTTTTTTTTTTAAGTTGAGGTTAGAAGAACAAGACAAAGTAAAAATAAAAATAAAATATGACGGTACCCATCCAGTTAAAAAATCTATACTCCCCGTGCTAGTTTGTAACTGTGTTACGACGACTTAAATTATGTAATACAAGACTACACTAAGTTACTAAATTAGTGATAGATTACTACGGATAAAGTTTAAAGTTTGATTTCTACAATCATATTTTTTATAATGCTGGTAGAATATTTACATTAAAAGTATAACAAACCATAAAGAAGCTAATCCGAAAACTCGTATCCCCCACCCTGCGTTACTCCCCTACAAAAACCGTCAAAAGAAAAGAAAATACCTATTGAATTATACTCCTACAAATAAGGCATACGTTATTGTATATTTGAATCTTTATATCAAGACGACGACTTTATTCTATCGATTTTCTTAAAACATTTTGAATTCGGTATGTGATGTTTAGAATGCTAATGAGCTGTACAGTCACGTCGTAGAATTACAAATAATTGTAAGTCCTTATAATTTAAATGTAAGGTACTTTGTGTACAACAGTCTTTTTATTATTATTTTTGTTCTTTGTGTATACATGTTATGTATGAAATGGATCTTGTCGAATTTATACATATATTTTAGATGATAGATAGATAGAAAATGCTTTATTGCACACCTTAAACTAAACAAATTAACAAAAAAAAAGAGAAACACTACGCATGAAGTGACAATCGGCGGTCTTATCTCTACCAGACAACTTTTCGATGAATTGGATTGTGGTAATTATATATACAGCGTTAGCAACTGATATTCTTGCTGTACGGCACGTCGCAGTGCCTGGGACATTGTTAGATGGATTGGGCTTGCCCAGGACTTATACCATCCTCTCAGCTCAGCCAGCTACTAATCAGAGAAAAGAACAGGTCATAAAGCCTCAAGATGATTAAGCCGCGGGTTTCCTCACGATGAAATGTTTTCCTTCGCCGTTAAAGCAGGTGTTAAATTTATTTTTTCAAGAAATAAAATCTATTTAAAAACCTATCATCATTTCAGCCATAAAACGTCCACTACTGAACGCAGTCCTCCCTCATGGATATCCATAAGGGGCAGTTGCCATACTCACCACGCTTGGCAGGCGCGTTGGCGAGCGCAGTACGGTATGTTGATACACGGAATGACGCTGCTGCCCATCTTCCGGAGGTAGCTCTTAGCAGGCTCTTACTGCATCCACGGGCAAGATAGGAGAGGCAACATTCTACTGCGGGCACCACACGGTATTGAAACCTATGATTTTTCAAAAATAATTGTACGGGTTTGTAAATAACATCAGCGGAAACTTAACCGGAAATAATTAGTACATTTTACGAAAATAATCAAGACACCTAACATTACATATAACACACATAAAATGAATTTTAATGGTTAAAAACTATACAAATATAGCATAGAATAATATTTAGAACAGCAAGATAGATAGAAAAAAACAACAACAAGCAATACACTGTGCTTGTAACCTTTAGCTATGTAGTTTTCTTTCTGAGTTATATTATTTTTGTGCATTAAGTACAATAAAGAGTTATCTATCTGTCTACACACATTGTGATAATAGAGGTAAGTATAGTGCTAGAAACACTTGTTTTCACAATAAGCCTTTATCGTTTTGAAATCAGCTTATTAATTATACTTAAGAGAATGCTTTCGCACCTAATAAATAAAACCGGCCATTGTCTCTTTGTAATTAAAACTCGCACGCACTTAAACAATGTTGTACGAATAACAAGAACAATTATTCCCTTGTTTTAACCGACTTTAAAATGAAGGAGGTTCTCAATTCGATTGTATGTTTAGTTTTGTATATAATTTTATAATGCAAAAACCAGGGATGCCTGAACGGGTTTGGGGGAGGCTTTTGCCCAGCAGTTGCACGAAATAGGCTTAGTAAAACAAAATCTTTGTTACGCGATCACCCTATCAAATTCAATTATGAATGGATTTTGGTGATTATTTTTTATAAGGTACTCGTAGGTCATGTTTCAGAGATGGTCCCATTTTCAAAACTCGGTTTTGACGATGGGATCCATGAGCAATTAAATAATTGTCATAGTAGACTGGAGTACTTCAAGGTATAGTTTTATGCCCTAAATTTAACACAGCGGTTGGGTTTTTCGTTTCACTTTATAATGTTTGCTTGTTTTTACGGGTGTAAAAACACTGCCTAGTTCTGATGAATGGATCCATAGTAAATAGAGGGAAATAGACATATGTATATCATTCTACTGCCGGCACCCCACGGCGGAACGCCGTGGGATACCCCTCCTCTCATGCCCATGGATGCAGTAAGAGCCTGCTAAGGGATACCTCCGGAAGATGGACAGCAGCTTCTATCCGTGTATCAACATCCCATACTGCGCTCACCAACCCGCCTGCCACGCGTGGTGAGAATGGCAACTACCCCTCATGGAGATCCATGAGGGAGGCCTGTGTTCATCAGTGGACGTTTTATGGCTGAAATGATGATGATGATGATGAGACATATATAACAGGCGTACATATAGCAGTTTCGGTGTTTTCAGCAACAAGTTATGGATTTGATTATTTGAAGTCGGTTTTTTTGAAAATAATATGATTTCAAAATACTTTTATATCATTCACGTTTAAACAGCTTTAGGTATATCAGTTACTTACTGATGAAATTTTTGTTTTAATTTGCTCCGTCGAAATCTATCATCATTTTGCCGTAAATTGTCACTACTGAACACAGGCCATCCCAATGGATCTACATACTCATCACGCTTGGCACGCGAGTTGGCGAGCGCAGTACGGGATGTTGATACACGGAAAGACGCTGCTGCCCATCTTCCAAAGGTATCGCTTAGCCGGCTCTTATTGCATCCATGGGCGTGGGAGGAGGGGTTAATCTACTACCGGCACGCCAATGCAAAAATAAAAACAAATACTCTACAGTAAAAATATATCCAAAACGGTGAATCACCGGCCGCGCTCAAGCGGTCAGTGACTAGGGTTGCCGGGAGAGGAATCTCCTTACTATACGTGCCGAGACCAGGAGTACTGCCTTTTGGATCTGGTTCTTGATCCAACTGCCTAGTGAAAGTCTCTCGAGATATTGATTGAGTCTCTTCACTATGGAATAATCATTATTATTAGCTCTAGAACCATTATCGTTAAGTGTATATTAGCTTACAAACTTTTTACGGTTGCCGATCTCTGTACATATTAATTTGTAGCGAAGTCCATTGTCCCTGAGTTTCTATTACTGTGAGTATTAATTGTTAAAGTTTCACCCATAGTTACACCGGGTTAATGGCTATGTGGTGTTCTAAATCTTTGAGTGGTTATTTGTGTGGTTGTTCTATTGTTGTGGCGTTTTGGGATGAATGCTGGACCCGGGGAGATTCATTCTCATTATGAAGTGTTGGTGACCCTTCGTTATATAGAGTCTAGGTCGTAGGTTGTTCAAGTTTCGCTTCTATTGTTATATTATAAACATTACTCTAATTTAGTGAAGATTCGCCGTGAGGTGCTGACAGTACTAGATTGTTACCCCTCCTCTCATACCCATGGATGCAGTAAGAGCCTGCTAAGGGATAACTCCGGAAGATGGGAAGCAGTGTCTTTCCGTGTACCAACATCCTGTACTGCGCTCGCCAACCCGCCTGCCAAGCGTGGTGAGTATGGCAACTACCCCTCATGGGAGGGAGGTCTGTGTTCAGTAGTGGACATTTTACGGCTGAAATGAATGAAAATGATGAATGAGTGAAGATTTAGATTTATTTATTTATCAAAGAGTTTACATTATCTGTATAGAAGCATCCTTAGGTGTGTATTAGGTTTATCTGGACACTAGGTTCTCATTAATTAGGTACAATTAAAGTAAGTACACATAAATTAAGAATACGCTTATCTAAAATAAGTTTGAAATATTTCGCAGTTAGGTGGAGTATTGCTCGGTAGGTATTGGCACTAGTGCAGCTGATTATTACACTCGCCCTATCATCAGATGCAAATCCTCTTCCTATTGTCCAATCCATATAAATATTCACAATTACCACCACAATATTCCTATTACCATTCATTATGTCGGCAATAAATAAAACCAACAAAGAAGTATCTGTTCAAACGTGTGCTCGCACGTCTGTGTGTCCGCGAATATGTCAACTGCCATGTCTTGGGCAATTTATCTTTTCAACAATCATTTTTACATGTTTCCCTCCACCCTCGGTGTGATTAATGATGGATGGATTCCTGAATAATTACCAAGACTTTTAATATTCAAGTGATTTCGTGCGGCTGCTCGCAGATCATTCCCGATTCTATTGCTTGGGTAAGAAAGGTGATTTTCAGTTGGTGGCGGGAGATGACCCTTCAGGATCGGTACAAATTCATAAAGATGTAACAGCTGAAATTAAGCTGAGTGAAAGTGGATTGTAAATGTATGAGGGTAGAGAACATTTTTGTCGGTAAGGGTGAAGAATAAGCAACAAAACGTGAAAGCATTGAATGCAAATCTCTACTCGAGTTTTAAGGGTAGTGTGCGTTATTAATTTGTTATAATTGTCCCCCATCTCATATTTGCTCGCATGTGGCATTTTTATTGCGGATTTAGCAGCAATCATTAATTTTGTTTTTCTTTTCATTGCATTCAAAGTTAATGTGTTTCGAGTGTTCATGTTGCGGCTAAAAACATAATTATAAAGATTCTATGCTCCGTTTTGTGTTCCCGAGTGGTATAGCTTACAATAACTTTGATTATTTATTGTTCGGGCGAAACTTAGTAAGTACTAATATGCGGTTTGTTGATTTCCTGAATGCAGTTGTGATTCTTTAGTTCTATATAAAGTAATGATGAATGGAAGCGTAATAAAACGCATTTGAATAGTTCTAAGTATGATAACGATTTGTTCGATACCTACAAAGTGAAACTGAGAGACAATTAGTTATTTATTAATTATTATATAAGAATAGTTACCACCTACATACATAAAAACCTGTGCCTCTAAATTGCAACGGTATTCTGTTGATAGGTGAGTAATGTTATGTTCCACGTATCAACATACACGGAAAGACGCTGCTGCAGATCTTCCAGAATTATCCCTTAGCAGGCTCTTACTGCATCCACGGGCATGAGAGGAGGGGTAACATTCTACTGGCGGCACCTCATGGAAAATGCAAAGCATGCACATAGTTAAAGACACAATCCAGCAATGAAATAAATATAACAGAATACGTCATTTCCAAAATAAGGTCTTACATGGAATAAAGGACCTAGTTAAAAATTCTCAGTTTTAACTTTTTGCTCGAAATAAATTCTAGACTTGTGATTTAGACGCAAGGAATCCCTACCCCGGTACAGTTTAACAGGTGCATGCAGTAGTATATTCAAATGTAATCATAATCTTAATTTAATTTTATGATATTTAATATCAGTTCGCGGTGGGGTGCCGGCAGTAGAATGATACCCCTCCTCTCATGCCCGTGGATGCAGTAAGAGCCTGCTAAGGGATACCTTCGGAAGATGGGCAGCAGAGTCTATCCGTGTATCAACATCCCATACTGCGCTCACCAACCCGCCTGCCAAGCGTGGTGAGAATGGCAACTACCCCTTATGGAGATCCATGAGGGAGGCCTGTGTTCATCAGTGGACGTTTTATGGCTGAAATGATGATGAATATCAGTTTACGTTACAATAGATCCCTATGGATCTAAAGTAACCTATCCAAAAGATATGTTATATAAAAGTAACATATCTTCTGGATATGTTACTTTTATATACAACGCATACAATGCGTGAAAAGCCGAAACAGAAGTTCTCCTTAGGAACGCAAAAGAGATATTTATCTAACTACAACCAAAATTTACCCACCAGTAATTAAATTAGATAAAGTGTGAAATCCATCTGTAGTGCTCCACGGTCACCCCATCCATACTCCCTAACAAATTAATTTGCATAACTATTGTCCCGGGTGTGTAAATGTAGATTGTTTATTTGGCGTAATGCTTCGGCACGGTACTAACCCGTTTATGATTTTGTTATTGCTTGTGAATGATAGAAAATAAAATAATTTTCGGTTTAAAGAATCTTTATGCTCAAGAATTGTTTTTGGTAATGTTTGTCATATTTTAAATTGATCTTTATGTTGACTTGTATATTAATTCTTCTTCTTTTTTCTCTTCTTTTTCTCTTAACGCACATAATAGAGTAAGCTATGTACACTTCATTTGTCGTCTGTATCAGATCAATACCTATATGCATGTGTTTTTTTATAATTTGTAAATACTTACGATGTCAGTGTACTTTTAATAAATAAATAAATAAGAACAAATATACAGTTCATTTATGAGAACAACATAACTTAGTATTGTTTAGGCTAGGGTAGAAACAAGTATAACCTGAAGACTAATAAATACATACAGTTTCTAACTACTCAAACACTTAGATAATCAATTTACAAAACCAAATATAACCTTATATACACAAAATATTTAGGTAAAAAACAAAACTCAAAATTTTACAGCAGTAGGTAGCCGCAACATTATTTTAAAACATCACTGTCTTTTGTCTATAGGAACACAACCAAATCCATGAGAGGGGCCTATGTCTAGCAGTAAACGTCTTTCGACTGAAATGATGATGATGATTTATGGAAATGATAGCCTCATTTCCATATATCATCATCATCATTTTTTGCAAAATATAAGACAGCCAACTACGTGCTGGTACAAAAAATCATAAATACTGCTTAAAAGGTTCTATCTTCGCTCTTTAAATGCATAGGTTCAGGTAAGTGGTCAATTAACAAGAGTGGATACGTTGATGTACAGAAGTAGTAAGGCTTATGTTTACGTACAACTCAGTATAGCACCTATAATAGTGATCTCATTACCAACAATGACCCCACAATGGGCATTACCGTCCCGCTAACGACCAGGGGTGGGATAATTTGTTCCCAGCGGCTTGTCGCCAAGCACCTCGAGTGCCACTGGATCATAATGATTGGGAATTGCGGGAAAAACATTGATTTAATTGGGACTGATGGCAGCCAAATGTACAGTCAAACCGTGATTGTGAAAGTGATTTGCTCTTTTTATAATTTGGTTATTCTATTCAAGTTATATGAGAAACAATATCATTATTATCTACATTTCAGCCGTAGGACGTCCACTGCTGGGCATAGCCTCATGAAAATCCGTATTATCTGTACAAAGTGGACGTCCTACGCTGCGTTTGCCGGTCCATGGCCTCCATTCGAGACCTTATCGGCCCCATCGGCCATCAGTTCTTCGAGCTACATGGCATGCCCATTGCCAATTCAACGTGCTAGTCCATTTGGCTATCTCAGTGACCAGAATTTTCTACGTATCTCCTAATTTTTAATCGATCCCGTAGTGAAACCCCATCCATAGACTCTTCATAGCTCGTTGAGCGACTCTGAGCTTATTCATGAGGGCCGTACTGTAGGACAACGTCTCGCTTCCGTAAGTCATCACTGGAAACATACACTGATTGAGAAACAATATAATTTCATGAGTTAGAGAGACAGGGCGCACAAAGATTTGCGGACACTTTTTTGGGAGCAAATCGGCCCAAGCAACTGTTAAGATGCTGTACTACTCTGGTCCGTTATGGATAGCTTGTAGAATATTACCTAGCTTTCGCTCGGCTGGTTAGCCCAGAGGATAGTACGTGCATAGAACATCCGTATGATTTTCTATCGTTGAAAATAATATACACCCGAAAGGTCCAAAGAAAAAAAACATTCGCTAAGAACCTTCCGATTTTCACATACGCATTCAAACAAAACGGATGTGGCCACTTCAAACTTCACTTAAAAAAACACCTTTGTTGCCGAAAACCATTCAAATCCCGACCTTATTCTAAAGAGGAAAGACCGCAGTAAGTGCCACTTCAGAACCGGATAGTTCCGACCGATTTTCGCGCCTGACTGCACGCAAAACGCGGCTTAATTCACTTTGTATAACTTTTTAATAATATAATAATGTATATTATGAATGATATGTATGGAACAATGAGTATATTATAGCAGAAAGGATGTGTGAATGATATTTCGAGTGGTCGTGTTAGAAATAATAAGCTATTGTGAATTGAAAGCGATATGGACCACGTGAGGTTTGAGCTTTTGATATTGTGTTGTTTTTGTAATGCAGTATGAGTGGACAGTGTTTTTCGATTATATAATCTACGTGAAATAGTCACAAAGAAATTATTCAAAAGGAAGCTGTTACATAAAACGTTTTCATGTGTGATGCCTTCTTATCCCTTAATAATCTATACTAAAGTCAAAACCTGACTGGTTTTGACTTACACATATGGCACTTTTTATAGCGTTTTGTTAACTCTACACTTCTATTTAGTTTGCTTTATAAATGTTTGTTCTGTTATTTACCTGCAATTAGTAAATAATAATAAATTAATTAATTAATTCATTTCAGCCATAAAACGTCCACTACTGAACACAGACCACCCTCATGGATCTCCATAAGGGGCAGTTGCCATACTCACGCCACGCTTGGCAGACGGGTTGGCGAGCGCAGTATGGGATATGCAATATGGAATGACGCTGCTGTCATCTTCCGGAGGTAGCTCTTAGCAGGCTCTTACTGCATCCACGGTCAAGAGAGGAGGGGCACCATTCTACTGCCGGCAGCCCACTGCACCCTTCAGTATAGGTATTTCCGTGAGTTTTCTTACAACAATAGCCTATCGCGGATCCTAATCGGCGTGCACACCCTTGGATCGCCAAGTATGCATTAAACGAGCCCTTCCTTGGAGACTGGACGCGTGACTCGCAGCTTTCCAACAAGGATTTACAACAGCGCAGTCACATGAGAAGACCAACTTCGACATGACATCTCACAAAAATGGCAAATAAACAGTCATCATCTCAGCCATAGAACGTCCACTGATGAACACAGGCCTCCTTCATGGATCTCCATGAGGGGTAGTTGCCATTCTCACCACGCTTGGCAGGCGGGTTGGTGAGCGCAGTATGGGATGTTGATACACGGATAGACGCTGCTGCCCATCTTCCGGAGGTATCCCTTAGCAGGCTCTTACTGCATCCATGGGCATGAGAGGAGGGGTAACATTCTACTGCTGGCACCCCACGGCAACTATGTACTTGTTCACAATAAATTATTTTGTATTTGTATTTGCAGTTATGTCCTCCTCTTGCTCGTTGATGCAGTTAGAACCTGCCAAAGGATACCTCCAGAAGATGGGCAGCTGCGTCTTTCCGTGCATCATCCCCGTACTGCCTCCGCTATCACGCCTGCCAAGCGTGGTGGGTATAGCAACAATCCCCTCATCATGAGTTCTTGGGATCCAAAAGGGAGGCCTATGTGGACGTCCTACTGATGATAATATAATAACATAGACACGGGAATTTATCGCGTAATACTTTTGATTATTCCCGACGTTTCGACTGTGTTTCAACCATAGACGTAGAATTTTTCACTACGTTCGTTTCAACAATCGTGGTCCCGGGTTGACAACAATATTATAATGAATTGTGATCGCGAAAGTTTGCGAAAAACAACTGTGTGATGATTATAGTTATTCCTTATAGTCCAGGGGTTTCAAAACAAACTATTCTACTGTTTGAGCCCACACTGCGCGAGCCTATGCAAAGGGTCACGTCCAAGATTGATTGTCTAATAGTTCTGAATACGCTCGCACTATTTACTGGGAGCTGAGAGCTCCGGCCAGGACTTGAAAGGAAGGTGAGTCGGCACATTTATACATCTTGATGATGGAGAAAGGGAAATAGTTGGTCTTCCTCGCTTGATCTTTTTCTTTCTACACTATTAACATAAATGTAGATATTGATGTGTGTACGAGCTGTTGAACGGACTGCAATTAATTATTTTATAGGATATTGTTATTCCGTGTTGGATGAATGGTATGGACCCCCGACTGACCCGACTTTCAATCCGATGGTCGTGGTTTCATATTGACGTCTTGTTTCCTCTGACTAACAGCGGACTAACAACTTTTTTGTGGTGACAAACTAAACGTATGTCATCTTTATCTCTTTTAAACATAGCCTTCAGTCTATGGATTTCAAATCGAATTCATTCTACTGCTTGAGCTCACACTGCGCGAGCCTTATGCACAGGGTCATGTCCAAGATTAATTGTCTAATAGTTTTGAATACCGCTCGCACTATTTACAGGGAGTTGTGGTTAGTGGTATCCTAATACAAATACATAAAGGTTATGCTTATTGACAAGACCTACATGGTATAAGGCCACTATTGGGGAGCACGTTACTAATGTGTGACCTGTAATGGTTGAATGTCCACTTAACATCAGATGAGCAGTCTGCTTGTTCCGCCTCTAAGCTTAACTTAAATATATCCACAAGAGTCTCAAAGGATAGTATATAGTATGCCTACAATAACGAAGAACTCAAATAAAACTCGCACGACTGTACGTAAAAATATTATCCAAAATCGCTTAGAACGGATGTCATAATGCAACAATAAGCTCGTGTCACTTGCGTTAGAGCATTAATTACTAAATAACTTGACTTAAGTCATCAAACTTGGTCTTAGACTTAGGGCGTCTTGCACCAAAGTTAAACGTATTTAATTTGGCGTTAAACAAAATTAATTTGACAGATTTGTATGAAACTACTCTCAAAATAGTGATTTAAATTCTACCTCTATTTAAGCTTAAACAACTTTTGGTGCAAGACGCACTTAATCTCAACGGCTTAGAATATAGTGTTATTATTCTAAGCTCAACGGTATAAAGTCGAGATTCCTGTTAATATCATCAATTCATAATTTTAGTTGTAAAACGTCCACTACTGAACACAGGCCTCCCTCATGGATCTCCATGAGGGGTAGTTGCCATAATCACCACGTTTGGCAGGCGGGTCGGCGAGCGCAGTATGGGATGTTGATATTCAGAAAGACGCTGCTGCCCATCTTCTGGAGGTATACCTTAATGTAATTTATTGGCGACTTCTGTGACGTAGTGAGTGAATCTGAAGAAGTGGGGGTTTATTCATCATTTCAGCCGTAAAACGTCCACTGATGAATACAGGGCTCCCTCATGGATCTCCATGAGGGGTAGTTGCCATACCCACCACGCTTGGCAGGCGGGTTGGTGAGCGCAGTATGGGATGTTGATACAAGGAAAGACGCTGCTGCCCATCTTTCGGTGGTCTCATACTACATCCACGGGCATGAGAGGAGAAGTAACATTCTAATGCCGGCAACCCACGGCAAATACGATTAGCACACGTTGTATAAAGTTCAGAAAACTTCATTATTACCTACTTGTTTGTGCGTGGGTAATTGAGAGTGACGTGGAAAATTAAGTGGGCAAACACGTGTGAGAGATAATTAGGGTCTTGCATATTTTGGAAATAATGAGCCTGAAAAGTTATGAAGTGTTGAACTTAATACAGTATAATAAGGCCTGTACATTAATTACAGACGATTTATACAGCGTTGCTGTACGGGACGCAGGCCCGGGACATTGTTAGATGGATTAGGCTTCATTCATTAATTTCAGCCTTAAAACGTCCACTACTGAACATAGGCCTCCATGGAGATCCATGAGAGGTAGTTGCCAAACTCAACACGCTTGGAAGGCGGGTTGGCGAGCACAGTACGAGATGTTGATACTCGGAAAGAGTTTGTAATTTTTATAGTGTTTAGCCACACTTAGGTAGAACATTTCAAGGAAATGAAAACCTTATCGACGGATTGACGGACGTGGGTTCGAATCCTACTGGAATCGGAAATTTTTGATAAGGTTTGAATTTCCTTGAAATGTAAGCTTTGGTAAATTTGATGACAAAAAGTTCCCTTACCATCAAAATATCAGATCATTCAAGATCAAATAAGTGATTTTAGATGATGTATTTACCCTAGTCGAAAAAAGTATATAACAAAATTTTACTCCTAAATATGAGTCATATAATATGAGACACACACTCATATATAGGATTAAAGTTTCGTTATTTTGGCAATAGATTGTGGCTTTGAACACACATTCAAAACCACAATCTATTGCCGTGACAACTGAATTTTACACAAACCATTCAAAATGTAACACAGCAACCTCAACAGTATTTTATAACACCCTTTACACATTACACACATTTTTTGGAAATATTGAAATATTTCGTTGGTCACATCTAACATTGGCGACAATGGTGATTGTCACTTGTAACCTAGCACTGTCAACAGCATGTGCTAACTATGGGTTTTGGCGTTCTTTGTTAATGACCACGACGTGTCAACATGAGACAAATTTAATTTCTCGTTCGGTGAGCGGTTCAAGTTAAAAGCTGAAGCACGAAAAAACACTCAAGTGTTTGAAGTAGCTTAGGTTTTTGTACTATTCTGATAAATAATGCGAATTTCTGATCTACGGAGATCTAAGGATTTCTCCACTTGGCGGTCAACGTCCTCGCCTTTTGGAATTGCATTTGTCGTACAGGACAAGAATCACTGATTGAGTCTCGTCCTGTACAACAAACATACTAAAAGATTTCTAGATTGTCTAGTTGGTCAGGCATATTAACCAATTCTTTGCTAACTAAACCAAAAAGAGGCATAGACGCTGGACCAATTTAATCCCCAGAAATATCTCTACATCAGTCCTAACATGCAAGAGTTGCTGGTGATGTTTAAAATACGTAGCTGTAACACATCTTAAGCACGATCTGCGGTGAAAAAAACATCGCAATAAATCCTAGTCATGACCCAGTGACCGGAGTCAACAACGTGAACTCGACCAACTGATCCGCAAAAAGAGCTTATACTACTACAACGCATCAAAGTTATCATCAAATACACGGTTGTGCACCAAACTAAAGCTCGACAGACTTTGAGCTCATATCGTTGTCATGGCTTTTCCACTACGCGATAGCATTTAATAAGCTCGACTGGCCTTTGTTGAACTCACTTAGTAACCATGGATTTTCCACTCCGCGATAGCATAATATCAAGCTCGACTGGCCTTTGTTGAACTCACTTATTAAACATGGCTTTTTCACTTCGCGACAGCATATAACTTGGAGCGCTGAGCCAGTCGTGTCCACTGAAACCTCCGGCATTATACGTCGATTTGCGCCACCGCCCACAATGGGGGTTGTTTGCCACAAAAGCACACAAGCGACAATGTCACTTAGCAGACTACTGCTAACTCGATTTTTGTACTGTCGCATGTTCTTACGTAATGCGCTGTGATGGAGATGGGTGCGTGGTAGCTCTGTTGTTATAGAACTTGGTAGTAGGCGGTCGAAGGACAACTTTCCTACGATATCAATAACTAAATAAGAAAAAAAGTTTTGACGACCTCCGTGGCGCAGCTGGTTTAATAGCCTCCTGAGACGCGGTTGTGGGTACGATCCCCGTCGGGGGACAAAATTTGTTTTATCTGCAGATATACATGTCTCGGGTCTGGGTGATTTACTATGTATGATAGGTATATGTTTACCAAAAATAATCTACTTAAAAATATATACATTAAAACTTAATATCGATTTATAGAAATATAGGCACCTGATTATCATGAAACAACCCTTCATAATCTTGGAGATCCATGAAGCAGGCCGTTGTTCAGCAGTGGACGTGGACATCAGTCCTACGGCTGAGATGATGATGATGATGAACCACACCCTATCACCATTTAATGAAATATTAGTAAACTTATTTTATTACTGATAGCAAGATTTACGATTAAACACTAACATTCAGTTCTGGGAAATTTCGTACATTGTTTGCACTTTGAACTCTAAGGCAAAGGCTAAACGACCGTACTTTTGTGAAGCGTGAGTCGCGAATTTTGAGTTGCGCAATTTACGTGCAACTGAAATCGCCAGCCGTGGCGAGGATATGGGTTGCTCAATAACCAACAAGTATATACATACATTTGGAATATTGGTAAAATCGAGGTAAATAATATATTGAAATATAAGAATTTATGCATGTGCGTGCTATCGTCGTTGGCCAAGTTGTGTTGAGGAAGAGGTGCGCGATGTGGGGGGAGATACGTTCCATTTTGTAGTGTCGTAGCCACGCCGACTGAATTTACATCGCCGTGTGGCACAAACTGAATTTTGTATAAACCGAATGCAGCGTAAATCCCGCGACTTATTTTACGCGACTCACACTTGACAATCATATGGCCTTTATCTTTCGCAATGGACACAATGGACAATAGCGTAAGCAATAAAGCTCAAACAAAAGGGCGGATAAAAGTCACACAGCAACGCAATACTCTTAGCTTTTGAAGAATTTTAAAACTTCCTTGTTTGCACGTTTCCTAAACTTTTCAAACTATTATGTATGGTTTGGTACAGTATGAATATTATAAGCTACTAGCTTTTGCCCGCGACTTCGTCCGCGTGGAAGTCATAAAACGTAAAATCACTTTTTTCACGCAGAGCCACTTTGATTCGAAAATATAAATCCCATATATTTCCTATCCCGTGAGCATTTCGAAAAATCCCTTCTTAGTGCAACTCTAGGATACTCAAGGTATATGTGTGCCAAATTTCAAGTCTCTAAAGACGCACAGCCTAAACCACTGGACAGTCCAGTGGTTTAGGCTGTGCGTTCATATATCAGTCAGTCAGTCAGTCAGTCAGTCAGGACTTTGAATTATATATATATAGATGTTATTTCTTGAAAAATATACGCACAGACGGGCGCCGACTTTCGCAACTGTCAATGTTCGTAATTGTTTTTGTTACATGTGAAATTAAAAAAAAATAACACCAGCTTTAACGGTAGAGGAAAAACAAAACATCATGAGAAAACCCGTGGCTTAGTTAGCATCAAATGTTTTAAACTGTTCTTTCTTCTCACTAAACGCTGACCAAGCCGAGAGGATGGTTACAGGTGATGGGCAATCCTAATCCAACTAACAATGACCCAGGCACTGCAGCGTCTGTTATAGATGTAAAGGTCGCTTTATTTTTCACCAAGGTATCATTTTAAGAAATGACAATTGCGATAACATTTCATTTATTTAATTTTTCATGTTTTTTATAAATGTTTAATTCATTTAGTTCCTGATATTTCTGTTTCCTTATTTCGGTCATGTCCCGATATCAGACACAGTACTGGTTTTATGGCTTCTCGGGATGTACTAACAGTACTAACCCTGTACCTATTTCATGCAAACATATACACGCAGGTTCAGATTTTTGAAGCAACAGAAGCAACAGTCGCTTTTGGGTGTGGCTTAACATTGCCATCTTCAATCTACTCAATACAAATCAAGAATATGGCTGAACCAGAAGTAAAAAAAGCGAGCGAAACAGATCGGCAGTTGATGAAGATCTTCACAGTTTTTGAACAGCAGTGATTATATAATCACTCATTGCATATAACCACTTAAATATTTTAATTTGATTTGATTTGAAACATATAATTTTAATGTATTATTATGTGCTTATACTTTAAAATGCATTAACTTACTATGTTAAAGTGTTTCCTAGATCACCGATTACAAAGATGGACCCTCAGGTTGCAACTTGTTACTTGAACAATTAAAGGCCCCATGCTTCTAATGGAAAGGATATCACACTATTTACAATTACTTTTACAACTTTGCAATTCATACAAAACTAATATTGGCATTAATTAACCTCACAACGAGAGGGGCTACGCGATACCTTTTATAACACCATTGCACTTTATGACCATCACAATAGAGGTCATATTTCAAAGGATGCAGTGATTATAATGCTTGTAGTTAATATTATCTGCAAACAAATAGTTAAATATTTTTATGTGATGTGAGTCGTAAAAGTTGATTGAAGGCCGTTTATGTCCGAGCCACAATGGAGGGACTTATTGGGATCTGAAACTTTATGACGTGTACCTAAACATAACAGGTACGGGATAGAAGATAACATAGGGACAGAACAAGAAACAGATAATGACAAAGATTTGCAAGATGAGTGGTAAACTGAAGATGAAAGCGATATATTTAATGTTATACCAAAACTGAGGTACAATCCACCTTCGAATTATTGTGAAAATCACTACACACAGTAAACTTGTCTAAGAAAACCACAATGATAACATATTACGATATTTTATAAATTAATAAACATTTTTTTTTGTCCTTAGAATAGATAGATAGATAGATAACTCTATATTGTACTTAATACTAACACATATAGAATAAAGTTCTTGAAACCAAAAAGTTGAATAAATTATTAACAAGAAAAATCCCAGCAAAGTGTATGACAGTTGGTGTATTTTGTATATTTGAAGACAGAATTCAAAGGCGATCAAATTATGTCAAAATTTCAGATCCTATCACACATCAATCCAAATGTATTTAAATTCAAATACATGTCACGCTCGCGTCATAACTATGGAAACAACGTCACAACGATTTACCTTCAATGTTCTTCCCTTTCTGTTTCACCCACCCTACAAACGAAACAGTTCTATTGTAACAAAGACGAAGAAGCATGGGAAGTTATGGGATTCTCAATCAGCCAACAATGCCCGCCACCACCCTTCGGAATTATTAACTGGTTCCGAATAATACGTATTTAAAATACATGTGTCCACGCACAGAACATTATTGATATTATATGATAGTTTATTTTAGAAGCTATTGTGTCCTGACGTCTTGGAAAACATTCGGAGTATTGTATCCCGTCCAGTATGGAAGTGACGCTCTGTCCCTCACAAATTGCTGAGGATTTTGGTCTGAGTCGTTAGTTCGGGTCATCGGGTCCGATGCGATTTGGGGCAACTTTTGACGGGCATATGTCAGTTTTTATTATTATTTTGGTGGGTTAATTGACGACCGGTGACGTTGGACGGTCGTTTCAAAGAGGAGCAAGAAGTGACCGCCTTTGGGCAACGGATTATAACTGGGTCCCTAAAACTTCTTGGCTTCGATAGAACTTTTTGTTTAATCCTTTTTCAACAGAGACACAAAGGATTTATTTTTCTAGTCTACGAATTTTTATAACCCGTTGATTTGTACCCAGTTTTCGAAACAGGAAATTTTGATGATGGCGTTAGTCTTACAAAACGATTTTTAGATCCACTAAGTCCAAGATCCTGAACCAAAGATTAAAATAATTTCCTAAAACGTTACGATAAACGTAGGTACAACAAACCTACAGCTCCAAGTTACATAGTATTGTTTGATTAATAGTTTAAAATACCTCCACATGTCAAACAACGCGCTCTTACCTACTAAATCTGGACTATTGTTAGAAAGCCTTTCATTAAGCTCGAGGAAGATTGCACAATCAAGCGATCACCATTATTAATCGGTCTATTTTCACAAACACTATTCTATCATTGTGTTGGCAACAATGTTTAAGAGCACTGTGTAAACTGTCTTTGTAGGTTTCAATGAACCGTTCTGCTATTGTTAAGCTCATTAATTAAACCTCTTGGTACAATACAGTTTGGCTGTGTTTGGAACTGCTTTTTTGTGACAATCATGAGTTATCATATCAGTTAGCGCTAGTTAAAGTTTGAACAATCAGCTTCAGCCATTTATGACCACTGCTAAGCATATATTCTGAGTCTGTCGTTTCTTTGGGTCGTGATCTTGTCTTAGACATATTGTGCAGCCTAGGGGTTTGCAGATGTTAACGTGCTAGTGGCCGTCCACGGTGTTCTAGCCATTCATCAGTTCAGCCGTAAAACGTCCACTACTGAACACAGGCCTCCCTCATGGATCTCATGAGGGGTAGTTGCCATACTCACCACACTTGGCAGGCGGGTTGGTGAGCGCAGTATAGGATGTTGTGATACACGGAAAGACGCTGCTGCGTCCCATCTTCCGGAGGTATCCCTTAGCAGGCTCTTACTGCATCCATGGGCATGAAAGGAGGTAACATTCTACTGCCGGCACCCCACAGCGTTACTACAGCGTTCTAGCCATTACTCTACGATAAAATCAAAAAGCATGTTAATAATTGTTTTGTTTCAAAGTGTCTCTGAATCAAATACTGTCAAGGCGTAAGCATCCGTTAAAACTGTTCCAAAAAATCCCAATCCACTCTCAAATTTGACAGGCAAACGTGAAATTCTAACAGGGGCATAACAAGCGCTAAACCACTACAGCCGATCTAATTCCTCTCTTTATTTGTCAATTATCACTTTGGAAACTATAGAACTGTGGGCTGGGGCTACAGATTATGTATCACTTTATGTTTAGAATGTTTACTTATTGCCTCTTAAAGTAAAATCTTATATTATACTTAATTTTATACTTAATAAGAAAAGTTCTTTACAGTTATTTTGGAAAAGCCCAAAATTGCCAATTGGTAAGGAGGAAGAATAAACTATGCATTAATGCTAACTAAGAAATTTTATTTAAATATTATACTTAATTTGTTTGTGACAATAGTCACAGAAGATACAAATTAAGTTGGATGGTTGTTTACGTTTACTCAGCAATGGCAATTTTTTTATTGAGCTTGAAATGTACCGTATATAAATGGTATGAATGTTAATTATTACTAGATGATTATATTGTTATGATGCAAACAACACAGGCTAGATCTTTGTGCTGTATATTTTGATTCATGTATTCCTCAAAAGTCCTTTACTAGGTACATAACTTTTGAACTGTGTTTTAATAAGAGCTGTGGATTTTGATTCCTAAACAAAAAAATAAACAAAAAAAATATGTAGGTTCTAAGGTAAATAATTTCCCACCGTTTTTAAAGCAAACTGTTGATTTTTTAACAGGAAATTTTGTCATTTGTTCCTTATTCCATGTTGTCAATAATTTTTATGGGATGCTTTTTGGAGTGACACAAGCGCCTTGAAACTTAGAACCTTGTTTAAGGAATAATGCCTTAACGACCGGTGCTAAAACGCAAGTAAACATTGAATGGATCGTTTTGTGTAATGTGGTAGCTTTGGGCCATTGTCTTCTAGGAAGGCCCTGTTTGATGTATCATAACTTGTCTAGTGTTTACTGGGATTTGGTCTGACAAGTTGTATTGTGAAGTAATGTTGTATATTACAAAATATCCGTCAAAAAATATTTCGAAGGTCAAGTGACTTGGCGGAATGTACTTTCGTACTGAATTTGTAAACTCTTATTTTTTTATTTTCTAACTAGCACGGGAGTTATATCATTTTTTTTTTATGCTGTTATGATTTAAAAATCACAAAGCTTATGCCCGCTGCTTCGCATGCGTTGTACCCGGATATAATGTATGTGTTAATACTGGTTAACATCTATACGAGTGCAAAATTTCAAAATTTCACATATATCACAAGTAATTGACGAGCTCTGTGGTGCAGCAGGCGAAGGTCCGCCTGCGACGCAAGAGGTTGCGGGTTCGATTCCCGCCTCGGGACAAATGTCTGTACGATCTTCAGATATTTGTTCAGGGTGTTCTGGATGTTTTTCTATGTATAATAAAAAATATCTATCTATGTAGTATAATGTATTTAGTATATCAGTCATCTAGTGCCCATAACACAAGCTCTGCTTAGCTTGGGGCTAGATGATGCTGTGTAAATTGTCCAGCATTATTAATTAGTAACTGTAAAACCTTTTTGAAAATAAACACATTTTATTATTTATTATTATTATTATTAATTATTTATTTATTGAATCAAATAAATACTTCACTTATAAGGCTTAAAAAACAAAATGCTCTAGCATGGAGCATTAGGGTAATTATCATAGATTAGTGCTTCGATTGTTTTGTTTTGATGCCATGTTGCCAAAAAAAAGGTTTAACTCTACAATTTGACGACCTCTCTGGGGCAGCGGGTAAAGGTCCGCCTCCGACGCAAGAGGTTGCGATTCCCGCCTCGGGACAAATGTCTGTACGATCTGCAGATATTTGTACAGGTTGTTCTGGGTGTTTTTCTGTAAATAATAAATATTTAATAAGTACATAATTATAAAGTAAAAGCCTGCTAAGGGATACCTCCGGAAGATCGGCAGCAGCGTCTTTCCGTGAATTAACATACCGTACTGCGCTCGCCAACCCGCCCGCCAAGCGTGGTGAGTATGGCAACTACCCCTCATGGAGATCCATGAGGGAGGCCTGTGTCCAGTAATGGACATTTTACTGCTAAACTTATGAAGTACATATATCGATGAGTTTCGGGTACAAGATAACTATGTAGTACCCGAAACACAAGCTATGCTTAGCTAGGAACTACTAGATGACGCTGTGTGATTTGCCCGGAAAAAAAATAACTATGTAAGGCCTTTCAAATGGTATTCATGCTGACCTTTACGATCAAATCATCATCATCATCATTACAGCCGTAAGACATCCACTGCTGGACATAGGCCTCCCTCATTGACCTTAGAGATCCAAGCGCATGAGGGGTTGTTGCCATACTCACCACGCTTGGCAGGCGGGTTGGTAAGCGCAGTTCGGGATGTTCTTACACGGAAAGACGCTGCTGCCCATCTTCCGGAGATATCCCTTAGCAGATTCTTACTGCATCCACGGGCAGGAGAGGAGGGGTGACATTCTACTGCCGGCACCCCACGGCAGATGTACGATCAAATGTCGGTGGTAAAATACCCCTCGGCCAACACGGCTTTTTACACTAATGAGCACATGCCGCCGTGGGGTGCCGGCAGTAGAATGATATCCCTCCTCTCATGCCCATGGATGCAGTAAGAGCCTGCTAAGGGATACCTCCGGAAGATGGGCAGCAGCGTCTACCCGTGTATCAACATCCCATACTGCGCTCACCAACCCGCCTGCCAAGCGTGGTGAGAATGGCAACTTCCCCTCATGGAGATCCATGAGAGAGGCCTGTGTTCATCAGTGGACGTTTTATGGCTGAAATGATGAGCACATAATTCCTCTTTCCAAGTTATCAGACTGTTGCTATGTGATTGCACAAACGTGTGTACAATGTACATAGCCCCTTAACACTGCCGGTATTGTGTCTAGGAATGTGTTTGATTCCCACGTCTGTTTCGGCTCACTAACGGACAGATGTCATCGGAATGTCAATACGTCATATGTAAGCTTGTTTGGCAATAGTATTAGCGATGAGAGGAAATTGAGATAAACCCTTACAGATTATAAAGGCAAAAGTGTATTTGGCTTACGCTGCTTCCACACCAAACACCATCATTTCAGCCGTAAAACGTCCACTACTGAGCACAGGCTTCCCTCATGGTACTCCATAAGGGGCAGTTGCCATACTCACCACGCTTGGCAGGCGGGTTGGCGAGCGCAGTATGGGATGTTGATACACGGAATGACGCTGCTGCCCATCTTCCGAAGGTAGCACTTAGCAGGCTCTTACTGCATCCACGGGCAAGAGAGGAGGGGCAACATTCTACTGCCGGCACCCCACGGCAGACATCAACACCAAACATCGCTATATGTTTACCTACAATATTTGAGGAGTTCCCTCCATTCATGAGGAATGGTATATTTAGAACTGGATCCTAGAGGTACTATCAGAACTGAGTTTATATAAAACGGGCCTAATTGATAGTTAATCTATTCAAACGAAAAATAATTTTCTAAATCGGTTCATAAACGACTATAATGTAATAAAAATAAAACCGGACAAGTGCGAGCTGCCTCGCCCACCGAGGGTTCCGTAGGTATGTAGAAACTATATAATTATTATAAATTAGTTGATCTGATTTAGTAAAAGTTAAAAAAAATGCACAAAAAGATTCGGTCACCCATTCAATTTATAGCCGAGCGTAGGGTTCCTTAACCTCGATGATTGATTTCCTACTTTTTTAAGGACGATTTTTTTATGATACCATTTCAAATGTATAGTTTTGGATTTTTCTTTTGACGAGCTCTGTGGCGCAGCGGGCGAAGGTCCGCCTGCGACGCAAGAGGTTGCGGGTTCGATTCCCGCCTCGGGACAAATGTCTGTACGATCTGCAGATATTTGTTCAGGGTGTTCTGGGTGTTTTTCTATATATAATAAAAATATCTATCTATGTAGTATAATGTATTAAGTATATCAGATTCAGTCATCTAGTACCCATAACACAAGCTCTGCTTAGCTTGGGGCTAGATGATGCTGTGTGATTTGTCCAGCATTGTTTATTTATTATTATTCATTTATTTTTCTCTGTATCTAAAGTATAAGACGATATACCTCGCCAAATTTCATAGTTCTAGGTCTACGGGAAGTGCCCTATGAATTTTGATTCCTTTGAGAATGTCGAAACATGCGTTTTTAGCGACATAAACGGTCGTATCTTTTTTCAGGTTAACTAGAATATTGATTTCTCACAGCTTAAACAGGCTGTAGATTTGAGTTTATGGTTTTAATTTGAACTCGATACCTCTACACGTTCTCGAGATATAGGGTCTTGACAGACCGAAGAACAGACAGACACGCAGACGGACAAAAAAGTGATCCTTTAAGGGTTCCGTTTTTTTTCCTTTTGAGGTACGGAACGCTAAAAAAGATTTAATTTAAATACAGACGACTTAAAAACCTTCTCCTTTTTTGAACTCGGTTAAAAACTTGCAGAGTAAGTAGTATACATTTTATTTGATACACTAAATCCAAACAGTACAACCATTATCACAGTCAAACCAACAAAAACAGTTGAATCTTTAATACAATAATATATACATTTTCCGTAAAAATAGGTAGTATTTGACGCACAAAAGAAAATAAGACAGGAAACAGGACCTCCACACATACAGACTGTTAATTCGGTCAAACAGAGATCATAGCCCCACTTAGAGGCTGCGACGCTTCTTAGAAGGACATTGTAGGTAGTTTACGAAAATCAAGAAGGACTCCTATATTACGCGGCATTGGGGAACAGAGAAATGCATGGAGTGACGACTTCCGTGGCGCGTGGTTTAATAGACTGTTGAGACGCTGCAGGTTCTGGAATTCCCGACGGGGACAAAATGTTTTCTAATTGTTTCCATTCATGATAATTGAGTATTTAGATACAAAAAAATATATAAGTGTTGCTCCGTCCGTCGTGCTGTCATCAGTACCCCTTCCTGGGGTCACTGGGTGGGGCCTCGAGGTGGGACCTCTTTACCCCGGCTTCTTCTCCAACTACCCCTGGGTCATTCGATGGCGCCTTCTACGGCTGGCGTTCAGTTAGGCGTGTTAGTTATCCTCGCTTGATGAGGTATGTAGAAGGTCTCGTGGCTGTGAGCGCCACTGACCTTTACTAACCTAACCTAAGTGTTGCTGTGGCGGGCCGCATGTAGAATGTTGTCTTTCCTTTCTTGCCAGTGGAGGCAGTCATAGTTTGCTAAGGGATACCCCTGGGGCATGGGCAGCAGCGTCTTTCCGTATATCAAAATTCCGTACTGCGCTTGCTTATGTTATTATTGCTTGATTATGGCAACAATGCCCTTATGGTCTTGGGGATCCATGAGGCAGGCTTATGTCCAGCATTGGACGTGGACAGCCAGAAATTGCAATCAGCCTGAAAGGCAATTATCGATCGACCCAGGGGTAGAAGCCGGGGTAAGGAGGTCTAACCTCGAGGCCCCACCGGAGACCCCCAAAGGGGTCCGGAAGACAGAGATGATGTGGACAGCCGTCCTACGGCTGAGATTATGATGAGATGATGAGATGTGGTTGTTTGTCCAGCATTATTTGTTTTCTTTGTATGATAAGTAAAGTTTTCCATCATATTATCTGGTAT
This sequence comes from Pasiphila rectangulata, assembly GCA_963082625.1. NCBI lineage: Eukaryota > Metazoa > Arthropoda > Insecta > Lepidoptera > Geometridae > Pasiphila > Pasiphila rectangulata. Next base: position 21,722,288 of record OY720238.1, on the reverse strand, counting down.
TAAACACGCTCTGCGCACTTTGGGGCTGTGTAAAATGTGCTGCATTGTCCATTATTTTTTTATATATGGAATATGAACCTACCTACCTAAGCTTAGACATATTTATTTGTTGCGCCTTCTTAACGCCATCTTTTGGTTATGTTGAAGACACTTTAATACGTATTTCCATGTTTCTAAGCATCTGTTCTTTCTTCTGAATAATAGCTGACTAAGCTGAGAGGATGGTATAGTGCTGCGCAAGCCTAATCCATCTTACTATGTCCCAGGCACTGCAGCGTCCCGTACAGCATGATTACCAGTTGCTGACGATTTATAAATCATCTATAATAGATGCAAAGGCCTTACTTTTAAAGCACCTGTACATTTTGTTTTAAAAAAATATAATGTTAAAATGTAAAAGCTTAAATCTTTTACTTTGCCTTTCAAACAGCTTTCAGGTTATCTCTTGTTTATATTATCACGTAGTCTTTTGCTTACTAAATTATAATTTTCACAATTATTTTCACAGAGTAGCTTTATCTAAACGTACATCACTAAAATCTTTCCCGTAAATACCTAGTAAGGTTCTGTACAACCAAATTGAGCGGGAAAACTACCCAAAAACTTTTTCATATTGAGATGCTCCACACATTCCGTTTACCAAAGCATTGCTTCTGGCATAGTCCATTACTTAAACAAACCAGGGTTTGTGTGCTCAAGCACCACTTCACACCCACACACGGGGGCTGCGACCCTGCCATGTTGTCTCTATTTAACTTATTATTTATAAATATAAGGATAATGATGTAGGTGTTCCTTTGGAAATCACATAAGGGAGGAATTCTAAGATCATTTGATAAGCCTTTTTACTAGATGTTTCCCGCGCCTTCGTAAGTGTTTTGATGCTCTGCTCATATACTATTTTGTCGTAGTTTTCTATATATAGAATTCTATATATTATAAAGTTTTCTACATATGATAAAGTTTTCTATATATTATAAGGAGGAAAGATTTGTATTTTGTGTGTTGTATTTTGTATGTTTGTAACAATGGAACAAAAAAACTACTAGACCGATTTTCAAAATTCTTTCACCATTAGAACGCTACATTATACCTGATGAACATTATCGGGTTGGCCAGCGCAGTATGCTATGTCGATACACGAAAAGACGCTGCTGTCCATCTTCCGGAGCAACATACCCAGAAAGTATCCATCATTTTTTATCATTCCAGCCGTGAAACGTCCACTACTGAACACAGGAACCCCTCATGGATCTCTATGAGGGGTAGTTGCCATACTCACCACGCTTGGCAGGCGGGTTGGCGAGCGAAGTTAGCGATGTTGATACACGAAAAGACGCTGCTGCCCATCTTCCGGAGGTATCCCTTAGCGGGCTCTTACTGCAACCACGGGCATGAGAGGAGGGGTAACATTCTACTGCCGGCACCCCACGGCGTAAAGTATTAAACTATCTAAATCAATAAATATTGCTGGAAAATTCACTTAGCATCATCTAGCCCCAAGCTAAGCTGAGTCTGTGTTATGCTAGATATATTTTAATAACTTTAATAAAATTTATAGGTACTTATCTTACAAAAATTATTAGGAAACTACTATTTGTACCAGTGAGGATGGTTTTATGTAATTTTTAACATGCATGGCAAGAACTTATAATATATCTTAAAACAATTGTATTGTTTTATTTAGTGTTAAACCTACCCAAATTAATAATTAATTATTCATTTAAGTATTTTTCCTAATTGAAATACAGATAGCGGGTTCGATTCCCATTTCTTTACTTGTATAAACAAAAACATCCAGAACACCCTGAACAAATATTTCTTCTTTGCCTATCCTCTCCTGCCCGTGGATGCAGTAAGAATCTGCTAAGGGATACCTCCGGAAGATGGGCAGCAGCGTCTTTCCGTGGATCAACATAGCAAATTGCGCTCACCAACCCGCCTGCCAAGCGTGATGAGTATAGCAACTACTCGTCATGGAGATCCATGAGGGAGGACTGTGTTCAGTAGTGGACGTTTCACGGCTGGAATGATGAAAAATTATGAATACTTTCTGGGTTTGTTGCTCCGGAAGATGGGCAGCAGCGTCATTTCGTGTATCGACATCTCATACTGCGCTGGCCAACCCGGCTGCCAAGCGTGGTGAGTATGGCAACAATCCCCTCATGATCTTTGAGATGTATGAAGGGGGCCTATGTCGAGACGTGGTCACAGGTCCTACTGCTGTGATGATGGTCATGATAACTGAAGATGATAATGATAGTGATTGTAAAAATAATCAAAAACAAAGCTAAATAATACCGTACTGACCGTAACTTGCCGTGTTTATGAACACACCTCGCATATTTGAGCGGCTATAATTGGGAGAACAATAGGGAATAAATACTAAAAGTTATCGGTGTCAATGTCTGCAGTATCTCTGGACTAAAATGTACCAACTTCGGATGTTTGAGAGAGAGTTGGCTATAATTTGCAATTGTTCCAATAAAATGATAACGAGTGCTCAAGAAAGACGAAACTGGAGGTAATTAAATAGGTAACAGTTGAACAGAAACATTAATTAATTAACCATAGGGAAACTAACAACGTCGTAGGAGAGAGTAAACAAATTGGAAATTGAGGAAATTGTCGATTTTTTTTTAATTGAATTATTTCGCATACTAAATCGAAAAATTGTCTTTTCAACCCCGAAATCGTTTTAAAATATTTTTTGATACCCAAGACGATGGCAAAATCAAGAAAAAAAGTTGATAGGTACGTATTCCACACGTAAGGTGGGGATGAACTTTTTTTACGGTACTCTAAATGAATTATTATTTCAGCATTTTTTGTAGCGTTATCTCGGCGTCATTATTTTAAATCATCATCATCATTTTAGCCGTAAAACATCTACTACTGAACACAGGCCTCCCTCATGGACATCCATGAGGGGTAGTTGCCATACTCATCACGCTTGGCAAGCGGGTTGGCGAGCGCAATACGAGACGTTGTTAAACAGAAAGACGCTGCTGCCCATCTTCTGAAGGTATCCTTTACTACTCTTACTGCATCCACGGGCATGAGAGGAGGGCTAACATTCTAATGCCGGCACCCCACGCCATTTTATATTTCCATGAAAAATTACAGCTTTCTAGGACTAATAGTCTCTTCGTAAAGCCACAGACAGACGCAGAGACCTCTCCCTCGCTTGAAAAAAAAAAAACTGAAGCAAATGAAATCATTTTTTTTTTTTTTTTTTTAATGCTGGACAAATCACACAGCATCATCTAGCCCCAAGCTAAGCAGAGCTTGTGTTATGGGTACTAGATGACTGATATACTTAATACATTATACTACATAGATAGATATTTTTATTATATATAGAAAAACACCCAAAACACCCTGAACAAATATCTGCAGATCGTACAGACATTTGTCCCGAGGCGGGAATCGAACCCGCAACCCCTGCGTTGCAGGCGGGCCTTCGCCCGCTGCGCCACAGAGGTCGTCTAATCATGTGTGCATTATGTTCTTAATTAAACGGTTTTTGTTCTTATTTTGTAAATTATCTAGCACTCTATGTAGCTTCATGCTCTGTTGAATAAACACTTATTGACTTTGACTTTTTCCTTCAATTATATGTAACTAGCTTTTGCCCGCGACTTCGTCCGCGTGGAAATTCCCTTTTTCACTCAGAGCCACTTTGATTCGAAAATATGAATCCCATTTATTCCCTATCCCGTGGGAATTTCGGAAAATCCCTTCTTAGTGCACTTCTAGGATACTCAAGGTATATGTGTGCCAAATTTCAAGTCTTTAGGTCCAGTGGTTTATATGATATATCAGTCAGTCAGTGAGTCAGACAGGACTTTGAATTTTATATATATAGATTAATCATAATGAAACCATCATAACTAAAGTAATAGAAAAAATAGCATTATGCGCCCAAAGGCGGTGATACTCCTTATATATGGCTAGGGTTCCAGTCAGAATATTTTGACACTATAGCTGAAAAAGTTAACAGACGTTGTTTGTAGGTACCTAGGTCCCAGACGAGCCATAATAAAATAACCAAGGCACTACAAAACGGTTTTCATAACACAATAATATTGAAGATAGGTTTCGGAAACGAAGGCCCGCCATTTTAAACCGTGTCGAATCAAACTGCGTGTCGTTAAAATTAATAATCGAGGCTTGCATTACTATTTACGGCTTTGTCGTCTATTCGCGGACATTTATTGCAATTTTAAGGGAATTTATGCCTTTGACAACGCGGCCTGCATTCAGCCGGGTTTATAAGCCGTTGTCGACTCCGGCGCAACAATAACTGAATGGATTTATGACGGCATTGAATGTTTTTCTCGGTACGATTCGCGGGGACGGTTCCACCGCTGCACATCATTAGCGATCGTGGTAACTCCGACTTAGAAAGGTAACCAGAGATTAGTGTTTTTTTTTCATACTCTTGACGAACTAGTCGTGTTTTTCATTTAAGTGGAGGCTGTGGCAAACCTGACAATCCTACGCCATTCGTCGCGTACCACAGCCCTTCTGGTGCATTCATAATGTCATCTACAGTACAATGCAGTCTTGATTTGGTCGGTCTATCTCATGGGCGGTCTACCACTGCTTATGTGCTAGTTCAACCCTGTGCTTCCGTACGGAAAACCACCAGGGCACGAGTCTACAACATCGCACGTGGACGACGCTGTATATGGCTGTGTGTATTTACACGTTATGGGGGGTGACCGAAACTTAGGGATCACTCTCACTAGATCAAGTCAACAGATCCAGCCTGGAAGTTTTTCGAATACTGGATCTAGTGCCAGTTTCGAAATTTACAAATAAATTAAGTGTGTTTATGTTAATGCAATTATAACTTGATTCTTCAAGCTACATATCGATATTTTTGACAGGTGACCAAAATTACAGATGTATCAGGGTTTCCCCAATTTTTTTACTTTACAAACTTGCACTGTCTTGTGTGTAATGTCTTGTCATCTTAATAAAATAGAACGCTTTTGTCATTGCGAAGAGTTTGCAACCGGATATCGTACCCCTTAAGCTTAAGTAAGGCCTTTTACATCATAAGTAGCTGCCTGTAATTGGGAGAACACTAGCTCATGATTTTTATTGCTTTTACTTTTGTAATTTTTTACTTGTGTATCTTCTGTTGGTGGCTCAAATAAATAAATAAATAAGCAACTATTATTCATGCTGTACAGGACTTGCACCAATACGAGTACTATTCTGTCAGCACAGTTGGCAAAATTCAGAGAAAATAACATATAATACGTCTGAAGCTGAATAAGCTGCGGGTTTCCTCACGATGTTTTCCTTGACTGTTTAAGCATGTGTCATTTAACAAGTGCTTTAACGGAAGAGAGGTAGAGATGAACATCGTGTAATAAGCTTGTATCAAACCTACTACCTACCTACTAACCTACTAACAACCCCTCATGATCAAGGTAGTCGGGGATCCATGAGGGAGGCTTATGTCCAACAGTGGACGTCCTAGGACCTAAGATGATGGTTGTAATAGATAGGCCAAACTGATTTATTGAGACGTGAGTATTTTGAGTTGCACAATTTAAGTTTAACTGATATCTGTCGCCGTGCGTAAATTTCGCGAATCATTTACGCAATCAACTCCAAAAAACGCTTTTTGGCTGTAGTATTAACGTGTGGTGAAACTGGCTCAAAGATTCGTTTTATCCTGTTTATGTGGAACACAAAAGGTCGTGTTTGTAAGGCTGTCACGGATTACTGCCTGATTTAGTGCCCATTCCGCTCTGGACTTCGACAGGTCTGTAGTTGGCTACACCTCTTGCTAAGACAAAGGTCTGTCTGAAGTTAGAATTAACAAGAATGGGGTTTGAAGTCGTTAAATCTAAGACGTAGCTCTTATTTATTTAATTTTTCTAAAAAATGCTTTCACATTGATTCTGAGATTTCAAAATAAAATGATGAGAGAATAGATAAATGTTATCAACACAAATATTATAATAATACACAGCTAATGTTCAAAAAAGTAAAAAGGCTTTTGTCTGTCTGTTTATAGCCCAGCACACCTATATCACCACAACTCTGTCTATGCCCATCATTAAATTTTCTAAATCTGGCTTTTTCACATCGAACACAACACGTTGTGACATATTGTATTTATGTTGCCTCGTAATTAAATAAAAATTATTCAGTCTTTTTGCGAAGACGACGTTGCAATGCTATCGAAACGTCGGACAAAATAAAAGTAGTTAACGCGATATCTACCAAGCTAAATATGTGTTAGTTTAAAAATAATATTTGTCGTTGTGTACACACGTGTAAGATCCATATGCAATATTTAAGGGATGTTTACCATGATTTTAGTCTCGTTTCACACACTCAGTTTCACACGGATCACGAATAAACTATTTCCGTGATCATATGTCAGTGAAAAAGACTCAAATCATGGTAAATATCGCATATAGTGTTCACAACGATGATGGTTTCAAAAGGTATATCGAGATGATCCTGTCACGCCTCCGCTCAAGGCTCTAAAACCTTACCTACATCAATACCCGCTAGGCCAAATCTTTGTATCACCTCAAATCCATGCAATTTAGTCCATTCCAACCGCACACCCTCGTAAGGAGATTGAAATATCGACTCGTAAACGTCGGCGGGCCTCGTTCGGTTAACCGACCCCGAGATTGACACGCAAGATGTATGACTTCATTTGTCTGACTTCGATATACCTTTGCCAGGAAACTCTTGCTCCACCTCCAACTAATTTAGAACCCTAAACCTTAACCTTTAGGGTTCAAGAGCTGAATTTGAAGCGATGAGGCTGCGCTCTTGCCTGCATCTTTGTAACCGCAGCGTTATGAGACCTTCCATCGTTTGGGAAAACAAAGATTGAGTCGATGGCTTTTGTGTGATTTAGTGATTTCGGATAAGTTGAGGCGAGGAAGAATTGCCTATAAATAAGTTTTGTTGCCTGAAGCTTTGAGATTGCGTGGTATTGTGGGTTAAGACTGTGGGTAAATTTTACACCATGTAAAGATCTATAGACGTGTTCTTCTGGATGCTTTTCACATATTTTATAGATTACTAGCTTTTTCCCGCGACTTCGTCCGCGTGGAAATCCCATTTTTAACTATGTTCATTGAACAAGAACCACTTTGATTCGAAAATATAAATCCCATTTATTCCCTAGCCCATGGGAATTTAGAAAAATCCCTTCTTAGTGCACCTCTAGGATACTCAAGGTATATGTATGTGTGCCAAATTTCAAGTCTTTAGGTCCAGTGGTTTAGGCTGTGCGTTGATATATCACTCAGTCAGTCAGTCAGTGAGTCAGTCAGGACTTTGAATTTTATATATATAGATACAGCGTCAGCAACTGATATTCATATTGTACGTGGCGTTGCAGTGCCTGGACTATGACTATGCTAGGTGGATTAGAATATTGCCCAGAACCAATACCATCCTCCCGACAAGAATAAAATAAAGTCCTAATTATATTTGACGACCTCTGTGGCGCAGCGGGCGCAGGTCCGCCTGCGACGCAAGAGGTTGCGGGTTTGGGCCAAATGTCTGTACTATCTGCAAATATTCTTAGTTCATCATCATCATCATCATTTCAGCCGTAAAACGTCCACTACTGAACACAGGCCTCCTTCATGGATTGCCATGAGGGGTAGTTGCCATACTCACCACGCTTGGCAGGCGGGTTGGCGAGCGCAGTAAAAGATGTTAATACACGGAAAGATGCTGCTGCCCATCTTCCGGAGGTATCCCTTAGCAGGTTCTTACTGCATCCAATGGCATGAGAGGAGGGGTAACATTCTACTGCCGGCACCCCACGGCAAATTCTTAGTTATTTTGGATGTTTTTCTATATATGTACAATAAAAAATATTTATCTATGTAGTATAACGTATGAAGTATATCAGCCATGTAGTACCCATAACACAAGCTCTGCTTAGCTTGGGGCTGGATGATGATGTGTGAATTGTGCAGTTTTATTTATATGTTTTATTTGATCGAATGGATATTTATACATTAAACATTGCACACAGCAACATCTAACTCCAAAGAATGCACAGCTTCTACCAGATTCCCGCTAATTTCCAAATTAAACTGACCGCCTCTGGTTCATTCACTTCAGCCTTAAAACGTCCACTACTGAACACAGGCCTCCCCCATGAGAGATAGTTGCCATACTCACCACGCATGGCAGGCGCGTTGGCGAGCGCAGTACGCCTGTCGATACAAGGAAAGACACGCCCATCTTCCGGAGGTATCCCTTAAAAGGGCTCTGACTGCATCCACGGGCATGATCGGAGGGGTAACATACTACTGCCGGAACCCTACGCTTCTGTATGCAGGCAATAAAATATTTATAAACCATTGTAAATGTACCGTTTATCAAATTATGAAATAGACACCCATACCATTTTGTTGACAGTGCATTTAGGAGATACGTTAAGCAAATTATCGGTACCTACCACCACAGATAAAACAACTGTTACTAAGAAAAACAATCATTGTAACTATTCCTCCGAAGATACATTAGTCGTCGAACAATAGGACAGAACGCAATTCGTCTTGGTAAATCATATGATGCTGAATTTGTTTCCATAACTTTGAAGGTTCTGAAACTTGGGCCTCTTATCTTTGAACCGACTAGGAGTTTAAGAAAGTCGTCTGTATTAAATCTTTGATTTTAAGAAATACAGACGACTTGACTTTACCTCAGAACACCGTCATTTATGAACCAATTTTTTTTTTGTGTCAAGTCTATGGGATCCATGGGGTATCGATGGAACTCCAAAATGAAAAAAAAAACAAAATGTTGTAGGTAAACATAAAGCGGTTTTGGCATCTATAAATGATTTGCTCAACGTCAATAATTTGCATTCATAATGTATAATTTGGTGAAGTGGAACTGACGAAGAAGACCACAGATGGTTATCGAAACTCTTCAACATTGCAAAATTCACGGATGGCGACATCGACAGATGGCTAAGATAATATAATATCCCTATCCACTTATCATCATACTTCATCATCATCAGCATCAGGCTCATTGGAGAGATGGTGGCCTCATCATAATCGTCGGCCTATAATAGTCGACAACTGGACATAGGCCTCCTCAAATCTGCAGCATTTCACCCTGTCCTTAGCTTGCCGCATCGTCTGTCTTGCCTTTATAGGGTTCCGTACCCAAAGGGTAAAAACGGGACCCTATTAATAAGACTTTGCTGTCCGTCTGTCTGTCTGTCACCAGGCTGTATCTCATGAGCCGTGATAGATAGACAGTTGAAATTTTCACATATGATGTACATATATCTGTTGTTAATATTTAAGGCTCCCTTACAGAAAATGTGACTTTTTTACAGTTTTATGCTTGATATTAATAACGGCAACAGGTAGGACGCTTGAAATATCCACAAAATATTTAATTACTTTATGATTATTTACAAAATAAGGGAGGCCTATAACCATAGCCATAGACTAGCACGGGAAGTATATCCAAAACCTCATGGTGCTGATCCAGATTTTTTTTTCTCTACGTTTATTTAGCTAGTAAGGCACTGTGAAAATTGTATTGTTTGTGGTAATAAAATATTCATTCATTCATAGCCCCCCTTATTTCGGGCCATCCATCACGGTCCTGTGCTAGTCGCATCCACTGTCACCCCGCGACGTGAACTGTCGTCCCCCCACCTCGCCACCGGTCGCCCGACACTTCTCTATCCCATCCTCGGCCACCATTCAGCCGTGGCTTTGCTCCACCTGTCATCATCTCTCCTTGTAATGTGCCCTGCACAACTCCACTTGAGTTCCATGATCCTCGTTCCGACATCTTGGGCGTTCGTCCAATGTCGGATATCGGCATTTGGAACTCGATCGATAAGTTTAATGCCGAGCATGGTGCGCTCCATGGCTCTCTGTGCAACTCGCAGCCTGTGTACAGTCTCCAGCGTCCATGTCTCGGCTCCGTAAGTCATAGTGGGCAAAACACATTGGTTGAACAAGCGGATCTTCAGACATTGTAGAACCTTGGTCGGACTTAAGACTACATGATAGATCCAACTTGCCAAAAGCTGCCCATCAAGTAGTATTCTTTTTAGGGTTCCGGACCAAAATGGTAAAAAGGTACCCTTATAGAATCACTCTGTCTGTCTGTCTGTCTATCACAAATGGATATCTCGAGAACTACTGATGCTATCGACTTGAAATTTAAAATGGTAAAAGACAACACTTTTTTACTAATATAACATATATGAAAATGTTAAAAATATATTCTTATTTTGATTGCAGGGGGGCGGATAGGGGATCTCAAAAATTTTAAGTGAAGTTACTAGGCCGTGTGAGTTGTTATATGAAAGGTATTTATTTGCACATTAATAAACAGTTTTTAGTTTTCCTTTAAACCGTATCGTTTTTGAGTTATTTACAAAAATGTTGAAAAAACGACCGTTCATCCCCGCCCCCCTTATCCCCGAAGTTTGCAGAGATAAACCCGTGATACTTTTATATAATAGCTAATAGGAGTGTATGTAAAGATTAGAGGAAATTTATTACAATCTCTCTACATAGCATACTTTTTTAGAAATCATCGAAAGTGTAAAAAATCTACATAAGTTCCACTATCAGACAAGAGATGGCGCTGTCAAGGTTCTCCAATAAATATAAAACCGCTTTTGTCATATATTATATTGTATGATGGCACGGAACTCTCGGTGCGCGAGTCCAACTCGCTCTTGCTCGGTTTTTGTAATCCTTTTGGCTGATGTTGTTTGCCAAAGGATAGAATATGCCCAAGATACACATCATGATCGACATTCTACAACTTCTCAGATCCCACCGCTCTGAAAGCCAGCCTGTTCGATGGGTTGAGCTTCGTCAAGCTCGTGGTAACCCGGGTAAAAATAAGTAATTAAATTAAAATAAGGGTATGAGGGTACCTACGTGAGCCGTGGGGTGCCGGCAGTAGAATGTTACCCCTCCTCTCATGCCCATGGATGCAGTAAGAGCCTGCTAAGGGATACCTCCGGAAGATGGGCAGCAGCGCCTATCCGTGTATCAACATCCCATACTGCGCTCACCAACCCGCCTGCCAAGCGTGGTGAGAATGGCAACTACCCCTCATGTAGATCCATGAGAGAGGCCTGTGTTCATCAGTGGACGTTTTATGGCTGAAATGATGATGATGAAGGGTACGGAGCCCATAGTGCGCGAGTCCGATTCGCACTTGGCCGAGTTTTTAGACCTACAAGTAGGTAAACCAGATAATAAAGTAGGAAATTTCCTGCTTCCTCTGTAGCAATAATATCAGCATGCGTGATATCACTCGATACATTGTAAGATGCAAATGTCGCCTTGGGCTATCACGAAACGTTCAATAACTTATGTTACCTGTGGAGGTATTCAGAGCTAGAAATCGGCTTTATGAATAAACTGTATCGGTTAGTTATGATGATGAACGTCATCTGGATAGCTCATTCAGTGACGACCTGCGTGGTTTAGTTAGTACAAAAGCAACGGGGGTTGCGGGTTCGATCTCCGCCGAGGAATATATTGCAGATTTTTGTCTCGGGGCTCGGTTGCCGTGGGATTCCGGTAGTAGAATGTTACCCCTCCTCTCATACCTATGGATGCAGTAAGAGTCTGCTAAGGGATACTTCCGGAAGATGGGCAGCAGCGTCTTTCCGTATATCAACATCCCGTACTGCGTTCGCCAACCCGCCTGCCAAGCGTGGTGAGTATGGCAACTACCCCTCATGGAGATCCATGAGGAAGGCCTTTGTTCTGTAGTGGACGTTTTACAGCTGAAATGATGATGATGATGATGATTTGTCTCGGTAGACTAGCCTACAACAAAAAAGACAGCTGTTTTTGTATCTCGCGACAGGTTTGCAACAGGCGTAGATCTCGCAATCATCACTGTCAGTATTGTATGAAATAAATAATGCTGTATGTATTTACAAAATGAAATGTATTCTATCAATTAACTGGTTTCCGTAGAACAAGCTTTGCTTAGTTTGGGTTAGATAGTGCTGTGTGTAGTGTGTAGATTTTTTGAAATATTTATGTCCACGTCCACTGCTGGACATATGCCTTCCTCATCTCCAATCTCATGTGAGGGGGTTGTTACCATACTCGCCTCGCTTGGCTGGCCGGTTGGCGAGCGAAGTGCGGAATCTTGATACACGAAGACACGCCGCTGCCCATCTTCCGTAGGTCATTCATGGGCAAGAGAGTAAGACTGTTTTAACTGCGCTTGAGTTGTTTGATAGACTTGGAAGTTTTACACATTTTTAACACCTTTAACGTTGTCCGTTTACATTTATGTTAGTTTTAGAACCGGTCCCAAAGGCCTCAACGGAAGACCAGCGCAGGTTATCCCGTAACCTGCATATGCTGAGTTGGGACCATTTTGCAGCTTTTAGTATTTGATTTTTATTTTAAGGCTAAAATCCTCTTTGTGTTTTAGCTATAATGATCTCTTGTTTGTATTGCCTTTTAAAGTGTATTCTGTTATGTACTAATGTGTTTCTAAGTTGCAAATAAACGTTTTTTGATTATTTTTGTTTTGTTACTTGCTGTTAATGAACATGGGTCTGCCATAAAAAAACAACTGATCTCCAATACTTAACTAACCTCAATTGCTCCATATCGCATGTTTACATCTGGTGCCCCACCTGCCTGCAAAGTGTTCCGTGCATTCGGCGCTGTCGCTTCGCGTTACGTCCCGACGGTTTTAATTTTATATTCATGACGTCAGCGTTCGCTAATCCTCTTCCCATATGCAGTAGGGTGCGCAGAAAAGTATTTCTATAAAAACCGACTTTGATAAAATGATGAGGAGATGAGAAATAATTCAAATTACATTATGTTATAATAAATTAAAGCGAATTTGAGTTACCTCATTATGGCTAATGATGAGATAAATACATATGTTTATTGAACAAGAGACTAAGCACCTTATAAATACATATTTAACCGGCTATTTATCGCGATATTCAGGGGGCGAAACCCCCTATTATGCATAGCGCTGTCTGTCTGTTTGTACATATGTTTGTGCATGACTCGATTACAACCGAACGCGTTGACCGATTTACATGAAACCTTTTTTTGTTAGCACTGTCTTAATGAGAGGTCACAGGGACCGGAGTTATTGTGACCTCAATGTATTTGAAATTTTTAAATTTATATTTTTTATTTGTTTTTTCGGAAACCTTCGCCCCCTTTTCTGGTACCCCCGTACCAATGCTTTTTTACCTTTATTATTGCCCAAAGTTTCGACAGGATTGGTCCAAGGAAGACAGTGACTAAGCACCGTCATCCAGTGCCCCTTAACTAAACTGGTCAACAAGTTTAAGGGGACATCAAAACTATCCGAAGCGAGGTATGTATTGATAATGTTATGTTTATAACCGTGTTACCAAATTTTAAATTAAATAATGTTATAATTTTGTGGACGCGGTAAGAATCTGTTAAGGGATACCTCCGGAAGATGGACGTCTTCCTGTGTATCAATATCCAGTACTGTGTTTACCAACCCTGCTGCTAAGCTTGGTGAGTATGGCAACAACCCTTCATGATCCGTAGATTCATGCAGGTGGCCTTTGATCAGAAGTGTACCTACGGCTGATATGATGATGATGATAATTTTTGTGTGTCTACATTCTAATTCTGTTTTATGTCTTAACTTAAAAATTGTAAGTAACATAAACAACTTCTTATGATCATCCAGTAAGGGTCTCCTAAGGGATACCTCCGGAAGATGGGCAGCAGCGTCTTTCCATGTAATAACATTGCTTGCACTCTACAGGCTATGCCTGAAAATCAGCATTTGCTCCTTGAGCATATCTCACGCCATGACCTGACCTTTTGACGTGCTGCAGCACACACATAACATTTTGATTGCTAATTATATTGTCTTAATTTGTTATATTTTGTGTTTATTTGATGTATTGTAATGTTGTACTTTGTTAATGTTAACACTATTGTAATGTATGTATGTACGTATTTCAGCTTTTGTTTCTTGTATGTGTGTCTGCAGTCGTAAATAAACGTTTTATCTATCTATCTAACATCCCGTACTGCGCTCGCCCACCCGCCTGCCAAACGTGGTGAATATGGCAACTGCAGGTGTGTTCAGCAGTGGACGTTATTCGGCTCAAACTCAAACGCAAAAAATACTTTATTCAGTGCGGCCGCACGGACCTTATTGACGCGACGCAGATTACACAATAAACAACACAAATTATTATGGCTTGGCTGAAATGATGAATGATAAACTAAACTTAAATGTTTCTGCGAACAGTACATTACTTGCAATCACCCTTATCTGTACCTTTGCTCAACGTCCACATATTGTGAGTAAGGCGCATCCACATTGTTGCTCTAAGTTTGAGTGACAGCGAAACAGAGGCGCTATTGTGTGGAACTTTGAGATGACGAAGGAATTAAGATCGATTGGATTCGCAAGATGGGAGCGAGTGCCTTGTACTAGACATTTATAGTTTGGAATCTTCTGGTCGTGAAACGGCAGATGATCAGTTGCAGTACTAGTGTTCATTTGCAATAATTTGATGAAAAATAAAAAAAATATATATTATTTACGATCTGGCAGAATGCTAGGCGCAACGTAGTCTCATATGTCATAATAATGAAAATTAAAAATGAAAAAAATATTTTTTCTATAGAAAAACAATACAGATACGATTTATCAGCGGGCTCCAAACTAGGCAAAGCCTGTATCGTGGAGTCCAGTAATGCAAAACATATGTTATCTACGGTCAAGCGAATCCGCTTTATAGTTTTTTTAGTGACAATTTATTCCTTTTTGAATTTGGAATACTATTGCCAACTTCAAACGCTTTATAGTTTTCCCAGCGAATTGAGTTAGCTTAATTAGAATTTGTAAAAAGTATTAACTGTGTTTAATTTGATTTCTCATTTTATTAGTACCGTTAAGCCTTCTAATATTTAAAGGCAACGTAATGTTGCGAGTCAAAGTTTTCGAAGTCAACAACCACATGATGCAATCGTTTAGCAGCCGAATAGGTCATTTTGCAAAGGCAATCCTACAAAGTCTACAAAGTGTTCGCTTAAACCCAAAAACAACAACCGCAACAGAAAATAAACGGATAATTCATTTGTCACTTGGCAAATACTTTAGATTATTCATTCCAACCGCCAACACCATGTCCAATGCGGCACAATACCCCACATTTTCTTCGACCATCTATTTAACTCTTAGAATTCT
This sequence comes from Pasiphila rectangulata, assembly GCA_963082625.1. Classification (NCBI taxonomy): domain Eukaryota; kingdom Metazoa; phylum Arthropoda; class Insecta; order Lepidoptera; family Geometridae; genus Pasiphila; species Pasiphila rectangulata. The sequence continues at coordinate 21,707,042 of OY720238.1, read as the reverse complement.
CGTGGATTCTCTACACGTCTATAAATAAGTCATTACACTCCGCGTCCAATCACATATAATCGGCCGAAGAAGGGGGCTTTCACGCATCTCTCCAATCCTCCACACGGTACGATTCTAGGCTTGCATTACAATGACAATGTGCCAGTGTAACTATTACGTACAGTAGGGAAACTAAGGCTTATACGAGTTTATAATAAGATCGAGGTGATTTCCAGTCAAGTGCTGTCATTCACATTATTAAAATCTCATCTCAACCGGTAACTGTCTCTTTCTCTCTCTTTTTCAGTCGTAGGATGTCTACTGCTAGAGTTTAACAGCTGGACATCTGCGTTCTGAAAATCTGCGGCGTCACGTACTTATGCGGTTCAAAGTGTCAAAGTGTTTGAGTTTCTGGTAAATATGTTACCAGATATACAGAAGTAGATTTCTGACAATGTCAGATTCGGGTCAGGTGATTTAGTTAAGATTTGTTTTACAAATAACCTACTGATGATGTGAAATTAACCTTTGTAATTTCGCGAGAGTCTCACTCAAAAGTGCTTATAAGTCTGACATTGTTTCCTAGATATAATTATTTCTTAGCATGGATCTATTTCTCAAAATGTATACTCAAAGCAACTCATCAGAAATTGTGGAATTCCATACTGTGTTCTTCTTATTTAAGAAATAGTTTCGAATTTTAGTTTAGTAAGTGGCCGAAGGGCCTCAGCCGAAGTTTATTTTACATTATGCGAGAAGGGCTTTCTACACTTTTCTTAACATTCTCCTTCGCAGGAGTATTACCTACGTAAGCCTTCGTTACCACGTTTTGTTCTACAAGGACACTTGTAAGTGTGTGTGTGGCTGTCAAACGTAGACATCGCTCACTGCTCCGTCTACTATCTCCCGTCATGTCGTGAGCGTATAACATGTCGCTCAGATCTTTTGTCATTCCGAATAGTCTGGTCAGCCTTTGGAATCTCGTCTTTTGTTTCACCAGCTACCAGAGTTAGCAAACGGTAACCGACTTTGAAAATTAATGACCTGTACGAGTCAATTTTGTTATATACCTTTGTACTAAGACTTGTGCTTGTTGTTCTGTGACAAAGCGTGTTTGAGTATTATTTCGCGGTGTTAAAATGATGGCTTTGTTTGACGAGTACCGCTTTTGGGAAGTTGTAGAACATTGCTAGAAGAATATGCTACACCTATCAAATGACATGGGCAAGAATTTGATGAGAAGCCCAACGGGATATTTGCAAAGATAAATCTGGAGGTTGAGTTCTGATACAGAATATTGCAGCTTGTCAGACAGTTATACAGCGCAATATCTTGGCTCCATTTAAAAGGAGTCGATGTTAGTAGAAAGCTAAGAAACATGCAACGTGTTTTTGAGACCTGGTTAGTACAATTTCTTTGAGCAGAGTAGACACCTATTGTACTATAAGAGTCTCTAGTCATATAAAGTTAATCAAAGTTTGCCCAGTCCACCCGTAACCACGAGATCTCCGACGCACGCGAAACTCGAGAAAAAGTATGATTAATAAATGTTCATTTCCCAATACAGTTCCGGTAAATAGTATAAAAATTATGACCGTGTTAGTTTAATAATATAACCCTTTTATTCAGGCACTTATTCCATAGATAAGTTAAGAAGATTAAGCAATTATTAAAACACATTTATCAGGATATTTATCGCGTAAATTACCTTTATTATTTCCCGACGATCTGAATAATGTGTTGTGGTCGCGATAGTTTAAAAGAGACAATCAATCAATTAGATAATCATGTTTAATGTTTACTATTGGACTTATAATCGTACTTATTTACTTGATATGAACTGATTTAATTTCACTACTGTGTCTGTCCATAAGCAAAGACTTCATCTAATGCTTTCAATGGTCGCGAAAGTTTACAGTACAAGTTTTTGACTACGAGTTTTTTACTAGAGGTACGAGTTTATAGGATACAATATTAAAGTCCGGTGTTCGGAAGAGGTACGTAAAACGTTGGAGGGCCATCCAAATCAGTTGCAATTGAATCCTCACCCCTTGAATCCCTTGATAGGGATTTAGATGGCGTAGGATTAGGGATGGTTTTAATGGTTTGTGGAACAACCATTGCTTGTTGTCTTGTTTGGTCATGTGTATTATTTAAAAAATCTTGTCATGCATATTTTATTAGCAGAATTGTTGTCGAATAGGCAGATAAATGTGTAATTAATGTATTTAGAAAATGCAAAAGCGTACGTGTTTAAAAAGCGGGGTTCTTTTTTTATCACGTAGGTACGCTTTTTGCTTATCTATCTGCATATTCGACAACGAGCCTGTGGTAAAATAAACATGACAATAATGTGAATACTATTCATCATTTCAGTCGTAAACGTCCACTACTGAACTGAGGCCTCCATCATGGATCTCCATGAGGGGTAGTTGCCATACTCACCACGCTTGGCAGGCGGGTTGGCGAGCGCAGTACGGGATGCTGATACACGGATAGACGCTGCTGCCCATCTTCCGGAGGTATCCCTTTGCAGGCTCTTACTCCATCCATGGGCATGAGAGGAGAGGTATTATTCTACTGCCAGCACCCCACGGCGTATCCCTTAGCAGGCTCTTATTGCATTCACGGGCATGAGAGGAGAGGTGACATTCTATTGCCGGCACTCCACGGCAATACTGCAATGACCTCGGAATACAACCATGACTTTTAGTTTTCTTTTCAAAGATTATTTTCCTGTAAATAGGATAGGCCTAGCAATTAAGCCGCGCTATACCTCTGTCACGAAAAGCCCTATCTGCCTACAAAAATCTTGCATGAAAACCATCAATGTATAAGTTGCAATTTAAACGCGCATTTAAAAAATAAATCCAATGATCGGGGTTGCATCTATTATTCATGGTAACTTAAACTATGGCAACACAAACAATATGGTTCTGGGTTCGTTGCGTTTAGACCTCTGTGGGGTGTCCACGGATTATGGTGTCACAGTTAATTTTGCCATCGTTAAAAGTTACCCGTATGTTTTGAGTGCGATTAATTTTGAGTTAAGAGAAAAGTAATTAAGGATGAAATCAAGAGCTAACCTATTTAACATAAAAAAAAAAAAAAGTACATAAAATATAGTTTTATTTCGTATCGATTGATTCAAAATTTAATCGAAAATCATTTTAAAAGAATCTCTCATCTTTATAAGATAGGTGCATTGACAGCATTAAAATTATAAAAGATTTTATAAACAACTATCAATGTAAGTAAGGGCCACACAGTTATTTATTATATAAAAAAAAGATAAATTAAAAAATTACACATAAGACATGGATGACCGTCTTTGCATCGAAAGTTACATTTTGTTCCAAACACTTCCCTTATTATAAAACGGTAATTCAAAAATTTTATCCGACACTAATCTCCACGCATGAATAAAATCAAACGATCAGACAAAGCGTCGAACAATACATTCATTTTACATTCATTACCCCTCCTTTACCAAAGTCGCGTAAAAACCCGAATCGCGAACCCCATTGTGCGGGGATTATCCGACGCCCTGAAGTGTACTGTTTAATTTTATTGGCGAATTAATTGTCCGGCAGTGTACAGTACAGTGCGTGGCAAATAAACCGTGCCGTGGAGTGCACTTGGAGAGGCGGGAGTCTGATTGTTATTACTTTGTTGATTTGATAAATCTAACCGTTTTGGTCTGTTTGCTTTTACGTTGGATTCATTTGGGATGTGAGGGAATATTGTTTTGTTAGATTGAATGAGTACAGAGCTCAAATATTTAGGAAAGGTTGAAAAAGAGTTTAAGTAGTTAGGCTACGGACTGATAAGCTTAATAATGCTTAATAAATGGCCTAATATATGGCCTGATAGTTGAAAATGATTCACATTGTAAGTAGACATATCTTAAATATTATTTTCCTCTAGTCGCGACCTAAACCTTTAGGGCCAATTTCGCGGAGGCTCAAAATTAAACTAACTTCTGTAGTGGATAGTATCTACTACTAGTCTTACTGATCTTAAAAAGATTGTTATAATGAATTATTAAAAAAAAACTTACTTTTTTCTTTCCCCGAACTAAAGCTTTACTTTGTGATATGTAACTAAATATGTAAAGATCAAGTACAATCAGGATTCATCCCATAGACTAAAGTTCCACAGACAACAATAACACAGCTAATTGAAAAGAACGATGACAAGATTACCTGCAAATGACGTTACTGATCTACTAACCCGCACGGATGTTGAAACCTCAGCAGCAGAATCGACTACTTTAGATACTCCTTACGTTCATAGAAATAAAGTTTTAACTTCTTAGTCAGGGAGATAAAGCTCTAGTTAAAAATATATCCACTCATCTAACAATAGTTCGTTAGCAACCCTTCAAAGACAACTGTCTCACGAGCAGTTGTTTACGTGTATAAATCTAAGATAACTATAATAGAATGGCCATCTCTATGTTAATTAGAGTTAGATGAATGCGTAAGGTAAGGCCGAGGCGACACGGGAGAATGGAATGGGTTACAATGTGCTAATCCATTTTATTGCGTGTCACGAGCAGGACTGTCGGCGTGGAAGGAGTTGCTTTGGTCCAAAGCAGCATTAAGTAAAAAAAAATAGAACGATGTTTTATTGCAGCGTTCTGTGCCCTATGGAAATGCAATGATTGTTGGAAAACTTGTATTTTTTTTAAATACGTTCTGGCGTAGAAAACGCTCAGAAAGCAATCATTTGAATAGATATGTATAAAATTTAAATAACTAAAACAAAAATATTTTTTAACAAGTTAGTGTGAGTTCTAACTAGCGCAAACATGCTTCAGTTGTATTAATTTACAGGTGTTTTTTTTTACCGTGCGGTGCCAGCAGTAAAATGTTGCGTCTACCGTCTTGCCTATGGATGCATTAAAAATCTGTCAAGGGATACCTACAGAAGATGAACAGCAGTGTCTTTCCGTGTATCAACATCCCGTACTGCGCTCGCCAATCAGCCAAGCGTGATGAAGCGTATGGCAACAACTCAAACTAATATATTTTTATTCATAATAATTATGGTTTACAAAACTTTCTCCTGACGCCTCACGAATGAAATCGCACACACTTATCTACTGATAACATTTTAATACTTTTCTGTAAAAAACAAATCTAGTTGACGTTATTTTCTTACTATTAATTTCAATCCGACTGTACAGCACACGGTCCATCCGAATCAGCTCCTCCACCCCATCCCCTAAATCAAAGCAACAAAAAAAAACTATGCTAATGCGAGAATAGCCATCTCTAGACTACTGCAATGAATACTTATAATTAGGAGATTTATATGCAAAGCACTTTGTGGTCCGCATTATTAGTTCATAATAATTCCATTCCATATTCCATAAGGCTAGTGTACTCATTGCCTAATGTTAATAAGTAGAGTACCTCACTCCTTTGTAATAGATTTATGACGTGGAATGATTTAATGAGTGTGTGATAACGTATATTATTTATAGCTAGGATGTTCCCAGGGCCGTTGGTCAGTTGCTCAGACATCTGCTTTCGTATGACAAATAGGAAGAAGCGCTAAAGTGAGAAATGGCTTTGAGAATTGCAATGGTAATTCACGTTTCTAGGCTGAAAAATTACAATGTTATTTGATACTTCTATATAAAATTCACATAACAATGGAATATAACCTTCAAGAATTTCAGTTTACTGTATGCAAAATCGCCATATAGCCGCAGTAGAATGCCTCTCTTCTCTTGCCCGTGGATGCAGTAAGATTCTGCTAAGGGATACCTCCGGAAGAAGGGCAGCAGCGTCTTTCCGTTTATCCTCGCCTCCCAATAGTGGTGGTATGGCAACAACCCCCTCATAATCTTGGAGATCCATAAGGGCGGCCTATGTCTAGCTGTGGACGTGCACAGCAGTACTAAGACTGAGATGAGAAAGATGATGAGATAAACCTTCCCGCTGTAGTGCAAAAGGTATCCAAATTAAATAAATAAAATAAATAATTCTGGACAAATCACACAGGACCTTCTAGCCCCAAGCTAAGCAGAGCTTGTGTTATGGGTACTAGATGACTGATATACTTAATATATTATACTACAAAGATAGATATTTTTATTATATACCTCTATAGAAAAACACCCAGAACACCCTGAACAAATATCTGCAGATCTTACAGACATTTGTCCCGAGGCGGGAATCGAACCCGCAACCCCTTGCAGCGCAGGCGGACCTTCGCCCGCTGCGCCACAGAGCTCGTCCAAATTCACCAAGTGTAAGACTGCATCTCGTAAAAAAGCGGTTTGGGTTTCCTGTTACATGTCGATCTGTACCACGCAATCAATACAGTTCCCAATATGATGTCCGTTACTTATTCTCATACGCAACTGACCCAAATCTTAACCAAATACTCCTGCATTGTCCATCTGACTTCTAACATCTTTCTTAGCAGCAACAATGGCGCACAAAAGGGAATTTACACTTACAAAACTAGCATTGTTTTCGTGAAAGGGCGACATTTTTTTATAAACACGACCTATGAACTTAAATTGTTCGCATAATGTATGAATGGGAATGTCTGTGTCAATCAGAATTATCCTTGTCATATTTTTTTGTATTTAAAATCCTGCGTAGTGGTACGGTGGCGCCGCATTCGAAATTATTTTTGTGCTAAGAATTTGAAACGAGGTGTTGTGGTATTTTGCTTGACGTATTTAAAGATATATGATAATTTAAAAATAACAAAAATCCGTGATATTTTACAAGGCACTTACTTTATTAGTAAAGAAACTGTTATAGAAAAATCAAAAGACTTACACATTATTATGCATCTACCTATCAGATGCTTATTTTTGTTAAACCTTAAAAAAATAAAAAGTAACGCTTAAAGTAAAAACAGTTTTTTTCTGATATTATAACGCTACGTTCTGATTTATTTTAAATTTGCAATTATTATTTTAAAATTGCAAAAAAATTGTACCCCCAACAAAATCACTCAGTTCTAGCCAGTGGCACCACTGTCACCGTCAGAACACCATCAAGCATTTCGCTAACGCATAACATTTTTGACTCCTTGTGGGAATACCTCGGGAGAATGTTATGATGCTGTAATAAAAGATGAATTAAATGTGAGATACGCAGGTCAAAGAACATGTCTTCAAATGTATACTTGCGAGGTCAAAAGGTGGGTAGTTTTACCGTTATGTCACTCTTGTCAATCGGACAAGGTCACCTTAATGACCTGTCAATGTCTGATGGAGCTGTCATAAGATTTAAATTTTTTATATATCTGATTTCATTGTTATTGATTTAGCGCATATTTTTTGCACCCATTGGAGTTTCCGTTGGGAGAATCGATCCTTGATTATTATTACCTCATTCATAACTATTCACCATCATGTGCTGTCTATGTCCACTGTTGGACATATGCTGCTCTCATGGATATCATCATCACAGATCATGAAAGGGTGGTTGCCATACTCGCCAACCTTGGCGAGTGGGTTAGCGAGCGCAGTACGTGATGTTGATACACGGGAAGATGCTGCTGCCCAAATTCGGAGGTATCCCTTAGCAGGTTCTTACTGTATCCACGGGTATGAGAGGGTGGGCAACATTATATTGCCGGCACCCCACGGCGAACATAACTATTACTCAGAAACAAATCAAATCCAAAATAAAAGTCAAAAACATTATGTTGTTGATGGATTAGTCTTGCCCAGCACTGATACCATCCTCCCAGCTTAGCCGGCTATTAGTCAGAGGAAATAACAGGTCAATTTGACGACCTCTGTGACGTAGCGTGCGAAGGTCCGCCTGCGACGCAACAGGTTGCGGGTTCGTTCCTGCTCTGCTGTTGCGGTAGATGTTTTGTAACATTTGGATGTAGTTATTATCTATTGATTGTTTCTGCAGGGACTGAAAAATGGATGAGTGGGATAAACTGTCGAACGCTTTGGAGTAATCGATGAACGCTAAGTAAAGTGGTATTTTAAATTCTTGATATTTTTCGACGATCTGGTTAAGGGAGTGGAGATGATCAGTGGTCGACAGGCCGCGGCGGAAGCCGGCTTGTTTGGGCGGTTATTTCAAATCAAAATCACTTAATACGCGATTTTCTATGACTGAACGCTTCCAATCGTCTTTTATAATGCGCACTGTTCTCGACTGGAACAAACTACCATCGTCTGTGTTTCCAACCTCTTATGACCCGATTACGTTTAAGAAAAGAGTTAATAGGAATTTTCTAGGGCAGCTCGCTCCATCGTCTAATCTCATTCTTGCGATAGCAAGGATGAAATCAAGAAGCTAACCTATCTAACATAAAAAAAATAAAAAAAAACTTTTATAAATGTCGTGTAAAGGTAGTTTCCTATATCGGATTTATCGGATAAAAAAATAAAAAAAACTTTTATAAATGTCGTGCAAGGGTAGTTTCCTATATCGGATTTGTCCCTTCTTCTTCCACAACATTTGCATACCTTTCAGGGATGCTCATGGAATGCTGCCGGCGACCCCGAGTCCTTCTCCGGTATTTCAAGGAGTTGGGCTGGTTAGGTTAGGGTCGGGGCAGCACCTCGGGGGAAAATGGACAATACACCCCAATGCGGGACGTCAGTGCAGATCTGGTGACCCCCCCCCCCCCCAGAATTAGAATTAGAATTATCGGATTTGTCACCTTTCTTATGCAATAGTTTAATCTGACAAAATTTCTCCGGGAGTTTACCCGTTAGCAAGATTGAATTGAAAAGGTTGGTAAGATGAGGAAGCAAGACCTTTTTACCATATTTGAGAGTTGCGGTAGTGAAGCCGTAGTCTCCCGGACTTCTATTGTACTTCATACTCTTGATGGCGTTATGCACTTCGAGGCCAGTTATAAGTGGTACATTGCAAGAGTATGACGTTGGTTGAAATTACATTAGAATTTGGATTATCTGTGTAAGGTTGCTTGTAGTAATGAATGCAAATTCGAAGAACGGGATCCCTGTCACCTTGCTTTGACAGCAGCGCCTTTGCGTGTATCAACATCGTGTTCTGCGCTTGCCAACCCGCCTGCCAAGCGTAATGAGTATGGCAACTATCCCGCAATGAGATCCATGAGAGCCAGTGTTCAGTAGGAGACGTTTTACGGCTGAAATGATGATGACATAGATAAGACGGATGGGATGACGCTGGCTGAAGCGAATACCAACTTCTGAGTTAGTCCAAAAGTAAAGGAATTATAAAAAAATTAAACACTTATTTTTGAAAATGTTTCGCATCTACCGGGTGTCCCGTGACGACCAAGTTCATTTTCTATATTCATTAGTTACTTGATTTTATCTTTATAAGTTTATACATTACTAGCGACCCGCCCCGATTTCGCACGGGTGCAATGTTGATACTAATTATACTACAGTATATACCATCGTAGACTTTTTTGTAGACCTTTTAGAGGTGTCCAATACTTGTAGTACATTATTTTGATCTATCTCGTAGGGTTCAGCCAGCGTTTGCGCAAAAAATGTGAGCGCAAAAAATGTGTTTATTTACGACCTTAAATTAGAAACCTCCAAAATTGGTCAGTGTCTCTTTACTATATTATGCATGTATACATATAAACCTTCCTCTTGAATCACTCTATCGATTTAAGAAAACTGCATCAAAATCCGTTGCGTAGTTTTAAAGATGCACATATAAGGACAGACAGACAGCGAGAAGCGACTTTGGTGTATACTATGTATTGGTAATACAATGTTTAAAAGGTATAAGTTGTAATTTTTTATACTACTAAATGACGAGACTAGCCCAAGGCCCACTAATGTTAAGAGGTAACCTACAAACCGACCTAACCGGTAAACAACTGCAATACCGCGGTAATCACGTTCATTAAGCACGTGATCAACGCTGTACTGCATTGCGCCCGTCACCCTGAGACATAGAGTTGTAAGGATTCATGTGCCCGTAATTTCACCAGCCCCCTTACCCTTCGAACTGGAACACAGTTATGTATTTTTATTTTTTTCCCGACAATTCGATGTTAGTGGTCATGGTCGCGGAACAGTCCTCCCTTTTTCTATCATTTGTTTACGTTTTTTACATTAATTGGTTTTACAAGTTAATGTGTAAGCAATTTGCGAAAGTTGAACAAGTTCAACTTATATTTTTCCTTATTATTGTAAGGTAATTTGTTTTTGTTTCAAATTTCCGGCTTGGCCGGCTAACTTTCGGATTCCAATGTTTTTCCGTATTTCCCCGCGGAAGGAAGACTTACAACCGCAAAAAGTCTGACAGAACTTTAAAAAGCATGTTTTTAACTTTTCTTACTTCACGGACCCAATGTTTGTTCTCCATGAAATTACTTCGGGCAAGTTGAAAAATGTTACAATAAGGTGAAGAAAACTTCGGGTTAAAGTTTGAAATTGGTTTTTTTTAAGGATTTGCTTTGATGTAGTCGGATTGTGGCGGAGAAGTTCCGCGAGCCACTGGAATTGGTTGCGGAAGTCACTTGGCAGGTATCTTATTCAAATTAGCAACCTACGTGAAGTTTCGAGAAAGCGAAGTTAGCTCTAGGAGCCAGGTATCTTGGGCACGCCTGTGTAAATGCCCGAGTCTACGTACCCTGTCTAGAGAACGCTTTCTAAATAACAACAGTCATTTGTATACCTTTACACTTCTAGGTAAATAATCTCATTAAAAGTTTTCAAAGACCAAAAGTTTTGGCTCTGCGTTTAATGTTAATCATGCAATATGTTTTACTGTTATTATATAAAACATTGGTGTAAAAAATCTGTTGCACTAACCAGCTAAAGCTTAATAAACTGTCGTAAAATGGACTAAAATGATATATAGCTATTCGGTTAGTTTCATTCTAAAATAAAAACGGAAGAAAAACCCCAATTTGACGCCGACGCTCTAAATTTAGAAACGTCATATCTCTAATTATAATTAGTACGTATTTGGAAGTGTTAAACAGAACTGACACCATTAAGTTATTATTCATTAAAATACAGTCAAGGAGGCTGACATGGAGAGGAATCAATGGAAAGCTGCATCAGTTAGATCGACACTAGTGGAACTCCTTAATAAGTAGAAGTACATCATCAACATCACCAGCCTTTACTAGTCCCCTACTGGACATAGGGCCTCCTAAATCCGTGCCATTTGACCCTGTAGGGGTTGTAAAGATCTATATCGCACACTGGCTCGGTATGCTCTGGTATTTTCGGTTTTAACTCACCCAGCACTCACCGATCTTACATCCATGAAAAGCTACTCTCCTCCCGCCCTTACGGCTCACATGACAGTTCCCATTGTGACAGTGACGGTTCGCTAACCAATACCCGTCAATACCCAGGCCACACGAGACAGCGTATGTATGCGTATAGTATATTATAGTATATATAGTATCACATACACTACAGACCCTGTCTTCAGATTGTCGCATCCATCGTCTGCCAGCGACCGTTCGCAAAATCACTTCCACCTAGCTGGTGGGCGTCAGACACTTCGCTTGACGAGTCGCGACCTCCACTTAAGAACTCGTTGCCCCATCGGTTATAGGTTCTTCGACAGACATGGCCGCCAGCCCACTGCCACTTCAGCTTGCTAATCCTATGTCTTGTTGACGACTTTGGTCCTCTGTCAGATCAGCTCGCTGCGGATTTTATGTTTTAAGATAAGATAATTTATTCTTTCATCTACAAACATTAATTAGTATAGTTTATAGACACAGTTGCTTAGATCTAGATATTTACATTTCCTGAGTATATGACATAGGTACCCAAACTAGAATAACCTGTGTAATGGCACACTTAAACCCTCCGCCCACCATTTACAATACTATTCATAAATTATATTAGCTTACAAAAGGTTTACAAATATTTTTAGGTATAGTTTAAACAAAATAAAGTAATAGAAAAAAATATCTTACGATTTAAAAAAACAAACTAGGCACGTAAAAAACTTCGTTAGGTACACGAGTACTTACATGTTACTAAAATATCCGTTGAAGAATGTGTCAAAATTTAAGCTAAAATTCCATTTCGCAACACCAACATATAGTTAGGCCTGCCTGTATCATAGTTTTCCTCCCACAAACAATTCAGACTCTCCCTACAACAGTTTACGAGCCGTCCACTATAACATGAACTGCACATACATGTCACATTCCAGTGTTCAGGCGAGATAGTGCAAGAGTAAGGGGTCAGCGTAGAGTGGTTCAGGTGCAGTGCATTTGTCTTTAGGCTTAGAGCGATGTATCTCAGACAGGAAATTAGGTTTGGATGTTTGTATGTGGTTGGTGTGGGGATGGTGTTATGCTGTAAAATAGTAAACAAGAAAATTTTACTTATTAGGTTTATTTGCGGTTTTATATTACTCATATCATCAATTATTCAAATGATACTCATTACAGATGTTATAAAGTGTCGGCGAGCAGTGAACAGAGGTACCTAGGTCCGAAAAAAGATACATGACACCCAAATAAATGGAGTTGCTAATGTGAAAGATGTTTTTTTTTATTTTCTAAAGCACTCGTTATGAAATAAAGACACTTTAGTAATAGTCTTTAAGTTCTAAAATAGTCAATGATAGATTTTCCTAACTATTTCCTTAATTAATTCATCTATGTAAGTAAACATACTTAATACAGTGCAATCATTATTATAGAAAAAGATTACTACTAAGATAAAAAACAACATCTTAATGGGAATAAGACTGGAAGAAAGATAGGATTTAAATTGATTGCCGTGGAGTGCCGGCAGTAAAATGTCACACCTCCACTCATGCCCGTGGATGCAGTAAGAGCCTGCTAAGGGATACCGCCGTAAGAAGTGCAGCAGCGTCTTTCCATGTATCAACATCCTGCACAGTACTGCGCTCGCCAACCTGCCCGCCAAGCGTGGTGAATATGGCTACTACTCCTCATGGCGATCCATGAGGGAGGCCTGTGTTCAGTAGTGGTCGTTATACGGCTGAAATTATGAAGGTTGAACTCTTTCAACCTTATAAGCTTATGTAAGGAACGATGAAGGTTTTAAGTTGTCATTTATTTTCCTGATGACATATCGCATGCTACCGTTCTATCATTCCACATTCGAATCAAACGTCGTCTTTCGCCGACTAGAGAACAATGTTTTCGGAGATAGCTGCGCTCCAGATTACGGTCTATTCAAACGGTAGGTTTGAATTCAGAACACTGTTTGATTGGTGGATCGCATTTTGAATGTTCAGCCAGTTTGGATTGAGGAGTCCTATTATCTTACGTACTTCGGCGTAGGCAGCCGGCAGTAGAATGTTGTCCCTCTTATCTTGCCCGTGCATGCAGTAAAGAATTTGCTAAGGGAAACCTACGGAAGACGGGCAGCAGCGTTTTTCCGCGTCTTTAACAGATTATAATGCGCTTGCGAGTATAGCATTAACCTCTTCATGACGGAACTTGCCACCCCTAGTGACTGGTATTGTGCTTAGATAGATAGATAGACTCTTTATTGTACGTTCACCATATAACATAAATTTCACAAAGAGAAACACAGACAGATATAACATATGTACAATGGGCGGTCTTATCGCTAAAATCGATTTCTTCCAGACAACCTTTGGATGGACAGGATATAAGATAATAAAAACGGCGGTGTACGAATAATACATACGCAAAAAAGATAGATAAAAAATAATAATACCTTAATTCATTTTATTCTTTTGATTGTTCACTAAAGTGTTTGACGTGCATATGGTTTACACCAATTAAATAAAACACGCTTATAAACAACGCTTAATATCCAAAAAGGTCAACAGTTCTTATAAAAAACAAAAAATGAATCTGAATCTGGATGGGCAGCAGCATATTTTCATGAGGAGGCCTTATGTCTAACTGTGGACGTTCTACGGCGAGATGATTAAGAGAAATACGCGGGCAAATAATCATGTGAGAAAACTCGTCTCGTATTGCCGTGCCCAGTGGTGTGCTGTTAGCACTCAGTTTTTAGCAAACACCACTAGGGATGTACTCACCACACGTTATTTTAGAAAAATGTAAGGCCTTTAGATATATTGTAGAGATGGTTTATAAAGCGTCAGCAACTGGATTCATGCTGTATGGGACGTTGCAGTATCGGGGACATTGTTAGGCATGCCTAGCATATATGGGTACCATCCTCTCTCTAAGTCAGCAATGGCGGGTTAAGTAACTATATAATTCAATGTATCTTTTAGGGTTCCGTATCCAAAGGATAAAAATTGGACCCTATTACTAAGACTCCGCGGTCCGTCTGTCTGTCTGTCTATATCTCATGAACCGTCATAGCTAGACAGTTGAAATTTTCACAGATGATGTATTTCTGTTTCTGTTATAATATTTTAAAAGCCGTGTTGGCCGAGTGGTATGTACCCCCGACTTTCAATCCAAAGGTCGTGGGTTCGATACCGGCCGTGCGCCAATGGATTTTCTTTCTTGAAAAATGTATGTGCACACTTAACACGAGCTTTAACGGTGAAGGAAACATCGTGAGGAAACCCGCGGCTTAGTTAGCTTCAGACGTATTGACCTGTTCTTTCCTCTGAATAATAGCTGACTAAGCTGAGAGGATGGTATAGGTGCTGGGCAAGCCTAATCCATCTAACAATGTCCCAGGCACTGCAGCGTCCCGTACATGATTACCAGTTGCTGACGCTGTATAAATCATCTATGATGCAAAGGCCTTACTTTTTTATAATAGTTATAATGCTAAAAACGGAATAGAATAAATATTTAAGAGGGTTCACATACAGCAAACGTGATTTTGATTAAATAATGGTACGGAATTCCTTGTACGGATCCGATTTGTTACTTCTAGTTACGAATATTTGTTACGGCCATCATGTTCTACCCAATTTAATAGCCGAAAAAACTTTATACTTTTTTAAAATGTTCACCAAAAATACACTGTTAAAATTAACACATGAATATTAGAATTCATTAGCTCGCTTAGCAGCCCAGCCCACGTGACTCAGCGAACGCTGGCCCGTTTCTGATGATTCTCGCCTATTGTTCAGACGGGTTAATTAGGAGGTGATACAATGAAATGTGTAATTTCACGCGAATTATAAAGTTATTTATAATGACAAAGGATAGCGCCTGTTTCTTGAAGGTGTGGGCAAAAAATAAGCTGACGCAATTTTTTTATAAGACAAAATGACGGGTCAAGCTGAAAGCCCACCTGATGTTAACTTGTAACTTCTACCTATTACAACTGAAATACCACAGTGATCACCTTCACGAAGCACGTGACCAACGTTGCATATGCGCCCGTAGCCCTGAGACATCTCTATTGTAAGATCTCATGAGCCAATACCACAGTGATCACCTTCACGAAGCACGTGACCAACGTTGCATATGCGCCCGTAGCCCTGAGACATCTCTATTGTAAGATCTCATGAGCCACTACCACAGTGATCACCTTCACGAAGCACGTGGCCAACGTTGCATATGCGTCCGTAGCCCTGAGACATCTCTATTGTAAGATCTCATGAGCTACTACCACAGTGATCACCTTCACGAAGCACGTGACCAACGTTGCATATGCGTCCGTAGCCCTGAGACATCTCTATTGTAAGATCTCATGAGCCAATACCACAGTGATCACCTTCACGAAGCACGTGACCAACGTTGCATATGCGTCCGTAGCTCTGAGACATCTCTATTGTAAGATCTCATGAGCCAATACCTCAGTGATCACCTTCACGAAGCACGTGGCCAACGTTGCATATACGCCCGTAGCCCTGAGACATCTCTATTGTAAGATCTCATGAGCCAATACCACAGTGATCACCTTCACGAAGCACGTGGCCAACGTTGCATATGCGCCCGTAGCCCTGAGATCTCATGAGCCCGTAATTTCACCGGTGTCCTTACCCTTGAAACCGGAACATAGCAATGTGGTTTAGCTTGCGTCTTTGCTTGTCTAGTTAGCTGGATTTGATTTTTTGTAAATAATTCGAAAACTATATGGCTAAAAGGAAAACTAAAAACTGTTTATTAATGTGCGAATGAAGCCCTTTCATATGATATTACACACGTGCTAGTAACTTCACTTAAGATTTTTGAGATCCCTTTCTGCCCCCTTTGCAATCATATTAAGATTTTTTTTAAATATTTTTATATAGGTATACTATATTAGTGATGGCTGTGGCCCTTTGTCAATTTTTATCAGTAGGTGGGTATTATGTTCAAAAACACCGAATTAATTCAGAACTGTTCAATAATATTTGTACGCATGAGGGACTAGTTATTGCATATTGCACCAAATTCATTCAGAAATTGTCTCATAATATTTGTATTAGAGTCTACGCATCTTGACCACTTGACCCATTCTTGACCCTTTCATCAGAATCCACGTGTTTCCATCTAACGCTCAAGTGGGCCTCCGATGAATACATCTCAATTCAAATCCCACCTAATTTCGAATGTACAACTAGTGTTGTCCATATCGGCGTGAAGCGACACTCGACAATCAGCTACCCTGCAGGGAGTCCCACGTGGCCCTACCAACTGCTACTTAATCTAGGACTCGACTAGGGACGTACGCAACGACGCGAGCAAAATCCACTGATTGTCAAGAACTTCACACTGCAAAACAAAACAGACCCTGCTGCTTAGAAACTTAAGTTCATAAAGCTATGGAAGGTGTTGCCATCATTTTGAAGATGAGTGCACACAGTACGCAGTTTTCCGCTAATTATAATGCTAATACCGAGCTTTATTCCCTCCTGCTGTGACAAATTTTAATTTAATAAGTCTTACCTTTTCCAATAAGCGCCATTTGGAAATTAATATTATTGTTTAATACCTTGTTGTTCGATCATAAGACCTGTCGTAATGTATGGATCTGAGTTTTGGGCAACCAAAGAGACGGATAAAAGAAGAGTGTATGTTGCGGAAAAGCGAATGCTGAGATGGATGTGTGGAGTTACAAGAATGGACAGGAATGAGTATATTAGAGGAAGTTTGAAAGTTGCGCCAGTGACGTATAAGTTTAGGAGTAATACGGTTGTCGTGGTATGGGCATGTTATGAGGAGGGAAGAGGTTCATGTAACAAGAAGAATATTAATTAGGTTTGAATGTGGAGGGATGTAGCGGAAGAGGCAGACCAAAGAAAAGATAGATGGACTATGTGAAGGATGATATGGGTAAGAAAGGAGTGAGTGTGGAGAGGACGGCTGAAAGAGCGGAGTGGAAGAAGAAAACCTGTTGTGCCGACCCCACATAAAAGTGGGATAAGGGCAGGGAAATGAATGACCTTGTTTTTGTGACTTGGTGCCGGGAAGAAATATTTTCTAGTCCTATTTTATTGATTATAAATGTACCTACCTTGTTTTATTAATTTTTATAAAAACAAATCAGTTTTTAGAATTCTATCAAAGTTGCAAGTAACGCCCTTTATAATCTAACTGATTACTATTTCCCTATAAAAGCGGACACAATGTATTCTTTTTAATAGAAGGGCGCTAAAGAATGCTATTCACGTTAATAGAAGCGCTTTCAGCAACAGAAGCAATACAGATAATTCTCATTACACACAGTTCACTGTTCGATGGTGTCGGTCGATTCAAATGTAGCATTATGTTAAACTGCGGGCGGTCGCATCGGCCTCTTTGCTTCTTTGTTGCACATCACTACTGAGCGGATCCCGCCAAAATTCGAATGTCATCGTTCCAATTCGAAATTCAATTACATGTAATTAATGCGGAGTGTTCCAGTGGCGGAACTGGATCTGTAGCATTCGAAAAAAGAATTGAAAACAATGGCGGTCGGTGAGTCAAAAAAGGTTGGTAGTGCAACTCATGGACCGGTTTTTTTCTCTGAATGATAAATGTAGAGAAGCCGCTAATGTAGCATTTTGTGTTATGTTTTAATTAAGTCAACATCTTTCTTTTATTTAACTACGCCGATAAACTCGTAGTAGAGAGGTCTAATAGTTAAATTGTCATAAAACATAAAATAATTAAGAAGTGATTGTCATCACTTCTTAATAATTTTTTGTGTTGAATCGTCGTAGCACCTACGTCCTTTTCAAATTGTAAGCCATGTAGCGCATGACTGGGATATATTATAGCTTAACCAATTTCCTTTGTGTTCTGGGTATTTTTCTAAAATATCTATCTATGTAGTATAGTGTATTAAGTATATCAGTCATCTAATGCCCATAAAACAAGCTCTGCTTAGCTTTGGGCTAGATGATGCTGTGTGATTTGTCCAACATTATTTATTATTTATTTTATTTGTTATTGATGGTTATTTCTAGACCACAGTTTTCACTAAATTTCCACAAAACTTTTTCCTGGAATTTCGATAGTGTTCCTGAGCGTGCTGAACTTATTGCCTTGGGGTGCCCTTGGCACGCTTGGCAGTAGAATGTTGCCTCTCCTCTCTTGCTTGTGAATGTAGTAAGAATCTGCCAAGGGATACTTCCACACATATTCAAGATAGACAGCAGCGTCTATCCGTGTATCAACATCCCATACTGCGCTCACCAACCCGCCTGCCAAGCGTGGTGAGAATGGCAACTACCCCTCATGGAGATCCATGAGGGAGGCCTGTGTTCATCAGTGGACGTTTTATGGCTGACATGATGATGTATGAATAAATTCACCGTGACACCTAGTTAAATACTAGAAAACACCATCACAGCTACATGTGAACAGTAGCAGCGACAGAGGGTGTAATTATTCTCGCCGGAACAGCGTCCGACAGAAGTTTGCCTAGACAATGCCACATTGTGTGGAGCAGGTATGTAGTTACCAAATATCGGAGGACTTCTGTACTATAGTTTGTATTAGGAAAACACTAACCTCAGTCTAACTATCGGTTATATAAGGGTCAGTATACTAAGCATCTGAAGGTTCTTGGCTTCGATATCGGCCGTGCACCAATGGATTTTTCTTTTTTGAAAAATGTTTGAGCACACTTAACACGTGCTTTAGTTAGCTTCAGACGTATTGACCTGTGCTTTTGTCTGACTAATAGCAGAATAAACTGAGAGGATAGTATACGTGCTGGGCAAGCCTAACAATGTCCCAGGCACTGCAGCGTCCCGTACAACATGATTACCAGTTGCTGACGCTGTATAAATCATCTATAATAGAGGCAAAGGCGTTACTAAGCATACGACTTCCGTTGGCTCAGTACGGTTTGTTGATACACAGAAAGATGCTGCTGCCCATCTTCTGGAGATATCCCTTAGCAGATTCTTTCTGCATCAACGGGCAAGAAAGGAGGGGTAATGTTCTACTGCCGGCACCCCACGGCCTCCTCTCTTACACATTGCTTTATTCATATCTATAAGAATTGTTTGGTGACTCTTATCAAGTCGGGACAGGTATTCTAATAATTAGGGTACCGTAGGCGGTATCTTATTGAGAAGCAGCTACAAACGGAGGCGGGGCAGCATCCGTTCAAGTCGCGTTCAAACTATTGTTCATCTTCCGGAAAGAATGGGCTAGATAACTGGATTACGAAGTTTCCATTCTTTGAAAAAATGTTTTATTCATATTTAGTAAGCCTTTCACATCTATATAGATGATTGATACTGCGTCAGCAACTGGTATTCATGCTATACAGGACGCTGCAGTGCCTGGGACATAGATGGATTGGGCTTGCCCAGTACCTATAGCATCCTATAAGGGTTACCAGTGCTTCCCACTTAAAAGGAGTTACACTTTGACTATTTGGGAACTTCATAAAAAGGTCTCCCAACGAGTATTCTATTGTTAACGTACTCTACTAACTAGCTTAGCCAGTCTAACAAAGATTCTGGGATTGCAGCGTACAACACGAAAACCAGTTACTGACGCTGTATAAGTCAATCGCCGTGGGTGCCGGCAGTAGAATGATACCCCTCCTCTCATGCCCATGGATGCGGTAAGAGCCTGCTAAGGGATACCTCCGGAAGATGGGCAGCAGCGTGTATCCGTGTATCAACATCCCATACTGCGCTCACCAACCCGCCTGCCAAGCGTGGTGAGAATGGCAACTACCCCTCATGGAGATCCATGAGGGAGGCCTTGTTCATCAGTGGACGTTTTATGGCTGTAATGATGATAAGTCAATTAGAATCATGAAAGGTACTTACAAACATTTGTCCCACGGGCCAGAGCATTGTCCTAATCCTATGCATACTGTGTTAACATACAAAATTAATTGATACAGGCGCGACTTTGCAGACGTTCATTATAATATCTAAATGAACAACAAATAAATAGTAACAAGCTCGCTATAACCTATTTGTGTTTCTGTTCGGCGGTCGAAGAGGTGGCTCATCACTACGGCATCCACAAATTAATAATCACCGCCTCCACGTAAAATAGATAAGTACACTCTATAAGCAAATTCGTATTTAAAAGTACCAGGCGTTCATATTAATTTAAAAGGTTCAAATTTTCTTTAATAAATAAATTACGATTTAAAATCAAACAAGCCATAACGAACGCAATTTCTTAAATTTTTTTTTTACTAAAAAAACTCTAAATTCTAAAATGACTTTATGCAGTGCGGCCGCATGGACCATTATTGACGCGTTGAAAAAAACTTAGAAAATGGCCGCCTACATGGCCAGCCAAATAACATAAGAATTTATAAATTAACTTGACACTGGCGGAATTGTGTAAAACCAAACACAAAAAGCCATAAAATAAGAAGACAAGACAAGACATATTGACGCGTCACATTATTACAAAATAAAACAACACAATGAATAGAATTAAGCACTTAAACCTCTTCACTTCAGATGACACGCGAGTTAGGAAAAGAAGCAAACAGAAGAACCTAACTCTATCGTTATAGTCATCATTTAACAATTTGATTTTGTCTTATGTTACGTTTGACGGAGTTGGAGCAGATTCCGTCCCAAGTGGTTTTGTCCTCTAGGAAATCTGATATTTTATACATATAACATACATATATAGGTGGTACATATAACTTTATATGTACCACCTGTACCAGGAGTGTATTCCGTGACAACCAGTGTATAACGGGGAGCCGACTTCTCTGATGATATCTTTTAAACAGGCGAACAGTGTCGAAGTAATTTTGTGTGTTTTTCAAGCGCTTATTAGATATACGTTAGCGGTTTATATATATTTATTTTTCATTTAGATACTATAAGACTGTTGATGATGAATATTAAGTTTCTTATAAAAACTTGATTTAATTTAACTGGAGTACGCTATTTCATTTAACAATAACATCAGAGTCCTTGTGAAAATTTAAATAATCAAAGTCAACCAATTTAGCTCCTAATCGAAGGCTTTGCATTGGATCGGAATTGAGAATCAAATTGATTCAATTAACGGCGCGACACCCCCACAAAGTTGTTTAAGCCTTTCGCCATCAAATTGGTTTTCATAGAAGACATTGGTGCCACTCAATTTTCAAAGTAATTGTATGGATTCTAGTTACTCGTGTTTATATAAAGTTGTATGAACTTGTGATCTTTGACATGGCAAGTTTCAGTGCTAAGGACCTGGCACTTACATTTGATTACAACATAGCTTAAAGTTAGATTATTTACGAAATAATCCTTCCTCTCTTGCCCAACTTTATGTAACTATCTTACTAACAGTATTAATCTATAAGTTTGTTTGTATAGATGTAATAGATGTTTGTTACCTTTTCAGGCAAAAACTAGCCAGCAGATTGAGCTGAAACTTTGCGCAAGTATAGATGTTTACCAGGATTGACACATAGGGTACTTTTTGTCCGGGTGCAACGGATATGAAGCGGCGGGCCGAAGCTAGTATTTCTACAAAGTTGAGCTTATTACATCTAAAAAGTTGTATTTAAAATTGTAAGGTATTATTTCAGGAAATAATCCACTTAAATAATTAATTACTCCACTTATTACGAGGAATAGAGCGATCAATATGACTTATCAGAATAATTGTTATTCGAATTCCTGTTTTAAAACAGCAATTAACTGATCGATCATCTTAAAAGTACGAACGGCTTTGTAGAGGAATAATCTGAATAAAAACATTGTAAGGAAAAGTAAAGTGTCCTTATTGAGAGTAACTCCGTGATTTTTCCTTTCTTTGAGGTTAGAACTAGTTTACTCCAGTGGCTCAGTAACTCGAAGTGGGTCTTAGCTTCCGACAGAAGAGGACGTCATTTGTTCCGCAAGGTAGTGCGGGCCTATCTCCGTTATGGAGTTCTTGTAGATCTATCTCTACGACATTTCTCCAGCTATACCGGGTACTTCCAACGGAGAGGCCTCTTATAGGGCAGCGATAGGTACTCTGCACTATGTGATATTCGCCTATTCATCATTATTTCACCCGTGAAACGTCCACTACTGAACAGAGGCCTCCCCCATTTGTCATACTCATCACGCTTGGCAGGCGGGTTGGCAAGCGCAGTATGGGATGTTGATACACGAAGAGACGCTGCTGCCCATCTTCCAAAGGTATCCTTATCAGGCTGTTACTGCATCCGCGGGCATGTGAGGAGCCTTTTATTTCCAGGTTATTCTATTCCTAAAGAGATGTCATTAAAATTTCTCAGTCACGTAAGTCTTTCATAAGCACAACCTAGAGTACCTAACCAACATCACACCTAATCAAAGGAAAACATCAAATTAAAAGAAATATAAATTAGCTTCAAAGGGGACGCAGGCGCGCGTAACTCACTCAACCCTTCAACCAGCAAAGGAACCTCTTTCATCAGATGAGAATATAAAACATTTTCACACTCATCCTTACAACATCAAACTCACACCTCACAAAGTCTTTCAAAGTGCCTTATTACTGGTTATACGTAGCTTATCAAGCTTTGAGAGTAAAGCGGGGTTTTTGAAAAATACATCAAAGGGAAAATGTTTATAAACGCGGTTTCGCCTTTTTTCAATGGCAATTAGTTGGTACCGCGACGCTGCTCGCGCCTCGCGCAATTATGGCGGCGCCGAGTAGTGCGCGCGACGAAGCGGAGGATGAGGTATGTCTGCGAATTAAACTAAGGGCGGCAGCGTCTTTCCGTGTATCAAAAAATATATTCATAAATTAAATATTAGTAAAAGTTTAAACATGGGCGCTCACAAAGGAAACTGTGCACCGGATACGAGTTGCACAAAGAGCCATGGAGCGATCCATGCTCGGAATCAAGCTCTTAGATCGAGTTCGAAACACTGAGATCCGACGTCGTACAAAAGTGTATGATGTCGGAGACAGAGTTATAAACCTTAAATGGAGTTGGGCAGGACACCTGGCCAGACGTGGTGATGGCCGCTGGACTAAGGCTGTAACGGAGTGGTGGCCAAGATCCGGCCAGAGAGGTCGAGGTCGTCCAAAAGCGCGATGGGTCGACGACATTATCGCAGTCGCTGGGCACACCTGGATGCGAAATGCACAGGACAGAGGAGGCTGGCAAAAACTTAGGGAGGCCTATACTCAGCAGTGGGTGATTCCGGGCTGAGAAGAAGAAGAAGAAGAAAAGTTTTCAAAATGCACAAAAAGATTGAGACACCCATCTAATTACTGACCGCGTGTAGGGTTTGCTTAACCTCGATGACTGATACTTTATTTAAGGACGACTTTTTTAATGATTCCATTGCAAATGTATACCTAGTTTTTGGATTTTTCTCTATATCTTCAGTATGACACGATATACCTTGCCAAATTTCATAGTTCTAGGTCTACAGGAAGTACTCTATGAATTTTGATTCCTTTGAGAAGAGTCTATGAGTATATTTTGCGGCATAAACGGCCGTATCTTTATTTCAGGTTAACTTAGAATATTGATTTTATTACAGCTTTAAAACGCTGTAGATTTGAGTATATGGTTTTAATTTCAAGTCGATACCTTTACACGTTCTCTAGATTAAAGGGTCTTGACAGACCGACAGACGGACAGACAGACGGACAATAAAGTAGTCCTATAAGGGTTCCGTTTTTTTCTTTTTAACGTACGGAACCCTAAAAAGAAGGAGGTTCTCAAGTCGTCTGTATTTTTTATCATATTACTTTAGAACTATCTAATCTACATATTATTCAGCAAAATATTCGACTTTTTCAAAGAAGTCGGTGTTATTTGTAAAAAAAATTAAAGAATTCTTATTTACCTACATCGTATTATGTTTAATAACTAACTAAAACACTGAAAACTGTTAATAATTTAAATTTTGTTTTGTAAACTAACATTTTTTGACTGCCTGAGCTACCTCAAAATAAATCTTTAGATTTTTTTTATGGAGTACACCTAATCTGTGTTGTTGTGATATTTTCTTATTTGTTACCTTTTCTTCTGTTTGTTTATTTATCTAAAGTTGAATCAGTCTGTGATGTTTTGTGTACCAAAAAAATGTTTTTCAACTTCACTTTTATTTACCATTGCGTGTTGTCCATTTCTGCCTATAAACTCGTATAGTCTTAAATTATATATATTTTGGACTTTGGAATCTCCATCACTTTTCTCACATCAACGTTCCAAAGAGGGCGTCTTAAACTAAACATTATTGATATTAAACCGCGGCGCGTTAATTAAGCTTTTGACTCGTTTAATTTTTAGTTAGTTAACTTTTAACTCTGGTTAGTGCCAATTTATTGTGCGAGTAATTAGCATTGATCGTTTTTATCGGCCAACCGGATACTTTTCAAAATATTGCTAGACATGATTCTCGGAACATTATACCATTTACTCTTTTAAAATTAATTCGAAAAATATCTTTAAAATCATCAATATATTAATTTTTAAATGGTCGAACTTTGTGCTTTAATACCTTTTTTATCTGTGTAATAATCAATATTGTCCGTAATGACAAATGTGTGTAATTACATTTTTAATATTTTCTCTTATTTTTTATGTGCTCTTTTGTAATATTTTAAATAAAACTATGTGTGTGGCAGACGCGCAGTGCGCTCTACAACGCCATAATACCAGCGCAATAATAGCTTGCTGAGCTGATATTACTGCTTATGCTGAGTGGTGACTGAATTGTACCAATGTTAATTTAAGGTTATAACAATTTAATTTTTAAGAAATACTGTTTTTTCTATTTTGGTACAAATAAACGATTACATTAATTATAAATTACGATTATTATTTAGTGGTGAGTATGGCAACTACCCCATGGGGATCCATGAAGAAGGTGTTCAGTAGTGAACGTATTACGGCCGAAATGATGATCATGAAACGATTACTTTCTTTCTTTCTTTGGGCGTTTTTCGCGATTATCTGCGGATTTCAGGAATCGCTATGACTGTTTAGTACTGTTGATATATAGGCCAACTAGCTTCTGCCCGCCGTTTCGCATGCGTTGTACCCGAATAAAAAGTAGCCTATGTGTTAATCCTGATCAACTTCGCTACGGGTGCAAAGTTTCAACTCAATCCGTAGACTAGTTTTTGCGTGAAGAGGTAACAAATCAAAACAAACTTTCGGCGTTATAATAATAGTGGGATAATAATAATCAACACATTATCTTATTGCTGTTTTGTTTGACGCTTGGCAAAAAGTATATAAAATTTATATATCGCAACTATAAGGGTTCCTTGTTGTACTGCGGACCCCTAAAAAGAGACACCTTACAGATAAAGATGGTTAAAAGAACTGCCATAATTAAAACCAAAATACGACTCAAAGACATCAACACTCTTGTTTGCAAGTACAATCTTTTTGAGTAATTAGAGGCTTTACACACAAAGAAAGTTCTAATTATGCGACTCTTCATTCTGTCTCACACGTTATAACAACCCTTATTTCAATGGAATAGGGTATATAATACAAGGTGTGAGCAGACAAAGTTACGAAAAGGCAGCGTGTAACATTATTCTTTCAAGTGATTGTTGAGCCTTTTGAGGGTAAACAGTTTTAATTACGAAATACGTCAAAGGATGTAATAATTTTCCAAAATATGCAAATTTGCTACAGTAAAAAAAGGAAGGCCTTTGCATTTATTATAGATGATTTATACAGCGTCAGCAAGAAGAAATCATCTTGTACGGGACGCTGCAGTGCCTGGGACATCGTTAGGTGGATTAGGCTTGCCCAGCACCTATACCATCCTCCCAACTTAGTCGACTATTAGTCAGAGGAAAGAACATGTCAATACGTCTGAAGCTAACTAAGCGGTTTCCTGATGTTTCCTTCACCGTCAAAGCACGTGTTATAATGTTGCTACAGTCAAGAACATTAAAAGTTATATTTACCGGCAGGGTGATTACCTATCTCGCGACAGGTTTTGCAACAGGCAATTGACAGCAATATTGCTGTCAAAAATCAATTTTGTATTAGAGAACAGCAAGGAATTGACTAATGATCTCTTGTTTGTACTGTCTTTCAAATACAAATAGAAATATTTTTATTTCTGTAACTTAAACTAAAAAATACATTTCATGGGTTTGAGACCCTCTTTTAAGTATAAAAATACCTGTCTTAGAGGATCAGCTTTCAGAGTGCTATGTATTTGTTTCTTAGTTGCAAAATAACGTTTTTGATTTGATTCAAACACAACGTATGATGTAAGAGACTGGCTGAGTGGGGGGGGGAGGGTTCAACATCAATAGAATTGCTGGAGCAAATTGGAAACAAAAAGCTCATAATAGAGATGAATGATAGAAATGAAGGATTCCTTCCATGGGCAGGCCATGTAGCTCTCAGAAGAGATGGCCGATGGGGCCGAAAAATTCTTGAGTGTCGTTTACAAAACGAACGAAAACGAAACCATGTTGCATCAAAGTTAGTTAAGAAGTTTACAAGGTACGCGGGATGAAAGAGGGATGAAAAATTTAATGTTTCCAAATATATCCGTGTTTGGTATCAAATAAAAGTAAGTGAGTGCAAAAATTAAAGTTATATAGAAATCGGTTGACCCATTCATGAGATATGGGGGTTGAGAGGGGGGGTAAACAATCGAATGTTTTCAAATATACCTAAGTGTGGTATCAAATGAAAGTCTACTTCTTTTAAGAGCTACGGTGCCACAGACAGACTTACAGACAGACACTCACACATACCGGTCAAACTTTATAACACCCTCTTTTTACAGGGGGTTAACGAAACAATTTTATTGAGTTATATAAAATATCACAAGGTCCTGGATTATTCCGGTTATTTGAACTCTCGTTCGGCATACGAAATTCTCTCTTGGCCTCCCTGTTTATAACTTGATAATACATAACACTTGTTATAATTACTCGCACTCGATAGACCAAACTTACAAACTTTGGTCTCTTCTCTCAATGAGACAGTGCTAACAAAAAAGGTTTCATGTAAATCGGTCAACGAGTTCGGTTGTAATCGTCCCTTACACAGACAGGCAGACAGTCAGCCAGACAGCGCATTACACAAGCGCTGCTTACTTTGGGGTTAAATACTAATGTGTGAGATGTCCAGCATTATTTATATGTTATTAATTATTATTTATTATATCTGCTTATATAAATATCCGTGGTAAGCGCAGATAAAGATGGCGCTGGCGAGACGAACTGTATGCGCGTTGCTCCGATTGGCACATAGAAGCGCTAGACCGGGATTTATGTAGAAGAGAAAAAGGGAGGCATTTGCCCAGCAGTGGGATCCAGCAGACTGTTAAGATTTACCTTTTTTATACGACTAAATGACGAGACAAGCTGAAGGTCCACCTGATGCTAATCGGTAACCTCTATATATAACAACTGCAAAACTTCACGATGCACGTGACCAACGCTACATTGCGCCCGTCACCCTGAGAAATAGAGTTGTGAGGTCTCATGTGCCAGTAATTTCACCTGGATAATTATGTGCAGAACTGCAGATCTAGCAAAGATTTAATCCGCTACAGAATAGGGCCTGCTCTAACGACTCAGCCAGAGTATTGCAAGATATATACATATATATATGACATGTAATCACACAAGAATAGATACTTATATCGATACCAGAAGTAATACGTATAATCCCATCCATCATTTTGGATGATAGTCAAAAACTCTTTACATCTATTTTCGCCTTTGGATCGGTCAATTCAAAATGCATGAATAGGTATAATTACACGAGTAAACATCTGATCAGTTACTGTACTGCATTAGAACAAGTTTTGAAGGTAACGGCGACCGTCATTTGTCAGTGTATATCAATAGTGTGTCAATACTTATTTATGATTGATGACATAGGCAGGTACATAAGGCTGCCAGGGATGACGTGATAAGAAGAAGCCTAGTGAAACATAGTAAGTGTTACTGGCTAGTTACATATATAGAGATATTAAGGATGTTTACAGTATCGAGAAGTGTTTACCCACGTTGATTGTACGTATCAGCCTGATTAAGAAGGAATGTGTAACGTTTGTGAAGATCCTTTGTAAACGAAGTTATTTACGGCACGATCAGGCAATACAGAAAAATCATTAAATGTTCTCCATTATATGTTATTAAAAACTTAAACCAAGTGCAAGGTGGTGTTCAGTGGTGAATGGAAAGAAGCATGCCCGCATAATCTATCATAAAATAAATCATAAATTATTTACACAATAATATAATTAGTAATTTATTATAAAGAGAGGCCTTGGATCTCGAAACACAGCCTAGGCTAGTTCAAGATCCTAAGGAATCGACAATACAATTGTACTATTATGTGTCAAATAAATAAATGATTATGATTATTATAATCGAATATAAATAAAACCTTTGGATTACGAGCCAAATGACCCAAAGATCGGGGGCAGCACGCTTGGTCCAACCCGGTTACCTAAAAGAACGCGCAAATGCTTTGGAGGACGATTCTCTCCCAAATTACATTTGATAAACATCACAAAAGCTGTCAAAATATGCAAATAACGCATCATGTATAGACATATCTAGAACCGCTCTTCTGCAGTGGCGGGTGAACTGAAAACCTGATGATTTATACCCGTGTTTTGATCCGGTCTTTCAGGTCAAGATGGCCTCTCTTTACGCGACGCACACTAAAACTCTTCCGACTTTAAACGGTCACCGTAATCATACAAAAGCTCAACTAACGCCGACTACATCCAGTCATTTCGGCGTCCTCTGCTCATCATCAGCTCGCATTGTCAGATGAATAGGCAATTTACTTCCGTGCTTTTATACTTGACGTCTTTATCATGTATTTTTAGATATTCAGCTTGGATACCTATTGATCTTTGTAACTTCCACACAGGTGGCATTCAACCATCTCTTCGAATACATAAAGAGTTGGTTCGATACTCTTGCTTCGATACTCTGATACTGTTAATAAATAAGTTTACATAACATAAATCTTTCACTTTCATTTCAAAATATTTCAGACATGAGAAAGTTTATTGAACCGTTTTGAATGATACTTCCGTGGTTCGACGGTCCATCATCAAAATCAGCATATCGTTGTATCTATTACAATAAAATTAATGCAATAAAGTACGCTGATGTACTTACACCTATTGTAAAATTATACTTATGTGGGTTTGGTACCTAAATTCATTATAATAATAAATTTTACATATATTATGTACTTACATTTGTAATACTACTACCAATTATACGCAAGTACCCATCTTCTAACCTAACACCTTCAAGAGGGTTCACAGACATCTTAATACACTCTCCTCATCTTTGACCTCCTCTCTAAGATACGTTCGAGGTCATGAACATACTCAACACAAATAAAAACCACTACAGAAAGTATCCATAACATCTCATAAAACTCTTTCACAGGCCCATCAAATTTCGCACACATTGAATTGAAATATCATTACCTTAAGACTTCATTTAGCATTGATCTCAAGACCAACCGTTGCTTTCTCATCTCTTATTTAAACGAGTTAGGGCTTAAAATGCCTCGGCGGATGTACCAAATATTTGTAAATCACCATCCACATGTCTGTAAAACTGATTTATGATGTGGTTCGGACACCTAAGTAACAAAAACAAATTCCAATAGAACAACGAACACAAATGAATGCCTGCTACAATACACGTTGTAATTGTTTAGACAAAAGAACCAAGTATCGATCCTAATAATCCAACGAGCAATGACCAAGCAGACGAATTTGTGCTTAATGTTGAAACTATAGAGGTTGAATTCGAAGATGTTGAAGACAACGTTAGTATGTTTTGTTGCGAGCAATATCTCTTACCATCAAAGCTTTTGCCGATAGTTCTGAAGTTAATTTTTATGACGTTTTGTAACAATGGAGAACTATTATGGAGGAAAAGACATTCTATAGTGTCTGTTTCAATGTTTCAACATTACATCATAACTGTTGTTTAAAGTCCTTTGCCTTTGTGAAATATCTTACGGTCATAACCACGTTGTACCCTTTGTTTGAGTGTTTGTGGACATTTTTTTGATTCGCAGATAATGTTTGTTTCTTAGTAAAGCACAGCTGGAGTAGGCCACAGGGCTGACCATTCTGGACGGGTCAAAAGATTTTTGCCTTTATCGCAACACTGAAAAGTCCATTTTGAAAGGTATCCCGCTGCTTCGGCACCGCACTAATGAGACTCGTGTAATAAATAAACACAAAATGGGTATTCTGAAGAACAAAGCATAAAACAATGATGATAATTATTTCGTTCTAGAAAATTTTATGGTCAGTCTGTTTGTACCGTTATAGTCCGAAACTGTTTGTTGATGACTGTATTGTATTAAAGATAGTTAAAAGCTACATATTAAGTACTTAGTTGAAATATCTAGAACTATTTAATCTATACGGGTTGTCCCCTATGAGATGATCGGATTCGTTAACGGCTTACTCGAATGATATTGCTGTATATTTTTGCATTGATTCAAACATTACAATAAATGCCAGCAAAGGCTTGCGTAACATTAATCACCCCGTTTCATGTAGGTACTTCTACAGGTCATATAAATTTTATAGACTAGAAAAAAAGCTAAGCCGAAAGAGTGACGAACATAGAAGTATAGCGCAGGGTAAACGAGAACTTGCTGTGTTGGCTAAGTGGTAAGTGGTAACCGCCCGACTTTCGATCTGAAGGTCGTAGGTTTGATACCGGCCGTGTGTCAATGAATTTGTCTTGGATGAAAAATGTATGTGAAGTAACGGTGAAGAAAACATCGTTAGAAAACCCGCTGCTTTGTCAGCTTCAGACGTATTGACCTGTTCTTTCCTCGGACAAATAACCGACTAAGCTGGGCAAGCCTAATCTGCCTAACAATGTCCCAGGCACAGCGTCTCATATGCATGGGTACCAGTTGCTGGCGCTGTGTAAATAATCAATAATTATTAAAGATGCTAAGGCCTTACTATACTAGGTAACAAAATTATATTAATAATAATAAAAATATCTTAAGAAAGATTAACAAAATACTTACATTAATGGCTTACCTTTATGGATCGATAAGATCGACACTGCTCAAGTTCTCATTTGTAAGTAAACTTCTCTTCACTGTACACACAGTAGACGCATGGGCTTTCGTCAGGATTTATGATTATCTTTGCCCTATGCTCTCTTTAAATCAATTAGTTGCCAGGAAGATATAATTTACAGTGATAAGGCTGCCCGTTAAATTGCCCAAAATTGTTTAATTGTATTTCTGTTTGTTATTATACCTCGGTATATATTTTTTTGTTACATGTGGTGATCAATAAAGTGTTATCTGTCTGTCTATCTATTACAAGTGACAACCTATGTCACTTATTTGGTATATGTATTTAGAAACAGAATACAGAAAAAAAACATTTAAATCTATTGTATAGTGTGACTCAAAAAAATTGTTAAATACTAACGCAGGAGACTCATTTTCACAATCTGTCATAACTTAACCAACAATTATTTTCACACTTATAAGTCGTCTTCAACAAAATTCAACTTTTCAAGATTTGCATTTCCAATCTCGACTTTACTTGAATTATCCATTCCAACTTGGGATCGGTTCTTCGAGTTGAAAAATAAATAAACAATTAGAGGAACTGTCCTCCGCAGGAGAGGGGTGTCGGACAAAGGACGGGGCGATTCTGATCATAGAGTATTGATTTCTTTAGAGCTTAAACAAGAAGCTGCGTTGGCCGAGTGGTATGTACCCCCGACTTTCGATCAGAAGGCCGTGGGTACGATACCGGCCATGAACCAACAGATATTTATTTCTTGAACATGTTTTAATTTAGATAGATAGAAGATAGAAAATACTTTATTGCACACCTTAAAACTAAACATAATAACAAGAAACACTGAAAAACAAAGTGACAATGGCGGCCTTATCGCTAAAGAGCGATCTCTACCAGGCAACCTTGGGATGGATTGGATTGTAATATATGACAAGGGGTTATAATGGTGTACATGTAGGTTAAACTAATTACATATATACCATACATAATATACATTATAAGTAATAACATAATAAACATACAAAATACATAACATGAGTATCAAAGATGACGTATATACATATACTTAACACGTGCTTTAACGGTGAAGGAAAAGATCGTGAGGAAACCCGCGTCTGCTTCAGACGTATTGTCCTCTGGCTAATAGCCGACTTAGCTAGTAGGATGGTATAGTCGCTTGGCAAGCCTAATCCGTCTAACAGAGTTTGAGGCACTGCAGCGTCCTGGCTAGCATTAATACCAGTGTTGCTGGCGCTGTATAAATCATCTATAATAGATGTGAATATTGTCAAACTGTCTCTATGGTGGCACTGATTTAGAAGGGCCGAAGTGTCTATAAATTTGTAAAAGTGTACAAGTTTGAACATAGGTACTGGAGCTGTTGTGAAAGGCTTAGTATAAGTGGTTTTGTAACTCCCCTTTGCTGGGCCAAAGTCATATTGGATTTATCATCATCATCATCATCTCAGGCTTAATGTCGAATGCTTAACATAGGCAACTCTAAGTACTGGTTATGAAAGGTAGAGTCTATTATTATTATTAATAATAATTGTATCACCACATCTGAAACTATAAATGTTTTTTTATTTTTATGTTTATATTAATTATGTTTTTTGTTTATGTTTGTGTATGTGGATCAATAAATATATTTTCTTCTTCTTCTTCTTCTCTTCTATATCCCATTGAGTTATATTATCCCATTGATAGACATCCATAGTTTGTTTATTTTCTTAAAGATAATCTGAGATAGATTGCCGTGGGGTGCCGGTAGTAGAATGTTACCCCTCCTATCATGCCCGTGGATGCAGTAAGAGCCTGCTAAGGGGTACCTCCAGAAGATGAGCAGAAGCGTCTTTCTGTGTATCAACATCCCGTACTGCGCTCGCCATCCCGCCTTCCAAGCGTGGTGGGTATAGCAACTACCTCATGGAGATCCATGAGGGAGGCCTGTGTCCAGCAGTGTTTCCAAATTTCCTACGGCTAGAAGAAGAATCTGAGATTGTTATAGGTATACATGCTTATACATATCATGCAAATGTCTGTACGATCTGCAGATATTTGTTCAGGGTGTTCTGGGTGTTTTTCTATATATAATAAAAATATCTATCTATGTAGTATAATGCATTAAGTATATCAGTCATCTAGCACCCATATCACAAGCTCTGCTTAGCTTGGGGCTAGATGATGCTGTGTGATTAGTCCAGCATTCTTATTTTAATGGTTTTAAGCTGACATCCTCAATTGTTTCATGTTCTGGCATCCTCAAAGAATGCATTTACAAAAGTATCTATCTAATCCTCTATCCACATCAATTTGTCCATCACCAACAGAAAAAAAAAACTCTCGAACAAAAAGAAACAATTTACGGGATCCCTAATAGCTCCGATCACATTCACACCCCAATCCGTCTAATTGCACAAAACATCCCCACTTTATCACACAAACAAACATACAAACACAAAAGGCAGATTAGGGAAGATCCAGATCGCATTTGAGATAAAAATGAGTATTTTCGCTAAGTACCTACAACAACGGCTTAAGATCGGTTGCCGATAAAGGACAGCTGTGTGTGGCAGCCCTAATGTGACGTCATATCGGAAAGATGGCTTTTTACCATTTAAGTACGAGTTTTTAGGGTTCTATTTGCGAAATATTTAAGTTTTAAAACTCCCCCCTATGAAGTCTTAACTGCTAGCTTAACAAATCTGAAAAAATCATTATTGTAGTCTTAACCATAAACTTTTCTAGGAAAGCTATAACGGTTAAGCCTAGGCAGAAGCTATTTCGGTTTCGGAGAAATTGTCGCTCAAATAAGTGATGTGGTTTTCCAAACATATCGGAATACTTAAAAGCCAAAACACAATTATCATTTCAGCCGTCAAACTACTGAACACAGACCTCCCTCGTGGATCTCCATGAGGGGTAGTTGCCATACTCACCACGCTTGGCAGGCGGGTTGGCGAGCGCAGTTCGGGTTATTGATACACGGAAAGACGCTGCTGCCCACCTTCCGGAGGTATCCCAAGCTCTTACTGCATCCTAGGGTATGAGAGGAGGGGTAACATTCTTCTGCCGGCACCCTACGGCAAAAACACAGACACGGAAAACACAAAGAATACCTGTTAATCTGGTTTTGGTATACGTAAAAAAATATACACCAACTTTTAACAACAAGTCTAGGGGTAACTACGGAACACTACACAACGCGTGTTCCGAGACGCACTTAGCCGAATTTATTACCATTTAAGCCGGTTTGAAGAGCATAGTAACTTCTTAGTTCATTGGTCTAGTTAGGATCAGATCAGATAGTACTTTTGACAAGCATTGGTACGGGGGTACCAGAAAAGGGGGGGCGAGGGTCACAATAACTCCGGTCCCTGTGACTAGGGTCACCCAAATCAATCAGTACCCTTCTCTCATTAAGACAGTGCTAACAAAAAAGGTTTCATGTAAATCGGTCAACGCGTTCGGTTGTAATCGTGTCATGCACAGACAGACAGACAGCGCTATGCATAATAGGGGGCTTCGCCCCCTAAAAATACGGTTTGCGGTTGAATATAGGAGTTACTGGAAGAATAAGATGACACTTGTTTACGGAAGCGAAATAAGACCATTTCTTATCGTAACATCTATGGATTGTCCGTTTACTTCTATTGTAGATGATGTATACAGCGTCAGCAACTGGTATTTATGCTGTGCGGGACGCCGCAGTGCCTGGGAAACTGTTAGATAGCTTATAGTGCACATACATTTTTCTAGAAATAAAAATCCATTGGTGCACGGCGGGTATCGCACACGCACACACCGCTTTGTCTGCTGAACAAATTTAAATTGAATATTACACAATTGAATTCGTTCGCTTCAGAAATCTTTTTCCAAGTGAGGGAAAAAGAAGCGATAAGAACCCTCATTCTTTTACTTCTTTTAATTATTTAAATTTTCTCATAATATACCTAGCGCAGGGTTACATAAATACTCTACAAACTAAATACAAGTCCACTGCTGGACATAGGCATCTCCCCAAGATCATAACGGGTTGTTGCAACCACGCTTGGTAGGCGGGTTGGCGAACGCAGTACTGGATGATTGATGCACGGAAAGACGCAGATTTTTACTGCATCCATGGTCAAGAGAGGAGGGGCAACATTCTACTGCCGGCACCCCACGGCTAAAAACTTTATTTGCTACATGTGTATGGGCCATAAAATGTACCTATTGTTATTTTGTTTTCAATACAAAAATTGACCCAATTTATCCTAACAGTACAAAATTAAAGGTGCGTACTCAATACACTATATAAACATTCAAGCACAATATAACGCAACTTTGTTGTGGCACAAGCGGCTAACAAATTCTGTGCCAATAGGATTATATCGTACTTCACCTAATTGGCACAAAAGTCCGCCATTTTGGATTAGATTTATTTGAAAATTCGAATCGAAAGGCCATTGTTGGCGGCATTTGTTGAAATTATAAAAGAAGCGAATGTTAAAGAAAATACTCTAAGTCGACTTTAGATCGATCGATAGAACTGATACCAAACATAATCTCTTAAGAGCAAGTCTGTAAACTAATGACTTAGACCTATATAGTATGCCGTGGGGTGCCGGCAGTAGAATGTTACCCCTCCTCTCCTACCCGTGGATGCAGTAAGAGCCTGCTAAGGGACACCTCCGGAAGATGGGCAGCAGCGTCTATCCGTGTATCAACATCCCATACTGCGCTTACCAACCCGCCCGCCAAGCGTGGTGAGTATGGCAACTACCCCTCATGGAGATCCATGAGGGAGGCCTGTGTTCATCAGTGGACGTTTTATGGCTGAAATGATGATGATGATATAGTAAGGCCTTAACATCTACTATAGATGATTTATACAGCGTCAACAACTGGTATTCATGCTGTACAGCACGCTGCAGTGCTTGGGACGTTGTTAGATGGAGCATTTTTCGGTGGATTAGGCTGTTAGCACTAATATCTTCGTCTAAGCTTAGCCAGATGTTTTTCCTCACCATTCAAGTGTTAAATAAGCACATAGGTACATTTTTCAAGAAATAATAATCTATTGAACACAAGAGCCTGATACCAAGACTTGTTAAAAACGTTACAAAGCATTGCAAAGCAAATAATGCGGTAATGTATGGTATGGTAATGAAACAAGGCATCTACCGCGGATATAGAACAAGCATTGGTACCGGGGTACCAGAAAAGGGGGCGAAGGCCTCAAAAGTGGTGTTAGCCTGTAAGTGGTTGTGCATTTAACTATAATAATGTACTTTGTGTATTATTAGTTTTAATTAGTTTTTAAGTATGAAATAATGTAACAACTGTTGGTTAACCTTAATAAATAAATAAATAAATAAAAGGTCACCAAAGGTCAAAAATGGCATTTTTGGGTTTTTGGACGTTTTCGGCAATTTGAAAACTTTTACACTGGGCGCGTCATAAAAACTTGCGCGCCATTTCCCATATTCCATATTCAAATATGAAAACTAAAGCTACTATGCTTTAGTTTTCATATTTGGTTTTATCGTATTCGTCGCTGTGTGGTAAATTAATTTGTTTTTTTCTCGCAAGTGTGTTGAAAAACGTCGTATGACCCGCGTGAGCATTGACCATTACACTCTCGGCTCCATTACGGCCTCGCCTTCGGCTCAGGCTGCAATCTCGCCTCGACTGTAATGACCAACATTGCACACTTGTTTCATAATGTACTATAATTAAAGAATAATCAATTTATTGGTAACAGCAATCATTACAGGTCAAAAATTTCTAATTCAAATAATAATACTATTTATGGCTAACAACAAAAGCAATAATAAAAAATTATATGAAGTCAACCAAATCAGCGAAAGTAAAATAAAAATAGATAAAATATTATATGTCAAGTCAAAATAAGCAATACATTTTATGCACAAGTCAAACCAAATAGATACAAATAAAACAGTAAAATAAATTAAATTAATAAATTCGTCTTTCACTAAATTAAATGATGTCATCAAATTTTAAGTACAGAATCATCAACGTTGTAGAACGTATTCACGACCAGTCATGATTTTAATTTAGTTTTAAACGAGAATTGGCAGTAAGTACTTGTTAATACTTTATAACTTACAGACACCCTTCATTGTCGGGCTAATCGCGTAATTATTGCTTTTTTCAGTCTGCCCGCGACCAGGTCAAAACGTCAGGGTAACAAGTTAAGGCCAGATTACTCCAGCGGCTGGTTTCAGGTAAAGAGCGCGCCGGTGCGGCCTACTTAATTTCTATAAAAAAACGTTTTAAAAATGTTTAATTAGATTTTCAGAAAAACAAACTGTTAAATATTTTTCGGAACATCGTTGCCTATTTTCTGATGTATTTTTTAAGAATATAACATTAATATTAAAATAAATAAATAAATAATGCTGGACAAAACACACAGCATAATAATATTAATATTATTTAAGTATAACCACAAAAACGAGCAAAAACTATCCTTCCTTCATAATTTATTATTATTAGTGAAAATTATCGTGTTTGAACCTTTCAAATATTCACAAACGTTTATTAAACTATAACATATATTTAAACATAATTTTCGATCAAAACAAAGGATATTTGATCGTTTAAAATTTAATCGAAAATTGCCTAAATTGCCTTGTATAAATATAGTAAAATGTTGTTATCGGTAATGCTTAAAAATAACTCTTATCGTGCCTTAAGAGCTGGCCGCCATGATTTAAATCTTTGATAAAATACCCAATAATCCAACATAGAAAAAATATAGCAAAAAGTTGTTATCGCTAAGGTTTAAAAAAAACTCTTAACAAATATTCAAAGAAAGAACACAACTCGAAAACCTTCCAAAGTACAAAAACATCATAACTTTATCAGTTCGATATTCAAATTCGTAGGTACCAAAACATTAGGGTACACGTATAAGCTGCTTATTGTATTTTTATAGTTATTTTGATCGCACACATTCATTGTGTGTTATCCGACATGAATATAGAATGGGGTATTATGTATTGTGTTTGATGTGCACAGCTGATGTTGGAACAATGGACGGTATTTGCGAATCGTCGGTGGAGCTTTTTACCTTCATGTTTTTATTTTTCATTTGTATGTCTTTTAATATAGAGCCTATTGGTTGGAATTGATCCGATATAATGTTTCAACTTGTATGATCAGTATGGCTGTGAAATGATGTCCTTAGATATTATTAGCGTTATAGTTTTAAATTGGTTTTCTTTTATTTGTTATGTTCTTTAAAAATCTTTCAAAACATAGTCCTAGAAAAGTTTTCATAAATTATGTTTCATGTTAATTTTTTTTTAAATTAAATAAAGAACAACTATCAGAAAAACATACAATTTTATAAGATTCTTAATATAACAAATAGCAATTACACATCTATTGATCCAACAAATCTATAAGTTCCCAAAACACATCCCCTTTCGGCCATAAATATAAGCCATAAATGCCACCACCGACAATACCAAATTAAAAGTAAACCCGCACAACATAAAAAAACTCAAAAAGTATTGTCACATACACAAACTCTTTACACGCATCGAACTATAGACAATTGGACGATATAAATCATACAGTTGACAAGAAAACACATTGAAAATGCAATTTTTCTAATATCGAATAACGAATTTCAACTCTCTCGCTTCGTAATAGAGATGAAATTGATAGTGATTATGTGAACAAATACTCGTGGCATGCACCATGCATTTGCCGCCCCGTCATTTAAAGCGACTTCAATCGGGTTTCGCGCGTAAATTATGGAACCCTAAACAATGAGTAAAAAAGCTTCATTTGCTAATGGATTTTGTTCTCAAAAATTAATTTGGGGTACTCGACAAAACAGTAGTTGTGTACGCACCCAATCAGACGTAACCCTAATGTTAGGGTTGCAACTGACAGATTGTGAGGTTTTGGTTGGGATGTAAAAGAAGTTAAGGAATAAAAAAATTCGTAAAATCTTGTCAAGACCTGCTATTAATTTATATTAATATTAATTATGTAAAGGTTTTTTTAAAGATATACACACAGATGGAAACTTAAAAATATGTAGGTACACCTACACTAAGTAACCTGGTATTCGCAAGCCAACAAAGAGAGTGGTAACCCTGAACGATTTTCTTATTAAGGGTGACAAAACTTAGATCTTCGGGCACCGGGGTAAGTGGCATTGTTTCCAACCCTATCCTTTAGCTTTTTAATTTATTAACGGAGGGTTGCCACTCGTAAAAATTACTTTTATTGTTAGTAACGACATCTCAGCCTACGTGATAACAATATCTCTGTAATAAATTCTGTTCTATGAAATCCTTGCGTCGTTAACCATTGTACCATGAACTATAGTTTGTAAAACATTGAGTTGGGTACTGAGGTCTGTGGAACTGGTTAAGAGACTTCGCGTGTGGTTCGTAGGATTCAAAGTCAAGTGTCTATTGTTAGAATAAAGTTTATGTACCACTAAAGGTTGAGACAACGGCACTACAATTAAAACCAGTTTCAAATTGAACTCTTGATTTACGGTACTGGGAATGCTTTTTAGTGACATATTAAATGTGGTACTTAAACAATGACATGGTCATAAATATAATTTCAAAGGATGTGTTCATTCTTTCATAATTATTGTTAGATGTATGTAGTTGTGATGTCTACCTACACAATCGATTTACATATACCATATATGAAAATATTATGGTTTGCTAGTTAGATATTTTATTAAAACGTACAAAAAAATGTGGCCCCATGTAGTTGCGTCGAAATTTAAGCCTAATATTGTGACCTGGTCTTAAGGGACGAGGAAGATTAAAAAGGTAAGGATGGCCTGCGTGAAAGATAATATTACCAGAAAAGGTGTGAATGTGATTCTGAGGAGTATGAGTACAAAGAATGAAAGAACATCACTGTTGTACCGACCCCACCTAGGACAGGCCAATCAGTGCAGGAGAATGAACGAAGATAGAAAAAAGCGTTGCAGTCTAAAGCTGATCTATTGAAAGTATACCCTATAGTACCGGGTTATGTTCAAGATTCTGAGTATAAAATAAGCTGCAAACAAGCTCGTAACACTTGCTTAAATAAAAAACATTTAAACAAAAACCCATTTTCCTAGCGCATTTCAGGCGCATTGTGAATCTGATAATGGAATATAAATCCAGTAACCAAATTTCGGAACCCTTCCGAACAATCTATAACTTTCCGGTGTTGAGTTGAAAGAACTTTGGCAAACTGAATTTCAGTTTGCATTCAGAGCGTGGTCGCGGAGACATTATCAACTGGTACATTGTTGACTCAATCAGATTTACCCAACGATTGATTGTATAATGATTTTATTTTATATATTTTGTAAACCCACAGTTACGTTATTGTTTTATATAGAGGTACATAAAGCAAATCGATGTCCAAAAAAAAAAAAATATTGTTATAACTGGAAACGTTTCGATGCAAAATTATGTAAGTAATATTATAATTCATTGAAGTAGATGGTCGTTAAGTCAACGTGTAATAAATCCGGGCAAGAGCGAGTCGGACTCGCGTACCGAGGGTTTCGTGACATCATACAATATAATATATTATAAAGGCGGTTTATATTTGTTGGAGAACCTTGACATCGCCATCTCATGTCTGATATCGGAACTAATGTAGGTTTTTTACACTTTCGATGATTTCTAAAAAAACAATGCAAATTAGATAGTTCGCTATAATTTGCCTTTAAACTTTACATACACTTTTATTAGCTTTAAAAGTTTCACGGGTTTATCTCTGCAAACTTCGGAGATAAGGGCCCCTCCTAATGGTCGTTTTTTCAACATTTTTGTGAATAACTCGGAAACGATACGGCTTAAAGGAAAACTAACAAACTGTTTATTAATATGCATATAAATACCTTTCATATGATACCCCACACGACCTAGTAGCTTCACTTAAAAAAAATTGAGATCCCCTCTCCACCCCCCTGCAGTCATAATAAGAATATTTTTTAGTCTTTTCACAATATGCTATATTAGTAAATAAGTGTTATCTTTAACCATTTAAAATTTCAAGTCGTTAGCATCAGTTTCTCGAGATATCTCTTTGTGACAGACAGACAGACAAAGTGTTACATAAGGGTTTCTTTTTACCATTTTGGTCCGGAACCCTAAAAAGAGTCAATGTAGAAAAAGTCAGGATAACTTAACTACCTGGCCTTTGCTCAGCAGTGGGATACTTATGGCTAATTGTAATGTAACTTAACTAAAGTACTGAGAAATGGAATGTTCATATAGTTCATATCACGAGTTATCATCATCATCATTTCAGCCGTAAAACGTCCACTACTGAACTAAGGCCTCTCATGGATCTCCATGTGTGGTAGTTGCCATACTCACCACGCTTGGCAGGCGGGTTGGTGAGCGCAGTGCGGGATGTTGATATACGGAATGACGCTGCTACCCATTTTCCGGAGATGTCCCTTAGCAGGCTCTTACTGCATCCACGGGTAGGAGAGGAGGGGTAACATTCTACTGCCGGCACCCCACGGCAACAACACGGCACGAGTTATACCATCTTGGTAGTCCATCGTCGGCCACATCGTTGCTTATCATCAAGTGAAATTGTGTGTGTGACCAAACAAGCATCTATCAGATATAAAAAAATGCTATTATAATTATAGAGATAGAGATAAAAACGGTTATTTTGCTTCATACTTTACAAATAGTAGAACAGTTATAAAAAATAGAAGCGCAGAAATGCTTAGCATGTGCAGAGTGATCTTTTTGTTTCCTCGCCAGCGCCATGACGTGCTGGTCAGGTGCGATGGCGCTACTGTTCACGTTCGCATAATCTCACTTGGCTTAATAAAACTTAACAGTACAGTTACAAATAAGCATCCACAATTTCTGTACTTCTTTAGACCTCTGCAATATACTACATCGTTTATCAAACCCGACAACACCTTTAAACCAAATTTTATTATTCCGTACGAAGTCTTTTCAATACATTGTCACCCTCCTTATTCCCGACGATTTTCCCCCGAGACTTCCTACATTTTCAATTCGAATCGGCCGCTTTCGATTGTACGAAAACCTTAGTCCAAATAGGCATAATACCTGACCAGCATAGCCTGAACCTAACCAAACCAATATTGCTGAATGCTCTTTCGTTGTTGTAGGTAGATTCGGAGTTCAGGTATGAATGGTTGTCGTCTATTACAGCCAGGCTCGTAGTCGATATTTTATTCTTGCTTGTTAAACCTCATTGAGAGGTTATTTGAATATCGGGTATAATTCTAGCTTTATACGGTTTTGGACGGTTACGACTATTTTATTTACATTGATATTGTTATGATTACATTAGTAAGGTTTGGGTTATGGGAAAAGTTGGGTTTTACCATTTACCGTTCTGTTATTGCAACTGACCTTCGGAATTCGATGGAGACATTATGTCGAATTTAGAGAAGGTTTTGTAAATAATTTACCATTTCCTCTAGTTGATAGAGTCGAGTGTTCGAAGTATCTTACCAAATGTAAATTTACATCAAAATGTATTAACTAATAATATAGAACACTTATAGTAAGGCTTTTATAAAGAACAAATCCTCAACACGTGATTTGCAAATGTAAAATCTTGCACAATATTCGTCAATTGGTCAACAATACAAATGGCGGATCTAACGCACCTTGATGCTGCGCTCGCGTCTATTGTAAATAAATTGCGGGAGATTTATTATTTTGGGGGACAAAACACACACCTGCCTTGTATCAATGGAAACCTTTAATTCAGAAGAAGATTTAGACATAGATCTCATGAATGCAGATGTAGGCGGGAATGGATTTGAAGAAATATTTGCAAATAATCAATAACTTCTGCGTTGGCAGTTCGTTTAAGTCTCATCAAAGATAAAAAAAAGGTTTATTCATAATTTGTAAGCTCATGAATATAAACCAAAAAAAGACAGTAAAAATTAGCCTTGTATTTAAATTATATTCTCAATAGCAACATTTTGATCTAGTTTTACCGTTATTTTTCGTTTAGTACAATAAAATGTAAATTAGAGATACAATACAGGTTGCCCTTATTTTCTGACCACAGAAAAATCACATCAGTAAAAAATCTAAAAAAAAGAACAGATGCTTTTGTCTTACAAACAAAACTATACTTCATACATCTTTTTACCACAATCCAAAATTAGCGAAGAATCAGGTTTCACCAACAAAAAATACATTTCTTCATTGTCTCCTACAAACCAAAGTGGGCCAAGAATTGAACCCTGGGGTACTCCAATTGTTTCTTTGCAAATCCAACAGTAACCAGCCACTGTCTACCAAAATGGTGAGTACAGTGACCAACAATGCCATTCCTTATTCATATCACCCATTCTTCGCGGATTTCTCGCTAAATTCCCTTCAAAACGCCTGCAGTGTCGCCAAACGTGTGAAATTACACAACAATACACGGTAATGATCCTTTGCAGGCGAAAAAATAAAAATAAATACACAACTTAGTGCGACCACTATCTTTTGTCAAGCTTTTCAAAGGATTTACAACGCTATTACAACTTGGTAAGCTTTATTTTCATAACAAGGTTACGTTTTACGGCATCAGTAACTGTGATTTCTAAACAAATTGTAGTGCTGCTTTTGATTTACCACCAATTCTTATACCAAGTTCAATAAGGTTCAGTTTATGTCGACAAAAACTGGACAAATAAGAATATTTTCCACACCTTTCCTTGTCATTACAGATTTTGATCCACGGGGGGCTTTCGATATTGTTTTCCAAATTTTTAGGATATGGTTCAGTGTATCGATTGTATTTCACAATACAAAATATACGCTTTACTGTGAATTGTACAAAGAATTGACTTCTGCTTAGTTACACAGTTTTGTGGTGAATGCTATATGGATACGGGTGTCGCCATGGGCATCAATATTGGCCACAAATTGTTCTTTGTTTACATGGGTTGTCTTATTGTTCTGTTGACAGCTTTGTTGATTATCAGTTCTTTTGTTTGTCTGATTGACACTTTGCTTTCCTTATTTTAATACAAAAAACTTTTGTTTAAACCTTACTGCGGTAAAGACATAAAAATAGTGAAATGGACTAATTGCTACCTCTGACTTTGTCTTAGTAATATGAATGTTATAATAGTCAATATTGTCTATGTTTATACATTATTTGTTGTCCAAACACTAACTTATTTTTTTCCTTACTTTGGCTAGCTACCCAAAGCAATCATTTCTTGACAGATTTTAGAAATCACTTTTAAAGTGTTTAACCACACCGAGGTAGAATAGTTCAAACCCCACACAATCATACATTTTTGAAGTACTTTTTTAGTCTTGACAGATAGATACATAAAACTGTATTTCGAAATCTAGCCCCTTATTTCAGATAT
Source organism: Pasiphila rectangulata (assembly GCA_963082625.1). Classification (NCBI taxonomy): domain Eukaryota; kingdom Metazoa; phylum Arthropoda; class Insecta; order Lepidoptera; family Geometridae; genus Pasiphila; species Pasiphila rectangulata. The sequence goes on along the minus strand of OY720238.1, from coordinate 21,662,429 downwards.
TATGCATGCAAAGTTCCCAGACGTACGTCAGACAGCTTAGCTAATACATACGCGGAGCACAATGCAGTAATGCATATTCCGTGTTGAAAGCACGCCAAGTCAGAATATTATGCGTGTAAGTGCATATTTTATGCACAGGACGCGTGGGTGATGTGTGAATTTGTTTGAAATAGCTGAGATTTGATTCGTTTTAAATTAAATTCAACATAATAAATGCTATAATAAGACGCCCTCCTTGGCTAACGGCAGCTGGAAAATGCTGGATTTAGCAAAACAGACATAGTAGATAAATAGCGGAAACGACCGTTCCCCCCCCCTTATCTCCGAAGTTTGCAGAGATAAACCTGTGATACTTTTATAGCTAATAGAAGTGTATGTAAACTTTATAGGAAAATTATAGCGAACTCCCTAATTTGCATAGTTTTTTAGACAAGGGGGGTGGAAAGGGGGTTTTCAAAAAAAATGTGAAGTTAATAGGTGATGTGGGGTATCATATGACAGGTATTTATTTGCACATTAATAAACAGTTTTTAGTTTTCCGGTAAATCGTATCGTTTTTGAGTTATTTACAAAAATGTTGAAAAAAATAGCGTTCCCCCCCCCTTATCTCCGAAGTTTGCGGAGATAAACCTCTGAAACTTTTATTGCTATTAGAAGTGTATATAAAGATTAGAGGAAATTTATTACAATCTCTCTACATAACATACTTTTTTAGATATCATCGAAAGTGTAAAAATCTACATAAGTTCCGCTATCAGACAAGAGATGGCGCTGTCAAGGTTCTCCAACAAATATAAAACCGCCTTTGTCATATATTATATTGTATGATGGCACGGAACCCTCGGTGCGCGAGTCCGACTCGCTCTTGCCCGGTTTTATTCTATATATAATAAAAAATATCTATCTATACAATAATGTATCTAGTATATAATTCATCTTGTACCCATAAAACAAGCTCTACTTAGCTTGGGGCTAGATGCTGTGTCAATTGTCTAGCATTATTATTATTAATATGCACCGAAAAATTGACATTTAGTCATTAAAGATCGATAATAGAAAATTCTTGCTCATTACTAAATAGAAATGAACTGTTAAACTTAAGATCCATCCAACGTATGGGTTTTTATAATACAATAAAATAATCCTTTATGAATAAACGACCATCTTAACGTACACATGGACATATCCTTAAGTAGACTAAATAACTATCATCACCTTAAGCAACAGCCTCACTTAACTCACTGCTTAAAGAAGTACCTACTAAATTATTTAAATCTTATTTCTAAAGTTCTAGCTTCTAATATTCAGTGAAACGATGAACTCAACAATACAATATCCGAGGTCATAATATATCTAAGAATACTCCTTTATTATAACAACATCACATATCGCCTTCAACCGGAATGATATGAAACGAACCGCATTCCAATGGAACGCAGCAGACGATGCGTCGCCGTCGCCTGCGCAACGTGAAGGTAACGTCTATAAACGTATTTTTATCATTCGTGCCGTAGATTTCAAGATTGCTGTGAAGCGATTGTTTCAATTTTAAGATTATAACCGGGAATGAGACTATATCGTGTGTAGTTGTGGTAGAACATGATTCATATTAAGGAATTCTTGGTTAAGAATATCAAGTCAGAAACATGTTATTCTGTCGTTGTGTACCCTATTTTGCATCTATGTTCTTCAATGCCAACATCCTAAATTCCTTCTTCTTATAATTATGCTAATACATATACGCAACGTTTTTGGTATTTTTAAGTTTTAATTTGTATCTGTGTAGAAAATAGCGCTTATAATTTTACCGAGTCTTATGTATACTATATATACGCCTACAAATGTACCTCACCTCCAGTATGCTTACGCATTAAGAAGTTACAATACCCTACGATCTAAATATTTGTGCTTACTAGTAATATATCTAGTACCTATGTATATATTACAAATTCATGTACGCCTTATAAACTCTCTTCTCTTGATCGTGGATGCAGTAAGAATCTGGCAAGGGATACATCCGGAAAATGGGCAGCAGTATCTTTCCGTGTATCAGTATCCCGTACTGCGCTCGCCGACCCGCCTGCCAAGCGTGGCGAGTATGGCAACAACCCCCTCATGATCTTGGAGATACATGAGGGAGGGTTAAGTCCAGCAGTGGTCATGGCCTGCAGTTCTATGGCTGAGATGATGATGATGACTTAGAATAATTTAAGTTAATTTCTTAAAGTTAATTAAAAAAACCATTTAACTGTTACTTTAAAGGTTTCATGTATCTACAAAATAAACTTACTGACATAAGTCACTATCGTTACTTTCTTAATTTTTGAAAAGTTATGCAACATTTTTATGAAGATAAATGAAATTATTTTTATTTTTTTCTGACTCCTATAGAATCACAATGAATAGAATTATAAATTCCCTTTGTACCTGTACGACCTTTATCGTATGTGTGCGTGGCGACGCCTTGTCTAGTGGGCCCAGGAATGCGGTCTGCCGCGTCTCCCGCTTCGCCATTGGATACCAATCGAAGCCTTTGATGACCCAATTTGGATGAATTGGTTGGAAAAAATGTGTGACTGGACATCTAAACCGCGTTTGAGAATAAAGGTTATAAGGCAGAGGTAAAGCAAGATGGCGACCGTTTTTTAATGTTTGTCGGGCATTACAAATCTTTATCAAAAACATGAATGGAATATTTAGCGTTGTTGTTTATATAATTAATTTGTTGGGAAGACTCATTATTTTTCACATCAACAATAAACGTAGTGTATCAAAAATTTTATCTCGTTACATGATATAATCTATTCATATAAAAGTTCCTTACACAACAGTAAATTATGTTACTATTTGGTTTATTTTTTGTGTCTGTTTATAGTCAGTGGCTACCTTAACATCATCATGCTATAATACCGCTCTGATCTGGCATTAGAAGAATACTATTTGGGGTTCTTCCGAATAGTACAGAAACCGTCTACAAAATTTACATAGAACATTAGAGACGTACTCGTAGGTACTAATTTTGTGGTTGATTTAATAATTAAAAATAAGTAACTTTTTTCTTGTCTGCTGACAAGAATGAAGAAGGTATGGAAATAAGTATAATGGGGATATCTTTAAGAGATCGCAAAAAGGCTGAAGATCTAAGATCTAAGACGAAGGTTATAGATATTTTGAAGAAAATGAGGCTACTGAAATGGAGTTGGACAGGCCACATGACAAAGTACAGAAAAATTAAATGGACAAAGATATTAACGGAATGGCAACCACGTGATAGAAAATAAAACAAGGTAGACTAATAAAAAGATGGAAAGCTGATTTAATTGTTATTTGTAGATCAATCTGGACAAGAAAACTTGAAATAGAGATGAACTAGAAGATGTCTAGGTATCACAAGACACCGTAGTTGCTAAAGCGGGAAACAGTACGATGAAGAAATTATACAAAACGATGTTATTTTAAAGTTCGTTTTATATAATTTCTGGTTTAGTATGTTGTTAATAGGTAATGCCTTTTCATCTATTGTAGATGATTCATACAGATATTGCTGTATGGGACGCTGCAATGCCTGGGACATTGTTAGATGGATTAGGCTTGTAAATCATCTAAACTAAACCATCCTCTCAGCTAAGTCAGCTATTATTAGTCAGAGGAAAGAACAGGTCAATACGTCTGAAACTCACTAAGCCGCGGGTTTCTTCACGATGTTTTCCTTCACCGTTAGCACGTGTAAAACGTGCACTTAAATTTTTCATGATAGAAAAATCCATTGGTGCACGGCCGGTATCGAACCCACAACCTTCGGATTGAAAGTCGGTAGTACATACTTATAAAAAAAAAAATTATCAGCGTTTATAAGTAAAAGAGTTATGTTTAGTGTTTCTTTTAGTATTTGTATGTTTTAAGGTGTATATAGCATTTATCTATCGATAATCTGGCTTACATAGAACAAGCTTTTCTTTGTTTGGGACAAGATGGCGCTGTGTATAGTGGCCAGAATTATTATTTATTTCATATAAAATTAGAACCCTTTAAAATCATAATGCTCACTTGACCACTGAAAATTTAAATAAAATGTCCAAGTCCGCTTCTTTTCCAATCGCTATGATCACCCACTCACTGGAAAGCCTTTAATAATGACATTATTACGTGAAGTTAAATTTATCATCAATATACACATATCAAAACCAAAAGTTAAAATTGAACCCTAATCTTTTCAATATAAAAGCTACAGAGTTGGTCTAAGAGAGAAAAGGTCTTAGGAGGGCATTTCAAAGCGACTTTGTCGTATACACAATGCTTATAAGGTATTTAACCTTTTCGGTAACTGTTTTCTGAATACCTTAATTGAATTTTGAATTTAGAAAAAGCTCTTTAATTCGAAAAAACAAAAGAAGAACAAGATTTTTCACAATGTATTTTATCGAGTTGTTTAATAAATAACGAAACAAACCACGGATTAACGATAAAACTTTTTCAAAGCGTGCAGCTTTAAAACAAGATGAAAAACATTGAGCGAGTCTCTACGGGCAATGGGCATCATGATCGACCCATTATTCAGATAATAAATAGTTCCCAAAAGGTGCGATAAAATGTCAAAAGAAATCGTGTCACTAGAACTATGCCTTTGTTCTCCTACAACACAGTGTACCACCAAACAGAATATCCATTCAAGTAAGTACCTTCAGTCAACATCAACAGCACTATCAAGTCTATGCGGGACGCCAATGCAGATCTGGTACTCCCACTACAGCGTCTGTACATGCTGAGGAACAGTTTGCTAAGATAAGTGAAAAGTAAAATCACTTATTACCTTCACCGTGAAAGAAATTATAGAAAGTGCAAATAGATTCGTTAATTAATTCTAATAAAACAAATATATATATATGTATATTAAATTGTATTTTGCCATATAAAAGTGGTTATTAAAACTATTAATGACAACCTCAATGGCTAAGTTTTTTTGAAGGTGTATTATATATAAGTCACCTTTCTCCTCACCTACCTATAATATAGCTCTGCTTACTTTAGGCTAGATGGTGTGAAATGTCCAGTATTATTGATAAAAGTCGAAGTCAGTAAGTGATTATTCAATAGAGCAAAAGCTACATACGAGTCATCATCATCATTCCAGCCGTAAAAGGTCCACTACTGAACAGGCCTCCCTCTTGAATCTCCATTAGGGGTAGTTGCCATACTCACCACGCTTGGCAAGCGGGTTGGCGAGCGCAGTACGGGATGTTGATACACGGAAAGACGCTGCTGCCCATCTTCCGGATATAGGTCTTTGCAGGCTCTTACTCCATCCACGGGTAAGAAAGGACGGGCAACATTCTACTGCCGGCACGCCACGGCATTACAACACACATTACTGTGTGTTAAAGTACGATTTATAATTTCACAGTGTCACTACTGAGACGATCTATATTGTGAAAGTCTTCTCTAATAGATTGTCATCCAGATCAAAATCGATTCCGAGACTGCATTCATATTGCATTCTTACATCGGTGATGCTAAATATTTACAAAAATCTATTCGGTGGTCAAACTTTGTTTTTTTTTTAACTGAAGTCTTCTTTATATAATATATATACTATATACTTAATGTAACAATGTGTCCCTCACTTGGAAAAAAAGTTATCTGAAGCGAACGAAATAAATTATATGTTTTATTCAATTTCAATGTGTCTTGTTCTTCTTATGTAAATTGACTATTCTAAGTAGCGTTTTGTTCTACTAAATAAACACTTATTTATTTTTGAAGATTTTTGAATAATTTAACCTTCTATTCTCAAAAATAGCTTACTTACCTATTCTATTATTTTCCATAGTTTAAACTTTGCCTAAGGTTAAATCAGTAGTGCAACCAGGAGTGACAGAACGCATATAATGTTTTTATATATGATAGTAAAAAACGTTGCCTTACAACAAAAATGACAGTTTAAAGGCTCAATAAATCCTTTATTTCACGCGACAAAATCATAACAAACAAATCGCTTCTCGGAGCGGCACCTTAACTGATACAAATGATAAGAACAACGTTTAAGATTCACTTATTGTTCCCGATCGAAGCTTTTAAGATCATCTCGATAACCCACCCTGATGTTGACAAAAGAGCTTGCGACTGGACCGCGTTTAATCATAATTCAGAGATCCGTAGCGAAATAGCCGATACCAGAACCTTCATCGGATAAACTATTTGCATTATCATTGATTGACGACCTCTGCATTGCAGCTGTCGAAGGTCCGCCTGCGATGTAAGAGGTTGCGGATTCGATTCCAGCCTCAGTACGACGAATCCCATCTGTACATTCTGCAGATATGTATTATGTTCAGGGGGTTCTGGATGTTTTTACTACATAAAATAAAAAATATCTATGTACATATATAGCATAATGTAATAAGTATATCAGCCATCTAGTAACTATAACCGAGCTCTGCTTAGCTTGGGCTTAGATGATTCTGTGTGAATTTTCCAGCATTATTATTATTATTGACGTTTGTATAACTTTTGGGTCCTAGTGAATAAACTCTTCTTAACTTTGACTTTTACATACTAGGCTACTCCATTGAGTGTTTAGCGGCAGTCATATTAGTCGGTACGTGTTTCTGGGGGGCCTTATACGACTTCCGGTAATTTTCCTCCTTCGTGTCGATAGTAATCAATTACCTACGGAACCCGTTGTATTAGTTCTGGAAATTCCCACTTGCCCGACACATCTTTGTCTTTGCCGCGGTCCGATCGTACCGTGACAGGCAATAAGTCACGCCGCACAGTCGTTTTATATGAGTAATAATGTGGGCATCTTATTTATGAATTATAAATAGGGCTTTGTCTTTTGGTTTTCCTAATCTCACTAATATGAGAAACAAACAATTGTTGACTGCCTCCTTGGCTCGATTGGTCTAATAGCCAAGTGGTAGGAGGTAGAAGTTCGAATCGCGTCACGGAACCAGTTCTTGTAATTGTTCTGCAGATATTTGTCCCAGGTCCGGGTATTTTCTATGCCTGATAAGTATGCATTTTCGAATAAAATGTATTTACGTATTTTTTTTTAATTGTGCTTACTTTGGGACTAGGTGGTGCTGTGTGTAATATCCATTTTTATTTTAGTTGATACTTGTATTGTTGAACAGAAATTACTCAACGGCACCTGCGGAAGTATATCAATTGTATAAACTTTTCTAATTAAAAAAAACATTCACGAAACACGGAAGTTTACGAGAAAGTTTTATTCGTTTAGTAATTTTTGTTTCGCTTTTCCTTTGAAACAAGAAAACAATTTTGCAAAACGTTTTAAGGCTCGAGCAGACCGGATGCGTATGCGTAGACGTGCACGTACCTACCACTGTGTTGTAATGTATGGAACTGACATATGACGCGCACGATGACATATGCGTAGACGTAAGCGTAGACGTGCACGTACCACTGAGTTGTAATGTATGGACAGGACACACCACTTGCGTATCGTAGACGTGCACGTCATATGTCAGTTCCATACATTACAACTCAGTGGTACGTGCACGTCTAAGCATACGCATCCGGTCTGCTCGAGCCTTTATTCGGAATCTGACCGGGTTGAAAAAAACGCATAAGTTACCGAACGAAACGAATTGATTATTGCCAACATTAAAATGACAACCCTTTTCACGATTTTTTTGACGGCCAGCAAAAACAAACCGCGAGACGCCCTTGAGGTCAAATATTACTAAATTAAACATTCAATGTGGAATCCGGGGCTGTAGAATTTACGAGATATTGCTATCAATGTTAATGGCAGGCAATTTTTATTGCGGGTACTCTTACATCGGCATTTTTTAGCTACTGGATTTTTGGAGGAAACTTAGTCAGGACGTGTCTTTCCTCTGGTATTGCCGTATAAGCTGAGAAGATGATATAGGTGCTGTGCAATCCATCTGACAATGTCACAACCAAGGCAGCGTTTCGCAAGCATGTCCAACGTTTCGACTGGATTGGTCGTCACGGAAAGATCGCGGGAAGACCAGGTTCAATCCGGTCAAAACGTCTGAATAAATATAAAGGTAATAAATACCCGATAATACTTTTTTGCCTGCCGTGGGGTGCCGGCAGTAGAATATCTTCCTCCTCTCTTGGAGTGTATCTTGGGGTGTAGTGGGTATTCGGCGTCGGGTCTTCCAGTCGGCGTTGGATGGCGGGGGACTTCTTTGTTAAAATCGTTGACACCTGCATCTCTCACCAGTGGCTCCACGTAGCTGTTTGCACGCAGCGGCCACACCCCGGTAACCACGACTCGTGGGCGAAACCTGGTCGAGGGGGTTTGTGTGTCTCGGCACTCAAGCCTTGCGGATGCCCCCCGTATAGTGCACAGGGTCTGCCTTGGCTGTAATAGCAAACCACCTCCGGTGGCGAGGCAGCTAGGCAAGTGTGGATGGCCTGAAGGGTAGCGATAGGGGCATTCTGTTGTCACTCAGACACTGCATCCTGATTCCTCTCCGATCGTAGCGGCTATCCGTTCCATTGGGCCAAGGGGGCTAAGGCAGAGAGGGTGCGTCTGTGTTTGCGCGAATACCTCATTATCACTAAGTACTGATCATGGTTGTGGCCATATTCACCACGCTTGGCAGGTGCGGGTTGGCGAGCGCAGTACGGGATGTTGATACACGGAAAGACGCTACTGCCCATCTCCTGGAGGTATTCCTTAGCAGATTCTTACTGCGTCCACGGGCAAGAGAGGAGGGGGCAACAGCTAATAAAGTTAGAATCGGTTAAAACCTTAATAAGAATAGTTCATCGAAAGACCTTGGTCAAAAGGTGTTAAGGAATGTGCGGTATGTCCGACCGTTCTATTCCTTACTTTGAACAATTCATTTTTATAGGCGGCACAAATCTGTGGTTTTGTGGTCGAAATGGTGTTAGGACAGTTTATGCCGAAGTAACTGTTTAATTATTAGTACTCTGTAAACTTTCACTATCAATAGATATAATTTTAAACTGTTTAACAGGACCTTATCGCGTGATTACCTTGTTGTATTATTTCCCGACGTTTCGAGTGCTCTGCTGCCCTCGTGGTCACGTGTAGACTGATGTACTGGAGCTACTGTCTCGAGTAGAGAGTAGAATCTGCGACTACCCTCAATTCGCCTTCAAAATCAGGAATGGACATTCGACGACACCGTTTTTTTACAAGCTTTTATTTTGTTTCACCTGGCCCGATGTCTGTCTGTAATTAAATGTTGCAAGTTAAATTTGATCCACATCCCGGTTATAAGAGGGCCAGAAATTACTTATATGAATTTAAGGACAGTTTTAAAAGGTCACGCGCGTTGGAATCCGTATTTAATGTTTTTTTTATGTGTTTTTTCTTTAATAAGCTTTAGTACACATACACTTTGTCTATGTAATAATTTATTTATGAGCCTATTTTGTGAAGAAAAATAAAGAAATATTTGATTTGATTTGGTTACCGATTGAGCTGAAATTTTGCATGCATGTGTAAATCGGATGACAATGCAAAATTATTGTGACATGGAGCTGATCTGATGATGGAACCGGAAGGTGGCCATTGGAACTCGGTAGTTAAACGACATAACCCCATTGAGTATGGACTCGTTTGATTCGACGAGTACTTTGGTGCCAGGTATGGTAACCAGAGTCAGATGATGGAGCTGGAAGGCGGGGCCATAGGAACTCAGTATTAAGCAATTCTTAACTTTTTAGTTCTTTTTAATAAAAAGTAATAAAAGCTTGTTTTTAAATAGTTTTTTTTAAACTCAACTTGTTATTATTATAATTTAACATTAAAAAGACATGTTCTTTTACCTTATCATCGGCTTTTTTATACTACTAAATTACGAGATTATGTATGTAGCAGTTCTTCCATTAATGGAACTATGGAATGAAATTAGCAGGGACATCGGTGTACGCTATCCTTTTCGGTTTCCTAGTTGCAGATGAAAAATATGTAGTTAAACGAAACACTTTTCAATATAACTTGTGCACAAGTCAAGATATATCTAAATGTTAACCGTAAGCCGTGGGGTTCCGGTAGTTAAATGTTCGTTAGGATCTGCCAAGGGACACCTCCGGAAGATGGGCAGCAGCGTCTTGTCACTTATCGACATCCCGTACTGCGCTCGCCAACCCGCCTGCCAAGCGTGGTGAGTAACAACCCCTCATAATCCGTACAAAGATGAGGGAGTGATACGTCCAGGAGTGGACGTTCTACGGCTTTGATGATAATGATGATGAATGTCGTTAACAGACGTCTCGTAGTGTGGTCGGGACTATTGCGTCTCTCGTAAATATTGAAAGCAACAAGAAAGGTTTTCAACTCTTTAGAAAATTATGCGCATACTCTTAATATTATTCGTTTATAACTTATAAAATACCATAAACATTTCCCCCGTGTTGCCTACAAGTTTCCTATTTCCCGAACAATGCGTTTACAACGTAAAATAATCGTGTTTCACAAGTTTATGGCCGCTACCGTGTTGTAAAACGTTCAGTGTTGCGGAAAGACGGACGGACGGTGATATATAGTGACCAATTAAACTCGTAGCCGATTCCTAATGATGGCTACTGGCGGTCTGGTAGCGCTCAGAACGTGTAGAAGTGACGTGACTCTACAAGGTAGGATATGGATATCTGTTGTAGATATTCTATAATACCAATACCGTTATAACTCAATACCGTTATAACTCATTATTAACATACATGTAACCGGGTATTTATCGCGTAAATTACCTTTATTATTTCCCGACGTTTCGCTTGGATTGCACCAAGCATGGTCCCGGGAAGACTGATGTGATGGAGGTACCGCAGCAAAGCGAAGGCGTTTGTTGAACTACCCTCACTTGATCTTCATAAAAATGATTAGGGCCGGTTCCCACTGGGACAGCACACTACACTGACTGTATCCACATAGTGAGTTGATTTTTCACGCCGAGTACACGTTATAACTCAATACCGTTATAACTCAATACCGTTATAACTCAATACCGTTATAACTCAATACCGTTATAACTCAATACCGTTATAACTCAATACCGTTATAACTCAATACCGTTATAACTCAATACCGTTATAACTCAATACCGCCAAAAATTGTACTTACTGTGGTTATCTTTTGTGCGGCAGAATAGATATCATCATCTCAGCCGTAGGAATGCTGTCTTCGTCCACTGCTGGACATAGAGACCCAACATCATGAGGGGGCTGTTACCATACTCGCCACGCTTGGCAGGCGAGCGCAGTATAGGGTGAGACGCGGAAAGACGCTGCTGCCCATCTCCCAGAGGTAGGATTCTTACTGCATCCCGGGCAAAAGAAGAGGGGCAATATTACTGAATTGAAATTATCATGGCTAGACATCATTTAATAAATATAATAGGGGCAATATTCTACTTCCGGCACCCTTACAACAACTGAACTTATTTGTTGATGTTTGAGGTTCCGTGCCCAAAGGGTGCTATGAATAATAGAATATAATATATATAAATAAGGATACCAAAAAGTATTTTTAAACTTTCGCGATCACGACACATTATTAACGGTAAATAACGCGATAAATACCCGGTTAAATATGTGTTAATAATGGATACCAAAAAGTATAACGTGATTGCGGTAATACTGAGGCAGAGTCCATTTTTGGACCTCACGCAGCATTGGTTGTACCTATGTTTAAAACTTGTTTTAACACTGTAAGCTTAATTTGATTCTTTTTTGTTTTATTTTTATTTTGTATGTTGTGTGTGTCAAAAATAAATGATTTTCTTCTTCTTCTTATATATGCTAAACGGTAGTAGATAGCAATTTGTCAATAAAATACGATTGTCAGGTATTCAAAATATATCTCTAGGTTTGTGTTTTATAAAGACACAAAGTTTCTAAGGAGGTACAAGGCCTGTGTCAATTTTACGTGGAAGCTGAGAATAACGATTTATTTATTTATTCACAATGCAGGTGAATCAAAACCAACTTCAATTTGTAGGTCAGATCCAGGTCCCTTCTAATAAGTGATAGTGTTCATAAATCTACTTATCCTTAGACACTTTTACAGCGTCATAAAAGATTTTAATTAAGGATCCAAAACACAATCTTCGCCGCCTACGGTAAATTTATAGCTCTACGAACTCTCAAATACATGAACTTTCAAATTAGAATTTATTGTGGGTTACTAAGGTTTATTTTCGTTTAGCAGTTAGAGTGATATATTTAGATGTATATGCGTTTGTACCAATTAGCACATAACGTCGTAACACCATACTTAGAGTAATTACTTGGTTTTCTTCGACTTTATTGTGGTCATTGTTGGGATGGCGATTAAATTGAATTGTTCGAACGTTGTTAAATTATTTTTTGGAAATAATGAGGTCTTTCGTTCGGTAGAAGTGTTGAAACGATTATGATGAGCAGAGTTACCAAATTTCAAGGAGGTACAGTTAGCTTAGCATCCGTGAAAGATTGCTAGACAATATAATTCCATTTAGGCTAGAAAAATCGAAACCAGCTAATGTCACTAATCATCATTCCAGCCGTAATAAGTTCACTGCTGAACAGGCCTCCCTCACGGACCTCCATGAGGGGTAGTTGCCATGCTCACCACACTTGGCAGACGGGTTGGCGAGCGAAGTACGGGATGTTGATACACGGAAAGACGCTGCTGCCCATCTTTCGGAGGTATCCCTTAGCAGGCTCTTACTGCATCCACGGATATGAGAGGAGGGGTAACATTCTACTGCCTTCACCCCACGGCTATATATGTCATAATATTAAAAAAATATAATGTCACTAATATCATTTTTTTTTATAACTTATGTATTACCTTAAACTACATTTAAACATAAAGCTGCTTCATTTAATTTGTTTTCCTCCAAATAGGATATAACGAATATTTTCCCCTACCCCCTACCCCCAATCCGCACTACGTGCGCTCACTGAACACGCCCTGATGAAGATCTGGGTCAAAACGTCGGTGCCATAACTTGCTCGGTACGAGTTCATAATGGACTTATCCCATTGTCTGAACTTTAAATCATTAAAAGACGTTAAGCTACTGATATAGTCTCGAGCCAAGCCCAGGAGCCCACGGAGATAAAGGCATACAATGTCTTATTACAAGATAGCATCGCTCATTCGATTAACATTCCGAGACCTTCCGGCGATGTCAAAATGCCATTTTTGTGCCAGCCTCGCGTGATAGGATGAATGGGATTATACTGTTGTTTTGTTGGTCGTACATCATCATTATGGATAGCCACATGCTCCATAACAGACTTTTAGGTTGTTATTTCTTTATACGCGCTTCTCTTGCTAAGCTGCTTACAGGCTTGGGTTAGAGCTTATTCTAAATATACAATATTTACGGGTAATAATAAAGATCACAACCATGATAGTTTCAAAAGTTATATTCTGAATTCAGTTGAAACTGTTACCAAACTGGAAGCCTTCCAGAAAATTGTATAAATAAATAAATAAATAATACTGGACAAATCACACAGCATCATCTAGCCCCAAGCTAAGCAGAGCTTGTGTTATGGGTACTAGATGACTGATATTATACTTAATACATTATACTACATAGATAGATATTTTTATTATATATAGAAAAACACCCAGAACACCCTGAACAAATATCTGCAGATCGTACAGACATTTGTCCCGAGGCGGGAATCGAACCCGCAACCCCTTGCGACGCAGGCGGACCTTCGCCCGCTGCGCCACAGAGCTCGTCTCTAAGTGATGTACACAAAATTACTATTTTAAGACGTGAAAAATCAAGGTTGCAGACAGAAACGGATTGAGCGATGCCATACTTTTTAGTTTGTTTAAAGATTTATATGTATGTAAAAGTAGTATTCAAAATTAAATTGACAGTGGTTGACCATTGAGAATAACTCAGGATGTGCAATTTCGTGTTAATATACATATATTATAAAACCATAGCAGCCGTTGGACTGCTGTCCAGTCCACGTCAACTGCTGAACATAGGCCTCCCTCATGGATGTCCAAGATCATGAAGGCATTGTTGCCATATTCGTCACGCTTGGCAGGCGGGTTGGCGAGCGCAGTATGGGATGTTGATATACGGAAAAACGCTGATGCCTACCTTCCAAAGGTATCTCTTGGCAGATTCTTGCTGCATCCACGGGCAAGAGAGGAGGTGACAACTACTGCCGGCACTCCACAGAAAATATTAACAAAAATAGGAAAATACCTATTATAATTTGTTCGGTAGAGTCGTTCAGAAACATCACCCATCTTCACATACGTAGAGATAGAGGTACTTAACATATTAAATGTACAATTTTACCGACGTCTCTATAACATAAGTGAAGTACTTATCCTTAAGGCCGCTCTACATTCTCACGAGAATCTCGCGAGAACGCGAGAAACGTGAATGTGGAAGCGATTCGCGTATTCTTCTCATCGCTTCCACATTCACGTTTCTCGCATGTTTCTCGCGTTCTCGCGAGATTCTCGTGAGAATGTAGAGCGGCCTTTAGATCACAAGATGTGAAAGGAACACCGCTTAAATATTAACAAAAAATAGGAAATAGGCGATTATAGTAAAATATACCGCCAAACGGAAATACCATATCATATCCTGAAACTATTATAATCTCCAATAACTTGCCACTTGTGCTGCGCATGAGCTGTTTTGCGCAAAGGATCAAAGCTTAAGAAAAAGTACAGAATATAATTTTTGATATTATCCCATGGTATCCAAAATTGTTCAATTATTCAGTTTGTCGAGTACAATGAAATGTAAAGGTTAGTTACACAGAAATATAGTACATTTTCGTCTGTAACGTATGTCAGAATTTAGTATCAAACAATGCAATCGAAAATAAAAGCTAGTTCAAACGAAATATAGTTTACTTTCGCGTGCCTGCATTAGTTCTAAATCATTAGGCATGGTTCACATAGCCCCCGATGGATGCTGGCCTCGTTTAAGTCCGGCCCATTTAACCGGATCGAATGGAAAGTTTACACAACAATTATTCTTTACTCGATCGTGAGTTTTTTTCGTCACTTTATCGCAGATTTTGCTACACTTTGCTATTGTTGTCTAGATAATGGTTGATAATGTTTTTGTCGTGTACTCGCGTGGAAATCTGATTAGTTTTGTTGTGCAGATGGTTAACGCGATTTCTGTGATATAAATCATTGATATTGTTATTAAGACCATTGAGAATTGTTATTTTTGTGAGTTATGGAGTTTTGGGTGAATTGGCGAACTAATGTTTCAGTACTTATTTAGTTAACTATCAAATAATTTAAGAGTAACTGTTATATCAAGCCGTGTTGGCCACAGCAAAGTTTGCCCCTCCTTTCTTGACCAGAAATGCAGCAAGAATATGCCAAGCGATACCTCCAGAGGGTGGTAATAAATGATTTATGATTTGTGGGCCGCAGCGTATTTCCGTGTATCAACATCCCGTAACTCGCCAATCCCGTAACCTACCAAGCATATTGAGTATGACAGTAAACCCCGATGATCAGTACTTGGAGTTCCATGATGGAGGCCCATGCCCAGCTGTGGGCGTCATACGGCTTCGATGATGATGATGATGTTCATTCATTCATTCATAATCATTTATTCAAAGATTTCAGGTGTATACAATAAGATCTTAAAGTTATAAACATTCCGCCGAAACTTGCCTTTACAGGCGTATGAATATACACTAATAATACAATAATTTACTTATTATTATATTCACTTTTTAATTAGATAAATTTAATTTAATCACTCGAAATAGTAAAATGAACAATGATAAAAATACAATATATTCATTCAATAATTAATTCAATAAAAACAATTCAATAATCAAGTAATAAATTATAATAATATTATTAAATTAATTATATTTTTTAGTCCAAAAATTCATGTATGCTGTAGAAACATTTATCAACAAGCCATTTCGTCAAATGGTATTTAAATTTAGGAAATGTCATTTCTTTCATATTATCTGGTATTTTATTATAAACTTTAATTGCCATTATAAAACTGTTGTTTGAGGATAATGTCAGTCTAGTAGGAGGTCTAAATAATTTATTTTTATATTGTGATCGAACACTGCAGCTTCTAGCTGAATGTGCTAGTTGAAACTTGTGTCTATTATTAAATACGAATACACTAATGTCTAATATATATAAGCTAGTTAAAGTTAAAATCTTAAATTGTTTAAAATAGGGTCGGCATGAGTCTGTAATTTTCAGCCCGAAAATGGCTCTTATACATCTCTTTTGCATAATAAATGCCTGTTCTACGTTGACGCATCTGCCCCAGATCAGAATTCCGTACCGCAACAGTGAGTTTATATAGCCATAATATGCTGTTATAGCAGCTTTTTGGGAAACAGTCTGTGTGATTCGCCGTAGGGGATATACAAAGCTATTTAATTTTGAGCAGACATGATCTATATGTTGCTTCCAAGTACACATTCTATCTATAAAAATCCCCAAGAATTTAATACAGGGAATGTCATCAATAGTGTGCCCTTCATGAGATACTTTAAGATTAAGGTGTTTACTTTTAGGTGTATGAAATTGTATGAGTTTAGTCTTTTCTATATTAATTTTTAAGTGATTCTGCTTTAGCCAAACAATAGCTGATTTCAATGCATCATTTACTTTTTGTTAATAACTAAGCCTATCAACTCCTTCCACTACAATTGTTGTATCGTCTGCAAATAATATACATGTATGGTTTATAACTTTTGGCAGGTCATTTATATATAAGAGAAACAGCAACGGACCAAGAATACTGCCCTGGGGAACGCCATAATTGTTATTTAAAAAACTAGATTGATATGATATTACTGATTTTGAGTTTTTATTGTATTTTGAAATTTCTACACATTGTTTTCTTTCAGTGAGGTAAGACCGAAGCCAATCATAAGCAGGACCCCTTATTCCGTACATGTATAGTTTGTGTAAAAGTAGTTTGTGACAAACACAGTCAAATGCCTTACTCATGTCCATAAATAAGACAGAAACTGGATTTTTCCTATCGATTGCATCAGTTATATTTTTAACGAGATCGAAAGTAGCTAATGAAGTGCTTTTATTGTTTCGGAACCCATTTTGTTCATTACATAAGATTCCTTCTGATTCTACGAAGCCGTACAATCGCTTATACATAACTTTTTCGTAAATCTTTGAAAAAATTGGTATAAGCGTTATCGGTCGATAATTATTCATCTGCGTTGAGCTTCCCTTTTTAAATAATGGTTTAACGATAGACTTTTTTAGTTTAACCGGAAATGTACCTTGTTCTAAAGAAAGGTTTATTGCGTGCAAAAGGGGTGCTGAAATATAGCTTAAACTCAATTTAATAATGTCTGTACGAATGCCATCAAAACCTACGGATTTAGAATTTTTAAGGGACATAACTATTTTCTCAAGTTCATCAATGCTTAATGGTGTAACAAAAATGCTATTTTTATTTGTCATAACTTTACAATTGGAGGCTATAGAGCCTTTGTCATTATTATGTCCAGAGTCAATAAAAAAATTATTAAAACAATTTGCAATAGTAAATGGATCGGTCACATCAGAATCGTTAACTACAATTTTATTTATTTCGTTAGTACTTAAATTATTTGACGAGTATTTTCTTATTATATTCCAAACAGCTTTAGCTTTATTAGGCGATTTATGGATGTATTGCATATTATTATTTTTCTGTGATGCAGTTAAACATTTTTTCAATATGCTACTGTAATTTAAATATGATTCTTTGTCCTTATTACTACGTGTGTTTTTCCTGTATTTAAGGTACAACAATCGTTTAAGTTTGCAACTTTTTTTAAGTCCTTTAGTTAACCACCTTGAATTTTTATTGGAATGATTGTTTATCTTAATTTTAACAACAGGAAAACACAAATTATAAAATAGACTAAATATTTCTGTAAATACATCAAAAGCGGATTCAGCAATGTTTTCGTCAAACACTTCGGAGAATGTAAGACTGGCGAGACAGTTGATAAATTTTCTACAGCAATCGCCATCGTAGACCCTCTTTAGTTCGTACCAATACTGTATTTTTCGCCTTTCTGTCTTGTACTTTGGATGTGATGACCATTGAAGTATTTGAGCTGTGTGATCTGAGAGGCCCAAATGATTAACTGATGCCTCTACATTTTCAATGTTAGTTGCAATATGGTCGATACACGTACTCGAAATAGCCGTAATTCTTGTAGGTTCAGATATTTTATGTTGTAGCTGAAAAGTTTCTAATATATTATTGTACTGTAATAAAGCTCTAGAATCTTTCAAGGTATTGATGTTAGTGTCTCCACATAGTATTATCTTTTTTCTTGTATTTCTCGCCAATTGTATCAAAAGTTCTTCTAATTTTTCTAAGAATATGTAAGTGTCTGATGAAGGAGTTCTGTAAACGCAAATCAATCTTACATTGCATTCGATGAGCTCTATTGAGCAACATTCAAAGGTACAAGACTCGCATACATTAACAGGAATATTTTTAAACTCTATGTCATTTCTGATTAAAATACTAACGCCACCTCTCTTTGAGTTTTTTCTTGAATAAAATGCTGCATTTTTATATCCTTTTACACGTAGGTTATGTTCTGTTCCATCCTGTATAAAGGTTTCACTAAGGCAGATGATGTCAATACGGAGACCTTGATGTTTAAGGTCTAAAATAGAGCAGTAAAGTTCGTCTTGCTTATTTATAGCTCCTGCTATGTTCAGATGAATTAAATTAATTTGATTCTGGTAAGTCTCGAAAAAACTCTGAATTTTGTTCTGGCGCGCTGTGGGTCGTAGTATTATTTATTTCTATCTCTTTTGGTGCATTGCTATAACCCTGTAAGTCGTGCATGAGACTGAGTTGTTTAAATATAGTTTGGATGCCTTTGTCGTTTACTCTTCCAGTATGTCGATTGAACATCGTGAAATCATACTCTAAATTTTTATTCGAATCTATTATATAAACATGTTCGTGTGTAAGAACATCTAAGTTTAATAGGTTGTTGAAACATTCTACTCTCCAGTTATACATGTTCATAAGTTTACCGTATTTATAAGTAGGCACACAGATGATTATGTTTGTATTATATATGTTTTGCAATGCTTCTCTTATGTTTTGGATGGTTCTTATATAGTTATAGGTGGTACGGAAATCCTCACCCCCTATTAAAATTATGCAATAATCATTTATTGTAAAGTCTGATAACTTTGTGGTTACACCTGATAACAATTCTGTAATGTTGCTATTTGGTTTCAGGTAATGACATATCTCTGAGCAGTTAAATATATTCTCAGCAGTCGATAAAATTTTATTGTGTTTGTTTGTACTGAGGATGCAAATTTTTGATTGAGAATAGGTATGGTTCAAATCTTGTGTCTCTTTTGGGGTACTTGTTTGAGTACTTTTATCATTTAAATTGATTTTCTTTATGTCTTTGGTCTGTGATTCCTGATTTCTATACTCTGCTTTCTCTTTGTGTTTATCTGTGTATTTGACTGTGTTTATCTGTGTGTTTATCTGTGTTATATCATGTTATGAGTACCACTAACTACAACTCATTATTTTTATGCAACTGCTCGTTCACACTATTGGATCGGTTATAGTTCCTATGTTTAAGGTAAAAAAGTGGTTCTTTTAACATATTTTATGTTTATACTAGCCGCACCCCGCAGTTTCACCCGTGTAGTTCCCGTTCCCGTGGAAATTTCTAAAAATACCTTCTTAGTGCACCTCTAGGATACTCAAGGTATATGTGTGCCTAATTTCAAGTCTCTAGGTCCAGTGGTTTAGGCTGTGCGTTGTCTGTCAGTCACTCAGTCAGTAACGGAAGAGTTTTATAAGTAGGTATATTATGTTTATATATGTAACATATTGGCTTAAACCGTAAAGTTACGTTCCGTTTTAAAATAATAAATAAATATTAGTCTTTTAAACCACAATTTTACTAAACTTTCACTCCTGAAAAAAACAACAAAAATATGTAATTTTACCGTATTGATAAAGGTTTAAAATACCTTGAGGTACATGACAAGTCAATTCAAGATATCTGATACCCTGGCTCACAGCTTGAAGAGCTTCTGTGTCCCACATGA
The DNA here is from genome assembly GCA_963082625.1 of Pasiphila rectangulata. Classification (NCBI taxonomy): domain Eukaryota; kingdom Metazoa; phylum Arthropoda; class Insecta; order Lepidoptera; family Geometridae; genus Pasiphila; species Pasiphila rectangulata. The sequence continues at coordinate 21,642,359 of OY720238.1, read as the reverse complement.
CGTCATCACCCAATCGCAAGTACGCTGTGCGTGATATATTCGATACTTGGAGTTTATTGTGTGGTGAAGCCTTTTGCACAAATTTGGTACTCAACGGTTTCATGTGCATGCATAAATTAAAAATATAATATACTGTTCGTAAAACTTAGCTTCTTCGCTGCGACATTTACCAAGTGACACGAATAGGGTTGGGACGATGTTGAAAATTTACTGTTACGATCTATTGTGCTACACGAACTTTCGTGAACAAAAATAGGACACTCCACGTCTGGCTAAAACTGTGTTTAGTGGTACACTGATTCCAAATGAGTAAGCTCACTAATTTCAAGCGGAAACAAAACCGTGCGGTCTCTTAACGGCGAGGGCGTATCTTACGATTTAAATCTTTGGGTATATGGTGGTTACGTGGACTCATCGGCATCGCACATCACTATTAGTGCAGTATACACATAAAGTATGAGGTTTCCACTAGTAATTTAATTATAGGGATTTTGATGACAGTTATCGCAACGATCTAACTTAGTTTTACGGGCTATAGTACGTCCTTAAAACGAATTCGATACTCTCAGTGTCGATATATTATATACCAGCATACTCATAATTCATTATCTCATATGCCGTGGGGCGCCGGCAGTAGAATGTTACCCCTTCTCTCATGCCCGTGGAAGCAGTAAGCCTGCTAAGGGATACCTCCGGAAGATGGGCAGCAGCGTCTTGCCGTGTATCAACATCCCGTACTGCGCTCGCCAACCCGCCTGCCAAGCGTGGTGAGTATGGCAACTACCCCTCATGGAGATCCATGAGGGAGGCCTGTTCAGTAGCGGACGTCTTACGGCTGAGATGATGATGATGATACTCATAATCATCATCATCATCTCAGCCGTAGCACGTCTACTGCTGGACAAAGTCTCCTCAAGACGAAGAACTGATCATGGGGGGGTGGTTGCCACCAAGCTTGGCAGGCAGGTTGGCGAGCTCAGCACAGGATCTATACACGCAAAAACGCTGCTGCCCATCTTCCGTAGGCATCCCTCGGCAGATTCTTATAATAAATCGATATAATATAATCCGACACCTATTTCCATTCATAATTTGTAATCATTCCTCAGCTAAAAGGTCAGTTTGGCCGCGGTCCTTCTCTGCGGGGCGCCCGCGCACACTCGCATAAATATGGCATTTGTCACGGTATTAACACTCGAAAAAGGGTTTTTTATCATGTCACCCTCGTATCCGGTAATCGGGCTGAATTCATATGAATATTTTTGCTTTTAAAAAACGTTAAAGCTTTGTTGTTTGCCGAGGGAATAAATGGTATCTGTTGAGGTAGCAGATATAAAAATGTTTGAGTTTTTATGTGTGAAGTGAGTTACAGTTATTGGCGTAGCATGAGCGACTGATGTGAGGTAAAGTAAAGTATATATTTAAATACAATGAAACATAATTTTTTTTTTCTCTTGTTGCTTTTTGCATAAATGAAGTGTTAATTAATTAATTCAATGATGATACATTAATTTATGAATCCATTGGCTACCGAGCTAGGTGAAAACTGTTATTTTTAAAAGCCAGTATATAATAAGCGAAATAAGTCTAGGTACCTCATTTATGTCGCAGAAAAAGATGAATAAAGAGGTGTATGTAGGGTTCAAATCATATTTCAACTGTTTTTCTCGGCTACGGCCTAAGAATGTCGGAACGTTACCTTGCTTCCAAGCTTCCAAGGCACTAGGATAACGATAAAGTTAAAATTAACCTGTAAGGAACATCAAATAAAACATGGCAAGGGTTTTAGTATAAGGTATAAGTATTTATCGATTAAGTTACATAGAAAATATTAAAATAGTTTCATCATCATCATCATTTCAGCCGTAAAACGTCCACTACTGAACTAAGGCCTCCCTCATAGATCTCCATGAGGGGTAGTTGCCATACTCACCACGCTTGGCAGGCGGGTTGGTGAGCGCAGTACGGGATGCCGATACACGGAAAGACACTGCTGCCCATCTTTCGGCGCTATCACTTAGCAGGCTCTCACTGCATCCATTGGCATGAGAGGAGGGGCAACATTCTACTGCCTTTTAACCTTTTACAATAACAAAATTAGTTGGAACCTCTTTTCAAGTTTATAGCTATTATCTATAAATGAAAAAAAACTTCAATAGCTGTAATACAGAAATTTTTCATTATCACCCTAATATTGTTATTTTCGAATAACTTATGGTTTTGCCATGATCGCAGTTTTGTCCACCAGTGTCGTTCAGTTCTACCAGTGAACTGTTAATAACGCTTTGGTGTCTTTTCCTCGTCTGCATATAACTAAATATACTATACTGCCGTGGGGTGCCGGCAGTAGAATGTTACCCCTCCTCTCCTACCCGTAAATGCAGTAAGAGCTTGCTAAGGGACACCTTTGGAAGATGGGCAGCAGCGTCTTTCCGTATATCGACATCCCGTACTGCGCTCACCAACCCGCCTGCCAAGCGTGGTGAGTATGGCAACTACCCCTCATGGAGATCCATGAGGGAGGCCTTAGTTCAGTAGTGGACGTTTTACGGCTGAAATGATGATGATGATATAACTAAATTCTTACTAAAAAACTTCAATGACACACAACTTCGAGCTAAACTTGAATTAGTCCTGTTTTAGGTATTTATAAATCACAAATCATCTCAGCAGGAGACTCCTGCGCAAATACCACAAAAATCGATTATCGACACTTTCAATTTTATTGCTGAAGGTATAAATGACGCGTGTTTTAATAATGATAGGATTCAATTTAATTAATAAACTGGAATGGTGAATAAACTGCTATGAGCTTTTATTAACCATTTTATATCTACACAAGCTTTTGCCCGCGACTTCGTCCGCGTGGAAATCCTCCTCTCCATCCATACTTTGATTCGAAAATATAAATCCCATTTTTTCCCTATCCCGTAAGAATTTCAAAAATTGCCTTCTTAGTGCACCTCTAGGATACTCAAGGTATGTGTGTGCCAAAATTCGTCAAAAGTCTTTAGGTCCAGTGGTTTAGGCTGTGCGTTGATATATCAGTCAGTCAGTCAGTCAGTGAGTCAGTCAGGACTTTGAATTTTATGTATATAGATATTAAATAAAACGTGTTTGATTAATAAAGGTGGCTGTGGTGATATTTATTATGAAATCAAATAAGAATACTCGTATAAATAATCCAAAATGTAAAACTGTTTTTTTAGATTAAGAGTTTTTTTCACCTTAGGAACACTTGTTTACGTACATTCACTTTGGCTGTCATTTAGGCTGTCAATGCCTTATCAAATAGGTAACATAATGCCTAAACAAAGGAAGAAAATAATATTACAAATAAAATATTTAATCTATTTATGTAATTACTTGTTTAGTTTTAAATTATTAGACAAACGCTTTAATAATCAATATATTAAGATAATAATCAAGTTACCTTTGATATAAAACTGGATATCAGATTTTATAGTACCTACAGCCATACAATAGATTTTTCTTTCTCGAAAAATGTTGTCAGTGAAGGTTAACATCCTGAGGCAAACCACAGCTCAGTCAGTTTTGGACTTATTGACATGTTCTTTCCTCTGAGTATAGCCGATTGAGAGGATGGTATAGGATAGGCCCAATTCATCTAACAATATCCCAGGCACTGCAGCGTCCCGTACAGTGCTGTCAGTACAGTCCCGTGAAACCAGTTGCTGACTTAATAAATTGCCTATAAACAGATGTGAACACCATTTTACAACCTAAAAATCAAATGACGTCATAACACCAATTCATTCAATGGAAGCTATACAATGAATTATTTCTTTCAAAACAACAATAATTGGAGAGCCATCTTATAAAAGTTAACGTCAATGCGTCAGCAGTCAACTTCCAATTTGAACTGTTTCAAGTGTCATTAGAATCACAATAAACGATGTAGCCAAGACGGTGCGCTGCCGTGGGCAGAGACCTTGCACGTGGAGTAAATAAAAAAAACAGTTTAAAATACAACATTTTGGAATGATCATCTTCTTATTCTTTTTAAAACTTTCGCGATCACGACACATTATTAATATATATTTAACCGGAACCACCACGGACTCCTCGTGGTGCTTAAAAGACTCCCCGGAGAACACGATGGGTGCAAATCCGGTCGAAACTTCGGGCAATAATAAGGGTAAATAAGGCTATAAATACTCGGTTAAATTTGTTTTAATAATGTGTCGTGATTGCTATGATAAATACATGATTGCTTGAAAGTTTAAAAAATACTTGCTAACTGGTACGGGGATATAGTGAAAAAATGGTGCCATCATCATCCTCTTCACACATTTACTACAGCCAGTTTTGTATTCTTTCATTTATTCCTATTGCACCTACCATAAATATCAAAAACAGTCAAAGGCTGGCCTTTAAATAGCTGCTATTGTCTGTGTGTATCTACTAAATATTTTTCATTTCATCATTCAAATTTATGATTATACTCTATGTTTGATGTTTTTTGAAGAAAGCTTACTGCATCCTTTTCCTTCTGAGGGTTTTCACACGTATTTTCCGCATTAAAAAAGCCTTGCTAATTTCAATTTATTTTAAATGCTTTCTTATTTTTATCTTCTACCCCAAAACATAACGGTCAAATGGAGAAACGCACATGAAAACTCCACAAAACAAGAAACTACTCATACGGACCACGGTAACCAGCCACGTAGAGCCGATAAACGTTCAATTATTTTTAACTATTGTACATAAACGGTAGTTACTCTTTCAAGTGGCACGTGGTCTAAGCACTTCTGACCACTCATTACAGTTTAATGGTCTTTTGAAAGAAAAAAATACTTCTACAGAGGCAACTTGCAAGGAAATATGTATCTTATGCAAACGCTACAAGTTCTAAAAGGATAGCTGATGGAAAATTCAAAGTTTGTCTTTAAGCGGTGTTCAGAATTAGTTGTTCGTATTCATAGTGAGTAATTACAAAATGTGGCATTTTAATTTGAACTTTCTGTTATGGTTGAATGACTATGCGGATTCAGGTGCCAGGAAAATAAAAATAAAAATTAATACAATGTACAGATAAAAACAAGAAAAGAAGAAACATTGAAAACAAACATGAAGGAGGACCTGTAGTAAGTGGGGAATGCTCTACATGAGAAGAGTATTCTTGCAGTTAAGTAGTATCGCATAAAACAATTTATTATTATGACAGTGACTTAGATGTTATACCTTAAATTGCAGAGGTCTCAGTAGCTATCTGACTTCTACAAAAACTGCTGTATCATTTTAATCAAGCCCCCGCATTCATCCCAAAGAAATCATTTCTAAAATAAACAAGAAGAATGTGTTCGGAAGAATGCGCTACAAAAATATGCTAAGGATTGAGCGTCTTTTAACAGGTGTACGAGATGATGGTTTTAGATAAACGTCATAAATAACACATGGCTGTCGTTTCTATTGTCATTCGTGTGGGGTTAAAATAGAGATGGTTTTTGTTTAAATTTTGATTGGTTATAGGATTTTTTAGTGTCCTTTTGGTGTCCGAAGCAAGGCTTACTCAATGAACTTTTTTGAATGTCTACTTAATGCCATTTTGTTTTTATTTGTCGGTCACACATGTTTTTTCTGTGACGTGCGGCTATCGTTTGATAAATACACTCATTTCTAAAGTATTATGGACGGTGGACGAGAATAGTCAGTAGTTAATTATTGTATAGGCAAGCACCTTTTCATGTTTTACTTTGAGTATTTACGAGTACGTAAGGTGTTTATGTTCGATAAAGACTTTTGTTTATGTCTCCAGCTGAATTTGGATGACCTGATATATGTATGAGCGCATTTAACACGTACTGGAAGATATAACCGGCCGCATGCCGCGATGCATGGTACGATAGACCATAAAGCTAACCGATTATATCATTTGGGTTAATAAGCGTTTCCCAAGGTGGGATGGACTGGCTGAAATCCAATAATTCTAGGTTTCTCAAAGATGCGTATAGTAATTATAACGACGTTGCACAGGCTAAAATCACTAGGTAATTAGGAAGGCTTACTAACCTGGCAAGTCCAGCAATCTCTGAGGGTCCAGGGCTGCGCGGGAATCCTTTCACTTCACTACACAGAGAGGCGAATTCCTTTGGCTGGCAACTATTTTGTGGTAATGCGACCTTTCCCAAATATATTATGGGACTCGGTAATAAGTGTCCCACGATTCCAAAGAACGAATCGCGACGGGGACACATGCGGGAAATATAATTGAGTTGCGTGCGACCGACCAGCGAGGCGTCTTGATTGCAACTGTCTTGTCAGTCAAGGTGACCGACATTAGAAAAAATGCAGAGTGCATACGCAGCAAAATATCCGTCGTGTGGATTATAGTGTACGCACACACGGACACGTAGGAACATCGCGTAATAGCCCAATATGGGATTACACAAAATTCCCAGAAAAGTAAACCAACCCTTAGTTTACCTATAGATAATTAACTATGCAATGTCGTTTATCTAACGTTTAAATTAAGTTACGCTCGCAATGCTGTCGGCGTAACCATATTCCCCGGCTTGAAAGGTCCTAATCTTTCAAAACAAAAAAGAGGAAACAACAATTAACAATTGCATATTATCATCATGAAAACTCTACCTTATGAAAGAAACTAAATTTATGAAGGAATTTTATAAACTAGTTAATAAATTTAATTAAACCTAACTTCTGCATTATAAAAATTAGATACCAAAACTTATTGTGTTGGCAAAGGGCACAACTTAACTGTTGGCCGTTGAAAAAACCCACTCTGAGTCTTGATCGTTGCGACTCTAACTACCCCGTTCTTATCCGGATAGACTTCAGTCACTAAGCCTATCGGCCAATGTAGAGGCATAACGTTGTCCTGCATAGAAACAACAACCATACCAGTCCGTAAAGGATTAGCAGGTGTGTTCCATTTAGAATGAACAAGTTGATCATTTAGTTCCTGTCGCGAAATAAGATGTAAGCGCGTTTCAGTTACCTCGCGAGCAGGGAAAAAGACGAGTGGTTTCGTGTTAAGAAAATGTGCAGGAGTTAATGCGGCGGGTTCTGACGGATCGGAGCTAAGCGCGTAGAGCGGTCGCGAGTTATCATCCGCCAGTTCCTTCTCCCAATATGTGCTATATTCATGCGATAAGAATTGGTAGAGTTCACGAAGATACGATTTTGCATCGGATTCAAAATGAATTCGTTGAACAGTTCGCCACACAACTGATTCAGCAAAGTTCAAATCGAGCGCGGTTATTGGGCCTATAGGAAGCCACTTTAGAAATTTGTAAACAAAGCAAATTGTTTTCAAGTATTTTTTCCAGGAGGAAAACCTATTGGAGAGGTTATACAGAATGTCTTCGGCAGGAGAATTCACCTTTGACATTTCCGGCGATAAAGCAGGTAGAGCAACTGGCTTCATTTCGGGAAGCTCTTGCGTCTGACCTGGAACGAATGGCTTTATAGGCCATGCGTGGCGGGGCAGTTTGAGCCAGGGCGGTCCAGTCAACCACAGTGGATGATGGATAAGCTGGGCTGGCGTCAAACCGCGGGAAAGACAATCACTAGGATTATCTGATCCTTTTACATGGAAGAAGTGTTTTGCCGAGAGATTTTCGTGAATCTTGGCTATGCGATTGGCCACAAACGTGTGCCAGCGATGTGGCGAAGAGTGGATCCAACTCAAAGTTACAGTTGAGTCTGAAAATGCTACGACAGCCTCAATGGCATATCGGGAGGAATAAAGATCAAAAACTCGCTTTATCAAAGTTGATAAAAGCAATGCGGCGCATAGCTCCAGACGAGCCAGCGAAATAACTTTAAGAGGAGCGACCTTGGACTTTGCACATACTAGCGAGATGGTTATGTCTCCATCTGGTTTAACTACGTGGGCGTAGACAGCACCACCGTAGGCTTTCTCGCTAGCGTCTGCAAACCCAACTAATGAAACTTTACAGTTTTCAATTACGCCAATGTGGCGTGTGAATTTAAGCTGCGAAATATGCGGCAGTTCATCTTGAAACTGCTGCCACAGACGAACTATGCGGTTGGGTGGGACATCATCCCATCCAATTTTTACAAGCCAAAGATCTTTGATCAATAGCTTGGCGTACAAGATCATGGGCGCGACTAAACCCAGAACATCGAAGAGGCGAGCGATAGACGACAGAATATTTCTCTTCGTGCAAGGGCGATTGTCAGAATTGACTTGGAATGCGAAATAGTCTTCGTCGGGAAACCAACGAAGCCCAAGAACCTTTAGAGTCGGATCCTTACTTAGATCGACACTGTGCGCGAGCCGCAGTGACTCGGGAATAGCCTGAAGAACCTCAGGGCTATTACTTGACCATTTAGTCAACTCAAAATCACCAAGTGAAAACAACTTAATCAGTTGGTGAGCGGAATCTATTGCTAGCGCAATGCTAGGAATAGAACTAGCGATATCATCGATATAAATATCTCTATTTAGAATCTCGCTTGCGAGAGGACAATTTTGACCCTCATCCTTACACAATTGTTGAATGGTGCGGATGGCGACAAAGGGCGAGCATTTGAACCCAAAGGGAAGAACGGAAAATTGCAGAATTTGCAATTCCTCGTCTTCGTGAAAGCGATATAGTATACGCTGAAGAGGACGATTTTCAGGACGTACTGAAATTCTGAGGTACATAGCTTTAACATCAGCTGTTATAGCTACAGCGTAGAATCTTAAATTTAAAAGAATATTAAAAAGGTCCGACTGAAGAACGGGACCTGCGTAGAGAATATCATTTAGTGATGTACCATTGGCTGTCTTCGCGCTCGCATCAAGAACCACGCGTAACTTGGTGGTTGCCTTGTCTTCGCGAATTACAGCATGGTGCGGGATGTAGTAAGATACCTCGCCAGGAATAATTCCTTGCACAAGGGAAACGTAATTATTTTTTAGATAATCTCTTATGACGTCATCATATAGTAATTTGACGTTAGGATGCGATTTAAGTTTTCGTTCGAGGCTAATAAATCTACGACGTGCAATTTCGAAAGAATTACCTAACGCCGATGCGTCTGTCTTCAATGGCAAAGCAACGACATACTTGCCAGATTGGGTGCGAGTAGTGGTGGAACAATAAAACTGTTCACAGTATTTATCATCCACGCTAGTGATAGAAGAGGGTTGAACTTCCTCTATCTTCCAAAACTTGCGCAAGTCGCAGCTTTCCAAAGGGGAAGTAGCGAAAAACGACAGGGTGGCTTTCGGACGTTCTAAGACAGGTGCGTCTCCCATTAATATATAGCCAAGCACTGTCTCTAATGCGTCTGGACATCCCGCGGTAGAAGATACATGACCTGGTTGCAATAACTTAGCAAACAGTTTTACTCCTAGCAGAATGTCAATATTCCCCGGCGTAGCCCAAGTATCGTCGGCAAGTAGCCTCGAATCAATGTGATTGAAGTAAGCGACATCTATCGGGCATAACGGGAGCTGACCCGTTATCTCGTCGAGAACCAGAGCGTCGATGTTGTACTTGGGTTGCACACGGAAACGCGAACTAAATTTGAATTCAACTGAACCTCGTACTGGTTGAGAGGTACCACCAATACCTTTGACGGTAACCACCGAATCCTCGCGGATAGGTAACCCGAGCTTACGACAGCATCGAGTAGTTATATAGTTCTTCTGGGAACCTGGGTCCAGAAGACAGCGAATAACAGCATCCTTGCCCTTCCTACCTACCACTAATACCTTCGCAGTAGCTAGCACTTCAGTAGTGCGCGACGACCTTTGAACCGTGGCTGAGTGCGTGCAAAAAGAAACCCGTTCCTGCGATGGCTCAGGTTCTTCGGCACTAGTAGCCGGTGCGGTGCTGACACTAGCAGCTGGTTTCTGTGGCCTTTGTTCGAAATGCAACAAGGAATGATGTTTACCCTGGCACTTCTTACAAGTGGCAGAAGACTGACATTTAGACGCTGTATGCTGCGCACTAAGGCAGTTGACACACATATTGTGTTCCTTAATGAATTTAAATCTGTCATTCGCGTTTAATTTTAAAAAGGCACTGCACTTATATAAGTGGATATGCGATGAATGACAGAGCGAACATTTAGGCGATGTAGATACATGCGCCCTAGAAGACGTAGCAGACGCCGCACTAGCGCCACTGCGGCCGGCGGTCGACTTTTCAGCATTCGACGGCGCGGTGCGATATAATATTTTTATTTGTTCGCGTACAAACTTTACGAAGTAATTATAATCTACCTCTTGAGGATCTTTCAAATTGCGAAGCGACATTTCGTAATGTTTTGCGATGTCGGAGTCTAATAACTTAAGACCCGCATACGTGAAAATAAAATCATCCATGTTATCTATTTTCAATTGCTTGAGTCCTGCCACAATTGCAGTGAATTTATCAAATACCTGTTCAACATTAGCAGGCGAAGTACCAACTGATTTTATAGAAAACAGCTGATTGAGATAACTAACTGCTAATGCGCGCGTGTCATGATATTTTGCGATAAGCGCGTCCCAGATTACGCGATAGTTCTCTGCAGCGGGGACAATACCGGCTGCTACACTTTGAGCCTTGCCCTTGAGATGACTTAGTAAATAGTGAATACGATCCGAGTCCGATAAATCGGGATTTAAATGTATTACACGTTTGAATGTTTCATAGAAAAACGGAAAAGTTTGAATGTCGCCCTCAAAGGTAGGCATTTCGATTCTCGGTATTTTGATATGACATGACCCTGAACTTGAACCGAGTCTACTACTCGTCGAATTAGTACTACTCATAGCATAATCCTTAGTAGGGGGAGCTGGGGTCAATGAACTCAATACATTTTTAATTTCGCACGAAAGATCGTCAAAGGCCGACAACGTGTTGTAATTAACCTCATAGTCGGGATTAATTTTCATTGACAAAATATTTATATTATCAATTGTAGTTATAATTTCGTTTCTAATTTGATCGACTGTTCTGGCTTTCGCAATGAAAGTATTTCTCGACTTTTCGTCATTGAGATTTGAAATTAAATCATATATTTTTTGAACGCGACCAAAATATGAAGCACATTTGCCTTCGTAAAGTTTAAGTTTGTTATTTAAGTCTTCCATGTTAAACTAAAAATTTGTGTTTAAAAATAAAAAAAATAAAAACTTTAATATAAAATTGGTACGGAACCACTTATCCGTCCAAGCGAAATTCCAGCCTAAGCTAATGGATGCAAAACAAAGTATTAAATATTTATATTTTTTAAAAAACAAAAAATAGGTAGGTACGGAACCAATTTTCCAATCATGCGAAACCCTAGCGTGTGTTCAATACGACACGACAATGGCGAAATCGAAAAATAAAAAAAAGCTTGTAAAAACAAACGGTACTTATATGATTTATATATGGTATATAGAACGGAACTCTATTTCAAGCAATAAAGCGGACGTACAATACGACGCGACACACGGGTAAAACAAAAAATAAATAGGTGTGGAACTATTTTCCCGACCATGCGGAACCCTAGCGAACGTGCAATACGACGCGTAAGGATAAAACAAAATAAATACCTATCCTACCAGTAGCATTAGTAAGTATACATAGGCCCTAACTGACCAAGCTGGCACGATAAAGGAACAGGTATAGATAGCATGAGCGTAATTGCTGTGCACGCGAAATAATAGGTACTTATGAACGTAAGAGTGAGAAATAATTTATCTTGTCTTAAGAACAAACAACCTAGTAAATAAGTTACTTCAGAACCTACTGAAGTTCTTCAATAAATGCGGTGTGGACTGTAATATTTTTGCGATGTAAATAAATAAACTCAATGTTTAGTTATTAGGTTAAAAATAAACCAACAAGATGTTATAGTGGCGATCCTTACTTGGATTCGCTAACAAAGTTAACCAGACCAATCTTTGTGCCACGAAACTTTCCACGAAACCACCGTCAATTAAATAAAATAATGAAAAATTAAGCGTAATAACGTAATTTAACGTAAAATCTATTTCACAACATGAAACACTAAAGTAGTAAATAACTTATACAAACCTATTTGTGAATCAGTAAGGAAAAATGCGAATTTAAATAATTTTATAACGGGACTTCGTGTACAAGTGCGGACACACAATGGACCTTACATGTAACGCAATAAGGACGAGTTTCCTATGATGATTATATGCAATTACACGTGGTAATAAACCCAAAATTTTAGATTTCTATCCGGTTCGTGAGGACCAAATATATGAAAGATATAACCGGCCGCATGCCGCGATGCATGGTACGATAGACCATAAAGCTAACCGATTATATCATTTGGGTTAATAAGCGTTTCCCAAGGTGGGATGGACTGGCTGAAATCCAATAATTCTAGGTTTCTCAAAGATGCGTATAGTAATTATAACGACGTTGCACAGGCTAAAATCACTAGGTAATTAGGAAGGCTTACTAACCTGGCAAGTCCAGCAATCTCTGAGGGTCCAGGGCTGCGCGGGAATCCTTTCACTTCACTACACAGAGAGGCGAATTCCTTTGGCTGGCAACTATTTTGTGGTAATGCGACCTTTCCCAAATATATTATGGGACTCGGTAATAAGTGTCCCACGATTCCAAAGAACGAATCGCGACGGGGACACATGCGGGAAATATAATTGAGTTGCGTGCGACCGACCAGCGAGGCGTCTTGATTGCAACTGTCTTGTCAGTCAAGGTGACCGACATTAGAAAAAATGCAGAGTGCATACGCAGCAAAATATCCGTCGTGTGGATTATAGTGTACGCACACACGGACACGTAGGAACATCGCGTAATAGCCCAATATGGGATTACACAAAATTCCCAGAAAAGTAAACCAACCCTTAGTTTACCTATAGATAATTAACTATGCAATGTCGTTTATCTAACGTTTAAATTAAGTTACGCTCGCAATGCTGTCGGCGTAACCACGTACTAATCACAGAATCATCCTAATGAAACCAGAAGGTTAAAAATCTAGGGACCGAAAAAACCTATTTCCATCGTAATTTTATGGCACTATGAAGTCCCTAGGACAGTAGTACATTTTCTGTAATTCAGTTCTGTAGTTCAGCAAAAATTTGCTAAATTTTCATAGAAAGCTAAACTGTTCGATATAATGTTTATCCATCAGCAATATAATACACTGCCACTTTGTATTTCTTATACATTTGATAAGATCCATCTTATCGATGCTTTGTATCGTTAGTTATGGAGTATAAATCATGTCTTTATAGACTGTAAATTCTCATCTCAATCGAATTAAAACCCTATTGTAACACCTCTATCTCACCACAATCGAGTAAGACAAGAGCCGCTAATTCTATAAAAGGAAAGGGGTCCACACAATAGATAAATAATAACTAATAATATAAAATAAACCACCGATACTGAACTCTATTGAAACGCAATAAAGACTGTAACTTCAGATGGAGATATAAATGATAGGTTAAATAAATAATCGATTAAATAAACAGACAATAATGTACTCTATTGAAACGTAATAAAGATTGTAGCTTCAGGTGATAAGCAAGATAGAGTTAGAGATAAAGAATCAGTTGATTCTTCCAGTCTAATGCCTCCACTGAAAAGCCTATAGTTTCGATTCAGGGTTTTGTGTGATAGGGTTCTTCACACGGTGGTTTGATTAGTGAATCCATTCAAATCCATTATAGATTTATCCGCGTGAATAATTTAGGTTGATTTTTCTATGCTTGCAACTGCGACGGTTGTATGTGGTTATTCAGTTTCAAAATAATTTGTTCAATAAATTATAATCAAAGACCAAAATAATACCAATTAACGTATCAATCTACTATAAGATTTGTTGAAAAGTAACTCAAAAACACAAACTTATCTATGTTGGTAATAACAGGGAGCACAGAACAAACAGTAATTATTGGTATATTTATTTAGCAGCGGCCATTCACAAACGCACGGGAGCCGAAAGATTTTGAGCAAATAATGAATTTCCAGTGGAGCTCAAGTGGACAGGCATACAAAGATTCACTCTTAATAAGGTGGAAGGTAAAATATGCCTTCAAACTTTGGGCTTAGAAAGAATATGACTCGTCGTAGTGCCGCAGGTAAAACAGTTATGGTTAAACAACTTACATTTTTCTTAAAGGAACTTAACAATTTCACTTTGCGAAACATCAATCAACTAAACGTATACCTTGTGTTTTTACTAAGATAATATAACCTAAAATTAAATACAAGAAATAAAAAGATCCACGTTCGATATTTGGATATGAAGAAAAATCGGACAGGCAGTCTCGAAAGTTTATTATTTTGGTAAATTATTTAAATTAATAGTAAGTAATTTTGTCGTAACCCATTAAAAGTAGCTTATGAAAGTCTCTGAAGACGTTTGAGCTAACAGACAAGTATGTTTCAATAATTAAATTTCCAAAATACTGAGCTGATAGACAATTTAAAATAGAACCTACCTCGTAACCTTCTTGTTTTCATTGTCATTAAAAGTTGCTGATGCTTTATTAAAATCATTTTAGAGTTTGTTTTAACATGCGTGATAGAATACAATTTAAGTATTAGCACGGGAATTTATACCTTTAACCATTTATCCCGATGTTTCTTCTGATAGATTCCACAGAATATCGTATTGCCCTAGATAGATATATAGATTCAGATCATTCTTAGTATTGACGACCTCTGTGGCGCAGCGGGCGAAGGTCCGCCTGCGACGCAAGAGGTTGCGGGTTCGATTCCCGCCTCGGGACAAATGTCTGTACGATCTGCAGATATTTGTTCAGGGTGTTCTGGGTGTTTTTCTATATATAATTAGAATATCTATCTATGTAGTATAATGTATTAAGTATATCAGTCATCTAGTACCCATAACACAAGCTCTGCTTAGCTTGGGGCTAGATGATGCTGTGCGATTTGTCGAGCATTATTTATTTATTTATTATTAGAAAGAGCTTTATGTAAAAAAAATATATCTCAACTGTATTGTGTTTTGCCTGCAACCGTTGACAGTAGTTCTTAACCTTTGGCGTTTGGAGGAAATCAAATATTATCACGAACTGCCTCGCTGACAAAAGCGCGGTGTTTGTTCACGGCAGTAATGGTAATATGCCCCTTTGTTTATACGCTTTGGACACTGCCACTGAAATGTCTGTATGGCTTGCTATGTTTTTTCTCAACAAATTTTATCATCGTTAGCATAGGCCTTTCACATATTGTATCTAGATTATTATAAAGCGCTAGCAACTGATATTCTTACTGCAGAGCCTAGATATTGTTAGTTGGATAAGGCTTGGCTGGTACCTATACTTTTCTGATTGGTCTGTATATGAAGTTGAAAAAATATGTATAAAAACTAAAAATAAATAAAATATTAATATAAATATGTCAAAATAACTGAAGCTGACCTAGCAGCGGGTTTACTCACGACGTAAATGGAACATTACTATAGTAAATTACGGGCATGAGCTACCTTGGCGCTGTACACTTAACTTTTGTACTATCTGTCATTAATGACGAGCTTTCTCTACCCGTAGCGATTCCGCAACACAGCCTCCTCATGCAAACCCTTATCTCAAAGCCCGGACAAGAAAATTGCTCGCCCAAAGCGACGTTCGTTAGCGAACTGAGACAATTCCAGTTTCGCGAATTCTGACGCACAATACTCGTCTCACAATCCGTCCCTCAACAAAAGGTCATTGTTACAAATAGCCAATAGGTACGTAAATGGGTTGCCAGCTTTGTAACAGCCGAACTTCTGGCATTATTGCAGATTCTTTGTTCGAAGTCTCGGAGGCAACAATGCCACCGTGAAACGTATTTATAAATATGATATGAATGGATAATATGCGGAGTATTGTCGCTATTGTGAGCGGAACCTTGAGCTTGCACAATCGAGATTAGACAATCCAAGGGACTCGTGGAACCCAGATGGCTGACCCCTTTTAGGACCTAAGATGACAATGGCACAAAAAACGTTAACACTAATAAAACATGTTCTGTTATGATTCAATTGTGTTTTATAATTGAGAATACCATCATTGCTCGGCGTCCTTCAGAGTTGAATAATAAAATTTGGATGACAATAGGTCACATCAATTCAAGTTAGAATCTAAACTGAATTCGGCGTGGAGTATTTTTGACCCTAATTCCATGTTTTGGTTACTAACAGGAAGTTGGAAGCATCGGCCTTGGCTGCCAACTGGTAACAATAACAAATGATCCTGTTTAAACTTGTCATAAATTACTAAGCGACTGTAAAATTACAAACCCACCATTGTAGCATACGGAAGATAATACAAAAGTATCAACAGCAAAAACAAAGTCTAAAAACGTGGTTTAACTAAAATGCCACGGGCACAGTGTGCCGCCATTGTCGACGGAATAGAATAAAAGAAGAAATAAAATATAAAAGAAAGAATAAAAGGTAAAAGAAAGGAAAAAACATTGTGTCGTTTCTGTGTTTGAACAAAACGCTGTCGTCGACACGCCCGCCATGTTGAATGCTGGCGCGTGAGCCGCCGCCTACGAGAATAGACTTGAATTTATAATTTTGTATCAATTGTTTTCTGTTTATCAGTTGTTTTTCTTATTATATCACTGCTTTCTTTGCATAAAAAATATACAGTTAAAAACTTAACATAGCTTTCTCTTACGATTGAAAGTCTGTTTGATAAACATTATTGAATTATGTGGTATACATGTAGAGTCCTTTCATGACCAATTTGCCATGCAACAAATGATCCGGGTAAAAATAAAACAAATTAAGAATAATAATCATTTTGTAAAAACGGGAATTACTCACGTAGTATTGTAACGTTGAAGATTATTCTGACTCGTTTCGATTTTTCAAGAAAATCATCATCATAGTATTGAATGCCCGTCCGCGCGTAGGGCCGACACGACACTGTCGCCACAATACTACGTGAGTAATTCCCATTTTTACAAAATGAATAGTATATCTCACGTTAATTTTGGAAGCAAGAATATTATGATGGTTTTAGAACTTAAAGTTTTCACACAGTCAAAATCACAGTTATCACATCGTTTGACTAAAAAACCAATGAGTTACCTACCTCAAAATTAAACCGTTAGCGTCAATATTGGACTACATTCGTAATAAAAATACAGCAAGCTCATCGTATACCAATCTCAAAGATTACATTTGGAATCAATCAGATTTCTGTTATAATTGTAACCTCGCCACTGAATTAATAATTGTATATTCAATCTCACAGACTCTCGAACCTAAAATAACAACTCTTTGTACCATCATATTGAATCTCGGATTGCGTGCACAATTCCTTTATATTTCTAAAAGAGGTTTGTTACGTTGACGGATTTGTTGAATGAGTTTTTTTGATGATTTTTTTAGATCACACCTGAAGTTACTATCCCTTTTGAGTTTAAAGGGAGTAAATCTACAATCTGTTCGATTTCTTTTTGTCACCGTGTTTTTTGTCTTTGGTATCTTGTGTCTTGATAACTTTGTATATGGTTATCGGTAGCTACTCTACTGAAGCGGATGAAATTGTTAATTATTTCACTGTTTATTTATATAATATGTATATTTATGTTTTATTTATATAATCATATGTTTTTCTAGAGACTCCATATTAACATTGGTTCATCCAAAAGTTGCCCGATAAATTTAACAGAAATTCAGCGATTCATCCATTTATTTCCATAGTTTGTTATTAAAAAAAATGGACACGTTCACTTACAATATAAAAATACATATATAATCTTATGTTAACACGAAATAAGGTTTCTTGTTCGCTTCTTTCCCTCACTTGGAAAAAAAGAATTTGTCTTATAGTTTGTTACTTTTAGTGTTTAATAACCTTAACAAAAATTTTACGGTTCCGGTGGGATTCGAACCCACGTCCGTCAAATCGATACTTGACGCTTCTTTAAGCCGGAAGTGCTTTGACCGCAAAGCTACACATAACCCATGTCGGGACCCGCTGAAACTCTTGATAAGGTGATGTCAGTTTGAGCAACCGAAGAGCGCCATCTACAGGTAACTACTAGAGTTCTCCTGTTTATTGTCTGAAGTTGCATTCAGTAGCAATGAATGAGATGTCGCTACAGCTTATTCTGTGGTTTGTTATTTTTATAGTGTTTAACCACACTTAGGTAGAACATTTTTAAATAAATTAATAATCTTATAATTTTTTTTTACCCGCTTAGATGCAATCAGGTCACCAGTTGTATTAATTACGAGTTAGAATTAAGGTACTAAATATCTTTGTTATACATTAAGTAATTTTATCTAGTAACGTGAAGGAGTTACCTTAACTAGTAAGCAACATGGAAAAGAAATGGAAGGAGGGATGGTAGGCCTTTGCCTAGCAGTGGGACAATATCTTTTATAATAATCTTTTATAATGGGACAATAGCTTTTAATAATACTTTAAGTAATTGTCTTAATCGATTCTATGATATTAAACTGTTCTGTTGTCTGAGCTTTCTATCAAAATGCATAAAATAGGAAAAACCCGTTCTTTCTATAGGGTTTTTTTCTTTCACTCTAGGTATAGCTTAGCTTTTCTTGTTGCAATAAAAAGCCCAGTCTAGTCAGGGGTCAAAATCGTGTTTCGCATTTGTGACAATCCAAAACTTGCACCTTACTATAATTCCCATCAGAAATGATTATGACATTCCCACAATAAACCTATAATTTTAGTAGACGCTACCCCTTAAATAAGTAACGCCTATTTTTCTCATGAGCTTCATTGTAAAATACTTAACTCGAATACATTTTCTTGTCTTCAATTTGCTCAGCGTGACGGTTCGTCCCATTAGACTTACTTCTTGAATAAACTTAGATATTTTACCGTAGAGTATATCGCAGTTCGTTGGTTATAAGGGGGTTGAATGAACCCCGCGGCGAAGTCAAGGGCTACAGTGTTGTATGTTATTAGTTGTATGAGTGTTTAATTTATTGTTGAATTAAGTATAATGTAGATGAGTGTGAGATTTATGTAGGAAGAGGCAAGATGGTGTCCATTTTGTATCCTATTTAGATAGTTGTAGAGGCGACAAACACATTTTTTTATATTTAACATCAGCCGTAGGACGTCCACTGCTGGACATAGGACTCCCACGTGGATTTCCAGTTGGTTCTGTTTCCATTTGGGGGGTTCTTGCTATACTCGTCATGCTTGGCAGGGGTTGATCTTGGACTGTCTAAAACACAATTTGACTACATTTAATTTTGCCTAGAGCAGACAGTGACTACTTACTACATAATCGGCCTGTCACTCAAATCTACTATAACACAAATTCACTAGTGCATATTTTTCCTAGATAGCATCGTGACATGAACCCAAATTGTCTGGACATCAGGCGGGTTAGCGAGCGCAGTATAGGGTGTTCAAGACGCAGAAGATTCTGCTGCCCATCTTCAGAAGAATCCCTTAGCAGATTCTTCCTGCATCCACGGTCAAAAGAGGAGGGGCAACATTCTACTGCCGGCACCCCACAGCAACATATTCCATAGTTCAAAGTACATAGAAAATTATTAATTTTAAAACATGACTTATTGTTTAATTAGGAATAAACATTCTACCTCTATATTGTCGTGTATGTAGGTAAACGGATCAATCAGTTTAAGTGGAGATGGGCGGGACACTTAGCAAGGCGGAATGACGGCAGATGGACAAAGATGGTGACAGAATGGTGGCCCCGCGAAGAGAGTCACCAGAGATCACCAGGCAGACCACCATCCAGGTGGTCAGACGACATTGTCAGAGTAGCGGAAAGCCAATGGTTGCATTTGGCGAAGGGTCGGAAAGAATGGCGTGACAATGAGGAGGCCTATACCCAGCAGTGGGTGAACGTGGGCTGATAGATAGATAGATACATTCTAGTTTTATTTTATACTAGCCGCACCCCGCAGTTTCACCCGCGTAGTTCCCGTTCCCGTGGGAATTTAGATAAATCCCTCTATAGTGCACCTCTATGATACTAAAGGTATATGTGTGCCAAATTTAAAGTCTCTAGGTCCAGTGATTTAGGCTGTGCGTTGTCTGTCAGTCACTCATTCAGTAACGGAAGAGTTTTATATATATTGATAATTTAATAATGGTTCAACATAGATAAAATATTTATTTTACTGTATTTTTTATATAAAATATCAATGTTAATTACTAACCCTATTTTCTTAGTGTTCGTTTCATGATTTTTATACCGAAGATATTAATTTTTAATGGCATACAATTGACACATTTTATAGGAAATATGCATGATTTTTACTATATATATATATATACCTAATAGAAAAAAAAATCCAGACAAAGATTCGTAGAACAATGATTTAATTCTCACAATATCTCACTGCACCAACAGTTACAAGCACCACCTCGTTAACACCTTCCCTGAGTTCCCATAAGAACCATCTAGCCACTCCCACTCGCTGCGTGCGCCGGCGCAGGGCGGGCGCCATGCTGGGCGGCCCGCCCATCCGCTACAGGAATGTTCTTAGTTACTGTACTTCACACGATTGAACAAACCATTAAGGATTATTTTAATAATAAATGTGACGTAAGAAATAGCCGTGAGGTGCCGGCAGTAGAATGTTGCCCCTCCTCTCTTGGCCTGAATGCAGTAAGAATCTGCCAAGGGATATATCGGGAAGATGGTCAGCAGCGTCTTTTCGTGTATCAACATCCCGTACTGCACTCGCCAACCTGCCTGCCAAGCGTGGTGAGTATGGCAACAACCTCTCATGATCAGTAACTACTTAGTGATCAATGAAGGAGGTCTTTGTCTAGCAGTGGACGTCCTATGGCTAGAAGAGAAATGTGGCCTAGACTGTGTGGTATTTAATATTCCTAGGTGAATGAAAAACTAAACAGACTTAATACATTATTCTGTACACGTAATGTTTATTTATTTATAAAAGGAACGCTAACAGTACACATTATACATATATACATATATATATATAACACATTCAATATTGAAATTGCGAGGACCAGTTCTAGTGATCGCCTATAATTGGCATAATATATCACAACATTCGTTAAACTTATACTAAAAGTAACAAAAATATTAATAATAATAACAAAAATATTAATAATATTATAAATCAAATATTAAAATAATTATGAGGTCTTTGATAACACTATAAGCCCATTGGAGACTTAAAACATTAGATAAATTTAGTTACACATTTAAACACGATTAAATGTTAGTGAGAATTAAATCTTTAAAACAATAAATGTTTTAAGTGTACACAAAAATGACGTATTTAATTACGGGAGCACCAGGTTGTTGACATTTTTAGACCTAGTATTATGTGCATTATGTGTAACCCTGTGTTGTCTGTTTCAAAAAGATAAACACATACTAATGTAGCTATATGAAAAATGTGATGCTTTATAATGCGTAAGTTTTCCCTAAAACATATTTTTTTATTTTAGTTTACCCTTGCTAATTTAAATATTATTTTAATCAAGACAAACTCTCCTGACATTTACAATATTAATTAAATTGATAACTGATAAAAATCAATCACTTTAGACATACAGTCAGGCAATATGTTCGAATGGGCTACTCTCTATCATTTTAATATTTATTTCGAATCGTGAGAGAGAACATACTCAATTAAAACCACACCTAAAGAACATAAAAACCATATTAACTACAAAATAAATCCCATAAAATTAAAAACGACACACAATTTGCTAGGCCATAAAGCAGGGCTTATGCGCTGTATCATCTTTTGACAATCCCTAAGTCCAAAGTTATGTCACGTGAACAATAACGCTCGCGGTAATCCCGCCACTAATTCTATCACCATGACACCACCCATTCAGATTCCCATACATGTACAGTGACGTGCACCAAAATTAAAACACCCCTTTCGAAAAATAGTAAGATTCCGTCATAAAATTTACATAGAGCATAATTAGGCGCATTATAAAGTAGTTTGCATGGTGGGCACTGTATTCTATTTATTATACCATAGACAAAATAGATCTGACAATGCAATATGTTTACATTGTGAGGAATGTATAATTAATAGTGAAATATTGCAGTGGTCATGAGAAAATGAGGCTGGAAGAGATTACATTAATTCAAGTGGCCCAAAGTGTACTTACGGTTTCCTTATAACGCACAGAAGTGTTTTAAAATTAGTTTTATAACACTTTGGATTTTTAATATTCAAAGTGAGTTTGCGCTTTTCGACCCTATTTTGTTTAACAAATCGTCTCTTTGAAAAACCTGGCTTACTGAAATGTAGATCAGATGTAAAATTTTGGGTTAATTTTAATTAAAATATTTGTAATTTAAAACTCTCTCTATCTCCTTTGCTTTGATTACTCTTTCTGGTTTTATTTCTTTCCACTTTGCTATAATTAACGCATTGAGATTTAGAAGATTGCATTGCATTGCAGTACAGGTTACGTCTTCTTCGATCACGTCTGTCCATTTTTTTAGTCTTCCTCTACGCCTAAACATAGGCAAGCAAATAATGTGAAAACAAAATCATAAAATAAATGTCTTTATCTCAGCCGTAGGATGTCCACTGCTGGACATAGGCCTTCTTAATCGATCAAGTATTGATCATGAGGAGTGGTTGCCATACCCACCACGCTTGGCAGGCGGGTTGGCGAGCGCAGTACGGGATGTTGATACACGGAAATACGCTGCTGTCCATCTTCCGGAGGTATCTTCTTCCGCTGCTGTCCATCGTCAGATTCTTACTGCATCCACGCGCAAGATAGGAGAGTCAACATTCTACTGCCGGCACCCCACAGCTTAAAAAGAAGGTCAAGACATCGATATTAGAATAAATATTATTAGTTTCTCGCTTACAAAGTACAATCGTTGAATTAAATGTTTGGTTGAATGTTCTTGTGGCTGTTATTAAGACAGTCTGTGAACTAATACCTTCACAAGCGTTCTATGAATCATTTCCCAATATCAAAATGCATAAAATCATTCACAATAGTTATTTTAGTAAAACTACTCAATATAATTTACGGCCATCTTTAATTGCTATCGCTGTCACATATATCAACTGTATGAGCTCAGTCAACGCGCTTTTGACATTATGAACTGAGTGCTGCCCATGTTAATGTACAGCCTATAGAAATTGAAACTTAATTCTATAACATGCTCTGTAATCTCCTAGTAAAGTCTTGGACACGGCGAAGGTTTGTAGGATATCAGGCTTTTGAAACACGTATTGAGAAGGAGTTCATCATCATAACTTCAGCCGCGAAACGTCCAGTACTGAACACAGGATCCTCATGGATTCCTCATGGATCCATAAGGGGTATGACATACTCACCACGCTTTGCATGCGGGTTGGCGAGCGCGGTTCGGGATGTGGATACACGGAAAGACGCTGATCTTCTGAAAGTATCCCGGGCATGAGAGGAGGGGTAACATTCTACTGCCAGCATCCCACGTCAGCTATAAGTGAAAGAAAATACGACTAACAGATCAATAAGCCGCGGATTTGAAGTATTCCTGTTTGAGCACCTATTTTTTGGGCATCTATGTATTGAGCACCAAAGGCATTCCGATTGAAGTTCCTTGTTTTCTTTACCGATAATTCAAGTACGTACAGTTCATGTGGATGCAGTTAGAATCTGCCAAGGCATACCTCCGGAAGATGGGCAGCAGCGTCTTGCCATGTATCAACATCCCGTACTGCGCTTACCAACCCGCCTGCCAAGCGTGGTGAGTATGGCAACAACCCCTCATGAACAGTACGTCTACTGCTGAACATATGCCTCCCTTATAGTCCCCAGTATAGTCCAGCGGTTGAGATGATTAAAACAGATCAAAACTAATTAAGCCGAGGGTTCTTCACAATGTTTTCTACTACCGATAATTCACGTACGCATATAAGATGTTTCAAGAAGGAAAAGACCGCTGTACAAAAATAAATAGTAACTTGTAATGACCAATGTGACGTCTCCCGAAGGCACCTATACCGGTGGGGCGGCGGGGCTCGCCAGTCCCTTGCCATCGGTAAATCAGGCTTAGCCGCCGCGACCAACAAGGCTCATTTATACCTTATTTATAAAGTAAATCCAGCTATAGCGCACCACTGAAACGTATTCGATGGTATTTTTATAGGTTTTATGACTGTTATTTCATTGTGGGATAGGGTTCTGATTTCATGCATTTATTGTTGATCGTAAAGTTTGAAATATCAAGAAACTTTATTAAATTCTGGTAGAGTATTTAGTAGTTTTACATGCTTCCATGGACTATGTCCGTTCGAGACTGTTTGGTTCTTCCGATTCTTAGATAGTGAAGTCCGAATCGAATAAAAAAAGTCTTAGTACTATTATGTCTTTGGGGAATACGAGTGGACATTCGCCGTGGGGTGACGGCAGTATTACCTATCCTCTCATGCCCGTGGATGCAGTAAGACCCAGCTACAGTATACCTGCGGAAAATGGGCAGAAGCTCTTTTCATGTATCAACAACCCGTACTGCGCTCGCTAATCCGCCTGCCAAGCGTGGTGAGTATAGACACTACCCCTCATGGAGATACTTGACATGTACAAGTTTTACGGCTGAAATGGAGTGGACATAATTAATTTCACTTCATGATTATTACACGAAGACCAAAATATACCATGCCACTTTTCTACATTGACAAAATTCATTGTTTTATTATAAATCGACATTTGTATACGAATGGACATTATATGATACCTCGTCATTCATCATTTTAATCTTAAGTCGTTAAACTGAAACAAAAAACAACACCATACGTCCATTTGGTTTTTCGTATTCCGTGTTTAAGTTTTGCGTCTAATCTATCATATTTAAGTTCTGCTACGAGTACTCTAGTGCGTTGTTTGTCTGATCATATCAGTTCACATCGGAGCAGTCCTGAATGTTCTAAATACCTTTTAAACTACTCAATGGAACTTAATATGGCACTATAACTCTCATAAAACGTCTCATAGAGTCAATTTTTATGTACGGTGGCATACCGTTACGGTACGTGTTTGAACATAGCGGAGAAAGAGCATTATATTTTTGTATCATGAGTCGAGGGCACACGAGCCCGTGGCATTGCCCATGAGATGGACCGACCAAATCAAGACTGCGTTGGACTGTCCACCACATCAATGCACCAAAATGTATGGAATACGCGACGAATGGCGTAGGATTGTCAAGTTTGCCACAACCTCTTCCGACATTACGACAACGACTACTCTGTGAAAAAGAAAGAAAACCATAAAAATACAATGAAATATTTTTCTAATATCGGAGTCCGCGCCACCATTGTACATCCGATAGATATGGCGCTGCTTACATAGAACTTAATATAGACTTCAGACTGTTCGATACAGTACCGTCTGAAGTCCATAGAGCTAGAACATGCTTCATCAATATCATCTCAGCCGTAGATCGCCCATTGCTTTCCACGCCAGGAAAGTGTATGCCTAGTAAGGCATACACTTTCCTCATCTTTAAGATCACAAGGAAGGGTCATGTTGTTGCCATACTCGCTACGATTGGCAGGCGGGTTGGCGAGCGCAGTACAGGATGATGATACACGCAAAGATGCTCTTATATTCCGGAGGTCCCCTGATAGATTCTTAGTGCGTCCATGGGCAAGTGGGGAGGGGGCAACATTCTAATGCCCCCCACGGCACGGAATTTGCTTACTAAAGTGAAGATGCTTACCTAGAATGAAGTCTAACTCTATAGTTTAATTCCCACTTTTGCCGTAAGACTTCAGTGGTGGTGCTTTTGATCTTGACGTGTCTAAGTTTTGTAATTACAAACAAAAGAAATAAAGAAAATGAATTTGATCATACGTGACGAAAATTTGCTGACAGATGCGCAATTACACAAAATAGAGGCGACTTGTGACCAGCTAATTCTTGAACAAAACAAAAGTTTAAGCTTTGTCTGTGGAAGCCTGATGGCTCCACACAACACTGGCCTCAAAAGCCTCACACAAGAGGACAATAAGCATAACCACTCATTTTTCAGAATACACTTTTGCGAAGACTATAATAGCTTGTTTCTTTCAAGTCGATATAACAGCTATAGCCTGAAGCAAGAATTAACAAGACAAAAATACATATGGCGTTGCTGACGAGTTTTGATTGTTTATTGTTCTGAAAAATGTTGTAAAACTATTGTTGAGCACGGGCTTGGTGGAAACGATTGGTACAAGGTTATAGCGGAATAATTTGTTGTTAGTTGTTAAGTAAGTTTTATAACTTATTTTATATTCTATAGCTTTAACGACATCATCAAAGATCCACCTCTATGTTAACAAACCTTCAGACATCTGGACTGGAACTCTCATGGTAACAGCTGAAAATCAGTGTTTGCTTCATAAACAAAATTATACGCTGAGCTGTGACCTTTTTGACATACTGCAATACACACGTGCACTACTTAGCCAGATAACCATTTAGTTACGTCGTTTTTAGTTGTTTAGTTAAATGTTATTTGATGTCATAAGTTTTTATCGTGGTTGCTGCCGGCCACGAAGGCGTTGGCGGGACGATAAAGAGATATGTATCTATCGGAAGACAAGATCTAGTTTGGATCGTTGCGGCATATCATCATCGGCCTAATTATAAGTCGACTGTTACCATTTACGCCATTTTCTTCACGCCGCATTCAGTGTCAACCAGAGACTATTTGCAAATTGTCTTAAAGACGAGCACGCCGAATGATGAACATCTTGTAAATACATACATACATACATACATACCATGCTCGTATAGCATATGTCTGAGGGTGACGGGCACAACGTTGGTCACGTGCTTAACAAACGTGATTACCGTGGTTTTGCAGTTGTAATAGGTAGATGTCACCCCTTAACATCTAGAGGCCTTGGACTTGTCTCGTCATTTTGTAAAATAAAAAAGCGCCACACCTCTGGCCGCCAGGCGCCAGTAAGTCAAGGCGTACTCTTGTCACTTGGACTGCTCCTAGATAGCCTGGGGCACTGCACATGGCACATCCAGATAATACCCTAAATAGACAATACCATATTGAAAATAACACCATGTACAAGTGCTGTTAACTTTAATTTTAAACACGAGTATCTCATTATAGCTTTTAGAAATAACAAACAATGAATTTTTTCAAGGGAATTTCTTAATTTATTTCCAATAGTCATAAGTTGCTGAGTTTGTAGTCTTTCAGGCTTTGTACAAGTATTTGCCAGTGGCTATATTTGAAATAAAAGAAACTTTTTATAGGTTTGTTCACAAACACTTCATCATTTCAGCCATAAAAACGTCCACTAATGAACAAAGGCCTCCCTCATGGGTCTCCATGAGGGGTAGTTGCCATACTCACCACGCTTGGCAGGCGGGTTGGTGAGCGCAGTATGGGATGTTGATACACGGATAGACGCTGCTGCCCATCTTCCGGAGGTATCCCTTAGCAGGCTCTTACTGCATCCATAGGCATGAGAGGAGGGGTATCATTCTACTGCCGGCACCCCACGGCGGATGTATGTTCAAGAATCAAGCTATGTAGTATATAAACCTTTTTAATTAGGAGATAAAATATAATTACGTGAAAATGTAGTTTTAAAATAAATTCTGTATTTAAGATGAAACATGCTTCTGGTGAATTTCACTTCAGCTTGGTTAACATATGGCTCTAAACTTAAAGAGTTTACAGTAAAAAGATTCACTCAACCACTTCCTGGCCCATCACCAGACCTGTTCCCAAGGCTAATCTTTCTTGACTCGTACGACAAGTCATCTATATTAATACTTATAATCTATAGTTACTAATATTATAACGAGGTAATTGCCGTTTGTGAGTTTGTGAGGTTGTAGGGGGTAATGTCTGGACCTACTGAACCGATTTTCAAAATTCTTCTACTTATAGAAAGCCACAGTATTTGTGAGTGTCATAGGCTATAAATTACCGCCCAACGAAGTGGGCACCGGGTTAGCTAGTAATGTATAAAAATAAACAACATTGATGGTTCTACTCTTAGCCAATGAAAAGTCTCTATATAGTATATATATTCATATAAATGCGTTCGCGAAAATCTTAAGAAAACTGTATACTACTCTTTCTTAAAATGTTCCATATTAAATAGTTTCCATGGCCCTCTGTGATCTTATTCATCAGTTACAGTTTATCAAATCACACTTTCTGAATGTAATACTTTACTTACAGCTAAAGATGCAAAAATCGCCATTGCTTTTAAGCATATATCATACAGCAGACACACAGACAACCCCATCTTTTTAATAAGTCAGTTAAAAT
Source organism: Pasiphila rectangulata (assembly GCA_963082625.1). Taxonomy (NCBI): domain Eukaryota; kingdom Metazoa; phylum Arthropoda; class Insecta; order Lepidoptera; family Geometridae; genus Pasiphila; species Pasiphila rectangulata. The sequence continues at coordinate 21,614,151 of OY720238.1, read as the reverse complement.
ATAGAAAGATACAAAGGCATGCCGCTACTACTAAATTACCTGGACGGTAGCATAAAAACCGAGCGAAATTCATAAAAGCACTTCATTCACAGACGGACAAAGAGAAAGTCAACACATTGCTTTCTAAACGCAATTCTTAAAACTACGTGCCCATTGTCCGGTGTTGATAGACTAGGAAGGGGAAAAGGACGGATCATTACGGTCGTAGGGCTGCCTGTCCACGTCCACTGGTGGACATAGGCCATACATCTCCAAGATCATGAGGGGATTGTTGCCATTCTCGCCACGCTTGGCAGGCGGGTTGGCGAGCGGAGTATGGGATGTTGATACAGGAAAGACGCAGAGCAGACCCTTAGCAGATTCTTACTGCATCCACAGGCAAGAGGGCAGCGGCAACATTCTAATGCACCCCACGGCATAGAATTTGTCTACTAACGTTACACTCCAGACTAAAGTCTAAAACTCTATGATTTAATTTCCGCTTTTGCCGTAATACTTCCGTGGCGGTGCTCTCGATCTATAAGTACATATATAAGTTTTGTTACAAACAAAAGTAATAAAGTGAATGATTTTGATCATGCGTGACGAAAATTTTCTGACAGATGCGCAATTACACAAAATGGCGGCGACTTTTGACCAGCTAATTCTTGAACAAAACAAACGTTTAAGCTTTGTCTGTGGAAGCCTGATGGCTCCACACAACACTGGCCTCTAAGCCTCACACAAGAGGACAATAAGCATAACCACTCAATTTTCAGAATACACTTTTTCGAAGACATTGTTAGATGGACAAGGCTTACCAAGCACCTATACCATCCTCTTAGCTTGGCGTGAGCCAAGCAGCTCTTAGCTTGCGAGTGATCGCATAACTTCCAGATATATTCTGTTCGTTAACGTTTCCGGTTTCCGGTTACGTTTCACAAGTCCTATCAAGGATTAAAATTATCCTTCAGTTTATGTAGTGCGACTATTTTTTATTTCCTTCTTTTAAGAATCTGCTAAGGGATACCTCCAGGAGATAAGCAGCAGCGTCTTCCTTAGTAACAACATCCCGTACTGCGCTTGCTAACCCGCTTGGCAAGCGTGGTGACAACTACCCTATCGTGATTAGTACTCGACATTCATAAGGCCGATGTCCAGCGGTGAACGTCCTACAGCTGAGATGATGATGATGAGATTATTGCCGGATATTTGTACAAATAGCCGGTCAACCGACACCACTATCACGTCCGATGGGACTACACGGTGGACCTACCCGGCCACTGTATGAGACTACAGCACCCACATTTCGCGCACTTTTGCCTCCATTCACTGTGCCTGACTGTAAAAATGACACTGAATAGGTAGTGAAACATCTGGTATTACCCTTCGTGCCGAGTCTAAGCGGGCCGAGTGGGCACTGTCCCATTTTGTCCCAATGAGCGGGTGGATTCGCTTGAATTGTCACATTGTGACTTGATAAGTAGTTTCGGAAAACTACACCACGCTGTAGGTGGTACTAATTTGAGCAGGGACGGACTAAGTCGTTTGGTGGTAGTAAATTATAAAATAATTTTAAAAACTTTATCTTGCTATTATGTTATTTTGCTTGTAATAACACTACATTGTTATAAGTAGTAACTAAACGGTCGTAACATTGTGGCCCTGTAATAGAGAGAATACACATAATTATGTCAGTAAATATTATTAACTTATGTGATCTTGTTGTTGGGCGCTTTATTGAATAAATGAAATATTCTTGGATGGATTGAACTGACTATGCTGAAGGAATGGAAGGCCATTCCTTCAGCATAGTCAGCCCATACGCACAGGAAAAAACAAGACAAATAAGCTAAGCTGCGGGATGCCTCCTCGAGGTGGTGGTACGAGTAGATAGGTATACCTACTACTGTTTTTTTATGTGTTGTGTATCACAGATTCCAGAAGTAGATATTGTAGCGAAATCAATAACTTTTATCTAATTTTTTTTCATACACTTAAAGTTAAAAAAAAGTTTTTCATTTTTTTTTCAAATAACCGTAGGGTTCCGGCAGTAGAATGTTACCCCCCCCCTCTCATGCCCGTGGATCCAGTAAGAGCCTGCTAAGGGGTACTTCTGGATGACGGCGTCTTTCCGTGTATCAACATCCCGTACTGTGCTCGCCAGCCCTCTTGCCAAGCGTGGTGAGTATAGCAACTACCCCTCATGGAGATCTATTAGGGAGGCTTCTGTTCAGTAGTGGAAGTTTTACGGCTGAAATGTTTATCGAAACAGTCGTGTTTCCGAAGTCCCAAAATTGCAAATTTTATTACTGTAACTATCTAGAACAAACTTTAACGAAATTCGATATCAAGCCCGGCCCTGCCCATCAAGGTGCAACCCGTTGCAAAAAGCCAGGAATTGTCCAAAAATTTTCGAACGTGATCAGTCCCTTTGTATCCACACACCCGCTACAATGGTCCATCCTTAGCTACTCATTTATCCCTAACAATAGTACTTTGCTCATTGACTATAAACCCCCAACTTATCTTTTAAACGTCTCTGTATTTAATTTTTAACATTGAATAATAATCCTTTTTTTGTATTGCTGTAAGGTTTGAATTCGTTTGTTGAGCTGGGGAGGTTATGTCTTCCAGGTTTTGTGTTATCAAAGGCATCTCACATGTTTGCCATAGTTGTCATTGTTACCTATACCTTTTGTATTGATTGTTCCCACTGCATTGTTGCACGATCAATGCGAAACATTTTAATATTATGAAATTATAAGCGTCTTCCGTAATTTCAAGGAACAAGAGTTTCAGTGGAGACTTCAAATGGGGGGGGGGGGGGGGGGGTGTTACAAAGTTTTAAATCGATAGATGTGTAGGTTTAGGTTTATTATCTATTCGCATACACGGCGTTTACAAGGTGTTTTACTAATTTTCTCTTCTGACATTTCTGGACTGACATTTCTATGGAACCCATGTTGATACAGGGGTGGAGATGGTTCCAAAACCATCCACTGTTTTTAGCATAAGCCTCTTATGCTCAAGTTACGACAAGAATGAGCGACACTTAGGCAGACATTTCTCAAGTTATGTAAGATAAGGTGTAGCATACTCTATAAGTTTTAAAATACATCGTTAAAGTTTATTTTCATTTTAGTTTTATACATTGTGCATAAAACGAATTCCAACCATCTAACACAAAATTTAATTGAACTAAATTTTTTAATGAGTGATTATTTATCTAGAAGAAATCTCCATGCACGTCATTTTCCACCCACTCACGATTTATCGCAATCTGAAACTGTCCCCACATGCATTCAGCTCTTCCATTTCACAAACAAATACGCGGCACGAAGCATCCGGCCCATACAACTCATACAAGACATTCAAACATTCACTCGGTTTCATAAAACTTTTGTCCGCAAATTGCGACATTCATCAAGGTGTTACAATTTCGAGTGGATGCCAAAAAAACAAAATTCTACCTTATTTCCCAGACATACCAACCATAATGCGAAGAATTATTGCTTTGTATGTGGTTGTATGAGGTTTTGTTGATTGATTGCCGGTCAATTTCCTAGTTTTGCACAACTGAGATGTCTAACCGGATACTGGTAAAGGTGTAGCGGGAAATGGTGAAATCTATACAATCACTCCCTTAGATAGGAGTAGACTATACTATGTTGGTTGAATGTAAGTTGCAAATAGTTAGTCTATTAAAGAGAATAAGACAGATATGTATACTTGACAAAATTCATGTAACATTACCTAGGTGATATCGATGAAGTTAAATGTAATGATGATATTATTATGCGGATTGTTCTTAAGATACCGAACAATAAATGGGGATCATTTCGATAACATAAACCGATGCTTGTATTTCAACACAAAAAATGTTAAAATAGTGTGTTCTTCGAACCTTCAACTTACTAAATGTTGACATTGCTCTACAGCATTTAATCAAGTTGGATACAAGATTTGAAGAACACACTATTTAAAAATGTCGATGTTTTTAATCACATTGTGCATAACGTAGTGCTTTGGGGTCTAGAATTGAACAAAACAGGACAACTTCAATGACAACAATGTCTGTGTTAGTTTTAAAAAATCTAAGATATCGATCTCCATCCGTGCTTTTCAAATCTTCCCTCATTGACAAATATTTACAACTGTGGCATTAGACTTTTAAAAATGGCGGTTCCCTTACTCTCATTCATATTTGTCCAGTTCTTAAGCCCTCCTAAGCCTAGTTTAATCCCGACTTTGTCCAGAAGTTCATTCATGAAATTGCCGTTTTTGGCGGCTGCTTTGGATTATGCCTGCGTATTGATTTTGCTATTTTACTAAAATAATACATTGTTCTTCTATAAACTTTGTTCGGTAAGAGTTGTCTATTTTTGCAGGTACGTGACATTAGAAGATTATCATCTTTTGAGTGAATAATAGAATACTACCCCAACCTTTTTGATCCAAGGGCAATTTAAATACTATGGTAGGTGACATGATTTTATTTCCATTTTCAAATTATGTAGGTACAGTTATGGTATGTATTTATTTTCCTGTCCTTATGGAGTTGGCACAAAATTTGTGTTTCGTCCATTATTTTTTATTTTATCACTCATCAAAATCACATTCACATCTTCATCTATTTGGTAGATTTTGTACCAAATTATACACATATTTAACCTATTCAATGGGTTCAATAGAAATGAATTCCTAAAAGCAAGCTTTCGAAGTACTGTAACAATACAGAACTAACCTTGTTAAAAGTCCCGTTACTAATTCGCTACCACATTTCACTCAAGCGGAAGGAAACACTTTCAATAAGTTCGTACCCGTTTTATATGCACATTATATGAATCTAAATCTCCGTTAGGAACTCTTTCATATACATCTACAATGTAACGTTTATGGACATCTTGACTACTTTATTGTGCATCTATGGACTAGTCCTTTCCGAAAAGCTCATTTGAAATTTTTCAATCACACTTCAACCTGGACTTTCATTGATACTTCGTCATTGACGTGAATTCCTTCATTTACGCTTTGAATTCTTTAAATTTTGGATGACCATTGATCACTTTCGTAAGAAATAACTAGAATTTGATGACAATTGGTTTGGTACTCTCCAGTAGCGGCTACCTTGAGGCCCCAGACAACCAGGCACCGGATTATCTCTCTTTCACTACAGAGGATGTTGCCCAAAGTACTTTTGTGATGTGAAGTGTAAACTTATTGTTAAGTTTTGGATTAGGATTATGAATGAGTTTGTTTGAACAGTTACCTTTGATTTGCCGATGGTTTTTGAATTTGTTTTATTTGTAAAAGGTGCAAATGATGAATGGAACTTTGAAAAAAAAAACATCCATGGGATAGCGTAATTCCGACTTATGTTTTTGCAATTCTTCCTCTAATGAATAATTCAGAATTGTATGTATGTAATAGTTTCGTGTATTTTTGTATCTGTATTCTTGTAGTTCTTCAACCATACCAACTTTGCCTACTTAAATTATCTTCATTTTGTAACGAGGTTATTATTATGTTATTTATATTATGTTTTTGCGTGTAAAGGGACATCTGTGACTCAAAAAGGTTCCAACGGAAGATCAGCGTTGTCATGTCTTGTGCAGGACAAGACAACAAATGCTGAGTTGGTCGCCTATTTGTGGCACAATATAAATGTTTTTGTTTGTGTGTTTTAATAATTAGCTGTATTTTTGTATTGTGTCAGAAATAAATGTATTTCCTTCTTCTTCTTTCTTCTTCTTCAATTAAAATCAAACTTAATAATTTAATAGGCATTTCTCCAGTGGTCCGTTATTGCATTTTTTTTATTGTCATGGATTTCCGCATTATATCAAATTTCCGCGTTATATCTACACCAATATTTTTAAAATACAAGATTTGTATTTTAACGTTTTTGTTTGTAATGAATAAGATCAAAAATCTAAACCGATTCTAAAAATCATTTATTTGTTCATATATATTTTCACTTATAAAATGCTACATTATCAGGGAGTAACATAAGCTATTTAGACCCGGTAGATGACGCTACAATGTGAGTTAGGTGTGGTACGAAGTTCGCCTAGTGGCCTAATATTTTATAAAGTAGCTTATCTTATCTCCAGTCCCAAAAAAACAATGGTGCCAGTTATTTTATACTTATTTCAAATTAAGAACCACACAACAGCTCACCGAGGCATCTCTGAACCATACATTGTTGTGAGTTTTAATCCCTGATTCCCAAACACTGTCCTCATATGTAGTCTATTGTGGTGGGTTTAATCAATTAATTTTATCGTGCATCCAGTAATAAGGATACCACGGATGAGTGGCTGCGAATACTAGCGGAAGGACCACACGGCTTATGTGGTGACAATTCCAGCTTTATAGGGATTCATTATTTTCGTCTTATGTCCCTATTGTACCAGTCGTATGCATTCGTAAGATTGATATTTTGGGTTTACGCGGCCATGTATAATGGTTATGTCTTTGGAGTGAGCAGGTACGTTGTCGAAGATTTTTGAAATATATAAATGTTGCATTTAACTATGACTTCGTTATTTAACAAGATTTATAACAAAACTTAACTTGAAAATTTGATCTTTTTTACAAGATTTGTATGATGTATTTCGGAATCAAATAGGTAAAATATTTAACATTGAGAAAAGCATTATGACGTAGAAGATAAAAGTTTCGTTAACGAACCGTAATCACGTAAAGTCTTATAAGAACATTTTCAAGCTGGATGGCGTAAATTGTTATTTTTTTAAATTAATGCTAAAAATAGTCAGCCACGCCATTCGAGCGAGACATTAATGGGCCACCCATCTCATAGTGGACAGGCCGCAATACAATCATTTTTATAATCGATAGTAATTATAAATTATATAGTACTGGCCGCACTCTGCGGGTTCTCGTTCCCGTGGGGGAATACGGGAATAAAATATAGCCTTTGTTACTCAGGGATAATGTAGCATTCTAATGGTGAAAGAATTTTGAAAATCGGTTTAGCAGTTTTTGAGTTTATGCGTTACAAACATACAAAATACAAGTCTTTCCTCTTTATAATAATAGTATACAGTATAAATGTGCCTATAATATTGAAATTATAGATAGTTCAATGATAATATTAAAATTTGATGAACCCAGATAACACAGGAATATTTCTTATTGGAAAACATTATTGGGATACCAGTTAAGTTTATCTAGTGAGAATTTTAGAATGTTGCCTTTTACCATAAACAAAACGATAACATTTAAATTTATAACATAGTTTTAGTATTTTCATGGCCAGGATTTTATTCATTTTTAGGATTCCGTACCCAGAGGGTAAAAACGGGAACCTATTAATAAGACTCCACTGTCCGTCTGTCTATCTGTCTGTCTGTCTGTCACCAGGCTTTATCTAATGAACCGTAACAGCTAGACCGGTGTTTTTTTTTATTTTTTTTTTTGTCACAGGAATAACACAATATTATATTTTTAAAACTAATTAAATTTAGACAGAATAATACCGTGACAAAAAAGGCCACTACTCAGCATTTGCTGTGGCAGAGCAGGTCGTACCACAGCGCTGGTCTTCCGTAGTTACCATCGTTTGCGATTGGTGGCAACCGCAGCACACTAATTAACATAAAATGACATATCTAATGAATGACATAACTAATTAAAATAAATGAGACATTAATATCTATTTTTTCCTTTTCTTTCTTTCGAACGAGCTTAATATGCAACAGATATACAAAAATAGAACATTATATTATTATAGTGAAAACTAAACTATACTAAAATATAAATTTAAATGTTTTTTCTCCAAATTCTAACAATATGTAGGTTATAAAAAAAAAAAAAAAAAAAAATAATAACAATATAAAAGCCATTATTTTCACAGAGGATAATAAATAAATAATGCTGGACAAATCACACAGCATCATCTAGCCGCAAGCTAAGCAGAGCTTGTGTTATGGGTACTAGATGACTGATATACTTAATACATTATATCACATAGATATATATTTTATTATATATAGAAAAACACCCAGAACACCCTGAACAAATATCTGCAGATCGTACAGACATTTGTCCCGAGGCGGGAATCGAACCCGCTACCCCTTGCGTCGCAGGCGGACCTTCGCCCGCTGCGCCACAGAGCTATAACAAAAATACTAAAAATAGAATAAAATAACTTAAGGGGGCATACAGCAAACTTATTTTTTTTACCGTTTTAGCTCGATATTGATAACGGTAATAGGTAGACGCTTGAAATATTCACAGAATATTATAGTTGTTTTGCCAAATAATTGTACGGGAACCCTTTGTACGAGTCTGACTCGCTCTTGGCCGATTTTTACTACGCACGGGTAAACCCATAGAAATTTCAATAAATACCAATTTAGCGAAAACATTAGTCATTGATTAGTCGGACATCAGAAGATCCTAATATGGCGCTTGTTGCTCTTTATATTGTTTTAATTATTCAGACAGTAAAAGGTTTTTCATATCAACCTAGACAGAACATCGTTTATAATATTGAAGATGCCCAACTTCTTTTTGATCGGTTCATTGATTCTTATAATAAAGTTTACAACAACGAAGAAGAGAAAGCTAACAGATTTGAAATATTTAAGGCAAATATTCTTGCAATCAATGAAAGGAACAAATTTGATAATGTAAATGGTAAGTTATTTTTGGAAACATATGACAAATTATCTGTATCATCAACATTTAGCTATAAAACGTCTGCTATTGAACACATGCCTCCATTAGGGGTTAAGTAAGTAAGTTGCCATACTTACCAAGCTTGGCAGGCGGGTTGGCGAGCACATTACGGGATGTTGATACACGAAAAGACGCTGCTGCCCGCTGCTGGAGGTATCCCTTTGTGCCTAAATCATTATGTGCTTTATTTTATTTAAATGTGTTTCTCTTGTAAATTTACATTTCTAAGCTTTTTTGTGCTCTAATGAATGAACAATTATTGACTTTGACTTTGACCTAGAAACACCCAGACCCGGGACAAATATCTGTAGAAAAGCAAAAAGTTTGGTGGGGATTCAATCCCTGGCGGGGATCGAATCGAAGAAAAGTCCGAAAGCCACCGAAGTCCTCATAAAGAGGTTATTGATTTTTTATTTTGACAAAAAATATAATATAGCTTAAACCAGTATTCGTTTCATTATATAAACATTGTGTATTGATACAATGCCGTGGGATGCCGGCAGTAGAATGTGCTCTCATGCCCGTGGATGTTGTAAGAGCCTGCCAAGGGATACCTCCGGAAGATGGGCACCAGCACATTGCTACTGAATGCAACTTCAGACAATGAAGAGGAGAACTCTAGTAGTTACATGTAGATTACGCTCTTCTAGTCTCTCTGTAGACATTACCATATCAAGAGTTTCAGCGGGTCCCAACATGGATTCTGTAGCTTAGCGGTCAAAGCACTTCCGGCTTAAGGAAGCGACAAGTATCGATTTGACGGACGTGGGTTCGAATCCCACCGGAACCGTAAATTTTTGATAAGGTTATTCATTTCTTTGAAAATCCCGAACTGCGCTCACCAACCCGCCTGCCAAGCGTGGTTAGTATGGCAACTACCCCTCATGGAGATCCATAAGCCTATGTCCAGCAGTAGACGTAGAAATGAGTCTAACGGCCGAGATAACGATGATGATGAGAGATTATCGTTGAGGTATGCTAATTTTGACGTCTTGTTTCAGCTATCAACAGATTTTCAGACCTATCGTCTCAGGAGTTCATCAGGCGCTTTAGCGGTATCAGTACAGATGTAAATCCTAATATTTTTTGTAAAATCATAAATGAACATGATCTTAGCCCTGTTGATGTTCCTGATGAATATGATTGGAGAGATAAGATCGATATTGTTGTGAAGGACCAGCGGGAGTGCAATGCGTGCTGGGCGTTTGCTGTAACAGGTGTGGTTCATCATCATCATTCCAGCCGTAAAAAGTCCACTACTGAACAGGCCTCCCTCATGGATCTCCATGAGGGGTAGTTGCCATACTCACCACGCTTGGCAGGCGGGTTGGCGAGCGCAGTACGGGATGTTAATACACGGAAAGACGCTGCTGCTCATCTTCCGGAGGTATCCCTTAGCAGGCTCTTACTGCATCCACGGGCATGAGAGGAGGGGTAACATTCTACTGCCGGCACCCCACGGCTTTGCCGGCACCCCACGGCTTACGGTGTGGTTCATCATTTCAGCTGTAAAAAGTCCACTACTGAACAGGCCTCCCTCATGGATCTCCATGAGGGGTAGTTGCCATACTCACCACGCTTGGCAGGCGGGTTGGCGAGCGCAGTACGGGATGTTAATACACGGAAAGACGCTGCTGCTCATCTTCCGGAGGTATCCCTTAGCAGGCTCTTACTGCATCCACGGGCATGAGAGGAGGGGTAACATTCTACTGCCGGCACCCCACGGTTCGAGGTCATAGCGAGATACAAAATTGTGGCTGCGACAGGTTACAGTTTCGTACCCAAATGCAGTAACAGGGTGTCCTGCACCGCACCCTTGACTTTGAGTGTCACAATCCACAAGCTGTTGTTCAGATAGAATGATGTTTCTATTGTATCGAATGTAATACTGTGCTTCCACGTTTGCTGAAAAAAAAGAAGACAAAGTATGTGATGCGAGTACAAAATCTGTCGAACAAGCAAAATATCGTAGTAGATTAGCTGTCACACAAGTATCGCTGGAGTTGTAGGATGGAAGCTGATCTGCGTAAGCTCAGAGCTGAAACTGGCAAGAGACAGCAATGGACAAAAGAAAGTGTCGAGTCAAATTATTTGTATCATCAACATTTAGCTGTAAAACGTCTACTATTGAACACAGGCCTCCATTAGGGGTTAAGTAAGTAAGTTGCCATACTTACCAAGCTTGGCAGGCGGGTTGGCGAGCGCAGTACGGGATGTTGATACACGAATACACGCTGCTGCCCATCTTCTGGAGGTATCCCTATGTGCCTAAATCATTATGTGCTTTATTTTATTTAAATGTGTTTATCTTGTAAATTTACATTTCTAAGTTTTTTTTGTGCTATAATGAATAAACAATTATTAAGTATCAATTAAAATTAATTTCTTCATCTTAAAATTAATTTTAAGAAAACACAAATAGACACAAATGAGACAAATATCTGTAGAAAAGCAAACAGTTTAGAGGGGAATCAATCCAGAAAAGTCCAAAAGCCACCGAAGTCCTCATAAAGAGGTCATTGACTTTTTATTTTGACAATAACTATAATATAACTTATACCAGTATTCGTTTCATTGTATATACATTGTGTATTGATACAATGCCGTGGGATGCAGGCGGTAGAATGTCCTCTCATGCCCGTGGATACAGTAAGAGCCTGCTAAAGGAGCAGCACGTTGCTACTGAATGCAACTTCAGACAATGAACAGGAGAACTCTAGTAGTTACCTGTAGATGGCGCTCTTCGGTTGCTCAAACCGACATCATTTTATCTAGAGTTTCAGCGGGTCCCGACATAGATTCTGTAGCTTAGCGGTCAAAGCACTTCCGGCTTAAGGAAGCGTCAAGTATCGATTTGACGGACGTGGGTTCGAATCCCACCGGAACCGTACAATTTTTCATAAGGTTATTCATTTCTTTAAAAATCCCGAACTGCGCTCGCCAACCCGCCTGCCAAGCGTGGTTAGTATGGCAACTACCCCTCATGGAGATCCATGAGCCTATGTCCAGCAGTGCACGTAGAAAGGAGTCTAACGGCGGAAATAATGATGATGATGAGAGATTATCGTTGAGGTATGCTAATTTTGACGTCTTGTTTCAGCTATCAACAGATTTTCAGACCTATCTTCTGAGGAGTTCTTCAGGCGCTTTAGCGGTCTCAGTACAGATGTAAATCCTAGAATGTTTTGTAAAATTATAAATGAACATGATCTTAGCCCTGTTGATGTTCCTGATGAATACGATTGGAGAGATAAGATCGATATTGTTGTGAAGGACCAGCGGGAGTGCAATGCGTGCTGGGCGTTTGCTGTAACAGGTGTGGTTCATCATCATCATTCCAGCCGTAAAAAGTCCACTACTGAACAGGCCTCCCTCATGGATCTCCATGAGGGGTAGTTGCCATACTCACCACGCTTGGCAGGCGGGTTGGCGAGCGCAGTACGGGATGTTAATACACGGAAAGACGCTGCTGCCCATCTTCCGGAGGTATCCCTTAGCAGGCTCTTAATGCATCCACGGGCATGAGAGGAGGGGTAACATTCTACTGCCGGCACCCCACGGCTTACGGTGTGGTTACTTCATCATTATCATTACAGCCATGTTGTCCACGTCCACTGCTGGACATAGAATCTCTCATACATCTCCTAGATCAAATTAAATCAAATATATTTATTTATACAAGACACACAAGTCACAAAAAACAACATGAACGTTGACAGCTGCGAAAGTTGGGTATCTGTGTTGCAGTGTCAGCGCCCGTCCCCTTAACCAAAATTTCTAGTTTCTTACAAAAAATATTTTTCTTTTAAAAAAAAGAAGAAAATGTTTTAAAATAGTTAAAAGATGCAGAAAAAAATATAAGTAAAAACTAAAGTAAATTATAAGTTGCCTTAATAACATGGAATTGATGTGTGAGTGTGTGTGAATGTATATGTGTGTGTGTGTTTATGTGTGTGTGTGTGGTTGTGTGTATACATGTGTGTGAGTTAAGAAAAAGTGTGGGTATTGTATAATAGATCATGAGGGGATTGTTGCCATACTCGCCCCGCTTGGCAGTCGGCTTGGCGAGATAATTACACTTCATGACCATTTGCTTTTGCTTTTGCGTTTGCTATTTACCATTTGACCATTTGACTAGGCCGTGGGGTGCCGGCAGTAGAATTTTACCCCTACTCTCATGCCCGTGGATGCAGTAAGAGCCTGCTTAAGGATACTTCTGGAAGATGGGCAGCAGCGTCTTTCCATGTATCAATATCCGTACTGCGCTCACCAACCCGCCTGCCTTGCGTGGTAAATATGGCAAAAACCCCTCATGAGATCATCCATGAGGGATGCCTGTGTTCAGTAGTGGACGTATCACGGCTGAAATGATGATGATGATGATTTGACCATTTGTACTTAACTAATAGGCTACTTAACTAAGAGAAACTATTAGACACGTATATTTTTGTTCTTTAACGTTATCTAAAAATAACGGCGATAAAATGTTTATGGTCTTTTTGGTACATTTATTTTGGTCAAAGTATTTTTTCTAAAGGCCTTTTTCCAGATACCAACAACATGATTTTGAAAGCTTAGTTCCGTGTTCATACGGACTCTTAAATCACGAACTGATTAGTATTTTCCGTCTCCATTTTGTCAGCAGTTATGAACTTACCTATCAAAAAGATCTCGAGCGCGAACGTAGGTTACTTCCATTTAAAAATTGTTTTTTTATTAAGACTCCACTGAACAATACGGTCTACGGCTCTTTGCAATCGTTCGCAGTCAGAGCCTTCTCATATCTGCAATAGCCATTTCTAATCAAATAGAAGACTTACTGAATCCTTAGTATGAAAATCTCCAAATAGAAGACTTACTGAATCCTTAGTATGTCTAGGTAGGTCATCAATCATATTCATCAACCGAAGGCAGACTTCACCGACTGCTGGGTAGGTAGGTACCTATTTACGCATACTTACTAACTTACTCCATTGGCTCAGGGACCCAAAGTAAGTCCTCCGATAAGAGGACTCGACACTTTCTTTTGTCCATTGCTGTCTCTTGCCAGTTTCAGCTCTGAGCTTACGCAGATCAGCTTCCATCCTACAACTCCAGCGATACTTGTGTGACAGCTAATCTACTACGATATTTTGCTTGTTCGACAGATTTTGTACTCGCATCACATACTTTGTCTTCTTTTTTTTCAGCAAACGTGGAAGCACAGTATTACATTCGATACAATAGAAACATCATTCTATCTGAACAACAGCTTGTGGATTGTGACACTCAAAGTCAAGGGTGCGGTGCAGGACACCCTGTTACTGCATTTGGGTACGAAACTGTAACCTGTCGCAGCCACAATTTTGTTCCTCGCGGCAGCTCTACTTGCGCGAGGTCCATACCTTGCGTAAGTAGAGCTGCTGTGAGGTGCCGGTAGTAAAATGTTCCCTCTCCTTTTTTGCCCGTGGATGCAGTTCTGCCAAGGCATACCTCTGGAAGATGGACAGCAACGGCTTTCCGTATATCGACATCCCGTTCAGCGCTCGCCAACCCGCCTGCTAAGCGTAGGCAGTATGGCAACAACGCCTCATGTTCTTAGAGATCCATGAGGTAGGCCTGCATGTCCAGCAGTGGACGTGAATAACAGTCCTGTGACTGAGATGATGATGATGATAAAGTAGAGATGGAGTAGATGAATTATTGCGTTGATACCAGAATCAGCAAGCGATTAAGCACTCGCTGGCTAGGTGGAACTGAGATCTGCGGAGGGCGGCCAGTAAAACGTGGATCTGGAATGAATCTGAATCTGATCTGGCCGAAGGCCGGGCTCAATGGCGCTTATGAGGCCGCAATTTGACTGCCTCCGTCGCTCAGTTGATCTAATATAAAGCCGCAGGAGGTAGCGGGTTCGATTGCTTTTAATTGTTTTGCAGATATTTGTCCCAGATCTAGGTATTTTTCTATGTACGATATGATGAAGTAAATGAGGTGTAGAGGTGGGGGTTGAACTAAACGTGCCACAGCAGCACTGACAGCCTCCGCAGTCCTACACCGCTTGCGCGATCTTTATATCGCAATGGCCTATGTCTAGCCCCTGCTAGACATAGGCCATTGCGATTTAAATCATCAGATCGCGTTAGTCCCCTGACTATCGCGATCTGATGATGAAATTGCAGTGTAAAGCTGGGGGTTGCAACACTGACCGCCACCTCAGTCCAACTGCGTGATCCCTAAAACTAATATTTACTACAGTGGCAAACCAGTTTTTATAGTTTAGCTCTAGTAGGACTCCCCTCGCGATGGCTATTTTTAGTTTTACGTCAGTGTTTCTCTTTAGCACGACCTCGTCTACATTCTTATTTTGCCAACAGCCTATCTTATACCATACTTATACCTTCCATATACTAAGCCGGATGCCTAACAGTATGTTCTCGTTTCGTTATCTGATCCTTTAACTAGAGATAGAATAATTGTAACTTTTAAATGATACTTTTAAATTATTTTGCACTTTTTCTATTAGATTTATGTTATCTTGTTTCTTTATTTTTTTCTGTTAGTAGGTATATATGGTTATAGGTTATATATATTAATATAATTTTAGTTAGTAGTTATGAGTTGAGTGTTTTGATTTTCATCATGTATCAAACCGGTTCTGACGGAAAATCAGCGTTGTGCTTATGCTCAACATAGGCTGAGTCAGACGCCTTTTTGTAACTGTTTCTTCTTAGTTTAATTTGTTATTTTGTTATTTTCTCTCTCCTTTCGTATCTTTTATTTTTTATGTGTTTTGTTATGAGTGTGACAAATAAATGTTTTATCTATGTATCTATCTATCTACCTATCTCGTCGACTATCCCACATATCATTATCTTAGTCGTAGAGATAATGGTGGACAGCAGTCCACGTCTAATGCTAGAAATAGGCCTCCCTCATGGGTCTCCAAGAACATGAGAGGGTTGTTGTCATACTCGGCACGCTTGGTGGTGAATCACGGAAACACGTTGCTGCCCATCTCGCGGAGGCATTTCTTTGGCAGAATCTTACTGCATCTGGCATGAGAGGAGAGGCAACACTACTGCAAGCTCCCGGCGGCTAACCCACATCCACCATGAATATATCTCTTAAAGTTGGTAACATTTCCAAATTATTCCCAGGTATCTCTTACAAGCAGGAGGTCAAGAGCCCGAAGAGTTTTATCCGTATGTGGGGCACAATGGTACATGCACTGAAGAAAAAGGGAAAATGTGGGCGCGACTGGCTAGGTGCTTTGTCTTCAATTTAGTTTCAAATGAAAATTTGATACGAACGGCGCTTTTTCTCTACGGACCTTTGGTAGCAGGTATGCTTAAAGTCATTATTGATCAGCATCATTTCAGCCGTGAAACGTCCACTAGTGAACACTGGCCTCCCTCATTAATCTCCATGAGGAGTAGTTGCCATACTCACCACGCTTGGCAGGCGGATTAGCGAGCGTATTATAGGACGTTGATACACGGAAAGAAGCTGCTGCCCATCCTCTGGAGGTATCCCTTAGCAGGCTCTTACTGCATCCACGGTAATAAATTATTACTGCCGTAAACCGGTTGAATTTTGCCCCTTCTTTTTTCCCCGTGGATGCAATAAGAATCTGCCAAGAAATACTGTTTGACAGCAATCATCGCGAACTTTTTTTTGTTTTTTTTTGCCATCCAGAGGAATGAATACCTTTGCATTTTTACTGCATCTACGGGCAAGAAAGGAGGAGAAACATTCGGATCGCGAGATTTACGCCTGTTGCAAAACTGTCGCGAGATACGTAATCAGCCTGCCGTACAGCATGAATACCAGTTACTGTGTATATCATCTATATATATGACATTCGGTTCTGCTTCTCGTTAGCCGTACCTACCATGGGTATTCAATTTATTTTTTATAATAAAACAAAATCACACAGCTCTTAAAACTACCTAATTATACTAAAATACAAAACGTCTTTACGTTGTGTATACAAGGTGTCCCGTAACTGGGGTATGAAGCCAGGAGCTGCAAATTACCCCCCACCAAAGGAATGCAAAGGCGAAGAAAGATTTCAGAAAAACGTATTTTCAGGTTTCCATACAAAATTAAAGTTTTCAAAGTCGCTGTCAACCCTAATGTATAACAGACGTGTGTCCGTAATACATACCTACGCGCCTACGCACACCACTCACCTATACCCACACTCAATATACGCACAAGCGCGTTGCGGGCGCGCCGCGGGAATCCCCGGCGATCAATAGGTCATTGCCCGTAACAGCTGAGAGCAGGGTCGTCACTCTTATGAAATTGGTATAAACTTTGAACGTTATCTTATCACTGAAAAACTTGAAAATCAAGAAAGTCGTAGAACAAACGTTGTTTGCCAGGGGGGGTAGAAAACCCCCCTTTCGGCTTAGTACCCCAATTACGGGACACGCTGTATAAGAATATTAATCCAATAGCGGATTTACTTTTTACAATATTTTTAACTCACATCAATACATGTACATATAATAAGTCTATTTACTTTTCAGCTCTAGATCCCGCCAGTTTTAATACATACGATGGGGGTGTCATAAAGGACTGTGAAAATAAAAATATCAATCACAGCCTGCTGATAGTTGGATATGGAACAGACAAAGGTAAGTAAGAGATATAATATGAGAGATATAAGGTGAGTAAGAGATATATTTTTAATCCCCGACAAAAAATAGGTTTTATAAGTTTGACCGCTATGTGTGTGTGTCTGTGTGTCTGGCTGTGGCAGCGTAACTACGAGTTGACCGATTTGCATAGAAATCGGTCCAGTTATTCATGAGATAGGGGGTTTAAAAGTAGGGGTGAACAATCAAATGTTTTCAAATATACCCGAGTGTGGTATCCAATGAAAGGGCATGATGTGTAGATTGCAAAACTGAGGGTAGGCAGACTTTACAAAAAAATTAGGTAACCTCCGATATTAGATAAAGTGTCGCGGGTCAGGTACTTATTTTTTTAATTTTATAAACTTGTAATGATAATGTTGTAGAAGCGTATACATACATTGCATACGCTTCTACAATAAACACCTAAGTGAGTTGTAGAAGTTATCAATGAATAAATTCGAAAACGCTGTCAAACGCAACCTTTGCAATAAATAAATAAATAAAATAAATAATGCTGGACCAATCACACAGCATCATCTAGCCCCAAGCTAAGCAGAGCTTGTGTTATGGGTACTAGATGACTGAATAAATAAGTAAATAAATAAGCTTTTTATAAAATATCAAATTACTTACTTGGGACCAAATCTGCTCTAATTTCGTCAAACGTAACATAAGACTACTACATTATTCAGCTTTCCCTATCTATATCTATCAATCTATATCTAAGTATAGCTATCTATAAAGGTTTGCTGGAAGCATACGGCGAGCGGACACGGATTATATTGTTCCGGGACTAATAAACAATTTGCCGATTGATTTACGGGACAGTTTGACACCAACTAACATTAAATTTTTACTTAAAAAATATTTTCTAGGTATAAACTTTAAGTTAAAACTGGCTCACGATAGCACAAGATAAACCTTAGTGGCTTAATGTGTTATCCTTAATTAGGTTGTAATTTATTCTTTTGTATATTTGATAATAAATTAAAAAAAAAAAGAAAAATCTTCTTAGGGTTAAGTTCGCCTTTGTACATGTCATCTAAATTCATCAATCGTTATTTTTATGTATATATTTGCAAAGTTTACAATAAAGAATAATGAAGGTACGGGGCCGTTGGCAGTATTCCATGAGCATCCTGAAGGGGATGCAAATTTTGTTTTGATGTGGAGGGCTTGTTAAGAGATAAGGGTAATTATTCGGTTTGTTTTCAGATACAGGCGTAGACTTTTGGACCCTGAAAAACTCTTGGAGCGACAGTTGGGGAGAAGGAGGTTACGTCAGGATACCCCGAGGAGTCAACGCATGTGGAATAAATAATTTATATCTGTCTAGCTCCGTGGTAGTGTAACTTAGTAAGTCAGTGCGGCGAGTGTGGGTTTCTATACAGGGTGTATTATAATATGTGTACTGACCAGAAAGCGGGTGATTTTGACCATTCCTAGGAACAACTTTTGTTCTACGACTTTTCAGGATTCAGTGATTTTACGAAAGTTTTAACGTCAACAGCTGATTATACGATATTGTCAACCTAATCGAAAGCTGATTCTCGACAGGGTCATTGAACTCCGCGAAGAGTTGCGTACGTATACAAATAAAAGTACTATAACCACAAAGAGTTTTTTTTAATCAAAATAAAAAAAATATCAATTTTGAGCCCTGGTGATGATGAAAGGTAAGAATAAGAATAATAAAAAACGTTTATTTTGTGACACAAAATATAAAACAATAACACACACAATAACAAAATAAGAAATAATCGTCATTCCTCACTTTTCTTCTCTGAATGTCAGACAAAGACAAAACATAAATGTCAAGTGCAAACTTACATACTTAGCTCGTGCAATCTTTGTCTGAAAAGCCAAATTCTCTATCTAAAGACATTCATTGATGTTTTTCTAAACCACTCCCCGCAATCTATTGTTAAAGATAGATAAATTTTGTTATTTTACTCCGTCCAACAATAAAGTGTCAATGTATTTTTGTATTTTAATATCTTGCCGTACACATGACTAGATCGGTATAGATAAATAATGCTTGGCGTGGATTTATGCAGCTACGTGACGGGACCGACAAGGAGTGAACATTCTCTGTAAGAGTAATTTACTATAATTTAATATATAGAAAGTAATTTGTGGAGATCCACAAAAGGCCTATAGGCCTATATTAGGCCTGTGTTCAGCAGTATTGGACGTTTTACGGCTGAAATGAAGGATATAACTTTAAGATAAGCAGTCGACATTAATAAAGTTGCTGGTAAACGATGGACTGACGCAGGATTGTGTCGGATGGCACATACTTTTGAATGTTATAAACAGCAGTTAATGAGGTCGGGCTGTGATGATAATAAAGTTTAACACTCGAAAAAACCTGTTTTAACGACTGTCGTTAAAAAATATATCCATCTTAACAAAGTCAATGCCTTTCCCGTTTATTCAGAGACAGTTTAGCTAGATAAAGCTAGGTAAACCCCTCTTAAATTGTGCCGAAAAGTAACGTTCATCGACGTCCTACGTAAGCATAGAGGGTAGGTAATAGATGAAACAACTGATAGTGCACGTCTTGCGCCGGAGATACTAAGATGACATGTGCCCAGCGTCGCCGCGTCGCACCACGTTTCATTACACCTTAACCCACTCTAATCATCATCATCATCATTTCAGCCATAAAACGTCCACTGATGAACACAGGCCTCCCTCATGGATCTCCATGAGGGGTAGTTGCCATACTCACCACGCTTGGCAGGCGGGTTGGTGAGCGCAGCATGGAATGTTGATACACGGATAGACGTTGCTGCCCGTCTTCCGGAGGTATCCCTTAGCAGGCTCTTACTGCATCCATGGGCATGAGAGGAGGGGTATCATTCTACTGCCGGCACCCCACGGCCTCATACTCAATAGATTTACAGTACACCGGGGCGGCAGGCTGACTTAGTATCTCGAGATACGTAATCATCCTGCAGTCGTTTATTTTGTCACGTGTTTTTTACGAAGCCCGTCCCGGATGACGCTAAAGCTCTCCTTTTTTCTATCCTCTCGGTTCCACAATGTCTGGCCATTCTGCTCACTATTCTAAATTCTGTGACCAAGATGGTTCCCATTCATCTCTTTGGATGGTTGGATATATTCGTCATATAGCGGGACAATGGTTTGGGACAATTTAAATGGAAAGGATTTTTGTTCGATGGAATCATTTTAAATTTGAAGGCTTTTAATTTAATAAGCTTAAGCTGAATTATCATCATCATTTCAGCCATAGAACGTCCACTACTGAATACAGACCTCCGTCATGGATAACCATGAGGGGTAGTTGCCATATTCGCCACGCTTGCAGGCGGGTTGGCGAGCGCAGGACGGGATACGTTGATACACGGAAAAACGGTGCTGCTCATCTTCCGGAGTTATCCCTTAGCAGATTCTTACTGCATCCACGGGCAAGAGAGGAGGGGCAGAATTCTACTGCCGACACCCTACGGCGGTTTATTAAGCTGAGTCATCATTATTTCAGTCGTAAAACGTCCACTGCTGAACACAGGCCTCCCTCATGGAAATCCATGAGGGGTAGTTGCCATACTCACCACGCTTGGCAGGCGGGTTGGTGAGCGCAGCACGGGATGTTGATGATACACAGAAAGACGCTGCTGCCCATCTTCTGGTGTTATCCCTCAGCAGGTTCTTACTGCTTCCACGGGCATGAGAGGACCCCACGGCAATACGCTAAATAATGATTTTTATATGTTTATGCTGAAAAATGATTCTTAATTGTAATTTGTTGCGAGTTGTTACGGTTTGTTTAATATAAGACTATTAATTCATGACACATGCACAATGTTAAATTGTAAATTATCTTTAAAAACATGGATGTTATTTTTTTATAAATTGTATGGCTAAAGGACCTTTTGTACATTTATTATAGAAAACAAAGAAAAAAACAAAAAAAAGTTTATTTTACAGCCTAAGGATATCCATAGAATCAAAGTCAAAAGTCAATAAGTGTCTATAATCATTAGAGAAAAACAAAACACATATAAATTGAATAACTCATAATTGAGGAAGTGGACCAGTTAAGAAAGAGACAGGTTGGGAAGTCGACAAGTTGGGAAAGATACAAATTAGGAAGTGGCCGAGGTCGACCGAAAGGAATTGTTCGCTTCAGGTCGCTTTTTTATCCAAGTGATGGAAATAATAAAAGAGTAAACTCACTCACTCACTTCTATTCATTATGAATTTAAGAGTAATCTTTGCCTTTATCCAAATAAATAGCTGTAGGTACCGAATATAATGGTTCACATCCACACAAGTGCCTCCAAACTGCCACCAGTCACACAAACAGTTACTTTTCAATACCATTCAGGGCACCTACACCATATCGCTTATAACAAAGGTCCTTTTCTCAATTCAGAGATATGTGATCCGGCAATCAAAGCCTCAGTGCCGGTCGGGTGTGAACCGCGGAGACAAAATAAACACTAGAGCCCGTGCTGTCTTGCTTACACTGCATTAAATACATTAAAATGAATAATAATAATAATAATAACAGATAGATACATATCTATGTATATCAGTGTAATACGTACACAAGACCAAATACCTCTACAAGACCAAATTAGATAGATAGATAAAACATTTATTTGTAACACTCATAAAAAGCACACAAAAAATAAAAGACACAACAGGAGAGAGAAAATAACAAATTAAACTAAGAAAAAACAGTTACAAAAAGGCGTCTGACTCAGCCTAAGTTGAGCATAAGCCCAACGCTGATCTTCCGTCAGAACCGGTTTGATACGTGATGAAAACATAACACTCAACTCATAACTACTAACTAAAATTAATATATATAACTACCTACTAACAAAAAAACTAAAGAAACAGCATACCATAAATCTAATAGAAAAAGTGCAAAAAAAAATTTAATCTCATTTAAAAGTTGAAACTATCTCTGGTTAAAGGATCAGAGCGTGAAACGAGAATTAAATAACTTTACACTTAGAGAATGAAAAATAATAATAATAGCTAACATACAATGCGATTAGGTTGGTTTTTAAGCAAACACATAATAGAGTAAAGATAGTCGGGCAGGGCACCAGTAAGTCCTTTCTGTGCGAAGTAATATCTTTATTCTCAGGCAACAATAGAAAAGTACCCAGATCTTATATAACTTATTCTACGGCCCATGGATATATACCATAAATCTAACATATATAAAGTATAAACTTATTACTAACACATGTTTAGGACGGCGACGTATGACGCATGCTTATCTAACAGCGAAGATTCACGGTGTCTGCTTGCAGGCGTCCTATGAACCGTCGGAATTTAACTCCCTTTGGCCAGAACTCCAGAATAATAATGCCAAACGTGGGGTGCCGGCAGTAGAATGTTGCCCCTCCTCTCATGCCAGTGGATGCAGTATGAGCCTGCTATGTGATACCACTGGAAGATGGGCAGCAGCGTCTTCCCGTGTATCAACATCCTGTACGCTCACCGACCGTGGTGAGTATGACGAATACTCTTCAAACATAATTAATAATCTAACTTATGAAGGTTACAGTTTTTCTTAAAAGTGTGGTGTGCCAAAAGGTTCTGTCTCAGCAATAGTTGCACCTAAGATTAAAGATGCAACGCTGGTATTCTACAGAACCTTTTGAGTACTGCAACAGAACACGAATAAACAGAAATGTCAATGCAGGCATCACTTGAAAAATAATTTTACGTAGCCCAAGGAGACCAGCCGGAGGCATGGTTCGGACTATTGGTCGGAAACTAGCAGCTTCGGTTTTACGGCTAAAATGATGATGATGATGAATGCTTGCACACAACACCATCTAGTCCTAAAATAAGCAAAGCTTGTACTTTTGAAAACAGGTGATTTTTAGGGGGCCGGTGAAATTACGGGCACATGAGACCTTACAACTCTGTCTCAGGGTGATGAGTGCAATGCAATGCAGCGTTGGTCACGTGCTTAGTGAATGTGATCACCGCGGTATTGCAGTTGTAATAGGTTACCATTCACATCAGATGGGCCCCGGCAATGCAAACATCACTGCTCAGGGATCTCCAAGTACAGCTCAGGAGCTGATTGTTGCCTGCCATACTCACTAACCTTGGCAGGCAAGTTGACTAACGCAGTATGGGATGTTGATACACGGAGAGACGCTGCTGCCCATCTTCCGCAAGTATCCCTTGGCTGATTCTTACTGCATCCACGGGCAAGAGAAGAGAGGCAACATTCTAATACCGACGCCCTTGGCATACTCATAAGCCAAAGCACAAAGGCAATAACGTACTAAACTATAAAGCGTAGGGCAAACCTGCATTATATATATATATATATATATATATAACTAGCCGCACCCCGCAGTTTCACCCGCGTAGTTCCCGTTCCCGTGGGAATTTCGAAAAATCCCTCCTTAGTGCACCTCTAGGATACTCAAGGTATATGTGTGCCAAATTTCAAGTCTCTAGGTCCAGTGGTTTAGGCTGTGCGTTGCCTGTCAGTCACTCAGTCAGTTACGGAAGAGTTTTATATATTGATTAATTAAAATGTACCCCCTTATTAAAATAAAATAAATTAAACTCATAAAAACATTTGTTCATACACGTAGCGCTCTTTCAAATTCTTTCTCCTCAGTGACATCTATAGCTCATATTACCATAGAGACACACAGACACCATCGCATCCGGTGGACGCCCACTCTAGGCCAAAAAAATGTTTATGGTTTCAATTCCCATACAATGGGAGTAACACCTAACGTAAACTGATATTATAATAACATAAGGATGTGAGTTAGCTCTTTTCAGAACATTACCTTTTTGGAACCATGGACTTGATTACATTGTCTAGTTACTTATTGCTTTTAGCAATGTTGAGGTATATAGATAAACAGTTTATTGGGACATTCAATCACACACATATAGTACATAGAGAAAGACTTATGACAGCAACACATAGGACTCAATGAGACTTGGAGCCAATAGGCTAGATGGCTAAATCTGTTCCAATCTAAATAACCCATCGGATCCCACTGCTGGACAGAGGTCCCATCCCTTTCTCCATTCGTCTCGCTCCAGTGCGATAGTTCGCCATTCTGGGAAATAGCACAATAGTACGTAACTATCATTTCAAACATTGATTTGATTTACTTTTCTCTAAAACTACGGAATATTTACTTTAATAGGTACTAAGCCCACTTTAAACACGCTTGCATCCATCATTTAAGCACCCAAAGCACGTTATAAAAAGCAATCCTTTATCAAAAGGCGATACAACAAGTACACAGCATAATTGTTATAATTTATAACACCGAACCGACAAAACACAAATCCAGTCTCAGTCCCCAACAATAAAACATGAAGTCACAAGTCACCCACGTATAGAAACCTGTCGAACGGCATGCCAAACCAGAATACACCCTGTGTATATCGCTGACTCTTTCCAGCGCTATAGGGTGAGACAAGGACGGCTGGTCTTGTTCTCTAATCCTCGCCTCAGGTCGTTTGGTTAGGATCCGTCATGGTCTAACGCCTAGGGGTTGGCAGACATTGATAAATATGATCGTTTTAGGGTACTGTAAAAGCGACGTTGATAGTCGGCGGTACATACCAACGACCGCCGACGTTCAAACCGAAGTCCGTGGGTTCAATACTAGCCGGGACCCAATGGAATTTTCTTACTTGAAAAATTGTTGCGCACATATACGAGTAACGCATGCTTTATCGGTGAAGGAAAACATCGTGAGGAAACCCGCAGCTTAAGTAGCTTCGACGTATTGACCTGTTCTTTTCTCTGACTACTAGCCCACTAAGCTAGAAGGGTAGATAGGTGCTGGCCAATCCTAATCCATCTAACAATGCCCCTCCTCTCTTGCCCGTGGATGCAATAAGAATCTGAAAGATACCTCCGGAAGATGGGCAGCAGCGTCTTTCCGTGTATCGACATCCTGTATT
The DNA here is from genome assembly GCA_963082625.1 of Pasiphila rectangulata. Lineage (NCBI taxonomy): Eukaryota > Metazoa > Arthropoda > Insecta > Lepidoptera > Geometridae > Pasiphila > Pasiphila rectangulata. Next base: position 21,588,889 of record OY720238.1, on the reverse strand, counting down.
CCAATCGCGCATCCCCCTGCCAAGCAATAGTGAGTACAACCGCTCATAATCAGACCTCGGTGATCAATGAGGGAGGCTTTTGCCCAGCAGTGGACATCCTACGGTTAAAATAGTAGAAGAGAAGTCAACAACTATAAAGTGCAAAGTTACCGTATGATCTGAATCTGTTCACTATTTTTTGCTTGATAAGGTAAAAAAAACATCCAAACAAAATTAAAATTAGAATTCATAACATAAGTACGGAACATTCGGTGCGCGAGGCGAACTCACACTTAACCGGTTTTATTAACCATGTTGTTTTTGATAGGAACCTGCCCGTAAAGTTTGCTTTAGGGATCACACGTCCAAAATTGTTTATCATAAAGGACAATGGGTTTAAACGTTTATGGGAATCACGGGTTATTGTGAAACCGGACGTTTTTGGGCTTATTATGAAAGAGTATCAAAGTACTCATATTCAACACATCAAAAAGTCCAACTTAAATTACCAATTTTTAATGAGCAGTTCAAAAAATATTTATTAAGTATTAGTCTTTCCCGAACTTGACACATTATTAACATTTGAGTCTTCCCGGGACGACGATGGGTGCAATCCTCTCGAAACGCCGGTAAAAGTAAATAACGCGATAAATACCCGATTAAATAATGTGTTAATAATTAAGTGTTCTATTAACCATTCGGTTACCATAGTGCAAGCTTTGCTTAGTTTGGGACTAGATGGTGCTTTGTAGTGCCAAGAATAATTTACTTACACTATACAAATTAAAAAAAGTCGCATTGGCATACGTTCAAAACAATTAAAACGCCCAACATCAAATCAGCTCCGAAAATGAACAACAACACAAACCTAATCTTAATTCAATGCCTATTACATTCTGTATCGTTTTCAAACGCAAACCAATGAAAGGCCAACTCCAAACTCTAAAGCCGAGTCTTTGGTCCCAGTCTTTGGTCAGAATCTCCGGTCCGATGAGTCTTTAAGCTCTGGACACCAAAGCAATAGCTCACAGCCACATTGTGAAGGGCTCTTGACGCAGCTTTGACTCCAGGACCCTGGCTCTATGAGATCAAAAGGGACACTCGACTTGAACTGCGGTACTTGTATGTTTTTTGATATGTGAATGGAAATTAGGTGGGTTAGTGACTGGGCTATTGGTTAGCTGTTTTGAAGGGAAAATAACCAAGGGTAAGTAAAGGTATTTTTGCCCTGTTGTACTTTTTTTGTGAATAAATATTGCTGGACATTTCACACAGCACTACAAGGCAATTATGCCGCCAATTGTACTTAGTTATAGATAAGTCATTTAATATGTCATGTACTATTGTTATTTTGTATTTGTATGTTTCTTCTATTTACTCTGATGTACAATAAAGGATAATCAATCAATATATCATTCACTACCTAGTCACAAAGTACTTAAGCAAAACTTGTGGTATGGGTACCAGGGTATTGATATAATAGGTAATCTAAATGTTTTTGTAAAGACATAGTATATATCATACATAGAAAACTCCTAGACCCGAGACGAATATCAGCAAAAAGCAAACATTTGACCCCGGAGGGACAAAAACATAACTTCTTGTGTTTAAGTCCGCTATTAAACAACTGAGCCTCGAAGGTCGTCGAATAAGGTTTGCCGAGCACCATATACAACCTAATAAATTGTAAACTCGTGTTGGAAGAAAGAAAGAATGAAAATACGAGTAAATTTTATTTTTGAAACAACACAAGATATTTTTGACTATCACCGTAGTTTAGAACGGGTAAAAACACCATGTCGAGGAGATGGTGTTTCAGAGAATGAGGAAGTTCGCTCTTCATTAATTCCTTCATGGACCCCTAGTTTTTCCAGGCATTTTCGACTCTACTTCTTTCAAGGAAAGTCAATAAGTGTTTATTCAATAGAGTGTGTATTCAAGTGAGGGAAAGAAGCGAACAAGAAACCTAACTCTTTCACTTCTATTCATTGTTATAATTTCTGTCTTAGTATTATGCTTAATTAAATGTTCGCAAGGATATTGGAAACTTTGGATATTGCAAGATGACATTATTTCTTATCGTGGCTGAACCGAGCAACACTCGGCCAAGGTTCAATATCACTCAAATAATCATCTATGGAGTAATAAGCTTTGTCTATGAGATTTTCTTTTATAAAAAGCTTATACCTATTAACCGATAGTTCAGTCGCCTCAGATGAAAGCTTATTTTAGAAGTGCACACAGTTTCCCATAAATAATTTATTCACTTTTTGGAGTTTCAGTTTAGGGATGTGCAATTTATTTTTGTTTCTTGTATATACTTTGTCCTGCCTGTGTCCGAAACTCACTAACTGGCCCAAATTTTGAAAAAAACAAAGAGGACAGTTTAAGATTAAAGTTTACGTAACTAGAAAGGGATACATTTCAAATAGACGTGTAACTAACGACGTCACAAATAAATAGGTAGGTAACGAAGCGTGTTGCGCGGGCTCAAAAAATGAACACTGCCTCAGTGTTACCGCCGTTACCATATAGCGAGCTATGAGGTTGTTGAAGATGATGGTTATGACGAAGATGATGATGAAGATGATTGCGAACAAAAAACACAGATGTTCGTTTCTAATGAGCCGTTTTCAGTAAAAAAAGAAAAAGAGTTTTCTACTAAACCTAACAGATGGAGCTGGCAAGTGGAGTAAGCAAGTTTGTGATTAATCCTGTCATTGTCGAATTGTGCCTACCAGTAAAAGAAAACTAACGCCATCTATATGGTTCGAGGTAACTATTTTTGTAGTTTTTACTTCTTAATGAAAACGCCCCATTGATTAAATGACGACAAACATCAACCGGAAATGCTACGCGATGCAATTACAACCAAATCAAATCGAATTAGGGTGGGATGACACCGCTGACCCGCCGTATGGCAGTGTTTGGACACGTGGATGACGCGGATCATACTTTTTCGCTCTACTAGCTTCTGCCCGCGTTGTATTCGGATTATAAATATATTTTTTTATCCTACTAACTGACGAGGCTTGCCGCAGCCTCGCACTCTTTGTACTCGGATATACCCTATGTATGTATATCCGAGTGTGATAATACATATATGTACGTCTATTTTACTTTTCTTTATTGTTTTGTTCTTTCAATGTGTGGTGTACAATAAAGAGTTATTTATTTATTTATTTATTTATTTACACAGTAGATTTCAAACATTACAGGACATGCACCCTAAGACGTTTAAAATCTTTATTTAAGAAAATCCTTACAAGTCTAAATAAAAAAAATAAGAAATATGAGTAAGCAAAATTATAGGTACACAATATCTGTCAATATCGTCATTTCGAAACATACTAATAAACAAATACAAGAAAAAAAAACAAATACAAGAATTAATATAACAACAAGAACAAATACAAGAATTAATATAATTAATATCTGTCTATCTATCTATGTATGTGCAAAGTTTCAACTTCTATTTCTAATTCTAGTGGAGGTCACCAGATCAGCACTGACGTCCCGCATTGAGGTGTATTGTGCATTATCCCCCGCGATACCTTTTTTATATTCTACTAAATGAAGAGACAATCCGATGGCACACCTGATGTTAAGCGGTTAGCTCTATCTATATATGTACATATAACAAGTGCATTACAACGGTAATCTCGTTCACTAAGCACGTGACCAACACTGAAATGCATTGCGCCCGTCACCCTGAGACATGTGCCCGGCCCCCTTACCCTTCAAACCGGTACAAGGCGGACATTACTGCATGGCAGCAGAAATGGGTATCGTGGTAGTATTTCTCTGGATGAATTCTTCACAAAAGTTCTGCTAGGTACTACTAAACTACCACAATATAACGCAACCCTAGCCAACCCAATTCCTTAAAGTACCGGAGAAGGACTCTGGGTCGCTGCCAGTATTCCAATGAGCATTCCAGAAGGATACGCCGATGTTGTTAAAGAAGGGATGACTCTATGAGCTCCTGTAGTCCCGTTTTTGATCTGTTCAGTAGCTTGAAGAGGTAACAAACAAACACACTTTTGTATTTATAATATTAGTAGGATATAATAGCAAGATCCACCGTCATTTAGTATATTAAATTCATAGTATAAAACTTTGCTTAGTTTAGGATTAGGTAGTGCTAAGGGTAGAGTCTAACATTATTTATTTGCTAGCTGATGCCAGTAGCTTCGCACGCACTGAAGTCGGATAAAAAGTAACTTACGTCTTAATCTTGATCAACATCTATGTGAATACGTGCAAAGTTTCAATTTGATCTGTTCAGTAGTTTTTGCTTAGAGGGTTAACAAACATCCATACAAAACAGCTTACGGAATTACGGATTTATAATATTAAGTAGGACAAAATCCACCTTATAATTAATGGAATCAGGCGTTACTTTGCGGAAATTCATATGACAATAAAATGCAATGAAAATATCTAGTTTTAATTCCGCTAATGCATTATATTGCAATATATTGGCATTAGCGGAATCAAAACTAGATATTTTATTGCATTTTAAAATCCACCTTAATAAAGTCGGTTGGTTTCTTAGTAGAAGCTTTGTTTAGTTTGAGATTTGATATGGTTGTAGAGCCCAGCATTTTTATTTACGAATACGAATACTTAGGGAGATTTTTGACTACCTTTGTGTTAAGAGTACGTGGCGTGCCGGCACCAGAATGTTGCTCTCCTCTTTTGCCTGGATGCAGTAAGTATCTACCAGGAGATACCTCCGTAAGCGGTGTATTTCCGTGTATTAACATCCAGAACTGCGCTCACCAACCCGCCTACCAAGCGTAGTGGGTATGGCAACAACCAATCTGTACTTGGCGATACATGTGGGAGTTTATAAGTAATACGACCGAGGTTATAATAATAACCTCAAAACGAGAGCGAGTGAAACCCACCCTGCCATTAAGCATCATAACTTTCATTTTCACTATCAGCCCCATCGGAATCCGAGAATCAATTAATAATACGCACATCATCCCCATCTCCAAATTCCCGGTGCCTCCATGTCTGCCACGCCAGACACCTTGGCACCTACCTGATCCCTCTCCCATCTCTTTCATCCACAACAGTAACCCACTAGTAGAAAAGAGACAGGTATAGATAAAACCTTCAGAATGGACTTTAAAAAAACATGGCTCGCGTCCGTTCGTGTTTGTTCTAACCGCCTGCGCTGACCCACGTCATTATAAACTGTTATCTTCGATGAGAGATATATTTTTAATGCCTTTTTTACGTTTTTCTGTGTGTGAGGAATGATATTTTATGAATATATTGAGTATAACGATGTAGTATACGATGGGATGGCAGAGTAAACGTGGGACTTATTTGAAGAGTTCTTCCATTTTGAAACAGTCAATATAATGTATTACTGTCTTGCAGGAACCTACATAATCATATATTCCTACTGCTAAGGCATAGTGCAGTTTTAGTAAAAGGTTGTAGGTATCATCACTAAATAATACAGCATTTTAATTTTCAGGGGGCCCCCTAAAAATGTTAAATTTGTGCATAAGATTTGTGCATAAAAAATGCATAGCGCTGTCTGTCTGTCTGTGCATAACACGATTATAACCGAACGCGTTGACCGATTTACATGAAACCTTTTTTGTTAGCACTAACTTTATGAGAAAAGGGTACTGATTGATTTTGGTGATCCTAAGTCACAGGGACTTAAGTTATTGTGACCTCAAAATGTTACCAAAGATCAAAAATAGATTTTTTCCGAAAACTTCGCCCCCTTTTCTGGTACCCCCGTACCAATGCTTGTTTGATGTTAAACGTAAGCTTATCACAAATTTGGCTTATTTAAAAAGGCTCTTATTGCAGTATTTTCATATGTAAATTGTCAAAGAATTTACCCGCCACACTGTACGCGACACAACTTATGAAATTCACCACAATAAAAATATGCATCACAACACACACCGAAAACAATAATATGTCTAACTCCAAAATATGTCTGAAATATCCTGTTATACTGCACACCCACCAGCGCCCGCGCATCGCAAAGCGCGTTTTTATTAAGGGTTTTATTAATGTACCTACCTACACGGGACGCGGGCATTTTTATTTCCTCCTGGAGTAGCGACGTGGGAACGGGTAACGAAGTGACTTTTCGTTTTCATTGTCAATTCAAAAGTTTATATATGTGTTTTGGACTGTTTATTCTTAAGATCTTCGGGGACGAGAAGGGCAAATAAGATAGGTTTAAGTTGGACGACGCATTGGAGATATTGGTAGGGATTTCAATTTTATTTTCAGCAATTACAAAACGTTCCGATATAATATTTTAACTTTTAAAGCTAAATCATGGTTGTGAACAATATATGCAATCATCATTTCAGCCGTAAACGTCCACTACTGGACACAGGCCTCCCTCATGGATCTCCATGAGGTAGTTGCCATACTCACCACGCTTGGCAGGCGGGTTGGCGAGCGCAGTACGGTATGTTATCCAGACGCTGCTGCCCATCTTCCGGAGGTATCCTTTAGCAGGCTCTTACTGCATCCACGGGCATGAGAGGAGGGGTAACATTCTACTACCGGCACCCCACGGCTAAAAATATTTAAGGGATATTTACCATGTTTTGTGTTTTTTGTAGTTCCCCGATATTTCGACGCAGTTTCATACGTCATGAGCATGGATAAATTGATTACTACGTGATTTACACAGTTATCCGTGTATAATTGCTTATTCGTGATCATGACGTGTGAAACTGCGTCAAAATATCGGGAAACTCTAAAAGACTCAAAACATGGTAAATATCCCGTAAGTATTTCATATAAAAATCATATCATTTTTTTAGTTATTCATGATTTTGAACTTTACACGATAGGTTAAGTTTAACAACAGAAAAAAAATCCCAAATACTGCTCTTTAAATGAACGACTTTCACTTGACAGGCGAGCGAAACCGATTTTTCTGTACATATAAGTCTATACCCCCTTTTCAAAATGGTGGTTGGATTTTACATAATTACCAATTGTTTTTATTTTAGACGAGAATGACTGTTGTGGCGATTACGACTCTTCATTTCAAGCTAGATTTTCGTGTCAGTTTCTATGCAGACTCAGCCCGTGTTTTGCCATTGAACTTTCATTAATTATTACAATGAAATAATTATTTATCAATACCTCGCCTTAATCTACACATTTCACAAACAACTAAGGCCTAGGAATAGGCCTTATGTATTAAATTGTATTCTTAATTATACACAAATCAAATGCAACTTTTAATGACTATGTACTATACAATTCCCTGTATTCTTTAAAATGATCATCACTATAGCCCTTAATACCTTGCCGTGGGGTGCCGGCAGTAGAATATTACCCCTCCTCTCATGCCCGTGGATGCAGTAAGAGCCTGCTAAGGGATACCTGCGGAAGATGGGCAGCAACGTCTTTCCGTGTTTCAACATCGCAAACTGCACTCGCCAACCTGTCTGCCAAGCGTGGTGAGTATGGCAACTACCCCTGACGGAGATCCATGAGGGAGGCCTGTGTTCAGTAGTGGACGATTTAAGGCTGGTATGATGATAGCCCTTAAAGGCTGGATAATTCACACAGCAAACAGAGCACGTGTTTTGAAACCAGGTGAATTAAAAATCCACATACCTTTGTAGAAAAAGTGGTTAATAATAGGAATCGCTAGAGGTAAGCTGACCACACTGATCACATGCAACTTTTAACTTTTCTCTTTGTAGTCATCTCTTCATATTTAAATATGAAGAGACGACTACAAAGAGAGACTCAGAAAAAGAAGAAGCCTACGACGGGATTCAAATACACGTCTTGCTATCTGCCATTGATTCTCGAGCTCAAGGTAACACTTCTAATATCGATAAAAAAACTAGCAAAACTACCCCAACAATGTAGTTACCACCCCTAATCCCTTACACTCAAGGATGACCTGGCATAATACAGTCCTAATGATTTATCAGCAGATAATACCAGTTTGTACTGGACAATAGGTACAACTATTATCTATTAGTTATACAGGGTGTAAACTTTATAGAATGGAAATTACAAAAGAGATTTTATTGCCAGAAACGGTACTAGACTAGATACGTAACATTTTAGAAAATATGCAACCACACGAACTATGAATTATTGAAATAACCCACTTATATTGTGTTTTGTCTGTTACTTATGTCTGTTTATTTGTATAGATGTTTGTTACCTCTACGAGAAAAAACTATTGAACAGATAAAGCTAAAACCGTACACTTTTTTTGGATATTTACTAGGGTTAACACATAGGCTACTATTTATCTAGGTACTTTGCGACCGGCGCTGCCGGTAGAAGCTAGTGTTCGACGATAGATAATTATAAATAAATATTTACTCATAAAGAGTACTTAAAGAGAAATCAAAGAAAAGAACCTGTCCGAACGCGGAAGAATCGGTTAACTTTCATTTTAATTATCCATAATTGTTGTTTTAAAATGTTAAATAAAAATTAATACCAATGTTCTACTTGAACTCCGCAAAGGCGTAGTACAGAAAAAATATCAAATTTAAGATAAATATTACTATGTGTGTCTATATGACAAAACAAGGATCCCTTAACATCCTGTATAATTACACCAGCGTTCTTTTCACCCTATATAACTATTGTCCCCACCTGCTAAATCACCGTTAAGCTTTCCGACCACAGTTCCCATAAAATAAGATTTAAAACACGGCCTATAAATAAACTTTGCCTAATATTTATTGTCCACATTGTATGGAATGTATGGACTGTATGAGTTGCATGAAACGATTGTATGAAGCAATTTAATTAGCTACGGTCAGTATCCCCGCCTTTTTTCTGTATTGTGATGCGTAGTTTACGTTGAATTATGATTGGTTATTGTAGCTGTTCGGGTAAACCGAACACTCAGCAAATACGCATTCTGCTGCGCTTGCATTGGCATACGTATTCGCCGCGATTCACCCGCTTTGAGTTAGTTCGCGTTCAACCATAACCGTCGCGAGTTCATACAATTTTACCACTTACCAATAAGGAAGGGGACAATATAGTGAAGTCCGTACCATAGACCAGTGACTTTTACTTATACCAAAAAACCCTTTTCTTGCAAAAGATAAATTATTTTCATGGTCCTTCGAGATACCAAAACCCACCAGTACCTACCAAGTGATACAGCTACAGTGTAAATTCATTGGATTACAGTGATTTATTGAGGACAGAAGCAGGTTGCAGAATAAGGTCAGATCAAACCATTTTATATTATCACTTTTATTACTCGTACCTTTCTTTTATTCACCATGGATAACCTTTTCATCAACCAAACGGAAATTTACGAGTCCATCAAAAAGCTGCTGGCTAATTTCAAGAAAGATGGAACGGTTAGAAAGACGTACGACTATTGTAAGCGCAAGAATGATTTATTAGAGGCCTATTGGTCCGATTATCTAAATAATCACAGGCAGATGTGTAAGCTAGCAGAACTTGACCATGTGTACTACCAAAAAAATTGTTACGAAACTGCTGAAGAAATTTACATGACTGCGAAAAGCATTATCCAAAATACCATCGATCAGTTAGAGCAGGGACGATCAGCTTCCCAGGAAAGTAGCCTACGTGTACCACCTACGGCGAACCGACCAGGTACTTCATCGTCGTCTCAACCAGGCACTCCCCAACCAACGGAAACGGTTTGTCCTTCTATGGGGAGCACCACCAAGCTAGACGAGTTGATAAAGAAGCAAAAAATAAATATGAGAGCTTTTATGAGAACTCTAAGCGGAATAAAAACCGACGAGCTTGAGAAAAAATGGGAATTTGAGGACGCCTTAAAATCCCTGGATTCTCGTTGGTCTGCTATAGACAAATTACATTGGGAAATAGAAGGTGAAAGTGGCTGTGAAGATAGTCAATACCAGGAGGAGTTTACCGACTACGAGCGCATTTTTAATCAAACTAAAAAAGCAATCAATACCAAAATGTGGTCGGTATCCCATCGAGAAAAATCTACCCCGCAAATTGATATTCCTGTTTTCAATGGGAATTACAAGGCCTGGGTATCCTTCAAAGACCTCTTTACCGAAACCATCCATAACAACCCCTCTATGACCGACGCGCAAAAAATGCAGTTTTTGAAAGGTAAACTAAAAGGAGAGGCTGAGCATCTGATCCAACATCTACCGATCAGTACAGAGAATTACGCAGCGTGCTGGAAACTTCTCAACCATCGCTACGGGAATAAAAAACTAATATTTACTACCCACGTCAACACTCTTCTCGGCCTTCCTACTATGCAGCAACAATCCTTTCCGTTGATGAAGAAGTTGCATGACGTCACCAACGAGTTTCTTCATGGTGTTCAAAATTTAGGTGTTAACACAACCACCTGGGGCCCGCTCCTAGTGCATCTACTCGCACAAAAGCTGGACAACATTTCTTTCACGGAGTATTTGGAGTCGCTGAAGAACCCCAGGGAGCTACCTTCTATACAGGAGTTCCTGGAATTTTTAGAAGCCAAATTTACAGCTTTAGAAGCGGCCCGTCGTAGCACCGAACCTAACAACCAGAAGAAAAACCAGCAGAAACCACCACCAAGCTCTAATCAAAAACCAAACCAAAATCAAAAGGGTGGAAAGAATCAACCATCCAACGATGTCAAAACGAAGGCTAACATGAATGCATACCATGCATCTAAGTCATTGACCTGTGGCATATGTGGCCTGGATCACGGCACGTGGCATTGTCGTCAATTTACTTCGTTGAAACCTGAACAAAGATTACAGAAAATAATAGAATTAAATTTCTGTCAAAACTGCTTAATTGACCATTCTGGGGAAATATGTTCGTCAACAAAACGATGTCGCAAGTGCTTAGGTACTCATAATACTTTGCTTCATAACGCATTAGACAAGCCAAATTCGCCTTCGCAATCTCGACCTCCTCTCAAGCCCAAAAATGAATCAATATCAGCATCTTCAAACGCATCTTGGGAAAACACCACGGAGATACTTCTAGCGACCGCCATGGTTTACATCATGGGTGCCGACGGCTCCAGGCACTCCATGAGAATATTAGTGGACGGGGGAAGTCAGGTGTCTCTGATAGATGAGCGTGCCGCCCAGATCTTAGGTTTAAAGAGAAATAAATGCAAGGGTACAATATTTGGCGTCGGAAAAAATCAAAACAACACCAAGGGAATGATAAACATTGAAGTAAGCTCTATTTACAACGAGTTTTCATTCACTACCGACGTCATTATTATGAATAGCTTGATAAACAACCTACCTCATAGAACTCTACCAAAACCATCTTGGGCTCATATACAAAATATAAACTTAGCGGACCCAGAGTTTAATATAAGTCGACCAGTAGACTTGCTGTTTGGGGCTGATGTTTATAGTAAAATAATGCTAGGAGGAATCTTAAAGGGAGATTCAGACGAGCAACCAATAGCCCAGCAGACGAAGCTAGGATGGCTACTCTGCGGCACAGTGAAACCCCATTACAACTGCAACGTCGTTCTTCACAACACAGATGATCTGCTCAAGTTTTGGGAAAACGAAGATATCAATCAGATTGATTACCAAGAGGAGATGTCAAGTGACGACCACGAGTGCTTGCAATATTTTCTCAACACCACCACAAGGCTCAAGAACGGAAGATATGAAGTTCGCCTACCATTTAAGCCAGACCTCAAGGAGAAACTGGGTGCTACGAAACCACAAGCGCTAGCGCAGTTTCGTAACACGGAAAAGAAATTGGAGAGAAATAGTGAGTTGAAAAATGACTACCATAAATTCATGGCCGAGTACCTTGGGCTAACCCACATGCAACCAAGTACTAGCAACCAACCCTCCGAGTGCTACCTCGGACATCATGGGGTCATTAGGGCTGAATCAACCACAACGAAGATTAGAGTCGTCTTCAACGCGTCGGCGAAATCGGCAACGGGCTTGAGTCTGAATGATGTGATGTACAGAGGTCCCAATCTACAACAGGACCTACAAACACTCATTCTAAAATGGCGCCAGTATCAATTCGTCTACACAGCCGACATAGAGAAAATGTACCGGCAGATAATTGTGCACAAGGATGACCAATCTTATCAAAAGATTATCTGGAGGTTTTCACCTAGCGATAAGATCCAAACTTACCAACTAACCACGCTGACATACGGCACCAAACCAGCCGGTTGGTTAGCGATGATGTGTCTGAAAAGGCTGGCTACAGATGAGAGAACCAATTTTCCGGATGCTGCACGAGAGTTAGAAGAAAATTTTTACATGGATGATTACTGTGGTGGTAGTCATTCTTTTGAAAAAGCTAACCAGCTGAAAACGGACCTCATAAGGCTGCTTCAGACCGCGGGATTTAACCTGCGAAAATGGTCCTCGAATAAAAAGGAGCTTTTATCGGGACTAGGAATAGACCAATGCAATCAAACAACTTACGAGTTCAAGCAAACGGACTCAACCAAAACTCTGGGTCTTGGTTGGAACCCTCAAAAGGACAAGTTTTTATTCGAGTCGAAAATAGAATCAAAATCATCTGCTGAGGCCACGAAGAGGTCGCTGCTTTCCGACATCTCTAAGCTTTTCGATCCTTTAGGGTGGCTTACCCCAGTGAGTACTACCATGAAAATTGTATTCCAGAAAGTTTGGCTGAAAAAGATAGATTGGGATGAAAAGCTGCCAAAAGATATTGACGCTGAATGGATAAAACTACGTCAAGAGCTGAGCTTAATAAATACCATAGAAATAAATAGATGGCTAGGAATAAGTGAAAATGATACCATAGAGTTACACGGATTCTCAGACGCGTCAAACCTAGCGTACGCTTGCGTTATCTATTGTAAGGTCACCAGGAATAACCAAACCATCATAACATTAATCGCTGCCAAAGCCAGGCTGAGACCACTGAACAAGATCGTATCGATACCTAGGTTAGAGTTAATGGGCGCCTTACTCTTAACTCAGCTATTAGAAAAGGTCCAGAGTTGTTTATTCGGCTACCAGATCAGAGTACACTGCTGGACCGACTCTACAGCGGTTCTAGGATGGATCCAGGGCGATCCAGCGAGATGGAAACAGTTTGTAGCGAATCGCGTGAAAACGATTACAAACATCGTACCCGCGAAGAAATGGCAGTATGTGAAGTCGGTTGACAACCCGGCGGATTGCGCAAGCCGTGGCCTTTATGTACAAGAGCTTAAGGATCACGCATTGTGGTGGCAAGGTCCGTCGTGGCTTCCTTCTTACGAAAACCAAAATCAACAAACCATTTACCAAACCAACCTGGAAGAGAAAAAAGCGTTACTAGGTCAAAGCAATACAGTAACCTTAGAACAAAGCTCGCACATAATTACCAACATAGTAGATCATTTATTAAATAAGTATAGTTGCATCACAAAAATAACACGTATTTTTGCATGGATACTTCGTTTACCTAACAACAAGAAACGAGGTCACCAGCCTTTCCTCGATTTACACGAGTTGAAACACGCTAAAACGCTGATTGTCACAACAATTCAGTTCGCTGAATTTAATGACGAAATAATTAGTTTACACAACCATAATAAGGTGCACTCAAAGAGTAAAATCTTAAACTTAAATCCAATTATAGACAAAAATGGTTTATTGAGAGTTGGAGGAAGATTAAGAAATGCGCAGATAGATGATGAGATGAAACATCCAATTATACTACCGCACAACCACATCGCAACCACTTTGTTCATCAAACAAGCTCATGAGTTGATTTTCCATGGGGGAGCGCGATTGACTTTGGCGAATTTAAGGCGCAAATATTGGATAATCAGCGGCTACATGGCGACCAAAAAGTTCATAAGGCAGTGCGTGACGTGTAAACGACAAGACCCTGTTAAGCAATACCAGCTTATGGGAGATCTCCCGAGTTCTAGGGTAAATCCTGAAAAAGTGTTTTACCATTGTGGTGTGGACTACACAGGGTTCGTAGAAATAAAAGCGAACAAAGGACGAGGCGTCAAAACCACAAAGGGATACATAGCGATTTTCGTATGTATGGTGACCAAAGCCGTACACATCGAGCTTGTATCGGATATGAGCAGCTCAGCATTTTTAGCGGCGCTCCATAGAATGGCTGCCCGTCGCGGAGCCCCAGGACATGTCTACAGCGACAATGGGACAAACTTCGTAGGATCAGACAGGCTGCTACAAGAGGCGCTGAACCAGCTTCTTCTGAGCGGCATGAAGGAGATCACTGAAATGGGGATAGAATGGCATTTCAATGTGCCAAGTTGGCCAAGTGCGGGAGGACTATGGGAAAGGTCGGTCCGAAGCCTCAAACATCATCTGAAGCGAGTTGTCGGACAACAAAAGCTTACCTTCGAGGAGTACAGCACGGTGCTAGCCAGGATAGAAGCGTGCCTCAATTCTCGTCCTCTCTGCGCCCTAACTGAGAACCCAGACGATCTCGATTTTCTAACACCAGCACATTTTTTGTCAGGACGCCCAGGTATGACAGTAATGGAAACTGAACAAGATGCCAGAACCAGGTGGCACTTGACTTCGAAGATATTTCAAGATTTGTGGAAAAGATGGAAGACGGAATACCTGACTCAGCTTTCTGCAAGGAATAAATGGAAGGATACCCAGAACAACATCACCATCGGGAACCTTGTGACCATACGTGATGACAACATACCAGCTGGGAGATGGGCAATGGGCCGTGTCGTCGACACGCACCCGGGCGATGACGGTCTAGTCCGGGCCGTCACTCTAAAAACCAAAAACGGCTTGCTAAAAAGGCCTGTCGTTAAATTATCGGTCCTACCGGTAAACCAAAATAACCATAAATTACCAGAAACCAAACCAGAGTCTAGAAGGAAAAGACGCCGACCCGACTTCTTCACAATAGCAACTGCATTATTTTGTTTCATGGCATTATTAGCGCCAGCGCACGGAAACTACAGTGTGAAACAATTACCAAACAACCAAACGCTATATTTTGATCCCATTTCTAAAGTACAGCTTATCAGAGACAAATGGACATTAATTGTTTACCATGATATGGAACCCTATTGGTCAGGAATAAAAGCCTATCAAAAAACATCAAACTATTTAGATAAGCTATGCGCCACCATTGAAAACCAATCCCATTGTAATATTATCCTACAACAAGCACGGCATGAGTTCCAGGAACTGAAATACTACAACGAACTTTTGCTTACGCAACATTATAACGTACAAGCTAGACGACGCCGGCGCCGCGGGCTTATCGACGGTGTCGGATATCTAGCTAATGAGTTATTTGGGGTCCTAGATTCGCGATTCGCAGACCAGTATGCCAAGGACATCGATACTATACATCGAAACGAGAAACACCTATCTAGCCTCTTAAAAAACCAAACTTCAGTTATTGAAGCGGAATTCAATCTCATGAAGAAGATGGAGATAACAGTCGACCAACAACATAAGTTAATAAATAAAAAACTTAACGACCTACAGGAGAACTCCAGCATCCTTCAGCGAGAACTTCAAAATGTTTCGTACATACAAGAGTTTACTCTAACTGCGATGGCTAGCAACACCTTACTACACAGTTTACGTAGATTACAGGAAACGCTCATCGATACTATAACAGATATCTACCATGGTCAAATAAGTACTAATCTGCTTACACCGACACAGCTAAAAAGTGAGCTTCAAACCATAGTCGGACAGATGCCAACAGATCTCTCTCTACCAATCAATAATATCGACACAGATTTCCAATATATCTACAAGGTTCTGAAGGTCAAGGCCAGAGCTACCAAAGCGTACGTCATAATAGAAATAACATTCCCGCTCATAGCCAGAGAAAGCTACCAACTATATAAATTACTGTCTGTACCTCACCAAATAAAAACCATGATGGTCAGCATATTACCAATATCAGAATATGTAGCAGTCAACCTGAAAAGAGACTCCTACTTCACTGTTACCAACGTCGAGCTTATGGAATGCGTGCACCATGGACTGTCCTATCTATGTCCACAGCGCAAACCTATAAACAGCATAAACAGCGACGAAAGTTTCTGCACAATGAATCAAACTTCAAATAAATGCAATGTAGAAAAATCATTATGTGCGGACAAATGGGTAACTTTACGATCGTCGTCTCAGCATTTATTCTTTTGTTGTGACGTGAAAATAATTAAAATAATATGTAACGATCATGTTACCGTAAGACAGCTGAGGGGAAGCGGAGTCGTCGCGACCAACCAAGAATGTATTCTCAAGGGCGATGACTTCACACTTTACACCCTTCGTCACCAATCAATTCAGGTTAATATAACACCAGATATTTATATTCCTGAACTAGACCAGATCAACCATTTAGTAAATATAAATATACCAGAGTACGAGTTGAATCGAGAAGGGAGCCTAAACTCATCCCTTGTCAGTTTAGGAGAGTCCATCGAGAAACTAAAGAATAGTAACACCGAGATCGAGGAGATATCGTACCACAACATCCACCATTACGCCATCAGCTACATCATACTAGCAGGCTTAGTGAGCGCTGTCATAGCGTGGATGTGCAGGAGCGGACGCTGTTGCCAGTGCGGGAGCGCTGCGTCGTCTGGGCGCCGCGGGGAGGGTCACTGCACGCAGGACGCCGAGGAGGCTGACAAGCCTCGCCGTCGACGTGGAAGTTATCATCAACGGGAGCCTGCCGAAACTTCCGCGCCGCCGAGGCCCACCAATGCACCACCACCCCCACCAGTGCAAATGATTAGTGCTAGTGCGTCGAATAGGCACCCAGAGGGCCTAAAAGTGTTAAGTGCTAATCGTTTAACTAAGGAAAGTTTACCGCTCAAAAGTTACGCCAATCGCTGGCCTGATAGAGCCAATAGGCGGGCTCAAAATGACATTGGACAGAAAAATCACTGTTTTGAAGAAGAAGAGACAGTAGTTTAGTGTATATTAATCATAAGTTTATTTGTTTACCATTCAAATTTACCATGTTTTATAATAATATTCACTTATGTTTTACCTTTATACACCTATTTTATGTTTCAACTATTGTGCTTTTATACTTGCTTTTACAAAACCATAAGATAACTTGAAATGTTACTACGTTTATAAGACAATAGAATAAGATGTAAGAACTATCACCATCATTCACAACATCCTCATCTTGTCGTCGGGAGTATGTTCGGGTAAACCGAACACTCAGCAAATACGCATTCTGCTGCGCTTGCATTGGCATACGTATTCGCCGCGATTCACCCGCTTTGAGTTAGTTCGCGTTCAACCATAACCGTCGCGAGTTCATACAATTTTACCACTTACCAATAAGGAAGGGGACAATATAGTGAAGTCCGTACCATAGACCAGTGACTTTTACTTATACCAAAAAACCC
This sequence comes from Pasiphila rectangulata, assembly GCA_963082625.1. Lineage (NCBI taxonomy): Eukaryota > Metazoa > Arthropoda > Insecta > Lepidoptera > Geometridae > Pasiphila > Pasiphila rectangulata. The sequence continues at coordinate 21,571,545 of OY720238.1, read as the reverse complement.
TTTTCTTGCAAAAGATAAATTATTTTCAGTAGCTATCCTTTTTCTTGAAAAATGAAAACCTTGGTTTTACAAACAGTTGCCCCCTTACTTATAAACACTGATTAAATTTAATCAACAGGTAATTGACATAGTTTGTAATTTTATAGTGTTTAACCACACTTAGGTAGAACATTTCAGTTACGTCCCACCGGAATCGTAAAAATTTGATAAGGTTTTTAATTTCCTTGAAAGGTAATAGAGAGTTAGATGGTTTTTTGTATAAAATTTTATTTTTATGTGCTGGTTAATTTAAAATACTTTTCTAAACCAGGTTATTGAGTAACTTGCTGATCTAAGCCATTCCAAAAAATAATTGTGTTTCACACCAGTTCAAACTGAATAATTTTATTAAGGTGTTTCGCATAGTTGTTCTTCCCTCACTAGTAGTGTCACTAGTCCATTGGTAATTTTGTACTTGTATACTAGAATATTCATCATCATCTACTCAGCCGTAGGTCATCCTCTGTTGAGCGTAGGCCTCCCTCATGGATCTCAAAGTACGTATATCCATAATCCACTAGTGCACAAGTCCAAAATTACCATCAATTGTGTTTGAAATAAATGAATGTATAATAATTAACCCCAGCCAAAATCACTTTTTGACATATTTTTATACAAAGCTGTCAAAAAATCAGTCAATTAACTCATGCTCAAAGAATCAAGAATCAAGAATCAAAAAATACTTTATTCGGTGCGGCCGCATGGACCTTATTGACGCGTCACAAATTACAAAATAAAACAACACAAATAAATAGAATAAAGCACATAATTGAATCTGTTCACTTCAGATGACACGCGAGTTAGGAAAAGAAGTGAACAGAAGAACCTAACTCGGTCGTTATAGTCATCATTTAACAATTTTATTTTGTCTTATGTTACGTTTGACGGAGTTGGAGCAGATTCCGCGTAAAGCGTGCCGAGTGGGCATTGACCCAATTTAATCTGCTTTTATGAGTATGAGGGTAGTTGTGTAAAAACAGCAGTTCGTCCAGCCGTCTAGGTTTATTTTTAGAATGTTGATAAAACACACATCTTAGCCACTATGAGGGGATAACACCCTGCGCGCGCCAAGCGTGGCGAGTATGGCAACAATACTCGTTAAAGATGCGAAAAGACGCTGCTGCCCATCTATCGTAGCTATTCCTCAGCAAATTCTTACTACATCTACGGGCACCATATTACTGCCGGCAAAAAAACTTAAAATCACCAAAAAACATTTAGTTTTTCTTTAAGAATTTTGATAAAACATACAACAGTAGGAATGTCAACCAGCGCCATCTAGGCTATGTCGTCAATAATGACGACCTATGTGGCGCAGCGGGCGAAGGTCCACCTGCGACGCAAGAGATTGCGGGTTCGATTCCCGCCTCGGGACAAATGTGTGTACGATCTGCAGATATTATGTTCAGGGTGTTCTGGATGCTTTCTATATATTATAAAAAAATATCTATCGATGTAGTATAATTTGTATTAAAAATATCAGTCATCTAGTACCCATAACGCAAGCTCTGCTTAGCTTAGTGCTAGATGATGCTGTGTGAATTGTCCAGCGTATTTATTTATTAATAATATAAGTCTACTTTCAAAATGCTAATCTGATCGCGAACTGTCACTTACCGGAACCAGTAAATCAAAGAATTACTACGAAAGTGATCCTAAAACTTTTATTACCTACTCCTCCAAGAGTGGAAGCGAAAGATTAATTAACATAAACATACGTTTTGATGACGAACAAGACGATGGTTAGTAGATATTTTGTTTAGAACAACTCATAGTTCTTTATTAATAACCTATACAATGTTTTATAAGTCATTAATAGTTATTAATAATTCAGAAACCCCGACCATAGCCCTCGCCATAGCTTGTTGAGCGACTCTGAGCTTGTTCATAAGACCTCGTGAAGGACCACGTCTCGGTTCCATATGTCATCACTCATCACTGGTAACACACGAATAACTGTCATTGAAACACTCAGATGAGTTCAAAACTAGTGATATGTATTAAATGAACAGTTTTCATTTAAACTATTTTATATTCTTTTATATATCTCCAAAGCTTAGCTTAAAAGACGTCATACTGATATTGCTTATATTCTTCTTCGTGGTACCAAAGCCGACTGCTCCGGGCGGACGCGGCTGCCCTGTGCTGTGTGTGCAAAAACAAATGAAGGGTAATTTGGAAAAACGACTAATGTCAGTGCCAAATCAAATATGAGATTTTGGTGTCTATGGGTTCTTTGGAATGATGCCCAACCAACAAACGTAAATCACAGTTTTTTTTGTAAAACCGCCCCTGTCACGAGTTTCCCTGGTAAAAGTTTGTTCGTTATTAGGAAAAACAACCAAGGTGAACTCCGTTTTTAGGGTTCCGGACCAAAATGGTAAAAAGGAACCCTTATAGAATCACTCTGTCTGTCTGTCTGTCTGTTTGTCTGTCTGTCTGTCACAACTGGATATCTCGAGAACTACTGATGCTATCGACTTGAAATTTGAAATGGTAAAAGACAACACTTTTTTACTAACATAGCATATATGAAAATGTTAATAAATATCCTTATTTTGACTGCAGGGGGGCGGATAGGGGATCTCAAATTTTTTAAGTGAAGTTACTAGGCCGTGTGGGGTATCATATGAAAGGTATTTATTTGCACATTAATAAACAGTTTTTAGTTTTCCTTCAAGTCGTATTGTTTTTGAGTTATTTACAAAAATGTTGAAAAAACAACCGTTCCCCCCCCCCCCCTTATCTCCGAAGTTTGCAGAGATAAACCCGTGATACTTTTATAGCTAATAGAAGTGTATGTAAACTTAATAGGAAAATTATAGCGAACTCCCTAATTTGCATAGTTTTTTATACAAGGGGGGTGGAAGGGGGGTTTTCAAAAATTTTGTGAAATTAATAGGTGATGTGGGGTATCATATGACAGGTATTCATTTGTACATTAATAAACAGTTTTTAGTTTTCCTTTAAGTCGTATCGTTTTTGAGTTATTTACAAAAATGTTGAAAAAAATAGCGTTTTCCCCTCTTATCTCCGAAGTTTGCGGAGATAAACCTCTGAAACTTTTATTGCTATTAGAAGTAAATGTAAAGATTAGAGGAAATTTATTACAATCTCTCTACTTAGCATACTTTTTTAGAAATCATCGAAAGTGTAAATCTCTACATAATTTCCGCTATCAGACAAGAGATGGCGCTGTCAAGGTTCTCCAACAAATATAAAACCGCCTTTGTCATATATTATATTGTATGATGGCACGGAACCCTCGGTGCGCGAGTCCGACTCGCTCTTGCCCGGTTTTATTTGTTTATATCTTTACTTTTACCAAAATTGACGTTGGTTGTTTTTCCAAATTACCCTTCAAAAGTTATTTTTTAATCTAACGTGTAATTGTTGTCGAGAGATGTCGATTTGATATACACAAAAAAATGTAAATGTAATTTTTTAAATCAATAATGTTAAGTCAATGTGATTGTTCTCGAGTACTTTTTTACCATGGTTTATGATAAGAGTATAATATTTAGTAATAATAAATAAATATAAGAGTAAAAGCAATATTTAAACCATGTCGATTTTTATTCTTTATACGTTTTGAATTATGTCGCGTTTTTTTCCACGTCCTAATGATTTTAATTACTGTGATACGTCCACAGAAAAGTTACAATGCCAAAACAATTGCGCTATACCGTATCCTCAAATACATAATTTTGGTAACACTATTTCTTAGTATGACTGTTCAAAACTTTCAATATTCTTACAGCTTTAATATGGTGTCCGAAATGTCACTAAATAAATAAATTAAAATTGAAAATGATATATCGGTTAAATTGTCCTTGAATAAAGTCTCCGAAATGTCACTTTGCCACTTATTCATGAAATTGTCAAAAAAAAAGATATTAATTATTACATTAAAATAAAAAAAACATAAATTATTAAATTGGAATTAAAATAAATCACTTTATAATTAAATAGCATCATAATCAGATCACACATTTTAATGTCATAAAATCATTAACATGATAAATCGACCGCGTGATCAGTCACGTTCTTAACTTGTCCTTAAAAGACTCCAGTAGTTCTACCATGAGTTTTCACAATCTATACTCGCTAGCGACTGTAGTTAAAAATGTATGAAAACTTTTACAGCGCCTCTAGCGGATAGTTTGGTACGAAAATACGTAGTTATACTACAGCGACTGTAGTTTGGGCTACATTTGCTTAGATTTTGGTACAAGATGTCATACGTACTATTACTACTGTGGTAATGGCAGATGATCTAACAGTAACAACTCATGGTAGACACACTTCTTATTAATAAGATTTCTGTTTTTGCTTAGCCTTTATCGTCTCACTATTATCGTGACACATTAGATTAAGCATAATATTGTAACAATGAATAGAAGTGAGGTGCCGGCATTAGAATATTGTCTCTCCACTCTTGCCCGTGGATGCAGTAAGAATCTGCTAAGGGTCTGCTCTGCTCCAGAAGATGGGCAGCAACGTCTTTCCGTGTATCAACATCCCATACTGCGCTCGCCAACCCGCCTGCCAAGCATGGTGAGTAGTGAGGTTTTAGCCTTAAAAGCTCAACAGGAGATCTTGCAAGGAGACATGACAACAAGGTGGAGTAGGTTCCAATTGGTTCTAATTGGTTTGTGACTCATTGTGTAAGCACCAATAGGGTAATGGGTCTCATTCAAATTAATATAATTCATACATTATTCTTACTTGAAATGTCAGTCAAAATTGTTTTTTTTTGTTAAACTATCGTTTCTTTGGAAATAATAGTTTATCTATAAAACTATTAACTACAAAGAAAGTATTAGAAAAGGCAATGTCTGTCAATTAACATGTCAAAGTTAAATAATGATACAGACATAAAGCAATGATACATTAAACTCCGAGCAACTTTAAAGATATATACCCATTATCTTCCGAGCGATTTATTAAATCTGTCATTAGAGTAACGCCCACTTAACCCTAACACAGTCATTACTTCACCCCTTTTAAACCCCTTTGTCTCCCTCTTCCTAAGTAAGAAATAAAGGACAAAACATTCCCCAGGGTAATAAAATTGTCAACAAAGTAGACTGCTTATTGACATTTTATTGCGAAATTATTCTGTATCTGTTTGCTAATAGCTGGCAATAGTCGCTGCTAGAGATGAAATGAAGCGTATTTCAATAGTTCTGCAACATTTTCTGTGAAGTAGGTAGGTAGTAATAATATTGCCCTTATAACGACACAATGTAATAACTAGATGTTCCCCGCAACTTTGTATGCATGTTGTTGCTCTGTTCGTATACTTTTTGCGTTAGAGTTATGAATTAGGCCTTCCTCGATAAGTCAGCTATTCAACACTAAAATAATTTTAGGATTTGATCCAGCTTTTTACTTAATATTAGTACAAATAAATAACTAATGCTGAACATATCCAGAAGCACCATCTAGCCCCAAAGTAAGAGCTCGTGTTATGTTTACCAGTTGATTGACTTAAATACATACATAACATACATGAATTGCCGTGGGGTGTCGGCAGTAGAGTGTTGCCCCTGCTCTCTTGCCCGTGGATGCAGTCAGAATCTGCCAAGGGATACCTCCGAAAGATGGGCAGCAGCGTCTTTCCGTGTATCAAAATGCCGCACTGTGCTCGCCAACTGCCAAACGTGGTGATTATGAAAACAACCTCTCATGGTCTCGGAGATCCATTAGAGTGGCCTATGTTCAGCAGTGTTAATAAAAACAACAAAAAAGTAAAAAATCGCTTAATTACTGAGCTCCTATGACCACCTTCCAGCTCCATAATCAGACCCTGGTTGCCATCTAGCATCAAAGTAATCGTCAATACTAATAAAACGAGTCCAAACTCGATAGGGATGTGTCGTTTAACTACCGAGTTCATATGGCCACCATCTGGTTTCATCATCAGATCAGCTCCAAGCCATAATAATTTTGCATTGTCATCCGATTTACACACGCATGCAAAATTTCAGCTCATTCGGTAACCGGGAACCTAATTTAATTTGCAAGATTGGATTACAGACAGCCATCGGGACAGGTGAAACCAAATAAAAGTGAGAGAACCCGAGAGTGCAGATCTACAGAACATTACAAACATTTGTCCTGTGGCTGGAAACAGTCCTGCTTTCCATTAGGCAAACTGAGCCACGGAGGCAGTCACACTTCTCTCTGATCACGCAACCAGAATCCATATATCCTCACAACACCACGGAAGTCCACCATTTGATTTAAACAGATCGTGCCTCATTCTGTAAAACAAAACAATTAAAATATTGCCTTAACCAATTTACAAACGCATATTTTATCTCTATACTCTTTTAGACAAAGTATTATGTTTATTTATTTATAAAAGGAACGCTAACATTATATAAATAACACATTCAACATTGAGATTGCAAGGACCAGTTCTTATAATACATATATGCCAATTATAGGCGGTATGCTTGTTTGATTTGAACGTGACCTGAAAACAAGCTACCGAAATGAAAGTTGCTACTGTTAGTTGCCAAGAAAACTGGATATTTGATCATTAAACATAATTTATCACTATACTATTAACATTCATAGAAAAATCAAAACACGTGTCGATACCAATTATGAGCATTAATTGGCTTAATCTATAAAATTGGTATTTCATTTCTACGTGTAGATTAGTTTAAAGGCCATAAAAACATGAGGAAGTTGATCAATAAACCATAAGAATTTATGGTGATGTAGAATCTCTATAACATTCACATAAGAATGGTTTAGCCGATTGTAGAAGCTATTCCTTATTTTATGCTTAGAATGTTAGATACAAAACGTAATGGAGCCAATTTGTTTGGGTGTATCATACCAAACTTTGAGACTGTGTATATGAACCATGCGGCCGCGCTGAATAAAGTATTTTTTGAATTTTACACTGTTTTGGCTATGCTCTTCATTATTATTACTAATATCATAAACATCCAAATTTTTTGTCTTTTGCTTTAATTTTAACTGTAGGTAAACGGGAGAGGTAATAATGTGGAGTGGAACCAAAAAAATATTTTGTTTATTGTATTTCAAGAACAATATGTAGGTAATAAAACAATATAGAGGTATATTAAAAACAATTTAATATTAAATTTCATATCTCAATCAATAGTCCGTAAAACTAAGCTTGATCGATGCGACTTAGGACAATTGACACGAATAGGGCTGAGATGGTGGTGAGGACATGGGTTGCCCCAATAACCAACAAGTTTACAGTTGAAATATTGGTGTTATCGAGATGATGTAACAAGTTGATTAAAAATATAAAGATTATGCGTGTACGAGCTTTCTTCGTCGGCCAAGTTGTGTGCTGAGGAAGTGGTGCGCGGTGTGGGGGGAACGAAGTTACGTTCCGTTATTAGCTGTCGTAGACGATAGATGGTAAATGTTGGTTACGATGACTCTACTCCACCATAAATTCTTGCGATGTTTGTAGGCAATTTTTTACTGAGATAGTTCTGTTTCTCGTCTTAGTAGCGGTTACGTTCATCTTGGACTTGTTTCTGGATTGGACCCGGTTCATATTGGTCGATTTTCTGCCATTCCCAACGAGAGGGCTCAATTTTGCACTTCTTCATCGTTCTCCTTTGAGCATCCTTGTATTTGAGTATTGGAGATCATCATTTCAGCCGGACCTCCACTACTGGACATAGGCCTCCCTCTTGGACCTCCAAGTATTGTAGCTGGAAACGGCCTGCCACAACTTCTCATGAATAAACCAAACAACCAAAGATTGAAAATGAGAGAGAGGAATAGTATTTGTAAAGATAACATGAGTCGGAGAAGACAACTATTACAATTAAAAATCCGTTTCACACCTCAAAGTTAAAAACATAACATTTAAAAATACAATTCGTCTCGAGGCAAAGATTTAAATCGTAAGATATGCCCTTACCTTAATTAAACCGCACAGTTTGGATTACACACGCAGAGTGATCTTGCTCGTTTGGAATAAATGCAACCTCTAAACACAGTGTTAGACGGATGCAGTGTGCGTTATATTTTTCACGAAAGTTCGTGCAACATGGTTGCACAATAAATGGTAACAGTAACAGTTTGGTTTATTGGCAAAAACATTAGATTAGAATACTCTTTATTGCACACACCTTATAAATAGGACATGAGAATGAAAGAAATTAAATAAAACAGTAGGTATTAAATAAAACAATAAGGCAGTAGAATGTTACCCCTCCTCTCATGCCCGTGGATGCAGTACGAGTCTGCTAAGGGATACCTCCGGAAGATGAGCAGCAGCATCTTTCCGTGTATCAACATCCTGTACTCTGCTCGTAAACCCGCCTGCCAAGCGTGGTGAGTATGGCAACTACCCCTCATGGAGATCCATGAGGGAGACCTGTGTTCAGTAGTGGACATTGTATGGCTGAAATGATGATGAGTACAAAGGGCGTGTATCGGCATTATTGTTTGTTAACATAAAGACAGTGGCTTAGTTTCTGGTGACAGGGCACATCTTACGATTTAAATCTTTGAGTTATAAAAACTTTAACTATGAAAATACGGGCAAAAATTGTTTCAACTGCCTCTTAAGTCACGAATTTTCGTTTTATTAACGATGAACATTACTAAGGATTATCCGAAAACTGGTTATCGGGATTAAGAGCGAGTTTTATGAGGAACTCTGATATACGTAACGATTTGCACGGGCCCGCTCGGCATAATTGGAATGTCATGTAGTTCTTTCAATGTGACGGTAATTGTCTGGTTTGTTTTGTTGAGGAGTATCGTGGGTTCGATACCAGTATTTTATTTATTTAGGAACATTAAACAACCACAGTACCTATACATTTTAGAAAAAGGACTGTCAAATTACAGGGTCGGTAATACTATCACTATGGCTCACAACATTGGTCGTGCGCCAATGGATTTTTCTTACGTGCTCATTTATCACGTGCTTTAACGGTGAAGGAATACCTCGAGGAAACCTGTGGCTTAGTCACGTTTGACTAGGCTGATTACGTATCTCGCGACAGGTTTGCAACAGGCGTATATCTCGCAGTCATCGCTGTCGAACGTCATTTTTTTGCTTTTATTACTACAAAATTGTTCATTAACAGCGAAGATCGTGAGATTTACGCCTGTTGTAGCGTTGATAGCGAGATAAACGTCTGTTGCAAACCTGTCGCGAGATACAAAATTACCCTGCTGTTCTTCCTTCTAATTTATAGCTGACTAAGCTGGGTGTATGGTACAGGTGCTGGACAAGCCTACTCCATCTAACAATGTCCTAGGCATTGCAGCTTCCCGGATAGGAATGAATACAAGTTCGTGACGCTTCATAATCCATCTATAATAGATGTAAAGGCCTTGCTTTTTTTGAACGGTGTAAGAGAATTGGAAGTTGTAAGCGGATGGCACTAACTAAGGGAGTCCATTATATTACCCAGCAGTTGCCGTGGGGTACCGGCGCAGTGAAGTAGGTATTGCCTCTCCTCTCTTGCCCCTGGATGCTGTAAAAATCTGCCAAAGGATACTTTCGTAAGATGGGTAGCAGCGTCTTTCCGTTTGGCGAGCGTGGTAAGTATGGTAACAACCCCTCAAATCAGTACTATGAGATCCACGATGGAGGCTTTTGTCTAGCAGTGGACGTCGACAGTCCTACGGCTGAGATGATGATGATGATGATGATGACACCCAGCAGTGGGTGTAGTCAGGCTGTGGATGATCAGATGGTGAAGGGTTATATTGCAGGACAACGTGAAGACCACCACCAATGAAGCTCTGTCAATGACAATAAAATTGCACGAATGTAAAATGGTGAGGAGTGAAAATCGTTAAAACCTTTTGTTATTATACATACAAATAGAAAGCCTATAGATAGAACCGCTTGTAGAGCACCAAGCAAAAGCAATAAGAACTGTCAACGTACCGAGAAAATAAAAAAAAACAACCATAGAAACGGTTTTTTTACTCTTGTCTTACCCAACAATTGGACCCCAATTGAAGCTGTATTAAATTCAAAACCCTTTTAAGCACAATCGAATGATATTTATTATTTATTGCGAAGTTTTTTGCAATCGATTTCCTTTCACTACCGGGTATTGCTCCAGATAAAGAAAAAAATGGATGAATTGAGGGTACGTGATGGGTAACTTGAGGTCATACTTACTCACACCCCTGTACTTCCTGCACTGGAATAGGGCTGCCACGAACGCTAAAAAATATTTTGAGAGGCAAAGACTGTAGGTACATCAATTATCACTATTTTTTTATGTTTTAATAGTGTTAAGTAAACATTCTAGAAAATTAAAAACCTTATTAAAATGTAATTTTCGATACGGCGGAACCCTGACGGGCTGAGTTGAAATCGATTTTACCAACGATGTTTCGAAACTTAGCGAAATCAAACATTATTATTAGGTTTTCATAGCTATTATTTCTTTGAATTAAATTATTTTTGTTTTGGATATTATACCTTATTATTTTACTTGTTCTTATAACTAAAAGTGTGTTATTTAGGGCAGTGCACTACTAAGACAAACACATTTCTCCAAACCAAAGTATACTTAAATAGCCAGACCTTGCATAATTTAAGAAAAAGTTAGTAATCTATGATTAGATAGTTTTCCTGCAACATGCAATCGGTTGTAAATTTTGCATAACAATATGTATTGTAAAAGTGAAAGATTATAAAACTGACAGTTCTAACATGGAATTTATGAATATATGTATATCATTGAGGTATTTTCTCGTCAGTTATATTTCTCACTTACCTCCGTAGAAATTTTAAATTAACTAATTTATTTATGTCCATAACATAGTGTAATTATGTAAAAACATATTAAACCGAGCTATTAAATACACAGACCAATTTATCAACGCTAAGCTTCAATCAGTTAGTTATTTTCCTTTTACATTATTTTAACTTGGATTTTAAAGAAATAAAATTAAAAAAAAAAATCTTATGTATTAAATACATATCATATTTTTTTTTATAATTTCAGCCGTAAAACGTCCACACACGGGCAAGAGAGGAGGGGCAATTTTCTACCGCCGGCACCCCACGGCAATCGTATAATAACTATCATATCGCTAGCGCAATTCTTTAGATTTCTGACAACCCTAGCAACAGCAAGTACAGCACGGCAGGTCACAGGGCACGTAAGTTTCGTGAGAATACTCCATACATCGCAGGGCAGCTGACAATCGCAATCTGAAACGAACCGATGACAACCGGATGATGGTATAATATAGCTTTGATTGTTCGATTTGGGCCAAATATTTGTCTTTGAAAATATATACACACTCTAAAGGACATTTTATTATCTGGTAATGTTTATGCTTTCTTTTATTTACACTGCAATTTGTGTCAACCATGAGTTGTCACTGTTAGATCGCTTGCCGTTACTACTGTAGTAATCTCAGAACAATAACGTAATAGAAACCAGGTTATAATAGCAACCAAAGTCAATCATTCTGTACTCTTTTTACTTATGACATTTTAAAGGAGCTAGAAAGAGGTGCATATGCAGTTGTATCTTCGTAATTTACAAGGTTGGCGTAAATAAACAGTCAAAAGGTTCTAAATTTGGTTGTACTTATGACGTATAAAGCTACTAAATTAAAATGACGTGTCTGACACGATCATGATTATGTCAAGTAAGATCAACTTATCATGGTCGCGTTTTTTTTGGTTTGTAATTTTGTGGTGTGCTGTTGGTAAATTCTACATATAAATAAATTTACAAAAAAGCGTGTGAAAACGAATTAATAAAATCTTTAAACACTTGCGATATGTGCTACGAGTAAGTATGGCGTGTGTAGTAAAAGACTGCAAATCGCATACATCACGAAAAGAAAGTACGGACAAGTCTGTAACTTTTCATCGGTGAGTCTTTTTGAAAAGTTGCATAAATTGTGTTAATATGGTCGGAAAAATGTTGTGTATCTTCTAAAATCGAAGTTCTAGATACATTTGAACCATTTTATTCCCTCTTCTTCCGTTTTTTCCAATTTTTTTGGTTATCGTAGTGCTGTAAAAAGAATCATTATTATCGACATTATTGAGACACCGCTCCTTGTTTTAAAAAAATAAAGATACAACAACGGATACAACGGCTACAACGAATATCCAGAAGTAATTGGATACCTACCGAAAAAACATAGTCACATTTTGTTCCAAACATGTTTCGGAAAATGTATTTACTTAACCTCGATGATTGATTTCGTACTATTTTAAAGACGATTATTTTATGATTCGATTCCAAATGTTTTTGGATTTTTTTCTCTGTATCTACATTATAAGATGATATACCTCGCCAAATTTCATAGTTCTAGGTCTACAGGAAGTACTCTATGAATTCCATTCTTCCATTCAAATCCTCTCCATCCAAAAGTTGTCTGGAAGAAATCGCTCTAAGCGATAAGACCGCCCATTGTGTATTTCTGTTGTTTTTGTAGTTTAAGTTAATTTTAGTTATTTTTGTTTATATATTTTCTGTATGATTTACACAATAAAGAGTTTATCTATCTATCTATCTATCTATGATTCCTTTAAGAATGTCGAAGCATGCGTTTGCGACACAAACGGTTGTATCTTTTTTTTCAGGTTAACTTAGAACATTGTTTTTTTCACAGCTTATGTAGGTATCCAGATAAATATTACTTATTCATTGATCTCAAGATTTTTAGTTGATTATGATTTACACTGTACCTGCTAAAACTTTGATTTAATAACAGGAGTTTTAAACTATCTGTTCTGATAACTAACTAGTACTGATAAGAATAAAAGGAATGAAGACTGCAATTTGTGGACGGTAGCTTTTTATTTTCATTGAAATAAAAATTAGTATACCAATGTATTTAATCTTAATTTCCTCAACCCTTTTTGCTTTATTTTTTAATAATAGCAAAAAATAACTCATAGCCTTTTCTTTATTTTACTTGTTATCTTTGTGTATGGCCTCAATAATATTTTGATAATTATTTGCTTCATACAATTTGCTTCTCTCTGTTTATAACTGGTAGGTAACGTCATGTGCTCAAATTTTATTTAATTATTAGGTATATAAACATTCTTATACACTCTCTTTATACATTCTCATATTCATTTTTTTGAAAATGTTCTACCTAAGTGTGGTTAAACACTATAAAAAATAAAAATAACATAACAAACTACAGAAAAAGCTAAAGCGAAATCTCTAGTCATTGCTACTGAATGTAACTTCAGACAATGAACAGGAGAACTCTAGTAGTTACCTATAGATGGCACTCTTCGGTTGCTCAAACCGACATCACCTTATCAAGAATTTCAGCGGGTCCCGACATGGATTCTGTAGCTTAGCGGTCAAAGCACTTCCGGCTTAAGGAAGCGTCAAGTATCGATTTGACGGACGTGGGTTCGAATCCCACTGGAACCGTAAAATGGTTATGCACTATAAAAAAAATTACAAACAATAAAATCTGTTTTATTTGTGCAGTTGTTTATTTTGTCTTTGAAACAACTTGTTTTAATGTGTGCATGTAATAGACTGTTAACTTAATAGTTTTATTTATTTAATGTGCTAAATGAATTATGAATAATCAGTCTGTTGACTTGCTGATAGGCCTCAAACATGTTTTTTTTCTATACCACAAAATGACGAGACGAAGATGAAGGTCCACCTGATCTACTCGCTGTGCCTACGACTAAACTCCATAAGGTTAAAATATCTTTTAAAGGGCAATGTATACGCTTCTACAACAAACTCCCAAGTGAGTTGCAGAAGTTATCATTAAATATAATTATTCAAAAATGTTATCGAACGAAATCATTGCAATAAAACTTATTAGGTATAACATATCAGATTACCTAGAGGACAAAACCACTTAGGACGGAATCTGCTCCAACTCCGTCAAACGTAACATAAGACAAAATAAAATTGTTAAATGATGATTATAAGTTATAACGACCGAGTTGGGTTCTTCTATTCGCTTCTTTTCCTAACTCGCGTGTAATCTGAAGTGAACGGATTCTATTATGTGCTTTATTTTATTAGTTTGTGTTGTTTTATTTTGTATTTTGTGTTGCGTCAATAAGGTCCACACTGAATAAAGTATTTTTTGAGTTTTGAGTTTTGAGATGTAAAGTGATTACCTCTACCTATTACAATTGCAATACCGCGGTGATCACGTTCACTTATGACGTGACCCGTCACCCTGAAACTGAGTTGTTAGGCCTCATGTGCCGGTAATTTTACCGGTCCCCTCACCCTTCAAACGCGGAAAACAGCAATGCAGACGTTACTGCTTGGCGGCAAAAATAGGTATGGTGGTAGTACTTCCCCGGATGAACACATCACAAAAAGTGCTACTCTATCGTATTTATATCTGATTCATCATCATCATCATCATCATTTCAGCCGTAGGACGTCCACTGCTGGACAAAGGCCTCCCTCATTGATCTCCAAGTACTGCGGTTGGAAGCCGTCTGCATCCACCGCCGACCAGCAGTTCTCACCAAGTCGTCTGCCCATCTTGTAGGCGGACGTCCTACGCTGCGCTTGCCGATCCGTGGCCTCCATTCGAGAACTTTGTGGCCCCATCGGTCATCTGTTCTGCGCGCTATATGGCCTGCCCATTGCCACTTCAACGTGCTAATCCGTTTGGCTATGTCGGTGACCCGAGTTCTTCTACGTATCTCCTCATTTCTGATTCGATCCCGTAGTGAAACCCCGAGCATAGCCAAATACATATCTGATTCACAATCAATAAATTAATTTAATAAATATAATACGGCTTACACCACGTACCTAACTTATTATCACCTTGCTGACGTTTCGAACGTCTCGAACGGTGCTCATGAAGAAGGGCCTCTAAATGGTCTTCGAAACGTCAGTAAGATGATAATAAGTTAGGTACGTGGTGAAAGCCGTATTATATTTATTAAATTATGTCTATCCACGATAATTTCAATTCAGCAATAAATTAATTATGAAACACCCGATAAAAATTGTAGTCTTTTAAAATATTAGCCTCGAGGAAAACAGTCTGGTAATATTTTTTTATCCTACCTACTAGAACTTTTAGTTCTATTAAAGTTATGGACGGAATGGTAGATTCGATGTTCTGGTCGTATACCGGGTGTGTTATAATATTTGTACCAAGCCGAATGTGGTGATTCTGAGCACCCCAAGGAACATCTTTAGTTCTACAATTTTGCAGGGTTCGGCGATTTTCATTCAAGAAGAGACTTTGACATTTTTAACAAACTAAACGCCAGCTGATTCTTGACAGGGTCATTGACCGTCGCAAATAAAAACCCCTATTACCACACCTAGGTTTTTTTTATTTTAATGTGAAAAACCGATTATGTCCTTACGCAGGTAAATAAAGATATTACCATAAATAATTATAAAATTAAAAATTTTAATTGACCCCCTTTACCTAAGGTAACCTAATTTTTACCCTCAGTTTTGCAATCTACACATCATGCCCTTTCATTTGATACTACACTTTGGTGTATTTAAAAAAAAAAGAGCTGATGATCTTCAAACGGCTGAACAGATTTTCATGAAACATGGCTAAGAATACTCGGGATTAAATTATCTATGACGCAAAAAAAACTTAACGAAAATCGGTTCTTCCGTTTGGGAGCTACAATACCACAGACAGATACACAGACACACACGTTAAACTTATAACACCTCTCTCTTCTTGCATCGGGGGTTAAAAAAAGGAAACCGTTTTCTTTTCTCTCAAAACTACTTATTTTCATAGTCTTATATATAGATAATATGGACTATATTACCTAGGTAATAGTAGCCCAATAGATATTAATTTAACCAACGGCGAAGAAAAAGAATACCTAATGGCTCCCATCGATAGGACATGAACGTCAAAGCAGATAAGTGCTGCTTATTCAAAGCTTTAATCCGAAAGGAAATAGAAAAAGATCAACAAATGATAATTTCATTGACCACTTAACTTCAATGCAACCTCAACCTTTCAAAGAACCACCAAGTGCCCTCAATAAAGTCGGTTACATCAACGACAAGTTAATATAACTAACAGATTACTCAACCAGTGACAAAAAACTGTATCCTAAAACGGATATTCCATTTTAACACTATCTTTGATCCTTTGAATCCTCCTTATCTGAAACCAACTTTAACCTACTTGAAACTCAGTTGAATTTCGATTGACAAAATTTCAAACTTTTTAAAATCCGAACCTGGAACTCATCATCCAAATTAAGCTTTATTTGTAGTACATTAAGATTTAAAGTACTTTGTAGATCGACAGACTTTCGGCAAGCCTTAACTAGAAGTGTCATTGTACGTGGGATTAGTGCGATACCGTGAACGGAAGTGGAGAGAAATTGACACAATGCCACAGAGTAAACACTAACTCCGGGCGTGTGTAAGGTACTCATTCATAGACTGATTGTTGGGCTACTGGATGTTTTGGAGTTCCCTATTCTTCAGATTAAACCGAAACTTTTACGCATCTCTAAATAAATTTTGTCCTAAAGTTGAAACTTGTATTACCTAGGTAAGCAAACATTTGCTTAGGTATTCCTAGTAATAAGTATGTCTATGGTGATTCTAAATATATGTAAAAGAAAATCTCTATTACTGATAACTGGTTAAATGAACAGACTGATAGATTAACACAATATTTTTTTTCGTCATTTAAGTAAAAAATACCGTTTGATTAAAGTCAATAATTTTGAATTGGTTCGCTATAGAAGCTTTGCTTAATTTTCGAGCCAGATGTTGCCGCGTGAAATATTCTGAGTGGAACCCAAAGATGCGTACGCGCACTTCACCGTCATTTATACTTTCATCTGTCACAATGTCTCGCATTCGCTCTGATGGCTACTTGTATTTAATCCTGTCCTGTAAATATACCACAGGATGGGTTCTCACAAATAACTCACTCGGAAGCTTTAGATCTTTAGTTGTAGCACAGACTTTAGATAAGAGATATGTTAGACATCTATTTGTTTGTGAAGTTTGCAGCAGGAAAGGATTATTGGTACTTGAGATTTCGGATTTGGATTCACGAAGAGTAAAGTCCTGAAAAGAGGTCTCCCCCGGTACTGCTAACAAAGAATATATGAAAGGAAACTCACCAGCAAGACTACAATATGTTTTATTTTAGGTCTTAATTAATGGTTTTCGAAACACAAATGAGTGAGTAAATTTTAATAGCTGTATAAATTTGAATTTGGAATTTTTGACTAAAGAGGAGTTATTGGAGATCATAGTGGCCAGTACGACAAAACGCCAATTTTATATGTAACGACCTAATATAATGATGTATTCCAGGCTCTTGCCTATTAGTTAGCGAACTGTCACTGTCACCATGAGTAGTAGCCTTGATGACAGGGTATAAAAATCAAAATTATTTATAAAAATTCCGTCAGTTCGATAATACAAAAATAAAAGACATGTACTTTTTGGTTTTTCATATAAATGAAACAATACTTAGATAAAGCAAGTTGCAGTTTAGGAGTCGGCGCTCGTGACGGCATCATTCTGTACAAAGGCAAATCGATGTGTACCAGCGTGTGAGTTCACGCGACGTTTTGGTATAATAAGTCGCGGTTGTTTTGGATAACGTTACATAAGACAAAAGTGCCCTGATAGATTTGGTTAATTTACATGACGGACTAATAGTTAAAATTTAGTCATCTAGCCTATTGTCATATGAGCCAGGAGGGCGGGTATGGTAGTAGTTATGGTATGGAACTGTAGTATTAGAACTTTATGTGATGTGTTCATCCGGGGAAGTACTACCACCATACCTATTTTTGCCGCCATGCAGTAATGTCTGCTATGTTCCGGTTTGTTAAGGGAGCCGGTGATATTACGAGCACATAAGCCCTTACAACTCTGTGTCAGGGTATCAGTGCGAAGTTGGTCACGTGCTTAGTGAACGTGATCACCGCAGTGTTCCAGTTGTAATTGGTAGAGGTTACCGCTTAAGGTGACGCATTGATAAACTATTGTTTCAAAAATCGAGTACCGCGCCCCTTCACTCGGACAAATTTTACGCGGTCGCACTCGACAGGATCACGCCTAGCGGCGGGCGGCAGCGTTGGTCTAGCGTACGTGGCGCTGCTAACGGCGCGGCGGCGGCACGCGTCAACTCGATTTGCCTAGAGCATAGATAATCATGGAGTCGCCTTGTTCTTATTCAACCATTTAAAAAAAGGCAAAAATTCTTTTGAACTATTTAATGATTGTTTTTTTTTCATACAATACAGGCTTATTTCTAATAAATTAGCATCCTTTTGATTTGTCCAGCATTATTTATTTATTTATTTATTGCTCAATCAAATCGAAAATGGTTTTTATCGTGCTTCACACACTAGGTTTATAGAAATTTTCTTTTGCTTATCATTTTTACCACCTACTACAGTGTTGGAAGGTGTAGGTATCTTAATGTTAAAACTAACGCTTTCTGTGAAAAAATATACTCAATATCAATATTCTGAAAATGGCATCACATAATCTATAATATCCCCGACCGAAGCATCGTCAACGTCACCAGTATTTTTTTCTATTGAAATGGTAGCTGTATCATTTTCTTTCCCTTTTGCAATCACGTATTCTGGGTCACGAATTGGCCTATTCCTTATGTGTCTAGGGTCCACCAACTCAGGAAGAAGACAATCATAGTAAAATTTCAGCAGTTTTGGCTCCATGATATCTGACCAAAATTTATCGTCTTTTTCTATAATTTCTATTTTTATTTTTTTGTCACCATACCATATTCCAAGTAAGGCCTCCTGTTTCCTGCAAATATGTAACTGTCCTTGGACTTGAAAATACCAGTCTGATTTTTTGTTGACTACTATTTCCCCGTCTTTATTTTTTTTATAAAAATGCATCTTGTTCTGTTTAATCGCCTCGTCTATACCCATTTTAAATGGTGCTATGGGACATTTTATTTCGACTATTTTGTTGTCATCGGTAATCCCATCAGGCGTTGCCCCCAGAAATGGATGTTGCTCATCTATAAATAAACCACATTTTTCGATTTTTATGTCTTCCATAACCGATAATTGTTCGATTGCAATTTTTTCGTGCTTTTTTCCGTGAGTTATTGATGACACGTTGTCAATATTTGGCTTGTATAGTAAATTTTTTACTACATTTCGGCATGTATTTGACTCTTTTCTTTTTACAATTTTACCGAAGTTTGATGCAGTTAACATGCTTCGCCTTAATTCCAACCATTCTCCAGATTCGCTTTGTAGTATGGTTCGTTTTTCTACGTCTTTTCGCTGTTCTTCGGTTTTCATTAAATTCTGGACGAAGGTGTCTTTGGCCTTTTTTAAAGTATCGTCATCTAAGTCTGGCTTATCCACAATTTCCCCATAATCTAGGTTTAATGTACGCGGCATCAAGGTACGTTTTTTTTTCCTTTTGCAGTTTTGTTTTGTTTTATTCTTTTTTTCATTTACTGTTCTTTCGTATTTTGTAATAGTTTTTTTTGGGCTATTTCCATAAACATTACGGTGGACAGTCGACAGCAAGTTGCCGGTGTTAAAGGATATTACTGCACCGGAGCATCTTGCTTGGTAAGCTCTTCTTTGAGAATAATTTACCCTTTTTCCACCAACAAGTTTGGCAATGACTCCATTAAATCTTTCCACTACATTACTGTCGACATCTTCAATCAAACTATGGGCTTTTTCAGCCAATCGAGCGACATGAGTTTTTATTTTTTGCCAAAGCAAACTCCCAAAAAACGGAGTAGGAGCGTCTACTTGCATATGATTTTTGCATAATAACTGGTTACAACTTTCATGAGAGTTAAACGCATGGCCAATAGATGCGTTTATATCTGTATATAAACCATCTGTATTTTGGCTCTCCTTGTGAAGCTTTATAGCGTCGCAAATATATTTCCTGGAGCGCATTATTTTCTCTTGTGTCAAACATTTCCTGTATGTTACGTTGAAGTGTGTGTCTGAAGTAAGTTGTTGTAACTTATTGCAATAATTTCTCAGTAAATGATTCCGACAGAAAATTTTTGACACTGTTAAGCCTGGGTATGGCCGGGCATTTATTATTTTGGCATAGGTGCTACTGTCGCCATCAGCAATAAGTCGCGCGTATATTATACCGTGCATTTCAATGGATCGTTTGAACCCTTCAGTAATTATTTGTGATTCCATAGCAGTAGAAGCCCCATCAAAGTTTTTGTAACAGACATGTTCTTTGGGACTTTCTTTTTTATTTTGGGCTCGGGCACAAATACAACAATACTTATTTTTGACACACATGTACAAAACTTGGCCAAAACGTCTGCCAATTATGGCTGCAGCACCCGATAAAGCAGCATAGTTTGTTCTGTATGAGCGCTTGCTCCAACACCCATCTACAATGACATCAATCATGGGAATGCCATCTTTTGTAACTCTGCCTTCAATAATAGCTGCTTCTTTCTCTTTTTCTCCGGCTATTTTCATTTCCTCCCAGGCAGTTTCTTCCCAATCGTCACAAACATCGTCCTGCATTTTATTGTAAGTGTGTTCAGACATAATGGGTAATCCTACTGCTGCGGAAAACTGCTTCAGTTGCGCGTGACCACAACCTGCTGCCATTATTCCAGCAACAGCATCTTTGTTTACATCAGCCAAAGATGATTTTATTTTGTTTTTATAATTACACATAGAGCAGACAAATGTAAATTCCGATTGTAATCCTATTCGATGTTCAGAAACTAATTTCATTGAGGCTAATCCGCAGTCAAACAGAGATTCATGTTGAGAGAGTTGTATTAGTTGTGATGTAAAATGATTAACATCTATTACTCGATGCCCCAAGTCGGGTGTTTCTGTTTGAATCTGAAATTTAAGCACATATTTTAGTATTTATTCAGTTTGAATTTCTTATTATGTAAATATTACTTAGCTATAACAAAATGCTTACTGTAGTTTCAGAGATACTTTCGAATATGTATGAAAGCTCTTCATTTTCAGGATTTGGTTCCTTTAACTGAAACAAAATTACTTACATTACTATTAAATAAATTAGAAAGCTACCATATGACTGGAGTACAGTAACAAAGGCATGGATATTTCCAAAGCGGAAGCCGACGAAACACTCATTAATTACCTGGAAAAACTTTGTTATAAAGCAGTCACAGTAATTTGAGTGTCGTTTATTTAAACGAGTTCAGCTTGCAGACGAAGTAAAAAAACGACATTTAAAAAATATAACCAAATCGACCACTTCTTCTTTTTTGAAGTCGCTAAAAAGACAAGACAATAATCGCTATAGTTTAAAAAGGTACTTAAGTTTACCGTTTCCTCCGAATCATTAGATGTGGGCAACACATTTTGTAACTCTTCATTTTCAGGATTTGTTTTTTTTAACTGAAACAAAATTACTTACATTACTATTAAAGGAATTAGACATCTATCAAATGACTGGAGTACAGTGGCGGAGGGATGGGTACTAAATACTCACTAAATACCTGGAAAATCTTTGTGATAAATCAGTGAGAGTACTTTCGTTTATTTAAAAGAGGAAAAAATAATAACCCAATCGACAACTTCCTCTTTTTTGAAGTTGGTAAAAAGACAATAAGATAACCGTGATAATTTAAAAAAAGGGTTAAGTTTACCGTTTCCTCTGAATCCAAAAATTTCGGCAGCACATTGTGTAACTCTGCGTAAGTTGGTGATATTTCTGGGTGGCTACAAAATAAAATGACGTAATTATATAATTATTAAAAAGTTAAAGCTAACACAATAACCGTCGGATTCGAATAATATTTATTAGGTGATAGAACATCACCTAAGTAATAAATATTATTATTTTAGATAGGTTTCTAAAATATCAAGAGACGACTCCATAGCTTTTTGTTCTGATATTTGTTTCCTACAGTATGGTTACTTTGTACAGACAAGTCATAGTACCTACCTACACACTTGAAAATAAAAAATAGACGGAGTATTATTATTAGATAGGTACTTTTAATTGATTTCTGAAATGATAGATAGGTATTAGGTATCTACTCAATACTCACTCTCTATCTACTGGCTCTGTTGAGGATGTGGGTTGACCATCGTCAATTTGCAGTTTCCGTTTTTTTGACCTAAAAAAATTGTAAATATTCTTAGGTAAATGCCGAAAAATTTAAGTAGGTAGTAGGCATGTGATTATCCATAATCTGTAGACAAATGTGTGTTTGCCAAATATAGACTTTATTCTTAGGGCATTGGAGTGCAACTATTTATGGCAAGTTTATTATATATGTAATCCAACTTACCCAAACATTCCGTCATGTTTTTTAGGTTTTCTTTTTCGTTTTTGTAAAAATAATTCTTTCCGCTTATCTTTCCTCCCCATTTTCTATGAACACTTGTTTACCTACTATTTACACACTACCAAATAAAAATATTAACTAACTTACTACCTACTACAATAATGTTCTGAAGCTACAATATAATATAGTACACTAAAGTCTAAATTATAATTTTGAAAATAATTTTGAAGTAAATCACTCGGTTGTCGTCGCACTGAGTACAAGACAATAACCAAAGAGTATATAAACACCAAAACAAACAGCACGCGTCTCGCGCCGCCGCCGTCCGTACGTTGCAGCGTTGCCAGCCCGACGTGAGCGAACAGGCAATCGTGCGTTCGTCGGAGTCGCAACGTCGCCGTCGCACCGGTGCGCGCCGGCGCGCGGCGGCCCAGATAGCGCCTGATCAAATTTTCTGAGCAAACACTGTTGGGTAGAGTAAACAAGAGTAGGCGCAAATGGATTTGATTGAGTTTTTAATTAATTAATCATAATATACACATTAAAAAAAAAAATTCTCGAACTATGAAATAGAAAAGTAATCTGGCTATTTTATTCGTAAAAAATAATGGGGTGTTGTCGCGGATAATTCTGAGCATTCGAATTATTAAACTTTTTTTTGGTGAGAAATTTGAATTTTTTTTTTTTGATAAAGCCGGTTACTTTTCAAAATTTTGTCCGATTCAATAAATTTTTCAAGATTTTCCCTTATCTATGACATTTTTTAAATTTGAATCAATATCATCCATCCTCTCACATCGCGCATTCAAAAGTACTTGTTTTCGCCGTTTTCGTGTTTCTCGGCCCGATGCGTCATCTTAAAATCAGGTGGGACTTCAACTGGTCTCGTCATTTAGTCGTCTAAAAAAAATCTGTTTAGTTCGTAGGTAATAAAATAAAAATATATCCTTCTTTATCTCATTGTCGAGCCAGTGTGTTAAAATGTAATTCCTTACAACTCCTCTCCTATTTCGGCTTTTAAAGTGCGATTCCCACATACTGTGGAGATACTATAATGTACTTCACTACCAACATAGGACCATGTTTATAGATTTAGCTACACATATGTTTTTTATGACCGGCCATCAATACTTTCTGTCTTGGGATATACGAGTAGACAATCTACGCTAGTACATTCCCACAGACGTAGACAGATTTCCACAGATAAAACGGTTCCCAGCCAACATCAAAAGCCTTTAACTTCACACAAATTAAGATATCTATGAAATGACCAAAGCTGGCAAAAAACTGAATAGGACACACGACAGTGATAAACTCTATGCCTTTAAAGAGCGGCTAATACCACTACAAAACGATCTCCATGGAGTTGATAATACCGTACCAGATGTATCTGATCTTTAAAAGTAAACCAGTAGCAAATGCTTATTCAATTACTCAGATTAAGCCGGTACTTCATTAAAGAAAGCTTGAGATCTCGATTCTATATAGCTGGGAATAAAGGCTATAATAGATGTGGTCTGAGCCGGATACACATACATTAAGAACGCTTAAGAGATAATGATCTGAATGCAGATTTTGCGGTGCACTCAATTGATACAAAATGAATGAGAAGGTATCTGTCGATGTTATTACAAAACGACCTTTATTCTAAAGCAATAAGAACTAGCTGATTATTATCTATTTTATCGTTTTTTTGTTTCACATGCCATGATTGTATGTCAGATAAAATTGAGCCATCTCAAACTGATTATAAGAGTTAAGATCAAATCGAAAGTGAATTACCTATCTACTCATTTGCCAGTGTATCATTGTTTATAGACCTCTCCTGGCAAAAGGTTCATTTGACCGCAATAGGTATATTCAGATTTAGGACATCTAGT
Organism: Pasiphila rectangulata; assembly: GCA_963082625.1. Lineage (NCBI taxonomy): Eukaryota > Metazoa > Arthropoda > Insecta > Lepidoptera > Geometridae > Pasiphila > Pasiphila rectangulata. The sequence goes on along the minus strand of OY720238.1, from coordinate 21,547,363 downwards.
ATAAGCTTTTGAATGCCGGCAGTAGAATATTGCCCTTCCTCTCTTGCCCATGGATGCCCCAAAAAATCTGCCAAGGGATGTATCCGGAAGACGGGTAGCAGCGTCTTACCGTGTATGATATCAACATCCCGTTCTGCGCTCGCCAGCCTACCTGCCAAGCGGGCTGTGTTCGGCAACAAGCAGAGAATGCAACCTTATCATGATCAGTACTTGGAGATTCTTGAGGGTCTATGTCCAGCAGTGGACGTTCTACAGCTGAGATGAAGGATGAGGTGGGTAGGTACCTAGATAGATAGATAGATAGATAGAAAACTCTTTATTGCACACCACATTAAAAGAACATAAACAATTTAGAAATAATGTAAAAAACAACACAGGAGTACAAAGGGCGGCCTTATCGCTATGAACGATCTCTTCCAGGCAACCTTGGGATGGACAGGAAAATGAAGGAGGCTATATCGTGGCGTAACAAAATAATATAATAAAGAAATAAAAATAACATTAATAAATAAGTAAATAATCTAATATTAGATACCAAGATACACCATTAGCAATAATGATTTCTTTTCAACTCTTCGATTTAAGTGGAGGTACCTGGTCTCCGCCGTGCCGTGGGGTGCCGGCAGTAAAATGTTACCCCTCCTTTCATGCCCGTGGATGCAGTAAGAGCCTGCTAAGAAATATTAAAGAACTGATTTTGTTCCGTATATAAAATTGTCTGTTACTTTTTATTTATTTATTTACACAGAAAAGCTTTACAGCATATGTCTATGTCGCTACATCTTGATCTAACGCAAAGTAAATGACTTGTAATTTCTAAATTTTTACAGTAAATAATACTTACAATGAACATTTTTTTATTTCTTTTTTACTACTAAATGGCGAGATAAGCCGAAGGCCCACCTGATGTTAAGCGGTAACCTCTACCTATAACAATTGCAATGCCGCGGTGATCACGTTCACTAAGCACGTGACCAACGCTGCACTGCAATGCGCCCGTCACCCTGAGACAGAGTTGTGAGGTCTCATGTGCCCGTAATTTCACCGGCCCCCTTGAACAATGAACAATTAACGAAAACATAAAATAAATATTTTATAATTTAAAAAAAAAACTACTCCTACTGATTTATCATTGATATCATCCTCAAAAATGGGTGCAAAACATACAAACATTTTAAAGTAAAACAAAAAACCCAACCTCAAGGTTTATTAGGGACATAAAACTATTACAATTTTAAATTCCACATGGATCCCATAAAACTAACCGAGTTTTGGAAAACGGAACCACCTCTGAAACATGACCTACTTTATAAAAAATGAACCATGAAAATGCATGCGTAACAAACAAAAAACATACAGTTGTATTAAAAACGTCCTTATTTAGAAATTTGGTTATAAGGAAACAAATTACATAAAGATATTGACCTAAGCTCGCGATAGTCAAGTAAATTCAAATATTTTTCTGTTTCACCAAATCAAATAAAAAGAGCATCCCCTAAACCGATCACCCGCAGCCCTCTCAACGCCAAACGCACCTATCGATAAGTACAATTATCGATAAGTAGCCATCGACAGGGCCCATCACTAGACTTGTGGGAAATGTAAATAACATATTTATCTCAATGTCATTCAGTTGTGTTTACATTGGCGCGGTTGGGTGGACACGTGACACTGGGCGGTTACTGTTGCGGAAAATTTGCATTCTAGTTTTTTATCATAGCCAAAAAGAAAGTAGCCGTGGGGTGCCGGCAGTAGAATTTTGCCTCTTTCTTGCCTTTGATGCAGTAAAAATCAGCCGAGGGATACCTCCAGCAGATGGGCAGCAGCCGCGTCTTTCTTTGTTTTCAACATCCCCCACTACGCTTGCTAACCCGCCTGCCCAGCGTGGCAAGTACGGCAACAACCCCCTCATGATCTTGGAGATACCCCTATATCCAGCAGTGGACTTGAACAGCACTGCCGTCCTACGGGTGAGATGATAAAGAAGAATGTACTTGGATAGATAAACATTTTATTGCATAAAACTAAGCAGATAAGATAAACATACGTAATCTCTGTCTCATCTAATCCTAATCTATAGTAACAAATCTATTGTATATAAACTAACCTAAAGTATATATATACTAGCTGTCCCGGCGAACTTTGTACCGCCCAGAATCAACTATTTACTACCACATCTTCTAACTACCACTTTACTACTCCTACTACCTACTCTACTACTACTCTACTTCTACCCTACTTCTACCCCACTAGTACTCGACTACTGTGCTACAACTACTCTACTTCTACCCTACTACTTACTACTCTACTACTAGCTACAACTACTCAACTACTACCCCAAAACTACTCAACTACTACACTACCAACTACTCTACTTTTACTACCCCACAACTACTATGTTCAGTCTCTAAGTAAACCTTTTAAACGCACCTATAAATATTTGACAACCATGTGACACCGACACAGGCCGAACATCAAATGTTTGACTGGTAGGAATAGTTTGTATGGCAAAATAAAATTGTTGTTTTTACTATTTTCCTCGCAATTTTTCCATATTTTCTCAGCGTTTAAACCTTCCCTGGACTACGACAAACATTTCAAAACCAAAATCAGCTATATCAATCCAGCCGTTCACGCGTGATGCCGTGACCAAGGGAAATAGGGATTCATTTTTATAGATATCATCTTATTAATTTTCAAAGTAAATAAACTTTTCAAAGTTTATCTCATCTTATTATTAATTTTAAATACTCTTTCCAAAGTTTTTTTTCGCTCCTTTCGGAGCAGGCTATAGTTTAAGACCATACCGCCTAGTCTAACGTTATATTATTTTCCCTCTAGTTAATTTTGCAGTTTTTGTCTTGCATATTTTTTTTTTATGTAGAGATCATATCAATTACTGATTTTATATCTGAATGAAAATATTATACCAACAGCTGGTACACATCTGAATGTTTTTTTATTTTTTTTTTCCTTCGTCCATTTGAAGTTTCTTATTACTATACATACATATTAGATACTTTAGATTTACATTTCCTATATAGTTTATAAAATAGTTTTTAAAAATTATTATTTACAATTAACGTTACATCACAGATTATGTCTCTTTTACAGTATTAATAATAAACTTGTACAAATTAATAAAAATTCGATCATCCTTGAGTAATTCCTGAATACAACGCGGGACTAAATCAGGTTCACGATAAGTTTGAAGCAGTTCATCTATCAGTACAAGGCGCTGAATATTGAAAGATGAACAATCGAAAATTATATGATTTACACAGACTGGATTTCCTGTCATTGGCAATGATCGCATTAAGGGGCATTTATAATTTTTAAACGATGGAGATGATAATTCAAACGACAAATTGTTGAGTAAACTTTCTGTTCATGAAAATTTTACTCTTACAGAACCAAGGTAGATAGATAGATAGATAGATAAATTCTTTATTTGCTACTTCAGCACACACATACAATTTTTACAAAAAGGTTGATACACATTTTCCTACAATAGAATTAAACAATTTGAGAACGATTAAAATAGACAAACAATTAGAAAGCAAAACCAAAATAAACAAATGTTAAAAACAATAATACAATTATAAACCTTTGCCCAAAAAATAAGACAATAATACTGAATGTGTGTGTTGCAGTAAGGCAAAAAGATAGCAACTCAGCTTCTGTTTACTCATAGAGCAAACACTGATTTTCAGTACTACCATCTGCAGTGACAGGTACAGAATCAATCTGAACATCCAAAGCAGCATACCAGGAACCTTTATTCTCGACCTGCGCACAATGATACGAATGTCTCCTACATGATTGACACATTGGTTGTCTTAAAAGACTTACAACGTCTGTGTGTGGTAAAGCTACATCTGCATCACTGCTCTCAAGATTAGAATCTATGGTATCTGCTAATTTAACTATAGTGTTGGCTAGATAATCCGCCCTCTCATTACCTTCTACACCTTTATACGAAGGGACCCACGCAAAACTTACATTAATATCAGAATCAGCCAGCTCAACCCACAGCTGTTTTATAAGATAAATGATGTAGTTAGTATTAGCATATAATTATTTTTAATATTTTTTTTATTTGTACAATGTAAGTAGTATTTTTGGGTCTGCACCCCAATAGGACCCAGACAAAGACTTTAAAATATCGTTAGCTATGTTAATTATATGCTTAGTATAGTTAACCCAGGATAAATTATGGGAGAATAATACTACCAAAAATTTAATTTTTTGCGAAACAGGCAAAGGCAGGTTATTGTATTTAATAACTGGCATGTCAATAATATGCCTTTTAACAAAGACAATAACTGTAGACTTCGATGGATTAACATTAAGAGCTAGGTACGAAAAAATATTTGTTAAGCTTTGTGAATGCATCATTAACAACTTTCAGCTACTTGAGCTAAACTTCTTCCTGATCCATAAACAACCAGTCATCTGCAAACTGAAGATTTTTTACTTGCGAACTCAATATTAAATTAATACGATGTACATATGTATATACAAAATAAATATTAAAGGTGACAAAATACTACCTTGGCATACACCTACCGAAGATAAACGCGGCCCATATAGATGTCTATTGTATTTTACGAAAACTTCTCTATTTCTTAAAAAAGCTTGAAACCAATTGACAATTTTACCAGGAATTCCTATTGATAACAAATATTGACACTATTAAAGGCGCCAGAAATGTCAAAGAAAACCGCCACTAAACGATTATTTGAAACCAAAGAATTATGAATATCAAGTTGTAATTGACAAATACTTTCACGAGCCGAATTATTTCTACGAAAACCAAATTGATTTGACGACAAAATTTTGTTTTGTTCCACATAAAATTCCAAGTGTTCTTTTAGCAGTTGTTTAAATATTTTACCGACACTTGACGTAAGCGCTATAGGACGATAGGTATCAGGACATAGCTTGGGTTTATTAGGTTTATTATAATCCGGCAAAATAATGTACGGTATTCCGTCAAGACCAAAAGCTGTATCTCTTCTAGAATTAATCGCAGATATTAGTTCTTTAGTTGAGAATACATCGAGTAAAAAGAAATTGCTGGTATTTATACTAATTGAGTTAAATGCGTATTGTCTGGGTGACACAAAATCAGGAGTATACTTCATTAAAAAATCCAAAATCCATGTGTCGTCTTCATTACCGTTAGAAATGTATGTTTTATTAAAATTACGAATAAATTTTCATATTAAAGATACCGGGGTACAGCGATTAAGTTTTTCACAGAGGGAAACTCTGTGAAAAACTTAATCGCTGAACCAACTTTTTTGTCTTTCTAATTGTATGGTTAGTTTTTTAAGAGCCCGAAGCCTCTTAAATTCACAATAACTTTCTTCTGTTGGATTAGATCTAAAATGTAGGTAAGCTTCTTTGGAATTCAAAACGGCCTCAGAACATTTCTGGTTCCACCATGGAAGGTATTTCACTATTTTTATGACGACATGACTGCTGCTGACTGATATTACTGACAGTGACAGTAGAGCTTGCTAAATTATTGTTAAGGATAGATTTCACAACTGCTGTGCGTACAATTTTACAAAATCCTTTGTAATAATCTTGAGGACATCGACCGTCTATTTCAAAACCAACCAACAAGTCCGCTCGTTTGGTTACGCGCCGCGCCGTTAACGCACCTCATTTGGTTTGCGCTTTGGCGCGAAATACGGCGTGCGCTCCGCGTCGGCGCTAAGCGGATACTGGCTCGGTTTTTACAATGGAACGTATTGTGTATTTATGCTCTATGGAAAGGGTCTGTATGAATCTTGTCAGTATTCATAATTTAGTCTGTGTTCGGGATTACAGAGTAAAAATTACATCACCTGAAAATGAAATTTTATTGTTAGTTAAAAATATTTTTGTTTGTAATTCAAAATTTATTATCATCTATCTACATTTTCTGCTGTTTATACATAGTTTGTAGTATACCCTAACTAAAAATAATAAAATAAGTAGGTGTCTTTGAACAAAATATTATTCTAATCGTAATTCTAAAATGGTTTTTAATGCATTTTTTATGCATAATTTTTTTATAATTTTAATTTAATCAAATTAATTTTTTTTTGGGCGACGTAAATTTTATTTGTTATTTTCATTGTCAACTTCACTCAGAAGGCTCCAAATCAAACAAAAAAATTCGATAAACACTATTACTATAAATAATAATTGTTTTAGTGGAACGCTAAATCACTGGTATCTCTAGCTACCAAAACCAAACAACGGCTAAAAAATCTTGGTATCTTTAGCTACCAAAACGAAACAAGCGGGTAACTTTGGAATTTATGATAAATAATGAATTCCAAAGTTGATCTCAGGAGACGCCATTTTCCAGGAAACGAAAAACTCAACATCCACAGTCCGGATCTGCCTGACCATAGATAACACATGTTTTGCTTTGTCATACATAACGGAGACTACCTACATTACGCTTACCATTCTACCAAACCATAAACATTATCTGTTTTATTATTATTTCGTTATTCAATGAGGTGTTTTCATTAAAAAGTAAAAACTTCAAAAATAGCTCCCTCGAACCATATAGATGGCGTTAGTTTTATTTTACTGGTAGGAGACACAATTTGATAATGACAGTAATTGTGATTAATCACAAACTTGCTTTCTCCGCTTGCCAGCTCCATCTGTTAAGTTTAGTAGGAAACACTTTTTTGTTTTTTACTGAAAACGGCTCATTATTGCATGCACATTAACGTAGCATACCTACTTAGAGATCTACTTCCTCAACTTACACCGTTAACAAATTGATTGAGTTGTTAGAATGAGGGTAGATAATCATAACTTTTCAAACGAAAGCTTTTCTGAAAAAAACATTATGCAACAATAAACACAATCAAATTTTACGGCTGGAATGATGATGAAACACAAACATGTTTGTAGCCTTATTTTTACATCAGAATGCATTGTCAATCATTCACGAAAGACAAAAATTCAAAAATCGAACGAAATCAATCGGTTGTCACCTAATTTTTTAAATTCCATTTAAATTTAGAACGCCAATTCATACAACAAAAGAACCAATAACGAAATTGGATTAAAATTAAGAAATTATCATGAAAATGCAGATGGGATTATGCAACGGTATAAATGTATCAAAATTTTTAACAAAGGTAACAAAACTAGTCACAATGCGAGACAAATTCGCGAAATGGGATCCGTATCGAACATCAATCGCATTACCATATGACAGTATTGTGAATTTCGCTTTATGTCGTATGCTAATGTTACTTTATGTTTATTGTGATAGGCGTGCTGGATCGAATCGATCGATTTATTTGTTGAAGCGATTTTGCAGAAAATCTTTGGTAGGAGTAATGTGACTGGTTTCACGCGTGTCGACTTTCAACTAATTTCATGTGTAATTACTACAAGGTACAAATTATAATTTATATTTGTATATAAAATTCTGCGAATACTCTAATTTATTTTCCCAACACAGAAGATTTTTTTTTTACTTATGGAATAGGTTATTATGATTTCCATCTTGCATACTACTAAATACATTATCTAAATAACCTATGAGCATGCGGGTCTTATTTATTGAGTTTGTGTGATAAGCCGAATTTTATATTTCTTATCTTAAATTTTGATGTTCAATATTTTCCAGAAATGTGAAAAAATAAATAGTCTAGTACTAATACTATAAAGCCAAAAGTTTGTTTGAATGGAGGTTTGTTACCTCTTCACGCAAACGCTAAGCTACGGATTGAGCTGAAACTTTGCACACGTATTATTGTTGACCAGGTTTAACACATAGGCTACTTTTTATTCGGGTATAACGCATGCGAAGCGGCGGGTAGAAGCTAGTTATATAAATGACGTAATATTTATAATGCCGTGGGGTTCCGGCAGTAGAATGTTGCCCCTCCTCTCATGCCCGTGGATGCAGTAAGAGCCTGCTAAGGGATACCTCTGGAAGTTGGGCAGCAGCATCTTTCCGTGTAACAACATCCCGTACTGCGCTCACCAACCCGCCTGCCAAGCGTGGTGAGTATGGCAACTACCCCTCATGGAGATCCATGAGGGAGGTCTGTGTTCAGTAGTGGACGTTTACGGCTGAAATAATGATGATGATGATGAATATTTATAAAACGTAGATTTCGACTTGAAACATTCATCCATTTTTACCAAAAGATGCGCGGCTATGTAATTTTATTAAGGGCGTTATAATAAATGTGTTTTTTAGGAACCTCTCCTGGTTTTGAAACACGTCGGTATTCGTAGCAGTTATTTATTATTTTTTAAAAATGCAATTAATTACTGAAATATTTAGAAGCAAACAAATCTCGTAGGTAGTTATGATAATAAAGTAATGGCTCATAGTAAATTTCTATGTGATAAGACGTTCTTCTGTTTAAATTAATCAGACCAACTGGTTCAACATAAGTTTTTATTTGTTTAGTTCTGTTTATTAACCACACTTTCATGAATGCCACTGAAACCGTTTGAAGCCTTTGAGATGGCAATAATACGCGACATTGTTATTCGCAATTAACATAATAACCCTAATTTAATAACTAGTTTAGTGAGACGTAAAGCATTAGCATTAAAAGCCGTTTCAGCATGTAACTTCATTTATCATTATCTAATTTAAGTATTTATAGCACTTGCCAATAAACGAATTTGTAACGGTCTGTTAAATTTGATTTTGCATCTAATTTGAATCACAGTGGCCAAAGCGATAAAATTTTAAACTACCTGCGTACACATGTTCAAAATCTACATTTGTATGCATTTAAGGCGTGCCCTCGTCATATGCAAAAATCATTTATCGACGTTTAAAGATTCTTTATCACGGTGCGTTAAAAAAAGTGAATAGATTTTTTTATTGGCAATAAAATTTGTATGCGTAAGTTAATTTGCGTATGTCGCATTGTGACCGCACGTTGCGACGCCCTAGGGTTGCAGGGCGCGACCCACTGCCCCCGTGTCACCGTCACAATTCAATTATCGAACGCCTTCATTGTAACATATTCATAAACATAACTTTAAATGGCAGTGCATTTTTCGGTGGCCATGTCGATTTCCGAACAATTCCTCATTTGAATTTGAACCAATTGAGTGACATTTGGAAATCCAAATTTATTTTAATATCGTTTACAAAATTTGCATGTTTGTAGGCTCATCGCATTATGGATATTGGATCATATCTTGGGTGATAGACGTATGGTAATTTTTGTTATAGAATTCCTTGATATCTTTAGTTATTGCGATACTTGTTCAATGAATGTTATTCTTCGATCTAGCTTCCGCTACGATTTCTATTGATGTGAAAATTTTGTAATTCTTTCTTGCCTCTTGACCTTAATATATTCTAACGGTCTTTTGCTTGAGAAATCGATATGTATTGTGATAAAAGGATAACACAAGTGTTATTGGAATTATATATATGAAGCAAAAAGTTAACATTCTTTGGTTTGGTATGAAACGTAAAAACTGCAATGCGTGTGAACTATAATAACGGTAAAAACATGGAGAAAAATAATAGTTCGAGATATTTTTTTACATTTATTGAATGAATAGCTATCTAATTTTTTTCTCGTATTAGTAAAATTAAAAATCTTTAAGCAAAAGTAAGTCCTTATATTAGAAACGTGTTATAAATTATAATTCTGAAATTGAGCTTAAGTTCTTATTACAATGGACTCGTGGACAGATTTTTAGTGACTATGCATTGTCTTAACCTTTTTTTTAAAAAGTAGATAGAAATATTTTCTCTAATTATTTTTTACAATCTATTGTTTTATTTTTGTAAAAAAAGAACACCAAAAGTTCATACTAGGCACCTGGTTTTCTTCTTTAGGTTGATTTTTAAGTAGGCTATAGGGTGCACTCCTACAAATAAAGCTACCGTGGTCCGTGTCCTCAGAGCGTTAACAAATATGAAATTTAGCAAAAGTCCTGGATAGGATGGTATAACAACCGAAGCTTTGAAAATAAGCACTCCCGCACTCTTGCCCCACATCACTAACTTATTCAACAAGATACTATTAACCGGTAAACTTCCATCACAAATGTGCCACTCAAACATCATTCTTCTTCACAAGAAAGAGCCAAATTCGGACATAAACAACTACAGGCCCATAAGTCTTATATCGCATTTTTATAAAACATTTATAAAAGTGTTATTTTCATGAATAGAGGCTAAACATCCACAATCAGAGAAGACAGGATTCCGTTCAGACTTCTTCACCACTGACAACCTTCACACCTTAAACCAAGTTATAGAAAAATGTTTAGAATTGAACACTCCTTTAATATCGTCGCTGAATAGGCAAAACTACTAAAGCGCCATTTTGGTCAAAATGAGTTATATAATTGGTTCGACTGTATTTTTTTTTCTCTATCTATTAGTCCGGGTCTCGTGGCGATTGGAGCATTTTTTTGGCGCTTTAGCATCAAAAAATAGGCGAAAATCTCGAATAATTCCTACGAATATTTACTAATGTGTCCCTTATATTGGCACATTTTTGATAATTGTCGGTTTAGTATTTCACTCGCAGCAACTAGCTGTATAAAGCTTTATTAGTAATTTTGGAAAACATACTTTTGATAGCCTTTAAACAACTTTCGCTTAAAGCAGTTTTGTTATCACACATCTTTTAGTCAATTAAGATTAAGGAAAAACCACAAGATGTGGTACTTTAGTAGTTTTTACAAATTGAAATCTTGCATAATCAAGTTTATAGGTAATTTACAAACATATAGATTCCCTATCGGATAATGAAGAATTTTACTGCAGTTTAAGTACTTCTTGGCAAGGATCTACCGATTCAATAAGTGCATTATCAGAAAATTCAAAAAATAATTCGGACAATAATAAAAATGGGAAAAAAACTACAAAAAAGGCAAATCTGAAGAATAAGAATAACGCTGAGAAAGACAATTGCCAAAAGAGAAGCTGAATTTATTTTTGCCATAAGTCTGTTTGAAATATTTGATCTCTTAGTAAATTTCGCTTACGAATATCTGATTTTTTAATTTGTAAGTATTTTCTTTATAAGAGGACGTTATGATAGTTAACTCTTTAGTATTTAGTGACTCCTTACCGCGAACTTAATTTGGAGATTAGCAATTTTCCTTTGCTGAGTTTTTTTTGGGACTTAGAATATTTATCCTAAAGCGACAGGTAACTCTAGATATAGTTAAAATAAGAACAATATAATATATCCATTGAGTAGATAAAATAAAACCATGATATGTTTCCTTTTACAGCATTTACTTTCACGCAAAAGAAAAAAAGTTGTGACAGGTTAATCACAAAAAAAAACTTTAAATTGATTTTTCTCAAAATAGCCCTTAGGCACGTTAGTAGTTTAGCCTATTCAGCGACGATATAGTCTTTGTAGATTATACGAAGGCTTTTGATAGTATAACAAATTCTTCCATATTATCAGCCATAAAGAAACAATAAATAGATAAGACCTATATAGATTTTTAATTATATACGTATACAACAACAGTACAACTACTATTTAGCTCGAAAATTGTGGTTCATCATTTAAAATTGAAAAAGGTGTAAAACAAGGTGACACTCTGTCACCAAAGCTAGTACGTTGCACGAAATTTTCAAAAACCTTGAGCCATCCTATATGTCGATGGGGGTACGAATAAAAGGTCAACAACAACTCACTAACCTACGTTTCGCCGTCGATATCGTGCTTTTCGCTACATTAGCACTCGATCTCCAACGAATGCTACAAGACCTTAGCACGGCCAGTCTTGGGGTGGGATTCTCCATGAACCGGTGAAGGCACAGGTTATGACAAACAGCATAAAGCGTAGAGTAGAAGTAGATGAGTAGGTAATACAGTAACGCCTAGAGGAGCTTCTGGTCAATGAAACAGCTATTGAAGGGTTCTCTTCCACTGACACTGAAGCGAAAACTAATCGACATATGTATCCTGCCCATATTGACCTACGGAGCTCAGACCTGGTTTAACAGAGTCACAAAAGTCCCAACTCAAGATTTGCCAGCGAGCGATGGAGAGAAGCATCCTTAGCATCAAATATTCGTTGATCGCGTTTAAAAACACTGACCTACGCGCAAAGACTGGAATTGTAGATATAGGTATAAAGACGGCTCGCCTAAAGTGGGATTGGGCAGGGCATGTGACTCGAATACACCCGGGACGTTGGGCCAATCTCGTCACACATGCCAAGCGGACAACGAAGTCGCGGTAGACCCAGAAAGAAATGTCGAGACGACCTGGATGCGTTTGAGTCTACATGGCCGGAATTAGCAATGGATCGCGACAAGTGGAGAAAGAAAGGGGAGACCTTTGCCCAGCAGTGGGACTACATAGGTAAATTAAAAAATATATATATAACTTGTCCTTCCTTACGTCGCCATTATTATAAAACGTTCAAGTAGATAAATATACAAGTCTACTGTTTCCATAAACTAGTTAGATAGCTACATAAATGTCCTTAGGTAATTCGTTGGTAAATCCGTCTTTCATAAACCTACATCGTCTAAAATATTTATGCCATAGTTACCCACATATTATACAATAGATAGCTTCAGATTAAAGATACCTACAATCTACATTAAATGTGGCAATAAATAAATTATTCGCTTCATTTTAACATAATTCATAAGCATTGTGAAGGTACAACGCTAAGTGGCCGTACAATGCTTCGAATGGAACGACCAGAAACTGTCATGCTTATTCTTGCACCATCCATGAACAAAAAGAAGACGCACCGAGAAAGAGACCACGTTCACGCGCGCAACCAATTTGCATTGTACAGCGGGCTAGTAAACGTTGAAATTCTTATGTTGGTCCCGTTCTGCATAACAACGTCCGTAAGGCAATGGCAGTTGCTTGGCCAATCAGCGCGCGCGGACTGCGTTCGGGGGCGGTTTGCCGGTCCCTCATTGGCTGAGGCGGCTGGATTTATCACTCGATTTGTTGGTAGTGCCATCGCCGCAGTCTGGTCGTGCGCGATTGTGGAATTGTCGCCATTGTGTATAGCGAGCTACGGACGCGTGGTGTCTCTTGCGATACGATTATCGAATAAATCGATCGTGTTATAATCGGTTACATAAACAAAGCTGTAAATAAACAGAAGTTTTGTTGTAATTTTGCTGAGAAACTGTGTTGTGCCGTTAGATTTACCGCGGGTGATTTGAAAAACATCAAAACGGAGCTGGATTTGCATCAACGTGCCAGCGGCCACTTTATGAGGTACTTACCTAAATTTTTGGATAAATTAAATTTAGTAGGTACTAGGTACTTCCCTACTTGAAAGTTTAAAGGTTGACAGCCTTATTAATCATGTGAAAAGGCTTGCATTAGAATAAGACAAGACCTCAGCTACATAAAATATTGTACCTACATGTGCCTTAACGATCAGGAATAATTATATAAAGTCGACACTTGCCGAGCTTTTTGAATGCCGGTACTTGTCATGTACCTACGGGGAAACCAAATGCATGCTGCTATTCTTCCTATATAGGTAGGTATATTAATTAGTAGACAAAATTCTTACAGACGGGGTTTGTAACCGATAAGTTGGGGAAACAAATTACGTTACACACCTCCAATACAGTAGACTAATGAGATTTTTTTTAAGTACTCTTCAGAAGGTATAAGCTGTATTACACTACACGGTATTCAGGGCCCGGTAGTTAGGGCGATTAGGGAGCAAGGCTTGCCGCTGGACGCTCTAACTCTTATTACACCACTCTTAGTTAGGGTAAGGGTCCCTGAATACCGTGTAATGTAATACAGGCTTATACATATACCTCTATAAATACAGGCCCTACTGAAGTACACTTCAGTAGGGTATACCTACTTTATATTACCAATAAGACTGCAACAAATCCACAAAGAAAATGAAGGTAATGAGGACTTATTTAGTTATTTATTTTTATGCGACTGAGACGGATGGCGGGTTCGATTCCCGTCAGGGGACAAAAGTTTTAAATTCTTCTGCAGATATCAATTTGTCCCGGGTATTCTGTTAGGAATGTAAATAGTTGAGTATACCTATTCTATTATCCGTCTCGTAGGTACCAACCCAAAACAAGCTTTGCTATCTTTGGGCTAGATGGTGCTGAGTAGGTAAGTACTTATTTTAAAATGTCCAGCAATAAATATCACCGACGCCCGACGGAAGCACAATTCTGCGGTTCTGATACTTAAATATTTAATTTTGTCCCGTGGTGCGTCGGGAACGAACTCGAACCTTTGTGGTTTGTGCCGTTATGTGCCTTAGCCGGTAGGGTACGTAGGTGGTCATCACAACCATCTCACAGGTTTTACGCACATCGAGCATTTAAATCGAGGCAAATAACAATCAGAACAGCTGTGTCATATTCATATCGGTATCTACAAACCTACCTAATTCCAAATAGAAAACAGCAAGGCGTAGTGTTGGTGACAGAAAAGCTGGTCTACCATTGGTGGAAAAATTCCGGAGGAGCCATTTCAAAAAGCTCCTTTTAAATCTAAATTCAAACTAGGTTTATCTTATGTTCTAATTTCAAACGATGTTCTGTCCGGCGGTAAAGGTCGACGTTTCCAATGTCAACGAACTTCGAGAACAAATCGATTCCATTCCACAATTGGTTTTGGTTTTAGATTGTTGACAACGGTAGGTAGTATTATAAGGCTTTCGTTGTTTTGTTTTGTTTTGTATAATCTTGGTACTCGCATTATCTTATCTATAGTGATAGTTAGTACCTACATAGCACAACTGATTAGGTATATAGGTTTAAGGTGCATCGGGGTAGGTTCGGATCCAGGGTAAGAATGTATAAATGTAAAAACTCCGTAATTTAAGGTGATTTTTGGTAGCATAGTCGGCAACGTCATTTTGTTGATCCTCTTTCATAGATTGACCTTAATCGCTGGGCCCAAAAGAACTTGTGATATTTTGTGGAAAATGCATAAGGTAGATATATGCGTTCTGTCTGGGTTAAGACCGGATACCTAATTTTATGAAATAGCGCTTATGATCAGAGCTACAGAGGCGGTTTTAAAAGTTATCTGATGTTACCCCGTCAACGTCCAATTATTCCCTTGGTTTTCAGTTTTCTAATAACTTAGTCGTCATTAGCTTCGTCATTTAGACAATTTCCAAAAACTTAGTTTTAATGACCCATATTTTCCTCAGATCTTTATTAAAATGTTAACTTTGGAATGCATTTTTAAAGGCCGGAATAACATATTTTGCAACATCGTAATGGTTTTCTAAAAACGCGTCCGTTCTTACCCCGATCCGATGCACATATGTGACACATACATATGTACATATGTGACAAGTTTACAACCAGGCAGGCTTAGTTTGAGAACAGAATACATACTTATCATATCATACATAGAATAATACGCAGACCCGAGACAAATTTACACAGAACATTTACAAACATTTGTCCCGCGTCGGGAATCGAACTCGCTAGTACTGCTAGTACTTCGTACGTTTTAGTCGGCTATTAGACCAACTGAGCCACGGAGCGGATTAACTCTTATTCTTATCTGAGAAACGCTGATAGAACAAGCGGGTTCTCCAGAAGACGACAAAACCCTCTTGGAAATAACGATTTACATCTTTAGATGCGCCCATACGTTTTGTTTCCACATAAAATGAGATAGCTCGCTCATTTAGTGTACCTCTAAACACAGTATTAGCCGGGCGTGGTGTTTTTTTTTCCACGAAAGTTCGTCGACTATGCATGCACAATTAATGGTAACAATAACAGTATGGTTTATTAGCAAAACGAGTGTGCATGCGTCTGCATTATTGTTTACACACATAATACCCAATGCTGAGTATAATTCTCTTCCATAGTTCTCCAGATTGTGCGGTCTCCAGTTTTGCGCATCCAGTCATTCCCAGTCGTTTGTACTAGGTCGTCGGTCGGTCCATCTCGCTGGCTATCGTCCCACACATCTGCGCCTAGTTCGTGGTCTCCACTCTAGCATTCTCTTGCTCCATCGTACATCGGACCTAAGCATATGTGGCCCGCCCACTTCCTTCTGTCTATGGTTATTGCTATGTCAGTGAGTTGGGTTCTACGGATCTCGGTATTCAAAATATTATCAAGTAGAGAAATGCCCAACATAGCTTTTTGGTGTCAGGGCCCAGGGCACATTCGATTCAAGTCTTTGGAAATAAGGTCTTCGTAATTTCCGCTAACCACTCTCGCCCACACTAATCGGTACTGGTCTCAATGTATAAACTGGAATCACACCAACGAGTATTGTATCTAAGTAATTTTATAGCAGAATTTTATATTTCTAATAGGGATTCTGCGTTGAATAATGTAGGAAGTTCATGTTACTCTTGTCGGAATCTTTTAAGAAACCAAGCTATTAGAAATGTTAGTACCTGCAACAAGTGCATGAGATTATAACGATCAGAGAAAACTTATTTTATTGCATTGTTATCATCATCATCATCTCAGCCGTCAGACGTCCACTGCTGGACATAGCCCTGCCTCCATGAAGGGTTGTTACTATACTCACCACGCTTGGAGGCGGGTTGGCGAGCGCAGTACGGTGCGCTACTCTGTGTTGTTCTGTATATTGGTAATAAACTAACACATTATTGAAAGTCATTTGACTGACAAGCATGTTATAAAAAAAACGCCATAGCACATGGGAGGAATTAGCCGTGCATCGAAGTAACTGGAGGAAGAGAGGCCTTTAAGTAAATAAATAATGCTAGACAATTCACACAGCACCATCTAGTGCCAAGCTAGGCAGAGCTTGTGTTATGGGTACTAGATGACTGATATAGGTACTTAATTTAATATATTATACTACATAGATATATATTGTTTATTATATATGAAAAAACATCTAAAACACCCTGAACAAATATCTGCAGATCGTATGTCTGTATAGACATTTGTTCCGAGGCGGTAATCGAGCCCGCAACCTCTTGCGTCGCATGCGGACCTTCGCCCGCTGCGCTACAGAGGTCGTCAACCAACTTTGCCCTTCAATGTAATGAGGATGATTCGGGCTGACAGTAACAGAAACAGTAAAATAAATATGAAAGAAAATATTGAACCTCCTATATTATATGGTTGCCTGGTACTTGTGTTGTGTGCCTTCACGCAAAACAGATAAGTACAGTCTATACGAAAATTTGAATTTAAAAGTACCAGGCATCCATATAATATAGGAGGTTCAATATTTTCTGGCGGTGATCATTAATTTTGTAGATGCCGTGTTAATAAGCCGGTATATATTTTTGCATCATCAACAAAAATTAAAGACATGCTACAATTCTGAAATTGAGCTTGTACAGTTGGTAAACCCATACAAATCTTCATTTACAATATTTACGACGGCAGGTTCCTTGCGCGCCTCAAAAGGCCGATGGTCAAGACATTACCCACTGACCACAAAACTGAGAAGGTTATTATGGCCAATAACACAACATAACACCAGCACAAAGCTAACAGGGCAGTGAATTGGCTTAAATGAAGACCAATTAGGATTCCTCAAAGACTAATGAAGGTACAAATGCCTCGCGTTTATTGTAGTTGTAAAAGTTAAGGTAAGGTTTGCTTGGAGGCGAACGGAAGAACTCACGGAGCAGGGTGCTTGAACGCAAAATGCGATGAATCGAAATCGTTATCAAGCCAAACTAACTCTTATGGTCATTACGTAAAGATTGCCATTCTGACGCTGCTGCGGCGGATTCGTACTTCTGCATCCACGGACAAGAGAAGAGGGGCACCTGCGTACCACCGTTGTATTATCAACTTTATTAGCCAATTTTGACTGACTGAATACCTATTCTCAAACGGGATTGTCTAGGTTTGGCAGGCAGGTGCACATTATGACGTTTTTAGACGTAAATAAAAAAATTATCTACACCTTTTCTTATTATCTGTGATTTATATCATGTTCTTATTTCAATCTTATTAGAACAGGTTTACGATTTACAGCCCCTAATCCTTCCTTGTCGACCTGTTCATCAAACAGGGCGACCGGCCCTTAACTCTAAAGGGATATTTACATCTTTACAATGTAGCCTTTGTTGTTACCGCAGATTGCGTCATTGATGAATGCCTAGGTGCATGCATGCCGCGGGGTGCCGCCAGTAGAATGTCACCCCGCCTTTCATGCCCGTGGATGCAGTAAGAGCTTGCTAAGGGATACCTCCGGAAGATAGGCAGTAGCGTCTTTAAGTGAACAACATCCCACTGCGCTCGCCAACCCGCCTGCCAAGCGTGGTGAATACTGCAACTACCCCTTATGGAGATCCATGAGGGACTTGTATTCAGAAGTGAACGCTTTACGGCTTAAATGATGATGAAATAAACGTATTGCCTTAAAACTCAATATTTCATCCCAAAAGTTAATTCAAGGATAGTGAAAGATAGTTCAAGCTAAAATGAATAACATTTTAGGAAGGGCCCTTGTAGTCCCTCTCCTTAGACTGGTGAGAGTGGACAGAGGGAAGGTCTCTTTGCCCAGCAGTGGGATCCAATAGGCTTATTAGATTATATGGGCTTTAGTCCGCTGTCATTGTCAAAGCGTGTATCCTACCAGTAAAGAAAAGTACCTAACGCCGTCTATAAGGTTCGAGGGAAGTATTTTTGAAGTTATACTTTTTAATATGAACGCCTCATTGTCTTAATTTCAAGAGAACTGATGTAAAACCCTATAAAATAACACAAACAACAAATAAACACAGAGGTCATGACTGAGAATTAGCTCCCAAAGACAATAAACACGTTCGACTCTCGACAATTAGAACTTTTGATGTTTTCCTTGACCCTTGAGGTCAGATAAAGTCAGGTGATGGACCCCTCGATCCACAGATCATTCACGGCCGAAAACTTAACTCAAAATAATTTCAACTCAGCAGATTTTTTTTAGATTTGGAAGATCAGCGTTGTGGTAATCTTAGATTTACACAACATTTATGCTGAGTCGGACACCAATTTGAAGCATCTTGTTTTTTGGTCCTATTAATTATTGTAACTAAAAGTCTGTCGTATAAATTTTTCGGTCTAAGTTTGTAAAAATTATTTATGCTCCAAATAAAGTTGATTCTTTATTCTTATTCTTATAGAAAGCCATTCAATAACTTCACTATGAAGATTATTTATTTATGAAACACTATTTATTTAATGGACTCATCAGACATCATTTATTCAAGAATTCAGCCGTAAAAGGTCCACTACTTATTTATTTATTTATTTGACACTCCTACGACATCTTCACATTACATTCACAAAGTAAGTTAACATAATACTGGTCCCGTGTGAGACACCATTACAGGAGTGTACAGCACTCGATATAAAAACTAGAAACAATATTGTTCATAACCTTACAAAACTAAAATTAAAATCAAAATTACGTAACTACAAATTACACAATAAAAAGAAAAAAATAAGAAAATATACATTTCATTCGGTCCCAGAAGTGGTCAGAAACTTGCGTTTCAAACCACTCAGTGAGACCGAATACATGTCAATGTCAACGTCACGTGACTCTTTAACAAGTTTGCTATAAGATCGTATACAACGATGAACAACTACTGAACACAGGCCTCCCTTATGGATCTCCATGAGGGATAGTTGATACTTGATGTTGATACACGGAAAGACGCTGCTGCCCATCTTCCGGGGGTATCCCTTAGCTGGCTCTTACTGCATCCATGGCTATGAGAGGAGGGGTAACATTCTAGTGCCGGCACCCCACGGCGAATTTAATGGACTATATTTTAATACACCTCTAGGCTCTAGGTATCCTATTAGTATAGATTCTGATAAGATATCCCGCTTCGTGATCATCATCATCATCAATCAGCCTATAGACTATAGCAGTGGACTAGTATAATACTAGTCCACGGCTTGACATAGGATCTTTAAGTCTGCGTTTTTTCACCCTGTCTTCGTCTTGTCGCATCCTTGTTCATCACTCCATCTAGCTGGGCGTCCCATACTTCGCTTGCCAAGTCGCGGTCTCCACTCGTTTACCCCATCGCATCGCTTATCGCTCCGAGATAGCCCCCTTTAAACAGACCTTGGTATAATACAAACTGAACACTTACAAAAATAACAAGAACTTTTGTAAGTGTTCAGTTAATACTTCTTAAACCCTTAAAATAACCAACACCGTATAGCGACTACCTTGAAACCATTTGCCGACATTTTCTCAAGTAATAGCAAGTATAATATACTCGTTGTACATAGTATTGACGTCCCTCTGTTCTCGCCGACGCAAACAATCGATTGCCTGCGTTTGCGCAGTGTATTAGCAAGTCGTTGCGCCCACGATTTCACCGTGACGCCTTAGTTTTTTGGAAGACAAAGAATCTGATCTTGTGAGCGTGATTTTCCTTGAAAGGTTTTGGTCAACATTTTTGGTTTTTAGCAGACTTTAAACAAGCATTGGTACAGGGGTACCAGAAAGGGGGGCGACGGTTTCCGAAAAAAACAAAAAAATTAAATATAAATTTGAAAATTTCAGATACATTGAGGTCACAATAACTCCGGTCCCTGTGACCCTAGTCACCAAAATTAATCAGTACCCTTCTCTCATTAAGACATTGCTAACAGAAAAGGTTTCATATAAATCGGTCAACGCGTTCGGTTGTAATCGTGTCATGCACAGACAGACAGACAGCGCTATGCGTAATAGGGGGCTTAGCCCTCTAAAAAGAAGATCAGGATTCCGTCGTTGTTGAAGCGATCTGGAAAATGATTTTTGGGTTCAAGTATACTTACACTCTCAATCTCACAGAAAAAGCTTTTCACTCATAAGTTTCGAATAACTTTCTAACCCACTATCGATTTTCGTTGTGATTTGGACGTCCCCTACGATGGGTCCAACCCAAAACGGCGACGCGAGTTCACGTTCCATAGTTTTGGCGCAAAACCGGTGCGTGAGACCGGCGTCACTGATTATGTAAGTCGAAGGGTAATGTCTAAACATCAATTGTAAATTTTTTGTTAGAAATATTACAGTTTTTGTTAATTTCATATTACATGTCCCGACGAACTTCGTATCGCACCTACTACAACTACTAAAAAAAATACAGAATACAAAATGTTTTATTTGGAACAAAAACAAAAGGTTATAAACATATGAGAAAATATTGACTGCTGCAAAAGTTACAAAAACAACTGAGAAGCGGAGTCAGCGCCCACCTCCGAAATATAGGATGTTCCTACCAGTGCACATACATCTATAGGTACTAATATTATAAAGAGGTAACGTTTGTGAGTTTGTGAGGTTGTAGGGGGTAATGTCTGGATCTACTGAACCGATTTTCAAAATTCTTTTACTAATTGAAAGCCACAGTATTTTTGAGTGTCATAAGGCTATAAATTACCGCCCAACGAAGTGGGCACCGGGTCAGCTAGTTAAATATACATTTATAATTATGAAAAACAAAAGCAACAATTAAATACACAACGACTATCAACTAATTAATATAACTAATATTAATCATTAATTTACAAATATACTAAAAACATTTAAAGTTAATATCTACACAGTTTGAAGTGATTTTCTGTGTGTGTGTGTGTGAGAGAGTGTAGGTATGTGTGGTATGTGTGTGTTTGCGTGTGTGCGTGCGTGTTAGTCTTTGATAATAATACGAGCTTGTATTTGTGATCAGTTATTAAACTAGGTACATACTTGTTTATTCACCAAGTTTCGGTGTCATCGTAGTTGAGGCTTTTTAGCCACTCTGTCAGAATAACCTTACATTTGTGGAAGGGAAGATGGTAAATGTTTCTTATTTTATTTACCCTGTTGTATAAGGAACTGCTTAGGAAGAGGGTAGATGTTTCTTACTTTATTTACCCTGTTGTATAAGGAACTGTTAACCACTACTTACAACTACCCTACAGCTACCCTACAACTATCCCTTTTTTTTGTTTTGGTGACGGGATGGAAATCTGCTAGGTCAGATACACATGCTGCGTAAGGGCACAGCATGGTTATGTGAGGTTGTCTCCCGACGACTCACTAAAACCTCTCCGATGGCCGGCCTCGGTGCACTAGGGGTTCCGGTTCCTCGTAAAGAACACTCCGGAGCCCCTATCGCACCTTACCTGAGCACGTCCCGGGGGCATCCACAACCCCTACAACTACCCTACAACTACTCATATACGCATCGACAAGTAGCTTATGTCCGTCTCCATGGTATAATCTACTCCTATACTAAAATTCATCCAAATCGGTTTAGCGGTATTGTCTTGAAAAAAGAACAACATACCTGCATACATTCTTACTTTCACTTTTATATCAAAACACCGATAAATGCTGTTTTAGTTATAAAGCTCTATGATTATAGTAAGCTGATAGTCTTTAAAAATGTGTGTTATAAAACATGTAATTTTTAGTGTTTCAAGTGAAAGAAAGAAAGAAAATAATATTTATATTTATTTATGTCTGATATAAGTAGTATAAGTGCAAGTGTAATGAGTAATTAAGGACGTGTGATTTATAAAGTAACTTTGTTTTATTGTCAAAAAAATATTTATTTTTAAAACTGAGCAAGTTTTTAGTAACATGGTATAATTAAATATTAAAAAAAAACCTTAGGAAAAAATCTCGGTGCGTGAGACCGACGTCACCAATGATGTAAGTCAATCTGACGTCACCGATGGCGGGTTAAGATTGTTCATCATTTATTTATTTATTCATGAACAAAATCCACAGCCCTTATATATAAAATGATTGCACTTATAGTCATAGCTTACAGCCAATTATGGATTTACATTTTGTAAACATTACCTGAATCGTCTGAAATTGTCGCAAAGCAGAGTATCCTGCTAATATAAAGCTTTTATGGTTCTATGAAATGTTACAACCATCGCTGTCAAGTGAGCTAACATCTCGTAGCGATGATTCCGTCATAATTGGTTAAATAAAGTGAGATGTTTGGATCTTGCGGCGTCTAAAGTAGCTTACAGTAGCCTAATAAAGCCAACAATCGAGGTTCTAAATGGAAATGGAAACAAAATGTGATCGATTCGAACGAAACCTACATTGACACTAGGCGACTAAAACTGAATTATTCGGCTGTCCAATTGATAATGCAAATGCATCTTTAAAATATATATTTACATGAAAATGAAACATAGAGTGAAACAGGATGAATAGAATACACATTACTTAACTTAAAACTAATTACACTGATAACACTGAGACTACATAGACGAGGTACCTATCAGTTTGCTCACTAGGCGAGGCCTTATCGAGGAAACTTGCATACTAAATAATTATTATAGATAACAGTGTGTTGTTGTATTCTAATTTAAGCAATATTAACAAGGTAAAATAATAAACAGAAAAAGAAGAATTCGAGTTTATAATATTGTAGTTAAGATATGTGAATAAGTATTTATACTTATACACCGTGCCCGTTAATAACCCGAAATATTTAAGCCAACGATTCTAGAGCCTAATTAGAGTATATAAAATTATGTAACATATAGTCCAAAAAACCCATACTTAAGGAGATTTTAATTATTTAAAACAAATCACAAGTTAAAAAATCTCCAGTCTAACACACCCTAAAAGCCAATATCGTGCTAGACATAACTTGACACTTCTTGTCATAGAACACAAGTCACGGCATTCGCCGTTCGTCGTATGATTTCGGAGCGATTCGTGAAGTGTCACGCACGCTCTCTATTTCTCTACTTGTGTTTGTCAACTAAAAACTTGTTCACAAAAAAGCGGGCAATTAATATGATTTTATTTGTACTGAAATAGTAATTTAATTAAGACAAATAATTAGACCCATGTTGATATACATACCTCTAATATTACTTACTCGTATTGTCGTCAAAAATACGTGATTTAAATCTTTCGGGTTATTAAGAGGCAAGGTGTAATAGGATCAATATAAGTTTGTTTCACATAAATATTCGCTTTTATCCAATAGTCAACTGTAGGACGACTAGTCAGAAGGTGTTTGAAAACCAAGAAGGAACCAAATTGTGAACAAGAATTGAAAAAGCTTTACCAAATCCCTTGATAAGTGTCGAGTAGTAGTAGAACTTTTTGTGAAAGGTCCATCCGGGGAAGTACTATCACCATACCTATTTCTGCCGCCAAGCAGTAGGTAATGTCTTCATTGCTGTGTTCCGGTTTGAAGGGCAAGGGGGCCGATGAAATACGGGCACATGAGACCTTACAACTCTGTCTCAGGGTGACGGGCGCAATGCAATGCAGCGTTGGTCACGTGCAGGGTTGGCATGATTAAAACAAGTTGTTTTAAAACACTTATTTAAAACAGTGTTTAAAACAGTTTGAAATAAAACTCTGTTTTTTATTAAGTGTTTTAAAACACAGTTTAAAACAAGTTTTAAACATGAAGAAATAAACAGGGTTTAAAACTACCTTTACTTGCAAATGAATGGAAATAAATACAAATGAATAAATATGTAGGACTCTAAATAGCTTAAAATAAATTTACAAGTTGAGGCTTTGTTGTATTTTTATTTAAATTATTAATTATAATAAGATAAGGTGTAGGATAAGGGAAAACTTCATTTAGAATTGAAATGAAAACATGTTCTTTTGAAGTAATTTATTTAAATAATAGGATTTGGTATATTTGTATTTATATTGTAATCAAATTGTAGCCGATAATATTTTTTGCATGCTTAAGAGCTGATCATGACTGTACTATACTTTAATACTATTGACATCTTATGTAACTCATGTTTCGCAAATAAATGAATATGAATATGAATATTATATTAAATCAAAGTTAAATGATAGCAATATTATTTAATAAGCAAAACAACTTCTTATTATTAAATAACAATCAACATTGTGTAAGTCAGACATTGGGATTATTTGGGATTAATAACTGTTAAGACAAACTTTATTTTTCTTATTTAAGTATTTAAAAACTTACAGTTGTAAGTTCGTAATTCACTGGATTAGTGGGTATTCCGCGCTCTCTCTCTAGTTCTCTACCTACCTACACAAGGTGTATGTAAAGTGTTTTTATTGATTAATAATAATTTTATTTATTTATTTTTCAGCCGTTATTATCCCACTGCAGGGCAAAGGCCTCCCTTCCCTTCTTCCACTCCTCGCGATTTAACGCTGCTACATAATAATAATAATAATTTTTAATAATTAGATGAGATACATAACAAAAAGTTAATATTTATCGTGTTGTTAATTTTTACTTATGTGAATTAGCAAAAAAAGTTTAGAAATGACTTATTTATTTTTCGCTATAATTTATTTGAAATTGATCCCTTAAGGAAAAAGTAAAAAAAAAACACTAGTTTTAAACATTTTGATCTATTTGTTTTATAATATATAAAAAAACTGTTTTTTTTAACCCTGGTCACGTGCTTAGTGAACGTGATCGGCATTGCAATTGTTATAGGTAGAACCGCTTAACATCATGTGGGCCTTCGGCTTGTCTCGTCATTTAGTAGTATAAAAAAGTGTATCTACCATACCTACTGAGTAAAAGAATTTGTGATCTGACGGGGATGGTGTACAAATATTTGGAATGTGGTTCACGGGCTACCGTCAAATCATTATGGCGTCACAGCGGCGTCTTAAAACAAATGTTTGACTGTACTGTCTGGCCTTAATACTGTGGGTATTTGATATTTCTGATGTGGGTACCTATTATTGACCTCAGACCAAAAAATGAGCAGTGACTGTTGAAATGTATGACCACCTGGCATTTTTATACAATACTGGTTTTCACTGGTAATTGAGTGTAGCTAGTCTTCTTAATCAAAAAACAGTATTTTTATGAAACAAAAATGTTATTTTAAATTGAAAAATAAATATTTCAAAACCCTATAGCTACTCGGTGCCACAGAAACCGATAAAAGCATTTAAGATAAAAGACCCGACGACGCGACGGACGGGACGGTTGGTATTTTCGTAGCCGAATTGGTAAAGGCACCCTGCGTTAAAGGTGTTCGTCTGAATGCTGCTGGCTCGAGCAAAGTCGGAGACAAAAATATAGAATTTTTATTTTCTATTTCAAAACTATCATAAAAAACTTTTTTAATGAGTCCAAAACATCGCTTCAATGATCGTTGCCGCTACAAAGTTCATGTATGTAAGTCATTACAAAGTCGTACAAGGTACATGTGAGTAAATTTGAGTTAGGGTGTCCCTAATTAAAACAAGCTCCCGGGATTACCATCGTTAAGTAACTTTTTAAAATGAAAACTTGACGCTTCGTCTTGTTATTCCTGGAAGTAGTTATTTGGGTCAAAAAGGGAGGTCTGTTGGTATGTGTCAATATTTGTCACCTGGCAAACTCGGCGTGTTTGACTTTTGTGTTATTCTGCCGGTAAAATGCTCCCCTATATTTCTATTGTGGTTGACCATTATTTGATGAGGTTTGTTTTCGGATTGTCTGAGAATGTAATAATAATCTATAGATGTTAACTCATTTATGGGCCTTCCTTAAGTGACTTGCCGTTTATGTAAAAACATTTGTTAAAATCTCTCGACTTTGAAAAAAAAGAACGTCGGAATGAAACGCTTTTGAGTTTGAGAGTTGAGAAAGATGAACCAATTTTGATGCTCAAGTTTATCAATTTATTCAACCTATCATCATCATCTCAGTCGTAGGACGTCCACTGACAGTAACAAAGGGAAAAAACATTGTTCCCCTTTGTTACCAACACGTATGACCGCAAAATCATTGCCGATTTGTTACACCCAAATTCCCAAAAACATATGCTTAGAGATTGTCACCCCAGTAGGGGCGCTACCCTAGAGTGTCTTGTCAATGGTTTGATTAATTTTAAAGTCGATTCCGAAGTGTCATGATTCAATTTAGTCTGTGGTGTAGAGGTTGTTCTGTTTATTATAGTTATTATGATTAGTGGATAGATTTTACATGCGAGGACATTAATTACTTACCTAATTGAAAGTGAAAATAAATATTCTGACGTGATAGTTTTAAAACCATGTAGTAGTATAATGTTGCCCCTCCTGTCTTGCCTGTGGATGCATAAAGAATCTGCCAAGGGGTACTTCCGGAAGATAGGCAGCAGCGTCTTTCTGTGTATCAATACCCCGTACTCGCCTATCCGCCTGCCAAGTGTCATGATCAGTACTTGGAGATCCATGTGGGAGTGGACGTCCTATAGCAGAGATGGTGATTATACTCTCCTTAATCAAAATACACATTACAAACATCACTAACAAGGACAATGTAACTTACCACAAACCAACTTTGCATGTATGTACATATATGGACTTTAATTTGTTCCGCAGACTATTTCACCGTGATTCGCGGACGCCATCAATTTATTAGCGTTGGAATTTGGAATTTAGTTTCAAATTAGAGCCGTGTAATTAACAAGCTGATTAATTTACATACCTATTCGTAAGGCACGTATTGTATAAGCTTTTAAAGTGATTTATTTGGTTGGGGGCTTTGAACGTAATAATGATTTACTATTCTCAATGTGCTGTTATAATAAAATTTAATTTATTTTTGACATTGTTGGTACTGTTGGTATACCTACGGCCAGAGGACCAATTCGCGTTAATCGAGATTTTGTGTGAAATTTCGTCTCATATCACATCTCAGTGTCTACTCCGAGCTTGTCACAACAGTATTAAAGTCTACTAGCATCGCGATCTCGCTATTTACCAGCCGATGCCCAGCAGTGTGATCCAGCCGGCTGTTTAGATTAGGTTAGATTCATCATCATCATTACAGCCGTAAGACATCTACTGCTGGACATAGGCCTCCCTAGATTACTAGTTAGATTAGTTAGGTTAGATTAGAAATAAATAATGCTGGACAATTCACACATCACCTAGCCCCAAGCTAAGCAGAGCGTGTATTATGGGTACTAGATAACTGATATACTTAATACATTGCACTACATAGGTAGATATTATTATCATATCAACATTATTTATTGCCGTGGGGTGCTGGCAGTAGAATGTTACCCCTTCTCTCCTACCCGTGGATGCAGTAAGAGCCTGCTAAGGGACACCTCCGGAAGATGGGCAGCAGCGTCTATCCGTGTATCAACATCCCATACTGCGCTCACCATGAAGACTACTACCCCTCATGAAGATCCATGAGGGAGGCCTGTGTTCATCAGTGGACGTTTTATGGCTGAAATGAAGATTATTTATTATTATTTTATATATAAATATTGATTGTAAAGCGTTCGGCGAATTCGGTAAGAGTTAGATAAAACACGGCCCAACGCTATCCCTTTTAATTATGCCATTTATCCTCTCGTCTTAATATTAATATGTCACGCGTACTTGCGCGCTGTAATTGTCGCAACTCGCAATATAACACGTGGGGCACACAATAGGCCACCTTGGGGTGGAAATTCATATTTTAAAATGTGGCTGGTAGGGGATGAAAAACGTTAAAGTCATTATTTGGATACATCACACTTTTATTTGAATAGCTGGTCACGTTTAAATAAAATCCATTTTATTTATCTAACAATGTCTCAGGCTCTGGAGCGTCCAGCGGGCGAGTACCAGTTGCTGACGCTGAAGAAATCTATATATATAAAATTCAAAGTCCTGACTGACTCACTGACTGACTGACTGATCTATCAACGCACAGCCTAAACCACTAGATCTAAAGACCTGAAATTTGGCACACATATACCTTGAGTATCCTAGAGGTGCACTAAGAAGGGATTTTTTGAAATTCCCACGGGATAGGGAATAAATGGGATCTATATTTTCTCTGCGTGAAAAAGGGGATTTTACGTTTTATGACTTCCACGCGGAAGAAGTCGCGGGCAAAAGCTAGTCATCTGTAAAAGTCAAGTTTGCTGCACGACAGTGGATGAGGCTAGGACAGGACAGCACCGTTTGTTGGCGTGTTTAAGAGTAGGACTATACCCAGCAGTGGATGTCAAGGGTTGATAATTCAAAAGGTTAATTCACTTCACCTTTAAAGAAATAACATTAAATTATATCTTCCACAGTGCCGCTGGAGCGATGTGTGATCGCACAAGCTTCGGCAGCTCCATGGGTCCGTTCCCAATGGGCATGTCTGCCATGTCCATCGGTTCAATGGGGAGCCTCTCCATGAACCAGCAGAAGAAGAGCCCCGAAGAACACATCAAGCGGCCCATGAACGCATTTATGGTGTGGTCACGGCTGCAGCGGAGGAAGATCGCTCAGGAGAACCCGAAGATGCATAATTCGGAGATCTCTAAGAGATTGGGTAAGTTTGTCAAACATACATACAAATTTAAGTTATTTTCTGTTAACATACACATTTCATCATTTCAGCCGTTAGACCGTCTACTACTGAACTCAGGCCTCCCTAATGCATCTCCATGAGGGGTAGTTGCCATACTCACACTCACCACGCTTGGCAGGCGGGTTGGCTAGCGCAGTTCGGTATGTTGATACATGGAAAGACGCTGCTGCCCATCTTCCGGAGCGGATGCATCCCTTAGCAGGGATGCATCCACGGGCATAAGAGGTGGAGTAACATTCTACTACCGGCACCACACGGCATTTTCTTTCTCGACAGATATCTGTCGAGTATGGGAAACAGCACCCATGCACAGGTGGTCTTTAGACAACAAAAGAAACTGATACGTATACTAGCGAATATAGAACAAACAGATAGTTGCAAACCGTACTTCCAAAAATATAATATACTTACGCTTCCCTGTATATATATTTTGGAAATATGCAAATTTGTTAGAAATAATAAACTTTTGTATAAAACTCGTGCGGAAACCTACACAACTTGCTCATTACGTTATAAAAATAAATTAACCTTACCTTCTTCTAACATGAAACTACATTCATCTAGTCCATATGTTATGTCGATAAAAATATATAATGTAATACCTGACGATTTAAAAAATGGGATTAAAGATCAACTATTCATAAAAAAACTAAAAAAAATCCTCATAAAAAAATGCTACTATACGATTGATGAATTCTTTGGTGATAATTTTTAATAACATTCTAACTAATATTATAATAATAAGTTTTTTAGTTTGACCTACACTAACCTGACCTTTAGTTATTTAACTTTTAAATGACACAAGTTTAACTCTCACGATTATGAAAACATTTTTATTTTGCTTGCTTTTAAGAATATAATATAACCCTATTATCTAGTATGTACATTAACGATGACGTCTTCCTCTCTTCTGTATTTATTGTTGTGCCCAACAGGGTCTATAATGCTACCTAACACCATTGTCAACACCATTGTACCTACATTATAGAACACAATAAAGTATTGAGTATTGAAAAGTATTCTTAATGAATCGAAAAACATAGAACATGACAAATATAAATAAAGATAAATCCTAATTTGTTCGCTTCAATTGTTTTTCCTCGTGTGTGTCAGAAGCATAAAACCTTTATCTTCCACTTCTGTTCAGTTTCGCAAATCGCATCGGTAAGTCCATAATTCCATAATTTTCCAAGGCAAAAACATCCGTAATATGTCATTCATGCTTTATAAAATGTTGATAAACTGTTCCGTTTTAATTTTAAAACTACTCTAACCGAATAACTAGGAATTCGACGACTCTGGTCCTAGTCCATTTACGGAAATTTTAATTAGGACGTGTAGGATTGTGCCAACAGAATTGACACCAGTGCTAGTGTTAGCGTAGGTTATTAAGCCATAGATAGATGACAAATGATTAAACCATACATACTGCTTCATAATACCACACTCAGTATTGTTCTATTCAAACTTGAGAGCGTCTCAGGTGAACTACTATAATGCAAAGTGGAGACTCCACACTCCATTATACCGGAGATCAAAAGGTCTCATTTGATTGCAAATTGATCATCCGCCAAGTGGAATTTGATTAATAATTTACATTGCGATATCAGTTCTGTAAGGCTTTATGTTTGCCGTGGGGTGCCGGCAGTAGAATGTTACCCCTCCCGTGGATGCAGTAAGAGCCTGCTAAGGGATACCTCCGGAATAAAGGCAGCAGCGTCTTTCCTTATATCAACATTCCGTACTGCGATCGCCAACCCGCCTGCCAAGCGTGTTGAGTATGGCAACTACCCCTCATGGATATCCATATGGGAGGCGTGTTAAGGACTTTACGTTTTACGGCTGAAATTAAATGCTGATGATTGCAATATCCGTTCTGTAAGGCTTTATGTTTACGATCAATATCGTCTGCCTGTCTCGGATTTGATTTGGGTAATTTTTTGAAACATTGATTTAAAGTAGGTAACTGTACGGTATAGAGCAGCTATTTCGTTTATGAATAACAAGCATTGGTACGGGGGTACCAGAAAAGGCGGCGAAGGTTTCCGAAAAATGCCATTTTTGACCTTTAGTGACCTTTTGAGGTCACAATAACTCCGGTCCCTGTGACCCTAGGGTCACCAAAATCAATTCCCTTCTCTCATTAAGACAGTGCTAACAAAAAAGGTTACATGTAAATCGGTCAACGCGTTCGTTTGTAATCGTGTCATGTACAGACAGACAGACAGACAGACAGCGCTATGCATAAAAGGGGGCTTTGCCCCATAATTATAATGGATGATTTCGGGCGGGGTACATACTACTAGTATGCGCTAGATGTATTTGTCCATCAAAATTATTCCGTGTAAAAATCAATATAATCAAATAAACTTTTATTATAGGACATTAAGCATCTGTAGCTCATATTAAACTCCACGCAAGCGAAGCTCTAAACAGAAACTACTAATGTCAAACACCGAAAAACACGTAACCCCCGCTAAAAATAATAAGCGCCAAGCTTAGTTTACGACCACAAAAAACCTAATATTAAACCTGACAACGTATTAAAAGAGTCGATTGTAAAAAATCACCGAACTCGGGCGCGCAAAAGAAATAGATTAAAAAATAATGCGCAATCAACGTACAGAAGCGGCGCTGCGGGACGCCCGCCACCGAAATAATCAACAGAAGTAACCAACTCGCCGGGAAATACGTCGCTAAGGTAGATTTCGTACTTCTATCTGTGAACGACGTATTCAAAACCACGGCTGGGGATGAAACAATGGGTAAAGGGAATTTATTTATTTTATTTAACACATAACAATTGTGTAAGGAGGACTTAATGCTAGCATTCTCTTTCAGTCATCCTGGGCGTGAAGAAATATGGTGTGGCGTATTTTATTTAATAAGGATTGGTACGGGGGTACCAGAAAAGGGAGCGAAGGCCTCAAAAGGTCACCAAAGGTCAAAATTGGTATTTTTGGGTTTTTGGACGTTTTCGGCCATTTGAAGAATTATTTTTGGTGACCTTTTGAGGTCACAATAACTCCGGTTCATGTGACCGGGTCACCAAAATCAATCGGTCACCTTCTCTCATTAAGACGGTGCTAACGAAAAAAGTTTCATGTAAATCGGTCAACGCGTTCGGTTGTAATCGTCAAATACACAGACAGACAGACAGCGCTATGCATATTAAGGGGCTTCGCCCCATAAATGTAGCATCTTTTGCTAGAACTAAAAATTAAATTAAATATGACAATATCAAATATCAACGGAAAAGGCTGAGTCAGTATTTTTGACATAAAAACAAAACTAAGTTAAGCTGAGTGTCTAGTCAGTTTTGAATGCACCAAGTGATATTTTTTCAGTTTTATTTCATAGGTATTTAACTAATTTTTCCTTTGAGTTTTTTTCATTATCAATCAATTTACATCTATCAATATATATGTATATCAATCAAATGTATCTTCAAAAGTTGTCCACGTCGACTGCTGGACACATGTCTCTAGTTGTAACATCAAGTAATATTTGCAAAACCACAAAATCACACGATTAGTTCCAATAATTTTAAACAAAATATTTCAAAACTGAACCGTTTTCCACAATTTTGAACGAAATCTACCTTATCCCAAGTATACAGACAGGGCGGAAGAGTATAGAAAAATAGACAGAATAAAACCTGCCGTGGCCGCCATTCTGCCGGTGACGTAGAGAGGAAACGCCATTTTCTATTTTTCCGTCCTTTTTTAACTCGAACTGTGCACGGTAGGTTGTTACCTTGCCGCTATCAAACGGAGGCAGACATTTGGAGCATCTGTTATTGAAGCTTTTGTCTATGTAGCCTCATTATGTGTTGAATAATGGTGATGCGCTCCGGCATTTAAATATGAGTTGGATATGTTGCGATTCCAATGAAAAGTATGCCCATGTACGGCTAGCTATAATAATAGAACTTAGAAATTAGGATTTTGTTTATTTTTACCATTTTTTTATTTTATTTAAAATTTTACTTTGTTATTACGAAGTGACATTTATTTTAGATTATGTAACATAGCCAAGTTTACTATATGTTCCTATGGTGAAATAAATGAGTCTAAAGCATTTGGTTCATTACATCCACTTAACATTTTCTCCATAACCATGATTTCACTAAGCATTTGCATTATTCATAGCTCTCTTCTATAATTATGACACGTTAAAGTAAGACATGTAAAAAGCTACAGTAAATATTATTGTATGAACCACCATATACATATTAATATTTAGTTGCGTAGTGATAGGTATTTCTTTTCTTTCTCTGATATTAACATAGATGTTCAAGTAAATTATTTAAAATCATAGTAAATTATTTAATGCAAAAACCTAGTTTTCATTAATAACGTGTATGGTCCTAGTAGAAACGTGAATCTCTGAAACATTTTGAAACGCTAGATAGATACTCCTAGAATACAATTTCCCCAAACAAACAGCGTATTCGGTAAAAGCATGAATAATGTATGGGGGTATTCTTTGCGACAATGCCGGTACTTTTACGTAAGCGAAGCTTTGTCGCTACTCCCCGTCGCCACGCTGGCGGGAAAAAAGACTAGGAATCCAAAACTCCCGAAATTGCGATTACCTTCCTATGTTTTATTTACCTTTGAGAAACTTTTGGTACAAGCTGTTTAGGTTCGAACTCCCTTATTGCGAGATCTTTAAGGGATGTACAACTATGATTTTTTTAAAAAGATTGAATGATGTTGGTGATAATGAAAGAGCAAGAATATATTAACAGTTCGGACAAAATACTGTTTGACTATGTGCCGTGGGGTGCCGGCAGTAGAAAGTTACCTCTCCTCTCATGCCCGTGGATGCAGTAACAGCCTGCTAAGGGATACCTCCGGAAAATGGGCAGCAGCGTATTTCCGTGTATCAACGTCCCGTACTGCGCTCTGCGCGAGGGCGGCCTGTGTTCAGTAGTGGCCGTTTTACGGCTGAAATGATGATGACTGTTTGACTAATGAGACAATACCAAGCAGCAAAACAAACGAGCTCTATTCTATCTGTATTCATAAACAGCGCGTACTACCCTTGTTTCCAGCAACCTGTCATTTACCTACTACATACCATTGTGCGCACATTGGCACTAATAAATCGACTACAAAACACGGGGTTTTGTTTACGAAATCAATCGAAATGTCGCTCGACAAATGTCGATGCGTAGCCAACAAAGGTATTCGCTGCACAATAGATCGGGTAGTTTTTAGCCGGGACACACGGTAGTTGAAGTGGTGCGAGCTTTTAAGTTTTAATACTTAGGTATAAGGAACTTTAGTCTTCTTTTTTTCGTTAACCTATTATGTCCCACTACTGGGCAAAGGTCTCCCCCAAACTCTTCCAGTCATATCTCTATCCTTTGAAGTATGGAACCAATCACTATCAAATGAATCGAGGTCGTCCCGCCATCGCTTTCTCGGCCTGCCCCGACATCGCCTTCCATCTGCCGGCTGCCACCGTTATTAATATACCTGAATGAATTAAAAGTAAAAAAACTTTTAACAAACAAGCTTTTATTTCTACGTACCTACTAAAAATAATAAAACAAACATTTTCCATTAAAGTTTAATGTCAACTTAAAACACAATTTATGCCATGTGATAAAAAAGCTTGTCGTGAGATTAACCTTTGTACTTGTAACTTGATCTAATTGATTTAGTTTTTTTTTCAAACAATGTAAATACAAGCACCTGCTTAAATCTCGCGACAAGCTATTTTATCACATAAATTGTGTAAAGACGTTTTAAGTTGACATTAAACTTTGATAGAAAATGTTTATTTTATTATTTTTTGTAGGTGCGCTTAAATAAAAGCTTGTTTTTTTAAATTTTTATTTTACTTTTAATTTGTTTTTTATTTTTTAATTATCACTGGACGTTGGTTTCTTGTCTGTTTATCTTATGCCTGCCATGATGGATTTAGTGATGTCATATAATTTTTCGATTAACTCTCAGCAAGGCCTTTCATTTGATACCCATATTGTAAGTGCATTAAAAATAACTAGTCCGCCATCTTGAGTTGGCGGACCGCCATGTTGGATTTAGAATTGTGTCATTTAATTTTTCGAGTAACTCTCAGTAAGGCCTTTCATTTGATACCCATATTATAGGAGTGCATTAAGAATAACTAGTCCGCCATCTTGGATGTTCCGCCATGTTCGATTCAGGGTATCGTCATTTAATTTTCGAATTATTCTCAGCAAGCCCTTTCATTTGATATCCATATTATAGGAGTACATTAAAAATGAGTAGTCCGCCATCTTGGGTGTTCCGCCATGTTGGATTCAGAGTGACGTCACATAGCTGACCATGCTTTATCATCCAAAAAAACATGTATACAAAATGTCAGCTCAATTGGTTGAAGCTAATATCTGCTTCAAAATTGAGTTGCAAGATTCCGCAAACAAACATAGTTACATACATACATACAGGGCAAGCTAAATAAAAGCTTGTAAAATTACTTACTTTAATACGATTTAGTACCTACCACTACGTTTGAATCTTTATTATACTTTTAAAACTGTAATGTCCATAAAAAAACCCAATACCTTTTTAATTAGTTAATAATATTAATGTTTTTTATTCCGATAATAATCAAATTAAATCAAATGTTTATTGAGTTAGCAAAATTAGGTTTTTATCTGTTTGACGTTTGACAAAGGCCTCTTCCAACTTCTTCTAATTTTATCTTAGTGTTGCCACTCTCGACCAGGTTCCTCTCGCTTTTTGCTTTATTTCGTCGAACTATCTTTTGAATTGATTACATATTTTTTTATTATTACTACAATATAATACTTACTACGTTAGTAACCTTAGATAAAGATAAAATATGTCGATTTTAGTCACACACAATACAA
Source organism: Pasiphila rectangulata (assembly GCA_963082625.1). Lineage (NCBI taxonomy): Eukaryota > Metazoa > Arthropoda > Insecta > Lepidoptera > Geometridae > Pasiphila > Pasiphila rectangulata. Next base: position 21,511,245 of record OY720238.1, on the reverse strand, counting down.
AATAAACTAAATTACGTTCTGAAAAAGTGACAAAATTAAGTATTAATAACATGTCTATCGACTTGGGTCTGTATCTGTTTGTCGTTTAACAAAGGCCTCTTCCAACTTCTTCCAATTTACTTGTTAGTATTAAAAACTTAATTAAAGAAAAACGATTCGTTAACGTGTCAGATTTATGTAGAAATTATTTATGAGTAAGACGCACAAAGTAAGGCAATATTTTCAAGTGCACAATAAATTGTCAGCCAGAACGGCGAATCAAGAGTGATGATAAGTTAAAAGTTGTATATAAATGTAAACTTTAATATCTTTTGACTTATAATATACTAGCCGCACTCCGCGGTTTCACCTGCGTAGTTCCCGTTCCCGTGGACATAAAGGGATAAAATATAGCATATGTTCATCAGAAATATATTAGGATTCTAATTGTGAAATAATTTAAAATCGGTCCTGTAGTTTTGGAGCCTATTCAATGCATACAAACAATCAATATATTATTATAGTAACTTCCGTGACTTATTACATTCATATCATATTCATATTCATAGTCGCGAGCCGTGTTCACCCTGACGAAAGTCCTCGATAAGTGTCGAAACAGTTGGTGCCTCCAACAACAATAAGAAGTACATGAACATTCCCGCTTTTTAATATGAAACAATATTTTATTTACTTGTAAAGGCACTTGATTTAATAATCAAATAAAATCGCAGTATAAGTTCGCAAACTTGACCCGGTCGTTTTCTCTAATTTAGCTATCAACAAACCAACTATTTGGTCGACTTCTCTAATTTAGCTATCAACAAACCAACTATTTGGTTGACTTCTATAATTTAGCTATCAACAAACCAACTATTTGGTTGACTTCTATAATTTAGCTATTAACAAACCAACTATTTGGTTGACTTCTATAATTTAGCTATCAACAAACCAACTATTTGGTTGACTTCTATAATTTAGCTATTAACAAACCAACTATTTGGACGACTTCTCTAATTTAGCTATCAACAAACCAACTATGTATTTGGTTGACCTCTATAATCTAGCTATCACAAGTCCAGCACAATGCAGAGCCGTATGTCGCATGTTTGTTTTTAGTGTCTGATGCACCCTCAATAATTTCTATCAGCCAACTGTCGAGGGCGTACGCTTACTCAGTTAATATTAATCAAGGTGGGGTGGATCATTGTACTCCGTGTATATCCCGAAGGTGTCGTTTCACTGTAGTATCCCTGTTTGCTGTTAACATTGATGTGTGGTTATCTTGAGATGTGTTATATGTGTTGTTATTCTATTTAAAAGAAGAAGGGAATTTAGGGGTTGCGAAGACTATTTTTCGATTTAGCTTTCCGTTTGCGAAATATTAAACTTTTTTCGATTGTCCCCTAAAAAAAGTAAAATCTAAACTGCTTGCTTTATAAATCTGAAAAAAAATCATAAATCTAGTTTTAACTATGAACTTTCTAGGGAAACCAACAGTTAAGCTATATTTTTTAATTTCGGAGAAATACTCGCTCATAATATAAGTGATGCGTTTTCCCAGACATACTGGAATACCTTAAACCGAAAACTCAATTAATTCCTGTTATTATGTTTTGGTGACCATAAAAAAGCATACACCAACTTCTAACAACAAGTCTACGGTTAACTACGAAACCCCACATAGCGCGTGGCCCGAAACGCACCTGGCCTTTTGTGTTAGAAATTTGTAAAACGTGTAACCTACAAGGCATTTATTGTCTAAAATTGTGTAGCAAACAAATGTTATTGTTAACCTACATGGCGGACAGAAAATTGAAATTCAGTCAAGTAGCTTTTTATTATCATCTCAGCCGTAGGACGTCCACTAGTGAACATAGAACTCTCATTGATCTCCAAGATCAGAAGGTTGTTGCCATACTCGCCACGCTTGGCAGGCGGGACGGCGAGCGCAGTAGAAGATGTTGATACACGTAAAGACGTTGCTACCGTAGAGGATAGGCAACATCGTACCTACTGAGGGCACCCCAGGGAACTATTATTAATGCTTGTGAGAAATTACAAACGAGTCTCTTATTTATTTATTTATTTATTTAATACTATATTGCACAATTACAAAAGGTGGGCTTAATGCTAAAGCATTCTCTACCAGCCAAACCTGTAGTTTAGAGTGTGGTTGGCGTGCTATAATGGTACTTACTTAAAAACTCTCTTGCCGTTGTTGTAAAGTAAAACCTTCCTTGTTTGTTCTCGATATGCTCGTGACACAAATTAAAGTTTCGTCTTGAAATTCTTAAACAAACCCTCCACCAAACACAGCCTACAACAATTCCATCACAGTCGAAAAGGCGAATATCATCACGCTAACAAAAACACAAGAACCCAGTAATTAAACGACAGAGGCTCTTGACGCTACCACGTTGTGCTCACAATGTTACAACAGTATTTTTGTTGCGCGCCCCATGGAGCCTGCCCTGTCGCGATAACGCACCCTTATGTACTGAATGGAGGCTCTAGGTGTCAAGTGACTGTTACTATGCTGCTTGGCATCATTGATTTGTTTTCGCAAACATAGTGGCGCGTTTCGAAGGCCCATACGCATTCACTTAAACTGAAAAAGACCGTTGAGAAGTTACAAATTGTAATTGCATTTTCATCATGGAAGCTAATAGGCTACTTGATTGGGTATAAAACCAAAATTATATTTAGTCCGTCAGTTAGATAAGACAAGAATAATAAACACGATGCTTTTTCCAATGAATTAAACATTACATATTTAGAGCGCATTGAAGTTTAGCAGTGAAGCAGGCTCGTGACGCTCGATAGAATAGTCATAAACTGTACCAAAACAAGTCGGCGCGTGACGTCACGCTACATTTCAGTATAAAGTTTTATATCGGCGTTATTTTTGGTTAACGTTCAATAAGAAATATATGTGTCTGATAGTATTTGTCTTCATGACGACTAAAAATAACTTAGTCAAGTAGCCTATTGACCAAGCTAATATCACAATACTTTTGACATTTAACTAGCACAAACTCGTAAAATCATAATGATTCTGCCACAATCAGATTATAATAAAATATACGAACAAAACTCACCATCGTCAAATTGTAAGTCATTCTATTCGAATTTACTTCGCTACGTCTTTAATAGATTCCCTATTCACCGCATACTTCTTTTCACTTCCATTTTCTTTTAAACATTTCTTTGGGTAATTCTCCACGGGCGCATTGGCCATGCCTTCGATGGAAGAAGACCAATCGCATAGAGATGCGGTTTAATGAGGAAAAAACGGAGCAAAACAAAAAAATGTTTGGTAAAAACTGGCTATGTTACATAGGACCGAGAATAATCGGGGTAAATTGGTAGCAGACATGACATATGGCGGGTTTGTGATGAGAAAATTATTATTTACAACAGCCAATGTGGTGGTGAACTATGGGCGTAACATTGGGTAAATTGAAAACTCTGGCCTATCAGTTTGCATTGATCCCGTCATCTTTACAACCATTTCTGACATCTCATCAAATACACCCCAGCTCTTTTCAAGTCTTTAATTTCTTTACTTCCTGTCTTCCAACCCCCAAACTGACACCGTTATTAACAAAAATCTATTAACACATTTAATAAAATCATGACCCAAATAGCGTTTCTTACCATTCCAATTTTACGGACGAAAGGGGAAAAGGGGTGGGTGTTCCTTCGGTATGCGTCTTTGTCCCCCCACCCTCAAAAGGGGGGCTTTTCACCATTGTCGCACGGCACACAAGCTTTCAGAGTAATGAAGAGCATTTTCGTCCGATTCTCGACACAATGGGAGCTTTAATACAACGTAGAGAGGAGTGAGCTTTGTTGTGAACGGTATTGTGCCTAGCGTGTGTTACGTACTGTATGTTGTTTTTGCAATTGTTGTTGACAATACCTCTATGCTATGTTAAAGATCTGTGTCTTATGTCTGTTGTTTTGCAATATATGTACGTTTCATATTTCAATGGGCGTTTGGGATGATTATTGTTGATTGTATGCAAGCTTTGTCATTGTTTGTTTTTGATTTGGGTTCAAGTAGCAGTTGTCTGAGTTTCACGAATCAAAATGAAAGTAAACCATTGATGGATATGGTTGAAGGCTTAAAGCTTGAATGTTCTTTGGACCTTAGAACAATTAATCAATAATGTAAAGGGAAAAATAAAACGACTCATTTAGTAATTATCATTTAGTAACGAATACGAGGTAAACCGAATTTTTAGCTATCAAACTTCTGCACAAGATTTCAGTTTCACTAGAAGTCGTTTCTTTCATAGAAAGTTTGAATCATGGCTCTTAGCATCTAATTTCTCAATATAAATTTACCTTAATGTATCAATAGTTTCACTTATTGTTGTCTCCGATTATTGTTTTGCCTTATAAACATTCCCTTTATAGTTATTGGTAACATTACGTGGAATAGTAAAATAGCTGCGTTAATAAAACACAAAGTAATCAAAGTACCTAATACCACTGCAGCCGGACAATCATTGTTCAGTGTTGCCAGCAATCGGCATTGTTTCCCGAACGCTGTAGGAAATAATTATGGTGGTAACACTGTTGTGTATCGACACGTGGCCTTTGTAACTTTGTTCTAATTACCAGTTCAAGTGCTTCAGCTTGAGGGTAGTATAAATGAACATTGTATTTTACAATGACAAATGAATAAAAGTAGCTAGCTTTAGTTTATTTTCAATGATGTTACAATGTTATTTGGTCTTTGTTGAGATTTTCTTTCTCAAAGCTCGAAGATACCAACTAAAGGGTTGCCAGACATGCCCTAGTTAGGAGTAGCTAAATAAAAATCCGATTTTGGACTAAGTTTTGTTGACATCTGGCTTATATAAGTATTCGTAGTTAGATATTTTGCGTTTAAATAAAACTTATAATCGTTATGTCTTCCGACAAATCTGATACGCGAGCTTACAATCAATAGTCTGCAAATAAACAACGAGAATTGATTAACTGCATTGTAAGCACATAACAACAAAAGCATCTCTGCAATAACTTATCTTTGGCATAACAAGGACCACAGAATAATGAAACAGAAGAGTCAAACGCATTAATTACTCTCAATGTCGTTAAAACACGACATGTATTTACATTACAATTATGTTATTATTGTGCTAAAAGACAAAGAGGTGAATGAAAAACGCCTCACAATTGTAGATGACACAGTCTCTGGTTAAAGAGATGGGAAATGGCAAGGAATACTATGATAAAGTAGTTAAGACTTGACTATTGTTTGCTTGTTTTCCTCAAGTATTACAAAATGCGAAGACGACAAAATCTTTGACATAGGTAATGTTTATTGCTTGCAATGACATTTCAGTCATTAAATCATTTAATTAAATGAAAGCTCGATTCTTTTAGCAACTAACATCGTGCCAAGCCAGAAAAAAAAATCGGAAGACTGAAAGACTCAGACATGATTGGCACAGAAATGGGTTTGTTACTAGATAACTTATTCGATTAAAATTACATGCTGGACAATTCACACTGCATCATCTAGTCACAAGCAAAGCTGAGCTTGTGTTATGTGTACTAGAGGATTGATATACCTAAAACACAGATAGATATTTTTTATTATATATAGAAAAACATCCAAAACACCCTGAAGCAGATCATGCAGACATTTGTTTCAGGCGGGAATCGAATCCGCAACCTCTTGCGTCTCAAGCGGACCTTTACTCGCTGCGCCACAGAGGTCGTAAAATTAGAATTTTATCAGTAATTCTATCCCAACACTGGTTTTCCAACCCATTTCTGAGTGGCATTTGGACTCTAAAACGAAGTCAAAAATAAACTTAGCGTAACCACGTTGTACCCCAGCACTACTAGAATTAATTGCATGTAATGAATAGCACGGTAAACAGACAACCGTGCACAGCTACTGGAAAAACTATAGTTCAGACATTTGTTCTGCTCTCATATATCACTCTGCCATTGTTTCAGCAGAATATATTTGTTTTTGTTATGTTGTCTGCACACCGCTGTTCAGTTGTATGCAAATTGAGTTGCCAATGCATTCAGTTTTGTTAACTGAAATGTGTTTACAGGGCCTTGGGTGTTGATTATGTCATCATTATCATTACAGCCGTAAGATATCCACTGCTGGACATAGGCCTCCCTCATTGACTTAGAGATCCAAGTGCGTGGAGGGGTTGTTGCCATACTCACCACGCTTGGCAGGCGGGCACAAGGAAAGACGCTGCTGCCCATCTTCCGGAGATATCCCTTAGCAGATTCTTACTGCATCCACGGGCAGGAGAGGAGGGGTGACATTCTACTGCCGGCACCCCACGGCAGTTGCTTATGTAATTGATGATATTATTGAGTCGTTTTAAACCAGGAAATCTCAGGAAAGGGACTTAAATTGCAGTAATTCAAAAAACTTATGATTTTGATGTATCTCAAACGCCTGGTATCCTGCTCAAACCCCAATTCCCTGGACAATCGACAGCATCGAACTAAACAGCTCCATTTCTGTTGCTCCAAATAAAAATGTAGCCAGTAGTCTTTTGTTGTCATTGTCACGGAATATAGGATTCTATCTCTAACGCAACAAAGGCCAAATAGACGACCACCCCAAAGTATCGACAAAATAATGAGGAACCGGGAAAAACTTCTGTTGCGGAATGAAAAGCGCAAATTCGTCATTAGGCGGCGTTTTCCGCCATTGTTGTCCCCGTCTCACTCTCCCTTGGCGGAGAAAGTACAAGCGCGAGCGAGACAAAAGTTGGTCCTTCGAGCCGGATTGTTCCTTTCTATGTTAGCGACATTGTTTTCGCTTTTATGCTCCTCTGAATTGGGATTGTCTTGTCTATTTCAATGGTCGATGGCGCCCCTCCACGATGAATGAATACAGCCTTCTATAAATGGGGGGAGACAAAAGGGTTGGTCTGTTGAATCGGGAGACGGGTCGTTCGATTATATTGTATCGATTCAATGCTATTGTCTCTCGCAATGAACGATGGTTAGGGCAAATTACTTTTCAGCTTTTTTACAAGTCTGTTAATGAGTTTTTGTGCTGGATGCTAATAAGCTTTTTGCTGATTAGGTTTTGTTACCATCGTTTGAAGAGCTTCTTATTTTCTGCAATCATTTTGGCTTTCAAAGGAGCAGCAGTGCTTTTGACTGTAGGCAGCACTAAAATAAATAAAATAAATAAATAATGCTGGACAAATCACACAGCATCATCTAGCCGCAAGCTAAGGAGAGCTTGTGTTATGGGTACTAGATGACAGATTTTTATTATAATATAGAAAAACACCCAGAACACCCTGAACAAATATCTGCAGGTCATACAGACATTTGTCCCGAGGCGGGAATCGAACCCGCAACCCTTGGTGTCGCAGGCGGACCTTCGCCCGCTGCGCCACAGAGCTCGTCAAATCGTTGATTTTATGTACATATATTAATAAAATTACGATTGTATTTCGTATTTTATTTGTATGACTGAAAATTGTGACGTTGTACTATTGAATTGGGAATTTTCCTGTAATGATGGTGATAATTTTGATGATAATAAATACATAAATTAATCATGAGCATTTTAACTTTTGAAACTATCATGGTTGTTAACATTATATGCAATATTTACGGGATTTTATTATGATTTGAGTATTTTTGAGTTTGATACAGAACAATAGATCTCGGTTTCACTTTTTACAAATCGAATTATTCAATAAATAAATAAACAAAATAATATAATGCATCTTAAGTATACTACAGTGTTATTTATTACCCTCGGATTTTGATATGTGTTACATATTTTCAAGCCCAACGCTCGAGAGAACTTAGTGCAGCGAAACAGAAATGTAAGTTCGAATCTTTGTCGAATAAACAAAGGTGAGATGTCTCCTACCATGGTTATACCATGATGACTCAGAAGTAACTCGAACAGTTATCAACTTATCGATAAATATTCTGAGCAAAACAGTTGTTAAAGTGTTATAAAAGGGTTTGAATGATGCCCCTACCACGAACCGTATCCCTTTTGAAAAGGTAATTGGCAATGTTGGCAAATTGACTCACCTACATATGAGTTGGCGAAGCATGTAGCAGCAGTATTTACAACTAACGATGGGACAAACAGCTTCCTTTGTAAAGGACTCGCGACATTACATACAAATACTAAAAGAAACACAAGTTGAAGAGAACGAGGTGATGGTCAGTTTTGACGTAGAATCCCTGTTCACGAACGTCCCGGTAGGTGATTGTATGAATGTCGTTGAGGCCAAGATACAGCAAGACGGTATCCCTGTGGAGTATACCAAACTCTTGCATACTCCACTAACTTTTTTGTAAACAGAGGGCAATACTACCTCCAAATAGACGGAGTTGCTTTGGGTAGTCCAGTCGCGCCCGTAGTGCCCAACATTTGGATGGAGTACTTCGAGAACGTGGCCATCTCGTCTTACCCTCTAGAAGTAAAGTTATGGAAGAGGTATGTTGACGATGTCTTCAGTATCTTGAAAGGAAATGTACCGGAAATTGAACTTCTTTTAATGGAGTACACTTAAATGGAGTTCACAATAAGATCCGATTTACTTACGAGATGGAAAAGGATCGTCGTTTGGTGTTTTTGGACGTGCTGGTGCAGGTACGAGATGATGGAAGTAAAGGCCACTTAGTCTACAGAAAACCCATACACACGGACCGGTACCTTCATGCTAATTCACATCATCACCCTCGGCAACTTAACTCTGATTGACAAATCACGCATATGACCTGTGCGACAAGGAAAGCCTAAACAGTGAATTAGCTCATGTTCGGAATGTTATACGAAAGAATGGCTACAAGCTGCGTTCATTACCATCTTGTACGAGGCCCAAGACTCACAAGTGCACGTTGGAACGAAAACCGGCTTTTCTGGTAAAATTTCTAAAATCTTACAAAAATTGTCCATCAAGACAATCTTCACACCACTCAGAAAGCTACAACAGTACCTGCGTTCGCCTAAAGATAGCTTTCGATTAGAAAAATCAGGGGTGTATAAGAATGATTGCAGCTGTGGGAGCTCTTCCATAGGCCAAACTAAGCGGACGATTGCCTGTCGGGTAAAAGAGCACATACGGGCAGTTAAAAATGCGGATACCTAAAAATCAGCAATCTTAGAGCATCATCTCTGGATCGAGCTACATAAGTAATCTCAACTGAGCGACATTACCTACATTACATACCAAGAATGGTTGGACATTGAGATTAACAAGCACAGGAACTTCAACCGAGAAGATGTTTTCAATTATCTGGAGCCTGGAATCCTGTTGTTAAGAAATGTAGCAACCGAAAAAGTGCAGTATTAGCCCCGCGTAGTGATACCGTTAGTAGCCGATAGTAGGCATTCACAGACAGAAACTTAGAAAGAGGGTAGATCGTTTTGTCTGCCAATGACTCGCAAAATACTTCAGTTTATCCGTGATCATGATGTGTGAAACTGCGTCGAACTATCGGGAAACTCAAAAAGACTCAAATCATGGTAAATATTGCATATAACATGAGCATTTTTCTTAAAATCGCCAATATATCTCCTTTTTATATCTTAACTACAGTTTATTGATGAGGGTAGGTCCCAACTACATCATATACTCATCACACATTTATTTGGTTTCTAGTAGTAGTAGAACTTTTTGTGAAGAGTTCACCCGGGGAAATACTACCCACCATACCTATTTCTGCCGCCAAGTATTAATGTCTGCATTGCTGTGTTCCGATTTTGAAGGGTAAGGGGCCGGTGAAATGACGGGCACATAGGACCTTACAACTCTATGTCTCAGGCTGACGGGCGCCATGCAATGCAGCGTTGGTCACGTGCTTAGTGAACGTGATCGCCGCGGTATTGCAATTGTAATAGGTAGTGGTTACCGCTTAACATCAGGTGGGAATTCGTGTCGTCTCGTCATTTAGTCGTAACCTCAAGAAAAATGCTAACATTTTACGTTCTCCATCAGGCGCAGAATGGAAGCTTCTCTCCGAAGACGCTAAGAGACCGTTCATAGACGAGGCCAAGCGTCTCCGCGCGATGCACATGAAGGAGCACCCTGATTACAAGTACCGGCCGCGGAGGAAGCCCAAGACCCTGAGGAAAGAGGGGTATCCATACTCGATACCGTATCCTAGCGTGCCGATGGACGCGTTGAGAGCTGGTAAGTGATTGAATGAATTAATTAGAATTGATTATTGAATTAACAAAGTACAGCACAGAAATGAAAAACAGAAAAAGAAAAGAGAAAAACAATTGTACAGTAGGTAAATATCACATGAAAACAAAGAAATGGTGGCTGTAGCAGAATAATAAACAATAAAAAAGGTTTTGATGTTACAGAGCATAGTAATCTTAAACAATATGGTAACGATATGTAGTTGCCTACATAACAATATTAAAATAATCTGCCCAGTAAAAAACCTGTGTGCTTTCAATGCGTCGACTTCTCGTTCTAAGTGATTTACTTGTGCTTAGACACGAGAGGTGCTCTGCCTCGGCATAGTCAGGGACAGGCTTGTAGGAACATGGAGTATTGTATAGAGTATGTATACTAAATTAAGACAAACAATAAAATATGCGTCATGAGATCTGCCTCAGCTATGGATTCGGTTCGTTCTCCCCCAATCCCATATTCACCCGGTCCATATGTGTGCCGGCAGTAGAATTTTGCACCTTCTATCTTGCCTGTGGGAGTGGGACAACACCCCCTCACGATCAATACTCGGAGTTCCATAAGAGGCTTATTTTCAGCGGTGGACGTCCTACGGCTGTAATGATGATGATATAAGATTTAAGATGACGGATAAACTGGTTTATCCGTAATAAACCTCTTTATCCGTGATGTGTGAAACTGCGTTAAAATATCGGGAAACTCAAAAAGACTCAAATCATGGTAAATATCCAGTAAAGTTTGCATACAATGTTCACAACCATGATAGTTTCAAAAATTAGATTTTAGGTTAGTAGTAGCTACGAGTAAGTGATACTTACATTGTCTACCCAACCATGATTGCAGAATAATTGTCAAGTAATGTGTGGTCTGTTAGACAGTTAAATGACAGGACGGCAGCTAATACAATACATCCTTGACTTTCGATGTCGATAGATAATTACCAAGGTATAGGACAATACAGTGCCAGACGAATAGTGTTCTAAGTAATTAAAATATATCAAACAGAAAATCGTCTCTTCAGTCCAGTTTAGTTCAGTTTATTTATTCAAAAACAATTACATTGTGTATGAATATGCTCTTCTAATATGCCAAGGAGACCTCCGGAAGATGGGCAGCGCCTTTCCGTGTATCAACATCCCGTACTGTGCTCGCCAACCCGCCAGCCAAGCGTGGTGAGTATGTCAACAAACCCTCATGATAAGTTCTGGGGAGATCCCTGAGGGAGGCCTATGTCCAATATTGGACGTCTTACGGGGTCTTAATAGGGTAATACATGCTAAACAACGTATGAACGTTGTTGTTATCTACATACATAAGAATAGAGAACCTAAAACGGCACTGAATTCGTAAAAATAATAGTACGAGTGTTAGGTAGGTATAGGCTAGTACTCGTATATTTTTATTTTTCTTATGGTAAACCAACAGCGTGACAATAAAGTAGTTTTTTTTTAATTTATACAATATTAAGGTCAATAAAGGTTACACAAAATAAGACAAACTTAATTAAAACAGCAACGGAATGCTATAGTCGAATTAAAACAAAAAAGAAGAGAAATATGTAAATTAAAAGTAAAAAAAACTTATTAACAAACAAGCTTTTATTTAAACGTACCCACTAAAAATAATAATATAAACATTTTTCATTAAAGTTTAATGCAACTTAAAACGTCTTTACACAATAATGTAATAAAAAGCTTGTCGCGAGATTAATCTGTGTAAACTGATCTAATTGTTTTTTTTTTCAAACAATGTAAAACAGTGTAAATACGAGTAGGTACCTGATGAAATCTCGCGACAAGCTTTTTAATGACATATATTGTGTAAAGACGTCTTTTATCACATTAAACTTTAATGGAAAATGTTTATTTTATTATTTATTATATAGTAGGTACGTTTAAATAAAAGCTTGTTTGTTAAAAAGCTTTTCTTACTTTTAATAATTTTATGCTTTTTAATTATCACTGGACAGTTGGTTTCTTGTCTGTTTTTCTCATGACCGCCATGTTGGATTTAGAGTGATGGATGTCATACAATTTTTCAACTAACTTTCAGAACCTTTCATTTGATACCCATATTATAGGAGTGCATTGAGAATAAATAGTCCGCCATTTTGGATGTTCCGCCATGTTGGATTCAGAGTATCGTCATTTCATTTTTGAATTACTCTCAGCAAGCCCTATCATTTGATAACCATAGGAGTACATTGAAAAAATAAGTAGTTCGCCAGAACAGTACAGGACTGTGTACATGATAGTACAGGACAGTACATGACAGTACAGTACAGCACAGTACAGTACAGCACAGTACAGCACAGTACAGCACAGTACAGCACAGTACAGCACAGTACAGCACAGTACAGCACAGTACAGCACAGTACAGCACAGTACAGCACAGTACAGCACAGTACAGCACAGTACAGCACAGTACAGCACAGTACAGCATAGTAAAGCACAGTACAGCACAGTACAGCACAGTACAGCACAGTACAGCACAGTACAGCACAGTACAGCACAGTACAGCACAGTACAGCACAGTACAGCACAGTACAGCACAGTATAGCACAGTACAGCACAGTACAGCACAGTACATCGCAGTACAGCACAGTACAGCGTATTACAGTCCAGCCCAGTCCAGCCCAACCCAGTCCAGCCCTGCCCAGTCCAGCCCAGTCCAGTCCAGTCTAGTTTAGTCCAGTCCAGTCCAGTGCAGTCCAGATGTTTCACATCAAAAACATGTATGCAAAAGTTCAGCTCAATTGGTTGAAGATATCTGCTTCAAAATTGAGTTGCAATAAGATACCGCGAACAAACATAGTTACATACATACATACAATACAGGTCAAGCTAATAATCAAAATTAATGGGAAAGATAAAAAGTGCAAGAAAAATATATGTATAACAATTGCATTTTTATTATTGTGTGGCTCGGCGGTGAGTCAGTGAGTGGGGTCTACTTCGATAGCACCAGTCTCGTATGAGTCTGGGTTACGGAAGACTTTCAAGTGATATCAATACACACTCAAAAATCAATACGTACAGTATGGAATAGGTAATTAATATGTGGCCGACGCTGTATCATTTTGCATAGTTGTAAAGGTCCTAAGTAAAGTGAGTAATATTGTACTTTAATAAAGACATTAAACAGTCGAAAAACAAAATCGCCTGTACATTTGGTGTGATTATCCGTTGTAAAGGCTTTTATTACGATTAAACGCAGCAATGTGTGGTACAGGCTATGATTACCTACTATTATGCCGACGAAATTATTTGTATACGATACGATGACCTACTGCGTAATCGTTTGTAATTTTGTGGCGGCAAACATTTTGGCATCTTCAATTTAAAGTGATCTCACAAAATGGCGGGTATTGCACCTTTTTGGAAGTTCTCTTCAATTTGGGTTTCTTCTAGATTTATCGAAACTTTCACTTGAATGAATATAAACAGCATCGTATGCCGACGACATTGTATACGATGACCCTGCGTAATCGTTTGTAATGTTTTGGGGGATTACATCGTCCGTCCATCTGCAATTGAAGGTGATCACAAAATGGCGGGTATTGCATTGCACCTCTTTGGAAGTTTTTTTCTTTTCTTTCTTTTAAATATGTGCATACGTTAATGCATAGTCTGTACTTTATCAGATATTCTGAAAGTAATAATTGAAGAGCGAGATCCTCTAAGATAGGTATTTTTATACTTAAAAGAGGGTCCCAAACCCATGAAATGTATTTAGTTTAAGTAACAGAAATAAAAATATGTATATTTGTATTTCCAATTTTAGATTTCTTCTAAGATTTATCGAAACATTCACTTGATTGAATATGAACAGCATCTTATGCCGACGACATTGTTTTAAACGGTACGAGTATGTAGGTCACATACTGCGTAATGGTTTGTCATGTTATGGCGGGAAACGTATGACGTCCATTTGCAGTTAACGGTGATCACAAAATGGCGGATATCACACCTTTTGGAAGGGTTTCTTCTACACAATAAGTTACTTTGTACGAGTGAGTAGCTAAAAATGCTGCCGAGTGCCATCAAAGGCAAAGCTAAACTGTATTGAAAAAATTAAACAGCAACAAAATTGTAAACAAAACAATATGTCAGGAAAAGTGTTTGAAATGAAGTGTCAAATACTTTCGCCCAGCACGCTTACTATACGAAGTATCTCACAAATATCTAACCATAAACTTTTTTCCGTTTGGCACTAGTGTGCAAATAACAAACCCATTTATGTTGGCGACGTCATTTGCCTCATTGTCGGGTTATGGACGACACAAATAAGGAGGTAGGCGTGTTGCGTGCGGTCAAAAACTGGACACTGCCTCAGTATTACCGCCACCTTATAGCGAGCGAAAGGGGGATAGGGAACATTCGTTTAACCATAGCAGCACTGAATTTAATTAATATCACGTAATGTGCGGGCGCTGTAATTGGTCGTTTATTGTTTGAACTTGTGATGTTATGAAGAACTAGTAATGCGATCGCGAACAAAGGCTATATAAAAAGTATACGAAACGAAGTATACGAAACGCAGGAAGCATTCAGACTATAGAACACGAATCAGACTTAACAAACAATATTTAATAAAATTTGATATAATTGACACATCACTTAGTTTAATAAATAGAATACGCAGTTCTCGTCACGCGGCCCTCGGGGGCGGCCACGAACGGTGCTCATGAAGAAAAGCCTCTAGTTGCTCTACGAAACGTCAGCAAGATGATAATAAGTTAGGTACGTGGTGAAAGCCGTATTATATTTATTAAATGATGTCAAGCCACGATAATTTCAATTCAGTGACATCACTAAGTATTAAAAGTTGACCGTTATCAGTCCCAATGATTACCTACTGCATAATACTACTCGTGTTTCCCTGGCTATACCCTAATCGACACCAAAATAAACAATTCGGTAATATATATTGCTTGCTTTTTCAACCTTAGACTTACTAGATGAACCATGAAAACAGTGGTTTTACAAAAATAGTCAAACAGCGTATAAAACCAGATTTCCTAGCTGAACCATGATAACAGGAAACTTACAACCCTATCAAAATTATAAGGTAGAAAATGATGAACGTGAAATTTACACCTGTTGCAAATTGGTTTCGAGATGCATAATCAGCCTCTTCTCCTATACGCCACTCCTGGCGGTCGAATATTATAGCTTGTATAGGATAAAAAAATATCTTTTCAACAACTGCCTAGCCGCTTGTTGTTATTGCTACAACGCTTGTGCAGTATAAATACAAGTCTGAGCGCTTACAGACTACATTAAAACTATTACTTGCCCGTTTTAAATCAAATGTTTAGATTAGGATCCTTCTGTAGTATTTTTAGTAAACAACACGGCACTAGCAACATTTCTGAGAACAGGGTCTAGGAGTAAAAAAGTATTGTAAGCTGTTTACTTATTTCATTCAGTATAGCAATCCCTTTTTTACGAGTTTACTGCGTTAGCTATCTGAGTGTCTCTTTAACAGCACAATAAGACCGTTACCACAGATTCTGCTATTAAAAGCGTTTTCTTACAAACAAGTACAAACGTTTATTTTGGACGTCACGAGAAAAAATCGTGACTAAAGACGTAGTTTTTTGTAGCAAGGCGACTGACCCGATCTGTGCTGCGTTCAGGTGGTCAGTTTACTAGTGCAATAACAATACTTATAGGTGCTAGCGGATTCACTAGCCAGTTGTAGATTTAACACTTGCGCTTTAAGGACAGTTTTATTACTGCTATCTAAAAGCCGGTGCAACTTCTCAAGAAGCAACATTAAGCGAGATAGCACCTATTTGGCTACATACGAGTGATGTTATTCCAAGACTGACCATAGTTTAGTTCCGCAGTGTGTCAGAAAAAAAACAAATTACTCTAAGTCCTCTGTTATCAAACATAGTTCATCTTGGAAACTGGTTATTAAAGCTGTTTAATAACTATCTTTGCTAGTCCGCTTTTTAAGGGTTCAAATGGGGTTCATAGAGTATTTTATCTAGAGGTGGAAATCAAGCAATATACATTGCCATAGGTCCACCTAGATGGACTAACCAGGTGTAACACGACCAATACTCGATTATTTTAAGACAACTACATTAAAGTTTTCATAGTCAGACATCAATATTACTACAGATAATAATAGTAATACATTATCTGTTTGTATAGACTAGACTAATGTACTCGTTGAGTCTTTAAATTAGAAAATAAAATTAAAATTTGGCATCAAAACTTACTTTGACTTTTTGTACCAAGTTTTTACAGTTATTGACATATTTTTTACAACAAGATTACTCTCATAAAGACATACGGTCTAGTAGTTCATTACCACTAAACGGCTCACCACCTCATTGCAAACGTAGCAGCACATTGTGTAATTCTGTGGATCGGATCCGATGACGTCCCCTGAATGGCTTGATAACGTCTGGCGCATTGTGCCTCTTTCCTACCTATTTGTAGTTGAGTATTATACATCCAAATGTTATGTTACTTAGCTTTCTGTAACGGGGAACGGTTTTTGAACCGACTTCAAAAGGAAGGAGTCTCTCAATTCGACTGTTTGTTTTTTGTATGTGTGTTATGTTCGCTCATTGACTTTTACAGAACTTGTTTGTATCTGACAATGTCCTCATATTATTATTATTATTTACTTTATTTCTATCCGTGAGGACCTCTAATTGACTCACTGATTCCATATAAGTTAAGTATAAAACTATGTTATAGCTGTTGTTTTTCCAAATAACTAAATAAATCTCAAAATTCTGAAATTAAAACAGCAGTTCCGAAATTAGTTTGATTTTCATTTATATTTACGAATTTTAGAATGTGTCCCACTCTTTGTCACATGATATTTTCATGTAACCATTTTACCTGTTTAGATCTGGGCTTACGATAGGTATATATAATCTGAATCTCACTATTACTTAGGATTGTTCTGTTATATAGCATCGCCCGCCCGCTCGGTCGAAGGGTTCCCATCCTGTACCAGTAAAATCTTGTACCACTGATACAGGATGGGAATTACAAAAAATGTCTTACACTGATTGATTAGGTATCGCCTCTTACGTTATCGACAATGGTGTGAAAACATTTTTTTTCGTTCTCTGCGTTGATGTAGTTTCTAGTGGTCTTCCGGAGGCAATTCTCGGCAATACTCACTGGATCCACGGTCAACAGAGGAGAGGCAACATTCTACTGCCAGCACTACGGTAACTTACATTAACATAATAGCGGTTTGTAAGTTTTTCTCATTCAAAATTAAAGTTCTTTTACCAATAATAAAAAGCGATAACCTAAAATCTCCCCACCCCCGACAACCTTAAAGCCCCTACAAGTGCAACTTAGTCCACACGACAAAGCGCCCAACGCAGAAATCGAACGCCCGCCGAGCACACACAATACAACATACAGAACGCATAGTTTACAGTTTTAAGCCATCTTACTGCTTTTGACAGTTGACAGGTCTCGCTGTCAATGTGAACGACAATGGGGGTTAGTTGGGGGTGCGTTGTGGGGTCAGGGTATTGACACTGGTTTAAAGTTATTGAAAAATCTTGGGGATGTTATTGGTGAAGGGTTGAGTTTTTGAGTTGTCGGGTTTCGGTCGAACCGTGTTTTCTTTTGATTATTTTGTTTGATGTTTCACATTTCAAACTAGAGCTTCCTTTGCGATCTCCCGTGTGATGACATGACATTGACACTGCGCTCGCCATTCCGCCTGCCAAGCGTGGCGAGTATGTCAACAACCTCCTCATGATCTTGGTGATCTATGATGTCCTATTTTTTTTTTTATCTGTGGTTATTTCATTTTTTTTTTATTGTGTAATTTTTTGTTCTATGGATCAAATAAATTGGTCTGAAATAAATGGTTTTTATTTATTTATTATTGCTTAATTGCATGCATTTACTTGCCATTAAAACTTACATAGCATTTTCTCATACTTATCATGGCATTTATCTCGTCTGATAAGATATGCAGAGGAATTGAGACCCCACTGATGGGCAAAGCGCAATAATCATCATCATCTCAGCAGACCGCAGTCTACGTCCACTGCTGGACATATGGATCTCCAAGATCATGAGGGGGTTGTTGCCATACTCGCCACGCTTAGCAGGCGTGTTGGCGTGCGCAGTACGGGATGTTGATACACGGAAAGACGCTGCTGCCTATACTTCTGAGGTATCCCTTGGCAGATTCTTACTGCATCCACGGGTAAGATAGGAGGGGCAACACTCTACTGCCGGCACCCCACATCAACATAAATAATTACAACGTAGTTTATTCTACGTCAGAATTAGCAGGCGTCTCCTCTGGTCTCCAGGCTAAACGTGGGCGTCACGCCACGTGTGCCCCGACCCTTATTTAAGGGTTGCGACACACCGCGGTCGACGGCTTTTACGCTAATTGCTGTTGGGAATTTATGTTCTGGATAAAATAGGGTGAATAATTACAAGGTTTGCTGCTCGAGTGTGGTGTTTGTAAGGGAAGTATAGTCTTGGGTTATAAGTATTTGGGACGTAAATAATTAGATAATAGTTTATTAGCCGTAGGGTTCCGGCTGACAGCAGAATGTTACCCCTCCTCTCTTACCCGTTGATGCATTAAGAATCTGCTAAGGGATACCTCTGGAAGATGGGCAGCGTCTATCCGTGTATCAATATCCAACTCGCCAACCCGCCTTCCAATCGTGGTGAGTATGGTAATAACCTCTCATGAGCAGTATTTGAAGATCCATGAGGGAGGCTTATGTCCAACAGTGGACGCCTAACGGCTGAAATGATGATGATGAGTTTATCAGATTAGGTTTGGTAACACTGATAAACTGATAAAACGAAAGTTAAAAGAGAGAAGAGTGTCGTATTTGCAGAGGTGGTCCTTTTCTAAAAACTCGATTCTGATCCATGAGTAATTAGATAATTATCTTAGAGACACTGGAGTCTCTCAAGGCATAATTATATGCCCTAAATTTACCCTAGCGGTTGGGTTTTCTTGTTCTTGCACCTAGTTCTAGTGATGGGATCCATGATAATCGAGGGAAATACTCAAATGTTATAGGCGTTCATATAGCTACCTGGGTGTTTTCAGTAACGAGTCAAGGATGTTATCATAAGCAATCGTTTTTTTTAATAATAATAAATAAATAAATAATAAATAATACTGGACAAATCACACAGCATCATCTAGCCCCAAGCTAAGCAGAGCTTGTGTTACGGGTACTAGATGACTGATATACTTAATACATTATACTACATTTATTTTATTTTATTTATTTATGAGCCTGATTCTTCCCACTGCAGGGCAAAGGCCTCCCTTCCCTCTCTCCACTGGTCCCTATCATGTGCTTTCTGGTGCCAATTTTCGCTGTACTATAATTATACTACATAGATAGATATTTTTATTATATATAGAAAAACACCCAGAACACCCTGAACAAATATCTGCAGATCGTACAGACATTTGTCCCGAGGCGGGAATCGAACCCGCAACCCCTTGCGTCGCAGGCGGACCTTCGCCCGCTGCGCCACAGAGCTCGTCAAATAATATTTTTAAGGAATAAAAAAACATACAGTCATATTGAGAACCGCCTTATTTTTGAAGTCGGTTGAAAATAATGCGTCAACCAAATCCAAGAGGTTATACGACATTAACTAAAAGCTCAATAAAAAGGGCCATTACACACGCGACGCGCACGTGTCGCTATAAGGCGGGGACACACCGAGAAGTACTTTGAGAAGCACTCACTATGGCGAGCCACGTTTCTCCGCCCACTGGTGGCAATTTCACCAAATGTACTGTTGGAAGCACAAATTAACCAGATTTCGTCATTATTGCCGCAATGTTGGTGGTCAATGTTTATGTTTGACTAACAGTACTCCGCGGTTTCACCCGCCTAGCTCCCGTCGTCGTGCTGTCATCAGTACCCATTTCTGGGGTCACTGGGTGGGGCCTCGAGGTGGGACCTCTTTACCCCGGCTTCTTCTCCAAGGGTCTACCCCTGGGTCATTTGATGGCGCCTTCTACGGCTGGTGTTCAGTTAGGCGTGTTAGTTATCCTCGCTTAAGGTATGAAGAAGGTCTCGTGGCTGTCAGCGCCACTGACCTTTGTGGTCCGGCGGACGGGCGTGGAGGGGTGCGAGGCCATTTAGGTGGGGGTGTGGACCGTTGGCGTAGCTCCCGTTCCCGTGCGAATACAGGGATAAAATATAACCTATGCTACTCAGGGATAATGTAGCATTCTAATGGTGAAAGAATTTTTCATCTTCCTTGCGTTAGGGGTTAATAAAAGATATAAAGAATGTTAGTATTCTCCTCCGTAGTTAGCTGCCGTCCATCTTTGAACAGGTGCTCGTTATTAAAAGATAATGGTTCCATTGTTATGTATATTGTGTTTGTTATTCCTGTGTTTAATTTATACTAGCATTCTGCAGGCGGCTTTGCTTGTAGCGCGAATAATTACGACCTAAACTCACCTATGTGAGGCAGCTCCATTCAACCATATCCGATTTTTTCCGCGTTATATTTAGTCATCATGATCTCAGCTGTAGGACGTTCGCTGCTGGACATATGTAGATCTCCCTCATGGTTCGCCAAGCACTGATCATGACGGGGTGATGCAAAGAGGCTGCTAAGGGATACCTCCGGAAGATGGACAGCAGCGTCTTTCCGTGTATTAACATCCCGTACTGCGCCCGCCAACCCGTTTGCCAAGCGCGGTGAATAAGGCAACTCTTGGCGGCGATCTAGGGAGTCTCTGAGGGAGACCTACGTTCAGTAGTGGACGTTTTACGGCTGAAATGATGATTAATTTCCCTACTGTTAATTTTATTATTCTAGATTATGCGATCGGGTGGGACATAGATAGTCGAAGGATGTTATATCAGAATCATACATAACATACAATACAAAACTGTTCGGTTGAAAAAATATAGTCTTATCTTCAGACGGCACAGTTTGAACAAGTGCGCATGTAAATTACCACAAGACACATAACGACACAGTGTTTCATAAATTAGTTTATTGTTTTGCAACGGCTTTATACAAATGTTTAAGTCAAACTGAATTGATTGTAACTTGTTTGCCAGGTGGTTTTGTGCCGTGGTCCTTAGCTATAGTTCTTTTGATTGAATGCTCTACGGTAATACCGTGCGCTTGGTGAGAATATATACGTTTGTAAAAACAGTAGGTTGGTTAGTTATATTGTCATCAATAGCATTGTCATCAATAGCATTGTCATCAATAGCATTGTCATCAATAGCATTGTCATCAGCATTAAACGTCCTATGGCTGTGATGACTATCACGTAGGATGTTTAATGCTAGATGCAGGTCTTCCTCATGCATCTCCTAGTGAGCATAAGGGCTTACTGCCATACTCACCACGCTTGGCAAGCGGGTTTGCGAGCGCAATACGAGATGTTGATACACGGAAAGACGCTGCTGCCCATCTTCCGGAGATACCCCTTAGCATGCTCTTACTGCATCCACGGGCATGAGAGGAGGGGTAACATTCTACTGCCGGCACACCACGGCATACTATCAAGTGTCTTATAAAAAACTCACAATGTTAAGAGATAATCGTTATAGCAATTTTGGAATATTTCGATGATCAAAAGTTAAGTATAAGAAGCATTGGTACGGGGGTACCAGAAAAGAGGGCGAAGGCCTCAAAAGGTCACCAAAGATCAAAAATGGCATTTTTGGTTTTTTGGACGTTTTCGGCCATTTGAAGACTTATTTTAGTGGTGACCTTTTGAGGTCTCAATAAATCCGGTCCCTGTGATAGGGTCACCAAAATCAATCAGTACCTTTCTCTCATTAAGACGGTGCTAACAAAAAAGGTTTTCATGTAAATCGATCAACGCGTTCGGTTGTAATCGTCTCATGCACAGACAGGCAGTGCTATGCATATTAGGGGGATTCGCCCCCTAAAATTTGCCACAGGCCACGGTTTCAACCCATCTGACTCATTTATGCAAATTCTCCTTTCAATAGAGGTTTTCAGTGGTTTTGCGTGTCCACATTCTAATAGTTTCAACATGTTTTTATATTATTGTTACGGTGTGCTATTAATAAAGCTAATTGACGTGCGAGACTCATTTGTTCATGGTTATTGTTATCGGGACGTTATATTGTGCGTTTAGTAAGCATTTTCGTTAAAATTTTTAGAAGTGAGATGCCGGCAGTAGATTGTTACACCTCCTTTCATGCCCATGGATGCGGTAAGAGCCTGCTGAGGGATACCTTCGGAAGATGGGCAGCAGCGTCTTGTATCAACATCCCATACTGCGCTCGCCAACCCACCAGCCAAGCGTGGTGAGTCTTGCAACTACCCCTCATGGAGATCTATGAGGGAGGCTTGTGTTCAATAGTGGACGTTTTACGGCTGAAATTAATGAATGAATTGGAAGTGAAGTATAATTTTTATTCGTTTAAATAAAGGTCCGTAAAGGTATACGCACGTCGCTCGCGTGAAAACTAAACCTTGACTTCCATAAATATTATAAAACAAAGTCCTCCGCCCCGTCTGTCTGTCTGTTCGCGCAAAACTCAGAAACTACTGAACGGATTTTCACGCGGGTCTCGCTTGTTATTAATGACTCTTTATTTTTTGCTAGTTAAAAACCGAGTTCAATGATAGATTTCCTCGATTTCCCTGGAATTCCACCACCAGATCCTGACTTGGGACTCCCTCGGAGGTGCACAATAAAAAAATAATTTTAAAGTCGGTCTATAATTAACGGAGAAACCGGTAAACATACATAAAAAATATGGAAACAAACCTCCTTGAGCTCGGTTTTAAACAACTTTATTTGATATTTGACATACTGGTCTAACTGATTCGCTAAAATGTGCCGTACAGTTGAAAATATATATGGTCGAATTGAGAAACCTCGTCCGTTCTTGTCGGTTCAAAATTAACTATTATTATATGATGTTAAGATACCTTTGGATCGTCTATTGTTATTGTGACTACCAACATCAACATTTTGATACCTACTTAAAATAATCCAATAAACGCTTTATCATGATTAGCATATTATATACCAGAAGTTTGTTACGCACCGGAAGTGTCCAATCGCGTGCGCTGCCGGAAGCCCCTCCCCCCACCAAACTGCTTCCGGTCACGTGACGTCATTTACATGACAGTTGGTAGCGGGACGCCGAGAGGAGCGGACGGCTTTTGGTTTATGGCGATGGGAAATGACTTGTCTTTTTGTTTTTTTTTCTTTCATTGTTGTTTAGGAATGTTTTGAAATATAGTTTCGACATGGTTCTCGCTAGCCAATTAGTTATCATCAGGGGGGAGGGGGTTGTGGTACTCTCACGTTCAAATTACAGTTTGTGAATCCATAATCTTCTGGAAGTTTTAAATACAAAACAATGTTAGTGTATGCAGAAGCTTCAATCGACGTAAGATAGGTTTCTAATAGGTACTGTTGATTCTAATATTTGTATATATTGAAGAACCAACTTAGTTATTTCGTAATAAATGCAATAATTTTAATACATAGATTCAGATACATTTTACACTGGTCACTTACATATTTTTAATCGACTGTAAAAAAATAACCAGTTTGCTTGTATATTCCCAAAATAATAGGTTCCTATAACAAATCTCCAACTAGAGCACCGTTTGTTTTTTTTCCAAATCAAGCCTATTTCAACGTCATGCGACATAATTAGACTCGTATAAATAAATATCTAACTAGAATACCGTATGATATTTTCCCAAAGCATTACCCTATTCTAACGTCATTCGACATAATACAAACGTATCTCATCCTCTCCAATGACAGGCAGATTCAACGCCCCCTTGTCTGGAGCCTAACAAACCGTGCATAAATTGATAGATTGGCCGTGGTTCTGCTTTTTGCAAATCATCATTGTCTTCGGCTCTGATTTCTTCATGAGTTGCGATTTATCTGATAGTTGTAATGAAATTAATGAAAAAATATTTATTTTCGGTTACATAAAGTGCAAATAAAAAGGTTTATCAAATGTTTGCTTGTATTAGGAGAAACGCTCTTTATAAATATTGTTACAGTTATGAAACAAAAATAAAATAAAACAGAAAACGTGTACGTTTGGGTGTAAGTAAGTATGTGTGTATGTGTGTGTGTGTGTAAATAAAAATATCAGTTGATTAATGTTATTAACAGAACAGTGCAATACAGTATACTTTCAAAAGCTGATCGGGTTCATAGATATTGAATATGTCTCTAACCCAAATCTAGTCCCAGTTCAGTTGTTTATAAACTAAAAAATACGCCGAATTATTGTAATGTCATCGGTCCTTGATAAGACAGTATGCAAAGTTTCGATTAAATCTGATGTCTTAAAGTGGGTTCAAACAACGTTCGAAGATTCGGTTACGTTAATATAGATACAGGTAAAGCGTGTTTTATACCGGATAACTGCAACACTTAAATACATTACTTATCAATTAGTAAAACCACCAAGCCCCGAGGCAAATATCAACAAGCAAACATTTGTTCCCCGGCGGGAATCGAACCCGCAACCTCCTGCGTTCCAGTCGGCTTTTACACCACTTGAACCACGGAGCTGAAATTGTTAGGCTCGGCCAGGTTATCCCAGCGGCGGGCTACTGAAGAATAGCGCGCAGGCGCGGCTTACTTATAATATTCCACCTCCAATAAGGAACCTGCAAAGTATATATAGTTTTAGAACAAAACTAAAAAAGTTTTTGCTTGATAAGCAATTAGACCAGAAAGATCTCAAACATGACATCAGTATCATATAGGTTTTTTGGTTTATAAGTTTGACAATTAGATTTCCCACATGGATTTATTTCTTACTTATTTAAGTTATAGATTACGGTTCTATATTTTTTTTTTGATCCAACTCAATCTTTTATTTTAATGTTTTTTTTTGTTTGTACGTTCTTTGTGGTTTTATTGTTTGTATAAGAATGTGGTTACATCCGTGACATCACTGTCGGTTCTGGCGGAAGATCAGCGTTAGTTGTTCACGCAGCTAACACAATGCTGAGCCAGGTCCGATTTGTGATACCTGTTTGCTTATTATTATTATTACTGTGTAAAATTTGTATCACAAATAAATTTTCATTTCATTTCACTTATATTCTAACAAAAAAAGTTTCAAAATCTTTTAATAAGGTTTAAAAAAAAAACTAACCGTTGAATACTCTTCTAAACGTCGTTGTCTATTTCCTGAGATGTTTTTTTAAGTATAACAGTGATACACATGAACTACAACCACAATAAAGAGCAAAAACAATCCTTCCTCCGTTATTCTTTTTTAACACACTTGCTCATAAAATGGCTCTAATTTCACCGCACCAATGACCTGTAATCAAACTGTGACTTTTTCATTGCTGTTATGTATTCACAAGTGAGTAATAGGATTTTTTTATTTAATTGGTTTGGACTTTGTTCTTAAAAAAAGTTTCAATACAAAAAAGATAGATAGATAGATAGATAACACTTTATTGATCACCACATGTAACAAAAAATATACGATAATAAATATAAGATCGTGGTCAGTAGTATCTTTACAAGTGTGTTGAAAAATGTATGAATCACGTGTGTATTGATGATTACCGTCCTCGGCTCTTTTAAGACCCTCACCTAACGGATCGGGTCTCAATGGCGCCTCAGCGGTAATCGCCAACATTACACACTTGTACCATAATGTACTATTATCAGTTGAAGTCAAAAATATAGTGTTTTGAACCGTTCAATAATCAATAAGGTTTATTCAACTATAACATATGTATATTGTATCCAATCAAAACAAAGGATATTTGTTCGTGTAAAATTGAATCGAAAATTGGTTAATTTGAAATATCTTGGCCTTTAACGTCATCGAACATACTGATAAGCTCAGAAGAAAACCCATTGAATGCTTGGAAAGTGCAATGATGTAAGATACAAAAATTTAAATCTTAGGTAAGGCACACAAATACTCAGAACTAAACAAAGAGGTATTTCAGAAATAAATTAATTACTTAGTGGATGCCTTTTCACATCAAAGGAAACTTAGTTTTCGTTTTCTCAGTTGTGTAGTAAAAACGTGATTATTATTACGGTTTTCAAGGGTTGCCCAAAAAACTTATATTTTAAGTTCCTTCTTTTATAACCGAAGCCATAGTTTGTTCTGAATTCATTAATAACTTTTATAATCACAATAATTTGAGCATGTGACTTTTTCGTCACATAATAAACTAAATAAACCTTCGTTGATAAAATTAAATCTACACACATCGACTCCAGAACCTCCTTTGGTTTTAGGTTTTCATACTCAAAACGGAAAGCCGACAGGTGGAAAATGTTTTCCATTAAAAATGGAAACGATTATTTCACAAACCATTCTCCCTCATCCCGCACAATCCATATTCGCCCATTCCATTCAGGTATCATAATGACCGTCTTCCTACCAATATAATATGTTAATACGTAAATATAGCCAGCTTTTGTGTCCGAGAAAAGGTCGGACACGGCACCAAATGGGATTTTGCAGGGTTTCCATTCAATTCGCACCTTTTTTTCAATGTGTTAAATTTCACGGAAAATGGTTATTTTGTGTGTTGGGGCTCCATTTCGGTGTTGCATGTGGATTTTTATTTTAACATGTGGTTATTCACATTGCGTTTTTGTTTTACTATCTTTATATTTATTTATTTTATAGTTTATCTATCTTGAAAGAAAACTACATGATATAGTTTTCTTTCGAGGTAGATAAACTATTCTTCTTTAAAACCACTGAAAAATTATTTGCGCCACAAGCCGTGCAAGCATTCAGATAATGAGTATGACACCAATGCGCCACGTTACAATATGCATATACGCATTAGTGCTGCATTTATCATTTCATCATCATCATCTCACACGTTGGACGTCTGGACGTAGACCTTGCAGTCATGGATCTTGCAAGTGGTCATGAAAGTTGCCATAATCACCACGATTGGCAGGTGGGTTGGCGAGTGCAGTACGGGATGTTGATACACGGAAAGTCGCTGCTGCCCATCTTCCGGAGACAGATTCTTACAGCAGCGGTATGAGAGGAGAGGCACAATAGTGCCTCTCTTCTCATACTGTAGAATACTCGTACTAGTAAAACAGTAGAATACTACTGGACCTACGGCACATTGATTTTCCATTGTGTAAAAATTCACTTATCAAGATAAAAGGCATTCGTGGCCCTGATATTGTTTCGAAATCTAAGGAAAATATACAACTCCTTTTCATTTCCTCGAGAATAGGGACCGCCATTTGAATAGAAGATTTATATAGGATGACCTTCGTTTCTATCGATAGAGCGAAGGTCCCATATTTGCATACGAAGGGTGGTATTTCCCGAGGCAAATGTATTTCTCTGAGAGATTTATTGTGTCGGAGTACTGTTGGTTTCAAGATTTTTGTTATGATGGTCCCGAATTACCCATGTACCTTTGCGAACTTGTAATCTGTAAGGAAAATGTATCCCTGTATCTAACCGGTTTTTAAAAGAGGAAATTACCTCTAAACGGTGAACGAAGTAAAATAATATATACTCTAATGCAATCCGGGTTTTAAATGGCCGTGGGGTGCCTGCAGTAGAATGTTACCCTTCCTCTCATGCCCGTGGATGCAGTAAGAGCTTGCTAAGAGATACCTCCGGAAGATGGGCAGCAGCGTCTTTCCGTGTATCAACATCCCGCACTGTTTTCCAACCCGCCTGCCAAGCGTGGTGAGTGGCCTGTGTTCAGTAGTGGACGTTTTACGGCTGAAATGATGATGACGAATAATAAGGCAATAATATGAATAAATAAACAAATAGGGCCTTTACATCTTATTATAAATGATTTATACAGCGTCAGCAACTGCTTGCTGTATTAATGCTGGTGAGGATGCTGCAGTGCCTGGGACATTGTTAGATGGATTAGGGATTAGGCTTGCCCAACAACTATACCCCAGCCTATTTGGCTATTAGTCGGAGGGCAGAACAGCAACCTGATCATTTTACTCGTAATAATATATAGGTATTATTAAAATATGGGATTATCGGGTAATTACGCGATAAGTACCCGATAATCCCATATTTTAATAATGTGTTGTGATCGCGAAAGTTTACAAAAGAATATATAGGTACGTGGTTGCCGTGGGGTGCCGGCAGTAACATTTTGCCCCTCCTCCCTGCAGTAAGAGTCTGCCAAGGGATGCCGCCAGAAAATGGGCAGTAGCGTCTTTCCGTGTATCAACATCTCGTACTACGCTCGCCAATCCGCCTGCCAAGCGTGGCGAGTATGGCAAAAAACCCCTCACGATCTTCGAGATGAGGGAGGCCTATGTCCAGCAGTGGACGTGGACAAGCAGTCCTGCGGCTGAGATGATGACGTGGTAAAAGCCGGAATATACCAGTAATTACAAGATAAAATGTTTGTTTCTAATAATGTTTGGCTTTGAAATAACAGAAGCAGTCGTCTAATTAAGGACCTATCACAGTCGCCCATCTTTAAACCCACGTAAACATCGAACTCTCAACAAAGTTGGATGAGTATTTCCATCAAACGCCAATACCAGACAGACACAGACTTCAATATTCAGAGATGACAGAGAATTTAATTAAATATAATAAAAAAGTCCCTTTCGAAAACCCATCATATTTAAAACGGGAATCCTCGAGCGATTCTCATTTCTAATATCCGCGATATACAGGCGTTTACGCTGACAATGGCTTGCAGTGTCGCGTTCATAATATATTGTAGAGTGACGTCACCACAATAGGGGTGTCTCATATTTATTTTTATTTAAATTCTTTTTTGGGATATTTCGTACGGGAAGACATGAAGTGCGATTCGCGTGTAATAGCGTTAGAAGTGTGGTTGGTTGAAGTGACAATTTAATTTAGCTGATTTTATTTTGACGTTTTCGTTAATTTCAAGATGAGTATGCTTGAATTACAGTTAAGTTGACAGATAGGTCTTATTAACCATCTCATACAAAAAAATTGACGTTTATATCCAAACTAGCTTCTGCCCGCCGCTTCGCATGCGTTTTACCCGAATAAAAAGTAGCCTATGTGTTAATCCCAGTCAACATAAATACGTGTGCAAAGTTTCAGCTCAATCCGTAGCCTAGTTTTTGCGTGAAGAGGTAACA
Source organism: Pasiphila rectangulata (assembly GCA_963082625.1). NCBI lineage: Eukaryota > Metazoa > Arthropoda > Insecta > Lepidoptera > Geometridae > Pasiphila > Pasiphila rectangulata. The sequence continues at coordinate 21,481,963 of OY720238.1, read as the reverse complement.
AACCTCCATCCAAACAAACTTTCGGCTTTATAATATTAGTAGAATGTCTATGTTACAAGCTTTTTTTGTAATTGAAATTGGAAAGAATTTACTTAGTTCACAAAAACAGCACAGACACAGAATTTCTGAATTTCATGGTAATAACAACCCCTCGTGATCTGTTCTTGAAGTTCCATGAAGGAGGCCTGTGTCCAGCTGTGGGTGTGGACTGCAGTCCTACGACTAAGTTGATGATGATGATGGTAATCATAGACACCTTCCGGGGGGGTGGGACATCGCTTCTGACAGGGACGAATGGAAGAATTTGGGATAGGCCTTTGCCCAGTAGTGGGACAGTATAGACTTAATAAAAACAAATAGTATTTTACGTAAATCCGAGTAGTTTTTGGTTATTGACGTTGTGGGGATCTTTCCCATATTTTATTATTTATTTAAGTTAGTATATTCTTATTTTAAGTCTATCTTATATACACACTACTTACTTATATCTATCTTGCTTTTACATGCTATATAATACACTTATTACTATAAACATTAACACCACACCTAATATTATTTATAATATGAACAAACGGCATGTCAGAATGATGATGATTATGAGGCGTGTGACGTCACGCGCCTCATAATCATCATCATTCATGCCGTTCGTTCATATTAGTGTAATAAGTGTCGTCCTGCAGTGGACGAGGCTAGCAGTTCTACGGAGAACGCCACTGAAACCCTCATCCAAGATAACTTCATTAACAAGCTTATTTGACCAGAAGCAGACGCAACTACAACTAAATTCCAAGCATTCCAACTCGACGTGAAGTGGCAATGGACTTGCCTACAGCACGCCATATAATGGCGGGCCTCTCATTCGAGCATCTATTAATTATTGCATTGTGCTGTGGAGTGCTATTAACGAGCGGTCAGTTCCTTGGCTGTTTATTAAACGCCTTAGTTGGGGTGCGGGATTGTGGGTATTTGTGGATTCTGCTTACGGTTTCACAAGCGTTGAACGAAAATGCAAAGGTTGATGCATAGGTTATTTTGTAGTTCTTTTCGATATTGTTAAGATGCTGAGAGGAATAGTTTTTTTTATATTAAAGTCAATAAGTGTTTGTACATTAGAGTAATGAACTTATTAGAATAGTCAGTTTACAAAAGAAAAACAAAACACATTTTAATTTAATATGACATTCATAGTCCTGCCATCTGCGCTTTGGTCGTCTTCTAAATTAATAAAAACAAATGAAAAAAAAATCTTACAATAATCTTGTCCACAGGAATGGGCGGCGGAATGGGTCAAGCCATGGGTGGCTATTACGGCGCAGCATACGGCCCTCTCGGGGCCAGCATGGCGGCTGCTGCGGCTGCCGCGGCGCAGCAAAACGCCCTGAATGCCGCGCTCCAGCCTAACTCTCAGGTAAGGGTGCTTATTACTTCCATCCTTCCATCCAATGTCAATCACCCATAACACAAGTTCTGCTTAGCTTGGGGCTAGATGATGCTGTGTAAATAGTCTAACATTATATAGTCCATGAGGAAGGCCTCTGTCCAGCAGTGGACGTCCTAACGTCCCGGTTGAGATGGTGATAATGATAATGACTTAGATAAAGCGCATTGAAGTTAAGAAGTGGGTTCTTGGCGTGATAAACCGATAGAAACTGTTACGATCAGTGTCGTCCTGCGAATTTCGACTCTATGACCTTATTTTCCATAAGAAAAAATACACGTCCAATAGATTTTGTGTATCTAAATGAGTTTAAATTAAAAGGACTAAAATTTAAATTATGTCAACTTGCATCTATCTAATACAAATCTCAAGCAAAATAAAACCGACAAGTATTCCCAGCTTCCCATCTCAAGACACCTAATGATTGCATCAAACACCCCTAATGGCAGATGGGGTGTAAAATTGCCAGGCGTCAGTTATCCCCTAACAACCGTTAAACTGAAATCGTGCGAAGAAAATTTAACTAACACTCATTAAAAAATACCAAAAAAATCATGCAGAGGCGAAAAGGGCTACGAGAAAAAACTTGGGTAAAGATGGCTTGGTAAAAAATCCTTATAAATTTGCTGACGAGTTATCCCAAAATCTGCCTTAATGATCTGTGAAGATGTTGGACTCTAACCGCGTGAAATGTAGTGTGGAATTTTGATCCTACTTGTTATTAATTCGATTTTAGTTATAGACGAAAAAAATGTTTAAAGTTTAAGCCGCCTTCGTAAGCAAAGAAGTTCTACTAAAAGCCGAATATAAGTCACGAAAATAATGGGCAACGGTTACTAAATAATGTTAACTCGTACTCAAATTGGCCATTATTTTAGAGAATAATGGTCGTTCATAAACGATTGTTTATTTGCTTGTATGTGTAATTTTTCATAGAATAAGTGGTAGGAAGTTAAATGACTGACACATGTTCAATGGTTGCTTACTTTATGTGGCTAGGCAACGAAGTTATCATGTAACTGTTCAATCATTAAACAACATCCTTTAATAGAAATAATGACACGACACAAACCGCATAACCTGCAAATCACGTCACCACCTTTAACCCTTTTACACTTACTTCAATTTACGGATCCCCCAAGATCACTAATTATTCCGTAACAACGCACAATGTTCAATAGAGGGTCACGACACGCGTACGCTGTAATTATTATAACACGATTCTGCTAGTGTTGTTTGAAAAGAGATGTTTTGCAAACGTGTAACATGACGAGAATTATTACAAATAGTGCAAAGGCGTTGAAAACTGAATAAAGAGTATATATTTTTGTGTCTGTTTATTACGTTCAATCTCACTAATATTATAAAGCTGAAAGTTTGTTTGTAGATGTATAGATATTTGTTACCTCTTCACGGAATATCTAGCCACAGATTAAGCTGAAATTTTGCACACGTATAGATTTTTGTCCAGATACAACGCATGCAAAGCGGGCACAAACTAGTAATCAATAGGGAATCATAAGGTTCATTTGTTGGCTCTCATTTTGTACAAGGAGATCAAGGAGGCTGCTCTGTGGAGACAGATACATTAATATGGTTGCATCAGTTGGACCGACGCGAGAAACTCTTAAATAAGAAGAAGTGATGGCACCAACTCAAACCGTTTGAATGGCTTCGTCATTATCTGAAAATTTGTATTTTTTTTATTTATTTATTAGAAAACCAACAGCCTACAATACAAGAATAAAAAACGCAGTTACAAATACAAACATTGAGCCAATTAGAGGATCTCACGAGTAACAAATGAATTAGGAAATACAGTAATGGTTGTAAGCAAGTCGACGGTAACCTAAGAGTAAACACAAAACAAAAATGAAGTATACATCAAAAGTAGCAGTAGGTACTAAGAGAAAGGTTTCCTTTGGAAAATTCCTTAAAATCAATAGATACTATATCCAATCAAGTCAAGTCACCAAAGAAGTCTCCGCTAAGCCGCTGTCTAGCCGAACTGACACTGGTGCAGAATAAATCAATGTCCATTTGCTTAAATAAGTTGTTGAAATGAACGCTTGCACGGTAAATAAATGTATTTTGTCTATATTTAGTACTGACTAGTGGAGTATAAATAGGGATATATTATGACCTTGTGGATTTAGCTGGGACGTGAATATCAATCCTATTAAAATATCAGGACTGTTGATGACATTGGAAGTGACTTTTAATAGGAATGAATGTAATGTCAGCAATTTCTCGGCGCTTCGTTAGTGTTAGAAAATGATTTTTTTTTGCAAAGGTTAAGGTAATCAGATGTACTGTATGAAATTTTAAGGCAGTAGCATTTGTACTTAAGGAATTTTTGTTGGATGCGTTTAATTATATTTATATATTTATCGTAACAAGGGTTCCAAATCTGGGTTGCATATTCGAGAATGCTCCTAACAAATGTACAATATAGTATTTTGAATATCTTGGCTCGATGAAAGTCAGATGAACTTCTCATAACAACCCCAAAGCTTTGAAGGCCTTAGAAACTATCCAATCGACATGTTCATCGAATTGCAAGAGTCATGCAATATTCCCAGATCTTTTACTAAATTTACTTTAGGTAATGCATATTGTTTAATTGAATAAGAGGTTAGTAAAAGGCGTGTTTAACGGCTAAAAGTTACAACAGAGCATTTGGACGAGTTTAAGTCTAGTTTGTTGTTTGGCTAGTTGGTTGTATTGTAGGAAATATCCTGGAATCACCCAAGGGACCAGGTGTTTTATCTGAGTAAAACGCGTGTATAGAAACAGACATAACTAAATTTCCTTCTCCACTTCTATGAGTTACCTAAGCACTAGACCGCAAAATGGTTTTTCTCTGCATTGGGACAATAGTCTTAAAATAACTTCGTTCAAACTGGTTATATTTAATTTACAAACTGCATAAACAAACACTACACACGGCCCCCAAAACAAGCGAGCCGTTTACACTACTTGACACAACTCGAGCAATTATCGCGCGATCGCCTAGTTAGGGTTGCCACTAAGAAGAAAATAGTTATATTCCTAATAAAAGGTCAAACAAACCTGATTCTTCCGTAATAATGGCGCAGGGAATGTTTTTAAAATCAGGAAACAACAATGTTCGAATAATGTAGGTAAGTTTTTTTAACAGTTTTAATAACCAAGATAGTTTTAATGTAACTATCGGGTTTCACCGGTTGCTGTGTTGTGGGTTGGTATGTTATCTATTAAATGACTACCGAACTTACTCGTCTTAAAATTATAAATATAAACACATGAACCAGCTATGTCAATTTTATAGCCATCAATGAAGGTCTGGCAATCGTCTTGCCACTGTTATCTTATTGTTTTAGATAAATAAATAGATAATTCAGGCTTTGACAGTTTTTTTGCTAAACAATAAAGTTCAGATAGTCGTCAGTAAAACACTGGCAACCCTAGCCCAGAGCCCTCCGATTTAAAAACTCCTCAATCTTGCTCCCCACTACATTTGACGTTTAATCTTGTGAATGTGACGTAGATGCGTTTAAACACGGCGGAGGGCGTCGAGGGCGTATTACTGGATTTGTTTCTGCTCTATTGGATTAAGGAAATGGGGTTTATAAATCTATTTATTTTGACAAATAGGTTGTTGAGAATTGGCTGATAGATGTTTGTTCGTCAAATTATTATATGTACATCATGCGTTTATGGCCAAAACCGTTAAAGACATTTTCAAGTTTATGACGTAGGTACATATACTATGCGTTTAGGGTTAAAATCTTTTAAAGTCTTTGATTTTAGAATATTATGCGACAAGACCGTAATAATTTGTGTAGATGTACATATTATACGGCTTAAACGCGTTAAAGACATTATTTTTGTTTTTAAACGTTGAAAAAACAGAGTTGATTTTCAAGTCGACACGTATATTTGACTTGACCTACACGTCGTACACGGTTAAAAAAGCATTTAAGACTTTATTTCAGAACAAGATACGACTAGACTGAATTAGTTTATGCTGATAAGTAGTTATTTATATACGGCTGCATCATTCGTTATACTCGTCGAATTAACACGTATAAGACACTTAAAATATCAATATTCTTGCTAATTATCGAATAAATTAATGTGAATCTTCAAATTAAAATACGATTGGTTTGTTCGAAGAGCCACATATTACATTTATGAATATTAAAACTTGCAAAAAGCATCGTTAAAATAACCAGTTTCTGTTTTATTTTAAAATGTAATTATTTCATTGCCATTTTAACAAAACGAAACAAATTTGAAATAGCAGATATGTGCACAATATTAGCAATACATACATCGAGGTTATGTTCATATAGCCTTAACTAGCTTTTGCCCGGGGCTTCGCACGCGTTTACCAGAATTAAAAGTGCGTGCTAATCCTGGTCTATATCCCATGAGGGCAAAGTTTCAATTCGATTTGTTAGATTTAGCTTGAAAAGGTAAAAAAAAAATTGCTGTCACGAGACGCCTGGAAGATGTCAAACATTTTCACTACATTCGCTACGGTCCCACAGTCGCCACAGTCATCACGATGGAAACGTTGGACGAAAAGCGATCGCCCTATTAACTAATTACTACAATACGATGTACTATAAAAGTACATACATATATCACAGCAATTAAAATTTTTATTAGCCTACCCAATGATTTAAAAATATTAGAAGGTAACATATTCAAAAACCAATTAAGGAAATGGTTAATTGCTGGTTCCTTCTATAGTCTCGGGGAATACTTTGAACGTTGACTGTTCTAGGTAGTTCAAAGTATTATTTATTATTTAAGATTAAACTCTTTTTATATTTTGGAAATAGGTGCACATCTCTGTACTTGGATAAATTGTTAAAAACAGTACAAACTAATTTTAAGATCTTTATGTACAACAATTTTCAATAAATATTTTCTATTCTATTCTATTCTACTAGAGCAGTCGCCCTAGTACTAACTCGCACATCTCCAAGCGCACATCTCGTTCGGTTTAACCCCGCAGAAGATGTTTCACATCAAATATCCAAAAAAACTCTCGGTGTTATATAATACCGAAACAGACGTTCTTCAATGCTACTAATATTAGTAGCATTGAAGAACGTCTGTTGCGAAACTGAATAAATTGATAATCCAATAAACTCATACATTCAATTATGCCTCTTCATTTCGTTTGAATAAGTAGCAAACAAAGCCTTTCTTACCAAACGAGCAATTCGAATGCCCTTTAAAAATATAACGGCTGATTGTAATGTTAAATTTCGAATGGGCAGTGTAAGAATTACTTAAGAGTTGCGAAACACACTAATTGAACTGAGCCCAAACAATGGCAGTCCATCATATTCGTAACTTTCACTTGTATTCAACTTTGGACTTGTCAAGTTATAAAATGTTTTGAAATCCAATTGGTATTTGTTTTGAATGAGTTTTTTACGCAACTAGTTTCTACCCGTTGCTTCGAGCGCGAATTTTAAATTAATGTTAGGGACAAAAAGTAGTAAAAAATCTGTGCGTTTGCAAAGTGTCGGGCTAAAACGTAGGTAAGTTAGCGTTGAGGAAACAAAAATACATAATACACAAACTTTCAGATTTAATAGTAGTGGAATTTCAAGATGATACTTAGTAAAGTCCTCACATGATCTGGAAGATGCATGAGGGAGACCTGTGTCCAGCAGTGGATGTGGAGTATAGTCCTACGACTGTGATGATGACTTAGTGAAGTCAGCATCATTGGTCTGTATTCGTTTTTTACTAGACATAAGCCTGCTTCAATAAGCGCCATATTGTCTTTAGCGCCTTCTGCCCACGCGTCTGCAAAGGCGGACATTGGTTCCCAATATCCGATATCATAACTCATCATTATCATTATCTCAGCCGTAGGATGTCCACGGCAGGACATAGGTCTTGTCTTGAGCGCTTTGCATCGTCTTGTGGACAGGCGTCCGCAGTGGCGGACGTTGTTTCCCATCATCCGATATGATAACTCATCATCATCATCATCTCCGCCGTAGGACGTCTATGAGTATGGCAACAACCCCTCATGGAAGGAGGCCTGTGTTCAGTAGTGGGCGTTTTACGGCTGAAATGATGAACGATGATGTTTTAAGTACCGCTTAACATAAGATGTGCCTTCGGATTGTCTAGTCATTTAGTCGGATAAAAACAAGAGCTTTAACCACAATTAAGTAGAACATTTCAAGGAAATAAAAAAAACTTATCAAAATGTACGATTCCGGTGAGATTCCAACCCACGTCCGTCAAATAGATCCTTGACGCTTCCTAAAGCCGGAAGTGCTTTAACCACTAAGCTAAGGAATCCGTGTCGGGTACCGCTGAAATTCTTGATAAGGTAATATCGGTTGAGCACCGACTAGAGCGCCATCTACAGGTAACTACTAGAGTTCTAAAAAAAGGACTAATAGCAAAATCGCAATTTTACACCACATTACCACCTAACGAGTCGCGTTACACTAATAAACCCCCGCGACTCCACCAACATAATCGTTCACTAAAAATCACAATGGTTCGTTAGGTGTTCTCGAAAATCGTCCAATCACTATTTTTAATACAGGTATGCGTTGAATGGTAGCTGATTATATTGTTCCTACCGAGTTTAGGGTCCGATTCGATACGTTAATCGAAAAAATGCGTTTTCATTCGATAGTTCGGGTCTATTAAGGCGCACAATGGTTGATGGATCTCGACCTACGCTACTGAAACTTTCGCTTGAGTTAATTAAAAGTGGACCTTTTCGGGTCGTGGAGGAAATATATTTTTTTATTCAAAGGGATACATTTTGATGTTGGATATAAATTTCATTCAAATGTCTCGTCAAAAGATGTCCCCGATTCTATAATATCTCCTTTGGGAATCTATTCGATTCTGTACAAGACACAGTCCTTTTTAAGAATGCGTTGCCATCTCTTGACAAACCAGTTGTTTTGAGCTTTGTGATGTCAGACATATTATAATCCCACTAATTTTATAAAGCCGAAAGCTTGTTTGGATGGAGGTTTGTTACCTCTTCACGCAAAAACTAGGCTACGGATTGAGCTGAAACTTTGCACACGTATTGATGTTGATCAGGATTAACACACAGGCTACTTTTTATTCAGGTACAACGCATGCGAAGCGGCGGGCAGAAGCTAGTTTAATATAAATTATTAAAACTCACTTCTTTATATTATTAGATTGTTTTAAACTCATGTTACAACATAACTGACTAAAAAGAATTAAAATAACAAGGAAGTGATCATCCAATCGACGGGACATCTTCATTATCATTTAATAATTTCAGTCGTAATACGTCCACTACTGAACACAGGCCATGGATCTCCATGAAGGGTAGTTGCCATACTTACCACGCTTGGCAGGCGGGTTGGCGAACGCAGTTTGGGATGTTGATACACGGAAAGGCGCTGCTGCATCTTCCGGAGGTATCCCTTAGCAGGCTCTTACTGCATCCACGGGCATGAGAGGAGGGATAACATTCTACTGCCGGCACCCCACGGAAACACCCATGGCGCTGGACATCTTAAATTGTTGTAATTTTACATAATATAGTTTTCATCATCATGTCTGCCGTAAGGCGTCCATTGTTGGGCATAGGCCTCCTAGATCTTCAAGTAATCATGAGAGGTTGTTACCACACTCACCACGCTCGGCAGCTTAACGCAGTACGAGATGTTACACGGATAGATGCTGCTCCCATCTTCCGGAGGTGTCCCTTAGCTGATTCCTACTGCATCTACGGGCAAGATACAGTTTTATAATGATTCATATTCCATACGATTTCATTTTTAAATTCATAGACGGAATTATTTAGTTATTAGAATTAAGAAAAATTCACTAACGTTTTAACATTAGGTAACATCTTCAGACCATTACGTAGTATACAAGCATTTACGGTGAAATTGCGAAGACATAAATGAATTGCCATATGTATTTTAACATGCAATTACCTCCACAAACACCTCCAATTTGCATAGCTCACACCTTTCGCCGCTAAACCTTTCGAATTGGAATATATTGACAAACACACGAAGAAAAAATGTCGGCCCATTACCATTTACAAGAGCCATAAATACAGGGTGTATTGGGAATAGTCTCCCTTGCTGTGATAACTTCCATTGTGAAAAAAATCTACATTGTTATTAACATACATATAACCGGGTATTTATCGCGTAAATTACCTTTATTTTTTCCCGACGTTGGTCCCGGGAATCCCGGGAATCCCGGGACCATGCTTAGTGCAATCCAAGCGAAACGTCGGGAAATAATAAAGGTAATTTACGCGATAAATACCAGGTTATATGTATGTTAATAATGTTTTGTGATCGCGAAAGTTTAAAAAAGACAATCTACATTGTTTATAAGCATAAACAATGTTGATTTTTTTTCTAGTTTGTGTGTTAGAAATCTTGATCTACATCTATCTATTCTACATTATACATACATCTACACTAACAATAAAGAGGAAAGATTTGATTGTTTGTTTGTTCGTATGCATTAAATAGGCTTCGAAACTACTGGACTGATTTGAAAAATTATTTCAACATTACAATGCTACATTCACCCTGAGTAACATAGGCCATATTCCCACAGGAACGTGAACTACGCGGGTTAAACCGCAAAGTGCTAGTTGTAATTAAATAAATCATGATTTCTAAGGGACACCGTTACAACTCCTAATTATTTTAAGTTAGGTCCTATAACTTTGAATGTGATTTATATAACTTTTCTTTTGAATACAAAATTAACACCTCATAAATTTTACAAGTGACTTATATCAAAATATCAGATTAATTTTAGAGTTATTTAGTTTTATTTGACACAAATTTGTGATTTGTATTTTGTATATGTATTTATATACAAAATACAAATCTTCCCTCATTATAGCAAAGCAAGTTTTATCAGTAAAAAACTGTTTATTCCTGGTTCTCTCTTCTGCGGACTCTTTGATAATCGCAACGTACTTTCGTCTTCAATATATTCATCATCATCATTTCAGCCATAAAACATCCACTACTGAACGCAGGTCTCCCTCATGGATCTCCATAAGGGGCAGTTGCTATACTCACCACGCATGACAGGCGGGTTGGCGAGCGCAGTACGGGATGTTGATACACGGAATGACGCTGCTGCCTATATTCCAGAGGTAGCCCTTAGCAGGCTCTTACTGCATCCACGGGCAAGGTAGGAAGGGCCACATTCTACTGCCGGCACCCCACGGCATACGACACTTCAATATATTAAAAAAACTTAATTTAATTTCTATTGGTAACGGTCAGGCATATTCACAAAACATTTTTATATCCCATACTGAGTCCAATGTCCATTTACAATATTAAATTGAAGAAGCCGAGTAACAAGCCATCCTGTACGTTTACAAGCGGCATAAAATAGTGGCGTCGTAAGGGCTGGCAGTAAACCCGTGGTCTCCACTAATCCTGATTTAGCGTGCGCGCTGCATCGTATGTTACACGGTAACGGGCGGACACACGGCCCGCCCGGACCTCCAACAAGAAGGAACATCCCATTTCGGAGTTAAATATATTCATATATTTTTCGTTGGTTGGCAGGTCTGAATTTACGAATTCACGGCTCATTCAAATGCTTTGTTCTTGAAGTATAAAACTCCGTACATTGAATTACCAAGCATCCATGAGTTCTTAGGTACAATCAGCCGAGATAATATCAACCACTTACGACAATCAAGTTTGAAAGTCATCGGAAAGTGGGTTTTTACGAGTTAAAAATAAAAGGTTGACTTTGGTGAGACGTGAAATTTCTCAAATTCGTAGTAATATGACTAGAAAAAATCGGTGCTCAAACGATATGACCTTATCAAGAATTTCGACTACCCTGTCATCGGGTTCTGTAGCTTAGTTGCCCTCAGCATTTCCGGCTTTAAGAAGGGTCATAGATCGATTCGATACCGGTGGGTTTTGAACCCATGGCGGTGTACGACGTGAACAAAACCCACCGGTATCTACATTTTTGATAAGGTTTTTCTTTCCGTTGAAATTTTCTACCTAAATTTGGTTAAATAACATTATAAAATTAGAAATTAATTCTACAAAACACAAGCGTTATAAAATAGTGTAAGGGCTGGCAGTAAACCCGCGTTCTCCACTAATCCTGATTTAGCGTGCGCGCTTCATCGTACGTTTTATGGTATGGTAACGGGCGGACACACGGCCCGTTAGAATCAACAGCCATATGAGGTTAACTTACATAATATAAAAATCACATTTTGCATATCGCGTTTCATTTATCCAATTCGTAATATTTACTAACGCTAAAGGAAACAACAGTTCGGGATGTTATCAACGTCACAGCCGTTTAACTGCTGTCCACGTCTAGACATAGACTTTCCACATGGATCTCCAAATTTTTTTAGGGCTATTGTCATACTCACTACGCTTGGCAAATAGGTTGGACTACGCAGTACGGGATATTGATACACGGAAAGACGCTGCTATCTTCCAGAGGTATCCCTTGACAAGAAAGTAAAACATTCTACTACTGGCACCGACACTACACGGGTAGAGTCGGGATTTAAAGGAATATAAATCGGACGGGATGTAACCTGCTCTGCACAATTGCACATATCGTACATTTCGCTCTTTACGATTTTTCCCTTGTCCTAGTTTCCATGTAGGAAACAAACATAGTTCACAGTGTTATGTTGGTAATCATACTAAAAGGGAGCAGGGTAAAACTTGTGGGAACAATATTTTCTAAAGCGTTTTCTAAATAATAACCAATGTTGCTAGCTCAGTTACAGTGTGTATCGCCAAAGGCGATATTTTCCTTACAATATTGTGTTGGACCCACTTCATTAAAAAAATTAAAATTCGATGCCATTGTTGTGTTTGATTTGTGCGTCTGACCGTGAAAAATACAATACAACATCACATACAAAGCGTTGCAAAGGAATCCCAGCTTTATGTCCCACCATTAAAGTTCAATCGCAATAAATAAAAGATTGAAGCATCCGTACAGAAGTTTTATTTAATTTTCAGTTATATTATTTGTGAATAATTCCCATAAAGATAGATTATGTAAAGGTTTTTGTAAAATGCTTTTGAAGCGATGATTTGTAAATATACGTTCAGAGGAATTTATGCGCTCGGACAATGCGTACTATCAATTTTATGCGTAGAATTTAATCGGAAAATTATATTCCCGCGGATAATGCCAGAATTAACTTTATTTATTACGTTTAACAAGGCCTGTATATATTTGTCACTAGGCTTTTGTCGAAGCCACCTGCGGAGCAAGTATAGATTTGTCGATCGTTATAATGACAAATATAATTTTATTTAATTTAAAATAACCGGTTCTATATTAATGGTCAAACTCCGCCATAATACATTTATTCTCAAGTAGACCAAATGTGAATAAAACTTTAACAAAATTTCTCTTTGTTCTAGGTCGGCCCTTCAATGGACATGTCGAAATACTCGCTCGAGGCTGAAAAATACCGGAGCTACAGCATGTACTCCGATCCGTCTCGAAGCTACCTGGACTCCGCTGCGCTCTCCAAAGCTTACATGTACATGGACCAGCAACAACAGAGGTCCTATCCTATGGACATCAGCAAGATGTATAGTGAAGCGTCGGCCGCTGCCATGGCAGGGCTGAATTCTGCAGTCAATTCAGCTCCGTCACTATCCCCGCGTTCACCCACCGAGTCACCAGACATGACGCCTAAAGCACAGGACAGAACTGAAGGTAGCACTTCCTCAGGGTCAAATCCTTCACCGTCGTTACCGTATTACCAAGGCTCGCCCAGCCTGCTGATGCCCCAGTACCCTGGCCCGTACACGCAGGGCAGCCAAGGCGGCACAGAGTTTAGAAGGCCGCTCACTGTTATATTCTGACCTGAGGGTTAATCCGTTGTTTTGTTGGGACTCTTGTTGTACGCGGCTATTTGATTTATTTTACCGTGTGTACGATGTTGTGGAGTGTCGTTCGGTTAGTTTTGATTGTAATTTGCATTCTTAGAAAATTAATCTAGTATGCGATGCCGAGAGGTATATTTTTTTCGTGTTGTTGATTCCCAGTTTTTTTTTGTTGTTGGTGATTTTCCAAAGTTCCTTCCCCCTTTGTAGGTTAATTCGAAATTAATATTGTTTAGGTAATTGTAAATAATAGGTGTTAATATTTAACTATCTTAGTGTAAGCTAGATTGTTATAATCGAGTAAAATAAATGTTTTAAAATTTAGATCCGAAATGGTTGTTAGTGTTTTTGAATTTCTGTAAATGCTGCTGCTTCTGTAATACCTTGTAATGTAACTTACAACTACGGGAAATTCAACTTTAACTAACAATTTCTTCCAGGGTGTTAGACAATTCTGTCAAAGTCAAAATTTACGACAAATTACCAAAGATTTAAATCGGTAGATGGGCCCTGTCATCAAAAACGGTGGCATTGACTTTAACTGTCTGTTAACAATAATGCCGACGCACGCACACTGGTTTTGCCAATAGACCAAACTGTTATTGTTACTATTTATTGTGCAATCATATTTTACGAACTTTCGTGAAAAAAATACCATGTCTGGCTAACGCTGTGTTTAGAGATACACTGGTGTGCTCACTCGATATGTTTCTACGGATATCCGTAAGGGCGTATCTAACGATTTAGATCTTTGCAAATTACGCCATATTTTCTATGAAGAGAAAGTTTGCTTCAAATTATCTAGTTAATAATATTACAACGACTTAAATACTATTCGTATATGTAAATATGTCTTTAGTTGTAAGCAAAATTTAATGATCTAGTTGCAAGTCTGTAGAAAAATTTGATTATAGCATATCACATTACATTTCAAAATTATTTAAAAACTAACAATTTTTTTTATATTCTGAAACTCTTCGATTTTAAACTGAGTTTGTTTTGTCAAATGAATGTTGAATTGTTAGTTCTGGTAGATATCTTTATAACACATTTTAAAATTATTTAGAGCTAGGTATGATTTACCAAATTGTACTACAACTAAAATTCATATTCTGACTCTCGTCGATTTTAAACTTTGTTTGATTTGTCAAAAGAATTTTAAATAGTAAGTTTTGGTAGAATTCTTTAAAGCGATCACATTGGATAGCTATATTGTTGCATTTATCGATATTGCCATAAAATCTTTAAAGTGCGTCCATAATAAATATATATTTTGTTTAATTAGGCAATTTTTGGAATCTGTCAATGCGTTAATTGTTTTGATGCCGAAATTCTACATTGCTTTTGTCAGATTCCGATAAAGTAATAGCCGCCTGTTTTTAACATGTTACTTTTAAAAAATATTTTATTTTGTAGTTGTAACTTATAATAATAACGGTGTAAGCTATTCCAGACGTTAATTATGAATATGTAAAGCTAACTAGATCTTGATTAAAATATTATATGCAAAATAAAACATTCAAAATTCAATTTGACATTTTTAATTAAATCCTATACCTGAGGTTTATTTTAAAGCTAAACATTATTTTAAGTGCCTTGGAGTTCTGTCAGTAGAATGTTGCCTCTCCTCTCTTGCCCGTGGATGCAGTAAGAATCTGCCAAGTGAGACCGCTGCAAGATAGATAGAAGCGTCTTTCCCAGTAATAACAAACCGTACTGTAACTTTATTGTACACCATAAAATAAAAGAAATAACAGTAGAGGTTATGATACTTAACTAAATAAAAAAAAAATAATAATTTAATTAAATTATTATAAAAATTTTAAGTAGGTTACTTACACATTTTAACTTTGATTTTGTCACTCAAGTTTTTGATTAGATACATAAAGATAAATACATGTACAAAAACCCAAGTATATAATGCAGTAAGTATATACCATACAACTATGATATTTTTGCTCGACCCTTCCGCTACACACTCGAATCACATTTCAAAAAGTGCTTATTTAGTTTCTTAACCAAGTGTCATTTTAGCTTCGTTAAAACATTACACTCCCTTTTAACATCAACGCACACTCCCTTATAACAAGGCTCAATTTCCTTAAACTTTTCAAGTTTAATAAGTCTGCCCCTATGTTTTTAAATAAAATATGTTCATGATAGATATCATTCCCGGAGTGATTTGGCATAAAATAAACAGGGCATGTCTTTTGTACGCAAAATACGGTGGAATAACATAAACAAAAGCAGCCCTAATGGCAAGGTGGTGTACAGGGTGTTCCAAACACGTCGGATTGAAAGTGGCTGTATAGTGTCATTTCAGCCGTAAAACGTCCACTACTGAACTTATCCCTCATGGATCTCCATAAGGGGTGGCAGTAGTTGCCATGCTCACCACTTGGCAGGTGGGTTGGCGAGCGCAGTACCGGATGTTGATACACGGAAAGACGCTGCTGCCCATTTTGCGGAGGTATCCCTTAGCAGGCACTGAATCCACGGGCATGAAAGGAGGGGTATCATTCTACTGCCGGCACCCCACGGCGTCTAGTAATATTTTTTTATGCCAGCGGGGTTCGATATCGTTGTTAAGAATGTTCATATCCATGAAATGTGTGGTTTACTTAACCTTAGTGTGGTTTACTTAACACTTAAAAAATATAATATTCTAATTACATACTTAATTCGGTATTTATCGCGTTATTTACCTTTATTATTGACTGACGGGATAATATGTATAATGTTTCGTGATCACGAAAGTTTTTAACTAGCTATCACGGTTTATGAGATACAGCCTGGTGACAGACAGACAGACGGACAGCGGAGTCTTAGTAATAGTTTCCCGTTTTTTACTCTTTGGGTACCTACTGTAGTGTATGTGATACTATAATTATACTATACGCATACATACGCTGTCTCGTATGGCCTGGGTATTGACGGGTATTGGTTAGCGAACTGTCACTGTCACAATGCGAACTGTCATGTATGCCGTAAGGGCGGGAGGACAGTAGCTTTTCATGTGTGTAAGATCTGTGAGTGCTGGGTGAGTTAAAACTGAAAATACCAGGGCATTGTCGAGCCAGTGTGTGATATAGATCTTTACAACCGCTACAGGTACGGAATCCTAAAAGACTAAAATATAATATGTTTTAATATCAGCCTGTACAGTTCCCACTGCACCTACCCTCTTTATTAATACAAAACGCGGCAAAATAAACAAAATCACAGTCGGGTGCAGATTGTTTTCATTCACAACAACTCCATAATAATACGCGGCTCAATTGAGATGGGACGGACAGGCTGTCTGTATGTAGGCATAGATAGATAGATAGATAGATAAACTCTTTATTGTACATTCACCATATAACACAAATTTCACAAAGAGAAACACAAACAAATATAACATACAATGGGCGGTCTCATCGCTAAAAGCGATTTCTTCCAGACAACCTTTGGATGGACAGGATATAAGATAATAAAAACGGCGGTGTACGAATAATACATACGCAAAAATAGATAGATAAAAATATACCTACGTACATACATAACAACCTAAATACTTAAATGATTAACATATAGGCAATACAATATATTATAGTGAAATTACACGGAAATAAAAACATAAATAATGCTGGACAATTATATTCACACAGCATCATCTAATAGCCCTGAGCTAAGCAGAGCTTGTGTTATGGCTACTAGATGATTGATATAAAATTTATAAATAAATAAATATGAAATGAAAATAAAAATGTTCATTTACAGCAAAAACAATGTAAAAAGTCAAAGTCAAAGTCAAATAGTTTATTGTAGGTATCACAATATTAATAAAAACACAAGTTAAAGAGCATAGAATAGGTATATAGTTGTAGATAAAAAAAAAGTTATGCTGGGCCTAGCTAATAAGTTTAGCTAGGTACCTATAAAAAAAAATAAACTTAAAGCATATGTTCACACAATGTAATCTAAACAAAGGTAAAGAGAAAAAAAAATTAGAAGTAACAAAGAAGTATTAACAAGCAATCATAATTTTCAATATATTTTTTTTTTCTTTTAGCGATTATGGTCATCAGCTATGGTATCTTTTGTCGCGCTTGCGTCTGTTGTGTTACAAGACTGTAACACAACTGAATTGTAGGATCTTTAGCATTGTTTAAGATTTATTTGTTTAGTTAGGTACATTAAGTTATAATTAAAAACGATTATAAATAACACCAGACACCAGAGGTTTTGTAAGGAATAGTTTTAAAACTTAGATTAAGTAATTTCATGTACTTATCTCATTTTAAGTGAAACATTTGTGTTCTTATGAGAATAAAGTTCTTTAAACCTACCTAAGGTTATTGTCGGCTTCTCACTAGGCTCAGCCTGTGCTGAGGAAGCCAAAATATACTGAATACATTTTACTATAAAGATAAATATTTTTATAATAATAGAAAAACATATAGAACATATATTTGCTGATCATACAGACACAAATCCCGAGGCGGGAGTCGAACCCGCAACCTCTTTCGTCGCAGGCGGATCATCGCCCGCTGCGCAACAGAGCTCGTCATATTGGCAGACCAGCAGATAAGATATAGATCAATCAATAAATTTAAAAAAAATAAGCCGCCGTTGTGACGCCTGCTAGATGTGAAACATTTTTAATTTTTCTCCTAATATAATATTTTATATGGGTTTGTGTAAAGGGTAAAATATATGTATATTCTTATATTTACATGTGCCCAAACTGTAGCTTTGTCTATAAATGTGTGGTAATAGTAATGGCGACGCTCGCACACTGGCTTTGCTAATAAACCAAACTGTTGTTGTTACCATATGGTGAGCAATCATATTGCACGAACTTTCGTAACACGAAATGACACACAGCACATCGGGCTAACACTGTGCTTAGAGGCACACTGATTAAAAATGAGCGTGCTCGCTCATTTCGTGTGGAAACAAAACGGTAAGGGCGTATCTAACGCTTAAATCTTTGTTACTGTCCAGAGAATGGTTGTGACATTTCTCGGACGAGCAGATTGATCAGAAACTATATGATATTTAAATAATTAATAAAAAAAAGATAACTCTTCACAACTATAAGATATAGCCACGGGCCAATTGAAAAGGGTTTCCAAATAGAAAAGCTTAGGGTGGATTAGTCAGTGTCGCCCCACGTAAAATATTCAACTTAGGCTTCAAGTCATTATGGTGTGAACCTATTATAAAATTACAAGTATTGCCATGTGAAAACACTTATTATCCTACCTAGCAATCACACTCGGACCTCGCCTAATTACTGCAATCGTATGTTCCATTCCACACCCAACATTTTATGGACTTTCTTGAATTAGACGCAATACCGTAAATATTATTCACATAATGTAGTACTTTGGCCGTGGGGTGTAAAATGTTGCCCCTCCTTTTTGCCCGTAGATGCAGTATCTGTTAAGGAAGATGGGCAGCAGCGTCATTCTGTGTATCAACATCCCATACTGCGCTCGCCTATCCGCCTGCCAAGCGTGGGAGTATGAGACCAGCCCCTTATGATTAGTGCTTGGAGCCTGTATCCAGCAGTAGGCGTCCAACGAATGTACTTTAGGTAAAATTGTTTAGTTAAAATTTCAAAGTTCATTTATTTTGCGAACATGGGTTACAAAGATGGTGTGGGATAGAGCTAGAGTACAGCGATGGTAGTATCAGCTTTTCAGCATGACAAATACAATCAATTTCTGTAATTAAACAATACGAAAAATACAATTACATTAATTAAATAAAACGAAAAATCCAATTACAGTAATAAAACAATAGAATTTTTTTATTAAGTATATAAAATTATCTATCAAATTTATAAATATGTTGTATTATTAAATTCACATTATTTCAAAGGTGTCCTAGAAATATAAAAAACAATGTAGGTGCTCAATTAAATGTAAAAATTTGACATTATGAAATTCAATATAAGAAATATAATAAGTAAAATAAACGTAATTACGCGATAAATACCCGATAATCCAATATAGTAATAATGTGTTGTGATCGCGAATGTTTAAAAAATACTAATAAGAAATTTATTTCAGTATATTTTATTAGGCCTTTTCAAGGAATATGTTTCGTTATTTTGTTTAATACATATTAATATATTTATTGTATTATTATGTTTTATATGTATATCTATAGGTAAGGATTTATGATTGAAATACGAAGGGCCATACAAAATACACTTTTACTTAGTTACCTCAAATAGGTAAACAACTTATATCTTTAAACACACATAGTACAAAACAAGGAAAAAAACATATGATAGCGCTTTACAGCATAGCTATAGCATTGATATTAATAGAAAGAGACAGAGAGAAGAGACAATAAACGCCGCTTTTTATTGGCGAACGAAAGAGTGCTTTTATAAATTCAATTAAAATTGAACAATTGAAAACCACTATTCTGCCACTATCACACACTGTCACCCACAAGTCTCAACACCCCATAATCTTTAATTCTGACAGGCTCCTGTCAAATCTGGAATAGCAGTTTAAACTGCACGCGTCGGCACGTGGCACTTGACAGTTGACATGTCAGGTTGGAAGTTGTCAAACTTTCCAAAGCCAAGGCGGGAAGCGGTCACTCAGCGTATTGTTAGAGAAATTAACTTTTGAACAGTTCAATAAATGTGGTCAAGCGACAAAAGCTATAGATAACAAATCAATTGTTGAGCAAAATTCAACATTTTCATAACATTTTATTATTTTATATCTGACCAGTATTTTCGTTCGTACATAAAAAGTTACTTATTCATTTAAATACCAAACAGAAATTAGTCGTAAATTGATCAGTAATGATTATTCTAATCAACCGCCGTGGGGTACCGGCAATGGAATGTTCCCCTCCTCTCATGCCCATGGATGCAGTAAGAGCCTGCTAAGGGATACCTCCGGAAGATAGGTAGCAGCGTCTTTCCGTGTATCAACATCCCGTACTGCGCTCGCTAACCCGCCTGTTAAGCGTGGTGAGTATGGCAACTACCCCTCATGGACATCCATGAGGGAGGCCTGTGTTCAGTAGTGGAAGTTTTACGGCTTAAATGATGGTGATGATGAATCTAATCAAAGCACTTGTTTTGTCATACATAATGTATTATTATTACAATGGCATTGTATAACTTCTTCAACAATACCAACCTTTGCTCAAAGAAAACAATTAAAAACAAAATTCAAAACAATCAACTCTGTACCTGTTCTAACTTCAAAAGTTACAATATATTTACAGACTTGGTATTAGAACAGTCGTTAGTCAATGTGGCAACCTCATAAAAACAATTAATAGGACGTAGGTTGTGTCAATCCAAATTCAAATAGGTAATTATTCTAATTTTTATTTTCTACTTACTCAACCAATGTTTAAACTCAACAAAATAACATTAATAAACAAAAAACTCACAGTATCAAATCTGTATTCTAAATTTAAAATGTTACAAAACATCTACAGAGTATCCGAAAAGTAGGCGACTAGGCGTGATAAAACCGCTCCATAATTAAATGTTGCTGAGCGCACGCGTAAGATACGAATCTCTATACATAAATAATAGGATGGGCGTCTGACTGTCTGGCTCGGCAGATAGTCAACTGGCTTTTAATTTAGTCGGAGATAGAGGTGTTGGGGTACAATAAGGGATTACAGGCACATGGGACCTTACAACTCCATGTCTCAGGGTGACGGGCGCAATGCAGTACAGCGTTGGTAACGTGCTAACGTGATTACCGCGGTATTGCAGTTGTAATAGGTAGAGGTTACCGTATCAGATGGGCCTTGAGCTAGTCTCGTCATTTAATCGTATAAAAATATATGGTAAAGGGATTGAGTGATAGGGGTTTTAAAGATTTAATTCCAAAATAGGGCTCGAATATGCTCGAATATGATTTTTGCTTGGGGTTCCGGCAGAAGAATGTTGCCTCTCCTTGCCCGTGGATGTGGAAGAAAGGGATACCAAAGGAATCGGAAGATGGGCCGCAGCGTCTTTCCGTGTATCAACCTCCCGTATTACGCACGCCAACTCGCCTGCCATACTGATTAAGAAGGAGTTCTATGTCCAGTAGTGGACGTGGACACGCCTACGACTGAGATGATGATGATTTTTTATAGACGTTCTAAAACAAAACTATGTTCTATGACAAAATGTAACATAAAATAATTATTATTGTTCGGGTAAAACCGAACACGCAGCAGATTTGCACTTTTGCGCGCTTGCAATTTAGTGCACATTTGCTCTCGGGTTCCCGAACCCGAAACTAAACCAGTTCGCGTTCGACCGCCTTCGTCGCGAGTTCATACCAAATACCATAAAAACCATACCATTATTATTCACCATTAGAATTACCATTAGTTTATTACCATTAATATTAGTAGAATAACGTGTGTTTTGTGAATATATAAGTCCGCGCCAAACCAGTGACTTTCACTTAACCACATACCTAACCATAATCAACCATTATTGTAAAAGGTAGTTTGGGGAAACACCAAAAAACTACCCCAAATTAAACCCCTTTTCAATTATTAAATAGGTACCGTATACGCGGGTGGCTTTAGCCCTGGGAGTTGACTTTAGCCCAAACCGGGAAAAAGATTTGAATCCCCGCCACGTCTATATGGTTCGAGTTATCATCGTAGTTCTAACGCTGATTGATAGATGGCACTACAGCCGTTTGTTTACAGTGAAATTTTCTCGACCTACGCCTAAGTTCATACTAGTCAGTACCGGTAAACTACCCTTCAATAAAATTTGAGTTTTTTTCCCCCGGAAACTTTATCCTAGAAGTCGGTGTATTAGTAAGTTCACGTTATGTACTATTTATATTCTTGTTATGTAGGTATAAGCAGTGTAGCATTCCGAAAATTCCGAGGTTTTACACAAGTTTAGCCACAAGCCGTGGGGTGCCGGCAGGAGAATGTTACCCCTCCTCTCATGCCCGTGGATGCAGTAAGAGCCTGCTAAGGGATACCTCCGGAAGATGGGCAGCAGCGTCTTTCCGTGTATCAACATCCCGTACTGCGCTCGCCAACCCGCCTGCCAAGTGTGGTGAGTATGGCAACTACCCCTCATGGAAATCCATGAGGGAGGCCTGTTCAGTAGTGGACTTTTTACGGCTGGGATGATGATGATGACAAAAGTTTTGTCCACCAAATCCCAAATTACGAAGTCTATTGAGTGCATTTTCGGGGTACTTTGGCCCATGACCTTAGCCCCTAAATTACGACGGAGATGTTCACTGTGGTTTTCATTATGAAAGGCAATGAAAACCTTTCACAGACAACAAACAAACACAGACAAACCTTTCAACGACAAATCCTTCTGGCGCTGGCCAACAATTAAAGATGAGCAACTCTAGGTACATATAGGGCCATATAACATGTAAGGGCTTTTTTGGTCCGGGTTTGTTTTTCAGTCCCAGAATTGAATGACAAATAGGATTAATGTTGGCGATTTAAAAGTCTATTATACCTAGTCAAAGATTTATATAAGTTAGAACTTGTTATCTATATCATACATTAATGTAAAAGAATTAAAGACTAGGAGTTGAATCTCAAATTTAGCCTGAAATTTAAAATTCAAGATTAAAATTAGAATTTGGCTGTGTTGATCTCGTTATTATCATTAATAATGTTTATAATTTTGGCCTCTGACAGCTCTAAATTTAGAATATCTCTAATTATAATTAGTCTTAGGAAGTGTTAAACGGAATCGGCGCCAATCTCTACATGAATCAGCATTACTTAGTGCAACCAGATCTTTGAGTGCAACAACAAAATCAAAAGACCAACTTTTGTTCGAAATTTAAAAACATCATGCTCATACTCATTTATTTTTCCATTGGGACACTTAAGAAAACATGGATACGTCAAAGTTACACACAATAAATTAAAAACTAAAATACAATTCATTTGAAAGCTAGTCCAAAAACAGACAAGCCAAGCATACTCGTAGTATCATATCAGTATAAAGTAAGACTTATGTATATTCTAACTAAAATAAAAATCTGCTGTAAAGGGGCATTGTCAAAAAAAACTTACATTAAAAATGATATGCTGCTGCAGAGTGGCAGAAATCGAACAAAAAGACCATTGTTGCCCATAGATGAATTTTAGAATTTTAAACATATAGTACCTGTCAATTCAAACCTTCAATCAATATCAGCATCGGAGGGTAATCCCAAGAAATAGGGAGGTTTTAAACTCCACTGAGGGTCTACAAAGAGGGACAAAGGTACAATAGGTATTTTTCCTATAGACAACATTTCTTAGAGATTCTGTACAATGCACGTCGAAACTGACAGCTCTTAAATTATGTGTTTACGGAGCGAGTTGCAAACTTTTTGGTAATATATGTTTCTTTCTGTTTAGTTTTAAACCTGGCTGAGTTTTGTGTTAGGGTTAACGTCAGGATGACTTTGACAGATGTCTTGTTGATTTATTATTGTTATTAGTTTGGCTGAGATACTAAATTTTTATAGATCCCTACTAAAATTATCACCACTCGGAAACAACAAACATTATAATAACTTTTGAACTGACTTTATACGTCATTCATCATCAGCATCATCTCAGCCGTAGGACGTCCACTGCTGGACATAGGCCTCCCTCATTCTTCAAGTACCGATCATGAAGGGTTGTTGCCATACTCACCACACTTGGCAGGCGGGTTAGCGAGAGCAGTACGGGATGTTGATACACAGAAAGACGATGCTGCCCATCTTCTAGAGGTATCCCTTGGCAGATTCTTACTGCATCCACGGGCAAGAGAGGGCACTACCTACTGCCGGCACCCCACGGCAGTTCTCTTATAAAAAAAATAAGAATGTATCTTATATTTTTTGGAAATTTTGCTTGAATTCAACCTTCTTATTGCAAAACTTGAAGAAAAGGGGGCGCTGCTGGTGCGACAGCGGTAAGCTATTGGTACTCGCGTTTGTCGCGTATGGGAAAACTAGACGCGAACTTAAGAAAAAGAAGAGAAGATCTCGAATGCCGTAAAAAAAATTTTGAGTGTTTTCAAGCGCTCAGGAAATGTAGGTTAGCGCATTTGTTACTGAATATTATGTTGTTCATTTAAAGATTTTTTCGGTCTGTATGTGCTTTAAATAAATATTAATTAACTTTAAGATATCGTCATCCTCAGCCGTAGGGCGCCCACGGCAGGACATTGGCCTCCCTCATGAATGTATCGCCAAGTACTGATAATAATCAGTACTTTTGTTGTTGCCATGATTACCAGGCAGGCGGGTTGGCGTCCAGTACCTATTTATTATTTAGTCTTTTCAAGTCAGTCTTCAATTTTGCGATATGTTTTTCGCCACTTCTATGATGTGTGTGTGTGTGTGACTCCGTTTCCCCCATTTAGACTCGAAGTTGGTCCATGATGCGTGAGGTGTCTGGCTAGCATAGCCAGCCCAACTCCGACCAGAAGCGCAGAATCTTCCTGGGATCTTCACAGGCTTCACGGAGTGACCTCGTGTTTGAGGAACAACTTCGTCACTTCTATAAATCAGCCCTATTCAACCTACTTTTATGTAAATACATTTATAATTAGGTATTATATATTACTTACACTGTTCGTGAACACCTAACATAGCACTGCCACGTAACAATATCCAATAAGATCTGGTTTCCTTTGACAATCATTATAAAAACACTGTCTCTATTTTTCCTTGTGAACCTTATGCGCTGGTAATAAGAGCGGTTCCCTCGCTCAGGCTAAGTATTAGGAGCATCAGCTCGACCGACATTGAGCATTGTGAGGGTACACACGTCTGTGCTATTGTCAGTTTTGTGATGTTATATGAGTTTGATGTATGATAAAGGAGAACGGTGAGGTAAAGATTCTGGATGTGGTACTTAGACGTTGATCTCTGACTCTGATTTTTTTTAATCTGCACTTCTTCGTTTATCTGATGATGGTGATAATGATGATGTTGAGAAGGGACGTGATATGATGAATGGATAGGTATAACAATCTTCTTTTAATATATATATTTAATATATAAGACTAGCCACTCCCTCCGTTAACACAAGATTCGCTCAACGTGTAGGTAACTTTGTGCGTATTCATGTCTACAACAAAGTTGTTAAGCATTGCAACATTAAAAATAAAAGTTTAATTGAGGCAAAACACATCATACAAGACTGGCTCTTATCATTAACGTATGACAATACTGAGGAAATTTTAAGAACTATTACATAGTTTTTAGGGTTCCGAACCAAAATGGTAAAAAAGGAACCCTTATAGAATCACTCTGTCTGTCTGTCTGTCTGTCTGTCACAGATGGATATCTCGAGAACTACTAATACTATCGACTTGAAATTTGAAATGGTAAAAGACAACACTTTTTTACTAATATAGCATATATGAAAATGTTAAAAAATATTCTTATTTTGATTGCAGGGGGGCGGATAGGGGGGCTCAAAATTTTTAAGTAAAGTTACTAGGCCGTGTGGGGTATCATATGAAAGGTATTCAGTTGCACATTAATAAACAGTTTTTATTTATTCTTTAAGCCGAATCGTTTTTGAGTTATTTACAAAAATGTTGAAAAAACGACCGTTCCCCCCCCCTTATCTCCGAAGATTGCAGAGATAAACCCGTGATATTTTTAAAGCTACTAGAAGTGTATGTAAACTTTATAGGAAAATTATAGCGAACTCTCTAAATTGCATAGTTTTTTAGACAAGGGGGGTGGAAGGGGGGTTTTCAAAATTTTTGGAAAGTTACTAGGTGATGTGGGGTATCATATGAAAGGTATTCATTTGCACATTAATAAACAGTTTTTAGTTTTTCTTTAAGTCTTATAGTTTTTGAGTTATTTACAAAAATGTTGAATAATATAGCGTTCCCCCCCCCTTATCTCCGAAGTTTGCGGAGATAAACCTCTGAAACTTTTATTGCTATTAGAAGTGTATGTAAAGATTAGAGGAAATTTATTACAATCTCTCTACATAGCATACTTTTTTAGAAATCATCGAAAGTGTAAAAAATCTACATAAGTTCCGCTATCAGACAAGAGATGGCGCTGTCAAGGTTCTCCAACAAATATAAAACCGCCTTTATTATATATTATATTGTATCATGGCACGGAACCCTCGGTGCGCGAGTCCGACTCGCTCTTGCCCGGTTTTATTAATTTTTAATAATGCAAACCTACTGTATAATAAAAATATCTGCATGCAATAAAATAATATTAGAAAATTATATTTTACTTAATTTTTATTTAAGTATATATTATTATTTTTGTAAGTAAATAGATACCTAATCTAATATATATTTCTTATAAGCATATCATATCACATAAACAAGTAGCATTTTTGTTCTGTATAAATAGTAATGAACAGGTTTCCTCGATACAGGCTTTGCCTAGTGAGGAAACCACTAGATATAACATAATTTTAAGTATAACTTTTCATTTGCTAAATAAATATTTTTCATTTTCATTTCATAATATCGGCACCCGAGAATTTTTCAACAATGAAGAGTTCCGATGCCCATCTCTGTAGACTCCTGTCTTTAGAGTTTCATCAGTTCTAGTTCATAAATTATACATTCGGAATGCAAATGCTTAGTAACATGCCAAAATATATTTACCTACAATCTTCGAAAAGTTTCTTCGATACGAAGTTTTGGGAAAAATGGGAGCAATTTCGAAGTGCTATTCGAAACCAAAAATGAAGACAAAGATTTTAGAAATAGAGAAGACTTAAACCTCTCCTTTTATTGAAGTCGATTAAAAAGTATTACTTCAGAACCTAAAAGATAAAGTAAGTAAGGTTTACACTTTACATCTATTACAGATGGCTTTTCCAGCGTCAGCAACTGGTATTCAAGATGTACGAGACGCTGCATTGCCTGGGATATGTTAGAAGGATTTGGCTTGCCCAGCACCTATACCATCCTTCCAGCTTAGTCGGTTATTACTCAGAAGAAATAACAGGCAATACGTCTGAGTTGACTAAGCCGCGGGCTTTCTCACGGAAATAAACGTTTTACCTATCTATTATTTTATCTATCTCACGGTGTTTTCGTTCACCGCTAAAGCACATGTTAAATGTGCATATGCATGTTTTAAGAAAGAAAAATCCATTGCTGTTTGAAAGTGAAAACTGATTACAGCTGCTTTTTTTATACAATACATCATTGAAAAACACCTTAAAATTATATCGCTTCCACAATCTCTACATCCATTGACGCACGATATCTGTATGAGATTGTAATAATGTCCTCAAAACGTTCGCTTATAATGGAGGTTTTGTGCGATTGTGCCTTTGTACCCGGTTTAATTATTGACTTGTGTCACATTGTAGAGAACAGAAGACATTATAGAGGCCGGTTTGATTTACACTGTGCTAAGATTATCGATGAATTTTCTAATAGCTTCTTCCGGTAGCTTCGCACTTTGTATCTGGGTAAAATTAGCATATGTTCAATTAATGGTCAACGTCTAACACTTGCTTCAGCTTGATCTGTTCAGTCGTTATGTAAAAGACAAGATCACTCACAAATTCATCACAAAATATCTGAAACAATAAAGAGCTACGAAGCTGAAATTTAGTATAGCGGCTACTTTTAGTACGTGACCGTGCTATAAGACGGGTTTCTGAAAAAAGTATACTTACTCGTACCTCTCTGGAATTTATGGTTTACTTATTTGATAATTAATTCAAATAGGCTATTATAAGTACTTATATCTCTTCTCTATCTCTATATCTACATAGTATAAGTTGAAGTCACTTCCCGCGTCTGTCTCTTGCTTGTCAGTTAGGCTTCTTGCTCCTCCCAAACCACGCAACGGATTTTACCAACGGATAGTATCTAAATGAACAACAAACATTTGGTAACAAATCCTCTAACCTATAATTCTAATGTGCGCTTGAAATAACTCTCAAAAATAATTCGACACGTGTTTCGCCTCTCTACAAGGCATCTTCAGGAGAAATCGGCTCCCCGTTCGTCACGGAATACACTAGAAACAACGAAGACGCAGAGGAAGTTGCCCAATAACGAACCACTGGAACGAATGGTTAGTGTTTCAAGAGGGAGGTTGAGAATAGATTTGGTGGGGTTTTGCTGATCAAGGTTGTTGAAGATGTCGGACAATTTCATGCAGGCTGGGAGTGATTTTGGCGAGTGCCGCCTAAATCATTGAAATTTTGTGCAAGTGATGTACATAAAGCAGAATTGTTTCTTATAAATAACAAAAGTCTGCGACAACATAATAGGTCTTCAAGAGGGTTGTTGTGTCTACCAACCTCAGCCACTTTTGTTCTATGACTTTGGAAAATCATAATGAAGAGTTAGAAAATACTCTTCATACAAAATGACCGATGATTGTTTGGTCCGCACACCAGTGCAAAACAGGGGCGGGTCGTTAGTAGTGTTTAATGCACGTTAACTGTATGAAATTGTCTCAAAACGTTTGTCCTTCTGAAGGTTCAAGGGCGATTGTGCCCTTGTACCCGTTTCGTTATAAACTTGTGTCACATTGAAGAGAACAGAAGACATTTTAGAAGCAGGTTTGATTTACACTGGCGCTTAGACGACTGACGACTTGCGCAGCTCAAGGTTCAGGACAAATATTTGCATCATCATCATCATCATCATAACAGCCGTAGGACGTCCACTGCTGGACAAAAGCCTCTCTTATTGATCCCTAAGTACTGCGGTTGGCAGACCTGCATCTAACGCCAACCTGCGGTTCTTACCATTTCGTCTGCCCATTTAATATTATTATGAGATAAGGTTTGTGAGTTTCTGAGGTTGTAGGGGATAATCTCTGGATCTACTGAACTGATTTAGAAAATTATTTTACAAATAGAAAGCCACATTATTTGTGTCATACGCTATAGAATAAACCGAAATATAATAAGAATTAATCGTTGTAGTCGGATTTGAAAAGTAAGTCGGAGAAAAAACGGTCGAACAAAAACAAAAACCAATTAAAAAAAATGTTTATTGGTCATATTATCGACAACTATGAATTCTTATCAAAATAATGTATCGTCTCAAGTGTTTAAAACAAATTACTTTTCCCTTTCACTGCATATAATTTGGACAAATGGTTGAAGAGATATTACGACATAATAGGTATAGAACCGCGACCGTGTCGTAATCTATTGAGTGATGTTTCTATTAGACAACACGTCAATCTTTTTAAAAACAATCTAGGTATACCTACTAATATTATATCAACAGGTTAAGTTTGTGACTTTGTGAGGTTGTTGGGGGTAATATATGCTGAATCTATGTGAGGTTTTGGCAGTTAGGAAATAAATCATCATACCACTTAGTACTAACCGAACCACATTCATAATTTCGTCACAAGTAAAAATGTTAACCGCCCAACGAAGTGGGCACGAGTTGCGCGGAAAAGCTAGTTTATAATAAGAAGACACCAGCCAGCATTACCGCGTTACGCCGATCTCTTTTTTTCGTAGCGTCCACCCAAATCTCGTTTAAAGTAGTTGAAATGTCACCACTTGACAAAAAGGGCCAGTCATCCAACAATGCCATTTAGTTATGGCCGGCTCAAACACCAAAAAACATCATGGGAGCAAACTGTAAGATACCACGCAGCCGCCGGCTTGAATGGGCCGCTATTGTCCCATCCTCCTCCACCGATTAGGGTTTTATTATCTGTTGCAGGAATTTAGTTTTTTCTTTATCATGAGAATAAAACTCATTGATAGAATTTAAGGCCTGAAATATTTTGTTTTCGTATGTATATGAATGTCTTCTCAGCCGTAAAAACTCATTAATAGAATTTAAAGCCCGGAATATTTTGTTTTGACAAAGGCATGATGATGAGATTCATGAGCGAATCTCCGAGATCTAAGAGGTGTTTGCCATACTCAACACGGTTGGCTGCTGCCCATCTTCCGGAGGGATGCCTTGGCAGATTTTTACTGCATCTACCTACTTAGGGCAAGATAAGAGGGGCAACATTATACTGCCCCCGGCATTGATAGATTATAAAGCCTGAAATGTTTTACTATCGTATGAATATGAATGTCATCATCATCATTACAGCCATAAAACGTCCACTGATGAACACAGGCCTCCCTCATGGATCTCCATGAGGGGTAGTTGCCATACTCACCACGCTTGGCAGGCGGGTTGGTGAGCGCAGTATAGGATGTTGATACACGGATAGACGCTGCTGCCCATCTTCCAGAGGTATCCCTCAGCAGGCTCTTACTGCATCCATGGGCATGAGAGAAGGGGTATCATTCTACTGCCTGCGAATGTAAGTTGATATAAAATAAAATTACATGCACAAGAGACCTTACAACTCTATGTCTCCCATATAATCTCAGGGTGACGGGCGCAATGCGATTCAGGGATGGTCACAGGCTTAGTTAACTTGATCACCGCGGTATAACAATTGTAAAAAGAAGAGTTTACGGCTAAACATCAAGTTGGTAAGCAGGCAGACGAGGTAATTATCGCAATATCCATTTTCTAAAATATCAAATTCCATTGGCCATAAAGCAGGCTAGAATAAATATTCTACTAATCGTCTAGTTTCCATAGGACAGCTAAGTTTGGGACTAGATGCTGCTGTGTGTAATGTCTAGTATCATCATTTCAGCCATAAAACATAAAACGTCCACTGATGAACACAGGCCTCCCTCATAGATCTCCATAAGGGGTAGTTGCCATTCTCACCACGCTTGGCAGGCGGGTTGGTGAGCGCAGTATAGGATGTTGATACACGGATAGACGCTGCTGCCCATCTTCCGGAGGTATCCCTTAGCAGGCTCTTACTGCATCCATGGGCATGAGAGGAGGGGTAACATTCTACTGCCGGCACCCCACGGCGTAATTATGTCCAGCATAATTATGATCTATTCCGTTTTAATTCCAAAACCATAAGCAAATACCAATGGTATTTGCTTATGGTCGTAATAAATATTATATTCATAACGAGTACCAAATTTTATATGTTTATAGTACAAAATATATTCCTAACAAACTGTCCGTCAATTGTGCTTATAAGGTGCTATTTTCACTATTCTAAAAATGTGCGTAATCAGGCATTTATTAGTTTTTATTATTATTGTCAAACGTCATTATCTTATGAAAACTAACCAAAGAATTCAAAGGGAAATGTTTGCTTAGTTGTATAAAGGGCTCCATTTACCTCAATCCCTTGTCCGGCTTGACCTGCGACTTAAGGCGGGGGTGAAAGCCAAGTGGACATCAGCTAATGCGGATTAACTTCTATAGAAAACGCTGACCTACTTCAAGGAAGTTTGATCCTTAAGAAGATTTAGTTTTGTTTAGATTTTAGTTAGAGTTTGTAAACTCTAACTAAAAACTAAACAATACTTTTACAATACATTTTACGTTTACAACAATACGTTTATTATAATAAATGAATGTATGTAAGGCCTTTGCATCTTTTTATTATAGATGATTTATACAGCGTCAGCAACTAGTAATCATGCTGTACGGGACGCTGGAGTGCCTGGGACATTGTTAGATGGCTATTGTCACCAAACTACCACGGTTACTGCTATAATACCAGTTGCTGACGCTGTATCATCATCATCATCATCATTCCAGCCGTAAAAAGTCCACTACTGAACAGGCCTCCCTCATGGATCTCCATGAGGGATAGTTGCCATACTCACCACGCTTGGCAGGCGTGTTGGCGAGCGCAGTACGGGATGCTGATACACGGAAAGACGCTGCTGCCCATCTTCCGGAGGTATCCCTTAGCAGGCTCTTACTGCATCCACGGGCATGAGAGGAGGGGTAACATTCTACTGCCGGCACTCCACGGCTTTGAGAGGAGGGGTAACACTGTATAAATCATCTATAATGGATATGAAGGCTTAACTTATTTTGGTGACTAATGAATTAAAACTAAAAACTAACTATAAATAAACTATAAATAAACTATAAAAGTGAACTATATATCCTTTGAAGTTCTCAACTTGCTTTTCGCGGTTGTTCTTCACAATAACTCATCCATTCTTGACCTGAACAGAGCCTATTTTATGAATGAACCTAAAAACCCAACGACCAAAGGTCCAAAGAAGGCTTTTTATCACTTCCTCCCCTTATTTTTTTTATATTGCATTTATACAGCAGGTGTAAACTCGCACCCAATCATTAGGAAAACGGCATTGTCAATGATATTTTTGGGTCCCATATTTTATACAGGGTGTTTTAGTTTGTGTACTAACCCGAAAGGGTTACATTCCATGAAAACAAGTACCTAGTTTTGTAAGGAAAAACAATCGGAAATTCGTATTTTTTTTCATTTTTTTTTGTAATATTTTTATTCACAATTTTACTATAGTTGGTGTTATGTGAAAATGATCCTTAGGTCAACGTTGTTTTTTTTATTTTTATAAAAAAATCCTGTGTGGTTATAGATATTTTTATTTGTAACTGTACGGCAACTCTTCGCGGATTCCAATAAATAAATAAATAAATAATGCTGAACAATTCACACAGCATCATCTAGCCCCAAGCTAAGCAGAGCTTGTGTTATGGGTACTAGATGACTGACATACTTAATACATTATACTACATAGATAGATATTTTTTATTATATATAGAAAAACACCCAGAACACCCTGAACAAATATCTGCAGATCATACAGACATTTGTTCCGAGGCGGGAATCGAACCCGCAACCTCTTGCGTCGCAGGCGGACCTTTCCCCGCTGCGCCACAGAGGTCATCAAATCCAATGACCCTGACAAGAATCAGCTGGCTGGTTATCATTACCGTATGCTGTTGAAGTGTAAACTTTCGTAGGCTTTTCTTAAATGAAAATCATTGAATCCTGAAAAGTCGTAGAACAAAAGTTGTTCCTTGGGATGGTCAGACTCACCCCCTTTCGGCTTAGTACACTTGTTTTATAATACACCCTGTATTGGTCATTCATAGGGTGAGCGTAGTAATTTTTTTAGATTGATGATACCTGGTTGTTATTAGTAGCAATTTTGGAACAGGGTTGGAATTTACTGAATTTATTGATTAGACATTTGTATCTACGCTTCTGATGGAATGCCTTTGTATTCAGATTGGTATGTATATCGTAGGATGATTTGATAATTCGGGATATCGCGAAAATTCTAGAGATTTTGCGAAAACACGGATACTTAGATACATTTAAACCTAATAACCTACTGCCTGACAATCTCGGTTCCTATAATATAATAACATAAACACGGGAATTTATCGCGTAATACCTTTAATTATTCCCGACGTTTCGACTGTGTTTCAACAATCGTGGTCCCGGATTGACAGTCAACCCGTGTACACGAAAAAGGTATAACGCGATAACTTCCCGTGTTTATGTTATTAAAATGAATTGTGATCGCGAAAGTTTACGAAAAACTAATCTCGGTTCTGTCACAGGCAGTGTCTTCGGATGGTTGTAAAAAAACCTAATAACTTACAGTCTGTCCAGCTTGGTTCTGTCACAGGCAGTGTCTTCGGATAGTTATAAAAAAAAACCTAATAATCTACTGTCTGATTTTTTTTATTCTTTGGTCAACATGACCAGCCATAAATTATCATAAGAATTTTTAAATTAACTTGACACTGGCGGAATTGTGTAAAACCAAACACAAGAAGCCATAAATTAAAAAGAAAGAAAGAAAACCTACTGTCTGTCCATATCGGTTCTGTCACAGATAGTGACAGTAGCCAACCGAAACTACTGTTTTCGGATGTAAGTAATCACAATTATCCGTGTAACTACTAACTAATTAATTATCCGTGTTCTCGCAAAATCTGTAGAATTTTCGCGATAATTCGAATTATCAAATCATCCTACGACTTGTATTTATAACGTGAGCAACTTATAACCTACAAGTTAGGTTTAAGTGTTTTTGAAATTAGACTTGGTGGCTGTTGCACTGTGAATGTATGTACTATGAGTATGTGTAGAGGCATAACAAATATATAGACACGTAGGTAATCTTAATTGGACACGTCAGTTTCACATGTACTAGATATTGTAGGTCTGATACTTATTGATTTAGCGGGGAGTATGGTATAGGTGCTGGGCAAGCCTAATCCATCGAAAAATGTCCCAGGCACTGCAGCGTCCCGTAAATCATGAATACTAGTTGCTGACGCTGTATTAATCATCTATTTAATAGAGATCCTGCTAAGGGATACCACCAGAAGATGGACAGCAGCGTATTTCCGTGTATCAAATTAACATCCGTACTGCGCTCGCCAACCCGCCTGCCAAGCGGTGTGTATGGCACCTACCCCTCATGGAGATGCATTGGGGGGGGAATGTGTTCAGTAGGGGACGTTTTAAGTCTGAACTAATGATAATGAAGAGGTCAATACGTCTAGAGCTGACTAAGCTGTGAGACGTGACGATTTATTCAAAGCAATCTTAAATAAGATACATAGATGCATACATTATTATTATAACAACGGCCATAGGCCTTTTGCAAAGTCGATAGTTGTCTGTGTTCCTGATTACCGTAAGAACTTAGAAAAAAGACTATAGTCCTGATAAGTTATTTATTACAATGGCCAAGCATTGCCAAAACATACAATTTGCTGGAAAGTTATCTTGATAAATATTTCATATTTTGATATTTCTAAAGTGGACAACCCCCACCGCACCCAAGTCAAATGCCCCTAATTGCGTGATCATATGCGCAAAAAAATTATATCTCGTGAATTAGATCGTGATTAGATTTGCAAGAATCTAAAAGCACTTCAATATTCAAAAACTTGCTGTACCCGCCTTTATTCTGTTTTACAATATTAAATGCAACAGAAACCGCAAGAAACCCACCCTTATCCCAGGTTTTACTCATTTTAAATCAATCATCGACTGCCAATTAGGTACGGTAGTGGCTTATTGTCGCGCAGAAAACTTTGATTGCCTCGAGCCACGGCAGAATAGAGGCCACGTCAGAATAGGGGCCAATTATTATTGAATACCGATTGAGCGCGACCAAGTTTGATTGTACTGAAGCCAGCGTCACAGCCAGGCGGACTGAATGGGCCAATAATTAAAACCGCACAGGGACTTAGCTTTTTAATTAATGGAATTGTTTTAGTTTGTGGGTGAATTAATTTGATGGCGTCAATGGAATCTTGTTTGGAAATTACCTGAGGGAAAGCTTTAAGATTTAACGGTGACGTAGGTGCGTAGGCGGCCTTTGTATTGGGGATATTAAAATTTAATCATATTTTTTCGATTACTTAGTTATTTTAAGCTCGGATCTTGACTTATGCCTAAATGACATTGCAATTATGTTATATTCCTGAGTCATTCGTAACGCAAATCTACATGATTGCCTTATACATGCCGATGGCTATACAAATAGTGAACTCATATAGCGAAGGGCAGTATTATGAAACAGATGCCACTAACACTTGTCTAGTCAGGGTATAGATTTAAGCTTGCATCTTGAATAGACTCTACAATGGCCTACGTATAGAGATCCTCCTTACCGGTTAGTAGCTTAGTTAAATTGGGCCCTTTTAACCCATCTGCTCGAACGAGTCTATAGAGCCGCCACACGATCACAACACCCGCACAACCTACACACTCCAACTATTTATATCGATCTGTCAATTTAACTATCAAAGCGGTCGATTCGACCCATCTGTTCCTCCCCGTATCGTTAGCATCACAAAAAAATTCAAAAGTTCCTTGTCAAGTAAAAAGTTAAGTGAGTTTTTTGATGCATTCTCGAGCCGCGGGTGGTCAAGCCAGTAGCATTTTATTGGGACCAATCAGATTGCTGTGTTGAGATGAAACAATGCCGCCTTTGTTGGGGGCGGGGCCTGCATTGTGGCGTACAATGGGAAGACAGAGACTCCCATTGTGTCTATTGTGTGGGCTTTTGTTGGCCTATTGTGCTGCATGGGTGGTGAATATCGTCTTGGAGGTGTGGTTTTGAAACGTTTTTACATAGAGAGCTATTGGCGAAAAACAGTAGCTAGGTATTTTGATTCAGTTTGTTAAAGAGATAAGGAAGAAACAATAGTTTATGTGAGATTTTGGTCTTATTTTCGCATTGAGGTTATTTATATGATTTTCAGCAGTAAAATGAAGACAGTTAGGGGTGACCTGGTTGTAATTTTTTTTTGGTTGACTCTTTCTCATTTTTTTCAACACGCACTCTGTGTTTTTAAGGCAATGTAATTTTAAGTTATAAAGAACCAAACACATATCAAATATCGAGAGTCTATTCTTTCAATTTTGCAATTCCAAAAAATAAGCACTGTGTTTTTAGGTTACGTAATTACTCATATTTATAACAACTACTTAAATTAATAGAACCAACCCATATCAAATCGAAAGTATAAAAAGTCTAACAGAGTCAACCAACATAACAGCTACAGTTAAAAAAAATGAGCAGTTAAGAAAACATTTATAACCACAGTCGCCATAGTCACCACAGTAGCCCCAGTCGCACCAGTCGAACCAGTCGCCATAGTCACCCCAGTCGCCACAGTTAACACGATGAGCACGAAGGACGAAGGGCAGATGCCCTAGTAACCTCGCACATCTCCAAGCGTCACGCGTCACCGATCGGTTTCAGCCCCGCAAAAGATGTTTTACATAAAAAAAATCTCACCTATACTCAGAGACACGCTGAACGAGACTTGGAACGAAAACTAGCACACAATAAAATTGTAGCGCGCGATGACTGAGTGCCAGACAATGTTATCGATCCACGTCGCACGACGCTGGCCCGGGGATTTTAGGGAAAGGAGGATTCCCATCCAGTTTGAATATGCGATTTCAAGTGTGTAATGTACATTGAGTACTTACATTAGCTTAGTAGGTATTATCATTGTTTATAATGTAAAGATTAATAGATAAATAATGCTGGACACACAACACCATTTAGTCCCAAATAAAGCAAAGATTGTACTGGAAATCAGATTATTTATAAAATAGTTAATACATTTTTTTTGTATATATGTATGTACACTTTTCATAAGTACATAGAAAACACCCGGACTCGAGTCAAATATCTCCAGAAAAGCATTTGTGTCCTCTGGCGGGTATCGAACCCGCAGCCTCCTGCGTTTTAGACGACTAATTGATCTGAGCCACGGTAGTCGTCCACGCGTAGGAATGGACTGTTGGTATACCACTACTTGGCTCTTGACGAGTGGCATTGAGGGACATGCAATGAAATTAAATCTAATTAAACTTGCATCCAAGAGTTTGTGTTGTAGCTGGTGCAATTTAGACTTTAAACAACTGTCCATATGCCATAATTCCCTACACTTTGTGCAAGTTAGAGCAGTTAAGATTAAGTTTATGGTATATAACTTAAAAAAACAAACGACGACCCGAAAATAAAATCCGAGCTCCAGTAAGTATTTAAAGGAGTTTATGCTCCTGGATATTATTTGGACAAAGGGTTAATGGTCAGGTAATTATTTATTTCACAAGGCAATGGCGAAAGGCCAAGGCCGTGTGTGAGCTTTTTCGTCGGCCAAGCTGTGACGCGTGGTGCGGGGGTGAACATACGGCAACTAGCATGGCGTCCGGAAGCACTGGCTCATTGACAACTCTTTGTACAGCTATAATGAGGAATTCATAGCGTTTAATAATTGTAGCGGATATCATCCTACTATATTTATATTTAAATTATTATGTGTGTTGGAGATTTAATGATACTCCAATTAAATTCTGATCACAACTGATTTATTAAACAATACTTACATAATTTTATTATATAAGGAAGCGTATTGCTATACACGCATAATCGTGACTTGTTATAATATTAAATTTATCACGTAGAAATTATACGTGATAATATTGTACCTTTTACAATGTGTATGTGTGTGTTTAATTAATTTTATTTCATAATTTGATTTACTGTGATTTAATATGTTCTGTTTCATTGATAGTTGTTATTTAAATCGAATTATTATTTGTATTTGAAATTCCATGCATGTGACTATTTCCTTATAACTTTGACTTCATTTATTAATTAAATGACGTGTAAATCATGTATTTTAGGAAATAAATGATTATGATTACGTTCCGTTTTGTTGTTTCCGTAGACAATCACCATGTAGCATTTCCTCCTTATTTATGTCATCTTTGATTATATATATCATCATCATCACCATCATCATCCGCCCATAGTGTATTTCTGTTGTTTTTGTTGTCTAAGTTAATTTTAGTTACTTTTGTTTATTTTCTGTATGATTTACACAATAGAGTTCGTCTTTCTATCTATCACACCATCCTTCATCGATTCCTTGGCGTGTTCCTTAAATTCATCGTTATCATTTCAGCCGTAAAACGTCCACTACTGAACACAGGCCTCATGGATCTCCATAAGGGGTAGTTGCCATACTCACCACGCTTGGCAGGCGGGTTGGCGCATGCAGTACGGGATGTAAGCCCTCCCTAAGCAGGCTCCTACTGTTCATTTTGTAAAAACGGGATTACTCACGTAGTATTATTATTATAATATATAATAGTATTATTGTAACGTCGAAGATTATTCCGACACGTTTCGATTTTTCAAGAAAATCATCATCATGGGATTGAATGCCCGTCCGCGCGTAGGGCCGACACGACTCTGGCGCTGGCAGCGGCGCGTGCCGCGCGAGCTTCGTAACGTTCGGGGCGACTGGAGGGGCGTGGCGGTTGATGTGCTTGCGCTGTTGCAGGCGTCGTTGTTGGAGTAGTGGCGCTGGCATATGTGTCCGGTGCAGGTTCATCGTCACTACTATCGTCTCGACTAAATGTTGATGAACAGAACACGCTTACTGCATCTCCATTAGATGTGGAAGGCCCACCTTGCGTGTCGCTCTCATACAGGTTGAGGCAAGGATTCCATGCTGAAGGCACTAACCATCCCTCCTCCAACTGTATCAAATGTAAAAAGGCTCCTACTGTATCCACGGGCATTAGAAGATAGGTAACATTCTACTGCCGGCACCCAACGGCGAATTATCCTTATCCTTAAATTAATATCTAATTAAAAACGCTTACAGTTGGTTGGAAGGGAACCACTCGTCGGCGGAAGGTTTCGTAGGGTTGGGACACTTTTGTCCTATTGTTGGCACGACAATGCACCTGTGCGCTACCCTGTATCGATTATAAGGGGACGCAAATGTGCTTTTGGTAGCGTGTTAATGTGAAGTTTGAATATCAGTTTTGAAAATTACTCGGGCTCTGGTTGGGAAGGTTACATGTAACTATTACATACATAAATATCGTCGGTCGGAAACAGTAATGGAACATTTCAAAATTATACCTCTATTACTGTTCTGAGTAATTGAGGGTTGAAGTTACAAAGAGATACAGCGTTGTGCTTATGCTCAACTTAGGCTGAGTCAGACGCCTTTTTGTAACTGTTTTTCTTAGTTTAATTTGTTATTTTGTTATTTTCTCTCTCCTGTTGTGTCTTTTATTTTTTATGTGTTTTGTTATGTATGAGTGTTACAAATAAATGTTTTATCTATCTATCTATCTAAAGAGATTACTAAAATATATTTTTCTTTACCGGAATAAGTAGTTTTCTGTCAATTAGAACCAAAAGTTGAGTTGTTCCATTAGTGCTTTGGAAAGAATATACCTACGAAACTGCATACTTATCTCAAAACACGAAAATGTTCCGGTAATGAATCCGACCGAAGATATGTACAGTACATTTTTTTAGTTAACCTATTTTGTCCCACTGCTGAGCAAAGGTACCTATTCCCCACACTGAAAAAAATCCAGCCAATCAAGTATGACATTTTGCTTGATAGAAAAAAAAATGAATGAAGCAATCAAAAACTTATAAAACTACATTAATCACTATTTATTGTCACAATAAAGGTGAAATGATCAACTTTTCTATAACATTCACTTCATAAAAGGAATTAAGATATCATGATTATGTTATTGTAAACATGGTTTTATTGTAAATGTAAACATACAAATATTTGATTCGAGTATCGAACATAATCAAATTAATCAAGTTACCAATACACAGTAATCAGGTCCATTGATTGTAGAATACAGTGTTTACATTTAACAGAACTAGATGTCGCAACTAGAAAAATTAGAACGCGCTATCGAAGTGTTTCACCCATTTACTTAGGTCTCGGCTCGGGTCTGACTTTTTGTGATTTGACCATAAACTACCACTAGTCAAAGCGGTACGTACTTAGCTTCATCATGTTTGGACTAGTGTATCGAAAGCTGAGACATCCTACTGTAGTTTAATTTGGTTAATTTAATTTGAATATAAGATCTTCACGCCCTCTCATTTGACGAAATCCCGCTCACACTCGCTATATTATATATGTATAACTTACCTTATAAAATTAAGCATATACATTACTGAAACTACTAAAATACTTTATAACCATTACCACGTTCGTTGTAAATTCAATCAACATAAATCATTGGCATGTTAACCAAACTTGATTGTATTGACAATTACTTTGTTTGATATCATCAAGACAACTTGTCTGTTGCTTATTCAACATAACTTTATTGCCATAATCGTATTACTTTATGTGCTCGTATATAAACAAGTTCCTTGATAGCTGCAAACA
The DNA here is from genome assembly GCA_963082625.1 of Pasiphila rectangulata. Lineage (NCBI taxonomy): Eukaryota > Metazoa > Arthropoda > Insecta > Lepidoptera > Geometridae > Pasiphila > Pasiphila rectangulata. The sequence continues at coordinate 21,441,063 of OY720238.1, read as the reverse complement.
TTTTTTTTATCAATGTTATCAAGTTTTTTTTTCAGTGCAAAGCAGTGTACATTATGGAGTTAAAAATTGTGAGGCCTTTACATTTGTTATAGATGATTTATACAGCGTCAGCAACTGGTTTTCATTTACGGGACGCTGCAGCGTCAGCGCTGGAGTTAAACTGTGTTATTAATTAGATTCGCCGTGGGGTGCCGGCAGTAGAATGTTACCCCTCCTCTCATGCCCGTGGATGTAGTAAGAGCCTGCTAAGGGATACCTCCGGAAGATGGGCAGCAGCGTCTTTCCGTGTATCAACATCCCGTACTGCGCTCGCCAACCCGCCTGACACCATGATCCATGATCCGTACTTGCAGATCCATGAGGGAGCCCAATGTCCAGCAGTGGACGTCCTACGGCTGAGAAGATGATTTAAAACGTAGGTACCCTTTTGTATATTTTTCTTGTGGATTGACTTTCATCATCTTCATCATCATCAAAACGTCCACTTCTAAACATATGCCTCCCGCATGGATCTTCAAGTACTGTGTGATTTCACTTACTGACTCTAACGGAAGACCAGCGCTGGTTATTTATCCATAGCCAGTAGTATGCTGAGTTAGGGTCCTTTTGTAGCAACCTTATCTTACTATCTCTATTTTTATACTCTGTATTAAGTTAAAATTCATTACAATTAAAACAACACAGCGAAGAAATAAAAACATTATTAATACAGTAACTGTAAGATCTAAATTTGCTGCACGACAATATGTATCCCAATCCACCCACCTATATAACATAATTAATAAAAAACAGAATATTCATGGCTTAAGTAAATTTGAATTGAAAAAGAAACTAACCAAATGGCTACTTTACTTAAGCTATGACGAAACTGAAGCACTGTTTGATAAGCCATGTTAGGTTTTTCTCTGAATTTCTGTATCACTACATAGGTACATGTACTTTACTATTTAATATTCAAATTTAACAGACACGTCCCAATATCAAAATATTCACATATACTAATAAACATACATATACCATACATCGTCACACACACACACACACACACACACACACCACACACACACACACACACACACACACACACACACACACACCACACACACACACACCACACATACACACACACACACACATACTAATACACCTATATAAAATTACATGCGCGTTCGCTTTCCAATTAGTAACTTTTTTGTAAATAATAAGCTCTATAATTTAAGTAGCCTTACATACTACATTAACTACTAGCTGAACTTAATGTACGTTTCTAATTCTATTGTTTTCGGCAGAGCGAGATTCCCCTAACACAGGTAAAATACTTTACTTAAAAGGGGGTCTCAAACACCGTTATATAATGTATTTTAAGTTTACGAATAAAGAATTTTGAATTTTGAATTTTGAATTTTGAAGTTGAAAAAAAAATCAAATAAATATAATTATGGTATATATAGTTTATACTTACTTTAATCGCTGATCATGTGGGGATTGTTGCCATACACACCACGCTTTGCATCCCGTACCAATATCCCGTACTGGGTTGGAGAGCGCAGTACGGGATATTGATACACGGAAAGACGCTGTTTCCCATCTTCCGAAAATATCCTTAAGCGGATTTTTACTGCATCCACAGGCAAGAGAGGAAAGGTAACATTCTTCTTTAACTTAAATCTTTAACTTCTAGTTTTGTAACTTCCAGTTTCTAGTTTTGTAAACTAGAAGTTTAAAATTTAAGAGAATCTATTTTTTCTGGATAATACAGCGGAATAAACTAGAAAAGTTTAGGTTTGCGTATTATGGGCATGTCATATGGAAGGATGAGAGTCATATAACAAGAAAGGTGATAGATATGAAAGTGGATGAATATATCGCAAAAGGGAAACCAAAAAAAGTATGGACAGACTGCGTGAAAGATGATATATGGCTAGAAAAGGTGCGAACGAGAATCTGACGAGTCATAGGGCGGAATGAAAAAAAAACACATGTGCCGGCCACACGTAGGTGGGATAAAGACAGGAGAAAGAAGATTTTCGTCTCTAAACTCCTAGAACTCTATCAACGTACGTACGTACCCTACTTACACTACAGCCAAGTGCGAGTCTCTCGAATTGGCAAAATTGGCAAGTCGTTACCATCTAAAGGGGCAAACACATTCGTCTGAGTGTTTCGGGACTCGGCGACAAATTGGCTCTCAAGACGACCGTTAGGCCGAAGTTGACTCTAATGATTATAGCCAGAAATGTTCAGGGGTTTTATCCATTTAGCATTGCATGAATAAATTGAGTTATGTTAGGTCCTTATGGATTTATGGAGATCATGTTAAACGAGAATACGATTATTAAAACCAAATAAAAAATACAATTATTATAATATTGTAAGGTCCACGTTATCTATTATCAAAATGTACTTATTAAATATAAAAATAGTTGCCGTGGGGTGCCGGCAGTAGAATGTCATCCCTCCTCTCATGCCCGTGGATGCAGTAAGAGCCTGCCAGGGATACCTCCGGAAGATGGGCAGCAGCGTCTTTCCGTGTATCAACATTCCGTACTGCGCTCGCCAACCCGCCTGCTAAGCGTGGTGAGTATGGCAACTACCCCTCATGGAGACCCATGAGGGAGGCCTGTTAGTAGTGGACTTTTTACGGCTGGAATGATGACTTATTATCTTATTAAATATAATTTTATGTTAATTTCAGTCCTTATCAGACAGTTTGAGTTCTTATAGCAATATAACAAACTGATAAGATGGTTTCGGGATCGAATGCCTTTTAAAATCTACTTCGTGTGTGTATTTGCAAACGTCGCGGTTAATAGAGAACAAAATTATAATTTTAATAAACGAAGGTAGTGTATATTGTCCAGCATTACTTACTTACTACTTATTTAATTATCATTAGGAAGTTCAGTATAAGCATTCTGTCATGTAGGTGTTTAAGGTATAGTTATGTTAAGAGCTGTATGAGTTTCTTCCTTATTAAATAAACCAAAATTAATAATTTCGTTCTATTTTTATATTGTGCTGCCATCTATACTATTCACATAAAAACAAAACCAAGGTGGAGTTTTCGGTAAAGCGTGTGCTTCATAGTACCGAAAAGTCTCGCTAGATGGCACTACAGCTACTTTCTCGTAGCGACATCTAACGAAAAGTTATTGAACTAAGAATGGTTTGGTGCACTTAAAACGACTACCTAGTAAGTGGTTAAACCGTATTGAATTTAGTAACAAACCGCTTACATAGATGGGGTTGTTTTTGGCTTATAATATTATTTCGTTGTTTTGTTGAGCTGAGCTTGTCTTGTAAGAGTAAGAAATAATAAATTGAGTAAAAGTTAAAACGAACTTAGTTTTTTGGTAGTATGCCTTCATGACATATTTTTGAGATATTTTTAGTAGCTTTTATATGTTTCATAAGCTATTTATAATTATTTTTGAATTGCAAAAGAAATAAAAAAATCATTTGGTGCTATTTCATGCTAGAATTATTAGGTCGCACGCAAACAATAAAAAAATCGTCCGACCGTGACAGGACTCGAACCTGCAATCTTCGGATCCGAAGTCCGACGCCTTATCCATTAGGCCACACGGTCGCTGAAGAGAGGGTTGAAATTATTAAACATAATTGACATGTTATTGATTAAACGCAAAGTCCATGGAATAGAAAATAGTTGCTTCTATTGTGTACTCAACTCGGCACGGCATCCCTAATTATTACACGAATACGACAAGACCAAAAGGATAGCATGGTGTGTGTGTGTGTGTTATGTATGATCCAGCGTACCTAGGTTTCCTTATAATGGTCAATTTAATGTTTTTTAATAATAAATAAGAGAATGAAAAATCTAATATTTTTTTGCGTTTTGCGTCTTCAAAATGATTAAGGCAAATATTTTTGATTGCGTTTTTTGAAATGTTCTGCATAAGTGTGGTTTGACACCATAAAAATTAGCAGTTTATTAAGTAATATTTATGTTTAAGCTATTTTTTTAACGTAATTAAGCCGTGGGGTGCCAGCTGTAGAATGTTACCCCTACTCTCATGCCCTTCATCTTCCGGAGGTATCTCATGGCAGATTCTTGCTGCATCCTCGGGCAAGAGAGGAGGGGCAACATTCTACTGCTGGCACACCACGGCAAGGCAGTTAAGGACATTTTCATCCAACTCCATCCTTCCGTTTTATCTAAGAAGCTTTTAATAGTAGCAGATAGTAGATAGTTATGCTTCTGTCCATCATACATACAATAAGGCTTTCATTAACGAGTAAAAACTTTAAAAATAGTTCCCTCGAACCTTATAGATGGCGTGGGAAACACAATTCGATAATGACAGAATATTTAGGAATCAACAACAAACTTGCTTTTTCCGTATGCCAGCTCTATCTGTTAGGCTTAGCAGAAAACACTTTTCTTTTTTACTGAAAACGGCTCAGTTATGTATGAGCCCGCGCCATTTTGTTTCAAATTATACAACACATATTTTGTTGCAGGTTTGTCACGATAGAGGCGCTGTACCAAACGTCATAAAATTATGAACGCCGGTCGTGATACGCAAATGGTTCAGGTTATAGTAATACCATGGACCAAATAAATACTATTATTTTTTGATCCATGGTAACAACATCATGTAAAATTTTATCGTGGGAATTTTAATGGTCCATGGAAATACACACGGGTCCGTTGTCGTCACGTCGCCACGCGCGACCTATGCGCGCGACCACAGAACACTATAATCCTACGCGCGCGACTTCAGTCTACTTGAACTTGGCTGGACGCTAATGTAGATAGTTCAGGCGTTTTCTAAGAGATGGCTCTTATCGTAATTTTACATTAGTACTGAAAATACCTGGTATTTTATTAAAAAATATGAGTGAAAATACTTGGAAATTTTTGAAAAATATTAGAAAATCAAGCTAAATGATTCTTCAGTTTCTATTCATTTTAGACTGGCAACTCTCCGCGGTTTCACTTGCGTAGTTCCCGTTCCCGTGGGACTACGGGGATATAAAAATAGCTTATGCTACTAGCTGATTATGTAGCTTTCCATTAGTTGACGATTTCTTAAATCGGTTTAGTGGTATACCTAGACTAATGATTTAAATCTTGGAACCTATAAGTTGAACTAGATTCACCAAAGTATAGTACAAGTTAAGACTTCGTAACTCATCATGCTTACAATAAATTAATATGACTATGACTATGACCTGAAATCGTTACAAAAACCAAACAAACAATATAAAGATAGGAATACTCGTATCATAGATAGATATTTTTTTTTGAATGGGGATATTCGAATGGCATGTCCGTTTTGGATAATTCAAAAAGTAATCATTCCACCATTCTAAGATTCATAAAAATTGTACATAGTTAACATAATAGCCTAAACGTACGATCTACCTAACCCTGAACTACACGTCATAAATATTTACCCCGCTGTCAGTGGCCCAACGCCTGTTTAGGGCACCCGGGGCGCTCAACGGCCCGGATATAAGTTGGCCGGTCAAAGGGCACATCTCTCATATCCGGGTTTTATATCGGGCAGGAAAGCGGACAGAAATCGGTGTAGACTGCTTTTAGAATTGCTAGACCGTATTCTGATTTCCTGTTAACACTAAAGTGACCATGATATGACGTTTTCTTTTGCACTTATAAGTTCAATATATAGCAAAGTTGTTGGTAGTACCTTTGTAGTAAACTAAATATTTTTGTGCTTACGAAGTTAAGTATTGTTTTTTTGGGTTAACAAAATGATTGCGTGTCTTGTTTTCTGAAATGAATACAGTTAGCGCAATTACGTTCGTCCAAAATTACAAAATGATCTTAATCGATCCTTTTTCTCACGAACATTTTTCACAAACTATATCTATGCAACATTTTATATTTACCATGATTTGAGTTGTTTTTAGATTTCCCATTATTCCGGCGCAATTTAATACGCCATGATCACAGATAAACTGAAAATATTTGCAAGTGGTGGATAGTCATTGAAAAACAAAACGGTCTACCCTCTTTCTAAGTCTCTGAGAGGCTCAAATCATGGTTCCCGTAAATATTCCATATAGTGTTCACATCCATGATAGTTTCAAAAGTTACTCTTCACAAAGTAAGATCACGAACGAACGGTATTTATTTAGCAAAGCTTTTTTTATACAGTCTAGATGACAGTTTTTTATAAAGAGGTACTCTTATCGTTTACGTTTTTAATATTATACAAGGTGTATTATAAGATGTGTACAAACCGGAAAGGAGGTGTTTCAGCCTATGAATACAAGTAATTCTGGAAGGGAATAAAAACGCGAATGTAAAAACGTATATTTTTTATATTTTTTAATAGTTTTTATCAAATATTTACTAGTTGGTGAGATGGGAAAATAATCCTGAGGTCATCATTAAATGTTTTGTTTTTTTTCCATTTATAAAAAACTCTGGTGGTATAGGTCAATAACCCTGTCAAAAATCAGCTGGCGTTTAGGTTGTCATTATCGTATAATCAGCTGTTGAAGTTAAAACTTTCGTGGTCATTTCTTGAATGAGAATCACTGAAACCTGAAAAGTTGTAAAACAAAAGTTGTTCCTCGGGATGAACAGAATCACTCCCTTTTGGCTTAGTAAACATATTTTAATACACCCTGTTTAACAAGCCACTATGAATACTCATCATTTCAGCCATAAAACGTCCACTGATGAACACAGGCCTCCCTCATGGATCTCCATGAGGGGTAGTTGCCATTCTCACCACGCCTGGCAGGCGGGTTGGTGAGCGCAGTATGGGATGTTGATACACGGATAGACGCTGCTGCCCATCTTCCGGAGGTGGCCCTTAGCAGGCTCTTACTGCATCCACGGGTAGGAGAGGAGGGGTAACATTCTACTGCCGGCACCCCACGGCAATGAATACTCATTTTCTTTCTAATAATAAAACATTGAAATTCTTTATTTTTTTATAACCATCGGAAAATGCTGCCTGTGACAGAACCGAGATGGAAAGACAGGTTATTAGGTTTTTTAAATGACAAGAAGTGCTAATAAATAAGTAAGGCTAGTAAATAATTATGAGAATAATATTTATGAGTTAATAATGTTATGAATTTCTTTACTTATTGCGAATCACTTTATGGATTGTAATCGTTATGGATACCTATATAAGTGAAAACTATATTATGGGTCCTTATATCATATGATTGTGATTATTCGGGCAATCGATGATTATTAAAATAAATTTTATGGAATATTATATAAGGGAAATAAAATAGAGAACCGTATTGACCTGTTCTTTCCTCTGATTAATAGCTGAGAGGATGGTATAGGTGCTGGGCAAGCCTAATCCATCTAAAGATGTCCCAGGCACTGCAGCGTCCCGGTACACATGATTACCAGTTGCTGATGTTGACTGAATTAGCACATTTACGTCCTTGCACCTAGTGCTTAACTTGCCAATATATAATATAATTATTAATTGTAATAAACATTTAGGTCAATCTCGTAAGTAAAGTAAAGTATATATTTATTTGCAACAACACATTACAGAGTATAATAATAGAGATAGTAAGATAAGGATGTTACAAAAGGGCCCTACCTCAGCATACTACTGGCTATGGATAAATAGCCAGCACTGGTCTTCCGTTAGAGCCAGTAAGTGAAATCACGGATAGACCCACACGCAAACAACAACGTAGAAAATCGCTTTCAGCGATTAGGTCGCCAACTATTTTATTATAGTTTTTGAAGTTTGAATATGTCATGTTATCTAGTGTACAATAAAGTGTTAATCTATCTAACTATATACACACATGCCAAGTGCTGTAAAAAATATCAATTTGTTTACCAGTGATCGTCATGAGACCATCTCTCTCTCCTTAAGCCGTAGGATATCCACTTAGGCATCCCTTATTGATCACTGAGTACTGATCATTGTTGACTGATCACTAAGTACTGGGTTGTTGCCATACTTACCATACCACACTTGGCAAGCGGGTTGGCGAGCGCAGTACAGGATGTTGATACACGGAAAGACACTACTGCCCATCCTTCGGAGGTATCCTTTGGTAGATTTTATTGCACCCCACAGTATGAGACATCGTGAGTTGTGAAATAAACAAGTGGTTAAGTCAAAATCATGACCGTTTTGATATTTAAATAGACCATCCATATAAAAAAGTAAGGCCTTTGCATCTATTATAGATGATTTATACAGCGTCAGCAACTGGTAATCATGCTGTACGGGACGCTGCAGTGCCTGGGACATTTTTAGATGGAATAGGCTTGCCCAGCACCCATACCATCCTCTCAGCGTAGTCAGCTATTATTCAGAGGAAAGAACAGGTCAATACGTCTGAAGCTAACTAAGCCGCGGGTTTCCTCACGAAGTTTCCTTCACCGTCAAAGCTCGTGTTAAGTGTGCACATACATTTTTCAAGAAGGAAAAATCCATTGGTGCACGGCCGGTATCGAACCCACGACCTTCGGATTGAAAGTCGAGGGTACATACCACTTGGCCAACACGGCTTTTTATATTATATTCTTTTACCATCCATATATAATCAACCATTTATAGAAAGACAATTCGAAAGTAAATCGTGTAGACGCGCCGAAAGCGGCGACCCGCGCGCGCCCGGCCACAAGGCGATCATATCCGGGCCGGGCGTGGTTTACGGCGCGGCCGCACTGGCCTATTTATTGGATACGTTAACGGGCACTGGTATAGGGTTAATGAGGCGTCTTCATTAAAAAGTAAAAATTTGAAAAATAGTTCCCTCAAACCTTATAGATGGCGTTAGTTTTCATTTAATGGAAGGAAACGCAATTTGACAATGACAGCATTTGTAATCAATCTCAAACTTGTTTTCTCCGCTTACCAGCTCCATCTGTTTGGTGTAGTAGAAAATACTTTTTATTTTTACTGAAAACGGCTCATTTGAGTATCAGTGTTCTTGATGATGTCAGTACTTATTACTCACTTTGTACACAAATAAGTTTATATTAAACTAGCAGCGCTCTGCAGTTTAACCCGCGTAGTTCCCGCTCTCTCGTGGGAATACGAGCATAAAATATAGCCCATATATATAAAGCCTATACTCAGCATTGTAGCTTTCTAATGCAGAAAAAATTTTGCAAATGTGTCTAGTAGTATTTGAGTTTATTCGTTACAAACGTACAAAATACGGCACCGGCAAACGGGTGCCGGCAATAGAATGTTGCTAAGGGAAAAGGACGGAAAAGACGCTGCTGCCCCTCTTCCGGAGTTATCCCTTAGCAGATTTTTACTGCATCCACGGGCATGGGAGGACGGGTAACATTCTACTGCCGGCACCTTACGGCAATGTCGGCTATGTCAGTTACGTTACTTATAAAACCGATATGGTAAAAGTACTGTCGTCCAAAAAAGGTAATGTAACCTTGAAAATGTTGTTCCAGCAATAACCTTAAGACTTTAGCACCATGTGGGCCCAATATGAAACCCTTAAGTTTGAATCATTGAGCAGCGTCGCATTCCGGCCCAGGGATGGTACGCAGTTTATAGCGGTATCACACACTTAATACCGGTATTAGAAAGGGTTAAACCGGTATTTTATACATTTTTATGCCCATTGCCCGGCGAAAACTCCTAAATATAGCGTCTTTGTTTACAAATGACGCGAAATATCTTTATGCTCGGACCTTTTTGTGTTTTGTGGATATTATGTATGTTTATTGTTGTGGGTTATTCGGATGGCTATGTTTTAGGTTTCGGAATAGTTTTCGGACAGCAAGCTAGAATAGTCTTTTGGTAATTCACCAGAGAACTAAGGCATAAAAACCTACACGGAAAGACGCTGCTGCCCATCTTTAGGAGGTATCACTTGGCAGATTCTTACTTCGTCCCCATTGGCATGAGAGGAGGGGAAACATTCTACTGCCGGCACCTCACGTCATTATACTACTTTGATGTGTAATGTTAGCCGTGTGCAATTTAGGTAATATCCACCGATTTTTAGTCACACTTCTTACAATGTTATCGTATTCCAAACTAAGCAAAGATAAATGAAGAAACTTTGCCACACATTGTACAATAAAATAAAATACATTTACTATGTTTTAAAACTAGAATGAGAAATTAATTTTATCATGCGTGACTTTGTGGAAACCATTATAATATCTAAATGAACAACAAATATTTTGTAACAAACCAGCTTACGAAAAAACAATCAAAAATAATTCGACACGTGTTTCGTCTCTCTACAAGGCATCTTCAAGAGAAATCGGCTTCCCATTCGTCACGGAATAATAAATAGTTTTAAAACCGGTCCCAAAGGCCTCAACGGAAGACCAGCGCAGGTTATCTTGTAACCTGTATTAATGCTGAGTTGGGACCATTTTGCAGCCTTTATTTATTTTATATGATAGCAAAATTAAGTTGTAAGCTTAATAATTAACTTTAAGTATTATTGTTTCTTGTATATTTTGCCTTTTAAAATGTGTGTACTGTGTATTATTGTTTTCTTGGTTGCAAATAAAAACATTTGATTTGATTTGATTTGAATCCACTAGAAGCAACGAAGACGCGGGTAGTTGCCTAGCAACGAACAACACCATCGCTCCCTTGACGTGTTGCCTCTTCGACCACCGAACAGACAGTTTTCAAGTGCTAGTAGATATGGGTTATCGGATTTGTTTCTTTTTCATTATATTTTCTAATACTAGTAACAAAAATGTTTTACAAGTCCATGCAAAATTACAGCTTTATATAAGGTCTCTTTGCAAAGCCGCAGAGAATCAAGAATCAAGAATCAAAAAATACTTTATTCAGTGCGGCCGCATGGACCTTATTGACGCGTCACAAATTACAAAATAAAACAACACAAATAAATAGAATAAAGCACATAATTGAATCTGTTCACTTCAGATGACACGCGAGTTAGGAAAAGAAGTGAACAGAAGAACCTAACTCGGTCGTTATAGTCATCATTTAACAATTTTATTTTGTCTTATGTTACGTTTGACGGAGTTGGAGCAGATTCCGTCCCAAGTGGTTTTGTCCTCTAGGTAATCTGATATTTTATAATAAGCTTTATTGCACAGATTGCGTTTAATAATGTTTTTGAATTTATTCAATGATAACTTCTGCAACTCACTTGGGAGTTTGTTGTAGAAGCGTATACATTGCCCTTTAAAAGATATTTTCACCTTATGGAGCCTAGTAGTGGGCACAGCGAGTTTACTCTTATTTCTTGTATTTACATTGTGATTGTCGCTGTTTTTCTTAAACGAAGCAATATTTTTATGGGTGTACAACAGGTTCTCATAAATATATTGACAAGCTACTGTCATTATATTTATTTCTTTAAATTTAGTGCGAAGTGATTCTCTGGGACCCATATTGTAGATAGAACGAATAGCCCTCTTCTGCAGCACAAATACGGTGTCTATATCTGCAGCACATCCCCACAGTAGTAAGCCATAAGACATAATGCTGTGGAAATAGCTGAAGTAAACAAGTCTAGCGGTATCAACGAGACGGACAGACAGACAATGCGAAGTAATGGAGTTCTTATTGTACTGCGGAACCCTAAAAACAAACACACCAAATTACTAAATAAGGCTACAGTGTCGTGTATTCTTAGGTTAATTCTTAGGAATTAATTAATAATTAACCTAAGTTAATAGTATGCATATGTAGGTACCTCTGTTCAATGTTCCTTTAATTTAATTATATATTAGGTACTATGGTTTCATAACGTTATATACTTTTTGTGTTCCTAGGGTCAGGTGACCGATTTTACGGTGTCAACAGAATACCGGCGCTGACCCGTCTCCTGATGGTGAAGCATAATGCTGAGTTGAGACCCATTCGCAGCAGTAGCACACAACACATTATAACTCTAGTATTAAGTCTATTTTCTTTTTCTTACGATTTTTTATTTTCAATGGTCTTTTTCTGTGTATATGTTATTGTAGTGAATAAATAAATGTCTGTATCTATGTCTAATTCATGATTGAGGGGCTCAGTGACCGGAGCACATCATCATTTCAGCCGTAAAACGTCCACTATTGAACTAAGGCCACCCTCATGGATCTCCATGAGGGGTAGTTGCCATACACACCACGCTTGGCAGGCGGGTTGGTGAGCGCAGTACGGGGTGTTGATATACGGAAAGACACTGCTGCCCATCTTCCGGAGGTGTCCCTTTGCAGGCTCTTACTGCATCCACAGGTAGGAGAGGAGGGGTAACATTCTACTGCCGGCACCCCACGGCTACCGGAGCACAGGCACGTCGTAAAACAATAATATGCCGCACACTCGTCGGTAGAGTTACAAGTCATAATCGGGCTCGTTCTGTTTATCGCTTCTCATTGAGTGTTGTCATCAGCTTAGCCGCTAGGGGGCGCTTGGGAAACTCCGCGATGTATGTTTAAACTGGCTGTAGTCAGGTTAGGTTCTGTAATCTCTGCTATAGCTAAGATTTAAAGCGTTAGATACGCTCTTGCCGTAATAAGACCGCGCCGTTTTTTTTCCACACGCAATCACATAGCTCGCTCATTTGGTATCAGTGTACCGTGGGCCAAGAAAGTGGCCTACCCACAGAACATAGAGACTGAGGGTCTACCAGTTTTGACAAAAGTTTCTGTGAGATCTAATTATCGCTAAGGTTGACTTTTCTAACTGAGTGTAAGAGATACACAATAATGACGTATTCTCTGCTATGAGATGCCTGACATGGGTTAATTATGTTATTTTGACCTTTATTAACTATGCAGGCTTATACATATTTTGCAATAATGTTATTTAAACGAGATTTATCTCGTCTAAGCTGTAGTTACGGCAGGCTAGCTAACAGTGACAATTCATTGTAGAAACACTGAAAAAGAAAGTGTTGTTGATACGTGTCAGTTGGTATTTTTGACAGCGTAGTTAATATTATCAAAAGTGTACCTAATTTTATTTTATTCGTTCTAATTTCTTGTTTTACTGCTGCTGCAATGCCTCGTAATCATCATTTCAGCCGTAGGACGTCCACTGCTGGACAAAGGCCTCCCTCATTGATCTCCAAGTACTGCGGTTGGAAGCCGTCTGCATCCACCGCCGACCAGCAGTTCTCACCAAGTCGTCTGCCCATCTTGTAGGTGGACGTCCTACGCTGCGCTTGTCGATCCGTGGCCTCCATTCGAGAACTTTGCGGCCCCATCGGCCATCTGTTCTGCGCGCTATATGGCCTGCCCATTGCCACTTCAACGTGCTAATCCGTTTGGCTATGTCGGTGACCCGAGTTCTATCCTCGTAATCTATCAGGATCCAAACGAGCTAATATTGTAGCACTTCTTAACGAGGACCTCAATAATACTGGGATTTCTAGACGTCTAAATGTGTCCAGATAAGCTGTTCGATTATGGATACGACGTGATGGCGAAGAGGATAATTCAAATAAACGTCATCAAAGCGGTCGTCAGCGTGAAATCTCGGACGATCAAAGACATATTATGAGACAAGAATTATATGAAAATAATGGTTTCACGGCGACTAAATATTTTGCAATAATGTTCGATGTTACCACGCAAACAATATGAAACCACTTATGGGTTTGGGTATGGCATTACATGGGTTTGCGTTATAGGCATAATGCTAAAAAAAATTGGAGTAATATTGTATTCTGTGACGAGAAAACGTAAAGCACTGTGTTCACAATATGATTCATGCAAAATGATTTTACAATAAATGGTTACAATAAAAGTTTGGTTTATTGGGAAACCCAGTGTGTGCGTGCGTCAGGATTTTTGTTAACACACATTTAAAGACAATGTTTTTGGTGTCAGGGCATATGTGACGATTTAATTTTTTCACAGCAAGGTATTTCCTTCGTAGGTGTAAGCTGTGTGAAATGTAGGTAATACAGATTTTCTTCCAGTCTTCAGATTTTTTGTCACACTATTCAAACAGAACATCTAGTTCCGAACAACAAAACCACTTGGGACGGAAACTGCTCCAATTCCGTCAAACGTAACATAAGACAAAAGAAAATTGTTAAATGATGGCTATAACGACCGAGTTGGGTTCTTCTGTTTGCTTCTTTTCCTAACTCGCGTGTCATCTGAAGTGAACAGATTCAACTATGTGCTAATCTATTAATTGTGTCGTTTTATTTTGAAATTTGTGACGCGTCCATGCGGCTATAATGATCCATGCGGTCGCACTGAATAAGTATTTTGTGAATTTTGAAGTTCGTACTAAGCAAAGGATTTGTCAACTTGTTTGACGTGAATATTGATTCACTTGATATACGAGTGGTCTCACCAATCGTGTCTATTGGTTCAAAAATACTAAATTGGGTAAGTCGAACGAAAGTTTGTAGCAAGTAAATGTTGTTGTGTGCCGGCAGTAGAAAGTTGGCCCTCCTCTCATGCCCACGGATGCAGTATGAGCCCGCTAAGGGATACCTCTGGAAAATGGGCAGCAGCGTGTTTCTGTGTATCAATATCCCGTACTGCGCTCGCCAACCAGCCTGCCAAGCGTGGTGAGTATGGCAACTGCCCCTTATGAAGATCCATGGCTTGTGTTCAGTAGTGGACGTCTTACGGCTGAAATGATGATGATGATGATGAATAAAAATATAACAAAATATCTGTATCGCCTCAGCGGCGTAGGCTTACGGAACCCTAAAAAGCAATACAACTTTAAATGTCAGTGTTGGTGCAAAACCTTGAACCATAATTAGTACTTAACCAAAATTACTTTCAAATAAGGTCACCCCGCCACTCGGGTACCTACAATTTGTTCCAAAAGTGCGCAAATGTGCCGACTCGCGTAATACATAATGCCATGCAAAATTATGCCATTGGGCCAGAGAGTTTTTCACAACACTTTTCTTATGAATAAAATTACGTTCTTATTCCTATGCGTGTTATAAAGTTAAACCGTAAAAAAATCTAATTTAAACTACGGTAGAAAATATGCATATGAGGCTGAGTGTACTGGAGTCTTGCGCCAAAAAGGTCATAAATTATACAACTTGACACTGTAATTGCAATTAGCATACTTTTATGCAAATATTTAAAAAAAAAGTTGCGGTATTTACCGGTACCTAAAATAATTGAGCCGTTACGGGACGCCTGGCAGATGTAAAACATTTTCACCACAGTCGTCATAGTCGCCACAGTCGCTACAGCAGCCCCAGTTGCCATAGTCACCACAGTCGCTACAGTAGCCCTAGCGGCGGCAGTCGCCTCAGTAGGCACAGTCAACACGATGGACACCACAGAATTATTACAAATTTTGTGATGGGCACGATGAACGAAGGCAGACGCCCAGATAAAATAAATGCATTATTTATCTTTATCCTCTCTAACATCCCATACTGCGCTCGCTAACCCGCCTGCCAAGCGTGGTGAGTATGGTAACAACCCCTTACGATCAGTACTTTGATCTCCAAGTCCGGCTGTGATGATAATGATTATGATGGCGTATGTAATTTTATGATTAAAACAGCGCAGCGTCACTAATCATTACATAATTCCAAGTATATTCGTAATATTATAATTTAAAAATATATTTCTTTTCCATTCACTTCCTAGCGACTGCCTCCGTGGCTCAGTTGGTATATAATAGCCGACTGATACGCAGGAGATGGCGGTTCGATTCCCGCCACGGGAGAAACGATTGATTTCCGCAGAGTCGCCAAAGAACAAAAAACAGACGAGATAATGGTAGGCAACAATTGCATCCATCCAAAACCCCACTAATGCACAAAAGTCTTGTGTGTATAGCACCTAGAATTTTTAACAAAATACCTTAATAATACAGGGAAGTAAGCATTTTTTTTTCAACAAAAATTAACAAAATTATCGTATGAAAAATGACATTATAATGTTGACGAATTTCTAAATCATTATCATCATCATTTCAGCCGTAAAACGTCCATCATGGATCTCCATGAGGGGTAGTTGCCATACTCACCATATTTCTAAATGATAAAATTTAATTATTTTTAATAAATTTTATATTGTCATCAAATCTTATTCTAATTTAAGTTTTGATATTACCTACCATTTTTTTTTTGTAATATTGGCATGCCTCTCTAAAAAACTTTGCATACCGAATTATGTACAACATGTGACCTTAAATGTAAACACATGTTTTTGCAAATAAATGTATATATATAATATACATTTATTTATATATATATATATATATATATATATATTTATCTATAATAAGTTGGTATCTTTAAAGAGATACGAATAAAAATAACTTAAACAACAAAGATATATTTTTTTAAATGTAATAAAAAAGAATAATCTCAGGATTATGTTCACACCACATCAGCTAGTAAAAAAGTAAATAAAATTATCAAAAAAACGAACTCCCGATTTTACCCCTCCAAAAAGACTTTTTTTTATAGGCTCAAATGGGCTCAAACCCTTTTTGTGTTAGTACACATGTTATACACCCTGTATGGATAAACTCATATATCGTGCTCCAGATTATCTAAAAGTTCTAGAACACAAAAACCGCTATACTAACCTGTTTACGAAACTCCTAGGCAGAGTTTGGTGGAGTAATAAGCCAGCTAATTTACAGCTTGTACGCTTGCAGCCTGCTGTCCATGAATACATAGTTTCCGCCCGCGAATTAGCTCGGGTCACAGATAAGAGAAGGCCCGAGCCTTTACCCGAGTAAACCCTGTTAAATTTGATTGGCCTTTCGGAATATCATGTAGGTAATATTTATTGTTTTACGGTAGATAAAGAGAAGAATGCATTAATTTACCACAAATAATTACAAAAATCAACTTGTTACACAGTTACTTAAAACCAGGAAATAATTAATTATGTATAGGGACAAATTTGCTTTTATGCTATAACGGCGTTCCGTTCAGCATAAATGCGTTGATACAGCCCAACGCTGATTTTCAACTGAAACCTGAGTAAAGAGGGTTGTACATCAGCGACATATTTAGTGATAAGCCAGCTCAATCAATGAATCAATCATAATACATGATTTCATTATTAATAAAACCTTAACAACATTATAACATATTTACCGTAATTATCAAGACGTAGTAGGGTCTCTAGATTAAAAACTGTGTAACTTGTTAACTGTGTTCAACAAGGAGATTACAAATGTTACCAATAAACAAAGAAAGTAGAAAACAAAAATACACTAGTATCTAAACAGAAGTAGCCAATCACACGTCATCATTTTTTCATCATTTGTGATCACAAATGATGAAAAAATGATGACGTGTGATTGCAAATGATGATTTGTCATTATTTTGAAATACGACTTCATTGATGTAATAAATTAAATCAAATTAATCTACTAAATCAGACAACATATTAATTCCACTATTTTGTTTGTTAGTAAATCTTAAAATCTATGTTTAAATACAAGAAAAGCACAATACATAAACATTAAAAAGGAAGGTTTAAGGAACTTTACTCGTGTCCCGATCAGGCTGTCTCAAGCGAGTCTTATTAAGCAACATTTTAGATTTTATGAATAAAGTCGTCGTTTATTTTTGTCGAAAAATTAATTTAAAATATAATAGTATATACCACAGTGGATGAGACTTGCACATGACCGTTTACGATGGCGTGCTGAATAGGGGGGCTATACTTAGCAGTGGGTGTGAACAGGCTGATATAATGATGATGATAATAAGTATTCTATGTACCATCTGATACCCATAACACAAGCTGTTCTTGCTTTAAGACCAGATAGTACTGTGTTAAATGTAAAAAAAGTCATGATCATTAGCCCTTCACTGAACATAGCTGACTAAGCTGAGCAGGTGTCGATTCTGTTTTATACTTTCCTGGATCTAATGACAATAATTGGAGATATGACGTTTCTAAATTTAGTGCTGTCAGCGTAAGATTGAGTTTAGCTGTTCCGTTTTAATTTTAGAACAGCACTAACCGAATAGCTTTATGTCATTTTAGTCCGTTTTACGCTAATCTGATTGGCTTTGGCTAGTTAATGTAACAACCCAATCGCCACCATTATCAGACAAAATAAATAAATAAATAAAATAAATCGAACTAAGTATGTAGGTAGGTACATTTTATAAGTTGTTATGTTCACGAGAGCTGCTGCCGACAAACTGTTGCACAGTTTGGCAGACATTATTCAAAGATAAATGTACATTTAATAGAAATAAATAAATAAATAAAAAAAGACAGGTGGTGGGCAAGCCTAATCCATTAACGATTTCCCAGGCACTGCATGCAACGTTACGTACAGCATTATGTGTTCTGTACAGCACGATTTATAAGTTGCTGACATCACGAAATTATCATCGGAATATTAATATAAAAGACATTTTTTAATTATGGGCATTCTCGCTTTTAGGTATTTATTGTTATTCCTCTACATTTAACTGTATCACTTAAATCTTAAGTGTTTACTGTTTTTACAATCGTGTTAATTCGTTCATCCATTCAAAAAGTTAGAAGCATCAAAGCAGTCACTCTCTTTACGTCCTTTAATTTTTTTTTAGTTGCCCTTCATCGCACGACAGAAGCACAGTTCTTTAAATACCGACCTGTATTTACTTAGCAGCATAATCTGCCTAAGCATACTCAATCTTGAGCTACTAATCGTCTAAAAGCAACCTCGGTCCATAAACAAACCGGACCCACCGATAAATTCGACGCCCAGGCCTTACGGCTGTTAATTTTTAATTCGGCCGTCTTCGCAGGTCCGCTCGCTTCGGCGGTCGATGCTAGACTGATCGTTTTCGGGCGCGCTACCGACCGCGCTGCTTAGTTATTGCGACTACCCTCATTTATTTAGTTCGCGCTTTAAATTAGTGGTTTGGATGTGTGTTAAATTGTTAATTTTATTATGGAAGAACGTTCGAGCGTGTTTTATTTACTTTGACCTCGTTTATGTATGTTGTTTGTAACGTTGGTCGTAGGGCATTTGAGATGGATTGGGATACTATTCGGCTTCTTTGGCTTTTTAAGTGAATAACGACACAAAAGTGCTTTAGAATGTAACTTTTTAGGATTCCGTACCCAAAAGATAAGAACGGGACACTTTTACTAAGACTCCGCTGTCCGTCTACCTCCAGGATGTATCTCATAAACCGTAATAGCGAAATTTTCACAGCAGATGATGTATTTCTTTTGCCGCTATAAAAACAAATACTAAAAACAGAATAAAATAAATATATAAGGGGGCTCCCATACAGTTTTTTGCCGTTTATTGCTTGATATTAATAACGGCAACAGTAAGACGCTTGAAATATCCACAGAATATTTGTTTGTATTGTTTTTTTTATACTACTAAATGCCGAGACAAGCCGAAGGCCCACCTGATGTTAAGCGGTAAACTCTACCTATAACAATCGCAATGCCGCGGTGATCACGTTCACTAAGCACGTAACCAACGCTACATTGCATTGCACCCGTCACCCTGAGACAGAGTTGTAAAGTCTCATGTGTCCGTAATTTTACTGGCCCCTGTAAAGTGCTGTACAGAACGGGGGTACCTTACTGTGACTAAGACCAGTAACTACTATTCATTTCAAATAATCTTCTACAAATGGTTTTACGTACCACATGTTTCTCAGTTCTGAACCAATTTAAAAAATAACATCTTTCATCATCATTTCAGCCGTAGGACGTCCAAAGCTGGGAAGCTCCCGTCTCCCAGGGATTCTTAGCACCCCTTGCTACCGTGGCTGCTACCGTGGCTGCTACCGTAACAAAGACCAACAGGGTTGCCGGGGACTCGGGGCCTAGTCCTTGGTTTTGTTTCCTTGGGGTTGTTGGCATACTCGCCACGCTTGGCAGGCGGTTTGGCGAGCGCAGTGCAGGGTGTTGAGACACGGAAAGTCACTGCTGCCCATCCTTCAGATGTATCCCTTAGCAGGCATGCAGTAAGAGCCTGCCACGGGCATGAGAGAAGTACCATTTTACGGCCGGCATCCCACGGAAGTATTTTATATATTTACTGTATCTAAAATCCCACACTGACAAATATCGAGATTACATCCGGGAACGCTGACACAGCAACCTTAACAAGCCCTAAGTAAATACTGACGATCCGAATCCACTTTCAACAATGAATACCGTACAAACTAGTAACCCTCCTATTACGGAACTCGCTCACGTATCGGCAAAAATTCGCCTTTCTCAGATCAACAAGAGATCGGCTGGAAATCATCGAAGCGAAAAAACACCGGATTCTGTGGTTATGAGGCGGCGCAAGGGATGAGTTCCTTCCGCCTATGGATATTTTTATATGCTACGGAATTTTCGCGTATTTCATAGTCAAGCAAATTCACACAGCATTAAATGGATATAATGTTGAAGTAGATAACGACATCAGAACTTATATGTCTTGTCTATGGTCCAAACAGCTTTAAAAGTCAGTTTTAAGCCCCCGCCTAAAGTGTCTGCCAGTGGCACGATAGCGAACAACTGAACCGCAGGGTGATTACGTATCTCGCGACAGATTTTGCAACAGCCATTTGACAGCAACGATTGCTGTCCGAATCTTCAACTGTTCTAAATGTTGTTTTTATTTTCAAGTCTCTAAGTTGAATAGTTTAGGAGAAAATTGAATTTAAAAATTGTTATACTTTCTTTTGCAGGCCAGTGTATAATAGATGGGTCTTACTTTTTTAGTGGTGTTAGCGATATGCATAAACGCCATCAGCCCTTCGCTTGAGCCGAATTGGCACCAATTCTCATCACGTCTCCGAAGGTATCCCGGTCAAAAAGTTAAGTCGTGCGTTACACGGAGAGAGCATCCCTTTGAGAAATGCTTTGAGAAATCATGGGTTTTTACTTACGCACCTTGCGTTGTGAAGGAAATTTTCTGTTTGCAATGAGGGAATGGTAATTCACTTGGCATTTTCGGGAATGTAACTCAGGAAGTAACTGTTGGAGATAAGGTATGATTTAGTTGTTTATCATACTAGTTTGCAATTTAATCTTTGCCTGCTAGACTTTTGTTTTAATATTATTAAATTTTACATATTTGAGTGTATCTATAATAGATAGATACGCTATATAGATAATATTAAAAATTTAATCAGATGCAGATGCAAGTCTATGAACGCTTTAGTGTGTTAGGGTGCCTAACTAGGTGGGTAAATTGGTTATGAAATTAAACAAACTTTTACCTTATGTATTGACTTGTTTTGAATTTACACAAATGAAGCACTTAATCATAATTATATAACTTTTGAAACTATCATGGTAGTTAACATGATGATTATGCAATATTTACGGGATATTTACCGCCGTGGGGTGCCGGCAGTAGAATGATACCCCTCCTCTCATGCCCATGGATGCAGTAAGAGCCTGCTAAGGGATACCTCCGGAAGATGGGCAGCAGCGTCTATCCGTGTATCAACATCCCATACTGCGCTCACCAACCCGCCTTCCAGGCGTGGTGAGAATGGCAACTACCCCTCATGGAGATCTATGAGGGAGACCTGTGTTCATCAGTGGACGTTTTATGGCTGAAATGATGATGATGATTTACCATGATTTGAGTCTTTTCGAGTTTCCCGACATTTCGACGCAGTTTTAAAACATTAAATAATCATAATATTAAAATATCGTTACGCGATTACCTTAAAGGCATGTAATACCGGGGGTATGACTGGAGTGTGACTGCCGATCGCTGAGGCTCTCGAAATTAATTACTAAAATGCTGGTAGCTACAGTTTGCTCGCATCATCATCCGCAGCCCGACTTCACCCACTGTTTGGTATATGCCTCCATATGTTTGTGCCACATTTCACGGTCCTGTGCCAATCTTGTCAGGTCAGCCCATACTAAAGCAAAATACAATACTTTTGTTTGCTCGCATACTATTCAATAAATCAAAATCTGTTTATTACCTTAAAAATCCATGATAAAAATCTTTTAAACCTTTAACAGCCACGTAGTCGTTCTGTGGACTTAATTGATAATTGATTTTTTAAGAAACTCTTGTACGAGTATGTTTTTCTAGACTTATATCTATTTTGTTTTAAAATTATGTTTTTAGTTTGTTTGTCTTGCCATTGTATTTATGTATAATTTTAGCTCTATTGTTGTTTTTTTTTTAATACTTAGCATGTCTCAGAAGTATACTCATAGAATAAATAGGGTTTGGCACCGCCGTGGGGTGCCGGCAGTAGAATGATACCCCTCCTCTCATGCCCATGGATGCAGTAAGAGCCTGCTAAGGGATACCTCCGGAAGATGGGCAGCAGCGTCTATCCGTGTATCAACATCCCATACTGCGCTCACCAACCCGCCTGCCAAGCGTGGTGAGAATGGCAACTACCTCTCATGGAGATCCATGAGGGAGGCCTGTGTTCATCAGTGGACGTTTTATGGCTGAATCATCATGTCTCAGATGTTGCTTTGCGCACGCTGGCGTCACAGAAGACCAGCGTTACAGTAACCGCTCACTCACAGCGTTACCGTAACAATAGCTGAGTGGCGACCATTTTGTTTTGTCAGTATTCCTAATTTTGTTATTGTATGTTTTATTGTTTTATATTTTGTGACACAAAATAAACGTATCTATCCTCTGTTCGTAATTACAAAACTTGGACACGTAATAGAATGAAAAAAATGCAAGTCTTTTTAAGCACTCGTTTTTTGAAAACACTTTTTTGAGTTTCACAGAAGTTCACTCCGCCAATGTTCGCGAGTGACTAAACGACGTGATTCTAAGAAACTGTGTCACCACACATAACAAGGTTCTTAGAACTAGCGCCACTTAAAACTGGTCCTCTCTTGCCCGTTGATGCAGTAAGAATCTATCAAGGGATACCTCCGGAAGATGGGCAGCAGCGTCATTCCGTGTATGTTTGCACTCGCCGACCCGCTTGCCAAGCGTGGTGAGTATCTCAACAACCCGTGATCTTGGAGATCTACGAGGGAGGCCTGTCCAGCTCCGGAAGATGGGCAGCAGCGTCATTCCGTGTATGTTTGCACTCGCCGACCCGCTTGCCAAGCGTGGTGAGTATCTCAACAACCCGTGATCTTGGAGATCTACGAGGGAGGCCTGTCCAGCTCCGGAAGATGGGCAGCAGCGTCATTCCGTGTATGTTTGCACTCGCCGACCCGCTTGCCAAGCGTGGTGAGTATCTCAACAACCCGTGATCTTGGAGATCTACGAGGGAGGCCTGTCCAGCTCCGGAAGATGGGCAGCAGCGTCATTCCGTGTATGTTTGCACTCGCCGACCCGCTTGCCAAGCGTGGTGAGTATCTCAACAACCCGTGATCTTGGAGATCTACGAGGGAGGCCTGTCCAGCTCCGGAAGATGGGCAGCAGCGTCATTCCGTGTATGTTTGCACTCGCCGACCCGCTTGCCAAGCGTGGTGAGTATCTCAACAACCCGTGATCTTGGAGATCTACGAGGGAGGCCTGTCCAGCTCCGGAAGATGGGCAGCAGCGTCATTCCGTGTATGTTTGCACTCGCCGACCCGCTTGCCAAGCGTGGTGAGTATCTCAACAACCCGTGATCTTGGAGATCTACGAGGGAGGCCTGTCCAGCTCCGGAAGATGGGCAGCAGCGTCATTCCGTGTATGTCTGCACTCGCCGACCCGCTTGCCAAGCGTGGTGAGTATCTCAACAACCCGTGATCTTGGAGATCTACGAGGGAGGCCTGTCCAGCTCCGGAAGATGGGCAGCAGCGTCATTCCGTGTATGTTTGCACTCGCCGACCCGCTTGCCAAGCGTGGTGAGTATCTCAACAACCCGTGATCTTGGAGATCTACGAGGGAGGCCTGTCCAGCTCCGGAAGATGGGCAGCAGCGTCATTCCGTGTATGTCTGCACTCGCCGACCCGCTTGCCAAGCGTGGTGAGTATCTCAACAACCCGTGATCTTGGAGATCTACGAGGGAGGCCTGTCCAGCTCCGGAAGATGGGCAGCAGCGTCATTCCGTGTATGTTTGCACTCGCCGACCCGCTTGCCAAGCGTGGTGAGTATCTCAACAACCCGTGATCTTGGAGATCTACGAGGGAGGCCTGTCCAGCTCCGGAAGATGGGCAGCAGCGTCATTCCGTGTATGTCTGCACTCGCCGACCCGCTTGCCAAGCGTGGTGAGTATCTCAACAACCCGTGATCTTGGAGATCTACGAGGGAGGCCTGTCCAGCTCCGGAAGATGGGCAGCAGCGTCATTCCGTGTATGTCTGCACTCGCCGACCCGCTTGCCAAGCGTGGTGAGTATCTCAACAACCCGTGATCTTGGAGATCTACGAGGGAGGCCTGTCCAGCTCCGGAAGATGGGCAGCAGCGTCATTCCGTGTATGTCTGCACTCGCCGACCCGCTTGCCAAGCGTGGTGAGTATCTCAACAACCCGTGATCTTGGAGATCTACGAGGGAGGCCTGTCCAGCTCCGGAAGATGGGCAGCAGCGTCATTCCGTGTATGTCTGCACTCGCCGACCCGCTTGCCAAGCGTGGTGAGTATCTCAACAACCCGTGATCTTGGAGATCTACGAGGGAGGCCTGTCCAGCTCCGGAAGATGGGCAGCAGCGTCATTCCGTGTATGTCTGCACTCGCCGACCCGCTTGCCAAGCGTGGTGAGTATCTCAACAACCCGTGATCTTGGAGATCTACGAGGGAGGCCTGTCCAGCTCCGGAAGATGGGCAGCAGCGTCATTCCGTGTATGTCTGCACTCGCCGACCCGCTTGCCAAGCGTGGTGAGTATCTCAACAACCCGTGATCTTGGAGATCTACGAGGGAGGCCTGTCCAGCTCCGGAAGATGGGCAGCAGCGTCATTCCGTGTATGTCTGCACTCGCCGACCCGCTTGCCAAGCGTGGTGAGTATCTCAACAACCCGTGATCTTGGAGATCTACGAGGGAGGCCTGTCCAGCTCCGGAAGATGGGCAGCAGCGTCATTCCGTGTATGTCTGCACTCGCCGACCCGCTTGCCAAGCGTGGTGAGTATCTCAACAACCCGTGATCTTGGAGATCTACGAGGGAGGCCTGTCCAGCTCCGGAAGATGGGCAGCAGCGTCATTCCGTGTATGTCTGCACTCGCCGACCCGCTTGCCAAGCGTGGTGAGTATCTCAACAACCCGTGATCTTGGAGATCTACGAGGGAGGCCTGTCCAGCTCCGGAAGATGGGCAGCAGCGTCATTCCGTGTATGTCTGCACTCGCCGACCCGCTTGCCAAGCGTGGTGAGTATCTCAACAACCCGTGATCTTGGAGATCTACGAGGGAGGCCTGTCCAGCTCCGGAAGATGGGCAGCAGCGTCATTCCGTGTATGTCTGCACTCGCCGACCCGCTTGCCAAGCGTGGTGAGTATCTCAACAACCCGTGATCTTGGAGATCTACGAGGGAGGCCTGTCCAGCTCCGGAAGATGGGCAGCAGCGTCATTCCGTGTATGTCTGCACTCGCCGACCCGCTTGCCAAGCGTGGTGAGTATCTCAACAACCCGTGATCTTGGAGATCTACGAGGGAGGCCTGTCCAGCTCCGGAAGATGGGCAGCAGCGTCATTCCGTGTATGTCTGCACTCGCCGACCCGCTTGCCAAGCGTGGTGAGTATCTCAACAACCCGTGATCTTGGAGATCTACGAGGGAGGCCTGTCCAGCTCCGGAAGATGGGCAGCAGCGTCATTCCGTGTATGTCTGCACTCGCCGACCCGCTTGCCAAGCGTGGTGAGTATCTCAACAACCCGTGATCTTGGAGATCTACGAGGGAGGCCTGTCCAGCTCCGGAAGATGGGCAGCAGCGTCATTCCGTGTATGTCTGCACTCGCCGACCCGCTTGCCAAGCGTGGTGAGTATCTCAACAACCCGTGATCTTGGAGATCTACGAGGGAGGCCTGTCCAGCTCCGGAAGATGGGCAGCAGCGTCATTCCGTGTATGTCTGCACTCGCCGACCCGCTTGCCAAGCGTGGTGAGTATCTCAACAACCCGTGATCTTGGAGATCTACGAGGGAGGCCTGTCCAGCTCCGGAAGATGGGCAGCAGCGTCATTCCGTGTATGTCTGCACTCGCCGACCCGCTTGCCAAGCGTGGTGAGTATCTCAACAACCCGTGATCTTGGAGATCTACGAGGGAGGCCTGTCCAGCTCCGGAAGATGGGCAGCAGCGTCATTCCGTGTATGTCTGCACTCGCCGACCCGCTTGCCAAGCGTGGTGAGTATCTCAACAACCCGTGATCTTGGAGATCTACGAGGGAGGCCTGTCCAGCTCCGGAAGATGGGCAGCAGCGTCATTCCGTGTATGTCTGCACTCGCCGACCCGCTTGCCAAGCGTGGTGAGTATCTCAACAACCCGTGATCTTGGAGATCTACGAGGGAGGCCTGTCCAGCTCCGGAAGATGGGCAGCAGCGTCATTCCGTGTATGTCTGCACTCGCCGACCCGCTTGCCAAGCGTGGTGAGTATCTCAACAACCCGTGATCTTGGAGATCTACGAGGGAGGCCTGTCCAGCTCCGGAAGATGGGCAGCAGCGTCATTCCGTGTATGTCTGCACTCGCCGACCCGCTTGCCAAGCGTGGTGAGTATCTCAACAACCCGTGATCTTGGAGATCTACGAGGGAGGCCTGTCCAGCTCCGGAAGATGGGCAGCAGCGTCATTCCGTGTATGTCTGCACTCGCCGACCCGCTTGCCAAGCGTGGTGAGTATCTCAACAACCCGTGATCTTGGAGATCTACGAGGGAGGCCTGTCCAGCTCCGGAAGATGGGCAGCAGCGTCATTCCGTGTATGTCTGCACTCGCCGACCCGCTTGCCAAGCGTGGTGAGTATCTCAACAACCCGTGATCTTGGAGATCTACGAGGGAGGCCTGTCCAGCTCCGGAAGATGGGCAGCAGCGTCATTCCGTGTATGTCTGCACTCGCCGACCCGCTTGCCAAGCGTGGTGAGTATCTCAACAACCCGTGATCTTGGAGATCTACGAGGGAGGCCTGTCCAGCTCCGGAAGATGGGCAGCAGTCCTATAGCTGAGATTTTTGTATTAACTGAAAGATTAAATTGAATTTCGATTTTCAAACCTTGTCAACATGCCTATTGTATTAAACGATAAATCTCCTAGATAACGTTTAGATTATAAGTACAATTAAGTTATTTTTTGAATTAACTGTTTTATTTGATTTGAACTCGATCAATACCGAGTTGACTGGAGGGAAGTGGCTCAGGATCGAGATGCGTGGAGGGAATCGGGGGAGGCCTTTGCCCAGCAGTGGGATCAGATGGGCTTATAATAATAATAATAATAATTTGATTTGATTTCACAAATCGCAATATAGCAAACTTTTGCTCAGCTCTACGAGCATTCCCCGGGCCCCAATAGAGGCGTATTCAATGTACTGCGACGGAAAATTGAACGTAATCGTAACGGGACCGTTTCGTTGAAATACGCGCGTACTATACTGACTGCTGTGCGGCTGTGGCGCAATCGACGCCCTTGCTTTGTTACTGTTTTCTTTCAAAGAGATGTGGTTAGATCAGACAAAGTCACGGTTGGAACGTGCAGTGTATAGTCTGGATATTTGAAAAAGAATGAAGGTTAATGTCTAATAATTTAATGAATAGGAATTTACGAAGAGCTATGCGACTAACTTTCTTACAAAGCACAACTTATTTTCATACCATAAGTCTCGCGATAAATAATTTAATTTGATAACAAACTTTTGTTTAGCTCTTACGAGCATTGCCTGACCCCAATAGAGGCGTATCCATTGTACTGAGTCGGAAAATTGGACGTAATCGTAACGGGACCATTTAGTGGAAATACGCGCGTGGTCCTATACTCACTGCTGTGTGGCTGTGGCGCAACCGACACCTTTGTTTTTTTTCTGGTTTATTTTAAAGAGTTGTACTTAGATCAGACAAAGAGGCGGTTAAAACGTTCTACGGGTAAGTATCCAGGTTATAAATATCTCTAAAACATGTTTTGGAGATGCTTATAGCCTGGCTATTTAAAAAAAGTTTAGATTGTCAACCGCGTCAGATCATTTATGTAACTAGTAATTTGAGAAGAATTTTGCGACTAACTTTCAAAAACTTACAGATCTATAACTACACTTTTACCAAGCACAATTCACACCATATTTCTCGCAATAAATAATGCATTTGCTTTTGCACGATTCCTTCTGCGACTACTTATCTTTGGCGAGTCCTCAATGAGGACGGTGCAAAATGGTTAATATTCATGACAGTCGCAGTCGCAGAGGGCGAGTGAAATTGGTTCACATTTTTTATGTCCAGGTACCTAGGCACTTGGAACAGACGAGTGTATTTTACTTTTATGTTGAATTTAAATAAAACATGTCGTATTTTTGTAAAACAAATGTCTAATATTTTACATAAATATTATATACAGTTCGCAGTTTTTCACTACCTTTTTAGGTAATGAAAGCTACATGGGTCAATGCCACGTAGGTCCATGAACTGAGTATAAACACGTTTTAGTTTATAGAACAGCGTGTTGGCCGAGTGGTACGTACCTGCGACTTTCTATCCGAAGGTCGTGGGTTCGATATCGGCCGGGAACCAATGGGTCTCTCTCTCTCTTTAATATGTATACACTTAACAGTTAAGGAAAACGTCGTGAGGAAACCCGCGGCTTAGTCTGCATCAGACGTATAGTCCTGTTCAATCTCTCTTCTAACTAATAGCCGATAAAGCTGGGAGGATGGTATAGGTGCTATATTGTAGCCTAATTTATCTAACAATATCCCAGGTACTTAAAATCTAATCTAGGTATCATCTGTATGATTTTAAGGCCTTAATTTTTTAATAAATTTTCTAGTAGTCTTATAGGTAGGTCTCTTCACAAAGCCGGTCATGGATAGATAAGCGAAAATTTTCTTGTTTTTACTACGTAACCCTAAATCATCTACTTTCTCTGAGTATTGTTATAGAATACGGATCGTATAATTCCAAACATTACCGCAAACCGGCCTAATTCTTCCCCATAGAAAGATAGAAAAAATTCGATCGTGGAGCCATTCCGCTAGCCGACCGTAATATCCGGCTCGAACGACCAGGAAATTTCATCAAGTCACTGTTTTGATAAGTCATCCTTGTGTTATTTTATGTTGTTTTATTGCCGTAGAGTGCCGGCAGTAGAACGTTGCCCTTTGGCCGGTGAATTATTAAGAATCTGCCTAGGGATACCTCCGGAAGATGGGCAGCAGCGTTTTTCCGTGTATTAACATCCCGTTCTGCACTCGCCAACTCGCCTGCCAAGCGTGGTGAGTATGGCAACAACCCCTTCATGATCAATTTGAAGATATATTGGGGAGGCGTTCGTCTATTACTATTATTATTACCAGTAGACATCCTACAGCTGGGATAAGGATGATGATGATGATGATGATTGCAAGAAAATGCTTTTTAGGAAGGACTTTTAGATTGAACAAAGCTGTTTTTGTGACAACTTGTCTTCCTAACAGTTCATTGGGAAAGTAAGTGAAGACTAAATTTACAAAGTGAATTATTTTTCTCCCTCAAATTGTACATAGTCATATATTCCTTGCGTATTGCTGACATTTTAGTACTCTGCGCGTTAATTATACATGAAGTATTCAAAGCGGAAACAAACTTATCATACGGAAATCTGCAAATTAAAAAATATGGATTTGTTTTCAAGACAAAATTACGATTTTTTTTAAAGCAGTAACCTCTACCTATTATGCGGTGATCACGTTCACTTAGCACGTGACTGACGCTGCATTGAAATTGAAATTGAAAATATATTTATTCAGACATATCCATTTGTTAGTAACATAATATAATAAAATCAAATTATTATAAGATAATAACATAAACACGGGAATTTATCGTGTAATACCTTTGATTATTCCCGACGTTTCGACTGTGTTTCAACAAGTGTTGTGTGCCGCAATGTAAACGCGGCCTTACCGAGTTCTGAAGACAAAGTGAGGGTAGTTGCAAAATTACCATCGCTTCTTGATGGACACTCCAATGAAATCTCCAGTCAACCCGGGACCACGATTGTTGAAACACAGTCGAAACGTCGGGAATAATCAAAGGTATTACGCGATAAATTTCCGTGTTTATGTAAATATATTATAATGAATTGTGATCGCGAAAGTTTAGGTTAGGTTAGTTTAAGTTTAGGTCTCACAGGGTTTCGTGGTCTGTGCGGTCGGGTAACGGCAGAATACCAGCGTTTACTGCTAACACGGTAGACAAAATGCTGAGTCGGGACCTATTTGCTACTGTAGCACATGGATAATAAATATTTGTGGTCTTTGGTTTTTGTCGAAAAAGGTGTTTGTATTTGTTTTTATTTCTAGTATTTTATTTTTATTACCTAAGATTGTTTATAATTAATTATATTGTTTGTGTGCTCTGTAGCTAATAAACGAATGTCTATGTCTAAAGTTTACGAAAAACTAAAATCAAATAAAATGTGTTAGTATAAGGTATGCAGGCGCTCTTCTCTTTCAGTTCTCAGTACTAAAGACATACTGCAAATGCAGCTGAGTATGCGCCGAAGTTCTAAGAGTGCCTGCACATTTTGGTGTTTTCTAGCATTCAAACATTTGTGCCGCACTCTGGTGGAATTCTACCTTAGGTCTCATATGCCCGTAATTTCCCTAGCCCCTTCAAACTGTAACACAGCAATGCAAACATTACTGCTTGGCAGAAATAGGTAATGGTGGTAGAATTTCCCCGGATGAACTCTTCAAAAAAAGTTCTACTACTACAAAAGCATATACTGTCCTGAGATGTACTGCAAGATTATAGTTTACTTATAATTTCTGCTCGAGTAATACCTATGTATATTACATTTTTTTGTAATGTCTGTTATAGAAGAGCGAGACCTTCTAACACAAGTTTTATACTTAAATGAAGGTTTCAACAAACTGTTTAAATTTAAATGTACGACTGTTACAGAAATAAACTTTATTATTATTTTTATTACTGCAAAATCAGAGATCGTTTAATAATCTTTGTCACATCAAACTAAACATTTTCTTTAAGCTAAGAATGATATCACAGCTAAGGTCGCTATCAACCGGTGACCACTCAGCATTATCAATTCAGTGGGCTATCTATCATCATCATCACATCACCATCTCAGCCGTAGGACCCTGTCGTAACCCTGGCGGGGTTGCTGCCTTTATTGCCACGCTTGGCAGGCGAGTTTGCGAGCGCAGTACGGGATGTTGATACACGGAACGTCGCTGACCATCTTCCGGAGGTACCCCTTTTCAGATTCTTATTGCGTCTACGGGCAAGAAAGAGCAACATTCTACTGCCGGCACCCATCGGCCGTAGGCTTATACAGTGCTGGCATTCTGGCATTCTTCATTCATCATCATCATTTCAGCCGTAAAAAGTCCACTACTGAACAAAGGCCTCCCTCGATGGGGGGCAGTTGCCATACACACCACGCTTGGCAGGCGGGTTGGTGAGCGCAGTTATACGGGACGTTGATACACGGAAAGATGCTGCTGCCCATCTCTCGGAGGTATCCCTTAGCAGGCTCTTACTGCATCCACGGGCATGAGGGGAGGGGTAACATTCTACTGCCGGCACCGCACGGCATTCTTCATTACGTGCAAAGTATTCTGACCTTAATACGTTTGGTATCTTCAAAACCTCGCCAACATGTGCAAAGTAATCCACCTCCGAACGCCAAGTCCATTCAATTTGAAATTATAAACGTGCGGCTTTTTACTTTATGGCCATAATCCGTAGGGTCTTGTCCACTGAATCCTCGTATAATGCCTAAATCCTCCCTTCACCCTTATTTTGTGGCTTACGCATACCATAATAATGTTATAAATCTTTTTTCTGGCATTCTCTATGTTAAAGCTTAGGTATGTCTTTTAGATAAAATCCTAACACCAGCTTATTGTCGTGCACAATGCCTCATCTTCAATTCTACGTTATGTTATGACGTAGATGATGAACTATGCCTATAACTGCCGTGGGGGGCAGTAGAATGTTACCCCTCCTCTCATACCCGTGGATGCAGTAAAAGCCTGCTAAGGGATATTTTCGAAAGATGGGCAGCCGCGTATTTCCGTGTATAAACATCCAGTACTGCGCTCGCCAACCCGCCTGCCGAGCGTGGTGAGTATCGCGACTAGCGCCCATGGAGACCCATGAGGGAGGTCTGTGTTCAGTAGTGGACGTCGGCTAAAATGATGATAATGATATTTTTAGTTTTAAAATTACAGGATTTTATCGCGTACCTTTTTTATTATTTTCGAACGACGACCACGGTGGCCGTTCATACATAGGGCAAACTAAGCGCACAATAGCCGAACGTGTCAAGGAGCATATAGCCGCGGTCAAAAATCGGCAAGTGTATAAGTCAGCGATTGCCGAACATCTGCTGGAGTCAGGACCTAACCACTGGATAGACCTACACGACCCAAAAGTTCTATCCAAAGAACGACACTATTATAAGAGGATAGTTCGAGAGGCGATTGAGATCAAGAAACACCTAAATTTCAATCGTGAAGATGGTTTTCGTCTCTCTTCTGCATGGAATCCTGTGTTGAATAAGTGTGTGCGTTGTGTTCCGACGGTACAGCAGTCCGATACCGTCAGTGTAGTGTGTCGTAATGTGAACTTGGACTTTTCTGAATCTGAAGACGAATTGAGGGTAGTCGTGGATTCTGCCATCAATTCGCGGCGGTAGCTCCCAGCACATCAGTCCTCCCGCGACCAAGAACGCTGAAATGTGTTCGAAACGTCGGGAAAATAATAAAAAAGGTACGCGATAAAATCCTGTAATTTTACAACTAAAAATATGTTAACAAATCGCGAAAGTTTAACAAGTTATGATGATAATGATGTTTTACTACGATAACTATGATGGTTCGCGACTCTTTCCCTCTGCTCTGTGCACAACGGGACGCGGAGTGATCAAGTTCAAAACAGTTGGTGCCTCCACCAGTCTATCTCTCAGAAACTCAGAAACTTATTCATTTATCTCCATAATCTGCAATTACAAAACATAGATACGTCAACTTACAATAATAA
This sequence comes from Pasiphila rectangulata, assembly GCA_963082625.1. Lineage (NCBI taxonomy): Eukaryota > Metazoa > Arthropoda > Insecta > Lepidoptera > Geometridae > Pasiphila > Pasiphila rectangulata. Next base: position 21,408,136 of record OY720238.1, on the reverse strand, counting down.
AAACATATAAAATCTTATGATAACAGGAAATAAGGCACATGAATAAATTAGTTCGCTTCCCTGTTTTCAAGCACTGTGATAATAAACGATTATAAAACGCAGCTCTTTTTGTATAGTTAGTTTTTTTAGTTGCTTCGGAGTTGGAACAAATGTCATTCCAAAAATTGTCTTCTAGATAATCAGATATTTTATAAATAGACAGATATATCTCTATCCATGTGATCTTTACCTTTATTTTACATGAAGAAGATAAAGATAGAGGCAACGTTATATAACGTTATAACTGTGCGTCTCTCCCAGTAGTTTCACAAATTTCCACAAGCTACTTTTAAAGTTACGATGACACAGTTCCACGGCTTCCACAGTGGAAGGCGACGCATATATTCCGACCTCTAAAGTTAAACCCACACATTTCATGTCCTATTTGCACTCAGAGTTTGGCGAACCGTGTGCTTTATTTATTTTTTGTAAAACACCGTTTTTATTTCGGTATTGGGCATCACGAAACATTCGAGCACGACATTTCAATCAATGAAATCGTACAAACGTGGAATCTAATGTAGGGTGGCCAATAACACGGCCAAAATGAAATTTTTTGGTCAAAAAACTAATTATATTTCCACGCTTGTAATTACAATACATGGACACGTAAAAACAATGGCAAACAGGGTTAGTCTTAAGGTAATAGGAAATAAGGTACGTGATTGAATCGGTTTGCTTTCCTTACCTTAGGAATAAAAAAATTAAAAAAATATTTCAGCTATTACTACCTACTTCAAAGTCTTAGAAGATAGACATAAAAAGATAATAATATCCCCAGTAACCAGAAAGAGAATCAACTGATTTATAGGTTTAACGTCTACGTATATGTACGTATACTAATTGTATATTAATTCTTCTTCTTTTTTCTCTTCTTTTTCTTTTAACGCACATAATTGAGTAAGCTATGTACACTTCAATTGTCGTCTGTATCAGTATAATACCTATATGCATGTGTTTTTTTATAATTTGTAAATACTTTCGATGTCAGTGTACTTTTAATAAATAAATAAATAAATATACTACGTATACGTATACTCTGTATATACGTAGACGTTAAATCTACAATTGCCGTGGGGTGCCGGCAGTAGAATGTTGCCTCTTATGCCAGTGGACGCAGTAAGAGCCTGCTAAGGGATACCTCCGATAGATGGGCAGCAGCGTCTTTCCATATATCGACATCCCAAACTGCGCTCGCCAACCCGCCCGCCAAGCGTGGTGAGTATGGCAACTACCCCACATGGAGACCCATGAGGCTCATTAGTGGACGTTTTACGGCTGAAATGATGATATACCCTGTGATGTTTTAAATCTATAGTATATTATAAGGTCAGCACAAGCTTACCAGAAATAATCGGCCGGCCAATAGTTTGGATTGAAATAAACTCATTGAAGTAAAAAAAAAAAGATAAAAAAATCTTATTCCAGCTGAGCTTATTGATAAGGCCAATAGTGAAGGAGCACGTCTCTGTTCCATCAGTCATCACTGGTAACACTGACTTTCGTCCTAAAGCATTTCGTCCTGAGGTACATATGTTGGACGAAAAGACGTTGCAAAGTTCCCCAGACGAACGCACGCAGGTGATAGATTTATGGATAATTTTGATAAAAGAAATCATAAACTTATATGCTTATCCTTCTGAAATCTATGGTTTAACACTTGAATAATGTAATATTTTTACGAGTAAGGCTGGTTTTACATTTAATGTTAGTTCTCTGTTTTACACAAGTAATCACTGGTAACACTGACTTTCGTCCTAAAGCATTTCGTCCTGAGGTATGTTGGACGAAAAGACGTTGCAAAGTTCCCCAGACGAACGCACGCAGGTGATAGATTTATGGATAATTTTGATAAAAGAAATCATAAACTTATATGCTTATCCTTCTGAAATCTATGGTTTAACACTTGAATAATGTAATATTTTTACGAGTAAGGCTGGTTTTACATTTAATGTTAGTTCTCTGTTTTACAGAAGTAATCAATGTATATAGAACTTGTTATATATGTACATATTTTCATTGTTTTTATTATGTTAAACACATACTTTGTAGTATTTTTGTAAAATTACAACTAGATAATAAATTGTTCGACTCGACAACGTGGTAGTTGTTTACTTGCTTATATAAAAAGGCCGTCGCTAGTTTCAACTGTCGGACAGAACGGAGCTCTGCAGATATCACGGAGTCAGAGCTAAGTTATATTACTTAACAATAAAATTTACGGTATTTATTAAACATGTAAAATTATGTAATTACTTATGAGAAGTTTTGGTTTAGAGTCATTTAGTTAGAAAATGTGGTAACGTAACTGAATAACGTAGTATAATAAAGATGATGACGATGATGATGTCGATGCCGATGATGATGATGATGGTAACTACGAATAAAATACAACGTTTAAATAAGTGTTGTTTTAATAAGTATCCAAAAGTAAGTTATATTCCTGGCCACAGTTAATATACTATTCATTTTGTAAAAACGGGAATTACTCACGTAGTATTGTAACGTCGAAGATTATTCCGACACGTTTATATATTCCGATACGGAAATGAATAGTATATCTCACGTTAATTTTGAAAGTGAAACAGTATATATACCTTTATATTTACATTTATTTTTAAAATCATACAATAAAGCATAATTTCTTACAGGCATGAACTTGACACTAAATGTCACCTTAAAAAACAGCCTGTAAATGTCCAGTGCAACTACGTTGTGCACCAATATTTAAACGTAACTAGTTTCGACAGTCATCTTGGGGCGCACCAACGTAATATGCATAGCGCTGCCTGTCTGTCTGTCTGTGCATAAGACGATTACGACCGAGCGCGTTGACCAATTTACATGAAAACATTTTTTTTAGCACCGTCTTAATGAGAGAAGAGTACTACTGATTGATTTTGGTGACCCTAGGGCCACAGGGACCGAAGTTATTGTGACCTAAAAAGGTCACCAAAAAATAAAAGTCCTCAATTGGCTGAAAACGTCCAAAAACCCAAAAATGCCATTTTTGACTTTTGGTTTTGAGGGCTTCGTCCCCTTTTCTGGTACCCCCGCACCAACGTAATTTAAATTAGCACTTAGCTGAAATCGGCTTGGAGGATCATCATTATCAGCTGAACCACCGAGAGGTCGTAAATTCGTATTAAACATAGAATGCGTTGTGGTGCTGGCAGTCGAGTGTTACCCCTCCTCTCATGCCCAGTGGATGCAGTAAGAAGCCTGCTAAGGGGTACCTCCGAAAGATGGGCAGCAGCGTCTTTTCGTGTATCAACATCCCGTACTGCGCTCGCCAAGCGTGGTGAGTATGGCAACTGCCCCTCATGGAGATCCATGAGGGAGACCTGTGTTCAGAAGTAGACATTTTACGGGTGAAATTATGAAAATGATGATGTTGCCGTAGCCGAAATCGGCATGGAGGATCATTATCATCAGTACAACAGCCTCTGAGGTCGTAAATCGGTATTAATCATAGAATAGCTATTCATTTATACTTTATCAGGTTGTTATGTCGGTGTCGTAGCTCTCCTAACGATTCTGCGCCAGTCATCTCTTTGGACGTTTTGCGGCTGAAATGATGAATCATAGAATAGCTATTCATCTATGCGTCCACCGCCCCACTAATCAAGCTACCCAGCAGCCTCAATATCTCGGAACTGCCGGCATCATGGCCACTGCACTTCATGTGATTCACGTATGCAAATTGTTCATCAGCTATTCAGTGTTTGGACATTCGTTATGCGCGACCGTTGGATCTACGCGTGTGGTTTTTATGTGGCAAGCTTTAGCGGAATTCACATGGCAACCTACATGACTTTCGAGCTTTAATACACAGCTTTTTTCATTTGTTTTTTATTAGGTAGTTTTAATTTAACGACTACAGTCAAAATTTCGTCCGTACCCTTATTTGCTTATATTAAAGAGGTTGCGAGTTCGATTCCCGCCGGGGACCAATGTTTGCGTTTCTAATCGCGAAAGTTTAAAAAGAACAAGCGACTCTTAAATTCATGTACATAACTTAAGAGTCGCTAATTCTGGCCGAGAACTAGCCAGTGATGTCGTGGACGTTGAATGGTGCGACTGGCTGACGATATTCACCTGGTCGCGGGCAATTCCTGGCTTAGCACAGCACAGGATGGTACAGGCACAGGCTTACGTGGCACGCTGAGATAACTGACGTACTTGGTAGTATTGTTGTAACTACATAGTACGAGTAACTACTAAATGTTAATTCTCTTTATAACAGGTTTATATGCTTTAATATACTCCTACGAGTATATCCCTACGTGTTTTTCTAGTTAGCTACAGAGATGGGCCTACGTATCAGTATATTTACATAATATACACTATTTCCTGGGACACGTATAACACGTTCATTTGGACAGCAAATTCAACTTACATTGGTCACGTATTGATACTAAGGTATTTCATTTACTTCTTTATCACCTATACATGTATATGTATACCCAGAAGTGGGTACCTGCTGTGGACGATGGTGATGATGATGATAAATATATAAATAAAAATATAATGATGAAACGCTATTTCCTTCGTCTCAGACCAATCCCCAAGCAGTGCGAACTCAAAACGGAATGTTTTATGTTGTGAGCGTGCAAATCGCGGACGTAATCGTTTGATTGACATATTTTATTTAGGGTTTAGCATACAATAAATACTATGCGGGCTTAAGTGGAATCCTGCTAATCCTTTTTTATTTTATTTTTTTATTTTATTTAAGAAAGGCACAACAAACAGCTTCATTTTAAGTCTTAAGTATAAGAGTTATAAACTAGTTATATTAAAAATGAGGCCCACTACGCTGTACTCAGATTGTGTAACAAACAAATTTACTAAACTAGTCGCTAAAGAGCTAACCTAAAAAGGACTACTATAAACCTTCATAATATAAAAATTAAAGAAAAAGTTAAAAATAAAAGTAAGAAACAACACTTAAAATTAATAAAAGAATAACAATATTAAAACATTTTATGACAAAAATTACAAACTAAGTAGAGGACAACTTTTTAAGGACTTGTGATTTGAACTGATAAGTACTGGTTGCAAAAATATCAATATCTATGAAATTAACATTATAAGATTCAATCATTCTGCGAATTGGCATGCGAAGACCAGCATTAGTGCGACATGTGTTGAGGTGAAACAAGTGACCCGACCGTACTGCACGCTTGTGCACAGTGCGAGGCACATGGTAACCCAAGCCAGAAGAAAGGTCAATGCAGTCAAAGTTACCGTTTACAATTTTATAGAGAGTCATAGCTTCCAAATATTTACGTCGATGTTCAAGAGAGAGTACGTTGAATTTGACCAGAAGTTGGTCGTAGGAGAGATAATGTCTATGACATCTATAATTCGTAGCTCTTAGGAATTTGCTTTGACATTGCATATGCAGGAGAGGTGGTATGTTTTACCAAAGGTGCTAAAATAACAACTTATTTTATTGTCTTTGAAATTACGTAGCTAAATACTTTTTGCATTTGCTAGTCTTAGTGATGTATGTTTCGACACTAGCCTAAATAATACGAAAGCATGTTGTCCTCATTTTATGCAATACATATCATGAGTAAATTGTATATTTGTTCTTATGAGAATACAATTCTTTAAACTGAAAATTTAGAGAATTATTTTAATTTTAGACTGTGAACAACGCTTCCTATTTCCTTCATTACCCTGTCTTATATTTTCCTCTACTTTCAGTAACACCCAAAATACTTGCGTAAAGAGTTTTCCTCAGCATCTCGGAAGCAGCCGGTAAAATTAGCCATCCGAGCGAGTGAAACATTCAGAGTTCCCACTACTAGGCTCCATAAAGTTATAAAATAAAAATATTTGATTTCAGAAAACTACAAGTCCATCATCATTTCAGCCGTAAAACGTCCACTACCAATTGAATACAGGCGTCCCTCATAAATCTCCATGAGATGTAGTTGCCATACTCACCACGCTTGGCAGGTGGGTTGGCGAGCGCAGTACGGGATGTCGATTCACGGAAAGACGCTACTGCCTATCTTCCGGAGGTATCCCTTAGCAGGCTCTTACTGCATCCACGGGCAGGAGAGGAGACGTAACATTATACTGCCGGCACCATACGGCAACAAGTCCATATTTATACCTTTTTGTTAAATTAATTTAATTGATAAGCAAATAATGATTACTATAGAAAATACTTTCCCCACTAATTACTCTTTGTATGAGACATTTCCACAGCGGAGATATCCAATTTACAGTCTTCAGGATGCTGTTTTGACTGCCCCGAACTTTGCTCTTCAGGGATACTGATTTTTTGCGAGTGATGGCGTGAAAGCCATCTGTACAGTAGAAAGCAAACATCCCTGACGCGCTACAGAATCGAGGCAGCCTCAACATCATCCTGAAGGTATTATTGTATTGGCCTCGTAGAACATCCAGCGACCTTTTGGTATGCTGATACCACAAACACCCTCTGTAAAAGCTTTGGCATTAAGCTTTAAATAGCGTTACTTTTACTTGTTCCGTGCAACGGTTGAATCTGCCAACGTATTTCCTCTGACCGCTAGAGCCCTACGCTCCCTCTCAATATCTGCATCATCTTTAAGGTAATGTCCTAGATATTTAAAGTTTTTGACACGGTTTATGTTCAAGCCATTAAGGGTTTATATGGAAATGTATACGCTTATACAACAAACTCCCAAGTGAGTTACAGTTGTTATCATCAATATTTATAAAACTCTTCCGTTACTGGCTGAGTGACTGAGTGACTGACAGACAGCGCACAGCCTAAACCACTGGAACTAGAGACTTGAAATTTGGCACACATATACCTTGAGTATCCTAGAGATGCACTAAGGAGGGGTTTTTCGAAATTCACACGGGAACGGGAACTACGCGGGTGAAACTGCGGGGTGCGGCTAGTCATTTAATAAATTTAAAAATGTTGTCAAACTTAATATTGGCAAAAAAGCTTATTATAAAATATCAGATAACCTAGAAGAAAGAGAAATTTCCCTCCAGGAAGATTAGAGAAATATTTTTATTTTAAGCCGTGAACAAAACTTCCTATTTCCTTCATTCCCCGAGCTTCTATTTTCCTCTACGTTCAGTAACACCCGAAATACTTACTTGCTTAAAGAATTCCCAGCATCTCGGAAGCAGCCGGTGAAATTAGCCATCCGAGCGAGTGAAACATTCAGAGGTCCCTATGTCTTGGAGATGTCCCTCAAGGTGTCACGACACAGGAGCTCAGGGTGCTGCCAGCATGAGAGGCATGGCACGTGATTGTAGAACTTGATTTGAGTGCGAACCGAGAGCAACCGAGCAACGGCTTGGAAAATCATGCAACCTAAATGATTTTCCAAGGTCTTTTTCTTTTTCACAAACATACATACTTGTACGACACATATCAAAATAATCAGTAATATTCATTGTTAATTAATTAATAACTTGTTACCTATCATTGTTATTATAACTACCCAACCCTTCAATGACTAATCTAGGCACGCTTGCTACCGTCCATCCAGTTGATTGGTTAGAATTAACTAATACTAGTTGGCATCCCTGTCTAACACAGGGATTCTCTTGCGAGTAAACGAGATAGTAAGGTTATTTTAAATAACCAATACTTAGTTAGGTATAAAGCGCAAATATTTATAAAGTCTCGGAAGTAATAGTCATAATAACAGTCATAATAATAGTCATATTAGTATTAATGGTATTATTTATTCTATGGGTACCAGTCGGTGCTAACGATATCGGAACAAAATGTATTTTAATAAATATAATACGGCTTTCACCACGTACCTAACCTATTACCATCGAGAACGTTCTCGTCTCGCGGCCCTCGGAGGCGGCCACGAACGGTGCTCATGAAGAAGAGGCACTAAATGGTCTACGAAACGTCAGCAAGATGATAATAAGTTAGGTACGTGGTGAAAGCCGTATTCGTTTCAGCCGTAAAACGTCCACTACTGAACACAGGCCTCGTTCATGGATCTCCATGAGGGGTAGTTGCCATACTCACCACGCTTGGCAGGCGGGTTAGCGAGCGCAGTACGGGATGTTGGTACACGGAAAGACGCTGCTGCCCATCTTCCGGAGGTGTCGCTTAGCAGGCTCTTACTGCATCCATGGGTATGAGAGGAGGGGTAACATTCTACTGCCGGCACCCCACGGCGCATTATAAATGAAAGCCGTATTATATTTTATTAAATGATGTCAATCCAAGATAATTTCAATTCAGTGACAAGTTGTGTCACTAATAACCGTTGGCAAAGATACCCATTGTCTCCCATCTGTCATTTGTTTTATTTTGTTAGTGTCCTATGTAGCACATTATCCCTCCGTCACGTCACTCGTCTCGCTCGGAGGGCCACACGTGCGCTCTTTATCTCAAGTATTTGCGAGGAATGGGATTTTTATCTCGCAGTCCGTTAGCTCGACTTTAGGTTGGATGTGTTTGGCTATTTTAACTTTACGAAATTTCCAGAGATTAAGTTTAAAGTTGAAGCTTCTTTACACATTGTTTGCGCTGCGATAACACAATTCCCTTAAGGTATTTGGTTCAAAATTCCGTGTTAGCTGAGTGGTTAGTACCGCGGCATTCGTAGGTTCGACGAAGAAAGCGGCATTATTTTATGTCCAATACAATAATGCCTCTTTCTTTCTTAGAAAATGTATGTGCACTTGCTCTTTTCTCTGTCAAATGACCAACTAAGTTGAGATAATGGCGTAATTAAATAAAATAAATATACATAAATATAATGCGGGGCAATTCACACAGCAACATCTAGCTCCAAGCTCCATATAGCTAAGCAGAGCTTGCTATGGGATGATTGACATACTTAATACTACACATATGCATAATTATTATTTTTATTGCATATGAAAAACATTCAGAACAACCTGAACAAAAATCTGCAGATCATACAGACATTTGTCCCGGGGAGGGAATCGGACCCGCAACCTCTTGGGTCGTGGGCGGACCTTCCCCCGCTGCACCACAGAGGTTCTGGCAAGCTTAGTATATTTTACAAAGTCCCAGGCACTGCAGCGTCCCGTACAGCATGAGTAGCAGTTGCTAACGCTGTAAATCATCTATAAAAGATGTGAAAGCCACCCACCTCAGCCGTAGGAAGTCCACTGTAGGAAGTAGCTTTTAAGCGGGCAGTAAAATGTTACCTTTTCTCTCCTGCTCGTGAGACGGTAAGAATCTGCCAAGGGACACCTCCGGAGGACGGTCAGCAGCGTCTTTCCGTGTATCAACATCCCGTACCACTCTCGCCAACCCGTCTCCTGATCATAAGAATCGTTATGAATCAGTCATCATTTCAGCCGTAACACGTCCACTACTGAACACAGGCCTCCCTTATGGATCTCCATGAGGGGTAGTTGCCATACTAGCCACGCTTGGCAGGCGGGTTGGCGACCGCAGTACGTGATGTTGATACACGGAAAGACGCTGCTGCCCATCTTCCGGAGGTATCTCTTAGCAGGCTCTTACTGCATCCACAGGCATGAGAGGAGAGGTAACATTCTACTACACCCCACGGCGAAAGCGGTAATAAATTTAAAAAAAAATACCATGTCAAACCGTGGGGAAGCAGGCAGTAGAATGTTGAACCTCCTTTCTTGCCCGTGGATGTAGTATGAATCTGTCAAGGGATACTTCAGGAAGACGGGCAGCAGCGTCTTTCCGTGTATCCACGTCCCGCACTGCATTGGCCAACCCAAGCGTGGTGAGTATGGCAACAACCCCCTTATGTTCCGTCCATAAGGGATTCCCGTGTCCAGCAGTGGACGTCCTACGGCTGAGATGATGATGATGGAGTCGCCCTTTGCTCCAATTTTCGGCATCTTAAAATTAAAATTCTGATCGCATCTTATCAGATAATTTTCACAGGACATAGAAATTACAGCATCCCCAAAACGTGTCCTAAATAATTTAACCTACGAAACATCGCAACTTCTTATTTCACGCTTCCTAAATTAATCTAATTTAGCAATTTTAAAAGCAAGAGTATGATCCAAACACACCAGTAATACAGGGTGTGTTATAATGTGTGTACAATCACGAACAAAGTAGCCGTGTTGGCCGAGTGGTATGTACCCCGACATACCACTCGGCCAACTGACTTTCAAGCCGAAGGTCCGATACTGGTCATGAACCAATGGATTTTTCGTTCTTAGAATCAAGAATCAAGAATCAAAAAATACTTTATTCAGTGCGGCCGCATGGACCTTATTGACGCGTCACAAATTACAAAATAAAACAACACAAATAAATAGAATAAAGCACATAATTGAATCTGTTCACTTCAGATGACACGCGAGTTAGGAAATTAAGTGAACAGAAGAACCTAACTCGGTCGTTATAGTCATCATTTAACAATTTTATTTTGTCTTATGTTACGTTTGACGGAGTTGGAGCAGATTCCGTCCAAAGTGGTTTTGTCCTCTAGGTAATCTGATATTTTATAATAAGCTTTATTGCACAGATTGCGTTTAATAATGTTTTTGAGTTTATTCAATGATAACTTCTGCAACTCACTTGGGAGTTTGTTGTAGAAGCGTATACATTGCCCTTTAAAAGATATTTTCACCTTATGGAGCCTAGTAGTGGGCACAGCGAGTTTATTCTTATTTCTTGTATTTACATTGTGATTGTCGCTGTTTTTCTTAAACGAAGCAATATTTTTATGGGTGTACAACAGGTTCTCATAAATATAATGACAAGCTACTGTCATTATATTTATTTCTTTAAATTTAGTGCGAAGTGATTCTCTGGGACCCATATTGTAGATAGAACGAATAGCCCTCTTCTGCAGCACAAATACGGTGTCTATATCTGCAGCACATCCCCACAGTAGTAAGATTAAAAAATGTATATTCAAATTTAACACGTGCTTTAACGGTAAAGGGTTTCCTTTACCGTGAGGAAACCCGCGGCTTTGTCAGCTTCAGACTTATTAATCTCTTATTTCTTCTGACTAATAGCCAACTACGCTGGGAGGTTGGTATAGGTGCTGGGTACGCCTAATCCATCTAACGATTTTCCAGCCATACAACGCTTGGCAGGCGGGTTGGCGAGCGCAGAACGGGAACAGAACATGTAAAGACGCTGCTGCTCATCTTCCAAAAGCAACCCCAGATTCTTACTGCATCCACGGGTAAGAGAGGGTTGCACTTTCATTTGCCGGCACCCCACATATTATAATACACCCTGTATTAATAAGGTATTCTTCACACGGAGGAGCTGATTATTCCGGTCACAGCCTCCCTGGGGGAGATATCCTCTCGGTTGTACGACTGCGTTGTTTATACTGCAGCAAACAAGATTATGATTGGGTTAGGTATTCCAATAATAACTAATTTAATGAACAATACGTGGGGAAATCAAGGTTGGTTTCGATTTGATGAAGACTCCGCAGAGTATTTTTTTAACTCGTAAGAAATAAGAGGTACTTATGCATGTTTTTAATGCGAAAAACATGCATAAGTATCTGCCGTGGGCGTGGGGTTCCGGCAGTAGAATGTTACCCCTCCTCTCATATCCATGGATGCAGTAAGAGCTAAGGCTCCGGAAGATGGGTAGCAGCGTCTTTCCAGCATCCTGTTCTGCGCTCGCCAACGCACCTGCCAAGCGTGGTGAGGATGGCAACTAATACTCATGGGCCTGCGTTCAGTAGTGGACATTTTACGGCTGAAATGATGAATGCGAAAAAAGGAGTGAGTTTTGAGATGGTGACTAAGAGAGGAGAGTGGAAGAATAAAACATGTTGTGGCGACCTCGCATAAAGTGGGATAAGGGCAAGAAGAAGAGACAATGTTTCTAGTATATTATATAAATAGTAAATGCATATATGTATATGATTTTATTGGGTTAGGTTGTAAATTTGTATTCTCTCAATCATCTGCCGAGGGGCTCAAATCAAACAGCTGGCAGTAGAATGTTGCCCATCCGCCATACTATGTAGTATAATGTATTAAGTATATCAGTCATCTAGTACCCATAACACAAGCTCTGCTTAGCTTGGGGCTAGATGATGCTGTGTGATTTGTCCAGCATTATTTATTATTTATTATTATTATTATACTACGCTCGCTAACCCGCCTGTCAAGCGTGGTAAGGCAAAAGCTAATCTTGATCAGATTTTTTTTTTCGAAATGACATTATATTTTGTTGACCGCAGATGGCCATGACAACGTTACCGGACTATGGCGAGCGCAGAAGGCGCCCAGCCGCAAAAGCTAGGTTGGGGCAACAAGCTCAAGGGCACCACTTAGGTTCGAACCACGGCTTGGACTGTTGCCAGATTTTTGTATGTAATGATGGTAAACGTCCAGGTGCAAAACTGCACCTTAAGACGAAAGAGTGTGTATTCTTCGGCCCCGCCGGCGGGACCGGTTATTGAAAGTGTGCCTAGCAGCTAATGTAGGACGGGTTGACGTCACCTCCGGGTTAGCGGCGGTGAGCTCGTCAACGGGCAAGCCGAGAACGTGTCTCGGTCGACGGAGGAAAACCTTGATCAGAACTTGGCGTTCCATGAGGGAAGCCTTAGTTCTGTGGACGTCTTATGGCTGAGATGATGATTCCTTTTTTTTACTACTTAAGGACGAGACAAGCCTATGATCGTCCACCTGTTGTAAAGCGGTAACCTCTACCTATTACAACTGCAACACCGCGGTGATCACGGTCACGAAGCATGTGACTATGTGACCAACGCTGCATTGCATTGCGCCCGTCACCCTGAGACAGAGTTGCAAGGACTCATGCGCCCGTAATTTATTATATCTGCAACGAAACAATTCTGTATCTATCGTGCATCATGACGGTTTTCTTAATATTATTTTATACGTACATTTTTCGTCAAGATATTTTAGTCCGCGGCAATACTCTATAATTTATGGTAACTGCCAGACAGCTAAGAATTTTCTCATGCATTCTTAATGAAGTTTCTTGTATATAATTCTTGAAAAGGAACGCTGCACTCACAATTATAGAAGTTAGGTGAAGGCTTCTTTAGACGATGCTGTACTTATTAAATTACTGTTAGGAACCGTCAGTTATGTATCTTAGTAATATTGTTGCGCCGGACGTGTAGAGCTTTTGTCGTCAAACATGCGCACGTACATATTTATACCGCACCTTTCGACGTTTCTAGAAACCGAATTATCCAGTAAACAAACCAAAGGAAAAACACGATCAACCAGTTTTTTTGATTAAAGTTGAAGTTGAAAAACATTTTACATCTTTAATCTTTCGTGTGTTAACTGTTTTTTGATTTCAACAACCAGAAAATCTCGACAAGCTGGTAGTAGTAACAATAATTAGAGAAAAGGGAGCACGCTGACGATCACACCCGATGGCCCGATCAAAAGGGGCTAAAAAGTCCTAAAAGATGGGCAGGTGACTTGGTAAGAACCGCAGGTCAGCGGTGGATGTATCCCGCTTCCAACCGCAGTACTTCGAGATCAATGAGGGAGGCCTTTGTCCAGCAGTAGACGTCGTATGGCTGATATGATGATGATGAGAAGGTCAGTACTGCCCTGATACAAGTAAAAGTAGCTATCACTCGTAAATGCTTCAGATAAGACATTTCAAGACGAGACACGACTTTTACTACTACCCTCGTGAATTATTAAATTCATACTAATCAACGGGAATGATCATATGTTTTTGTTGGTGGAATGTGCACGATGGGATGCGAATGTGGCGGGCTGAAGAAGGCCCTCGATAAGGGTCAAAACATTTGCTGCCTCCTCCAACAAAAACAAGTACGTGAACATTCCTGTTAAATCATATAAACGGAACACGATCTTCAGTAATGAAGGAAACGATTATTAAACTTTCGCGATCACAACACATTATTGACATACATATAACCGGGTATTTATCGCGTAAATTACCTTTATTATTTCCCGACGTTTCGCTTGGATTGCACCAAGCATGGTCCCGGGAAGACTGATGTGATGGAGGTACCGCAGCAAAGCGAAGGCGTTTGTTGAACTACCCTCACTTGATCTTCATAAAAATTATTAGGGCCGGTTCCCACTGGGACGTCCCAGTGGGAACCGGCCCTAATAATTTTTATGAAGATCAAGTGAGGGTAGTTCAACAAACGCCTTCGCTTTGCTGCGGTACCTCCATCACATCAGTCTTCCCGGGACCATGCTTGGTGCAATCCAAGCGAAACGTCGGGAAATAATAAAGGTAATTTACGCGATAAATACCCGGTTATATGTATGTTAATAACGATTATTAACATACTATAACCGGGTATTTATCGCGTTCGTTCGCTCGTTTCAGCCGTAAAACGTCCACTACTGAACACAGGCCTCGCTCATGGATATCCATGAGGGGTAGATGCCATACTCACCACGCTTGGCAGGCGGGTTGGCGAGCGCAGAACGGGATGGTTGTACACGAAAACACGCTGCTTGCCATCTTCCGGAGGTATCCCTTAGCAGGCTCTTACTGCATCCATAGGTATGAGAGGAGGGGTAACATTCTACTGCCGGCACCCCACGGCGTATTTATCGCGTAAATTACCTTTATTATTTCCGGGCGTTTCGCTTGAATTGCACCAAGCATGGTCCCGAGTAGACTTGAAGGAAACGAAGTAGAAGAACATGATTCTGAGTTTTGCTCTGTAAGTATCGCAGGTAGCGTTTATAAGAGTCACAATACCCGAACATACCTGTTTGTTTAACAAACTAGCTGTCTCGATGCAAAGTATTCTAGTTGAATTACAGGTTCTTTTCGAATGCAAAGTAACGTGGAATAAAATCATCCCTAGGTGTCGACAGTTTTAAGAGGTGACTGCCCTTGAATTTTCTATTTAGCATACAATTTGTAGCGTACGTGTCCCTAAAAAAAGAAGAGACTTTATTGGTGAATTGTTTATCATCTATGGGAATCTTTGTGCCCTTCTATCGCGACCGAACTATCGATTCACAGATGCTGCTGTGCGAAAGTCCAGTTTCTTTATATGCTTCGTCAACTCCTAAAAATATTATAAAAACAGCAAGTACAAAATGTTCCGTCTATACATAGGCGTCGTACAAGGTTCCGCGTAAATTGTAGAATACACGAAAAGGGCTTAGCATACAAAGATAAAAGTGCTACCTGTGGTGCTACGAATACTTTTATGATCCACCTTCAAACCAAGAAAATCTAGCAAATATTTTCCGGCAGTCAGCCTTACCTTTTTATTAGGGCTCTGTGTTTCCACAACACGACCTCCATATTCAAAGTGGCACGTTCAGTAAAAATGAGGCAGGGAACGTGAATATTTCTAGAAAAATCTACGGATAACCCGTGCCCCAAGCAGGGATGTCACTGACTCAGACTCTGTTGACTCAAAAAGGTCGGACCTCCCTATTAATTTTGTAACTCGGACTTCGGCTTTGATAATTTTCGAATCGGTGGTTATACTGAAAATCGAAACGCAGCCGCGTTCAAGTGCGCTCTAAGGAATTTATTTAGGGCATTTCATCTCTACATGTCAAAAACAAAGTAACAAAGGATTCAGGATGCTGATATGAGATTGCCGCGATATTGCAGCGCATCACAGTTATAAGCCATTCAAAAAAGATTTTTACGTTATCTACAATATCGTGCAAAAATCTATCTTCCCGACTAGTAATATGAAGTAACTAATAATACATTTAATTGAATGACCAAAGAAAATATCGATATTGATATCGTTAACACATCAGTGTATAAATTAAAGCGTATAACTTAGTGAGATATTCGTTTTGTTGTCAGAATCTTATATAATACAAACAAAATATAATCCTACGTATAAACGTAGGGTTATATTTTGTAATTAGCCTATTATCTATATTTTATATACCTTTTCCTATATTTTATTTAACATTTGTGTATCTATCTTTTTGTGTCTTTATGTAGCATAAGCATACACTTTCCTTATATCGTCGTCCTTTGATTATTAAGTTATTTTTTTCCAGCATAAGTATTATAATGTGAAAACTTGTAGTTAGCCTTCATTTTCATATCATGCATGTTATCTTAAGTAAAGGCCTGATTGTAAAATCATAGCTAAAAGTTTTGCAAAAATTCATAAAATAAAATAAATCAGGTTTGTTTGCAGTAGCGCATGTGGATGGGTTCCACGCATTCATGCGAAAAAGAATTGCTTCCTTGGTGGGTCGCTTGCGCTGCAGCTTCAGCTACAGCTACAGCCTGGTCGCGGTGGCGCAGGATCTGGTCTCCAGCATTATGGGACACTGGATGAGTTTGCTCAGGCCCTTGTCTTCTTTTGTGGCTCAATAAATCGCACTACTACTATCTCACTTAGCCCATAACGTAACCCAATGTAAGATATATATATTTTTAATGTATTTTTATGTTTAATGTTAATGTAAGATATATACATATATACAGGGTGTTACAAAACTACCCGTAAAGCTAAAATGAGGTTCAATGTGGCCTTATAACGAGTCCATTCACAATGTTTATACCCCCATAAATAAATAAAATATTATTATTTTCACTGATGTGCAAACCTTATTTCAGTAAAATTAAAGAGTAAACTACACAGAATGTACCTACATTTCTACCTAATTCGCGGAACGACAAAAACTTTAAAAGACCTTACCTAACGAAACAACCTAAACGAACACTTACTTTTTCATAATAAACGTCAATTCCGATACAGTTTGCGAGCACGATTTAAATTGCTCTCTTCATGGCCTACGCATAACATCAAATCGTAATATTCCGAGTTAGAAAACATAGTTATTTTGCAAAAAATGTTGGAAAAAAAACTCGAAACTGTTATAGGACATCGGTTAGAAGATTTGAAATTGACAACATATTTTTTTTTCCAACTTGACATTTTTTAAAGCCAGTACTTGAGTCCTTGTATTGAGGTAGCAAACATTTATGAATGAACAATAGAAAAACTATTAAAGTAGACAATTATTAAGTAAAATAGGTACATAGTCCTTTCTGTTAAATAATCGCATGTCATGACAGCTTACTAAAGTTTACAATTTTTTTGGCTTAGATAATTAATTATATTTTACGGGATATTTTGTAACACGTTGTAGATGTATATAATATTTACTTAAATGTGGATCAATTGTGTCTGAAATAAATGAATTAATAATAATAAAAAGTCGCCTTTTACGTCAGTTTGTCCTTTAGTCTGTCTGCTGTCTGTTTAGCTGCTTACTCCACCTGATCCACGCAACGGATTTTGATGCGGTTTTCATCAATTGATGGAGTGTCGCATGAGAAAAGTATAAAAGTTCATTGAGGTTTAGCGTAAGTTGGCTTAACTGTAATGAAAATTGTTGACATAAAATTTCATGGAGACAGGGAGCTGTTCTGCCATGCGCCGCGTTAACCACTGAAGTTATATGCCAGTGATGTATAAAGGATTTATCATCATCATTTCAGCCATTAAACGTCCACTAATGAACACACGCCTCTCTCTTGGATCTTCATGAGGGGTAGTTGCCATACTCACCACGCTTGGCAGGCGGGTATAAAGGATTGATTGGACCTACAAAAGAATCTGCGACTGCAGATTTGGAAAATAATATTTATTTTAACTGTTACGGTTTTCGCTAACGTAACAGCTTTCGATTGATTTTACACCTTCGAATCCGATTTATTAGAAGTCAATAAGTGTTTATGACGAGCTCTGTGGCGCAGCGGGCGAAGGTCCGCCTGCGACGTCAGGGGTTGCGGGTTCGATTCCCGCCTCGGGACAAATGTCTGTATGATCTGCAGATATTTTTTCAGGGTATTCTTGGTATTTTTCTATATTATAATAAAAATATCTATCTATGTAGTATGATGTATTAAGTATATCAGTCATCTAGTACCCATAACACAAGCTCTGCTTAGCTTGGGGCTGTGTGATTTGTTCAGTATTATTTATTTATTAATCAGAGTTATTCTTATCCACTGTACAAAACAGAAACAGATCACACTTACATTGAATAAAGCACATAACTGAATTCGTTCGCTTCAGAAAACTTTTTTCCAAAATTAAGGGAAAGAAGGGAAAATCAGATACTCATCTCAGATGACATTTAAAACCTCCGGCACAAAAAACCGCCTTTGTAACATCCCCACTCCAAGGATTCTACAATTTCTTCTATTCTCAACTGTGGGATAAATTCTGGAGGTACAGGTTTTGAGTGTGTTATTTTTCATTGTTGATGGCTGTGTTGAAGCTGGCGTTTCTGCGGAATAAACGGGTATATTTTAGATGCGGTAGGTTGGCTTATTTATTTATTTATTTAATATGGACATCCAACGAAAAAATAACAATTGAAATATTTTTGCAAATGGAAACTTTGCAACACTGAAGGAAAGAAACCTCGGTGCAATCTTTAATAGCCGAGTGGGACGGTGCAGGTTCCTGGGGTCAACTTATGAGAGTTGTTAGGATACGTATTTTTTGTTAGGCCCTATTAATTTTTTACAGATGGTTTTTTATTGTTATTCAACGTTAGTTAGAGTAGAACTTATTGTGAAGAGCTCATCCAGGGAAGTAGGTACTATTACCATACCTACTTCTGCCGCCAAGCAGTATTTATTGTCTGCATTAACCACACTTAGGGCGCGGGTTCGAATCAAACTCAAAGGGAGGCCTATGCCTCCCTTTGATTTTGCCATTCGCCTCTGTCATAAGCTATTTTAGCCAGGCTCAACCCACGGTCTTCCGAACATCGTCAACCCATCGGGATGGTGGACGACCCCTTTTTCTGTCTTTTCGCCATAAAATAAAAAAAATTACGCTTGCTATTTACTTATACACATAAAAAGTATGTAAAATTTAACCTTTGCACCGTAAAACGGGGTAATAAATACCGATAAGCAAGCGACGGGTTACGGCAGCTTAGCTTCATAAAATGCATCCAATATTCCAAGACTACCTTCATTAGTTATTAATTAAGGATGCCCGCAAACTGCTCATTAATTCTAAGTGCCCGCTGTCTTAACAATGATGCTGGTAGTCGCTCAGTAGGGTATGCGAAGGGTATTTTAAGGTTGTTTTAAAAGGAAAAACCGGAACAGCTCCTATCGTACAACGAATCCAGAAAGCTTGTTGCAGATTCTGTCATAGTGTCCCGCCGCGAACGCACATAACGCCTTATCTAAATAATACACAGCCGTGTTGGCCGAGTGGTATGTACCCCGACTTTCGATCCGAAGGTCGTGGGTTCGATACCGGCCGTACACCAATGGATTTTTCTTTCTTGAAAAATTTATGTGCACTCTTAACACGAGCTTTAACGGTGAAGGAAACATCGTGAGAAAACCCGCGGCTTAGTTAGCTTCATACGTATTGACCTGTTCTTTCTTCTGAATAATAGCTGAGTAAGCTGAGAGAATGGTATAGGTGCTGGGCAAGCCTAATCCATCTTACAATGTCCCAGGCACTGCAGCGTCCCGTACAGCATGATAACCAGTTGCTGACGCTGTATAAATCATCTATAATAGATGCAAAGTCCTTACATTTTACTGGTTCATGGCATCATGACGTCGGGATCCCAAGGGTATCTTTTTGCCAAGCTAGACAGATCTCAGAGCAGCAAGTATTGCTCAAGACCAGCAAAAAATATATAACATTATTGTAAATTCAAAACTGTAGCTTTCAGGGGCAGTTTTCGGTACCGGGCTACCAAGTGTTGGAACAACCCACCCCCACCATTATGACTCTTAAAGTCAAAGTTTACTTTCAGACGAAATATCAAAAACATATTTTAGATAGGCAAATAACTGGGTTGCCCGGTTGGAATGCTCCTTTCAGGTGCTAGTAACTTGTAAAGATTTTCAGCTCGCAGAAGAATATTATTTATTTTTCTTTATTTGTTTAATATCTATACTAATATTATAAAGCTGAAAAGTTTGTTTGTTTGTTTGCTTGAACGCGCTAATCTCAGGAACTACTGGTCCGATTTGAAAATTATTTCATTGTTAGATATCCCATTTATCGAGGAAGGCTATAGGGTAGTTGTAAGCAGTGGTTGTAGTAGGTGCGACACGGACTTCGCCGGGACACCTAGTCTATTCATATTATAATTATTAAGTGTATTATGTTTTAAAAAATACTAAATATTATCAATGCAATCTGTTTATCTACATAATTATGTGGACTCATATTATTATACGTATAATTAATTACTCACTTCTATTTACACACACGGACATTTTTAGTGTTCCCTGTTGTCTAAACTCTTAAGAGTTGAGTGTCCTCAGGAGAATCAAATCAGCATTATTATTTGTAACAAACTTTAGGTCTCACAGGGTTTCGTGGTCTATGTGGTCGGGTAAAGGCAGAATAACAGCGTTAAAAAGTGATAAAAAGGCGTTCACCATAGCATAAATGTTGGGTGCGTTATTACAGCCCAACGCTGATTTTCAATCCAAATCAACTTATTAAGTTGATTTTTTTTAATTGTTTTGTGGTAAATAAATACATATGCAATGCATGCCGATGTCTTAAAACATTGCCAAGTGTCCGCTACTCTTAAACATAAAGACTATGCTCACTTAATCTTCAGATTTCACGACTAGCCCTAAGCACGGCTTAGACTAAGCTAGATATTAAAACATTGATAAAACAAGGATTTATTTAAAACATTCCAACCTGGTCGAGTTTAGCATTAAGGGTATTGCGCCGTTAGAAGATGTTTTAAAGGCTACGCTAAAAGTGTCCATTTTGACTTCCGATGTGAACCGTTTAAATAACCCTACATCCGGGTTAATTAAAAGTTTCACATAATAAATGACATATATAAAAAAAATATATAATTTGACAGTAAAATATAAAATATACTAAAACATAATCAACATATATTATAATATGTTTACTAACCGGGGTTTCAGCCCATGTACACAAGTAGTATTGAAAGAACAAACAATCGGGAATTCATATTTTTTTACCCCCTTTCGGCTTAGTACACATAAATAATATTTTAATATACCCTGTATAAAAAAATAAAGCTTTAATACAAATATCAGTTTGCACTTAAATACGCATACGCGATAACCGTTGGGGTAAACGAGTTCTTGAGTGGAGACCGCGGCTTGGTAAACATAGTGTAGACCGCTCACTAGCTAGATGGAGTGATGACTTGCGGACGGTCGTTGGTAGACAATGAATACAGCATGCTGAAGACAGGGTGAAATAGCGCAGATTTGGGGAGGCCTATGTCCAGCAGTGGACTAATATAGGCCGATGATGATGATGATGAGTTATATAAATATTTTTGACGAGTGTAGTAATAAATTATTTAGTAATTAAAGGCTAGCTTGTTCTAGACGTCAAATGGGAAGTTGTTTTGGATATTTCCCATAATATTACATTATATTTCGAGCTGAATCGTTTGTTCACGTATTTGTTTCGCTGTCACGTTTCTATTCATATATCTATATAAGGTGCTAACAAATTAGTCAAGGATATTTTTACAGCTGATAGTACTTGGTTCTCGGAGTACATTTATGTATGAAACATCATAGGTTTTGTTATGTTTTTTTGAAGAAAACTAGGAAACAAATTTGCTACGTTAAAACACCCTGTTAATAAGATAATTAAATGAGACCTCTTTATACATATTCTAGAACCTCTTTACCCATCATTCAAGTGGCCTCATAAAGTTGATAAATAAAATACTTGAATCTTATTGACATTTAAGAAAAGCAACTTTTGATGTGACATGACAGACAGTGTTAAACATCTTGACAGGTATATAATAAGGATGAATATTTAAAAATTAATTATAATTAATTTTTTTGTTCAGTAAATGAAAACAAAAAAATTATATACAAAGGTTCTTTAATTACAGTTAAAAGTTAATTGTTATAATGTAATGTATTATGTCTTAAAATATGCGTGACTAATTTATTAGCACCTTGTATATTATACTAATATTCCTATAATGCCTTCGGCATTATGCTCGCCAATTGCGCATTTTTTTTGTATTTTGTGTGCAATAAAGAAATAAATAATAATAATATTATAAAGCTGAATAATTCGTTTGTTTGTTTTGTTGAACGCGCTAATCTCAGGAGTTACTAGTCTGAATTAAAAAACTATTTCGCTGTTGTGAAGCCTAATTGCAATAATATGCTATAAAACATCACGAGAAGCGACACTGAAAATGTTGCATGAACGTGGAAAACTTCTTTTGAGAGCTACCGTTGAGTGCGCTGCGTAAGCGGTTGAAGTTACGCAGCCATTATGTATGACGGAATTGTTTCTCTTAAAAGTTAAAAAAAGACTGCAGTAGCATATGTGTATCTTTTAGAGTTTACCTACTGTAACCGTTTTTATGATAATAAAATTTAAATTTTGTTCTAAGATAATGCAGTGTGATGATAGTATTTCAAAAACATAGTATCAATCCTTATCCAAATATTTACGTTATTCATTTAATTTTGAACAGAATTGCCTTTTACACCATTTAAATTCAAGGAATATCTTAGAAGACATCCCGGTTTTACCACGCGCGCCTTTAATTATAGGTGCCTACGACCCATTCTATCTTATGTGAAGCATACGAAGTTGCGTGGACAGCTAGTATCTTATATACTTTGAAGTGAATACTCAGCCAAATCTTGTAACTAAAATTATAACCTTATTAAGAACATGCCTACAAGTAAGTAACTTTGAATGTAGATTAGTGCTACCCCGCAAAGTGATGCTTTTAAAGCGATCGGCCTTGGAGCCTGATTTTTGCTGAAAGCTCTCTAAAAGCCAGCATTACCTGTGGTCGGCGCGCCTCTACAAAGGCTGTGTTATTACCTCGAAATTCTGATGTTTACTAAAATTATGAGCCAGTTGATTATGATGTACAACACAGAGAAGAGTTAACAGTCTGACTCGATGAGAGTTAATGAAAAAACCTTATCAAAAATTGACGATTCCGACGATACTTGCTGGGCATAGGCCCAGCAGTGGGTCGATAAAGGCTGATGATGATGATGATGGCGAAAAGACGTTGCGTAGTTTCCCAAAGACATATATAATTATTGGTAACTACTTATATCTTTTAAGGCGTGGGCTGCCGGCAGTAGAATGTTACCTTTCCTATCATACCTGTGGAGGCAGTAACAGCCTGCTAAGGGATACCTCCGGAAGATGGGTAGCAGCGACTTCCGTGTATCAACATACCGTACTGCGCTCGCAAACCCGCCTGCCAAGCGTGGTGCGTATGACACCTACCTCTCATTGAGATCATTTTTGTATTTGTATTTGATTAATTTAGTATCTACTATTTTGGTGTGTTCTCACTATATATTTATTATATCCTGTATCCACTAGTGAAGGCCTGTTATTAGCTTACTGTTTCTAGTTTTGTTTTTAAGTAAATTGTGTTTCATAGCTGATGGCTTTCCGAAATAAAATAAATAAATAAATAAATTAAATTTGGGTTTGCCAAGTAAGATTATGCTCTCACAAAATACTTGATTAGGTTCTGGTTGTTTCGCAACATATACGCACGGGGCCAGCGAACGTGCCACGGTAGCGGCCGGTGAAGTGTCAGAACCTAATTCTACTTGGTGATTCAATTTTGGTGACAGATCTACTATCTAAGGTTACATCTTTACTATAAAATGTATTGCTTTGCAATCTCATTGTTAATTATTATCTTTTTCATTGTAATTTTGATTTATTTTTCCCTAGCGTCATAATTTTCCGATTTTATTCAGTATTTTCCTTTTATTTCTGTTACCTAGGTTAGCCTTAAGGTTACTATATAGGTTTTATTAATCATCATCATCAGCATTTAAATGTACTGTGTAATAGCTGTTGCCGTACCTAATAAAGAAATAAATAAATTTGCCACTAATATATTTATCAGGTTATTGAAAAAACCATACCTATAGTTATTCAGGTATGTAATAAGGTTTTTTAGGGTAGAAAGTAAAGAACCACCCATTTTTGCACAATATTTCCAACAACGACAGTGAACGTGTTAATACTGGGGTTTCCGCAATCCTCTTTGACATTCATGATTCTGTGACTAGCTTAAATTTACACCCTACTTAAGTCACATTGATTGCAGTATGAAATGTAATTCAAAAATAAATATATGCAAACCACTGGTCATATAATTGTCATGTCCATAAATATAAACTGCTTAATATAACTGGGGCAACATTCTACTGCCAGTACCCCCGTGGAGTGTTTTTTTTTTATGTTTGAGTACCGAGGCTTTATTACGACGGACATGCAAGTCCGACACTTTATCAAAACTTATTGATTAATTAAAAACTAATACAGGGGTCTTGTTCTTATATCTATTTGTTTTCTCAGACCGCATTATTTTTATTAGACATTTTGTTTTTATTTTCTATTTGTAATTTTATATCATTATCTATTTGTTAAATAAATGTGGTCACAGAATACTAAAACTATATCTACCTAATCAATTCCTACTATATCTACTTAGTAATATTATAATTACAATATTTGATTTACAGCAATGAAATTAGTGATTAATTATACTGTAACTATATCTACTTAATTGTACAATATTTATATTATAACTATGTCTACTTAATTATTTTTACCTTATCAATTTTATGTTTACAAATGTTATGTTACAGCAATGAATTTAAATGAATTTAATATAAAAAATAATTATTTCTATTTCTATTTTCGTATACAGGGTGAAAGTTTTTCGGAAGCTGTTTATATCGGCTTACGATAGAATTTTGTATATTAATTGCGGTTTTGAAAGAAAGTTTTGAAAAACTTAGTTATATATAATAATTAAAAAACAACGAGCAGATCGTGAATAATATATGTATACAGCGTGGAAAATTTTCATATTCAGATTATAGCTTCTTACGATGGCTTTTTATGTCTAGAGTGTAACTGTGAAAGAGTTTTTAATTTTTCTTAACTATATAAAATACTACGAGCACATAGTGAAAATTTAATTTCTAAGATTTAGTGGCAAAAAAGAAAGAAAATTGAGTCTAATAATAGATTCAGTTTGCATCTAAATAGCTTAGTTCTGAAGCATATTTTCTCAAATATGCTAGAACAGCTTTTAATGGACATTACTAATATGTACAAAAACTTTAAATTGAGACTTTTTCTAAAACCATGCAAACTTACTTAAATACTAGGCATGCACACGATTAATATTGTTTGACTTACGGTTTTTTATCCTAAACACTTATTTTCACATTCACGACACTAAGCACTTTTTACAGACAAACACTATCACTTCACTTTTACTCCATACACACGTAGGCTACACTCGAACGGGCGAGGGCATCCCAGCGCTTTCGCACTGGGCATTCGGGGTTGTAGGCACTGTGGTCTTGCCGCTCCATCATCGCCAGCCTGCAGCTGCGACATGATGGCATGTCACCGACGGTCCAGACGGGGCAATCTTTTTTCAGGTGCACGCCTCCGCAGTGGCTGCAGAGGTCCGCTGCTTCCTTGCAAAATTTGCGCCCGTGGCCAAAGCCGAGGCACTTTGTGCATTGAAGCAGCGGACTCTGATCCACCACTTTCACTCTCTGCATCCCGATATAGACTGCACCGTCATTCGTCAGTCGATGCCACAGCGCTGGGGAGACTTGCAGGATAACGTGCGACTGGAGGAGGTTTCGTGTTTTCCTTCTGTATTTAATCACGGCTCGGTAGTCCTCGTCTTTGATGTCTTGCATATCGTTTTGTGATTTAATTGATTCTAAAATATTTTCGTCGGTGTTGGATGAGAGTATGTTTACAATTTTTACTAATGGGTCTTTTGGAGTTAGGTTTTTGGTGATGAAATCTTGATAGCAGCTCAACTCACATCTTACTTGGTCACGCTTTTTGCTGGTCCCGCAGGTGATAATGACCTTTTGGTCGCTGGCTTTTCGGAGTGAGTCAATTCGGATCCCTGTCTCTCTTGGTTTGAGAGCCGCGCCGATCTTCGCCGTTAATTTCTCACTTGAGTCGGTGGTGTTTTTCGACTGGACAAGTAAGCTATATCTCGGTGCCAGATGTGTTTGTCGGCAAGCAATATCGGCGTATGTGGGGGTTGTTGCGGGTGCGAGTGAACACAGTTTTTCGCGGACACTTTCCGCGATATCGGTGACGCTTCTTGTAGAGAATCTGATTGCTCCCTCGGCGAGTGATGTTAGTCTGCTCTGGATATCATCTAAGGTTTCGGTTATGTTGTGGTCTGCATTGGGTTGAACGGCATTGGTCTTCAGATTGGCTATTTCACCCTGGAGGTTGGAGATGGTTTCGAGAAATGACTTTTCTTGTGATAGCAACCGGTTTTCCAATTGGGCCTTGATCTTGTCGAGCTGATTACTAGCTTCTTGCTTTGCTTCACAGAGGTCTTTTATTATCTCGTTTAAACCATGAAGATCGTTAACAACGGCCTCCTTGATCGTTGTTTTTATATTGCCTGATTGATCTAGTTGGGCAGTGGCATGGTGAAGATAATTATAGGCCATGGCCTTCACTTCTGTACCTGAGAGTGGTGTGATGGATTCCGCCGATGACGCCTCAGACTCGGATGGATAAGGCGATATCTCTCGTGATGGTGGTAGATTGGCGCTGGGCAGATTCTTGCTTGTGCCAAAAACACCTACGTTTCCCGCGCTTCTTATAAGAGCTTAATTCTATATCTTTGGCTCGCCTTTGTTGCCGGAGAGACGTTTCATTTGTTTGTCCATTGTTTTTCTTTGTCTTGATTTATTTTAATGGCTTCTTTCTTTTTCAGGAACACTTGGAGCTGGTGCGAGGTTTGAGGTCGGTCGGTTATGGTGTTTAGAAGAGAGAAAGTAAGTATTTGAATATATTTTGCGGTAATTTACGTGGTTTTTTAAAGAAAATGTGGGTTTTTTGAGGTTATGTTCAACACGTGCTTTCAGTTCCAGGATGCGGAGACACTTCACTTCACTGGTACGGTTAGAAGGTAAGTTAATAAGGATTTTAAAATCACTTACTTTTGCGACAATCGGTTTATTTTATCTATTTTTACGATTTTTTTAGCAGAGACACGACCGCTTCGGACGGCGTCTACGACGGCACTTTCCCCCGTGGAGTGTTGCCTGTTATATGTTGCATGAAGAATGTTATTGTAGAATGTTGAGTGTTGTCCACTTGTGCAGGCCGCTTCGGCAGGCTGATTATAATATAGATAGATAGATAGATAACTCTTTATTGTACTTAACTTAATACTAACACAAAAATTAGAATTACAAATAAATCTCGTGACAGGTTTGCAACAGGAGTAAATCTCGCAATCATTGCTGTCAAACGTCATTGTTGCTTACAGCAAAAAATATGCATGTTTGACAGCGAGATTTACGTCTGTTGCAAACCTGTCGCAAGATACGTAAGCAGCCTACCGGAACACCGTAGCGTGTGAGGCCGGCATTAGATTGGACATCTTATTTCCAGTTCAATTTAAACTACACAAAGCAAACCAATTTCAATTGATACGCAATAGAGTCCAGTTTAAACACGAGACTGGTGACAAGCCATAAATTTGAATGCCAAGAGAGCAGGAGTCAGGAACAGTTTTGTAACGGTCAGTGTGGTTCAAAAACATTTTAATCCACTTGATAATTTAAAGTATACCTCTAGGTTAGAGGTAAGTATACGACTCGTTTTTTAAACATCTATTATAGATGATTTTATACAGTGTCAATTGTAATTCATGCTGTACAGGACGTTGCAGTGCCTGGGACATCGTTAGATGGATTAGGCTTACAGATACAGTTTAGTCAGGTATTATTTAACAGTTATTAAATAATTAAAAAACTCAACCCTACACACAGACTCACAGAGACACTACACACTCAGACCAAGACATACCCACGCAAGCACACACGTACACAGATTTCTTTATTTTCGATAACTGTTTCATTACTTATTTTATTTTTATTTTATTTTATTGATGCTTGGAAAACAAACAGCTTATAATAACAAGGAAATGGTAAGTGGAATAGAACAAATTAAGCCTTAAACAGTTTTCACTTATAAAACTTAGGACATGTATATTAAAGTTAAATTAAACAGATGATATGAATGCCTGGCAGTAACAGAAATAAATAAAAAAAAACAGACATTTCAAAGTAGAATTTTTTGTGGTATAAAGCCATATAAATCAAATATATCCAATATGGGTCAAAGAAAATAACAAATAAGAAGTACTAGCTATATAAATATTAGTTCTATATAAATAAGAATCCGTGAAGACAATGTAGTATATAGTAATATATGAAATCATGAAGCGAAGAAGCCCTTGAGTATTGTTGTTTTAAAAATGTTATGTTTTGTATTAAACAAGTCAATATCATGTGAGTACTGTGCGTTGTAAGTGCGCATCGTACGCAAGAGGTACGAATTGCTTCGGTAATTAGTAGAAACTGTGGGAACGTACAACTTAAGAAATGGACTTCGGGAAGAGCGACTAGAAGGAACCACAAATTTAATGTCAGATAATAGTGCAGGAGTATCAATTACATTTAAAAGCACATTATGTAAAAATGAGAGATCAGCTGATTCCCTTCTCTTCTCTAGTGGCAATAGATGGTGATGCTTACAGCTGTCAACATAATCTGGAATTTTAACCTTATGCTTAAAATTTATAAATTTAAGGAATTTCTTTTGTGGCTTTTCTAGTAAATCGATGTATTTATCATATTGGGGATTCCAAACCTGAGAGGCATATTCTAGGTGACTTCTAACTAACGAGCAATATAGGATTTTCAGGGTTTTTAATGACTTGAAATCTCTAGTCACTCTGAAGAGGAATCCTAATATTTTGTTAGCTTTAGATGTTATCCTTTCTATGTGTTGATCAAAGAGCAGTTTGGAGTCCAAAGTTACTCCCAGATCAAGCACAGAGAAAGATCTTGTAAGAAGCTGGTCATTTAGACTATAATTGAAAAGTAATGTATGGGGAGATCGACTAAAGGAAATATAAAAGCATTTCTGTACATTAAGATCAAGCTTGTTTAACTCGCAATAAGAATGAAGATTGTCCAGATCACTTTGCAGATTTAGGAGGTCGGTAAAAGAATATATATTTTTGTAGATCTTCATATCATCTGCAAACAGGAGAAACTTAGAGTGAGTGAAGCAAGATTCAATATCGTTGATAAATAGAGTAAAAAGAAGAGGACCAAGTATTGAACCCTGCGGTACACCAGAGGGGATCAGCGATGAAAAAGATCTAAATCCATTCAGTACAATAGTTTGGCAGCGTCCCTGAACATACGAGGTGAACCACCTAAACAGATCACCTCGTATTCCGGTATTAAATAGTTTAGAGAGAAGTATAGAATGATCTATACGATCAAAAGCCTTGCTATAGTCTGTATAGATTGCATCGACCTGTCCCCCCGACTCCATACCCGCAGTGACAGCATCAAGAAAGGTAACTAGATTAGTTGTCGTTGATCTACCTCTAAGGAAGCCATGTTGTTGCGAGATAAATGTATGTTTCAGTGCTGGGTAAAGCTGATCGTGAATAATCTTTTCAAAAATCTTTGCGAGAACACACAATTTGGATATCGGTCTATAATTACAAACGTCCCGCTTCGAACCCTTTTTGTGAATAGGTGTAATAATAGCGGACTTCCAAATAGCAGGCATGACACCTTCAGTAATAGACCGTTTAAATAGTAAGCTAATGGGATAAACGACAGACTTGACACAGCTTTTAAATATGAAAGGATGGAGGCCATCCGGTCCCGCTGTCTTATTGCAATCTAGCACTTTTAGATACTTGCATATTCGAGAAGGAATAATTTCAATGGTATTGATATTAGCTGTATCGAAGAGCACATTAGCTGTTGTCGATGATGATGGCATACAGGGCGGCGATGATGTGGTAGAGGATGCTAGGTAATTTGAGTTGAAGAATCCTGCAAAAGCATTGCAAATACTATCCAGTGTTTAAGTTGGCATCTCCGTATGTCATAGTCGAAGGATAAACATTATGCTGCTTGTTTGTTTGAATATAGGACCAAAGTGCTTTGGGATTACTCTTAATAGATCTCTCAACCCTAGAAATGTAATTTAAGTAACATTCCTTCTCAACTTTTTTTGCTCGATCACGCAGTACCTTAAATGAACTTATGTCTGCTTTATTTTGATATATTTTAACTTTTTTATGATATTTATTTTTTTCTTTTAATATATGTATCAAAGCCTAGTTATACGCGTAGTAATAATATCTGGAACTATAAATTTTGTCTGATAATTTGTACCATTAGCTGGAGGATAGCGTTGGTCGTTGCGACACAGTTTTTTAAACTTTTGCAGATACCATCGTTTTTTATGATATATGTTACTGAATTTTAACATGTTTTTGTCCTCGTCAGAACAAGTCAATACGTTCATAGCTAACTAAACCGCGGGCTTTCTTTCGATGTTTTCGGACTTTTAAATCACGTGTTAAATATGCACCTATATTTTACAAGCAAGGGTATTTGCTTATAAGCTAGGGTATTTAGTGTGTCTTTTTGTGGTACACATCTAGTATTGAAGACAAGACCTTTAAATTGAAAGTTGGGGCTTGATTTGACATCGTCTTATGTGTAAATAATAATTATTTAAAGTAATAATATCTAATGTGCCTTGAAAGCTGCTAGTAACACAGATTTGTTTTGCCTGTGGGACTGTTATGCTAAATACAAGTTATAAATAAATTATCAGTGAAAATGTTGAGCACCCCTGCAGTAGATAGAATGTGGTCGCTGTGCCTTGAGCTTGTACATCATCTGCCACTTGATTTGCACACGCACGTCTGCATAATACATAATATAA
This sequence comes from Pasiphila rectangulata, assembly GCA_963082625.1. Taxonomy (NCBI): domain Eukaryota; kingdom Metazoa; phylum Arthropoda; class Insecta; order Lepidoptera; family Geometridae; genus Pasiphila; species Pasiphila rectangulata. The sequence continues at coordinate 21,377,315 of OY720238.1, read as the reverse complement.
TATAAATACACAGACACCGCAGACCCAATGTGTATACCTCTAGTCTGATCTACTCGTCATCATCATCATCACAGCTGTAGGACTTCTACTGCTGGACAAAGGCCTCCCTCATGAACTTAGACTCCTTCTGTCTCATGGACTGCCCAAGTACTGAACATAAAAAGGATAAATAAGGGTTGTAACCATACTCATCACGCTTGGCAGACGGGTTGGCGAACGCAGTATGGGATGTTGATAAACGGAAAGACGCTGCTGCCATTTTCTGGAGGTATCCATTGGCAGATTCAAACCGTATCCACGGGCAAGTGGCAAGAGGCAACATTCTTCTAAGTAAGTAAAAAAGTAAAGTGAAAAATGTTTTATTGACATAAGTAGGGTGTTACAATTATTAATGAATCCATAGGCTCCCGAACTGGTTAATAACTGTGTTTCAGGAGCCAGTGGCTTCTCCAACAATATGTGATAATAATTACATATGTCTAACTTAGGTAAATCTAAACAAAATGCTTAAAAAAATTAAATTGCTAAAAAAACACACCTTTCAACGTACAAAAGAAAAGAAAATAAATATTTTGAGGAATAAAAACAATAAATATTATATTAAAAAAATATATCAATATTTATAACAAAATAAAAAAAAAATTGTAAAAATTATGCCGGCACCCAACAGAAAATTTACTAGTAATTAAGATACATTTTGAAGTTCAAATTTCAAAAGCATTTAGTCCGTTCGTATTTTTCTAGAGGTAGGTAAAGGAAGACAATTTAGTTTTCAATAATACTGAGCCGCTATACCTGACACAAATACAAATGTTTCTTTGTTTAAAATTTTGTTCTTGATGCTTCATAATATAAAATTGGCAACTTTGTAAAAATCGTGCAAAAATTTCTTAAGCAGCTCTTTTATCCTATAAAAAGTTTAACACTCCTTAAAAATATTTGTGGTCGAGTCAATTTAATAAAAAAACTCTGTCTTTAGGGCGTTCAACACTTTGATTGGCCGTGGCCTGCTTCTCCGTGTCCCGTAGATGCATTAAGAATCTGCCAAAGGATACCTCCAGACGATGAGCAGCAGCGTATATCAACATCCCGTAATGCGCTCGCCAACCCACCTGCCAAGCGTGGCGAGTATGGCAGCAAACCGCATATGATCTTGAAAATCCATGCGGGAGGCCTATGTCCAGCAGTGGACGTGGAAAGCATTCCTAAGACTGAGATGATAAACATTTATTTAGCAGCTCTATCAAAAAGTTAAATACACGCCTACAAAGTTTTTTCAGAGAAAAATATCAGTGGTCGGAAGTGTCATTTTAAAAAAACTTTGTACTGTATACATGGTGCCTTCATACTCGATGTACACAGAAACCTAGACTCTCGAGTTTTCATTTGCTAAGAATTCAATTACGTTCAAACAGAACACAAACTTTTCAAAGTTTGTAAAGCCGATGCGTATAAAATAGTTAAGCTACGCCGTAGCAGGCACTACGGCGTAGCAGGCACTACAGCGTCGATTTGTAGACTTTATTATAGGTACTGCTTCACTTCCCAAAGCTAATAAAATTATAATCAGAGATGTGACGTTACTAAAATTAGAGCTGTAAACGTATAATAGTTTCGTTTCCTTTTTAGCACGGCACTTACCGTAGCCGTGGGGTGCCGGCAGTAGAGTGTTACCCCTCCTCTCATACCCATGGATGCAGTAAGTCTGCTAAGGGATGCCTCCGGAAGATGGGCAGCAGCGTCTTTACGTGTATTAACATCCCGTGCTACGCTCACCAACTGACTGTGTTCATCAGTGGACGTTTTATGGCTGAAATGAATGATGACTATTGATAGCTATAAGTCATTTAAGTCCTTTTTTTACCAAATTAGCTTTGGCTAGTTAGACTGAAAAGCTATCTAAACATTAGCATATATTCCGCGGTCTCCAACCCGCCTGCTAAGCGTGGTGAGTATGGCAACAACCTATTTATGATGAGGACTTGCCGATCAATGATGGACGCCTTTGTCCAGCAGTGGACGTCCTATAGCTGAGATATATGTACATATTTCGTGCTTTTTGACCTCTTACACCTGAGAATAATGACATTTTGAGTGTTAAAAAAACACATTTTGATTGGGATATAGAAATGATCGCCATGAGTTGCCGGCAGTAGAACTTTTCCCTCTCTCTATTGCCTATGGATGCAGTAATAATCTGCTAAAGGATACCCCTGGAAGACAACGGGCAGCTGAGCTGCATCGTTTTTCCGTGTATCAATATTCCGTAACTGCGCTCAAGAGTGGTGAGTATGGAAACAAACCCCTTCATGATAAAACAACACGTACAACAAGTAGTTACTGCATCTACGGGTAGATGCAGTAACTACAGTATTCACTGCATTCCTTATAAACACAGAAATAAACCAACACACCGACACCAGAAATCATTCACAACTCCCAACAGCAAACCTTTTAACTCGTTCAATTCCCCAAATCTAGGCTAACAGCTGGAACATGCCGCACAGCAGAGTATCCATCATCCGTGGAGATGCGCAGATTGCGAGTCACTCCGCGGCACAAAGCGAGGCGCGACTTGTCATCCATTTTAAAATCTGCCCCACATCTGGCTGGATTGCTGCCGGCTGCGGGAACTGCGGACTTCGGACAATTTTAGGGGACATGACATGGCAACACTTTTCCCAGTTTGACATTATTACTTGTCTTGTCTTCTTATTTTATGGCTTTTTGTGTTTGGTTTTACACAATTCCGCCAGTGTCAAGTTAATTAATAAATTCTTATGTTATTTGCCTGGCCATGTAGACGGCCATTTTCTAATGATATTCTTGTGACCACATTATTACTTGTGGTGACATTACTTTGTATTGGTATGTATTGAGTTATGGAGATGGTCAGCAGAGACTTTCCGTGTTTCAACACCCTGTCCGCAGGATCAATGCGGACAGCACAAACTGGGGGAGGCCTATACCCAGCAGTTGGTTAAGTCGAATTGATACTAGACCAGCTTCTACTCGTCGCTTCGTTTGCGTTGTACAAAGCTATTTTATCTACACTAGCTATTTTAGCTATTTATTTTGTAGATAAAATAGCTTTGTACAACGCCCACCATAAGGATATAAGCAGATAAAAGGTCGCCGTAGCCAAAACTGGTTAGGAAGACTATTATTACTGCATTAAACCTTTTGTGTGTCCTGTGTGCTCATAAAGAAGGACCTCTAAATGGTCTACGTAACGTCAATAAGATGAAAACGGTTTAATCCCTGGGCGTGGGAAGTGTAGCGTCGATTAGAACAAACATAATAATGTTACATAAATATAACTGGCCTAACTGTTTTTTTTCTCCAAAATGTTAAAAAGCAATTCAATTACTTTTTATAAGTTGCTAAAGCCAAAGCTTAGCTACCCTGAAGAAGAAAAATTTTTGTTTCATAAAAAAAATATTTGCACCTTATTGTTACAGTGTATATTTGACGGATTTATGATTAGTCGACTAAATACTAGATTTTCGCGATCTGTAGTCATGCCCTGCAGCCCTCGTGGTCACGGGTGGACTCTCTCCACGGACTCAGTCCACCCGTGACCACGAGAGGAGCAGGGCACTCGAAACGTCGGAAAATAATAAAATAGGGTAATTACGCGATAAAGTCGCGTTAATCAGTTTCAAATTATAGATACTAGATATCGCTACTGGTAGAGTTAGAAGTGAATGAACCCAACAATATAGACCCGTCGTGTTGAGGCTCGTTGTGATTTAGCTAGAAAGCACTTTGGTACTACATGATATCTAGGGCCTGAAAATGGAGCCAGAAGGAGCTGTAAAGCTTGTTTAAAAAAATACAGGCTTTTAATATGCTCTTGTTTCACCTTCAGAGTGGCGTAGCCGCGTCACACGATAAAAGTTTCTTAAGTTCCTATCTTGTGTGTTTACCTGCAACTATGATTTATGTAAGGGTGCAAATGGGTTACGGGGGCGTGGGACGTATGTTCGTATGCCGCAATTAATGCACTGCATTACGGGAATATAGATGGGGCCTTGCAGCTTTTAGTTTGGTCGTGCTGTTTGCTTCAAACCTTGTTGTTTTGCCCCTCCAACTACCCCCTGTCCTGTGAATAATCAGCAGCATGATCTTTGCCGTGAGGTGCCGGCAGTAGAGTGTTACTTCTCCTCTCTTGCACGTGGATGCGGTAAGAGCCTGCTAAGGGATACCTCTGGAAAATGGGCAGCAGCGTAATGCCGTGTATCAACATCCCGTACTGCACTCACCAACCCACCTGCCAAGCGTAGCGAGTATGGCAACAATCCCCTCATGATTTTGAAGATGTATGAGGGAGGCATATGCCCAACAGTGGACGTGGACGTACTCGACTGTAATGATTACGGACTCTCGCCCGCTGCTCCACAAAGAGATTTATCACAATGAATCTCGTTAAAATTTCTCTCACTAGTTATAACATTGGCATGTAGATAAAACCCTCAAGTAGGCACATATCCTGGCCAAAGTAAAAAAAAGAAACTCAAAGCCGGATATTTCTTCGCCGGCGGCCCCAAACTTATTCAAGTGGTAGCACTGAATGTTGCGAGATGAAAAAAGTTCATTCATTCGCGGAGATTTCAAGTGGGATGGAAGCGGGGCGGAAGGATCAAGGGGGGATCAATGTTTGTAGAACACTCAAGTAAGAGGTCAAGGTTTTGATATTTTTAGGATTCCGGACTGGATAAGAAAACGGAAGCTCTCTGTTCACTCTTGCCCGTCTGGCAGGTCAAGCGGCCTTTTTTGAAACGGTGTAGGCTATTCTAAAAAATATTATATTTAGTTTATCGAAAAATCATTTTAGTATCGTTTAAAAATCACCATGATCATGTAAACCATATGACTTCAGTCCATCTCCACTGCTGGAAATAGGCCTCCCTCATGGATCTCTTAAATCATGAGGGGTTGGTTGCCATACTCACCACGCTTGGCAGGCGGGTTGGCGAGCGCAGTACGGGATATTAATACACGGAAAAATGCTGCTACCCATCTTCCGGATGTATCGCTTGGAGATTCTTACTTCATCCATGGGTAAGAGAGGAGATGCATCATTCTAATGCCGGCACCTCACGGAATTATTAAATAACTAGCTTCTGCCCACCGCTTCGCATGCGTTGTACCCGAATAAAAAGTAGCCTATGTGTTAATCCTGGTCAACATTAATATATGTGCAAAGTTTCAGCTCCATCCCTAGGCCTAGGCTACGGATTGAGTTGAAACTTTTTGCGTGAAGAGGTAACAGACCTCCATCCAAACACACTTTCGGCTTTATAATTTTAGTGGGATGTCGTTAAGTTATATATTAAAAAATGTTATACTATCATACAAACTAGCTTATTTCTGCTATTTGGCATGATTTGTACCCGAAGTGCCGTGGGGTGCCGGCAGTAGAATGTTACCCCTCCTCTCCTACCCGTGGATGCAGTAAGAGCCTGCTAAGGGACACCTCCGGAAGATGGGCAGCAGCGTCTATTTGTGTATCAACATCCCATACTGCGCTTACCAACCCGCCTGCCAAGCGTGGTGAGAATGGCAACTCATGGAGATCCATGAGGGAGGCCTGTGTTCATCAGTGGACGTTTTATGGCTGAAATGATGATGATGATGATGTACCCGAAGAAAAGTATCCTGTGCTAATCCTGGTCTTCTTTCTATATTTGAGCAAAGTTTGAGCTTCATCTATTATGTCTATGAGAGTTAGCCCTTTCAAATTTATACAAGTATTCTACAGAGGAAAGATTTGTATGTTGTCTTTTATGTTTCTAACGAATTAACTCAAAAACTACTGAACCGATTTTCAAAATTCTTTCACCATTAGAATGCTTCATTATTTCTGAGTTCCATAGGTTATAATTTATCCCCGTATTCAAACGGGATCGGGAACTATGCGTGTTAAACCTCGGAGTGTGGCTAGTTTATTATTTAAGTAAGATTAAAACGCTTGGTATTTCCCACAGCTCGAAGCATCATAGCTTTGGAAACCAGATGACTAAATTTTTGACACCTGTCAAAAATATCGATATGGAACTTAAAGATTCAAATTATAATTGCATTAACATAGATACACTTATTTTTTTTTGTAAATTTCGAAACTGGATCTACTGAGAGTACAAACAAATAAAAAACTCTCACTAGATCCAGTATTCGAAAAACTTTAAATACTGGATCTGTTGACTTGATCTGGTGAGAGTGATCCAAACCAAGCAAGCTTTGAGTTTTAAAAACGATTATGTTACTTCCAAATTCATCTCGCTATAACAGAAAGACTTTCAGAAATTCAACACTAAAAGCCTCATGCGAACTACAAACTAGTTGAAACTAAAAGCCGGCCGGGATAATAGTATCTCCATTAAATGTATGAGATAAAGCCGAAAAAATGTAAACGAACTTGTGCTGTTTTAGCCTTTGGGTAATAGCTTTTGAATAAAATAAACGGAGTTTTGTATAATGCAGAGGCTGCTCGTTGAATAAATACCTAGATAGAAGACGTAGAGTGGCAGCAGTAGAATGTTACCCCACCTCTCATTCCCGTGGATGCTGTAAGAGCATGGTAAGGGGTACCTCTGGAAGATGGACAGCAGCGTCTTTCCGTGTATCAACGACGTCCCGTACTGCGCTCCCCAACTCGCCTGCCAAGCGTGGTGAATATGGCAACTTCGTCTCATGGAGATATTTGAGGGAGGCCTGTGTTCAGTAATGTTACGATGATGATGACATAGATCAAAAAGAATATAGATGAAATACTTTCGACTAAGGAAAAGCCTGATGGGGATATTTCAGATAATGCTTATTAAATAATTAATTTAAAGATATGAAAAATCTAAATACAAATTTACGATTCTGGTAGGATTCGAGCCCTCATCCGTCAAATCGATCCTTGACGATTCTTAAAGCCGGAACCCGTGTCGTGTAACATCGAAATTCTTGATAAGATCATATCGGTTGAGCACCGATTGAGCGCCATCTACAGACTACTAGAGTTCCGCTGTTAATTGTCTGAAGTGTCATTCAGTAGCAATGACTAGAGATCGCTATAGCTTATTCTATAGTTTGCATGGTTGTTTCTTCTGTTCCGGATACCTCCGGAAGATGGGCAGGAGCGTTTTTCCGTGTATCAACACAACACCCCGTACTGCGCTCACCAACCCGCCTGCCAAGCGTAGTGAGAATGGCAACAACCTTCACATTATCAGTAATTGTAGATTCATGAGGGAGGCCTATATCCAGCAGTGAACGTCCTATGGCTTTGATGATGAGATCCCTTGATGGTCCCTTGGCAGTTTCTGACTGCACGGGTAAGAGAGGAGGGGTATTCTACTGCACGCCACGGTAAGTGAAACCTAGCCCCAGTTAATTTGCAAGTTATGAGTGCCTCGTTTTATGTATCTGGGTAAAGTTCCTTCCTGTAAAGTCATCTCAAAGTTGCCATGCCAACAACAATACTTTTAAGTACTAAAGAACTAAGTTGCCTGCTTTAACATTTACTTAAGATTTCTGTGATGCGGCCACCGTGATAAAACGGACGCTTACCATAGAACTATTTATTTAATTTTGTTAATGTCGCCGTGGGGTGCAGCCAGTAGAATGTTACACCTCCTCTCGTGCCCGTGGATGCTGTAAGAGTCTGCTGAGGGATAGCTTCGGAAGATGGGCAGCAGCGTTTTACAGTGTATCGAAATCTGATATGGGGATCAGGAAGGCTTGTGTTCAGTTGTGGACGTTTTACAGCTGAAATTATTATGATGAATATGGACGTCCCTTCTAGATCACCCACAATGGTTCTTTTTATTTCCTTCACGGAACCTTTAAAACTCTTAGAGAATTTTAGTAGCCTATACTGCGTATAAAAAAAGATTTCTACCAATGAATATCCCCCGCGAAAATCTAGATACAAAATAAATAAAATGCACGAAACCTACAAAGCAAAATTCATCGTATTAATTCACAGAAAAAAATATTATAACATTAGTTAAATTTCTCATAAATTTAACATAGATAATGATGACATTTGGTGGGTGTCAAATATTTATAAGTTTGTTCAGAAAAGTTATTTTGTGACTACACGTAAACGCAAGATGTTTATATTTTTGTAGCAATGAAGTAGTGGTAGTAGTAGAGTAGTAGTAGTAGAGTAGTAGTAGTTAGTATTTGTGTTAGTAGGTAGTAGTTGCAGTTAGTTGATTTTGAGGCGTTACGAAGTTAGCCGGGAGAGCTGATTTTTTATAAAAACAAAAAGTAGACCGTTTCCTAAAAACCGTAACTTAGTCGACAGTTTTAGAAATAATAAAGAAGTCTTAAGAAATTATATTCATAAAGTTAGCAAAATGCAAAGTTTAAAGTAATGTGGGGAAATTGTAGTGTTCCCGAAGTGGATGATGCATTATGTGAACGTGTTATCTTGCATTAGCTAAATGCATAATGCTTTTAGACGGAGGGGTTATAACTTGTCCAAAGCTCTTCATCATCGTCATCATTTCAGCCGCAAAACGTCCACTTCTGAAACAGGCCTCCGTGATCCCCATATGAGGGGTAGTTGCAACACCCACCTCGCTTGGCAGGCGGGTTGGCGAGCGCAGTACGGGATATTTATACACGGAAAGAAGCTGCTGCCCATCTTCCGGAGGTATCCCTTAGCAGGCTTCTACTTCATCCACGGCCATGAGAGGAGGGGTAACAATATACTGCCGGCACCCCACGGCAAAGATTCAAATAAATACAAATGATTTCATCTCACCAGTTATGGCCTCGAGTGGTTAACTTCACCTTCTTAAGTTCATGAACCATAACTATATATAGTAAGGACCGATATTTTATATAAGGAAAGATTTTAACATATATACATAATATTTAGTAGTTATTGGGTTGACTATGAGAAAACATTTTTTATTTACATAAAATAAGTTGAATGTCGGTCAAGTATTATTGAATGGACTCGAAATAACTAACCAATAACGTGTTAATGGTGTTTATTCTGTAATCAAATTATAACTAAAATTACATATAATTAGAGACATGGCGTTTTTAAAATTAGAGCTGTCAGCGTAAAATTGTGTATGTAAAAGGTGTCCGTGTTAATTTTATAACGGCACTAATATATAGAATAGCTAAATGTCATTTTAGTTCGTTTTATGTCAATTTATCCTTAGCTAAGCTCAGTGAGAAAACAGAATCGCTGCCATACTTCTATACAAAATTCTTCTTATAAAGCTGAAGAGTTTGTTTGTTTGTTCGCTTGAACGCGCTAATCTCAGGAACTACTGGTCCGATTTGAAAAGTTATTTCAGTGTTAGATAGCCCATTTATCGAGGAAGGCTATAGGGTATAAGCAGTGGTTGTAGTAGGTACGATACAAAGTTCGCCGGGACACCTAGTATCATTATAAAATTAATCATATCTACGATTTGCTCCGATTACACAATGTGAAATTAAATTTTAGTACTGAAACTATTATGATTACTCTTTTTAATCATTCTCCGACCTTCGTGCCTCAGTGAGCCTAATTACCAGCTGAGAATCAGAAGGTTTCGATTCCTGTCGGGGACAAACATTTGCTTTTTTGCAGATATCTGTCTCAGTTGTCTTTTTTAAACTTTCGCGATCACAACACATTATTAACATACATATAACCGGGTATTTATCGCGTAATCTTGTAATGGTCTTCCCGGGACCATGCTTGGTGCAATCCAAGCGAAACGTCGGGAAATAATAAAGGTAATTCACGCGATAAATACCCGGTTATATGTATGTTAATAATTTGTCTCAGGTCTAGCTTATTTATCTCAGCTGTTGGACTGCTGTTCACGTCCACTGCTGCACTTAGGCCTCTCTCATCTAGGATCTTAGGATCTCCAAGATTATTGACGTACTCGTCACGATTGGCAGGAGGGTTAGCGAGCGCAGTACGAGTTGATACACGGATAGACGCTACTGCCCTTTTTTAAAGTTTTTTTTATGGTTTCATTGCAAATGTACAGTTTTTGAATTTTTCTCTGTATCTACAGTATAATACGATATACCTTGCCAAATTTCATGGTTCTAGGTTTACGGAAAGTATAAGAATTGAGATTTTTTTTAAAGGTCGAAACATGCGTTTTCTGCGGCATAAACAGTCGTATCTTTTTTTAGATCAACTTAGAATACTGATTTTTTTACAGCTTGTAGAAGCTGTAGGTTTGAGTATATAATTTTAATTTCAACTTGATACCTCAACACGTTCTTGTTCTCGTTCAACGTCGTTGACAGACAGACAAACGGAGAGACGCACAGACAGACGGACGGGCAACAAAGTGATCCTATAAGTGTTTCGTTTTTTTTTTATTTCGAGGTTGGAACCATAATTATATAACATTCTTTTAATTATCAAACATCAAAACAAGATAAGCTCATCAGCAATTTGATATAAGCGTGGTCTGCGTACAATCTATGGACACATTGACGTGTTACTGCGTTTCATTGAGTCGGGCGCACGCTCATTTCAGCGTACTACTATCTGTTTAGAAGCTGTAGCAGGAATAAGGGGTAGCGGGAATAATTAGCTGAGGAGGGGTTTTGGCGTAGTTTACTCATAATCTCTAGAGTCTCCCTCGTGAGTTTAGATTTCTTGCCTGTGGGCCTCGTTTAGTACCATCCACCCTAAGAATCTTCACCACTTGGTCGAATTTTTGGTCGATGCTCTCAGTGGTTTCTAGGGCAGCAAATCGGTTTTCTTGTTTTAGTTGGAAAGCTTGGGAGCCAATTGCAGTCTGGAGCAGATTCGGTCGGAGCCTGGACTTCATCAAACGGATTCTTTCGCGCTTGTTATCAATATTCAGAGTGCCTCGTAAGAGCCGGTGGTCGCTTCCGGTTTTAAACCTTGCGACCACTGAGACATCTTTGAATAAGCGTCTTTTATCCGCCATGATGAAGTCGATCTCATTTTTTGTTCTTCCATCGGGGCTTTGCCACGTTCACTTTATTTGGGGCTGTTTTTTGAAGAACGAGTTCATCATAAATATCTCTTGTTTTAACGAAACTTAATTACGTCGACAATGTAATTGGTGAATGTATCTTGGCTCGTTCAAAAAGGCTCGTACAACGTGTGCAAAATGCATGCGTTAGATTTTGCTTCCCCATCCCGCGACGAGCTCACATAACCTTATATTAATCACCTCGGCTTCACGAAGATCGCTTCATTTTGTAACATCACATTTCGGATTATTAATAATAAATTACCGCGTTATTTGTATGAGAAGGTTCAGTTTTCGGATCGCCACGTAAGATTCGCCATTCGACTTATGTGCCCCCAGCACAAAACGACTGCTCTTCGTGGCAGTTTCAGGTACGCTGCCACGAAATGTTGGAACAAATTGCCACCTCCAGTCAGGAACTCCTCTTCAATTTGGTCTTTTAGAAATTCATTAATTCTACATACTCAAAAATTAGAATAAAGTAAGTAGTCGTTTTGTGCCTTACCTTCACTTAGATTTTCATATTTAGTACAGATCCGTGATATTATTTTAAATTGTAAATTACATTGCATGCAATTGCGTAAAAATTATTATTATTAATAATATTAAGAGCCTGTACTGTCCCACTACAGGGCAAAATATTCCCTTCCTTCCTTCCACCCTTCATGCATGCAAATTGTTTTTGTTTAATTATTTGAAATGAAGAATTTTGTTTAATTATACATTATCCATATAATTTTATAAGTACTCGTATTCCTTTTCGTGAAAATGTTATATGTATTTATTTATTTTGTATTTCATCTATTTCTTTTTCATTCCATTTTAATATGTACCTACTAAATATTTAATTACCGTGCAATGCGGTAGCACCAAACGCACATCATGGTTACTACGGAAGACCAGCGCTGTGGTACGACTCGTTCTGCCACAGCACATGCTGAGTAGTGACCATTTTTGTCACTAGTTTTAAAATCGAATTGTTGTTTTTTTTTATTTGATTGTACAAATGTGACATAATAAACGTTTCTTTATCTTTATCAAGTTTTCCGAACGTCTCTGCATCATGGCCATTCTATAGGTCTAGCCAAGCAAGCTTCACGGTTTTTAACAGCTGAAATATAATACGTTTAAACGCTGCAACAGCTCGCACGCACTGTGGCCACCGCATGTCGCACGTCACCGTGGCCAGATTTTTTCTTAGATTCTAATAAAAAGGTAGCGGGTTAGATTCCCGCCTCGGGACTCGGGACATGTCTGTTATATGATCTGCAGATTCAGGGTGTTCTGAATGGTTTTGAATGAAATTATGACTGATTCAGTCATCTAGTACCCACAACACAAGCTCTGCTTATCTTGGGGCTAGATGATACAGTGTAAATAGTAATGATATAGAGTAATGATATAATGACAGTGTGTAGTGTTATCCAGCATTAATTATTTATGACATGTGTGTCGCATGTCGGAAGAAATGTGGGCAAAGATAGCCACCGAGTGGGTCCCACATGCGGTACAACGACCGCGCGGCCGGCCCAGGCGCAGATAGCGGGATTAGCTGGACTTGTACTGTGCTGACTGGTCGACCAACGCCTTGGACCGGGAAGTATGGAGAGAGGGAAGGGAGGCCTTTGCCCAGCAGTGGTATCCTACAGGCTGATTAGATTAGATTAGATAATTATTTATTATACTTTGATTTGTCCATAAATTAACAGTGTAAAGTCTTTATATGACTGGGGAACTGCTTGCTAATCGCTTCTTACTCGTAGCTCGCTTAGCTCACCACCTAAGCTTTCCCTTAATTTTGTAGCAAACCGTCTCGTTATGTATTCCGTCAGTGAATATCGAGCAGTTTGCTTGTATCCGTTATGGTAGTGATCGTATTATAGAGCATTTCGATTTATTCAGTTGGCCGTTCGTTTAATAAACGGATTCACTTTATTGTTTGGAGATTTCTCGTTTTTACAGTTACTACGTCATATTTTGAACGAGTTTTTCAACAATAACTCTTGTTCGTTTATAAAATCTGGTAAACTCGGTTTCGTCGATTCGGCTTTAACTTTATGTGTTTTATTAAGTATCTTTCGCAAGAGAGAAATAACATACATATAACCGGGCACGGATCGGCAAGCGCAGCGTAGGACGTCCACCTACAAGATGGGCAGATGACTTGGTGAGAACTGCTGGTCGGCGGTGGATGCAGACGGTTTCCAACCGCAGTACTTGGAGATCAATGAGGGAGGCCTTTGTCCAGCAGTGGACGTCCTGCGGCTGAAATGATGATGATGAACCGGGTATTTATACCGTAAATTACCTTTATTATCTCAGGACATTTCGCTTGGATCGCACCAAGCATGGTCGCCGGAAGACTTTCCCGGGACGTTGTTATATGTATGTATGTTAATAATGTGTTGTGATCGCGAAAGTTTAAAAAAGATAAGACGTATTTACGAGAAATTAGTTTTATTAATAAGTTTTGTTCGGCAAGATTTTTAACACTAGCCTCTGCTTATTATCGGTGGGTTGTCTTATAAAGGGGGTCGTTAGATAGTTTTATAGAAGCGTATTTAATTAATAAATGAGATACCTGTACTTTCCTACAATCAATGCTTAAATGGGACTGGGCTGGATATTCTATGTATCTCAGACGAGCAGTGGAAGCCTGCTAAGGAATACCTCCGGAGCCTGTTCAAACAGCATCTAGGGGCATGAAAGGGGTAACATTCTACTGCCGGCACCACACGGGCTTACACTTAAAAAAACAAAATTGCCTAGCTCTAACATCTCGAAGAAAGAGAAGCGCACAGTGCCGCGATCAAAACCAATCTCCTACTAAAATAGCAGCCTAGTATTTTTGCAAAGTTATCTCGAGCCACAGCCGCATAATCCCGCATAAGCGAGCGCAGCATTCGAAGCTCGCATACGATTAAGATGATCTTCGGTGTGGATTAACGAACTTTGTGCAAACACTGGCAAGCGATTGCCGCTTCGTTTGTTTGCTAAAAATTAACGTTCTGTCTGATTGGGGCAAATTTAATGGAACTGATTAGTGCTGCACCAATTTACCTGCAGCACTATTAATAATAAGGTATTCAATACACTACTGTACACAGGCCATGAGGGGTAGTTGCCATACTCAACACGCTTGGCAGGCGGGTTGGCGAGTACGGGATGTTGATATACGGAATGACACTGTTGTCCATCTTCCGGAGGTATCCCTTAACAGACTCTTACAGCATCCACGGACATGAGAGGAGAGGTAACATTCTACTGCCGGCACAACACGGCAGTGCTTATATGCGGATATTTTCCACGGAACTGGGCGTTTTCTATTTCTTTATTTTTTCATATTAATTTTAAAATTGGTAGTTGGTTTACACGACTGGATATCTATTGCAAAAGAGAAAGAACCCAAAAAAAAAACAATCTATAAAAACATACATTGCTACTATACATGTGAATAAATAAAAAGTAAAAAAAAAACTTTTAAACAAACAAGCTTTTATTTCAACGTACTAAAAATAATCAAATAAACATTTTTCTTTAAAGTTTAATGTCAACTTTAATCGTCTTTACACAATTTATGTGATAAAAAAGCTTGTCGCGAGATTTAGGCAGGTACCTTCTCGTATTTACACGTATAATCGCAGACCAAGGTAAATTTAATTGCAAGTAAAGAATTATGTGAGTTCTGTGACACCAAAAACATTTATACATATAGCTACAGACTCTGCTTGCGCAAACGGGTAGGTAGAGCGCATAATTTTGTCAAGTCAATGTTAACGGCCGTAGAGACTAATGAAAAATCATGGCAAGATGTACATAAATAGATGTTCAACTAGCTATCAACTGCACTATGAATCGAGTCACTAGGGCTTCACCAGTTAAACTAAAACAAGACCTTGTCGTAAATGTGTAGTGATGTTGAGGCTAAAATTGACATGGAAGAGGTTCGTAAACCGGCTTTCACATGAAGGTATGCTAAGGGCAGCTGAGTATGACAAAGAGCGATTTGATGGTACAAAAGTGTCGTCATTTACGCGATTTTGTTTTATTGGCTAATGAAGAACGGAATCGGAAACTAAGTTAAATCTAAAATAAGAGGTCCATTTAAGGTAAGAGAAATTTCAGATGGTGACCGTTAAAGCAAAATCAAATTCTAAGCGCACATACAAATACGCACACGATAGTTAGAGACGTATGCCAGAAGGTCATGTACCAGAGGTAGTAAATGAGTTGTCAGACGAGTAAAGCTTCTATCGACCGTAAAGTGTTGTCGACTATACCAGAGGCCAACAGTCGTAACCCGGATCGGTAACTCATGGAATGTGTAACATAACATGTAGCCCGTGGGTGTGAGGTGGGCGGTTTGGCTCTGGCGGAGGTCTTGGTCTTGAGGACCGTATTGTGAGTCATGGTGTGATATCCATGGGCGTACTCTGTTATGAATGCGCGTTGAGGCTATTCGGCTAGGCTGGGCCGTGGTAATAGGAAGTTTACTTGTGAAGTGACGTGTTTAATTTGAACTTTGTGTAACAGTGCGATGGTACGTGACTGATGGTTGTCTCTGTTAGTTAATTTGAGATTCGATAACATTATTATGCCTACTCTGTTTATTTTGTAGGCCTTACAGTTTTGTAGTCAAAATAGAAAATGAAGTTAGAAGAAAGACTCCCCTGTTAGATTTGGTCAGGAAATACCGAGGAAGATACTCTCGTTGATTGTTTTGTTTCAGGATAACACACTGGGACGTGTGTCAGCAGAATGGCCGTATCGATATAGTAGTTAATTTGACTTCTATGAACGCAGACGTGCCATTGACTTAGCGTAGTACAGACTATGCGCTACGCAAGCGCCAGCATGCGGCGCTCGACGGAGTCTACGCAATCGTGTCGGCCCGGATGAGTGGCAGTCTTCGTTTAACCGCCGCACTGAACAGTGTTAGAAACTGTCTCACGTTCCGTGTAGTCTTGAAAGTGATCGACTGTAAAATTAGTGCCAAGCATCTAACATTGTAATTTTTAATATTTAGTCTTCAATTGAATCGACACTTACCACTACCGCCCACATGATAGAAGCCTACCATGGCTAACAAGGACAATATACTGATGTACCTTCTCCGACATATTTAAGGTGAGCACAAGCTTACCGGAAATAATCAGCCGGTCAATAGTTTGGATTAAAACAAATACATGGAAGTAAAAAAAAAGCGCCTGGTTTGTCGAAAATAGTATTTAACACTGTTGCATAAAACATCCCTAAGCATATAAAGATGCCTACATCCTTCATCATAATTTCAATCCAAACTATTGGCCGGCCGATTTTTTCCGGTAAGCTTGTGTTGACCCTATATAAGTCTTTATACCCTTTTCACAATGGTGTTTGAACGTCACATTATTACACAGACTTTTTATTTAAAACAATTACTGTTTTGGCGCTTACGGCTTTTCATTTCAAGCTAGCTTTCCGCTTTAGTTTATAAGCAGGCGTCCCGTCTCAGTCAGCGTTTAACCATTGTTATTAGAACATTCAAATAATTGTTTATCAATGTCGTCTTAATAAAGTTTTACTTATAAAGTAATACGCTTCAATGCAATATAACGTAATATAAAATGTATAAATACACTCTGAATCATTCATACGTTCAAATTTGTTCAACAATTAAACATCCAATGTATGGAAATTAATAATAGCTGTAAACAACGAGAATCAGAAAACAGGTCAGACCTGGGGAAGTCAATTAAATTGAACTTATAGAAACAGCCGTGGCAGAACAGGTTTTCAACAGCTATCATCATAATAATTTCAGCCATAATTATGTCCACTAAGTACTGAACTGGGTTGAAAGTGGGGAGGAATAATAGAATGTTTCCTAATATTATATATGTTTGATATCAAACCAAAGGAATGCGTAGAATGCAATACTAGAAATAATATGGAAATCCGTTGAGCCGTTTTAAATATATGGGGGGTGAAATTTGGGATAAAAAATAGAAAGCCAAAATTGCTATACGTTTACCTATAACTTTTGAGGAGCTCCCTTAATCCCTCATGGATCCCATCATCAGAAATGAGTTTCAAAATGAGAATTGAGGGTGTGTCTATTCGAACTGAAATTCAGTTCATAAACGACGTAATTTTGAGATACTTGTTACCTGATAAAAAAAGACCTTATAACCTTTTGGTCGTGAATTCACCCAGGGCCCCAACTGAAAACCAGCGTAGCGTCTGAGCCTGGCCAGGTGCTACACAATGCTGAGTTGGGGACCCATTTACCCGCGCTATATCCTTTTCTTCCTGTCCGTATTTTATTGTTGAGTTTTATTTGTGTTCTTTGTTTGTTTGTTTGTATGTGTAATTTTAATTTTTTAATTTTTATTTTCTTTGTGTATAATCTGTAATGTGCGTGTGGTAAATAAATGATTTTCTTCTTCTTCTTCTTCTTTATCCTTTTCTCGAGATCGGCTAGAAAGAAAAAACCATGCATACCAACTATGCAAGTCCCATGTGCCGTATATCCCTTGAAAATGTTAAGAGCTTAACGTTGGCTACATTATTCACTCATATTTCTGTCTACATGTTTTACTAACAGTGATCATGTGCATAATAACCAAGACCAGACCAAGCTAGATACTTCTATTTTAACGTATAGACGAATTGTATACTTACATTGGGGCTAGATGGTGCTGTGTGTGTCAAGCATTTTTTTATTTATTCTCATCAAATAGTACGACGGTTTAGGAACGAACTTCTTTTCTATAGTAAGGCCTTTCACATCTATCTTAAATGATTTATAACGGCATCAGAAACTGGGACGCTGTGATATGCTGTACGATGAGCAGTGCCTGGGAAATTGTTAGATGGATTAGGCTTGCCCAGCACATACCGTTCTCCCAGCTTAGTCGGCTATTAGTCAGAGGAAAGAACAGGTCAATACCTCTGAAACTTAACGCTTGTTCTTTGTACTGTACCCAAGACAACCAGCCTCTAAGGCACAATTCACATGACCAGGTAGTAACTGGACTTGAAGCCGGTAACGAGGTCGAGGCCCCACCCGGAGATTCCGACGAATGTGACCGGAAGACAGCGACGATGATGATCAGTTCTATAATCATCATCATCATAATCATTCCAGCCGTAAAACGTCCACTACTGAACACAGGCCTCCCTCATGGTTCTCAATGAAGGGTAGTTGCCATACTCACCACGCTTGGCAGGCGGTTGGCGAGCGCAGTACGGGAGGTAGATACGCGTTGATACCGCAATACACGGAAAGTCGCTGCTGCCCGTCTTCCGGAGGGTATACCTCCGGCAGGCTCTTACTGCATCCACGGGCATGAGAGGAGGAGTAACATTCTACTACCGGCACTCCACGGCAACCAGTTCTATAATGCATCAGAAATATCACTTCTAGCAGAAGAAAGCATTCAACTCTAACCAGACGAATTAGGTTCATTATTTTAGCTGTGGTGCGATGGTTATGATATGCTTTTACGCTTTCAACCGGCTTTGACGTTTTCCACCGGCATGGCAAACGATGTAGCTAAACGCGGTGATTGCTTTTTTGGAAATTACTTGACAATCTGATCGAATTTCCGGTGAAAAGCAGTTTTAATAAATGGACAAAGGTTTTGGCTCACATATGTGGAAATAACCTAAGCTTGTCTAAGTAAATAACTTATGATGGTTATGGTAATAATTTGTCTCCGCTTAGAGCCGTGTTGGCCGAGTGATACCTGCGACTTTGAATCCGAAGGTTGTGGGTTCGATACCGGCCGTGAACCAATAGGTATATATACATTTTATTTAATATATTTTGAAAAAATTGAGAAGAAGTCTCAACATCGGGAATGCTGTCCATGTCCTGCTGGATATATGCCTCCAAAATTATGAGGGCTTCGTTGCCATACTCACCACACTTGGCAAGCGGGCTGGCAAGCAATTACTGCACGTTGATATACGGAATACGCTGTTGTCCATCTTCCAAGTATCCCTTGGCAGATTCCTCCTGCATCCATAGGCAGAGAGGAGAGGCACATTCTACAATTGAATTGAATAAATCACAAAACTGAATTCATTCATTCAGATAACCTTTTTTCCATGTTAAAAAAATACCGCAACAAAATCAACATGAAGTTTCACCGAAAAGAATCTTATAATAATAACATAATATAATAATATTAACTTCAATCATACTCCCTTTTAGAGCCAATCTAAATATAATTAATATTACTAATTAGATCGGGAGTTCACGTGCTCCCCTCGGGACACGATTTAATTACAATAAAGTCGGCGGGAGTAATTATTACCTCTAGGTGACGTAGAAAGCTTTTATTAAAATTGTATGAGTGCGCTGTGTACTTAACTTTGTGATGACACGTGATGTGGTGTGCCGACAGTATAAATGTTGCCTCCTTTTTGAGAACATGCTAAGGGATACCTCCGGAAGATGAGCAGCAGTCTTTCCGTGTATCAACATTCCGTGCTGCGCTCGCTAACCTGCCGGCCAAGCGTGGTGGTATGGTAACTACCCCTCATGGAGATCCATGATGCCTGTGTTCAGTTGTGGACTTTTCATGGCTGGATTGACGCTGATGATGAAACTGTCTCAACCAATTCCATAATTTATTGGATTAATTTTCCTCTCGAACAAAAGCGCCAAAGCTTGCTGGCGATCGAAACATCGCAAACAATATTCTATACAACCTGACTCTACAAAGTTTACCATAGATAGCATAGATGGCGCTGATCTCAATAATTACGCCATTGTCCGCTGCATACAAAATTGTAATTAATTCTAATACACTCCAGGCCACTATCGCGTACAATCTATTGTAACTCGCCGTATTACATAAGCCAGTTTGCATTGTAAATTGGTTTCAGCATGCAAATACAACTGCTACGTCCGCTGGACAAAAACAAGGCAAATTGAATTTTCATAGATACGCTCGCCGGCGGCGTTTATGCGTTATTAATAAGGTGGTAATATTCCTTTGATGGTGCTCGTATACGCGGACAAACGTTAGCTTGGCGTAGGTTTTAAATCATAGTTATAATCTTTAAGTTGATTCGCTTTTTTGAAGAAATTTTAACAAAACTGTCTTATTTATTAATTGGGAGTACCTACCGTAAGTTATTGGAAATTAAAAATGAATTCTACCCAATGCTAGTTCGAATTTCGAATCCCAAAGCTTTTTAATTTTCATAAAATATTCTACCTTATATTTTTATACACGTTTTGTAATTATTGTTTTTATTGGCTTTCAGTGGGTTTTCTGAATTTAATTTCTACAGTAAGCCCGTAGCACTTAAAATAACAAACGTAGTTTAACAATTTCATTTATAAGATTAACGTGCGTGGTCTTATAACTAGTTTTTAAATATATCATCATACTTACTGATTTTTTAAAACGAATCTGATATGAATATTAATTATGTGCTTTATTCAATTTAAATGTGTTTTTTTTTTATTTTGTAAACTGTTCATTGAAACTAAGTGAATAAACATTTTTGGAATTCGACTTTATCAAATTCTTTTTCAGATTAACTATAACTAATCAAGTTACAGCTTCAAGAAAATATCCAGGCGAAGTAACCATACTACCAGTTAAATGCAGCGGTAAATAAAAAGCTACCCAAGCTAAATGGAATAACACGCATTATCGTGTAACACACAACAAGCGTCGCTAATACACAATACTGTACCGCACTTACAGAAGGGAATAATCGGATACCTAGCAGATGCTGGCAAAGAATAAAAGAGTACGATGTGTAGATGTGACATGATCTGATTGTCTTTTTTAAACTTTCGCGATCACAACACATTAATAAAATACATTTATTCGGGTATTTATCGCGTAAATTACCTATATTATTTCCCAACGATTCGCTTGGATTTTACCAAGCACACACTACAGGAAACAAGGGAAATAAGAATGTGGTCAAATCAAGAGGCCTTTTCGAATTTGTAGCCTAGTTTACATTACAAGATGATGAACTTACATAAACATTGCGCAAGCATAATCTTATTGACCGATTATATTATTATCGAACGATCGTCAATTACGGGCGAGTCGACACTAGGACGCAATTCTGAAATTCTGAGCCTAGCCGAGTCTGACAAATAATTGATCTTTTTGCAGTTTACAAACGTCATTTGGCCGCTAGCTAAATACATTGATTGAAAGATTGAAGTTAAATCAATTGATTTGATTCATATTTTCATCGAATAACTATATATAGATCAATTTAAATTCTTTGTAATTAATAAGTTTTGTTTTAAAAATGGCAAAAATTGTATCAAATGAGCCGTTTTCAGTCAAAATAAGAAAAAGTGTTTTCTACTAAACCTAACAGATGGAGCTGGCAAGCGGAGAAAGCAAGTTTGTGATTAATCACTTTCGAAATTGTAATCTGCTAGGGGATACCTCCGAAATACGGGCAGCAGGGTCTTTCCGTATATCAAAATCCAGTACTGCGCTCGACTGCCTGCCAAGCGTGGTGAGTTTGGCAACTACCCATCATGGAGACCCATGAGGAAGGCCCGTGTTCAGTAGTGGACGATTGACGGCTGAAATGAAGATGAAAATAAAATTATCTGTGCTCCATCTCATCTATGCGACGCCTAACGCTTGAGGGCGATGACAGATGGCGCCCGAGTGCGGTTGAGTTGCGTGACAAATGCGGCGGCGCTAGTGTAGCGTGGACGTTTCTTGTGCGATACTACAAGATGATGAGGGAAAACATCGTGAGGGTAATGAGTACGGTTTTGCTAATTAAGATGATGCAGATGGTTAATTAGTCAGATGAAAGTTCTTACTTCTACGATCGAAATAATATTTTTAGCGTACGAGTCCGACGGACTTGAAATGATAAGCAAACGAGTAAGTTGTGTAGACTTATTGCATTCGACAATGGCAATTTCCACATATTGATATATATGTTACGGGTAATGCTAGAAGATTGAGTAAACCTAGGTTTACACGGGTAAAGTTAGAATCACCCAAGGAGTTTGGGTAAAGTCCGAATAATATTTAAATTAAATTTTATTTTGGGATTTTATATTTGTTATGGCTAATAGCCGAAGTGTGCCGACACCTAGTTTTAGCAGGGTACAACTAGGTGCAGCCGGCTACACCTAGTTTTAAACAAACCTAACCTCAGGTACGTCGACGAACGCTTCGCGGGGCTCCTATTTCTATGTAAAGGGTTAAAAGTAACCTAACCAAACCTAACCTCGGCGTGCCCTTAGCTCGCTCTTGCATCCTACGTCGCCTATCGACCGACCGAGTTGTACCCGTCTAAAACAACGAATTATAATTCGGACTTTACCCAAACTCCTTGGATGATTCTAAGTTTACCCGAGTAAACCTAGGTTTACTCCATCTTCTAGCATTACCCGTAACATATATGCAGTAAGCAAAGAAAGCGGCGGTGGTAAGCGGGTGCCCGAAGTTTCTCTAAATGAATCAGAAATGGGGAGATAAGTAGTGGCATATAATAAATTAATGTATGTAATAAATAATATAAGAATTGGCAATAGGCATGTAGCTCGAATAACAGATGGCCGATGGGGCTCATGGCTAAAAATATTATTTTTGGAATAAAATATTCCAAAAAAATATTCGTGAATTACCTACCTTTTTTTATAAGATCTAATGATGAGACAAGCCGATGGCCCACCTTATGTTAAGCGGTTCCTTACTCCCGGAATTTGACCTGCAGGATTCGTTTCCACAGATAGAGCCCATAAGAAAGTAAGAAGAAATCTCCCTATTAAGTTTGTAGTTTTTTTGTACGTTTGTCTATTTTTAAGGTATCTTTAATTATGGACTATTAAAGACACTTTTATGTGTACGCGTGGTTTGAAAGATCTCACCTTACCGTTACACAATCTTTTAACTAACACGGGAGTTAAGGTATAACTGCGTGAAATATGTTACTAAAGTTTGATATAATAAATAATTGAAATATTTCCCAATACCATAGACTATTAAGGATCAATCCATTTCGTAATGAACAAATAAGACCAGTAAATTATTCCCACTACCATAGGCTATTATGAATCAATCCATGTCATGCTTCTACGACCCCTACTTTTACGACAGGCGAGTGTAATTGAATATTTCTACGATATTTATGGTTTTTGCGCTATTTTTATGGCTCCCTGTGTTTAACGCGTCTGCTTTGAACGATTATGAAGGTGATGTTCGTCACCCCAGTTTGGGGTACACTGCGTTTAGGGCTTGAATAGGAGCTGTTTTAAGTGTGTTATGTTAGGTTTTAGTGTGACAGAATATTCAGGTCATGATAACATGGCGCGGTGCGGTGTGCGGTTAACGATAATGCTGGGGTTAATAAATACAGCGAAAACTAAGTAGGAATCTTAATTCAATTGATATTTTATTTAAATTTATTTTACAGTAATTCAATTGCTGTTTTCTCTTTTTATGTATAAATTATGTGTAAATGTTTTCTTCTTGTTATAAAATGTATTGTGTGTTAAGTAAAAAAATAAATGTCTATGTCATATTAATAAAAACTCTTAGGTTATAAATAAAACAAAGATACAGTTTTGAGGCTACTTGACAGGGTGTGAAGTCTAAATTCTATTTAGTTCTTCAGTTAGATGGCACATAAATAAAATACGTTTTTTTCTTCTTTAACAAATTTATGAAACTATTCCTGAGTATAGTTTCATCATTTCATAAATTTATCTAAATAAAGCGCACTGAAGTTTAAAGTGGGGCTCGTGACGTCAGAGTATAGTCATAAACTGCACTGAAACACGTCTGCGCGTGACGTCACGCAGTTTTGGATAACGCTAAAAAAGAAAAAATACGTGTCCAATAGTTTTTGTAAATCTACATGACGGACTTACAAATAATTTAGTCAGGGGTGCCTGCCGTAATAACGTTGCCTGTCCTCTCCTTGCCCGTGATTGTAGTAAAATCTGTCATGGGATACTTCCGTAAGATGATCAGTAGAATCTTTCTGCGTATCAACATCCCGTACTGCGCTCGCCAATCCCCCTGCTAAGCGTGACGTGTATGGCAACGACCCCCTTAATATTAGTGCTTAGAGATTCATGCAGGAGGCCTTTGTGCAGCAGTGGACGTCCTACGGCTCAGATGATGATGATGATAGTCGTTGGAACCATTCAATTTCGATTACCCACCCTAGAATACTAGATTCTTTAAAAATATTCTTGGACTCAAATCAATTTTAAATGGAAAATTTCTGTACGATCACGTTCATATCTAATATTATCGTTTCATCATGATATCCATTACGTAGTGGACGGAAAACGGTATTTTAAATCCACGAAGACAATAGAGAGACAAAAGAATTGCGTTTTCGATAACCACCTACAAATCTTTGTCTACAACCACAGACGAAAGACGCCTTTCTAAATCATCATCATCTTACCCGTAGGACTATTGGTTGTCTCCATCCACTGCTGGATATTAGCTCGCCAACCCGCCTGCCAAACATGGCGAGTATGGCAACAACCCCCATGATGGAGACCCATGTCAAGCAGTGGATGTAGACAGCAGTCCTAGATTTATTATGTTAATTTTAGAGTTGTTTTTTTTTGGATTGACTTTTTGAATATAACTTTTAAAATTTTCGCGATTTGTTAACATATTAATACATTTTTACAAGCTAATAATATTTTCCGGGTGCAGCCAAATCTAAAAAATCTTCAAATTAAAATGTCATAACCTGACTTTGTTATAAAAACATACAGATTATTATAGATATAGATATTATATTGTATTAATTATCGTCTCTATATGATTCCATCGTCCATCCCCTATGTTGCAATGCATTTCGTATATTATAAAAGTGCCAGGGAAAAGTGAGGTTATTTTTATTAAATTATGGAGGAAAACCCAGTGGTGGTATGTGGTTGCGGCATTATATGTGTAGTAGAAATTTTAAGTGAAAATATGTGAGCAGAGGTTAATTGGGAAGGGGACTGACTGAATAGAATTTTTTGAATACGGCAAGTGTAAATTCAAATTTAGATTGTGTGATCTTTGAAGTGCGCTGTGGCAGTGCGTGTGGTTGATAATTCTGTGTGTACTGTCAAATACGTAATAAGTATGGCACGCCTCCTTGGAAAGCATCTTGAACGAACCTTGTGTTATTGCTTCATTGGATTTGGGCCCTTTAATTAAAAACCTCGTATATTTTCAAATCTTTTACATATTCAAATTGTTTCTCTTTTTATTTTTGGTTTGACTACTCTAAATTTATTAATATTATCAAGGTTTAAGCCTGTAAGTGCTAGTTAACCGCTAAATTGTGCACGCTGTGGCAACCTGTAATTGAGGAAACACACAGTCAACATTATTTGTAGTACCTATTGTTAACTCATGTTATATGATTTTTTTGTCGGATCATAGAGCAGACGTGAAATGTGACTTTCTGAATGTAACCAAACACAAAAAGTTATATAAGAAGATGGCCCCTCAAAGCTCAACCCCACTTCCGTGCTGACCATCTAAGCCACGCGAAGGGCGGACACTTGCAAACAAATTACTTAGCGGGTGACAAAAATTGTAATGGCGAAAACGTGAGAAAAACGATAAAATTACTCTCTCTCTCTCTCTGCCAAAATTGTATAAGACCAAACACAAAAAGCCATTTTAGAAGAAGAAGAAGATGAAGGATGAGGCATAGAGTTGTTTACCTTAGTCAAAAACAGTTAATGGAATCAGGCGTGTCCATGAAAAAAAAGTTCTAAAATATTTCCATAGCATAATAGAGATACTAACAGTAATTTTGTATCAGTGTCAAAACAATAAAACGTTCAGTTCAGAAGAAAACACGTGAGGAAATCCCGGGTTTCCTCACGATTTTATTTTTCACCGCTCAATCACGTGTTGACTGTGTAGTCCATAGCCATGTTATCTGTACGGCTGCACTCAATGTGTGGTCATCGATGACCATTTGAGTTCTGAGGAATCCATCGTTTTGGGCATCATTTTATTGCTCCTGTAAACCACTTGAACGTACATCCTGCATCAAATACCTTGGTGTTACTATAGATAGTACTCTAAACTGGAATACTCACAGTAATCAACTAGTGGCCCGCAGAAGAAAAGTTATCTTTGTATTTAAAAAACTAAAGATAAGTTTTCTTGTGCGTCTCTTGATCCACATCAAGAGACTATAAAATTTGTGTACTTTGCTTTGGTACAGTCTATTTTCTCATACTGTATTACAGCTTGGGGAGGGTCAGCCAAATCTTCCATGATAAAGCTAGAAAGATCGTTGAGAGCTATTTTGAAGGTCATATCCGGCAAACCTTTCCACTTTTCTGCTTCTGAACTATATTCTCAAAGTATGGTACTTACTGTTAGACAGTTATTTATTTTCAATACGGTTCTACGTAGGCATACTCATTTGACATATGATTATTTGAATAGATCTAAGCGCAGATCTGACAAAGTCTGCAAAAGCACAATCAGGTGAACTGCTTTATCCAGTAAAAATTATCACCACATAAGCACTACGCTATACAATCAAATAAACAAAGAACAAGATATCTTCCTCCTGACTCAAATTTTTCAAATTCAAATTCAAAAAATACTTTATTCAGTGCGGCCGCATGGACCTTATTGACGCGTCACAACTTACAAAATAAAACAACACAAATAAATAGAATAAAGCACATAATTGAACCTGTTCACTTCAGATGACACGCGAGTTAGGAAAAGAAGTGAACAGAAGAACCTAACTCGGTCGTTATAGTCATCATTTAACAATTTGATTTTGTCTTATGCTACGTTTGACGGAGTTGGAGCAGATTCCGTCCCAAGTGGTTTTGTCCTCTAGGTAATCAGATATTTTATAATAAGCTTTATCGCACAGATTGCGTTTAATAATGTTTTTGAATTTATTTAATGATAACTTCTGCAACTCACTTGGGAGTTTGTTGTAGAAGCGTATACATTGCCCTTTAAAAGATTTTTTTACCTTATGGAGCCTAGTAGTGGGCACAGCGAGTTTATTCTTATTTCTTGTATTTACATTGTGATTGTCGCTGTTTTTCTTAAACGAAGCAATATTTTTATGGGTGTACAACAGGTTCTCATAAATATATTGACAAGCTACTGTCATTATATTTATTTCTTTAAATTTAGTGCGAAGTGATTCTCTGGGACCCATATTGTAGATAGAACGAATAGCCCTCTTCTGCAGCACAAATACGGTGTCTATATCTGCAGCACATCCCCACAGCAGTAAGCCATAAGACATAATGCTGTGGAAATAGCTGAAGTAAACAAGTCTAGCGGTATCTACGTCTGTAAGAAGGCGGATTTTTTTGACTGCATATGCTGCAGAACTAAGCCTACCCGATAGTTGTTCTATATGCGGGCCCCATTGAAGCTTATTGTCCAAAGTTATGCCTAAAAATACAGTTTTTTCTACAAGGTTTAAACTTTCACCTTTCAATTTAATGTTGGCATCAGCCTGTTTTACATTCGGGAGAGTAAATCTAATGCATTTTGTTTTATTTTCATTAAGTAATAGGTTATTGACATTAAACCAATTAACAACTTCTGAGATTGCATTATTCACCTCGTCATAATCGGTGGTACGTCGTTTCATTTTGAACAAAAGTGAAGTGTCATCAGCAAACAATACAATCTCATGATTGTTTTTGACAAGATGAGGTAGATCATTAATGTAAATTAAAAATAGAAAAGGCCCAAGAATTGATCCCTGCGGTACACCCATTGTAACTACAGATCCCGAAGAACGTTTTCCATTAACATCAACTCTTTGTATCCTGTTACTGAGATAAGAATTAAGTAGATCTAAAGAGATATCTCTAACACCATAGTGGCGCAATTTCCCGATCAATGTTTCATGGTGTACACAGTCAAATGCTTTTGAAAGGTCGCAAAAAACACCTATAGCGTCTTGCGACTTCTCCCAAGCATCATAGATATGCGAGATTAACTCTATACCGGCATCAGTAGTGGAACGACCGCGTGTAAAGCCAAATTGCTTGCAGTGAAGCAACTTGTTGTCGTTAAAGTGCTTAGATAGCTGATTTAAAATAAGCTTTTCAAAAATTTTACTAAATGTCGGCAGTACTGATATCGGCCTAAAGTTAGTGGGATCCGACTTAGAACCTGATTTGAATAAAGGTATTATTTTACTGTGTTTCATTAGATCAGGAAATACGCCACAGTCAATGCATTCATTAAATATAAAAGCCAGTTCAGGTGCGATTGTGTCTACTAAGGGTTTTACAATGTTTACAGAAATACCCCAGAGATCTGCAGTTTTCTTGACATTTAACATTTTAAAGGCTTTAACTATATCGCCGCTGTCCACATATTGGAATTTAAAATTACTATCACATTTAGGTACATTTTCGCTAAGTAAGGACTCGGCGATCAGGTGAGAAGAGTTTAAAGACTTTGTGGTAGAAATTGGAATGTCAGTAAAAAATGTTTCAAATGCTTGGGCTACATCTTCATCACTTTTGTAGGTGGTATTATTATAATTTAATTTGAATTGGTTGTTAAAGTTACTCACATTTCCAGTTTCTTTGTTTATTATTTTCCAAGTAGCTTTAATTTTATTATCACTATTTTTAATTTTTGAACTTATATAATTAGACTTAGCAATATGGCAGACTTTTCTAAAAATTTTTGAGTAATTTTTAACCTTTTCTTTAAATTCTTCACTAAAATTATAATGTTTTTCACTATAAAGATCATATAATTTTTGTCTACTTCTATGTATACCCACTGTTGCCCACTCATTAAAGTTATGTTTATCTGTGACCATTATCGACTTTGATGTAAATATTGAATTAAACATATTGCTAAATGCATTGAAAAAATTGCAATATGACTCATTAGGGTTGTTATTTGATTAGTAAGGTGGAAATTTTGTATTCAATTTACATTTCAGTTGTTCAGATCGATGCATGGTCACAGGTATAAAAGTAATTTTTCTTTTTACATTTTGTTTTTGTTGCTGTTTAATTTGAATGTGCTGGCCTAAATGGTCTGACTTTATATTGCTAATCAGGCCCTTATGGAGAATTTTTGTATTAGAATTTACAAAGATATTGTCAATACATTTAGCTGATGTTTCAGTTATTCTAGTAGGCTCCATAAACAATGGTTTTAGGTTATATGAATTAAAAAGGCATGTTAATCTAGTACTAAAAGAGTAATTTTCTAAGAGATTAACATTGAAATCTCCACATGTAATTATGTTTTTATTTGACTTTGATGCTTTGAATAAGATTTCATCCATGGCTTTTTCAAATGTCTCAAACGAAGCTGACGGTGGGCTGTATACACTTATGATAATAACTTGCTCCAACTCCACACATGCTATTTCGATTTGGCTCTCAACAGACAGACAGACAATGTCTTTACGTTCTTTGTACTTAAGATGTTTATTAAGTAGCACTAAAGAACCTCCACGAATAGCATGTGATCTACAAAAGGAGCTACCAACAAGATGGTTGTTGAAACTGAACATAACCTCATGACTTTTCAGCCAATGTTCAGTAATACATAAAATATCAATATTATACAAGTTTATGTATAGTTCCAACTCTAACAATTTACTGCTTATTCCTTGAATATTTTGGTGCACCAAGTTGGTAACCTTTGTATATATTTTAAATGTTTTATTTATTGCTTTTTCATTTTGACACAAGATATTATTTGACTTGTTCTGGCTAGAGATTTCCTCTGTTGTCTTATGATCTAATTTAAATGACTTGGAATAATTTCCAGAGTCTTAATTAATTGGTTTTGAGAATGCTCAAAAGAAGCATTCTGTTTAGCCAAATTTTTGGCTGTCATGCAAAAATAATATGATAGCGACATAGCTATCTGTCGTTTGTAATAATTAGAAAGGTAATAATTACCTTTAGTCAAATAATATTTTTTACTAACAATAGAGTTAGTGTCAATCACATGAATAGGATTATTGCACGATATTGTATGCAAAAGCATATTTAGCTTAAATCTAGTATTATTTTCTGACTGTGGCAAACTATTACTATAGGGGAATGTATACATTACAATTTCTTTAAATTTCAATGAACAAAGTTTATCAATATATTTTATCAAATCAGACTTGTTAACATTACCCCTATTTCCAAGACAGATTATTAAATTAGTATTCTCATTAGATGAGTTTTTAGAAATTTTTTGCATTATATCATGCAAACTACAGTTTGGTAAGCAATTATTTAAAACTGAATGTTCCATATGCAAACTCAAAAGTTGGCCCATATTTTTTCCAATTTCATCGCAGTACATTATTGATTTTTCTTGTGAGAATGATGAGTTTACATCCAGACTGCGCATGGCCGTTGTAATACTCACTGAATCAGTGTTATCATGATCCAGTCCAGCATCACACCGGCATCTTGCTAAGTGGGACTGGAGCTCTCTTTCATTCTCCCAAGATCCCTGGAGCACTTGGTCCATGGCCAGGTTGTATTCCCTTACCTCAATTCTGGACTTATCATATAGGCTTGTAATATGTTTTAGGGAATGTTCCAACCGGCCAAGTTCACAATTCAACTCCAAGATTTCAGCCTCATACTTAATTTTATTACTTTTTAGCTGTAGAGTACATAGATCAAGTTTGTCAAATATTTTTCTACAGGTGTATTGTCTAGTTACTACATTTTTTTGATTTTTTATCATTCTTTTTGTTTTCCTAATAAATTTATTTATTTTAAAGTATTTTTTTAGCTTATTTTTGCTTAAACTGTGTATGTTGTCATTGGTGCATGCTTGTGAATTATATACAGTGTCATATTTACATTTGTCAACAGTTTTCATAGTATGAAACTCACAGCCCACACCATTGGCAAGGCCTCTAGTTAAATTATCCGATACAAGCTCATCATATAAGCAAATCGTTTCCATAGTGGCAGAGCATTGAGCCGCTTCTTCCAGCTGTGTGATCTTGATATTAGCCTCACATAGTGCCTTTTCTAAATCTGAGGTTTTCCGTAGTGCCAACTCAAACTCAATGCCACAGTTATGGTCAAAGCTATCTATGATGGATTGAAGCCTATTACATTCCTGAACTACTGTCATATTTTCTGAGTGTAACGCTGCTAGTTCACTCCTAAGCTTTTTATTACTATTTAGTGTATCTAAGAGAATCTGTTCATTATCTTCTCTCTCCAGGGATAATTGTTGACATTGCTCCTTGAATTTTTTTAGTTCCAGCAAGGCCTGCTGAAGTTTAGAAGTCTCCTCTTTGCGTAATAGGGCCTTACGTGTTAGCATTTTGAGTTTTAGTTATTGTAAAACAAAAATCAAGGAACAAATCAACCTACCTAACCTATATTTTTGTAATACTTTGGAAGGGTCGTACTTACTTACGTGGCTTTGGGAATTATGTTAGAAATAGTATTCCGATGTAAAACAGTCCTCCGTGTTAGTACAGCACCCTTACAATGCACAAAAACAGCAAATTTTTCAAATTCACAACGATAAAACTATGGAATTTTATATGGCCAATTACATTCACAATACACAGTTTCTACCAACTTATACTAAATGTACATTATTAAAACGTTATTTTGATACGACTTAATTGGAAAAGTCTGCTTATTTATAGTTTAAAATCAATAAAAACTAATATTTGATATGGAACAGCTGTTACTCGATAGTGTTGCCACAAATAAAACTAAAATTAAATAACAGTCATTATTGGTTTTCTGTATCAGAGTAGGAGAGTTTCTGAAGCCAGTTCAGAAACTCTCCTACTCTGATAAAATCTTTTAAAAGTTTTGTCTTAAGACCAAGAACAATATAATCTCTACTATAACCCTTCCACATAAATTTTGATATGAAAATGCATTTACATAATTTTAAGACATATTTGGATTTTAAATGTTTGCTTAAAAAACCTTTTATTATTTGAAACATACAAAATATGCAATCTTTTTTTTTATTAATATTTTTATTTAAGAAACACATGTATATCGGAGATGGGGTAAATGGCTGCGCTACAGTTTTTTATAACTATTGCAGCTGTCTTCGTTTACATTAGTCAATTTGCAATGTCGTTCCAAATAAAAGATTTTATTTTATTGTGTGCATTATTGTGTGTATTCTAGTGATATAGACCTATATCTGTGAATGGGAATGAGTTATGATACGAACGGTATACCATACGTATAATTTAATTTGTAACAGAACACTATCAAATAGTGATAAATTGTAGTAGTAGATTTTTTTGTTTAAAGTTCATTTGGGGCAGTGCTACCACCATACCTATTTCTGACGTAATGTCTGCATTACTGTGTTTCGATTTGAAAGGTAAGGAGGCCGGTGAAATTGCGGGCACACAAGACCTTACAATGTGTCTCAGAGTGACGGGCGCAGTGCAATGCAGCGTTCGTCAAGTACCCGCAATGCGATCACCAACATAAATTTTATAGGCTATTTTTTGTATTTAAAGTGTAAACCCACTCTAAGGTATCATTAGAGTGGGCAAGAGTATCTCTAAATATTTCTGCTAGATGTCGCTACTCGGTACGAAACCGATAAAGGCAGTCAAGATTTTCGACCCGACGGTTAATTGCTCCGTAGCCGAACAGTAAAGGCAGCCTGCGTTATAGGTATTCGTCTGAACGTTACGGGTTCAAGTCCCGTCTGAGACAAAATTTTGATTGCATTTTCCATTTCCTATATACCATCATAAATATTTCGTTTTTTTGATTAATCTTATCACTTATTTGAGCGACTATTCCCTCGAAACAAAAAAAAAGCTTTAACGTTTTCTTAAAAAGTTCATGGTTAACTCTATTCATGGATATATCTATTCTCTAAAATCTAAACTGTAAAAACTAGCTTTAAAAATATGAGTAAAATCATGAATAGAGTTTTAACATGAACTTTCTATGAAAAGGATTATGTTTTTTTTTTGTTTCGAGGGAGTTTCGATATTTCGCATACGGAATCCTAAACCGAAAAAATATCTTCACAATTAAATGCTTTTAAAATTCAATTCAAAGATACCTCACACGAAAGGAAAATAAAAAGTTTACCCCATTATTACGGGGTGAACTAAAATTACAGCTTTGTCACTAATAGTCTCTTCGTTAAGCTAACGATAGACAGACAGGCAGACGAAGCGAAACTATAAGACCTCCTTGTACTACGGATCCTGAAAAAATAGCATCACTCTCAGTATCCAGTAAACAGTTCCAGTCTGGATCTAGTGAGAGTTCCCGTTAGGAAAATCTCAGTAGATCCAGTTTTTAGAACAGCAATAAATTATGGTACTAGTGAGAGTTTTTACTTATTTTACTCTACTGAGATAGATTGTGCAAACTCATGGTAGACCTACAGATCTCGATTGTTTAGCCGAAGTTGGCGTGGGGTGCCGGCAGTAGAATGTTACCCCTCCTCTCGTGCTCGTGGATGCAGTAAGAGCCTGCTAAGGGATACCTCCGGAAGATTGGCAGCAGCGTCTTTCCGTGTATCAACATCCCGTACTGTGCTCGCCAACCCGCCTGCCAAGCGTGGTGAGTATGGCACTCCTGGAGATCCATGAGGGAGGCCTGTTCAGTAGTAGACTTTTTACGGCTGGAATGATGATGATGATAGCCGAAGTTTATTATCTAACATCGTAGACTTTCAAAATATGCCGCAAAAGACAATATTTTCGCTTATCTAACGTAATTAATGTTGGAACTTGTCGAAACTTGCTCACTTAGCGAGACGATCGGAGTTGAAGTTCGATAATATTACAGTTTCCAAGTCTTAGCATTGTTTTGTCGAGTCGTGGTGTGGGATCGCTTAATATTGTTTTTAAATGGAGTTGTTCATCATCTCAGTCATAGTAAGTCCATTACTGGACATAGGCCTCCCTTGAGGATCTTTGATATTGATCTTTCATGAGGGGTTGTCATACTCACCACGCTTGGCGGGCGGGTTGGCGAGCGCAGTATATGTAAAGACGCTACTGCCCATCTCCCGGCAGTCTTTCCTCCGTCGACCGAGATACGTTCTTTGCTTGCCCGTTGACGAGCTCACCGCCGCTAACCCGGAGGTGACGTCAACCCGTCCCACATTAGCTGCTAGGCACACATTCAATAACCGGTCCCACCGGCGGGGCCGAAGAATACATTCTTCCGTCTTAAGGTGCAGTTGTGCACCTGGACGTTAACCATCACTACATACAAAAATTTGGCAACAGTTCAAGCCGTGATTCGAACCTAAGTGGTGCCCTTGAGCTTGTTGCCCTTGAACTTTTGCGGCTGGGCGCCCTCTGCGCTCGCCATAGTCCGGTAACGTTGTCATGGCCATCTGCGGTCAACAACATAATATATTGTAATTCCGCAAAAAAAATATCTCCCGGCAGTATCCCTTGGCAGATTCTTACTGCCGGCACTCCTCAGCGATGGCTGAGATAATGATGTTAACAAAATAAAAATGTGTAGTGCAATCTGTTTTAAGAACATAAATAAAAGTTGCAAAGTAACGTTCATTTTATATAAGTATTTAATTTCCCCTCAAATTCAACATTAACACAAATTTACAACCCTATCAAAATTGAGACGGTCGATGAAATTACAGATACATATAAATTACAACAGATGCTGCGAGAAGTTTCCTTCCCATGCAAGCCCGGAGGCGGTTTGCATCATACGGAACACGAGCACCGAACAACTGAACCCTAATTGAGTTCTGACAGCTACTTATTTACGATAACGATTAGCTAAATTGCGTTAACGACAGATGTTAGTTTCACAAACTTCAACTATTTTGTCATTATTAGTGATCCTTATGTTTGCCGTGGGGTGCCGACAGTAGAATGTTACCCCTCCTCCCATGCCCGTGGATGCAGTAAGAGCCTGCTAAGGGACACTTCCGGAAGATGGGCAGCAGCGTCTTTCCGTGTATCAACATCTCGTACTGCGCTCGCCAACCAGCCAAGCGTGGCGAGTATGGCAACTACCCCTTATCCGTCATGGAGATCCATGATGAGGCCAGTGGACGTGGAAGTGGAAGTTTTGCGGCTGAAATGATGATGATGACATAGAGAAATATCCAGAACACCCTGATCAAATGTCTGCAGCCCATACAGGCATTAAATGTCCCGGGGCGGGAATCGAACCCGCAACCTCTTGCGTCGCAGGCTTACCTTCGCCCGCTGCGCCACAAAGGTCAAAATATTTTTTCAACTCGGACCAGTAGTTTCTGACATTAGTGCGTGCAACCAACCAAACAAACTCTTCTGCTTTATACAAGGTGCTAACAAATTAGTCACGGATATTTTAAGAGATAATACATTACATTATAACAATTAACTGTAAATAAAGAACCTTTGTATATCATTTATTTGTTTTCATTTACTGAACAAAAAAATAAATTACAATTCATTTTTAAAATAATCACCCCTATTATGTACCTGTCAAGATGTTTCACACTGTCTGTCATGTCACATCAAAAGTTGTTTTTCTTAAATGTCAATAGGATTCAAGTATTTTATTTATCAACTTTATGAGGCCACTTGAATGATGGTTTAAAGAGGTTCTAGAATATATCTAAAGCTGTCTCATTTAATTATCTTATTGACAGGGTGTTTTAACGTAGCAAATTTGTTTCCTAGTTTTCTCCAAAAAAACATAACAAAACCTATGATGTTTCATATTTCAATGTACTCCGAGAACCGAGTACTATCAGCTGTAAAAATATTCGTGGCTAATTTGTTAGCACCTTATATATGTACATAGGTATAGTTATTATATACCTTATGGGCCTTAAACGTTATTGTAGTGCATCAGAAATGTACTCAGAGTCCCGTGTAGATTCTTTCAACGCAATCCACAGATAAATAATCGTATCCTTCATGTCCAGAGTTGACAGATGTAATAACTCGATCATTATAAGCCTAGCGGATCGCTTTATATTGACACCGGTATACAGACAGTGGGTGGAAATTGCCACCTTATTTTTTATTTTAATGGACCTGTAAATTACTTTTGTATTTAAATATTTTGTGTGATATGGGCCATTAGCCTGCAATAAATGCCATTTATTTTATTTTATTTATTTTATAGATGTTAAAAATCACATCAGACGGATGGACGATATAGTTGCTGTGCCGGGCAAGACCTGGATGCAAAAGGCCCAGAGTTGGTTAATTGGTAGTTAGGGAAGGAGGCTTATGCCCAGCAGTGGGTCACCGCAAGCTGACAATGGTCATAATCATGATATTTATTTATTCGGAGGAATTTATGTACAATTAGGTCTTATAGTTTTTAAACACAGTTCAATGACATTCTGCCAAATGTTTGTCCGCAATTTAATTAATACTTAATGAATAAAATGATAATTGCATCGGTACATGTCAATAATAATAATAATATAAATCATAAACAATAACAAAAACGATACAATAGAGAAATTAGTGCATTGTATGAATATTAATAGTCATTACAATAAAACTTTGTGTATTCTTATAATTAAATAAATCATTCACATAATCAATTATAAAAGCAATTGTCTATTATCCATGTTTTTAGTTTTTGTTTAAAAATATTTAAAGATAAGTCTAAAGTAATGGATGATGATAGTAAAAACGGGTCCCCATTACATCTCCGAAAATCGATTCTCCGAACATCACGATTATAAAGTGTCTCTGAAACCCATAATATTATGGTCATAAATATGATTCATAATGTTTTATTATAAAACTAATTATAACTAGAGATTAAGACGTTTCTGAATTTAGAGCTGTCAGCGTAAAATTTTGTCTATTTGTTTCGTTTTAATTTTAGAATGTGTCATTTTAGACCGCTTAACGTCAATTAAATATGCTAGTTAGTGCAAAACCAGAATCATTACCATTGTTTATACTAACGCTCTTTATGCATGAAGTTAGTTTACCTAATATTATTATTCCTATGTTTTTTAATTCTAATATATATTCGTTAGAATATTCTCGACCGATTATAAAACCTTTCAGTGTTTCATAATTTCAGCCGTAAAACGCCCACTACTTAAAACAGGCCTCCCTTATGCATCTACATGAGGGGAGTTGCCATACTCACCACGCTAGGCAGGCGGGTTGGCGAGTGCAGTACGGGACGTTGAAACACGGATAGACGCTGCTGCCCATCTTCCGGAGGTATTTTATTCCCTGTTATAATAGCAGTTTACCTTTCCATTAGTAACTTTGAAGAAAAACAATACTTATATGTATTTAAATACATGTTTTATTGGTATAAAAATTAAAGAAATACATTTACACGTCTCAAGATATTTCTTGCTGCGGTGGAATCAAACCCGCAACAAGCCTGGACACTACGCCACAGAAGCCGCTTAATTTCCAACAACACACCATCCACAGAGTATTCCGAACTCACTCACGTTTCCATAACCATAAAAGTATCGTAGATCAGGAGCCAAGTGCACAATTCCCTCCCTCATATCACGCCATTAATCGTATGTTGCTCAACTACTAGGTACTTGAGTAACAGCCCCTTGCGAACAAAGAATTAAATGGTCAGATGCGCCCTGACACCAAAAACTGTGACATTGTCTTTATATGATGTGTAAAACGTGACGAGCTCTGTGGCGCAGCGGGCGAAAGTCTGCCTGCAACGCAAGGGGTTGCGGGTTCGATTCCCGCCTCGGGACAAATGTCTGTACGATCTGCAGATATTTGTTCAGGGTGTTCTGGGTGTTTTTCTATATATAATAAAAATATCTATCTATGTAGTATAAGTATTAAGTATATCAATCATCTAGTAACCATAACACAAGCTCTGCATAGCTTGGGGCTAGATGATGCTGTGTGATTGGTACAGCATTATTTATTTATTTATTATTTAAAAAAATAATGCAGACGCACGCACACTGGTTTCGCCAATAAACCAGACTGTTATTGCTACCATTTATTGTGCAATCATGTTGCACGAACTTTCGTGAAAAAAATACCACCACCACGTCCGGCTTACACTCTGTGTACACTGATTTCAAATGAGCGAGCTCACTCATTTCGTGTGAAAACAGAACAGCGCGGTCTCCTTGTGGTAAGGGCGTATCTAATGATTTAAATATTTGCTTGCAAACCACCCCATAAGCACCCCTGCATAAGAATTATGGTTTCTAAAGGGTCATTTTATTGCATCTAAGGTCTCCGTGGGCAATTGATGGCTCTTTTATAGTTATTTAAGTGCTACCGTTTATATTTATGTAGCGTGCCGTGGGGTGCCGGCAGTAGAATGCCACAACACTCTTGCCCGTGGATGCAGTAAAAATCTGCCAAAAATCCGAAAGTTTGGCAGCGTCTTTGCGTGTTTCAACATCTTACTGCACTTACCAGTCTGCCTGCCAAGCGTGGTGAGTATGGCACCAGCCCCTCGTGATGTTGGAGATTCATGAGGGAGGCCTATATACTCCAGTGGACGTGGATTAAATAAAATATAATTAAAGTATTACGCCGTGGGGTGCCGGCAGTAAAATGTTACCCCTCCTCTCATACCCATGGATGCAGTAAGAGCCTGCTAAGGGACACGGAAGATGGGCAGCAGCGTCTTTCCGTGTACCAAAATCCCGTGCTGCGCTCGCCAACCTGCCTGCCAAGCGTGGTGAGTATGGCAACTACCCCTCATGGAGATCTATGAGCGAGGCCTGTGTTCAGTAGTGGACGTTTTACGCCTGAAACGAACGAAAGTGTTAAAAATATTAAATAAAAATATTTTGTAAACACATCATTATCTGAGTGGCGTCATCATGGTAGGTACATAATTCCTTAATTTGTAAAATGTTTCTGATTATACCCAAATTGCTATAATATAGCGTAAATAATATTTTTAGCAATATTTTAGATTTTCTCAATAAAGTCGATTTTTTTGGTTGACAAATTAAAGAATTATGTAAACACATGATACTGTGGCTGCATGTTATCATCACTATAACGACCGAGTTAGGTTCTTCTGTTCACTTCTTTTCCTAACTCGCGTGTCATCTGAAGTGAACAGATTCAATTATGTGCTTTATTCTATTTATTTGTGTTGTTTTATTTTGTAATTTGTGACGCGTCAATAAGGTCCATGCGGCCGCACTGAATAAAGTATTTTTTGATTCTTGATTCTTGATTCATCAGAACTGGTGGTAAGTGGAACAAAAAACCCAACCGCAAATTTAAATTCAGGTCATAACACTATACCCTGAGGGACTCCAGTACACACAATTGCATTATTTAATTCCTATGACCTGATGCTGATGATAATTGTGATGATGTTTAAGTATGATGATAAGTGGATAGGGTTACATTATCTAGTCCCATATTTTTCAAAACTCAGTTTTAAAAATGGAAAGTATGAAACCTTATTCAAAGTGAACCTATACGAACTCATAAAGATTTTTCCAAATCGGTCCATAAACGACGGAGTCCTGAGGCATCGAGGACATACCCAATAGAGAATAAATGTCATTTATTTTATCTAAAGACAATTCCGCCAAAAATATTTCATAATTGTACGGAAAAGTACACATGTCGGCTGTTGGCGCTGTACTGTTAAAGGTGAGAGACGGTTGTCATTGCATTAGAGCAAAGCACTAACGTGTTACGTAATTATTATGACTTTTTTCACCTCTATTGGATAAGTGCTCGATGTCCTGAGGTAACAAAGATTTAAAAAAATACAGACGACTTGAGAGCCTCCTTTTTAAGTCGGTTAAAATAGATACAGTTTTATTTGAGACTTGGTACCCACTGCAAAGAATGTAGGTACAAAAAAAAAGATAAAAAATATCTTTGCAATCAATAAAAATATTTCATTATGTTATCGATGACATCATAAAAGTATTGCATCACACTATAGTGCAATAAAATCGAAGCATTTTTGAAATTGGAATTTTTTTCACCCATTTATTTCGGCAAATTCTTACACTGTCGTGCAATACAGATAAGCGCTCCAGTTATTTGTCTCTGGCGATCACGTGCGGATTTTATGGTATCGGCTCTCGTAAATTGAAATTGCGAACCGTCGCTATGGCCGGCAGTGTATGGACATTGTTTCTAATATTATATAATGCGGTATAACAAAATACTTAGATAAAGATATAGTAAGGCAGATATATACATTTAAAAAACCTATTTACTTCTGTTTCTTTTACTGCCTAGGTAGCGTTGCATGATTTAAAATTTCTTCGTTGATGTGAATTTCTGTAGAATTTTTAGTTATGTTACTAATAAAATTAAACTAACATCGGTAAATCCTACTTTTATCTTACTGCTTGGCAATAAACAATCAATAAATAAATAAATAATAATAATGACGCTTGTCCAATAGAAACCACATGGTAGAAGGGAAACTTATATACAATATTAATTAAATATAATAATAATTAATTTACTTATATACATATTATTATTACTTTTTAACCGACTTCAAAAAGGCTCTATGATGATTTACGGATTTACCGATGTTCACCAATTTCCCCGTCAACTATGGACCGATTTTAAATAATATATGTATATTTAAAAGAAATTTAGCACTTCCGATGATCCCATAGGAATCAAGTCAT
Organism: Pasiphila rectangulata; assembly: GCA_963082625.1. NCBI lineage: Eukaryota > Metazoa > Arthropoda > Insecta > Lepidoptera > Geometridae > Pasiphila > Pasiphila rectangulata. The sequence continues at coordinate 21,336,769 of OY720238.1, read as the reverse complement.
GGAAGTCGGATTTCGGAAGACAGGAGATCTGTAGAAAAGTGAAACATTTGTCCCTCAGCGGGGATCAAACCCGCAAACTTCTGTGTCTCAGCCGGCTATTAGACGTACTGAGCCACAGAAGTTTAAATAGTAAGAACCTATGGATAAAATTTTGATTTAAAATTAGAATTTTTCCTTACGACATAATTCAAACGCCCAGTCAAATCCGAAGCTATAAAAAACGTCTCCAAATTACAAATCTTATTAACAAGAAAATCACCTCCCTCTGTCGCCGGAACACAAATTTATAGACGACGTCACACCGAATTTTATCGAGGAAAAATACATCTTTTTCATCCCAACTGTTTGTCAACGTCCGATGTCGATTCGGGGGGAATGAGACCCATTTTATATAATACTAAACGACTCCGAGCTTTCGATCGACTTTCGTTTCTGTCAAATGATTTTTTCTCGGGATAAAACCGTTTAGGGGCGGGGCGCGATGCTATTTGTCATTTTCGATAAACGTCGGGGTATTTCTCGAATAGTTTTAGCGTGTACTTGATTTGTAAAGATCAATTTTCTGCTATTGTCTGCAGTTCGTGTCAAACGCAATTTGGTGACGGGCTAGAGTTTTGACGGGTGCGTAATTTGAGTGAATTATGGAATATTAAACTTCTGAATGTCATGCGTTTCACTGCGAAAATAAATAATGCTGGACATTTCACACAGCTCCGTTTCAATCTCAAAGAATGCCGAGCTTGTGACTTTTTTTAATAATCCAATAGTTCATATAACTGCAGAAAGACTACAAACATTTCCGCAGTGGGAATCAAATCCCCAATTAACTGCGTCTCAGCCGACTATAAACTATTTGCGTAACGGTGGCCGATGTATTTATATAGTTAAGTATATTTAATATTCACAAGAAATATAATAAAAATAAAATTTTATAGAAATATAATAACAAGTAGCTACCTAAAAGGGAAAGGTATGAGAAAGAAGATGCCTTTTCCTGCTATAACTTCTAACGTATTCGATACTTGCGGACCCGGCAGACGTCGTCCTGCCCACTGATTTGGAGACATACTGACAGCAGCGCCACCTACCGGGTTCCATTATATTGGTCCGGCTGTTTAAGAGGAGTTAGATGTACACCCGCTGTAATTATTTTGTCGCGTGAGAGATTTAATTTCGCTATAACTCGTAAGATATTGATTTAAATTATATGGTTTAAGGCGCATATATGGACTACTTAAGATATAAAATAAACTTATTTGAATACTAGCTAATGCCCGCCGTATCGCATGCTTTGTACCCGGATAAAAAGTAGCATAAAATAATATGTTATTCCTAGTCCGCATCTATACGTGTGCAAAGTTTCATGTGAATCCGTTTAGTAGTATTTTCGTGAGAAATACAAACAAACTTTTGGCTTTTTAATATTGTGAGATATACACAATGTTTATTAAACAAATAATGCATTTTTTAAAAAATGGTAACTATGAGTTAACCACAAAATAAAGACATAATGCTGTGTTCGTGGAACGGTACTTACGGCTAACGGACGGCGCCGGCGTCCGCGCATCGTGCGAGGTGTTAAGCGAGTACAATAGAGTAGCTCGAAGAACAAAAGACGCTGGTTTGCTTGTGTTTCTTAGACTGTTTACAAAAGTTGATGTAATAGTAATGGCTAAGAAGTATTTATTTAGATACATATAACCGGGTATTTATCGCGTAAATTACCTTTATTATTTCCCGACGATTCGCTTGGATTGCACCAAGAATGGTCCCGGGAAGACTGCATGAAGAAACGTCGGGAAATAATAAAGGTAATTTACGCGATAAATACCCGGTTATATGTATCTAAATAATGTGTTGTGATCGCGAAAGTTTAAGAAGTATTTATTCACATTTTTTGCAAAATTCTTGAAAGGTCATTTTATCTATAAAATATTATAGGAGAGTATCCGATTTTCTTGTCATAATTTAGCAATGTTTGATCCAGATATATTAAAAAATATTTTCCTTCGCCAGTGACCGATAGCTAGAAAGGAAATAATATCTTACTCAGCAGGTACTTGTTTTGCTGCGTCAGATGGTCATTGACGTAAAATATTCCTCCGGTATTCCCAGATTTTCTAATCAGCTGGTTTGTCCGCAATACAATCTTTTTTTGTGTGTTTATCATTAAAATTTATTATTATGGGTTTTATGCTTTTAGAAAGAGTACCGAAAGCAGAAAAACCCATATCAATATCTATAAACACTATTGTTGGAATACGTGCGATATAATTAATGCTTTCCTTCTTAATGGTCAAGATGCCGATTTTCGCAATCTTCAATCACATAAAGGTTTTAATTTTTCTTAAGAGGAGTCCCACGTATCTCCACGTTAATTGCACATGCCCTGGTCACGATATTAAGCCTCCATGTTCAGTCTAATAAACTGACGACCTCTGTGGCGCAGCGAGCAAAGGTCCAACGCAAGAGATTGCTGGTTTGATTCCCGCCTCGGGACAAATGTCTGTATGGTCTGTAGATATTTGATAAGGGTGTTCTGGATGTTTTTATATATATAATAATAACATATTATGCGGTATTTGTATTAAGTATGTTAGTCATCACCCATAACACATCTGCTTAGCTTGGGGATAGATGACGCCGTGTGAATTGTCCAGCATTATTTATTTATTTGTCAATTGTCCAGCATATCTGCCATGGGGTGTAGGCATTAGAATGTTACCCCTCCTTTCATGCCCGTGGATGCAGTAATCGCCTGCTAAGGGATACCTCCAGAAGATGGGCAGCAGCGTCTTCCCGTGTATCAACATCCGTACTGCGCTCCAACCCGCCTGCTGTTGAGTATGGCAACTACCCCTCATGGAGATCCATGGGGGAGGCCTGTGTTCAGTAGTGGACGTATTACGGCCTAAATGATTTATTTATTTCTTTAAATATTATTAGCCAACACCATTTAATAATCAAATTGAATACAAGCTAGACGCTCCCGAGTCAATTTCCGTACATGGCATATAAATCTTAGAAGCGGCACGCTCATCTCTCCGCGGAAATGCAGACCCGACCGCTTGTTGAGTTATGGACTGTTTTAACATAGGAAATGTTGTAGTTTTTCACTTGTCACTGCGCCGGTCTGCGTGGATTATGTAGCAAAGTTGAGATTTGAATGGTAGTAGTTTGATTATGTAGGGGTTTTGTGTTGTGATTTATGTTATAACTAATTTTATTTATTTGCATCAAATATGGTGAGACGTTATTATTTCATATTTCATTTATTGCTTACATGTACACATTTTATACAGCTTAGATCTTATAATTAGCCTTAAGTAAATACATGCACCCTGCAAGGGCACTGCAATTTTGTGTTTGGGCTATACCTATGTACATTCATATGAAATAAATCGTCATAATCATTAATTACAACAATAAAATTAGGAATTAAAATTTCAAACATGCCATATTGAAAAATCTATTTTTCAATATGGCATGATTGAAATTTTTTACAATTTTGACTTCTAAAGTCAAAGTAAAATTATCCAAAATAAGTTAATTAAAATATGTCAAAATAAAATTATATGTCACAGTAAGAATTATAAATCAGATTATTATATTATATATTAATACCGCCTGTATTAAAATAAAGACATGTCTTACCATCTAATGGTGTGAAAATTTAAAAAAGTATTCGTATTTAAATTACATTGTCTGAATTAAGCAGTATATGTGTACGAACCCGAAAAGGTTCAGCCCATAAGGTGTTAGAAGTGTTTTAATAGAGAAAAAATCGAGCAGTTGTAATTTTCAACCTATTTTGTGTATAGTGTGAAACTGATCCTGATTTTGTGCCATTTACCACGATCCTGCGCAAGTCTGATCCATCGTTACTCCTGTACATCTTACTGCCGTACTGTCAACATTTCTATATCCTTGTCTCGGCCACCATTCAGTTATAGCTTACACCTGCCATCACCACGCCATCATCAGTAAGTATCATTATCATCATCATCATCATTTCAGCCGTAAAACGTCCACTACTGAACATAGGCCTCCCTCGTGGATATCCATGAGGGGTAGTTGCCATACTCACCACGCTTGGCAGGCGTGTTGGCGAGCGCAGCATGGGATGTTGTTACACGGGAAGACGCTGCTGCCCATCTTCCGGAGGTATCCCTTAGCAGGCTCTTACTGCATCCACGGGCATGAGAGGAGGGGTAACATTCTACTGCCGGCACCCCACGGCATCACCAGTAAGTTTATAAACTTTAAATTACACTGAAATAGTGACAAGGAACTAGAACATGATGTTCTGTAGAGTTTTCTAAAAGTTAACGTATACAGTGCAATAGAATTTCGGTAAAAAAAAATAATTTTTTTCGAAGTGGATTTACTATTACACCCAACTAACTATGGCATAACTAGCTAGTTAATATAAATAATAAGAACTCTATAAACATCGTAGTTACTCTACCATACAGATTTTTCAAACCCAGCGCTAATTTACGAACATACAATCTATAGATGTTTTCAATACTCATGCATGATTTTAGAATTTCCTGCAATAATTTATTGACAAACCTTAAACTTTATTTTGTTATTGATCGCCGTGGGGTGATGGCAGCAGAATGTTGCCCCTCCTGTCTTACCCATGGACGCAGTAAAAATCTGCCCAGGGATACCCGAAGTTACAACATCCCGAACTGCCCTCATCAACGCGCCTGCCAAGCGGGTTGATAATGCTTTATTTGCATTATTTGAATGCATTTTATCGAAAGAATTTATTTATTTGCATTTTATCGAAAGAACGCCAACAGAACACATTAAACGGCCGTATCTACAAAGAAATAGACGCAAAAACATCACGTACCTAATAAATACAGAAGCCTAACTGCAAATACATCGCACTTAATGCAAGTGACACGGCCCAATACCGTCGGGTTCCTATTTCACGCACAAACGGGCGCGGGGATTTACGCCCGGGTGTGTTCCGCCGGCTCCACACGTTTGTAGCTCTGTGTTTTTATGCAAATAGATTATAGTTTTTTTCATACAATTCTGTGTATTCATTTCAGCCATAAAACGTGCACTAATGAACAAAGACCATGAAAAGGCGCCAGCAGTAGAATGTTGCCTCTCCTATCTTGCCCGTCAAAACAGTAAGGATCTGCCAAGGGATACCTCCGGCAGATGGGCAGTAGCGTCTTTCCGTGTATCAACATCCCGTATGCGACAACCCGCCTGTCAAGCGTGGCGAGTATGTGGCGAATATGTCCAGCAGGGGACCCACCTACAGCTGAGATGATGATAGTGATGACCATTTCAGACATTTTAATCTATCTTATATAAAAAAGACGCGGGGCAACCGTCTTGCTTCAGCCACATTTGTGTGAAAGAGAAGGACGGAGGGGGCTGGCAGTAGAATGTTGCCCCTCCTCTCATGCCCGTGGATGCAATAAGAGCCTGCTAAAGGATACTTCCGAAAGATGGGCAGCAGCATCTTTCCATATATCAACATCCCATACTGCGCTTTCCAATCCGCCTGCCAAGCGTGGTGAGTATGGCAACTACCCCTCATGGAGACCCATGAGGGAGGCCTTTGTTCATTGGTGGACGTTTTATGGCTGAAATGATGATATAAAAAAAACTGGACCATTAATTCACACAGGACCATCTAGCCCCAAGCTAAGCAGAGCTTGTGTTATGGGAACTAGAAGACTGATAAACTTTATACATTATACTACATGGATAGATATTTTTACTATATATAGAAAAACATCAGAACACCCTGAAAAAATATTTGCAAATCATACAGACTTTTGTCCCGAGGTGGGGTTGGGAATCGAACCCGCAACCTGCACCACAGAGGTCATCAAATCTTCTCGCATCCATGATGATGGCATGTCAACGACCCGGATATCCTAGAATAATTAATAATTTTAACAAAATAACTGCTAGTACAAAATAAACTCAGCAGGGATCTTTAATGAAGGTGATTTCGCTACAAAATTCATTAATTTATATTTTAATTATTGTAACATAATTAACCCTTTTCTTGGCCGTTGCTTTCATCACGAAACAATCAATTTCTTTAACATTTCACTCCAACGTCACTTTGTTCACTGATTACACAATCCGATACGATTTAACTTCCGACCAAAAACGAGGGGCGTTATAAGTTGACCGCTATGTTTCTGTTACTGTATGTCTGACAGTAATAATAATAATAATAAATAAAAAAAATATTTATTTCATCATCATCATTTTAGCCGTTAAACGTCCACTATTGAACACAGGCCTCCCTAATGGATCTCCATGTAGTTGCCATACTCACCACGCTTGGCAGGCGGGTTGGTGAGCGCAGTACGGGATGTTGCAGCTGCTTAGCAGGCTCTTACTGCATCCACGGGCATGAGAGGAAGGGTAAAATTCTTCTGCCGGCACTCTATGGCGTTAACAATATGAAATTTGAAAGATTAAAAATAAGATGCACAGAAATTACCTGTTGTTTTTTTAATGGACTTTACGAACGCTACCGGTCTATGGCGAGCCAGAGGGCGGCCATTCGCAAAAGTTACGATGGGCATAGATATACAAGGTATATCATTATATGTGTACTACGCCGGAGGGGGAAGGGGGAAGGGCCCATTGGTGATTAGTTTTGGGGGGGGAGATAATTAAAAAATTCTATTTTCAGTTTCCCATACAAATGTTTAAATTTCCTAGTGCCTAAAAAACGTGACAGCCCTGTCCGGGCAATCTATAATCTGGCGGGAGATTACTCGACGATTTATTTAGTAAATGCGTAAGTAATAATAAGATGTGTGTATAGGTACCTCAACCTAGGTAGTATTAGGAAAGTTTTAAGTACCTCATATTTTCTCGCTTGTCAGATGTCTAGACGGCTTCTTATTTCGATTTCGTAGGTCATTCTTAGAAGGTACACAATCACAGACAAGTCATTCACTCACTTCTAGCACTAGGTAGGTACATTTACACAAGGTACACATAATCACGAGATTGCACGGGACTGGCGATGGACGGCACATGCGCGCGCGACGCTAGCCGCGCGACGACTGGCGGCGTGTCGTTTGTCGGTGCTTTTCAAAGCGAGGCGACTTGCCGAAAGGTGGCGGCGGCGGCATGTTTGAGACAAATAATTAAGATTTCTGGACAGACCGGACAGATTAACAACATTGAATAACGGAAAGACTGGTAAAGTTTTTAGATAAGTTTGCTGTAGTGGTCGCAGCGCTGTCTAGAAGTGGACATCAGGGGCTTTGTAGTCAGTCAGTAGGTTAATAAATCAACACACAAGAAATAACAAACAGTTGGAAAGAGGCATGACTGCGGTATTAAAGAGACAGCCTAAAGTTTATTTCGCATGTTTAACTTCACGTAACTACAACCTTCAAATTGAAATGTGTGCGATAATTTATTATTCACATCATCATTTCAGCCATAAAATGTCCACTGATGAACACAAGCCTCCCTCATGGATCTCCATGAGGGGTAGTTGCCATACTCACCACGCTTGGCAGGCGGGTTGGTGAGCGCAGTATGGGATGTTGATACACGGATAGACGCTGCTGCCCATCTTCCGGAGGTATCCCTTAGCAGGCTCTTACTGCATCCATGGGGATGAGAGGAGGGGTATCATTCTACTGCCGGCACCCTACGGCATGGTTCATTCACATAATTTACGACAACTTGCCTCTATGATGCTGTAGGCGTTTTAAGAATTATGAATCTGTCACTGTCTGTCACATCATCTGTGACGATACTGAGGTCATCGTCCCGACAGCTAAAATTAGGGTTGTTATTGCGTAAAAAATCAGCTGTTCAAGTTGAAAGTTTTTTCAGAGTTTTTTCAGAGATACCAATCGAAATTCGAAAAGTCGTTGAACAAACGTTGTTCCCCGGGGGGTCTAATTCCCTCCCCTTTCGGATAGTACACATATTATGATACAGTCTGTATAGATAAAGATAGAAAGTGCTTTATGGCCTTAAAATATACAAATACAATATTAACAACTAAATAAACATTTTACATAGTGTCAATCGGCGGTCTTATCGCTAAAGAGCGATCTCTTCCAGACAACCTTTGAATGGATTGGATATTTATAAGCAACATGGGGTTCTATCGTAAAAAGATGACGAAGATACACAACACACATATTGTTAGGGCATATTGTGTCGTACAGTCTAAAGGGACTGTGAGGCTCCCTCTTCTCCCCCCATACGCTGTTCACTTAATAAGTTTTACAAAAGTTCTAAAGCTGGGGTTCCATTCATTTATTTTTACCGAACAGTAATCTATTAAGGGCGATAAACGTGGCCGTGTTAAAATACATTGATTTTATTCAAACTTTCTTAAGGCGAAGTTTTGTTTCATAAGATTGCGGGACTGCCTCAGGATAATGGATAAGGACTTTATGTAATTTATTGGCAACTTCTGTGGCGTAGTGAGTGCATCTTAAGAAGTGGGGGTTTATTCATCAGAAATTATGATTTGTTGAAGTGGAACTGAAGAAGACCATACTGGGTACTACAGTGTGCCAAACAGCATGAATACAGCATGAATACCAACCTAACTCAAACCATATTAGGATGTCAAGCTTTCATATATGTATGTATGTATGTAGGAAAGTTTGACATATATAGGAAAGCTCGACATCCTTGTACTGCTACTAGATATATCTTATTTGTGTTCTATATTGTGTTTTGACCACAATGTTAAAACACAATATAGAGCACAAATTAGATATTACATTATTATGACATTATTAGATAGTAAACACAATATAGAACACAAATTAGATATATATAGTAGCATTAGTAACATTGTGGTCATAACCACAATGCCAAAACACAAAGAACACAAATCAGATATTACATTATTATGACATTATTAGATAGACAATTATGGTATGATATATAACCACAATGTCAAAACACAATATAGAACACAAATTAGATATATCTAGTAGCACTACAAGGATGTCGAGCTTTCCTATATATGTCAAGCTTTCCCACATATATGAAAGCTTGACATCCTAATATGATTCGACTATTCAATTTAATTTCATTGTTTATTTATTAAGGTAATACTGTTGATTATGTTATCTGAAAATATTTTTTTTAATATTATTATTAAGATATTTGTTAGCGAAAAGCCTCATATTCATTTTTAACCGACTTCAAAAAGAAAGAGGACGTTCTTAAGTCGTCTCTTTTTTTTAATATTTGTTAACTCCGTCGCTTATGAACCGATCTGGTAAATTATCGAATTTATACACTTGGAATTAGGTCCCATTTCAAAACTCAGTGCTGATGTTGGGATCCATGAGGAATAAAGGAAACTCTTTATATGTGTTAACCATACATAGCGATTTCAGCATATTTAGCTCAAAGTCTACAACTGCATTCAGAAAGTATGATTTGATGAAGTGGAACTGATGAAAAAGACCACAGATGTTAATCGAAACTCTTTAATCAAATCATGGGAATCATAAACTCAGAATCGAACTCGCGTGTCATCTGAAGTAAACAGATTCAATTATGTGCTTTATTCTATTTATTTGTGTTGTTTTATTTTGTAATTTGTGATGCGTCAATAAGGTCCATGCGGCCGCACTGAATAAAGTATTTTTTGATTCTTGATTCTTAATAATACAAAATTCATGGGTGACTACATTGCAAGATGGCTAAGAGAATATATCCCTATCCACTAAATCATCATACTCACCTACACATTATCATCACCATCATCAGAAACCTAGAAACCCATACATTTATTTTCAAAGTTTGTAATTACAAAACTTAGGGTCATTGGAATGAACTTTAATGGATTTAAATAACGTAAATAATAGTGTGTCATCATCATTTCAGCCATAAAACGTCCACTAATGAACAAAGGCCTCCCTCATGGATCTCCATGAGGGGTAGTTGCCATACTCACCACGCTTGGCAGGCAGGTTGGCGAGCGCAGTATGGGATGTTGATATATGGAAAGACGCTGCTGCCCTTCTTTCGGAGGTATCCCTTAGCAGGCTCTTACTGCAACCACGGGCATGAGAGGAGGGGCAACATTCTACTGCCGGCGTCCCACGGCTAGTATGTAGTGTGTACTGGAGTTATTTATGTTAATAATAATGTTATGCCCTAAATTTAAACTTCCGGTTGGGTTTTTTGTTTTACTTAATAATGTTTGCTTGCTTATAAACCCAGGTCTGATGATGGGATCCATGATAAATCACGGGAAATACATATTTAAATGTAATAAGCATACATAAATTGGTTTAGGTATTTTTTGCAATATTGAAATTTGTATTATTAAAGAAGGTTTTTTTATTAAATTAAAAATTATCAATGCCTAATTATCACGGAACCAGTATTATGTTAATTTACTTTGTGAATGTAATGTGAAGATGTCATAGGAGTGTCTTAATAAATAAATAATTATATATATAATCATTTATAAGACAATGTGAAATTATGTGGATCAATTTGGGTATGTGTGAATTACTAGCCGACTACTGTTAATTTCTTTTAATTCGTCCTTTGTAAAGCACTACTATGTATCTTATGTGGAAACTTATTAATAGCCACTTACCACATACTTTATAACTATTGTGTATCTTGTGCTGATAGTTTCACTAAGATGAATAAATCATCATCATCATCATTTCAGCCATAAAATGTCCACTGATGAACACAGGCCTCCCTCATGGATCTCCATGAGGGGGTAGTTCCCATACTCACCATGGCTGGCAGGCGAGTTGGTGAGCGCAGTATGGGATGTTGATACACGGATAGACGCTGCTGCCCATCTTCCGGAGGTGTCCCTTAGCAGGCTCTTACTGCATCCACGGGTAGGAGAGGAGGGGTAACATTCTACTGCCGGCACCCCACGGTATGAATAAATAAATAAATATATTAGAAGTGCACCCAAACAATTTCGAATGCTGTTATTTGCGCTTACGTCTACATACAGTTCGAGGACCTACATCTTTGTAATAAACGTGTACGGGTACCTTAATAAACGTTTTTAAATATTTACGCAGTATTTTAACGGAAAACTCATAACTCTATCCGCCTTTTCAAATTTTATTCGCGACCTGTTGCTTTTGGCATCTCTCCACTAATTAATTCTTAGCAAGCGCGTAGGAGGAAATTGTGAAAATTAAGAAAATATAAGTGACGTCAGATGTACTTTGTGGGTTCAGTAGTCAATTTGAACAAGCATTGGTACGGGGGTACCAGAAAAGGGCGCGAAGGCTTCTAAAGGTCACCAAAGGTCAAAAATGTACATAATTTTTGAGTTTTTGGACGTTTTCGGCCATTTGAAGACTTATTTTTTAGTGACCTTTTGAGGTCACAATAACTCCGGTCCCTGTGACCCTTGGGTCACTAAAATTAATCAGTCCCCTTCTCTCAATAAGACGGTGCTAACAAAAAAGTTTTCATGTAAATAGGTCAACGCGATCGGTTGTAATCGTCAAATACACAGACGGACAGACAGATGGACGGACAGGCAGACACACAGACAGTGCTATGAATATTAGGGCGCTTCGCCCCCTACATTACTTGGGTGATTTGCTTTGCGGTTCCATATCTTCAGGCGTGTTGGGCTGTTCTTTCCTCTGACTAACAACTGACTATGCTGGGAGGATGGTGCCTGATACATTATTAGATGGATTCTGCCGACGTCTGCCGGGTCCGCTGGTAGTGTATAATTATGATTTTTTTCACCGAGGGTTCCGTAGGTATGTAGGAACATAAAAATTATTATAAATTAGCTGATCTGATTAAGTGAAAGTTTTAAATATGCACAAAAAGATCGGTCACCCATCCAATTAATGACCGCGCGTATAGCTTAACCTCGATGACTGATTTCGTACTTTAGGGACGATTTTTTTTACGATTCCATGTATTATAGTTTTTACATTTTTCTCTGTATTCACAGTAAAGGATAATATACCTTGCAAAATTTCATAGTTCTAGGTCTACGGAATTCCTCCCTATGAATTTTATTTTGATTTATTTGAGAATGTCGAAACATGCTTTTTTGCGGCATAACTTATCTGTTTTTCTGGTAAACTTAGAATATTGATTTTTTTACAGCATAAAGAGGCTGTATTAAAATTATAGTTTAAATTTCAACTCTTTTCCTTTACGCGTTCTCGAGATAAAGGGTCTTGACAGACCGATAGAAGGACACACAGACAGACAGACCGACAACAAAGTAATCCTATAAGGGTTCCGTATCTTTCCTTTTGAGGTACGGTAACCCTAAAAATTAAAGAATATTGTTTTAAGTCGAATAAAAAGTCGCCAAAATAATTTTAAAATCTCAAATAGGGTACATATTTGTAATAGTCAGGAAAGGTAAAAAGGTGCGAATTAATAAAATTATCTAAAAATATATAAGTGACGAACTCGACGCATACTTGGAAGACTAGACCACAGTAGCTCAAGACAGAGAAAGGTGGAAGGAAGGAAGGGAGGCCTTTGCCCTGCAGTGGGACAGTACAGGCTCTTAATAATAATAATAAATAATCTAAAAATGTAGAAAATTTTTCCCCTACATAATTTAAACTCGCACTACTTAACCCTGGTTTAAATGCAACTCCAACACGTCACTCGACTCAGCACACAGTCTGAAGCGATGTCGTGACGTTTTTTCACAAACTCATGCAAAAAGTTTCAAAAACGCATAACATTTTGCCACACAAAACACATCTCTGCTGCAAAGGCTATAAAATCATTTTTGCTGTAGCTTTAAGATGTGCGTTACTTCTTTCAGTAGTAGGTTATGAAAAGTAGGTTGCTGTGACAGGTCGTTACCTACTTCCAGTTAATTAGTGCGATTTGGAATTTTTTCATGAGAATTAACTTTACTTTGAAGCGTGGCTCATAAACATTAATTTCATACTTTAAGTTTGACTGCTGAAATGGTATTAAAAATTTAAATTTCTGCTTTGAACATTACATGAACATATTCCTTTGAAGCTCAACTGTTAATTACAGGTAAGATATTTTAAATTCAAAAGTATATACATACAACAAAAAAGATGATCTTTAAAAATAAATTTTAATACGCTTGAGTTCTTAGTTTACTAATATGAAAAAGGAAATTCAGTATTTTATTTAAAACACAATAAAAATCTAAATAAATAATAAATAATGCTGGACAATTCATGCAGCATCATCTAGCCCTAAGCTAAGCAGAGCTTGTGTTATGGTTACTAGATAACTGATAAACTTAATACACTATACTACAAATATAGATATTTTTTATTATATATGTATAGAAAAACATCCAGAACACCCTGAACAAATATCTGCAGATCGTACAGAGATCTCCCGAAGTGTGAATCGAACCCGCAACCTCTTGCGTCGCAGGCGGACCTTCGCCCGCTGCGCCATAGCAGGTCGTCAGCTTTGCGCAAGCTGGCGTCACGAAAGACCAGCGTTAAAAGTAAAGCCGTTACGATTCATAACCCTATTTTAATAATAAAATACGTTTTTATAGAAATGAAAAATGCAATCAAAATTTTGTCTCCGACGGGACTCGAACCCGTATCGTTCAGACGAACACCTTCAACGCAAGCTACCTTAACCGTTCGGCCACGGAGCAATTAATTGATTGCATTTTTCATTTCTATAAATTATACCTTAGTGTAGGTCTACACTTTATATACAAAAAATGCGTTTTTGTTGTCAGTGTTTGTTACCGTGGGGTACCGGCAGTAGAATGTTACGCCTCCTCTCATGCCCGTGGATGCAGTAAACGCCGGGATACCTCCGGATGATGCAACAGCGTGTTTCCGTAAATCAACATCCCATACTGCGCTCACCAACCCGCCCACCAAGCATAGTTAGTATGGCAACTCATGGATCTCCATGAGGTGCCTGTGTTCATCAGTGGGCGTTTCACGGCTGAAATGATGTATTTTTGTATTGTATGACACAAAATAAACGTGTCCTATTTTTATTTTTAAATCATTGACTGAAAATCACTTTTTTAGGAGAAAAAACATCCACGACCGGTGCACCCTATCGCCACGTTACTGAATCGAAACAATAATTGATACCCCAGCCTTGTTACTGGTGACGTGGGTCCGGTACAAATATCATCGTTTCCCAACATCTGGGACCGACCCTTCTAGAATAGGTAATGAGATATATATAGAAGCGTATGGCTATTTCTTTGACAATCCGTGTCAAAGAAATAGCCATACGTTTTTTAGAAATAGCCATATGTTTTTCACATTTTGATTGGAATTTCCGGATCTTGTTCTGGTTAGCACACTAAAGGGTTTCACACACGGTAGCTTTAATGTAAAGATGTATATTATAGCACGATACATCTTATTACATCTTTCCATAGAAATCGTCAGGAAACCATACACGGCAGCTGTTCTGTATATTTTCAAATGTATGGGAAGGAATGAATGTAAATGTACATTAATCTACATTATAGCTGCCATGGTCTTTTTTAAACTTTCGCGATCACGACACATTATTAACACATATTTAACCGGGTATTTATCGCGCTATTTACCTTTATTATTACCCGACGTTTCGACAGGATTGCACCCATCGTGGTCCCGGGAAGACTGACATGTTAGAGGTAACAGCAGCAAAGCGAAGGCGTCTTTTCAGACTACCCTCACTTGGTCTTCATAAATATAGTAACTTGAGATTAAGGCTGTTTCACACTGGGACAGCACACTACACTATCTGTATCAGCACACTTTGGTTGATTCATACGTCGAGTACTAATAAAGGTAAATAGCGCGATAAATACCCGGTTCAATATGTGTTAATAATTATAGCTGCCATGTGTAAAGGGCACCGTTTGAAAAAAGGTATATATACTTCATCATCTTAGCCGTAGGACGTCCACTGCTGGGCAAATCAAGCAATCCCTTCCCCATGGTCAAGTAAGGTGAAACTTCGAACATATATTTTCATAATTATGTTCAAAGTTTCAGCTTGTCAATTTAGTTGATTGCCTAAAGAGATGACAAACATTGAACAAACTTTTGAAATTACATATAAATAATATTAAGTAGGATTAGTTGGATTAATTTAGGTAGAACTACTAAGTTACTAAGATAGCCGTGGGGTGCTGGTAGTAGAATGTTGCCTCTCCTTTCTTGCCTGTAGATGCAGTAAGAATAGGCCAAGGGTCACCTCCAGAAGATGGACAGCAGCGTTTTTTCGTGTATAACATCAATCCAGTACTGCGCTCACTGTCTGTCAAGCGTGGTGAGTATGGTGTGGCGTTAATGTTTTTGTTGGGATATGATTGAAACAAAAAAAAAAGTCATCAAATATAAGTGTAATAAATTAAAAAAAAATGAGAAGCTAAGGTCGGGGCAGTTATGCCGGTCTGGTTTCACTTCGTGGTCAGGTACTCTCCTGGCAAAGTGGTGCGACGACTGCTCGCTCAGGCGGGATCGGTGCTCGGCGACGGGAGGAAAAGGGCCGGTGAAGTCTGCCGTCGCGGGTGGTTGATGTTGCTATTGAGGTCCAAGGAACGGGTCGACAACGTCCTTAGGGAATGGACCTCAAGCGGAGGACCCTGTGAAATTCTTCACATTATAGTTTTCGCTCTTTTCACCTTCCGCAGATAGTGAACACCCTGTGTTGGCGAGCCTGAGAAGAGAGCCGAAGCAGTTGGTGATTAGGTGGTTCACTATCAGATAAGGAGTTACAGAGGTAGAAGAGCGGAAGAATTTGAACAATAACATAATTATGATAAGCCGTGGGGTGCCGGCAGTAGAATGTTGCCCCTCCTCTCTTGCCCGTGGATGCAGTAAGAGCCTGCTAAGAGCTACCTCCGGAAGATGGGCAGCAGCGTCATTCCGTGTATCAACATCCCATACTGCGCTCGCCAACCCGCCTGCCAAGCGTGGTGAGTATGGCAACTGCCCCTTATTGAGGGAGGCCTGTTTCAGTAGTGGACGTTTTACGGCTGAAATGATGATGATGATAATTATGATTGACGAAAATAAAGTGCACTAAGCTATAGGCCAGTAAGTACCTACATAAATTGCTAGCAAGCCAATTATACGGTGAAACCCAAATGTATTGCAGGTGAAATTTAGCTATATGTATGCACAGCGGGTAGGAATAAGTAAGTAAGTAATGCTGGAAAATATACACAGCATCATCTAGCCCCAAGCTAAGCAGAGCTTGTATATATTTATTATGATGAAATGAAATGATATGGATATTGTAAAAATGCAAATAAAAAAAAACAAACATATAACATCTTTAAACGAAGAGATGGTGAAATAAGTAAATGTTTGCGTTCTATATAGACATCGTAATGTAAAAGACATTCATATTAAAATACAATTTGTTTGCTATCCAGACAAATACGGAAGCAAATAAATTATATCCTATTGAAGTGAAAAGGCACAATAGATAAATAAGATATAACATAGCTAGAAAATACAATTATAAATCGAAGCGATTACCTACCTACTTACTAAGACAAAACACTATTGAACAACTTCTGTATTCTGAGTTCAACATTACCTTATCGGGGTTCAGGAATGCACTTTAATTTACAGAATTTAGTCACGAGATATCTTGATTCGCGCGTAAGAAGACACTATAGACGATAGTGAACGCACTCAAACAATCACACACGTCTTACTCGAAGTTAAGATAAATGGCTTATGGGCTGCGGCCGCGCCGCGGACCCGGTCGAGCCTAGAACAAAGGCTTTGGCTGCGACCAATCAGAGCGCTACAGAAAATCACGCCACTATGAGGCGGTACAGTCACGGCCTTAAATGCTAGCGAAATACTGTTGCTATGCAGATATTTTGATCCATTTGTTTTGTTATTAGTAAATAGGTGGTTAATGCTTTTATGTATGTAGGTATAAGTTTTTTAATATAATGTTTTATTATAATGTAAGGTTTAATTTTAAAGATTAGTATTAAAGTAAAGAATAATAAATAGCATGTACGTGCAACGTTACATTGGCAACAACCCCTCATAATCCGTACTTGGCGAATGATGATTTATTCGGCGAGGGTTATGTTCAGCATTGGACGTCTTAGATGATGATGATGAAGTAGAACTATGCGAATATATTCGCAACTTCTTCTCGTCCAAAACACCTTAGTGAAGACGAAAGTCTACAATCTGTGTGTGTTACCAGTGACGAGTTATGGAACCGAGACGTGGTTCTTCACTACTGGCCTCATGAATAAGCTCAGAGTCGCTTAATGAGCTTTGGAGAGGATCAGAGTTTCAAATCGATCACGAATTACGATACGAGGAAGAACGAATTAGCACGTTAAAGTGGCAATGGGCAGGCTACGTAGCTCGTAGAACAGATGGCCGACGGAGCCGAAACGTTCTCGAGTTGAGGCCACGGACCGGTAAGCACAGCGTAGGACGTCCACCAACAAGATGGGCGGACCTGGTCAGGTCGGCGGTAAACGGGAGCCGCTTCCAGACGCGATACTTGAAGAAACTTCAGATATTTGTTCCAGGTGTTCTGGATATTTTGTTAAATGTAATAAAAAAAATCCATATATTATTTTAGTTTAATGTATTAAGTATATCAGTCATCTAGTATCCATGACACAAGCTCTACTTAGCTTGGGGCTAGATGATGCTGTGTGAATTGTCCAGCATTTTTTATTAAACAATCACTCGAAAAAGCACAACCTGTAAAAAGTATAGAAATACCCCCAATGTTTTCCAGGTGCTTCTAAACTAAAGCAGGCTTCTCTGACGAACTTACGAACTTGCCACTCACCGTTCGTCGTAGCTTCTCCCCTGTGCGATTGTACCTACTTTTCATTCTAAATGTACACTTACGAGCAGAAAATAACAACATTTCAGTATTTTGTAAAATAAACGTGCTTAATAACTAAAAACTGTTATAATTCACTATGATAGCGTCAGAAACTGAAATTTATGCTGTATTGGACACTGCAGTGCCTGTGGCATTATTACATATTTATATGATTACCGAAATAAGTCAGCCATATTTAGAAAATGGCGTGTTCTCACCGGCATCGCAGATATCGGTAAGAAAACTGCTTCGCTGAAGTGGGACTGCGCTGGCCATGTCAGCCGGATGGCACCAGAGAATTCCAAACTGAAACATCGTGGGTTCTAAAGGACGGTAACCGGCGTCGTGGTCGGCCGAGAAAGCGCTGGCAGGACGATCTCGTCACCTTCGACAGACAGTGGTGGGACAGTACGAAGGATTGGGATGGTTGGAGGGCTTTTGAGAGACATTTGCCCAGCAGCAAGACAAAACAGGTTAAACAAAAAAAAACAGGTAAAAACAAAACAAGCAAACAATAAAGTGAAACAAAAAACCCAACCGCACAGTAAAATTTAAAGCAAGTTACAATTTATTTAAATCCTCATGGATCCCATCATCAGCAGAATTGAGTTTTGAAAACTTTAATGGCTGATATTTTATGTATCCATCCGTTAGAATAGATAGAATAGACCGGCTGTTAAGCCGGTAACACCCACTGCTTGATAAGGAGACTTGTACGCCACTACTGGAGGTCTTGTGTCAGTTAAAACTGTTCCCCTTTTTCAACCTATAATGTATCACACAGTTAGGCAAAGATCTCCCAAATCTTCTTTCACTGAAATTTAAACTCGTAGGGCTCCACCAAGTGGGAACCTGAAGGCGGGCGGCGAAGACAAGACAGGCCCAAAAGACACTGGCGTGACGGTATAGATGCCTTCCACGAGGTGTGGAGGGAAGCGGCCGGTGATCGTGAGAATCTGTTCCTCTACTTATATTTTATTATTTTCATCACTATCACTGCCCCTATGCTGGGTGAAGACCTCCCTTACTTTCACTCCTCGCGATTTGACGCAGCAACAGGCCCAGATTGTAAATGGGCGATAAGCTTGTCATGCTAACTAATCCTGGGCCTTCTACTGTGCTTCTACTTCGTCTCCTAGCATTAAGTGGGCCTTACTTTGTAGAGGTCTTCGCCCACAGATCACTGAACATGCAACAAACCTGAATGCCCCAGTTCCACTTCAGACTACCGGTTTTGTGATCAAAATCACAACCCCCTGTGTTCCCCTTATCATTTCAGCTACTACTGAAACGTCCACTACTGAACACAGGCATCCCTTATGGATCTCCATGAGGGGTAGTTGCCATACTTACCAAGCTTGGCAGGCAAGTTGGCGCGCGCAGTACGGGATTTTGATACACGGAAAGACGCTGCTGCCAATCTTCCGGAGGTATCTCTTAGCAGGCTCTATTGCACCCATGGGTATGAAAGGAGGGGTAACTTTCTACTGCTGGCACCCCATGGTGTCACGACATGTTCCCCCACTGCCTTAAAAATATCATCCGACCAGTCATCTGCCTCGGATCCTCCATTCGGTGACCGCTCTGGTCCATCAGTGATATGCTCGCCCTGCCATGTTTAATACCATAATTAAAATTCTTTTCACGCTGTTCCTCGCGAGTGTATCCTTTTGTATACTCATTTTCAACATACTAAATTCAACCTTAACTCCGTATACATAAGGTTAATTTCTGTCCACAGCAAACATGTCTATATATTTCACGTGGACTATTCAAGCTGAAGTGAAGATACTCTAATTATACTCACATCTTTGAAAAGATTTCTTTTAATAAATTTGGGTTAGTATTTTTTGCCGAGAGCTCCTGTATACAGGATTTTTATTTAATTTTATTCGAGGAATAATCTAAAGCTCGTGCTTAAAATGGGAATGAGGTTACTGGGCAGTGAATGAGCAGATCCAGCATCTGAATTTATAGCAGATGATATAATTCAGTTTATTTAAGACTTTTTTATGACTTTTTTAAACAGCGTTATCAAGACTTGCTATGGAAACCACTGGTAGAAACAATTTAATTGTTTTTGAGAGAGAGATTACTAAATGAAGTATTTTTTGATTTACAATCATTTGCCGTGGGTCCTAGAATATTGACTCCTCCCTTGCCTGAGGACGCAGTAAACAATTGCAAAGTTGTACCCCCGGAAGCAGCGCCTTTGCTTTTCGAGACTCTCATCGCCATATGGCCAAAGCAGGAGAATATGCGGCGGTGAAAAATCGTTGACAGTCTTTTACTTTCAGCTGCGTAAGGATTGATACATTGGCGCGCTTAGCTGTCCACGGTATCTGTAGCATTTGCCGCCAGCACCACATTTCTAATGCATCAATCCTTTTCCTAGCCGTCGCTGGGGGTGCCGACAGTAGAATGTTACCCCTCCTCTCATTCATGGGTTTTCTAATATATTTTTTAAATTTAGAATAAATATTTTTTTTGTTTTTTCTGGTGTTTTATGATATGATGTAATGTTTTTTATTTCTTTTAATGTATAAAATACCTATGTCCGACACTCGTCAAAGGATAAGGATTAACATTAAGCTGAGGTAGGACCCTTTGGTCCACAAACTTCCTTTTATTTTTAAATTTATACCTGATGTACCTTTGTTGTGGAGCAAAAATTTATATTCTTCTTCTTCTTCTCTCTTCTTCTCTCATACCCGTGGATGCAGTAAGAGCCTGCTAAGGGATCCCTACGGAAATGGGCAGCAGCATCTTTCCTTGTATCAACATCCCGTACTGCGCTCGCCAACCCGCCTGCCAAGCGTGGTGAGTATGGCAAGTACCCCTCATGGAGATCCATGAGGAAGGCCTGTGTTCGGTAGTGGACGTTTTACGGCTGAAATGATGTTGATAAATCCTTTTCCCATCCCTAGCTAGGATAGTCCATGTCTCTCCAGCGTACCAGAATATTGGGAAAACCAAGGCTCGAAATAGCTGCATCATCTTCCACCCCAGCTGAACTCTGACCCACTATGCTAGCGGTCAAAAGTCGTTATCGTTTGAAAATTCAAATAAATCTTAGTAATTATCAGGAAGATTTACGGGCGCCCTAAATTGGAGTCGATAGGAATCGACTTTCAAAAGGTCCGAAGTTACCATTCGAAAGAACAATTAAAGAAGTAAGACAAATTAGGAATCGATGAATGCTTAATGGCTTTCTCCATTAGAGGGTTTTGAGTTTTCAGAACACTTTTTAAAAAAGAAAAAATACTACTCCGGTTAAAGTTTGAGCGAGATCGTGGATGGAGAGCTCGTGGAAGTGACATAATGAAAGATTTTTGAAAGAACCTTTTACATTATTAAAATATTATGGGATTATCGGGTATTTATCGCGTAATTACCTTTATTTTATTCCCTTATTGGGAGAGTCAGTCTCCCCGCGACCACGACCAGGTGCAATCCGGTCGAAACGTCGGGAATAAAATAAAGGTAATTACGCGATAAATACCCGATAATCCCATATTTTAATAATGTGTTGTGATCGCGAAAGTTTAAAAAAAACCTTTTACATGTATTACAGATCATTTGCAGTGTGGCGCCAGTAGTAAAATGCACACCTCCTCTCTTGCCCGTGGATGTAGTGAGAAGAGTACCTCCGGAATATAGTCTTTCAGTATATCAACATCCCGTACTGCGCTCGCCAACCCGCTTGCCAAGCGTGTTGGCGAGCAGGTATGTCAACAACCCCTTATGATGAGTACTTGGATCTGCAAGTCCATGAGGGAGGCCCTTGTCCAGCAGTGGATGTCCTACGGCTGTGATGATGATGATGATAGGTGATTTATACAGCATTAGCAACGAGTGTTTATACTGGTTAGGACGCTGCAGTGCCTGGGACATTGTTAGATAAATTGTCCAGAACCTGCAAGATCTACTCAACTTAGGCGGTTATTAGTCAGAGGAAATAAAAGGTGTATACCTCTAAAGCTGACTGAGCCGCGGGTTTCCTCACGATGTTTTCCTTCGCTGTTAATAGAAAATACAATAGAATACAAAAAACGGAATAACTTTATTGTTCAGTGGCTGTAAACTTAGGTGTTTATACCGGGTGTTAGTGTAAACAGTCTTATCCTTGAAACCACAGACTAGGTATCAGGAACAGAGTCCAAAACCGATGAAAAAATAATAATTTATTTTTACATAATTTTTGCAAAGAAAATCCTCATAGATCATGAATGCGTTTCACCCTACACACACTACGATTTCTGAGGCTACGAAACACGTGCGTTGGTGCAATGCGCCTTCTCTTTCTCTCAAACAAGCCGCCCGCCGCCTTTCGGCAACTCGCCGTTTCTTTGAAGCGCCGACAAAAACACCCGCCAAGGTCCCGCGGCCAGACCCACGCGAGCGCCCGCGCCGCCACTTCGCCAGTCGCGTGCAATCTCGTGAGGTCGATACATCGCGACCCTTATGTGTGCCGATTCGCGGTAAAATGTAAACTGTGTAACTTATCTGTGCTGTGACAATGTCGTACACAAGCGAACAGTGGACTGAAAAGGTGCGGCTTTATGCCATAGCTGGTGGGTGACCTTGGCACGTAGGATGTACACAGAGCGGTTTCCAGGACATCGTGTGCCAAGCCGGGAAACTATCCTAGCGGCTACACAAAGGCTACGTATGTAAATAAGACTTGTTTGTTAATGAACTTTTTGGTTGGGCGGGCGACGTACGACTGTAATTAGGGTGTCCAAAAAATCACGTTCCTTAGATTAGAAATGAATTATCAAAATGTAACGAAACTAATTGACTATTATTTTTAATTATTACTTATATCAATTCATTTTAGGGTTATACATTCGTGGTTTAAGTGATAAGTGTGTTCACACTAACACACTGTATGTATATGTTATTGTTATTATTGAGAGATGATGATTATAAAAGACTTAAAAAGACTAGTCTTTTTGTCTTTCATTATTAACATATGTACATATAACCGGGTATTTATCGCGTAAATTTCCTTTATTATTTCCCGACGTTTCGCTTGGATTGCACCAAGCATGGTCCCGGGAAGACTATTTGTTGTTCAGAATCGTGGCCTCTTCCATCAAATCTGACTCCGTATGAAAAGCTGGAATTCAGCGGTCTACCCCGACTTACTTTTTAATATCACGAGTTTTCAGCTCATTTAGACTTCGTCGGGTACACTTTGTTATAACCACCGATGCTGTGCGTTAATTAAACTAGCATTTCCGCTTTTTATTGGTTCATGCTAATTTGCGATGCAGGTTCCTAATAACTTGATGTTTTTTGCAGAAAGTGCTTATGTAAAGCAAAAGCCTACCTTTGATGTTTCAGCACTTTAGTTGTTAAAGGACTCTTCAAAAATAAAATCTAAATCTTGTCTGGAAGAAATCGCTTTTAGCGATAAGACCGCCCATTGTGTGATGTATTTGTCTGTGTTTATCTTTGTGAAATTTATGTTTTATGGTGAACTAGCTTCTGCCCGCCGCTTCGCATGCGTTGTACCCGATTAAAAAGTAGCCTATGTGTTAGAATCCTAGTGAGCATCAATACGTGTGCAAAGTTCCTGCTCAATCCGTAGCGTAGTTTTTGCGTGAAGAGGTAACAAACATCCAACCAAAGTTTCGGCTTTATAATATTAGTGGAATGTACAATAAAGAGTTTATCTATCTATCTAAAATGTTGCTGCTTAAAAAAATTAACATGGTCTAGACGAAAGTTATGTCCAATGTCTATGTGCCTGCCCCAGTTATAGTTGAAAACTCGGCTCTTGAAGTTGTCGACGCGTGCGTACACCTAGGACAAACAGTCCAATTAGGTAGGTCCAACTTCGAGAAAGAGGTTTATCGTCGAATCCAACTCAGATGGGCGCTTAGGAAACTTCGCAACGTCTTTTCGTCAAACATACCTCATTGCCTGAAGACTTCAATAAGTGTTTGTTACCAGTGATGACATATGGAAGCGAGACGTGGTATTCGCCTCGTGAACAGTTTATCGCGTTATTTACCTTTATTATTGCCCGACGTTTTGACAGGATTGCACATATCAAGGTCCCGGGAAGACTCATAAAAATCGAGAAAAATAATGGTAAAAAACGCGCTAAATACCCAATTAAATATGTGTTAATAATGAAGGCCTTTTTGTTGAAAAATTTAAGAATTTTGTCGCCCGACAAACGCACTTTTAACTCGTGTGTTAGAACGTTTCCTGTATTTTTGCCTGAAATAAACGTATTTTATTATTATTATTATTATGAACACCTTCGAAAATACTTCACCTCTGCCAACCTCGGCTAGATGGCATGCGCGGGCGCTTCCCGCCAATCCGCCATTACGCCGAAATCCGCGAACCGGCCGCATCAACACGCCGCGATTTATTGTGTTTTACCTGTTTTTCTATTGTTTGTTGTATATTTTATCCCGTGTGTTCCTTATTATATTTTTTACATTTTATCGTGCGATGAACTCTTTTACTTCAAGTCCCAAACCCTGAGAGACAAGAAAGTACCTTTCCTTTAATTATTTTTTCGTCTTGTTCTTCTTTGCTTTGCCTAAATAGGTAACTAACTATTTAGCTCATTTATTTCTATTATCTGATTATCAAGTCGAAGTTTTTCAATCTTCATTTCCATCAAAGAAGTATGCATACCAATACTATTTGACACGAAACCCATAATGACAGATCAAGTATTTGACAGCCCTACTACAAAATCTATCAGTGTCAGTCATCAGAATTACTAAAATTAATGTTTTTATTGTTTTCAAAGGTGTAAATGGAAGGGTATGGGTTCCCCTTCGGACCAGGCTTTCAAGGGGTTCAAACCCCCACTCCCCAATTCTTGGACCATGGGGATGGTTATGGGGAGTACTATGGCATGGGGCCAGTAACTGAGGATGCTGGGAAGAGGTAAAAGTATTTTATTAAACTAATAAGCAAATTTGTCTAACACTTCTATTATATACTGTTGTGCTGTATCGGCAATAGAATGTTTCCTCTCCTCTCTTGCCTGGATGCAGTAATGATGCCTCCGAAAGATGGGCAGCATCGTCTTTCCGTGTATCGATCTTAGCTCGCCAACCCAAGCTGTTGCCATAATCACAACGCTTGGCAGGCGCGTGGCGAGTATGGCACCAACCCCCTCAGCATCCTGGAGATCTATGAGGGAGGCCTACGTCCAGCGGTGAACGTGGACAGCGGTCCTGTGGCTGAGATTATGGCTGCATGCCTCTACTGACACTTTAATTATTATTTATAATAATTCAACTTAATTTAAAATTGCCACTAGGTCTATTCATTCATCATCATTTCAGCCATAAAACGTCCACTGATGGACACAGGCCTCCCTCATGGCTCTCCATGAGGGGTAGTTGCCATTCTCACCACGCTTGACAGGCGGGTTGGTGAGCGCAGTATGGGATGTTGATACACGGATAGACGCTGCTGCCCATCTTCCTTTCCATCTTTTACTGCATCCACGGGCATGAGAGGAGGGGTATCATTCTACTGCCGGCGCCCCACGGCGGAGGTCTAGGTCTAGTAAGAAGCCAAATTATGTATCGACTCTTTCCTCATTATTGACGAGCTCTGTGGCGCAGCGGGCGAAGGTCCGCCTGCGACGCAAGGGGTTGCGGGTTCGATTCCCGCCTCGGGACAAATGTCTGTACGATCTGCAGATATTTGTTCAGGGTGTTCTGGGTGTTTTTCTATATATAATAAAAATATCTATCTATGTAGTATAATATATTAAGTATATCAGTCATCTAGTACCCATAACACAAGCTCTGCTTAGCTTGGGGCTAGATGATGCTGTGTGATTTGTCCAGCATTATTTATTTATTTATTTATTTATTTATTATTATTTTCTTTTACAAACACCATCTTTGCGTGTGTAAAAGAAAATAATTATTTCATTTCATTTTATTTTTCAGACCTAGCAGATCAAAACACCGCCTAAGCAAGGCACGTTCAGAATCGAGAAGCACGAGCCACTCCAAGTCGCGGTCTCATTCGCGCTCTCAGTCCCGATCTCGGTCACGCTCTCGGTCCCAGTCCCGGTCTCAGTCTCAATCTCAGTCCCGAAGCGGACCCGGCAGCCGGCTCCGAGAGATCAACATCAAGGAGCCAGGATTAATGGATGCCTTTCGCGTTCTGTATCTTACCCGTGAGTAATTTATCATTGATAATCAACAACATTTCCGTGGCTATTCATCATCATCATCTCAGTCGTAGGACGTACCAAGTACTAATCACGAGGGGTTGTTACCATACTCACCACGCTTGGCAGGTGAGTTGGCGAGCGCAGTACTAGACGTTGATACACGGATGGACGCTGCTGCCCATCGTCCGGATGTTACGCTGAGCAGATTCTTGCTGCATCCACGGGCAAGAAAGGGGGAGGTAACCTTCTACTGGCTCCCTACGGCAAATACTAGTTACTTTTACTAAATTTGATATTTATTCGTAAACTAGTTAATGTCTCGGGGGTTACTTCAACATTTTAATTTTATAATCTTGTTTAATAACGCCGTGGGGTGCCGGCAGTAGAATGTCACCCCTCCTCTCCTGCCCGTGGATGCAGTAAGAATCTGCTAAGGGATATCACCGGAAGATGGGCAGCAGCATTTTTCCGTGTAAGAACATCCTGAACTGCGCTCACCAACCCGCCTGCCAAGCGTGGTGAGTATGGCAACAACCCCTCATGCACTTGTATCTCTAAGTCAATGAGGGAGGCCTGTGTCCAGCAGTGGATATCTTACGGCTGTAATGATGATGATGAATCTTGTTTATGTTATTTAAAGCAAGCAAGCACAGCAGGAGCACAGGCAAGTTCCTGGCAACGAAGAAGCGCCAGGATCACATTCAGGAGTACCTGAAGGGTGACGGACTCGGCTCTAAGAGATGGCTGTTCTACCCGCGCTCACAGAAGGGCGTTTGCGAAGCAGGTAAATGTTCGTCAGCGTCATAAAATCATGGCTCTTTTGGTCTCATAGCAGACTGATACCTATGCAGGAGGTAGCGGGTTCGATTCCCGTTACGGGACAAATGCTCGTAATTATTCTGCAGATATTTGTCCCGGCAAGCTGATTACGTATCTCGAGACAGGTTTTTCTACAGGCGTATATCTTGCGATCACCTCTGTCAACCGTTAATTTTGTAAAAGCTAAGTTTAAGTAAGTAATTCTGTAAGGATATCTGCAGAATACTTACGAACATTTGTCCCGTCTCTGTTGCAAACCTGTGGTGAGATAATCAGCCTGCCGGTCTGTTTTTTTTATTTTTATAAGTATGATAAGTGTGTATTTACAAAAAAAATGTATTTAAGTTTAAGTACTATCAATCATCTGGTTTCCATAGTACAAGCTTTGATTAGTTTGGGACTAGATGGTGTTGTGTGTAGTGTCCAACATTATTATTATTATTATCTCAGCCATAGGACGCCATTTTACCGTTTTCCTTTGCCGTGGGGTGCTGGCAGGAGAATGTTGCCCCTTCTCTATTGCCTGTGGATGCAGAACCTGCTAAGGGGTACCACCGGAAAATGGCAGCAGCGTCTTTTCGTGTATCAACATCCAGTACTGCGCTCGCCAACCCGCCCGCCAAGTGTTGTGAAGTATGGCAACAACTCCCTCATGAGGGAGGCCTATGTCCAGCAGTGGACGTGGACAAAAAGTCCTTCGGCTGAGATGACTCTTTCATAATGAACCATCATTGTGTCTCCAGATGGAACCACGTAACGCGAAAGTTCCCTTGAGTGGAACTGAACTCGTTGGAAACCTATTTTCAACGTATAATTAACGTGAGTAGAAAGCCCGTTTAAGGCTCGAGTAGACCGGATGCGTATGCGTAGACGTAAGCGTAGACGTGCACGTACCACTGAGTTGTAATGTATGGAACTGTATGAGACAGGACACACCGCTTGCGTAACGTTGACGTGCGCGTCATATGTCAGATCCATACATTACAACTCAGTGGTACGTGCACGTCTACGCATACGCATCCGGTCTGCTCGAGCCTTTAACGTTACAATGAACCATCACTGTGTCTCCAGACCGAACAGAATCCCGTGCCACGTGCGACCAGCGCGTGAAGGTGGACGGTGAGGTCTTTCGCAAGTACAGGAAGAGCAAGAGAGTCGCCGACGACGCGCCGATACGCAAGCTGAAGTGGTGGGAACTCGTATTTTATAAGAAACTAGGGTTTCTACAGGCCGTTTGATTATTATACTTAAATATACTACTACGTTTACTAACAACTTTTTTAACCTGTTACAATACCTGAATCATCATCATCATTTCAGCTGTAAAACGTCCACTGCTAAACACAGGCCTCTCTCATGGTTCTCCATGGGGTAGTTGCCATATTCACCACGCTTGGCAGGCAGGGTAGCGAGCGCAGTACGGGATGTTGATACACGGAAAGTCGCTGCCGCCCATCCTCTGGAGGTATCCCTTAGCAGGCTCTTCCTGCATATGCCTGCATATGCTTCTATGGTTATGCAAAACGAACCTCAACCTCACACCACGTTAATTTACTGGTAAAAATGTATAAAAAAACAATTAAAAAATAAAAGTTTTCCCGATATTTTCATCTCCAAAATGACTTGTTTACATGGGCTCAAACTCCCTTCGAGTTTATATATATACATGTTATAATATACCCAGTATAATAAAAGTAACAAAGATGATAGCGCTTTTAATTTCCGTGAACGTTATATTAACGTGATAAGTTTATTTTATAACGTGTATCGTGTCGCCCCACGCGCGGACGGGCATTCAATCCCTTGATGATGATTTTCTTAAGAAATCGAAGCGTGTTAGAATAATCTTAAGCTTAAAACACGTGAGTAATCCCCGTTTTTACAAATTGCAAGGATAGCGCTAAGCATTTTGCCGCGGCAAAAATAAACTTCTTCTAGTTTATTACATTCATTGTCTACCCCAACAAATACAGTTTCAAATTATGTATGCATGAGACAACTCCCACATTGTACAATCCCGAATTAGCATCCCAATTCGAATAAGCTTATTTACCTCGAATCGCATAAATCTTTAATCCCTTACAATTTTACCCCCTCGATATTCATCGTTTAAATTACTTAGATGTTTGGTGAGAAAGAGACATCTTACTTGAGGCGGTTCAGAACTCCTTTGGAGTTTATAGTTGTAGTTAGTGATAATATCGAAAACTGCTATGGCTGTTGAGATATCAAGCAATGCCTTTATGGCGATGCGTTGATTGAAACTATTATTTGAATGTTAATTGTTTAAGTTATTACAAAAGTACTAGAAAAAAAGAAAACGAAAGAAATCCATTTATTGCGACCACGACCAGGTGCAATCCGGTCGAAACGTCGGGAATAAAATAAAGGTAATTACGCGATAAATACCCGATAATCCCATATTTTAATAATGTGTTGTGATCGCGAAAGTTTAAATAAAACCGGGCAAGAGCGAGTTGGACTCGCGCACCGAGGGTTCCGTGCCATCATACAATATAATATATGACAAAGGCGGTTTTATATTTGTTGGAGAACCTTGACAGCGCCATCTCTTGTCTGATAGCGGAACTTATGTAGATTTTTTAACTTTCGATGATTTATAAAAAAGTATGCTAAGTAGAGAGTTTGTAATAAATTTCCTATAAAGTTTACATACACTTATATTAGGTATAAAAGTATCACGGGTTTATCTCTGCAAACTTCGGAGATAAGGGGGGGGGGGGGAACGGTAATTTTTTTAACATTTTTGTAAATATCTCAAAAACAATACGGCTTAAAGGAAAAATAAAAACTGTTTATTAATGTGCAAGTGAATACCTTTCATATGATACCCCACATCACCTAGTAACTTCAATTAAAAATTTTGAGATCCCCTTTCCGCCCCCCTGCAATCAAAATTAGAATACTTTTTAACATTTTTATATATGCTATGTTAGTAAAAAAGTGTTGTCTTTTACCACTTCAAATTTCAAGTCGATAGCATTAGTAGTTCTCGAGATATCCAGTTGTGACAGACAGACAGACAGACAGACAGAGTGATTTTATAAGGGTTCCTTTTTACCATTTTGGTCCGGAACCCTAAAAAGAAATCCATTTGTTTCTGCTCAGGAAGTAAAATTAAAAAGTTCTCTCTCTAACATTTTGACATGACGCCAATGCTCGTGCTTATTTACTTTTAAGTTTATTAAGTGGATTGAAATGCAAGCGTGACTAGTATATGAGGATAAAATTTACTCATCAATGTTACTTTCAAAACACGCTTTAGAAGCATGCGATACGTCTTCGCCAAACAACGACTGCACGCTCGATAAGTAGTTCCAAGAGCCTGTTTCTCTGAAACCCTCAAGGTGGCTATTAAGGTATACAAGCGTACAACATTTGGAATAGTTCCCCTAGCGGTATGCACAGAAGTTCTTCATCGTTCTGCATTCAAATTACCTCAGGGAATATCCGACAGACAGATCCATGAGTTATAGAGACTAGAAGGGGCATACTGTCATCGTAAGGAAGATGGAGTAACTTCGTAAGTCTTACTAGAGAGAAGAAAATAAGAAAGTAAATACATTTGACACACATTACAACCGAATGCGTTACAACCGAACGCGTTGAGCGATTTACATGAAACCTTTTTCGTTAGCACCGTCTTAATGAGTGAAGGGTACTGGGTCACAGGGACCGGAGTTATTGTGACCTCAAAAGGTCACCAAAAAAATAAAAGTCTTCAAATGGCCGAAAATGTCCAAACACCCAAAAATTCAATTTTTGACCTTTGGTGACCTTTTGAGGCCTTCGCCCCCTTTTCTGTTACCCCCGTACCAATGCTTGTAATACTACGTGTTATAAGTCTTATGAGGAATGGAATGGACAGTGAATGATTTAGAATCCGATAACGATGTCACTTCCATAAAAACTATATCCTACAAACTGCGCCACTGAGAGAACACAAAGGCTACATATTAGTAGTAAGACCTGTAACTTATTATCAAATTTGGTATTGTACCAAACTCACCCCTCATAATTAAGTGGAACTTCAAAGGACTGGAAATGTTGTTAGAGGAATTGGCGGTGAAATAAAGTTTTGAATAGCATTGTTGAACCCAAATATCCAGTGTGAGTTGTGTAACTAAAATGAGGTTTAAGAATTTTATTTTCTAAAAATAAATTTTACAATTTACTACATGAGGAGTTACAAATTTAAGATTTCATAATTTTTTTATCATTTCAGCCGTAAAACGCTGTATATATGTATATCCACTACCTAACACATGCCTACCTCATGAGGGGTAGTTGCCATATGCACCACGCTTGGCAGGTGGGTTGGCGAGCGCAGTTACCAGTACCTCCAGGAAGAGATTCTACTGCCGGCACCATACGGCGATATTTTAGATTTAAAACAAGGAAATAGGTATATATACCTAACGAGAAAAATGCATAAATCATAGAAATCAATCTGATCAAGCAGGGCGACGGTGACCACTTCCCATCAGGTGGCCCGTCCGCTCGTCCGTCCGCTCGTCTTCCTGTGTATATAATAATTGTGACATTTGACCTTGAATAACGACTATGGCAAGTGACACGAAAAGGGCTAGGAGGATGATGGTATATTATGTTTTTGACGGTGAATAAAGGCTTGCTCTGTTTGGGGTTAAACCTGTTAAAATGAATAAATAATGCTGGACAATTCACACAACACCATCAAGCCCCAAGCTAATCAGAGCTTGACTAATATACTAATTAATAATTATGAACATACATATAAACCGGGAGGACAATGTTGTGACAAGACATGTGATCGCGAAAGTTTAAAAAAGATAATTAATAATTAATACAATATAAAAAAATAAAACTTATGTAGTAGGTACATAGATATTTTTTTTTAATAGAAAAACATCGTGAAATGACATTTTTTGGAGTAAACGGAGCATAAAAAGCTAGTTTTCCTTTACTTAAATTAATAATAAGTAATTTTTTTATACGCTATCATTCTATCACTAATCATTTATTTTAGGTCCTGTTGAGTCTAAAACAATTTTTTCCATCATCATCATCTCAGCTGCAGGACGTCCGCTGCTGGACATAGGCCTCCCTCATCTACAATTAAGTACAGGTGTTGCCATACTCACCACGCTTGGCAGGGTTGCCAAGTGCAGTACTGGATTTAATACATGCAATGACGCAGATGCCTCTCTTCCGGAGGTATCCTTCAACAGATTCTTTCCGCATCCACAGGCAGCGAGGAGAGTCAACATTCTATTGCCGGCACCCTGCGTAATTTTTTAATGAGTCACAAATAAATTATTTATATTTTAATTTCTATAAATGAGGTTTTGAACCCCTAACTTTAATCCAGTTTGTTTTAATAACTCATCATCATCATCATCACAGCCTTAGGACATCCACTGCTGGACAAAGGTTTCGCTCATGGACTTGGGAGCCAAGTTTTGATCATAAAGGGTTGTTACCATACTCACCACGCTTGGTAGGTGGGTTAGCGAGTGCTGTATGGGTTGTTGATACACGAAAAGACGCTGCTGCCTATCTTCCGGAGGTATCCCTTGGCAGATTCTTACTGCATCCACGGGAAAGAGAGGAGGAGTTTTAATAACTACTGAAGTATTGTTTTCTTTTGTTCAGTAATAGCAGTCCCTACAAACGTTTTACAATTTATCACGTCGACGCTCGACGTAATCCAAGAATCACTTAACTCTACTCCATCCATCACTGGTGCGAAATAAAGAGGGCGTGGCTCTATCAATTATACGCGGCATTTAAATGTCACAGAAAAACATCTAAAAAGATTGCTCCTTTACTGAATTAATAGAACGGTATAGAGGGTTAACCAGTAGAAACACTGTCTCAGAAGGGTTGCTATAAGTCAGGGAATATTTAATATAAAAACATCTAAAGAGATTGCTCCTTTACTGAATTAATAGAACGGTATACAGGGTTAACCAGTTGAAACACTGTCTCAGAAGGTATTTTTTTCATTTTTTATTTGAGACCTCAGGCGTAACCAGAGACATTTTTTATATTTTATTTAACGTATTTGCAAATTTATTTAATGTTCCATATAAAATGTTATATATTAGTCGGAGAAGGTAATCAGTATTGTCCTATCGAAGATAGGCACATTAGTATTGTCCTTGTTAGCCATGGTAGGCTTCTATCATGTGGGCGGTAGTGGGTAAGTGTCGATTCAATTGAAGACTCGATATTCAAAATTACAATGTTGCTTGGCACTAATTTTACAGTCGATCACTTTTAAGACTACACGAAACGCGAGATAGTTTCTTCGACTGTTCAGAGCGGCGGTTAAACGAAGACTGCCACTCAGTCCGGGCCGACACGATTGCGTAGACTCCGTCGAGCGCCGCATGGCGGCGCTTGCGTAGCGCATAGTCTGTACAACGCTAAGTCAATGGCGCGTCTGCGTTCATAGAAGTCAAATTAACTACTATTCCGATATATAAATGTAACTGATGACTTAGTTGGTATTTTTACAGTACAGTTATTGAGACTTATATGAGACGATTATAGACGACGGTCATCGCTGTCAAACGTCTATTCCTGGCTGTTATCTAATACAAAATTAAATAACTACGAACATGGCCGCCAACATGGCTGGCCAAATAACTTACGAATTTATAAATTAACTTGACACTGGCAAAATTGTGTTAAACCAAACACAAAAGGCCATAAAACAAAAAGACATGACAAGAAGAAGAAGACCTTTGACAGCTATGATCGCGAGATTTACGACTATTGCAAATATGTCGCGAGAAACGTAACCAGCCTGCCGATGGTAAGATATAAGGACTTACTGTCACTACAGTCCTGAGACAAGGAGAATAAGAACTTTAAATTCACGTCTTTTTACACATGGATACATACTCGTGTTATGAGCTTATTTTAGTAGTAACATAAAAAATATTATAATCTGTCACAAAAATATAAAACAAACCACTATTCATACGATAAAGTTAACTTATACAACAAAATGGTGTATATCATTCTAGTGTATGCGATACTATTGCATACACACGCTGTCTCGTGTGTCCTATGTAATGACGGGTATAATTATTGGTTAGCGAACTGTCACTGTCACCATGAGAGCCTAAAGGGCGGGAATGGCGTATGTTTCATGTGTGTAAGATCGGTGAGTTCAGGGTGAGTTATAATATAAATACGAGGGCATTGTCGAGCCAGTGTGTAATAGAATACATTTTTCCGTCTTAAGGTGCAGTTTTGCACCTGGACGTTAACCATCAGTACATACAAAAATCTGGCAACAGTCCAAGCCGTGGTTCGAACCTAATTGGTGCCCTTGAGCTTGTTGCCCCAACCTAACTTTTGCGGCTGGGCGCCTTCTGCGCTCGCCATAGTCCAGTAACGTTGTCATGGCCATCTGCGATCAACAACATACATTGTCATTAAAAAAAAAAAAGCCAGTGTGTAATAATATAGATTCCAAGGACCCCTACATCATGCTTGCTAAGTACCTACACGTGGGATTAAAACCAAAATTCGAGCTTCGCCATTCATCTTGGGGCGCACCAACATAATTTTAATTAGCAGAAACGATGTCGCCGTAGACGAATTCGTCATGGATTATTTACAAAAAAAAGTCATCCAAGTGTGAGTGGGACTCGCGTACGAAGTGTTCCGTACCATTTGGCAAAACAACTTGTTAAAATCACGTTCCCCCTCAAATTTTTGTTTTGTATTTAAATTTTAGTATTTATTATAAAAGGTTTCTGTAAATATTTCAAGCGTAACCTGTTGCCGTTGTTAATATTGAGCAAAAAACAGCAAAAAAAATCACTTTTGTTGTATGGGAGCCCCCTTAAATATTGATTTTGTTCTGTTTTTATATAAATAATATAAATATAAATAAATAATAAAATATTTATTTTTAAATAGCGGGTTAACAAACTTCTTGTTACTAATTTACACTATAATTAACAATAACAATCTATCATTCAATCTGGGTGGTAATAAGAAGATGGAGAATAACCCTGTGTAGTCAAAGAGGTTCGTCCTCGCTCTTACTAAGTTTTTACACTTGTATAAAGACGCGAGGGCTCACTGCTTCGGCGTTACAGTAGGTATTATAGAGATTACATACAAGATAAACGATCATGCTAATAACAGTTACTATAATTATACAAAAAAAGAAAGAAAGAGTTTGCCATGTTACTTGATACCTAAGAATAACATTTTTTTTTCTTATTTTTTTTTATTACTAAACCTTATATTACTATTTAATAAACAAAATAAAAATAATAATAAGAAGCCTTATACTTAATACCTTAATAATACATAATTATAATATAGCCCATTTGTTGCCATGCTCAAGATTGAGTTTTGAGCAGGATTTCTGTTTGTTTGTAATCCAAACTCTGTAAGTAAAGCTTAATTTTTGCTTTACATTCCTGATTTGTCGTTTTCTGTAATGATGTTACTTTATTAATTTTGTTATGTTATAAATAAGATGCTAAAAAGTAAGTATGTCGATGTGCAAAAGAAGTTTTACATATTTTAGTATGATATACTTTATAATTACGTCTTTTTTGATCATTGTTTAGATGAGCCTTTACTGTGTGCTGTCTAAGAAGTGCTTGTAGTACAAAAAGTTTTAATTTTTGTTTTTCATATTAGTATTTGTTGTTATAGCGGACATATAAATACACCATCTGTGAAAATTTTAACTGTCTAGCTATCACGGTTCATGCCGATACAGTCTGATGACAGACAAACAGACGGACAGCGGAGTCCCGTTTTTACCCTTTGAGTACGGAACCCTAAAAATGTTACTTCTGAATGTTCCATACATTGTGCCGTCCCCTTTAGCTTGCATCCCGCAGAGACGGGCGAAGCCGAATGAAAACATTGAGATATTTCCACTTGATCAGACTGCACCCTTTGTGTTAGTTTAATGACCCTGATGGACCCTTTTATGACCCAACTTTGTACCAGGGTACTTTTTGTCCCTAATGGCTTCAACACGATGTGCTGCAAACTAAATAATATTCAAAGGTTTTTGACACCACTAATATTCTTAATTTTAAAACTGATTAACGGGTCTTTACGCGTAATTATCTTATTTTATTATTTCCCGAAGTTTCGATCAGTTTTAAAATTATGTCTACAGATCGCGAAAGTTTACAATATACTAAAAATGATGTCATCATCATCATCGACACAGTCATAGGACTACTAACTGTCCACATCCACTGCTGGACACAGGCCTCCCTCATGCATCTTTATGATGAGGGGAGTGTTGCATACTCGCCACGCTTGGCAGGCGGGTTGGCGAGCGCAGTATGGGTTGTTGATACACGGAAAGACGCTACTGCCCATCTTCCAGAGGTATCCTTTAGCAGGCTCTCACTGCATTCACGGGCATCATAGGAGGGGTGACATTCTGCAGCCGGCACACCACGGCTTTTATTCATCATCATTTCATAATTTCAGCCGTAGGACGTCCACTGCTGGACATAGGCCTCCCTCATGGATTTCCAGTTATTGCGATTGGAAGCGATCTGCATCCATCGTCGACCTGCGGTCTTCACCAGGTCATCAGCTCATCTTGTTGGTGGACGTCTTACGTTGCGCTTGCCGGTCCTTGGCCTCCACTCGAGAACTTTTCGGCCCCATCGGCCATCTGTTCAGCGAGCTACATGGCCTGCCCATTGCCACTTCAACGTGCTAATCCGTTCGGCTATGTCGGTGACCCGAGTTCTTATACTATCTCTTCATTTCTGATTCGATCGCGTAAAGAAACCCCGAGCATAGCCCTCTCCATAGCTCGTTGAGCGACTCTGAGCTTATTCATGAGGCCAATCGTAAATGACCACGTTTCGGTTCCATAATGTCATGCGGTTTTTATTAAATTGATTTAACTCGTCAGCCTACGTTAAAAGCCTTAACAAGATTGTAAATAAACATGGTCAAAAAGCCCCACCGTGAGGTACCGTAGAAAAGCAACAAAATAAAATACAAGCAATTACTTAAACTGCGGCCCGCCCGAGTTGAGCGCAAACAACGTTCTGGGGCTAAGGTGGGAATAAAAATTATAACGAATAACGTTGGATGTTTAGAAACATCCCGGTGCTTAGTCGGGGCTTACGGAATGATATGGTTTTGCTGAGGGAAATGGTATTAAGTGTGCAGAGTTTTTCGGTTTCATTTTTGTCGTATGTTAGCGGCAGTGACTGTTACCTCTACTCACTTGCTCTTGGATGGGGTATCTACCAAGTTAACTTTTTTAAACTGTTTAAAGGGACTTTATGGCGTAATTACCTAGTTTTATTATTTCCCGACGTTTCGAGTGCCCTGCTGCCGTCGTGGTCACGTGGACTACATATCATTTCAGCCAAAAAAAACGTCCACTACTAAACACAGGCCTCCCTCATTGATCTCCATGAGGGGTAGTTACCATACTCACCACGCTTGGCAGGCGGGTTGGCGAGCGCAGTACAAGATGTTGATACACGGAAAGGCGCTGCCCATCTTCTAGAGGTATCTCTTAGCAGGCTCTTACTGCATTCACGGGCATGAGAGGAGGGGTAACTTTCTACTG
Source organism: Pasiphila rectangulata (assembly GCA_963082625.1). Classification (NCBI taxonomy): domain Eukaryota; kingdom Metazoa; phylum Arthropoda; class Insecta; order Lepidoptera; family Geometridae; genus Pasiphila; species Pasiphila rectangulata. Next base: position 21,299,345 of record OY720238.1, on the reverse strand, counting down.
CCGGCACCCCACGGCGACTACACGACGGATTACACGCCACAAGGTAATTACGCTATAAAGTCCCGTTCAACAGTTTAAAATTATGTGTATTGATCGCGAAAGTTTACAAAGTACTATACCAAGATAACTCCGAAGGATGGGCAACAGCGTCTTTCCGTGTATGAGCTTCCCGTATTGCTCGCCAACCCGCCTGCTAGGCGCGGTGAGTATGGCAACAACCTCATGGATCTCGTTACTGATATCATTATCAGTACCATGAGGTAGGCCTAAGTCCAGCTGTAGGCGACCTACGGCTGTGATGATGATGATGAGAGCAATTAAATTTATTATTGAAAAGGCGGATGCCCATTCTTAGGATCACCTTAATTTCAGTTGAACAACAAGAACACTGAGCATGAACGCTGAATATAGGTACATACTTATAATATATTTGTTAAGAACTTAAGTTTAACTATTTATGACGACACCGTGCCTTTTTCATTCTTGTCGATGTTATCCATCCTAAGGTTGCCTGGAAGAGATCGCTTATAGTGATAAGGCCACCCATTGTACTTCTACTTTTAGTTTTGTAAGTTTCTTTCTATGTTATATTATTTTTGTGTTAGTATTAAGTACAAAGAGTTGTCTAAGAACACAGGCTTTAAATTACTATTTTTAATTAAAATAGTTTTATAGAATCATTAAATCTCACTTTAACTTCTCAGACAAAAATATGAAAAATTTACATTGAATATTTTAATGTTCAATGCTAATATTTTTTTTTGATATTCCAACTCGTAGCAGACGCAAACGCAAACGGTAGGTTGTATTTTTGTATTATATCCTCTTTGGTTACATAAAATATTTACAAAATAAAAGCCTACAACCTCTTTAGTCTGCCTTACTCTAGAACAAACCTCGGTCGGCACGCCATCATACCAAGGCTTTGTAAGCAATATAATGGATTATCAAAATCAAGCCCATTGTTTGATATTTCTAATACTCTGCCAAAATTCAAAAAGCAATGAGGCGTTTTCATTATAAAGTAAAAATTTTAAAAATAGTTCCTTGAAACCATAAAGATGGCGTTAGTTTTTATTTAATGAAAGGAAAAACAATTTGACAATGACAGCATTTGTAATCAATCACAAACTTGTTTTCTCCGCTTACCAGCTCCATCTGTTTGGTGTAGTAGAAAACACTTTTTTATTATTTACTGAAAACGGCTCATTGAAAGACCTTATTATTTATTTAATAATTTTATTCAAGACTTCTTTATAACAGTACGTCTGCATAATATTTGAGTATTATTTAAATACATTATTATTAAATATAATTTTAAACAAAATTGTAATATTTCATATTAATCTTCGTATAGTTTGTTATTTAATTATCTATTGTATTAGATTACTATAATACTATTACTATTGTATATATGTACATATGTATGTATGTAATTACTATTGTATTATGAATGCGCTTTTCTATGTTTTACTATTAGTTTTTAATCACAACTCTTAAGTTGTCTGTTGCCTTGTTTTCTTGCATGCTGTGGTACCCTTTAAGTACGGGAGCACAATGCTATGAATTGTTTTTGAATGTTTTCTTATTATTTTATGTGTAAACCTGTTTTGGGTATCCTATTATAATAAATAAATAAATAAAAATATGTAAGTTACTGTTATTGTTAGCCTGTATCCCATTTTTGGGCAAAGGCTTTCCACCATTCCCTCCACACTTCACGATTTTGCGCCACCCTTTGCCAGTACAATATAAGTAATATTTTTTTTATTTACACTAAACAAAACAAAGCTCCGTCGCTGAGCGACCACATCGCCTTATTGGAAAACAATAAAATGTTAACAAAACAAAAGCAAACACTCAAAAAATAAAGTATTAGAAAGATATCAGATATTAATGTCATATCAGAAAGTGGAAATAAAATCTTAGACACAAAAAATCTAGTCCAAGAATAAAATAAAAACCGGGTAAGAGCGAGCCGGACTCGCGCACCGAGGGTTCCGTGCCATCATACAATATATTATATGACAAAGGCTGTTTAAACTTGTTGGAAAACCTAGACAGCGCCATCTCTTGTCTGATACCGAAAATTATTATAGATTTTTTACACTTTTGATGATTTCTAAAAATGGTTTCTAAGACTGTCGTTTTTTCAATTTCTTTGTAAATAACTCTAAAACGATACGGTTGAAAGGAAAACTAAATACTGTTTATTAATGTGCAAATTAATACCTTTCATCATACCACATGACCATGTTGAAACAATAATATCACATAAAATAACATAAACAACCAAAAACTGTTTATTAATGTGCAAATTAATACCTTTCATATGATATTCCACATGATCTAGTAATTTCACAATCATTTTCCCCCCTACCTTGTCCCTTGTCTAAAAATTATACAAATTAGAGAGTTCACTATAATTTTCCTATAAACTTTACATAAGTACACTCTACACTATATTAGCTATAACAATTTCACAGGTTTATCTCTGCAACTTCGGAGGTAAGGGGGAGGGGGGAGAACGGTTGTTTTTTCAACATTTATGTAAATAACTCGGTAACGATACGGCTTATAAAAACTGTTTATTATTGTTCAAATGAATACCTTTCTTATGATATCACTTTTTTACATTTTCATTTATGCTATGTTAGTAAAAAAGTGTTATCTGTAACCATTTCAAATTTCAAGTTGATAGCATCAGTAGTTCTCGAGATATTCATTTGTGACAAACACACAGACAGACAAAGTGATACCATAATTCAGAATTCATAATAATTCATTTATTGTTTGTGAATCAGGTACAAATAGTTAGGTGGTAGGTGACAATACATTTCAAGTTGATAGCATCAGTAGTTCTCGAGATATCCATTTGTGACAAACACACAGACAGACAAAGGGGACAGAATAAGGGTTCCTTTTTACCATTTTGGTCCGGAACCCTAAAAATAGACATAAAAAGAGGTTGTACTCAAATACTTTCTTACTATTCGACGTTTGTCTGATTAATTACTTAGGGAATAGCTGGTAAAAATCAAGTGATTCCATGGCCTCTTTTATATATTGCAGTTTTACAGTGGTTATACTTTGAAAATTACCGTTTGTAACGTGATGAACTGTAGATTGACTTATAGAAACGTTATTAGTATTTAACTCTTGGTAGAATGCTGAGCTGACTGTGGCATCAAGATTGACCTTCAAAAACCATGTGTTTGGCTCTGACAGCAAAAATTGTATCATTGTCATTATACATACATTTAAGAAAAGATTAGAAAATGGCCGCCTACATGGCCAGCCAAATAACATAATAATTTATAAATTAACTTGACACTGGCAGAATTGTGTAAAACCAAACACAAAAAGCCATAAAATAAGAAGACAAGACAAGATACATACATATGTGTGTTAACAATAACGCCGACGCACGCACACTGATTTTGCCAATAAACCAAACATCTGGTTCACACACATTTAAAGACAATGCCACGGTTTTTGCTGTCATGGCTATGGCGAGGTTTAAGCTGACTCGTTACTATATTGCTTTCGTGAAAAAATAACAACACGTCCGACTAACGCTGTGTTATGAGGTACACTGATTTCACATAAGTGAGCTCAGTCATTTCCTATGGAAAAAAAACGGTGCGGTCTCATTACGGGTAAGCGTGTATCTAACTAATTAAATCCTTGAACAGAGCAGTAAAATCAACTAAGACTTTCTTCGTTGATTTTTCTTAACAGCCTGTGTAGGTACACAACACATGCCAAATCTTCGGATTTTCGTAATACGAGTACCTGAAAATAATAATAATAATAATGCTGGACAAATCACACAGCATCATCTAGCCCCAAGCTAAGCAGAGCTCGTGTTATGGGTACTAGATGACTGATATATAAAATCAGCGCCGCAACCTTATAGCTTGCTATGTGATTGCGGTAATGCTGAGTCGGAGTCCGTTTTTTGAACCCACGCAGCATGTTGTTGACATAAGTGAATTAGACCATAGTGCACCAAATTTGATTCTCTTATCCACTCACACGTCCAGCCGAGCCGCCTACACATCGGTCAAACGTCCGTGTCACGCGGCCGCGATTCGCGGTACCGCGAGCGCGTCCCATTTTTTACATAAATGGTTATATCTTGCTAACTACTACAGCTACACTCAAAGAAAATATACCATAAAAAAGCTAAGACTATACAGAATCAATAAATATATAGACATAAGTCTAAGAAATAATCGTGTGGTCTCTTATAATTTGCATAGTTTTTTATTTGCATTTTTATAGTATGCGTTTTCTTATAATTCGTATGTGTTGTGAATGTGTCAAAAATATATGTATTTTATTTATTTCTTTCTACCTTACAGGGAAGTTGCATGATTCCACCACATTCCCACGGCAGAACTGCCATTGTTTTACTAATGAACTCTTTATTTGCTTTTTAACAGGGATATCAACCCTCACCCTATAAAAATAATTGTTTCCGTTATAACCGTGGCTGAATCATAAGTTTTATGAGTAAAATCTATATTAACACGCGATGATTACGAATAATTTACTGTACATAAGTTGTTTCTATTTTAATAAAATTTCATGAATTTATTGATATATTTTTACTATTTTTGAGAAAGTCAGTTTATTTTGCTTCTCCGCAATCCATATAAGGTTAATAAGTAATGAGGTAATAAGTATTAATAATGATGTAAATTATTTCAAAGTATTGTGTATCAACATCCCATACTGCGTTCACAAACCCGCCTGCCAAGCGTGGTGAGTATGGCAATACCCGTCATGGGGGTCCATGAGAGAGGCCTGTGTTAATCAGTGGACGTTTTACGGCTGAAATTTTATTTATTTATTTATAAACTTGTACATCTATCCTAACGGGTACACCTAATTCAGTAGAGTACCTACCTTATATTTTAGTCTAGTGTTTATAATTAATATTAATATTAGAAAACTATTAAACATTTTGCCGTGGGGCGCCGGCAGTAGAATGTTGCCTCTCCTCTCTTACCCATGGATGCAGTAAGAATCTGCTAAGGGATACCTCCGGAAGATGGGCAGCAGCATCTTTCCGTGTTTTTTTTTTCACTACCCTATACTGCGCTCGCCAACCCGCCTGCCAAGCGTGGCGAGTATGGCATCAACCCCCTCATGACAACACAACAAAAAACCAGGCCCCGAGTCCCCGGCGGCCCCGCTAATCCTGGCTACGGTAGCAGTCACGGTAACGGCGGGGCTAGGGGTGCTAAGAATCCCCGGGAGACGATCGGCTACCAACCCCTACGACGACCACTGGCCCTGGTAACACACAACATCCGCACTTTGAGGACAGACGATAAGATTGTTGAGCTGGAAGAAGAAATTAGTAGATTACACTGGGACATTTTGGGGCTATCAGAAGTCCGTAGAGAGGGCGAGGACACGATATCCCTTAAGTCCGGTAACCTACTATACTACCGGGAGGGCGACCAACAGTCCCAAGGTGGTGTCGGGTTTCTCGTTCACAAGTCACTCATTAACAACATTGTCACCATCGACAGTGTGTCGAGCAGGGTCGCGTACCTAACACTCAGAATATCTAAGCGATATTTGCTGAAGGTCGTTCAGGTATATGCGCCGACCTCGTCACACCCAGATGAAGAAGTAGAGTCTATGTATGAGGACATCAGTAGAGCCATACATACGAACAACACTCACTTCACTGTTGTAATGGGGGACTTCAATGCAAAGCTAGGCATGAGAAGCGATGATGAGTTGAGAGTGGGGCAATTTGGGTATGGGCAACGGAACCCCAGGGGACAGAGGCTGGCCGATTTTCTGGAGAAAGAAGGACTCTTTATGATGAATTCTTTCTTCCAGAAGCCGCCTCACAGGAAATGGACCTGGATGAGTCCCAATGGTTCTACGAGAAATGAGATTGATTTCATCCTGACCAACAAGAAACGAATATTCAATGATGTCTCTGTGATTCACAGGGTGAAAACCGGCAGTGATCACCGAATTGTAAGGGGCACATTGAATATGAACGTTAAACTTGAAAGGTCCCGTTTGATGAAATCTACGCTCCGACCCACTCGCGCACATATCCAAAACCTCGAGAGCTTTCAACTCGAACTCGCAAATCGCTTTGACTGTCTAGGAGTAGATGCATCGGTGGACGAGATCAATAACAGGTTCGTAGAAACCGTCCATACGGTGGGGTCCCAGTTCTTTAAGACCCCCCGTACTAATAGACCTCAGAAACTTTCTGATGACACCCTAAACCTCATGGCTGAACGACGTTCTTTGCGACTGCAGTCTCCCGATGATGCTCAGTCACATAGGCAGCTCAATAGACAAATTTGGAAATCCTTGCGGCACGATATTCGTACCTTTAATACAGCCAGTATTAAAGATACGATAGAGCGGAATAAAGGCTCCAAAGTGTTCGCGAGAGATAGTTCTATTGGGCAGAGCCAGATGACGAAGCTGAAGAGGGAAGATGGCAGCATAACGTCAAGTAAAGCAGAAGTGTTAAGGGAAGTCGAAAGGTTCTATGGACGGCTCTACGATTCGGTCACTAAACCTGTTTGCAGTGCGGCCAACGACCCAAGAGCTAAACTGACCCGACATTATACCGAGGATATCCCGGACATCAGCCTGTACGAGATCAGGATGGCCTTGAAACAGCTTAAGAACGACAAGGCGCCGGGTGAGGACGGAATCACTTCAGAGCTTCTGAAAGCGGGTGGATCACCGGTACTTAAAGTCCTTCAGAAGCTATTTAATTCTGCCTTGCTTGAAGGTACGACGCCGAAAGCATGGAACAAGGGCGTGGTGGTTCTGTTTTTCAAGAAAGGTGACAAAACCTTACTTAAGAATTACAGACCCATCTCGCTGTTGAGCCATGTTTATAAGCTGTTTTCAAGGGTCATCGCGAACCGTCTCGAACGCAGGTTTGATGACTTCCAGCCTCCCGAACAAGCCGGGTTCCGAAAAGGCTACAGTACCATAGACCACATACATACGCTGCGGCAAGTCATACAGAAGACCGAAGAGTATAACTTGCCGCTATGTCTTGCGTTTGTGGACTATGAGAAAGCCTTCGATTCGATCGAAACATGGGCGGTGCTTGAGTCTCTCCAACGATGCCGAATTGACTATCGGTACATCGAAGTGTTGAAGTGTTTGTATACAAACGCCACTATGTCAGTCCGAGTACAAGAACAGAGCTCGAAGGCGATTCCCTTAAAAAGAGGCGTAAGACAGGGAGACGTAATCTCTCCGAAACTGTTTACGACCGCTTTGGAAGATGCCTTCAAGCTCCTGGAATGGAAAGGGCTGGGCATCAATATTAACGGCGAATACATCACTCACCTTCGATTTGCCGACGATATTGTGGTCATGGCAAAGTCGATGGAAGAGCTCAGCACGATGCTCGAAGGCCTCAATCGAGTCTCCCAGCGGGTAGGCCTTAAAATGAACATGGACAAGACGAAAATCATGTCAAATGTCCATGTCGTGCCTGCCCCAGTTATGGTTGAGAACTCGGCTCTTGAAGTTGTCGACGCGTACGTATACCTAGGACAAACAGTCCAATTAGGTAGGTCCAACTTCGAGAAAGAGGTCAATCGTCGAATCCAACTCGGATGGGCAGCGTTTGGGAAACTTCGCAACGTCTTTTCGTCCAACATACCTCAGTGCCTTAAGACGAAAGTCTACAACCAGTGTGTGTTACCAGTGATGACATATGGAACCGAGACGTGGTCCTTCACTATTGGCCTTATGAACAAGCTCAGAGTCGCTCAACGAGCTATGGAGAGGGCTATGCTCGGGGTTTCTCTACGGGATCGAATCAGAAATGAGGAGATACGTAGAAGAACTCGGGTCACCGACATAGCCAAACGGATTAGCACGTTGAAGTGGCAATGGGCAGGCCATATAGCGCGCAGAACAGATGGCCGATGGGGCAGCAAAGTTCTCGAATGGAGGCCACGGATCGGCAAGCGCAGCGTAGGACGTCCACCTACAAGATGGGCAGACGACTTGGTGAGAACTGCTGGTCGGCGGTGGATGCAGACGGCTTCCAACCGCAGTACTTGGAGATCAATGAGGGAGGCCTTTGTCCAGCAGTGGACGTCCTACGGCTGAAATGATGATGATGATTTTAGAAAAGCAATAAAAATAATGATCTTAAAGGTCAGCATTAATTAAATATAATATAAAATAATAAATAAAGCCTTTTGGAATTCGCTAAAGGAACAGTAAAAAAGATCAATTCTCTCGGCAATCAGATTAAGCGTGCGGATGCGACGCGTCAGAGGTGCTTTATGTAGCAAGTTGGTTCGCCCTTTTGGTACTGCCAATAAGGCGGGACGCCGACGTCTATAATGATGATGAATAATGAAGATGATTGTACTATACTTTTACATATTTATAGTACGTATTATAAATACATTGCCTTGAGCAGTAGAATGTTGCCTCTCCTCTTTTTCCCGTGGATGCAGTAAGAATCTGCCAAGGTATACCCCCGGAAGATGGGCAGCAGCGTTTCCGTGTATCAACATCCCTTAGATAGATAGATAGAAAACTCTTTATTGCACACCACATTAAAAGAACATAAACAATTTAGAAATAAGGTAAAAAACAGCTCAGGAGTACAAAGGGCGACCTTATTGCTATGAGCGATCTCTTTCAGGCAACCTTGGGATGGACAGGAAAATACTTAATACTCTTACTGTGCTTGCCAACCCGCCTGCCAAGCGTGGTGAGTATGGCAACAACCCCCCTGAGGGAGGCCTTTGTCCAGCAGTGGCCGTTTTACGGCTAAGAATTGTGCGGCTTGTCTCGTCATTTAGTCATAAAAAAAAACTTTTATTCAGGTGGCCGTTCATAATCATCAGATTACGATTAACCTAGGAACCGCTAAAACTGCCTGAATCACTGTTTCATAAATCACTGAAAAAAAAACTTTTTTTCAGTGATTTATGAAACAGTGCCCTGCAGTGGGACAGTACAGGCTCTTAATAATAATTATTATTAATTATTACTATTGTTCCGATAGTCGTTTCCGTTACACGTTAAAGATGTTGATCGAGACTCTTCGCTTGACGGACTCATAGCGAAGAGTCTCGATCAACATCTCGAGAGACTTTCGCTAGGCAGTTGGATCAAGAGCCAGATCCAAAAGGCAGTACTCCTGGACTCGGCACGTATAGTAAGGAGATTCCTCTCCCGGCAACCCTAGTCACTGACCGCTTGAGCCTTGCTTCGCGGCCGGTGATTCACCGTTTTAATATATTTTTTACTGTAGAGTATTTGTTTTTATATTTCTTTTTAGTAAAAAATGTATTTTTATGAGTTTACAAATAAATGATGTGGAGTAATAATAATAAATGACAAGACAAGCCGAAGGCCCACCTGAATTTTATCGGCAACTTCGTGAACGTGAACACCGCGGTGATCACGTTAACGTAGTACGTGACCAAAACTGCATTGCATTGCGCCCGTCACCTTGAGACATTGAGATAATAAGACTGAGAAGTGTCAGTAATTTCACCGGCTTCAAACCGGAACAGCAATGCCGACGCTGCTTGGCGGCAGATATTGGTGTTAGTACTTCTACTATTAGTTACCTGGATGTAATATCCAAAAAAATCTACTACTTCTTAACCAGGTTTGGACGGAAACCTGGTTAAGAAGTAGTAGATTATTTTGCCAGCTCCCAATCAAGGGTTTAGAAGGCTCAAGTCCGATAGCTTTCCAACAAAAACCGTGCTATGCCTTCCCTAAGCATTCAAACCGAACCAACCGCTATAAAGCTCACCCAACTAATGATCCGCTAAAAGCGGGAAAAGTTTTAAATTAGCTCCCGAATTCCTGAGTTATCGCTTGGAAAATTGACGTGCTAGGAAAAACTGTGGAAGTAACTTAAAGAACGGCTGGGCGGTTGGATATTGCTTCCTTTTGCTTACAGCTTTAATAATATGTAATATGTAATTTACGCGATAAATACCCGGTTATATGTACATATGTTCATAATGTGTTGTGATCGCGAAAGTTTAAAAAAGACAATTTCAAAAGGTTCTCTAGTCGCCTGTATTTTTTTTCAAACATTGTTAAATAGCTGCTTCAGATAGGATATAATATAATTATTTTTTACAAAAAACTAAAACCGACTTCAAATTTAAATTTTAAGTCGGTTTTAGTTTTTTGAGAGGTCGTCAATTTTTTAATTTTAAAAAATTGACGACCTCTGTGGCGCAGCGGGCGAAGGTCCGCCTGCGACGCAAGAGGTTGCGGGTTCGATTCCCGCCTCGGGACAAATGTCTGTACGATCTGCAGATATTTGTTCAGGGTGTTCTGGGTGTTTTTCTATATATAATAAAAATATCTATCTATGTAGTATAATGTATTAAGTATATCAGTCATCTAGTACCCATAACACAAGCTCTGCTTAGCTTGGGGCTAGATGATGCTGTGTGATTTGTCGAGCATTATTTATTATTTATAAATTATAAAAAAACATTGTACGTGCCTTTGAAGTTTGAGGGTATCCCTCGGTTTCTCTGGATTCCACCATCGGAACCTAACTTGGTTCCGATGGGACCACAAAGGAAGTGCACTCTTTCGAATAAAAAATAATTTTGAAAATCGGTCCACAATATTGACGGAGAAATCGGTGAACATACATAAAAAAATATACAGTCAGATAAAGAACCTCCTCCTTTTTTGAAGTCGGTTAAAAACTCGACTTATTCGAAAGTCCTCAAATGTTGTAAGTAAACAGCGGTTTTGCCACATTTTGCTCAAGATAAAGCATTTGCATTCAGAAAGTATGATTTCGTGAAGTAGAACCGATGAAGAAGACCACAGATTATTATAAAACTCTTCATTATTGCAAAAATCACGAGTAAATAATAATAATTATGCTTATGTAAGCCGTGGGGCGCCGGCAGTAGAAACTTGCCCCTCCTCTCATGCCCGTGGGTGCAGTAAGAGCCTGCTAAGGGATACCTCCGAAAGATGGGAAGCAGCGTCTTTCCATATATCAACATCCCATACTGCGCTCGCCAACCCGCCTGTCAAGCGTGGTGAGTATGGCAACTACCCCCCATGAGGGAGGCCTTTGTTCATTAGTAGACGTTTTATGGCTGAAATGATGAAAATGATGATGCTTATGTTGTTTTTAATTGATCTACTTTTAAGTAATGCCCAAAGCCATTGAACCATTCCGATCTTTTATAAGCTCCCGCCATCATAATGTCAAAGGTTACATGATGAAAATTAATTAGATCTAGTTAGATGCATCTCCTGTGTGAAAAAATTTAGTACCCAAAATACTATAAGAATCTGCCAAGAGATACCTCCGGAAGATGTGCAGCAGCGTTTATCCGTGTATCAACATCCCGTACTGCGCTCGCCAACCCGCCTGCCAAGCGTGGCAATTATGGCAACAACCCGTGACGATCTTGGATAATAACGAGATTTCCTCGTCCAGCAGTTGACGTCGCGTCGTACGGCTGAGATAATCACCGCCTAAAAACTTTGTCGGACCGAATAAACGCACCGTGTGTCTGGCGAAACTTTAACGGTGTAAGTGCAAGTTTTAAACCTCGCGGGTTTAAAATGAAGGCTTGCGAAGTTATGTTTCTCAGCCTGTGTAGTACCACAGATTACAGAAACTGATGGTAGTACAGCGTTACCTGCGTAATTTATAAACTACGTGAATTATGAGTGTAGCTTTGAATATGCAATCGTGTTATGCTTGTACATAGAGGCTGAAGTTATTCCAAGTGAGTCAATACAGGGTGTGTTATAAATTATGTGAAATAACATCTACGTCATCAAATATTCACAGTATTGTGTCTTTTGCGAGGGGTGATTCTGAATATCCCAAGGAACAGCTCTAGTTTTATTCGACTTTCCAAGCTTACTTGATTTCATTTTAGAAAATTGTATTTTTTTAAATAGCTATAAAACTATACGGTTTAAAAGAGAACTAAAAACAGTTACATAATGTGCAGACGAATACCTTTCATATAATACACTATATTGTTACAACACTTTAAAATTTGAGACACTTTTCATCTGGTATTTGAATATTTTTATTTTATTATAATGCTTATTTACTGATATTTGCAATATTAGTGAAAAACGTTATTAAATTATAGTTTGTGAAATTCCTTTCTACTCGAGCTTTTGACTCGGTTTTACTGAGCATCCGCCTCGAGACCCTCAAGGAAAAGATTGCTCAGGTTCCCCCTGATGTTCGTTATTTCCCCCCCGATTGACAAAAACTGTATCCCCAAGAACTTTGCTTAATATTGTGACTGTATGAATGGCTGCTTGTTTCTGCATTATGTTAATATTGATGTGTGAGTCTAGCTTGTCACAATACCTGTGTAAACTTTTAGCTATCATACCTGTAGCTCCGACAACAATAGGTATGACTTCGGTTGGTGTTTTCCAAAGCCTGGTGATTTCTACTTTTAATGCGTGATATTTACTTAATTTCTCAATTTCTTTTGCCCCAATGTTGTAGTCAGATGGTACAGTTATATCTATTAAATATGTTTTATTTTCTATTTTATTTACGTATATAATGTCAGGTCTATTGTGTATAATTGTAATATCTGTCTGTACTGGTATTTCCCACATGAGTTTAGCTGTGTTGTTTTCTAGAACTTGAGGTTGTGTTAAATTTTCCTGCCACCAAAGATTCGAAACTTCAAAATTATGTTTTTTTGCTAGCGTCCAGTGAACATATTGCACGATGTTATTATGCCTTCTAGTATAGTAAGTACCTGCTAGTTTTTCACACCCAGATATGATATGTTGCGTGGTCTCATCTTTTGCTATGCAGAGCCTGCATCTACCGTCCACTGCTCTTTTCAGGATATCTCTTTCATGCTGCCTAGTTACTACTGCTTGATCTTGTATAGCATAGATTGATGATTCTAGCCCTGGTGTTAACGGTTGCTTTTTGATCCATTTAAATGAATTTACCCTATCTACATTTTCTTTATCCAATACTTTATTATAAAATTGTCCGTGAAGCGGCTTGGCTTTCCATTTATTGATTTTAGTTTTTAAGACAGCCTTACGAATTTCGTTATCTGTATAATTTTCTTCATTCTCTAAACCTATTTCTAATAAATTTGCTTGTGACTCTTTACTTATTGAATATTTAACCTTTTTTCTATCCTGTTTTACGATTGCTTTTATAATATGGTCTTGTTCTCCTCTTAAATAGTTTCTGAATTTAATAATTTGTGTTTTGTACAGCATTTCTACATTAGTTAATCCCCTACCCCCTTCTTCTATTGGCAAATACAATCGTTCTACTTCAGCCTTTTGTTGATGCACTTTATTCATCGCTAATATTTTTCTAGTTTTTATATCTATTTTCTTTAAATCACTTGTTTTGTAATTTACTATGCCGAATGTATATAAAAGAACCGGTACTGCGTATATCGCTCATTTGGTGCAACATTGACGTAGTTACACTTTTATACATTTTACAGGAGAGCCAATCAAAGGTTGCTATTAAAGGTATGGCATTTTGAAGGGACTTATTACAATACTTGTGATTTTAAATGTAAGATCATTTTGTGTTCATTTTATAAGAGTTCCAATCTACTCGGTATATTGTACATAAACTAGGATTATAAAGTTAAATAAAAAAGGTACCTGTAAATACGTCACTGTTGCTTCAGAACTCAATGTAAAAAATAATGCGTTTACTATAAATTAATTTTGCATTTGTGACAAAAAAAGAACTATAATTTAATTAATCACATTTATTTATGAATGTTTAGTAAAATTAACATAAGAAAACAACCATGTAGGTATGTTCTATGTTAGATGATATTCTATGTTAGTGATCTCAATCACCATCTTCTCAAGACGGGTGCCACAGACAGTGGACTATGTCGCGGGTGTCTTGAAGAGGAAGAAACAGTGGAGCACGTGCTACTGCACTGTGGTGCCACAAGAGAGACCAGAATAGGTGACAGGACTGCAGGAGCTCATGGAGTCATGCCCTTCTTCTTCCACAACATTTGCATACCCTTCGGGGATGTTCATGGAATGCTGCCGGCGACCCCGAGTCCTTCTCCGGTATTTTAAGGAGTTGGGCTGGTTAGGTTAGGGTCGAGGCAGCACCTCGGGGGACAATGCATAATACACCCCAATGCGGGACGTCAGTGCAGATCTGGTAACCCCCCCCTAGAATTAGAATCATTAGCTGCAACAAAAATAAATATTATGTGCTTAATAAAGTACAATCAAAAGCACACACCTCATCCACTTAACTTACATAGGTACTACATACTTACCATCTTTACATCTTTTTCTAAAATCTGAAGCTTGTTTATCTAAAAACTTCACACCAATAAAAATTATACTCGTAGTTACAATTATATTTACAATTCACGTAAAAATACAGGAGTAACAATGAAACAGTTACACAATTCTGACATCGATTCAATAGTTTAATAATTTACCTGGAGAAAAAACGACGTAATTACGCAATTTTGTCATTGTTTCACCAAGAACTTACTACTTTGGAGTAAAAATAACACAATTACGACATTGTTGCACCAACAATTATCGGATTAAATGTCATAAATACCTTTAAGTCGTTGTAGCTCCCAAACACAAGCACACTTAGCGGGGCGCCCCGCGCAACTGGCCTTTCAGACGTTGTAGCAACAGAAATGGCGCCAATTCACTCAATTCTACAATGACAATCGCGCCATCTCACGGCAAGTTACCACAAATTCAATTCTGTCGATGTTTCCCCCAATGTAAATAGTCTTTCCGAACATTTTGACATACTTATATGGTTTTGTAAAAAAACTGTAATTACGTCATTGTCGCACCAAATGAGCGATATGTTAATTGACTTTAATAGGTTACGTGCGTTGAGATGTGATTTAGTGAGACATTTAACTCTACGGAAATATTCTTTTTGGCTTTGTTGCCTGGCTTCGCTGTGATCTATTTTACCAGATTCATGTACTCCTAAATATTTGTATTGTTCATCGTTCTGTAAATGTTTAAACTCCTCCCCACTAAGTAGAATATGACCTCTACCTTCATGTTCTTGCCTCCTACCTTTCGCTAAATGTAATACATTGCATTTACTAAACCCAAAATTCATCCCGATGTCTTCTGTGAATATTTCTGTGCTGTCAATTAAAGTTTTTAAATTATTGGAGTTATTAGAGTACAATTTAAGATCGTCCATGTATAACAAGTGGTTTATAGTGCTATTGTTTTTGAGTTTATAACCTTTGGATTCATATTTACTCAGGATGTTTGTAAGCGGGTTCAAGCCTAGACAGAAGAGTAAAGGCGACAAAGAGTCGCCTTGAAATATTCCCCGGCGGACGTAAATTGGGTCAGTGGTAATGCAGGCGTTTGCTCCATAGGCTGTCATGATAACATTCCATGTAGGCATAACTATCTCAAGAAAGCCCTTGATAGCAGGTGGACATTTGTAAATATCAAGTACTTTGAGTAACCACTCATGTGATATGCTATCAAAAGCTTTCTGATAGTCAACCCACCCCATACTTAAGTTTTTCTGACACTGGTGTGCATCCTCCAGTATGGCTTTGTTGATCATGAGATGGTCTTTGCAGCCTCGGGAGCGACGCCTGCATCCCCTCTGTTCCGGTGCTAAGATGTTATTTGTATCGCAATGTATGTAGAGTTCATCAGCTAATACAGAAGTCAGCAATTTGTACATAGTTGGTAAGCAAGCTATGGGGCGCCAGTTTTTAGGGTCTTCTGTATTTTGATTTTTTGGCAGCAAAATTACCTTTCCTGTTGTGAACCAATGTTCTACGGGTTCGATTCCTTTTATTATTCTATCAAATAACTGTGCGAGATATTTGTGTGTACTTGTTAAATATTTAAGGTAGTAGTTTTGTATATTATCTATACCTGGTGCCTTCCAGTTATGAATCTTCCTGACAGCTCTCTTAATTTTATCTAAGTCTATTTCCCTAAACGCAACATCCTCTTCAACATCTCCCATGGACTCTTCTACATCAGAAATCCATTGCGCATGAGTGTTGTATGGCACGGGTTCTGATAAGATTGAGGACCAGAATCTCTGAACCTCACTCTGTGTTGGTATTTGAGTTGGTGTAATCTGCTCCCCGTTTAAGCTTCTGTAAAATTTGTGTTGATTCTCTTGAAATAGTTTGTTTTGTGTTTTTCTATCATTCATATCACTATATCTTTTAAGTCTACCTGCTAATGCTTTTACTTTTTGTGTGTGTTGTTCGATTCTGTAGTCTAAATCCTGTTCGTTTCTTACGTTATATTTAGTAAATAAATTGCCTCTTACTCTACGCATGGTTCTGCTATTATTTCCTCTCTTTATTTCTATAAGCTGCGCAAGTTCTTTCCTAAATGCTTCTAAGTTGTTTTTATTCGAGTTTTCCATGGTGGGTCTCGCTTAAGTTTTCGTGAAGTTGGGGGTGTGTATGGTTTTTGATTATTAGCTATCAATAATGTTTTTGCGCAGGCATAGATGATGTTATTTATATCTCGTAGTGATTTATTTATTTCCAATAGGCTAGGCAAAAAATCATTAATTTTGTTTAAATTTTGAATATATTTTTTATTAAAGTTCGGCTTTGGCAGCGTTTCCCTATTCTCTATCTCAATTTCTTTTGTTTCCGCTAGCGTTTGTAGTAACTGTAGAATGAGTGGATCTTGGTCTTCATTTACTTCAATGTTATGAGACGGAGGAATCAGTTGATTTAAAACTTCTTCCGGTATTGTCTGTGTGTCTGTGGCTGTTATTTCTGGTGTTTGTGTAGTTATAGAGACTTGTTCCTCGATAATTTCTATTACTATAGGCGTCGCATTCCTAGGCGGTGTATGAATATTTGGTGAACTATGTGTGGGAAGCGGTGTGACTTGTGTGTTGGATAAAGATTGTTCTGCTTTAAATTTAATTTGATCTAGTACTTGTGTGGATAGGACTTTACGTGCTATGATGCTTCTTGCTTGGTTGGATAATGTGTTACCTGTAAATTTGTCAATCTTGGGATTATTTATATTTCGGTCTCTAAATAGTCTCTCGAAACGTTTGATGTAGCCTGGCCCTCCGGCTCTGGCTTTGAAGAAGCAGAACATTAGTTCGTGAAGTTCTGCTTCTGACCACTTTCTTCTGGCATCATCGTTAACATTAGTTGAACTTCCAGTGGTCACTTCTGATGCACCGGCAGAGTTTTTGGGAGATGTTTCCCTACTCCGCAAAGTATCATCAGGCAATGGTTGGGCGGTCTCGCTTTGTTCGGGTTCCCCGACGGAGGGCCGACCCCTAAACCCTCCGCCACCGATGGTTCGTATGCTGGAACGTCCAGCATCGGCTCCAGACGTGCCCCGGCGATCGCCCCCGGGAAGCGACCATATACGTTTACTTCTATTACTCATCTCCATAAAGGGTTTGCCATTACCTTATTAGCTCGTAAGTTTTGATTTTACAAGGTTCCCCCTCCCACGTGTGACTGGTGTTCGTCGCGGACGTTAAAGGTTGGACTTTGGGAGGGTTAAATTATATTTTATTTTGGTTCAGAACACTGAAAATAAAAATTAAAATATATAATATACACATATTTATACATACAACCAGTAGAGAAAACGTTTATTGTTCATAATAATAATAAGTAAATAGTGCTGGACAAAGCAGAGCTTGTGTTATGAGTACGAAATGATTGATAGAAAACACAAATACCTATTTCTGTACTCTATCATTCATAGAAAAATTTTCAGTCCGGGAAAAATCTCAGCAGAAAACTTATAAACGTCTGTCGCGGCGAGAATCGAACGCGCAACCTCCTGCGTCACAGCCGGCTATAAAACCAACTTTACCACGGATATCGTCTTATAATTGATACTTTAGAAGAAGTTTAGATTTCCCTCTGTTTCTTGGTCGAACTATCTAAAGTGACTTGCTTGTAGTTGAAGCGCTTGTACGCAAACTACTGCATTAGTTGAGAAACTACTGTTCGAGACTCCTAATGGAATCAAATACACCACGGATATGGTGAAATAGACTGCTGGCTGCATCTTCGCACGTTCTTTGTACATATCAAAGAACATTGCCCAAGTGACTATGGCGATTTTGCCCAGTATAATTGTTGTGAAATTACAAAGAAATATCATATTTCTTTCACCATTTCATTTCATCATAAAATACAAAAGAGGAAAAACAAATGAATTACGGTTTTCGAAACAAAAATGCATGAGTAAATAGCTGTATAAATTTGAATTTAGAATTCCTAACCGAAGAGGAGTTTTTTGTGATCAATATGGCCAGTACGACAAAACGCCGATTTCATATGTAACGACCCAATACAAAAAACCTCCCGTTGCGTGTGTCTGCAAAGAACTTAGACGAGATAAATCTCGTCTAAGGCTAAGAATACGAATACAAGATAATTATGTTACGTTTTCACATTTTTGACTGACAAAGTTTGAATGAAAGTTTTAATAAGATTTTGTCATTGTATAAAATTCATATACCTAATTAAAAATTATAATTTTCAAGAAGGTATGATGATAAGCTACTGTACATGCAACTGCATCTTTTCATCATACTTTCACATTGTTGTTCAAATAAAATTTTGGTGGTCCTAAGATTGGTCAACCTCTTTTAACAGTAATTTTATTTTAAACCGTCTTCTACAACTTTTTATCACAAGTGACGTCAATGACTCTGATGATGATGGTAAATTTGGTAAATTTAAATAATGAAAATGCTTTTTCATTAAGTATCATTTGACTGGAGTGAAGTAGCACAGGATCGGGATGTATGGAAGAGTTTAGGGGAGGCCTTTGCCCAGCATTGGGACCTAAATAGCTCATAATAATAATAATAAGTATCAAATGATAAAGTGGAACTGGTGAATATGACCACAGATAGGAATTGAACCTATTATATTCTATGATAAACATTTCAAACGTGGCGATATTAATACCTCAATAGATAGTTACTACCTATCCACTTATTATATCATCATACCATCTCCTCCACCTTCGTCATCGCTAAGGAGTGCATTAAAAAATAGAGTGACGTTACATAGCTGACCATGCATTGTCATCCAAACAAAACGTGTATACAAAATTTCAGCTCAATTGGTTAAAGATATCTGCTTCAAAATTGAGTTGCTAGATTCCAACCGAACAAACATAGTTACATGCATACATACATGGCAAGCTAAATAAAAGCTTGTAAAATTGAAATTTTTAAAATATGAATTTTCCCTTTAAATTAAAGAATATTACCAAAATCTTTTTTAAGCCCTGGAATTAAGCACTGGAACTAATTTTCTCACTAATTGCTGACCTGACAAGTTGTCGAATTTGATTATATCCTATCAATTTCGATTAAATAGACATACATGATCCCAAGTTTTAAGCCGTTCAAAGAAAATGGGTAATCCATTTTCATACAAAAGGCTTTAGTTGGTTCAATTTGAAAGTTTCGGATAATAATCCTGGCTTTTTTGGTATCATCCTAATTATTATCCTAATTAGAACTTCGCATCCTGGTTTGATAACCTTTTGGCTCACCATCATTTCAGCATGACATCCACTTCTGGACATAGGTCTCCCTTATAGATTACAAAGTCTCTTTTAAACTTACGCGATCACAACACATTATAGCACCTACATACACACACATAGTTCATACATTTCACAACCTTGTTTTTTCTGTATGCTAGTAAAAACTTTTTTAATAACTTTTTTATTTTCTTGTATTGTAAAAATTGGAACTGTGTTGTCTTTACCATGGAGGAGGGCGTTGGTACTTGCGACACAGTAATTTACTTTTGTGAGTACCATTAGTTTTTCATATTATTTGTCAAATTGTTATTGTTCCAAATAAAGATTTTTGATTTTGATTGATTTTTTGATTATTAACATACATATAACCGGGAATTTATCGCGTTATTTAACAAGAATGCTGAGTGTGTCATCATTGAAATTATGTTCAGTCAGATTGATAAACGTCTTAGTATTATGTGTCTGTCCTACCTTATTAGGTATGTAGTGCGTTACAACTTCGAGCCAAAAGTCGGTTAAACTTATTTTCGTGTCGGAACAACACTCGTAGGTTCCCTTCGCTTGATAATAAGTTACTCGGTCACACAAATCAAAATCACTGGACAACAACCCACACTGCACTCCATATGAACATTGTACAGGTCACTTTGCACTTTGCTTAGATAATAATGATCATTTTTAATCATCTGCTTAAGACACTCGCATTTATTAGAATTTTTGCGGAATGTTCGATTTCACTACGCGGTTTTAAAGTCTCATCAAGAGTGAGTAGTTGCCATACGCTTGACTCCGGGTTGGCAATCGCATAACGGGATGCTGATACATGGACGCTGCTGCCTATCTTCCGGAGAGAACCCTAAGCAGATTATTACTGTGTCTACGGGCAAGAGATGGAGGGCAAGATTCTACTCCCGGCACCCTACGGCTCCGTGCCTCAGTTGGAAGCTGGCTAAGATGCACTACATTGTGGGTTCAATCTCCGCTAGGGGATAAATGTTTCCTTGTATCTTGTGTATGTACATATTTTCAAAAAAATATTTAGAAACATTTTATTATTTATCCCCATATTCACGCCCCATATATTGTAAACGTCTTAACCGATTTTGATAAAACATTTTCAAGAACCACCGCTAGAAACCTGCTTTTAACTAAAAAGCTATATCAAATCGGTTCACTCGTTTGAGACTTGTTTACTCAAAAATTTTAGAGCTAAGAAGCCGAGTACAGTCATCCCATATATTTTTAAGTAGCCTTAGAATATTTTTAGGCTGAATTTATGAATGATTTTCATGCATAAAGGTACATATGTACGTATGCACCTGTATGACAGACAAACATAACGGCCAAACTTATACCCTCGTTTTGTGTCGGGAGATAAAAACTCTTATAACAGTCAAGCGAACACATCTGATGTCATTAAGAAATATCTCTTCTGTACAATGGTACAGAAGAGATATTTCTTAATGACATCAGATGTGTTCGCTTGACTAGAATAGACTAGAAATATCTCTTCTGTATTTATAGATATTATCTTCTGTATTTATAGATATTATAGATATTTCTTAATGACATCAGATGTGTTCGCTTGACTAGAATAGACTAGAAATATCTCTTCTGTACCATTGTACAGAAGAGATATTTCTTAATGACATCAGATGTGTTCGCTTGACTGTTATAAGAGTTTTTATCTCCTAATGAGTAATGAGTAATGACTCATTAGGTCATAACCGCAACACATTTCTTCATCATTTACATACCCCGATATGCTTCAGGCGTTTTTATTATTTATTTCATTAACTCATTTATTTCAAATTACAAATTCATATCACACATTTCAAATAAGATACAGGAACACACAATCATAGAAGCATTACTAAAATTAAGATCACATTAAATTCTGAACATAATACAAATAAACAAAAATATAATAAAAATATGGCAAAAATTACATCATCATCATTATAAATTAAAATTATATTATATATTAAAATTATACATCAATTAATTAAAATAATAACTTATAAAGACTCCGATCCCATCATTATTTTCATCCATTTATTTTGGATGGGACAGTCTAAGCGAGAAACTATCATCCGAAGGATGCTGTTGCTACTGCCTCGCGCACGCTGAAGTAGAGAAGCGACTTTTTTACGTATAATTTTTAGGGAACCCTCTTTAATTTTAATGCATGCTTGCTTATTATATTTAAGTTCCATCAATCTTTTGGGAATGTAACTGTAGAGGGCATTCCCTTGGTGCTCAAATCTGATTCATCGGCTCCTAGTGTTGTACGTATAGCTGATAATATAGCACAAGCTGAGTGGTTACCATTTTTGTTGTCAAATTGTTTGTTTATATTAGTATTTTCTTTACTGTAATGTCCTTTTGATTTTGTTGTATCTTCTGTTTGACACGAAATAAAATCTATCTTATCTTACTTGCCTAACCTCCAGTTTCATGATTATTATTTCGGCTTTCACTACATAGGTACGTTGCTTACGTGAGGTATTGAACCCTCGAACTTCGGATCGAAAGTAGGAGGTGCGTACCACCCAGCCAACACGGATTTTTACGCTTACTGGTTTTATACAGGGTACAGTTAGATTGGTCAGTATGGGAAAGTCTGAAACTATGACTTACGAAGATCTCATGAATGGAAAAAACGTCGACCAAGTGCGAATCGATTCGCGCTTGAAGGGTTCCGTAACATTGTTTGTCTACCTGTTGCCGTTATTAATATCGAGCAAAAAACGGCAAAAAAATTACGTTTGTTCTATGGGAGCCCCCGTTAAATATTTATTTTATTCTGTTTTTAGTATTATAGCAGAAACAGAAATACATCATCTGTAAAAAAATTAACTGTATAGCTATGACGTTTCATGAGATACAGCCTGGTGACAGACAAACAGACCGACAGACGGACAGCGGAATCTTAGTAATAGTATCCCGTATTTACGCTTTGGGTACGCAATCCTAAAAATGGTGGTAATTTCGAAAACTTACTAAAATAAATGGAAAAAAGGATATGAAAACAATCCATGCATCATGTTTCATAGTAAAATTTACTTCTACCTACGCAATCGTTATCTAAATAGGCGTCGTAGTGTTCGTTATTTTTCCAAAACGTTCAGGTTCGATTCCCGAGCTGAGTACAATTTTTTTTTAAATGTATGAATGCAGTTTTTCTTGTTACTAAAATCGATGACATGGTTTCTAAGAAGAGATCTTCGTAGTTTTATGTCTTATAGATTCAGACTTTCCCATACTAACCGATCTAAATGTGCAATCCTTTATATATGTATCATACGTAAAGTTATAGATATCCGATGATATTATTATAGCTTAAGTTCACGGGCCCCTGAATTCAACTTTGTGGTCAAATAATTGTTTTTCATAACGAAGGGTTCGTTCGTTCGAATATTACAATAATTGGTAGTTAGCAGAAGCATTTCAGTTTCTCCGTCTTTTCAAAATTAGAACATTCCCCAAACGCATAATTCGACAGCGCGCTATTCATTTTCGAAAATTGAACACGTCATCAATTAAATTACTTGGGCCATTGTGATGTTCTAAACTTGAACTTCGTCGCCATTTTTATTTTATTTTAACACTGTATTTTGAACTCTATTGTCCAATGCTTACAGTTCTCTGCAATAAGTGAAAATAAATATTGTTAGGGTGGATAGGTTTGCTTAGATTAAAGATTATAGACAGATCCCGTGTCACAAAACTTGGCATTTTTTATATGGTTGTATTATATTACTTATAGTTTGGCCCTTCTGGGCTTTAATGTTGGTGCTGGGGTAATTATCTGATAAACTCAAACCAACGTTAAATAGGCAAAAGAAATAATTTTCTAAGATTTCTTTGCTTGTAATTACAAAACCTGGACACGTCGACAAATACAATGCGTCGGCAAATAGAGTTTGAAATACAAAAGCAAAATTATTTTTACAGCTTAAATTAATTCCTTGAACTGACGAAAATATTAAAATTATAATTATATATAATATTACAATTAAAATTAATATTCTTCCAAATGTAAAATTATATTTTATGAAAAATATCTTATAATTTTCTCTATATCCCAATTCCCTGTGCGGGATTACAAATAAATACAATAATCTCAAGTATTCTATCAGATGTCTGGGTCCCACAACACAAGGCCTGCTTTATTTGGTAACGCGGTTTCTGGTTCTTTCTTTAATCTAAGGTTGGTATGTTGGCAAAGCCGGAATTTCCCTTGGATCTTCCAAAGGGGCTCTTTATGGGGCCCCAAGGGAGTCGTCGCATGCAGCGGGGTCTGTCTTGCATTTTGAACGTCTGTTTGTTTTCTTGGGGGTTCCAAATTCGAACTGTTTTGATCAGAAGAGTAAGTACATTGTTTGGCGTTTTACAACATTATTACGTATGTTTTATGTTGCGAGGGAAATGGTGCGGGAATATCCATTAGTAGATTGAACCGTAGATGGATTAAATAAGCGGGTGACATTGGTTTCGTAAAAAAATACTTTAAGATGAATCCATACAAAAATATTTACATCTTAGTATTAAATCTTCTTAGCCATATGACGTCTATTGCTGGACATAGCCTCCCTGACCGTGAGGGTTTTATGCCATAATTCATAATTTATTTATTAGGGGGTTTCGCCCCCTAATATGCATAGCGCTGTCTGTCTGTCTGTCTGTGCGTGAGACGATTAGGTACAACCGAACGCGGTGACCGATTAACATGAATATAACTTTTTTGTTAGCACTGTCTTAATGAGAGAAGGTTACTGATTGATTTTGGTGACCCAAGGGTCACAGGGACCGGAGTTATTGTGACTTCAAAAGGTCACAAAAAAATAAAAAATAAATTACTTTTGGTGACCTTTAGAGGCCTTCGCCTCCTTTTCTGGCACTCCCGTACCAATGCTTGTTGCATAAAATGTAGTGTACATTATTGCCTTAATATTGATATAAGCTCTCTTACCATTGAATTGTGTGCAAATTTCAAAAACGTTTTAGAAGTTACCGTAGGGTGCCCCTTCTCTCATGCCCGTGAATGCAGTAAAAATCTGCAAAGGGATACCTTCGGAAGATGGGCAGCAGCTTCTTTCCGTGTATCCATAACCCGTACTACCAGATCAGCAGCGGACCACCCGGTAGTATCTACCCTATGCTTTTGGATTTATAATTTCCTCTTTCTTCTATTATTAAGTTATGTTTTTGTGAATGTATACATATACATTCACAAAAACATAACTTAAAACTCAAACAAAACAAAACATAATGTCGGTAGGTATATACATTGTTATTAAAAAAGTTTATATAATTTATTCTGTCTATTTAGCTGTTAAATTTCAATATTCGCTTTGTTGTATAATTGCTTTATTTTAGTTTATTTGTTTCATACATATTCGAATACGCTACTTTAATTAATGTTTTTACTAATTGTATTTTATTGTCATCTGGCCTATAGGGTAATTGTGTTTATTTGTGAAATTTGTCTTTGCTGTTTTTGCGTACCAAATAAATAATTTTCAATTTCTATTTATTACGCTCGCTAACCCGCCTGCCAAGCTGTCCTCTCTCTCTATGTAAATCATCTCGTTTTTGTTGCTTTTTTAGCGAAAAATATTAAAATTAGCTTCAGTGGCGTAGTTGCTACATTCGCTGTTTCAGCCACTCAGTTTGTCGTAAATACATTCCGTCGAATCATCCCGCGGGGGATGACACACTCCACGCTAAGTGATGATAAAATTGCGAGTGACTGTGCGGGGAGGGTTATAAAAAACACCATTTTGAGGCATCCTTGAAAGTAGCAAGTCTCCCTTCTGTGTTTATTGTAATCGAATCATTTTGATTTACATTAGTTCTATTTTTGAACTTGCTGCCGTTTATCATCTATTGTAGATCTATTTGTAACAATTATACGGATCTATTTTGCCATGGTGTCAGCAGTTGAATGTTTCCCCTCATCAAGGATGTAGTAAGAATGGATGATTGGATAATAATCTTCCTTATAAATCGTAAAATCACTATTTTAACCATATCACGCATATTAACATCATTCGGTGCCCAGTGGATGGGCAATAATATAAAAAAAATATGTTAATCCCACTATATTATCATCGTTAGCCACAAAATACCCCCTGCTGGGCATAACCCTCTCCATCTCTGCCATATTCCCAGTTCCTGAGTTGGTACAGAACAGTTGTTTGCATTCTCATCTTTTGAAGAAATAGATTATAATTTAATTAACAATGAAAAAGATGTATGAGTTCTCTCTAAAGAGGATGTGCGCCTTTATCTCATAATTAGCCTTAATAACTTTCAAACAAGCATTGGTACGGGGGTACCAGAAAAGGGACCGAAGGCCTCAAAAGGTTACCAAAGGTCAAAAATGGCATTTTTTGGGTTTTTGGACGTTTTGGGTCATTTAAAGACTTTTATTTTTTTGGTGACCTTGTAGGTCACAATAACTCCGGTCCCTGTGACCCTAGCTTCACCAAAATCAATCAGTACCCTTCTCTCATTAAGACATTCATGTAAATCGGTCAACGCGTTCGGTTGTAATCGTCTCATACACAGACAGACAGACAGACAAACAGGCAGTCAGACAGACAGCGCTATGCCTAATATTCGTAAGTAATAGTCTCCATCTCTGTCACATCTCTTGTCTTCAAAAGTCAAGTACAATTTCTTAGACAATCAAACTGAAACTCAAAAAGCGTTTGTTCCATGAGACCGCAAAGGTATCTTAGATACGTGTTGGTCTCCACTCAGCAACTCCAAGTAAACTCAAAGTCTCCAGTAAGCTGAAAGCAATGCATTCGCACAGTCCTGAAATAGTGGCTACATCAATCTCCACGCCAGACGACAATAGAGCCGCAGGTTATTTGAGCAGATAACGTCGGAGTTGGAAATTTATGCGAAGTGATTTTTAACCCTTTGTCACAGGTTAGGTATTGAACGGCGAGTTCAATCTTTGAGGTAGGAAAACCTGTGGAGAAGGCCCATTTTACTATTGGGCGCTCACCTACGTTTTGAACGTGAATTGAATTTTGGTGTGGCTATAGAAGATGGAGAAACCGCCGCAGGACGTCCACTGCTGGACAAGGGCCTCCCTCATTATTTACAGGGGTTTTGGTCATAATCACCACGCTTGGCAGATGGGTTAATCTCTTCTATTGTTCTCCAGATTGTGCGGTCTCCAGCTTTGTGCATCTAATCTTTTCCAGTCGTTTGTGGAGAATCCTATTTTACTTCATGGAGAAGTTTTACTAATTTTATTTATCAGCCCGTGTTGCCGCATTTCTTGTATTGTTTTTGAAAAGAAACAAAGCCGCATTGAAAAATCATAAAAATGCTTTCCACACCCAGGAATCAAAAACCGCTATTATTCGATAAAAAACGACATCTTGTGTATGGCATCAATAGATAGGGTCAATTAAAAGGATCAAATCTCTTTAGCAAACATATTACGGTTTAATAATAAAAGAAAAACGATTAAATCCTAACTTATACTTTTTTTACAAAAAGTATTTACTACCAACTGCTACGCCCAAACGCTCTGCGTGCAAACGGTTTGGTTGGTATATCGTCCGTTGGGCTTAAATTTGTACGAAGCTTGTCAAGTGATCAGTGTTTGACGACTGGCGTCATTTGACGTTTGTTCTTTCATGGATGAGGCTGCCGGCACTGACCATGCAATATGCATAAAGTCATGGAGGGTTTCATCATCACAGGTGGTCCATACACACAGAAGCATAGTTAAAATTGAATAATTAATTAATTTACATGCCATGGGGTGGCTTTTTACCCTTCATCTTATGCCCGTGGATGCAGTAAGAGCCTGCTAAGGGAAACCTCCGGAAGATAGGCAGCAGCTTCATTCCGTGGATCAACATCCCATACTGCGCTCGCCAACCCGCCAACCAAGCGTGGTGAGTACGGCAACTCTCATGGAGATCCATGCCTGTGTTCAGTAGTGGAAGTTTTGCGGCTGAAATGATGATGATGAACTAATTAATTTAGATTTTTAATTAGAGAACAAATAAGCTCTATTTACACGATGTCCACAGAATAGTATGCTTCTGCTCACAAACCAGCTACTACGCCCCAACGCTGCGTCCAAACGGTGTGGTTGATATATCGTTCGTTGGGCCTAAATTTGTACGAAGCTCGTCAGTGTTTGACTGGCGTTATCTGACAATGGTCCTGTGATGGATCGAGGCCCCGGGCGCGGACCGTGCAATGTCTGAATTAGTTTTACGAACAACATTATGGAGAACAGTTCAGGAGGATTTTAATGTTTTGGAAGCAATTAGTATAAAACTGATATCACTAATTTGGAAAGTGCTTTTGTCCATTAAAGATCTCACTTTATGTAACAGAGTTTTAGGCCTAGTAACTACCTATATTGTCATCAACATCATCTTGTCATTAATAAATAATCGGTATTCTAACTTTGCACAACAAATCTATGCACAAATTAAAAGCCACTTATTCTCTACTAGCTTCTGCCCGCCGCTTCGTACGCGTTGTACCCGTATAAAAAGTAGCCTATATGTTAATCCAGACCTACATCTATATGTGTGCAAAGTTTCAGCTCAATCCGGGGGCTAGTTTTTGCGTGAAGAGGTAACAAACCTCCACACAAACAAACTTTCGGCTTTATAATATTAGTGGGATTCTTCAGAGACAATTGAGCTATTAGTAGATTGCAACTTCGTGTCGCAAAACGAGCATAAAAATCTAAATAATTTTATCAGTGTACAAACCACGCACTGTTGAAAACAACATTATCCAACTTTCCGCGAATAATTATCAACGTATAGATGCGAAATCCGATTGTGACAAATACAGCTGATGTGGCTTTGCGTGTAATAATAACTAGAGGGTAGGTTGTGCGCGAGCTGCTTCGCAGCAAGCGGTTGATTTTTAAAAACAGTAGAGGGTAGATTGTGCGCGAGCTGCTTCGCAGCTCGCGAATATTAAAAAAAAAGAAAAAAGGGTTGGAAAAGGGGTAGTTCTCGTACTCACCCCCCCACCCTCTACACAACACCGTTTTCAGATTACCGATATTCCAACTGGAAGTGGGAGAACAATGATGTCAGTCAGTCAGTCAGTCAGTGAGTGGTAGTCTAACTTTTTAAAATAATAATAATTAAAATAAAACTAACTAGCACCAACCCAAAATAAGAAAGAAAGAAAGAAAGAAAGAAAATAATATTTATTTATGTCTCATTTACAAATACACAAACGGAACTGTTACAATAAAATATTTATAGACATAAATCGGTCGTAATAGTATAGTAATAAGCATAACTTGTGTTATTGGTATCAGATGATTGTTTACCACAAGGTATATATAATACTTACCCATACTTGGTCCATTCTTTTATTAATTTATATTAATGATCTGCAATATCTTCTAATAATTAATATTATACTAATAATAAATAATTCGCTGTTAATTATTTACTTGCTTAAAATGTAACGCCGTAGCATTCAGTAATGACAGTTTGAATAGTGAATCTTAAAGTTGTCCATTGGTTCAGTTCCAAAAATATTTTACTTAAACATAATATAAATATATTTACTTAAAAATCAAAATGTAGCAGAATTTACCTCCTAATCTCAAACATACTAATGTAGACCTTCAAATGAAAGGTGAAAACACAAAACTTGTAGCTAATACTATATTTTTAAGCATCGCCCTAGTTAATAAACTAAGTATCGTTAAGGATCAGTCCTCCAACATAATACAGTCAAAAAGTTCATTAAACACGGATAGAGCCACATTTAAACTGTTTTACTTTAGCTATTTCCAGAGTATTATGTCCTATGGCACAGTGTTGTGGGATGCTCTAGAGCTTATCATATGAACACTGTATTTGTGCCATGGGGTGCCGGCAGTAGAATGTTACCCCTCCTCTCCTACCCGTGGATGCAGTAAGAGCCTGCTAAGGGACACCTGCGGAAGATGGGCAGCAGCGTCTATCCGTGTATCAACATCCCATACTGCGCTCACCAACCCGCCTGCCAGGCGTGGTGAGAATGGCAACTACCTCTCATGGAGATCCATGAGGGAGGCCTGTGTTCATCAGTGGACGTTTTATGGCTGAAATGATGATGATGATGACTGTATTTGTGCTGCAGAAGAGGGCTGTTTGTGCACTCTGCAATATAGGCCCCAGAGAATAGCTATGTGATAAATTTAATGACATACATATAATGTCAGTTCCCTATCACTACATTTATTAAGTTCTGCTGTATACCTAAAAACTTCAAAACTCGCGTTGCTCACTATTAGACTACATCACGTCAAACGTTCATGCTCCTACAATAAAATTCCTCAAGAAAATGCTACTAAAATACAAGCTGTGTTTTCTAATCACTGCTTATCACAGTACTTAACAGGGCAGAGATTAGATTCATTCATATTCCAAAATCCTTCCTATGTTTAAATATCCCTATCTGTTATTGTGTGCTATGACGTGTCCACATTGTTGAGTCTGAGTCAAACGTGAAATGCCGTGGGGGCAGTAGAATGTTTCTACTCCTCTCATG
Source organism: Pasiphila rectangulata (assembly GCA_963082625.1). NCBI lineage: Eukaryota > Metazoa > Arthropoda > Insecta > Lepidoptera > Geometridae > Pasiphila > Pasiphila rectangulata. The sequence continues at coordinate 21,269,204 of OY720238.1, read as the reverse complement.
ACTGTGGATGCAGTAAGAGCCTGCTAAGAGATACCTCCGAAAGATGGGTAGCAGCGTCTTTACGTGTATCAATAGCCTGTACTACGCTCACCAACCCGCCTGCCAAGCGTGGTGAATATGGCAACTACCCCCTCCATGAGGGAGGCCTGTGTTCAGTAGTGGACGTGTTAAGGCTGAAATGATGATGATGATTCCTTGAGTGTCATTTCTATGTCACAACTAGCTAGTTTTAACCTACTGCTATAAACTTGTAGGTATTATCGGTCCCCGGGGGCGCATTCTACTTTCCCTCTCAGTGACGTCATACACGCAAGTTTTACAACATGCTGTAAAGTTGAGTCATTGGGAATTACATTGCTGGTTCATGTTAAATTTCGTTGAAAGCTTCCATATGTTATTTATAACTTAAGTATTTATTAATGTATCGTAAAATTATTTATCGCGCGACGGCTGGATAGTCAGGCATCCAGCCGTCGCGCGTAAACTTGCGTTGAACGTCTGGGCCGCGCGGCGGGACTCGCGGCGCGGCACGCACGCCCCATTTTATACATAAATGGCTTTATTTTTACATTAATAATTTAAGTAACTATTTTATGAACTAAGACCTGAATGGACTATAGTAGAAAGTCTTATTTTTCTTCACAGATTTTAAGTAAAAGTCAAAACTCAAAGTCTAAAAGTGTTTATTCAATAGAGCAAAAAGCTACATAATTTATAATAGTTAATTTACAAAATAAGAACAAAACACATTTAAATTGAATGGTTTAAATAAAGTCAAATTAGGAAGTGAGAATAAACCTAACTCTTTCACTTTTATTTTTTTTTCATTTTGTAAAAACGGGAATTACTTACGTAGTATTGTAACGTCGAAGATTATTCCGACACGTTTCGATTTTTCAAGAAAATCATCATCTATGGGATTGAATGCCCGTCCGCGCGTGGGACCGACACGACACTGTGGCTATTCTATTTTTTTTCACTTTCAAATGATTCGTGAGTTACACTATTCATTGTTATGTTAAACGGGTATTCTACTCACGTTAATTATTCGTTGAAAATAGGTATCCAACGTGTTCTGTTCCTCCCAGGGGAACTTTCGTCAGGGAATGGAGCTTTTTTACGCGGTACCGTCTCCTTCCCTCTCACGCGCTCGCGTTGCACTATTTATCTATTTTTTTTGTTTATAAATTATGCTTTATTTAATGTCCTCAAGGATATTGGATAGTTTGGATATTGCCAGATTATCTATGGTTAAATAAGCTTTTACTATGGGATTTTGTTCTATATAAAGCTTAAACCTATGAATCGATAGTTCGGTCGCCTCAGATCGAAGCTTAATATAGAAGCGCACCCAGTTTCTCATAAATTATTTATTACCTTTTTGGTGTCTAAATATACAGTGTGTTTTATAATTATGTTAACTAATCCGAAAGAGAGGGTTTCTTCCCATGAAAACAAGTAGTTTTGGACGTATTTAAAAAAAATATATAATTTTACTAGTTGCTGTGATGTAAAATGATCATGACGATATTTAATTAAACATAATTGGATATTTCATATATTATTTTTAATAAAAAAAAAACTGTAGGTATAACCTACAGGTATTTTACCTATTTGTGGTTATAGGTATTTTATTTGTACCTGTATGAAAACTCTTCGCCGAGGTCAATGTCCCTTTCTAGAATCAGCTGCGGCGTTTAGGTTGTCATTAACGTATAAACAGCTGTTGAAGTCAAAACTGTTGAAGTTGAATGAAAATCATTGAATCCTGAAAAGTCGGTAAACAAAAAATGTTCCTTGTGTTGGTCAGTATCACCCCTTTTCGGCTTAGTACACATATTATAATACACTCTGTATTATATACATCTACTAAAAATAATTTCATGGAAGCCATGTTAGCCAAATGGTACGTAGCATCGACTTTCGATCAGGAGGTCGTGGATCGGTACCGGCAGTACACCAATGGAACTAATTTCTTGATCAATCAATCAATCAATCATAACTAGCATGTGCATATTTAACATGTATTTCATCGGTGAAGCAAAACATCGTGAAACAATACGCCCGCTCTTCCAGTCAGCTTCTCAACTGATTAGAGCTTTGAATAGAGGTTTGATATAAAGTGCTGGGCAAGCCGAATAGAATCGAAAATAATAATTCATTTTTTCAGACATCAAACTCATAAGACTATAAAAAAACTGTCACTGTAATCGGTGCTTAACCAATACGACCTTTTAAAAATTTCGACGTAACCCGACAGAGGTTCCGTAGCTTAGTGGTTAAGTGGTGGCAGATTCTTACTGCATTCACAGTCAAGGGCAACATTCTACTTCCGCTAACCGATATGACCCTATCAAGAGTTTCGATGTAACCCGACACGGGTCCGTAGCTTAGTGGTTCATCATCATCATCATTTCAGCCGTAAAACGTCCACTACTGAACTAAGGCCTCCCTCATGGATCTCCATGAGGGGTAGTTGCCATACTCACCACGCTTGGCAGGCGGGTTGGTGAGCGCAGTATGGGCTGTTGATATACGGAAAGACGCTGCTGCCCATCTTCTGGAGGTGTCCCTTAGCAGGCTCTTACTGCATCCACGGGTAGGAGAGGAGGGGTAACATTCTACTGCCGGCACCCCACGGCTTAGTGGTTAAGTGGTGGCAGATTGCTACTGCATCCACGCCCAAGAGAGAAAGAGCAACATTACTTCCGGTAGATACCCCTTTAACTGTAAATCATCTATGAAATATGAAAAAAGCCAATATATTTAACACCTAACTAAGTTCTTACGAGCGAAGTGCTTACACAATATTACACGATTCATCCAAATTAAAAAACTTTGAAGGATAGATAGACAGAATAACTTCTTAATATACATACACCATAGAAAGTTAAAAACAGAAGGATACAAACATATTATAATAACAACGTTGGTTGAACGGAGCAGAAATTGAAGAAGGAAATGACAATGACATTAAAAAATTCACATATCTTTGTACGCCTTTCAATTTAGATTAAGCAAACAAATTGATCCCTATAAAATATTTATATGGATTAATTTGGTTGCTTAACCTAAATGGAAAGGCAGATGTGAGCCGTATAGAACCTTAAGCCAACGTAGACAGTTCCAGAAAAGACGGCATAATTAAATTTCTTATTGACATGACACAGAACTGCAACTTGAGCTCTAGGATTAAATAAATACACTCGACAAAGTTGCAAATCTTTATAATTAGTAACAGTTTTGTGAAGTAATATTTTATATTAAAGTAAAGCTTGTTTATTTGCGAATCGTCTAGCGCAGATTTAAAGGAGAATTGGAAAACTTTAAGGTATAAATGTAATTAATATATAATGCTAGACAATTCACGCAGCATCATCTAGCCCCAAGCCGTCGGGTGCCGGCAGTAGAATGATACCCGTCCTCTCATGCCCATGGATGCAGTAAGAGCCTGCTAAGGGATACCTCCGGAAGATGGGCAGCAGCGTCTATCCGGGTATCAACATCCCATACTGCGCTCACCAACCCGCCTGCCAAGCGTGGTGAGAATGGCAACTACCCCTCATGGAAATCCATGAGGGAGGCCTGTGTTCATCGGTGGACGTTTTATGGCTGAAATGATAATCTAGCCCCAAGCTGAGCAGAGTTTGTGTTGTGGGTACTAGGTGACTGATATACCTAATACATTATTATTATTAAATAAATAAATAAATTATACTACAGAGTTATATATTTTTATTGTAATAAAATAAAATAAGTAAAATAAAAAAACATCCAGTACACCTTGAACAAATATCTGCAGATCGTACCAGACATTTGTCCCGAGGCAGGAATCAAACCCCCAACCTCTTGCGTCGCAAGCGGACCTTCGCCCGCTGCGCCACAGCGGTTGTCATATTAATTTGCGCTTATAATATTTGTTGAATCACTTCATGTAGACACTTATAATAATTTCTATAATTTAGGCTATACTTTGCTATCTGACTGTACTTTGGATAAAAATATTCAACTAATACTTTTTATCGCACTAAAACGAAATCGGGTGCCTCCACGACGGGGGCGTCACACACCGTGGGCCTAACCTACTAACCCGAAATTTCTGTAATTTTTGACATTTTTGACTGTCAATAACATTACAAACGTAGATCTATTTTTGAAACAGAATCTACTGATTACTTGATCCATAATGTGTTGCTGTTATAAAAACAGGATCTTGTTCCAAATTGATCCCATTATAATGACGATTTTAGTCAATAGTTAAGACAAATATAAATGTTAAAACAAGGCATAAGACTTAATTAGGGCTGACTCCTCCTCACCTCAGTCGTAGGGCGTCCACTGCCGGGCAGGGACCTGACCACGAGGGGGTTGTAAGCAAACTCACCACGCTTGGCAGGCCTGTTGTCAAGTACAGCAGTGGATGTTGATACACAGGAAGACGCTGCTGCCCATCTTCCGAAGATATCCCTTGGCAACCCTTAGCTTGACTTCCTTTTTAGTTGTTTCAGGACAAATTACCATTTCCAACTATTATACCAACCATGACAGTGCCGTGAGGTGCCGGCATTGGAATTTTGAATCTCCTCTTTTGCCCGTGGATTCAGTAAGAATCTGCTAAGGGTCTGCTTTAGCAGATTCTTCCTGAATCCACGGGCAGGGGTAGTTACCATACTTACCACGCTTGGCAGGCGGGTTGGCGAGCGCAGTATTTATTTATTATTTATTTATTTGAGCCACCAACAGAAGATACACAAGTAAAAAATTACAAAAGTAAAAGCAATAAAAATCATGAGCTAGTGTTCTCCCAATTACAGGCTGCTACATCTTACAATGTATGGGTTGTTGATGCCCGGAATGACGCTGCTGCTCATATTCCGGGGATATCCCTTAGCAGGCTCTTACTGCATCCATGGGTATAAGAAGAGGGGTAACAATCTACTGCCGGCACCTCACGGCGGTCACGTAATTCAAACAATCTGTATACTCGCCTACGTCAAGATTTGATTCCTCCTTTGGCACCGCAGCGCAGTTATTTCGGGACACAACTGACCGATCGCCACCTCAATAGCCATTTCCAACTGTTATACCGACCACGTAATTCGAACAGTTTGAAAATGCTCGACCACGTCAAGATTTCGCCGCAAAGGCGTAATAAGGCCTCATTCACACTGCGGCGGCAGGTGGCCGTGGCTCGCGGAAATTGCCAATCACATGCCCGATGTGGTCGACTTTATGAAGTTACACGTTCGTTCGCAACGGCGCGGACAAATCGTAATGTAAGGGGTTTTTCAATGAATTGGAATGCGGCGGTTAAATGGTAGGTATGAGGCGCTCCAAGGCAAGCGTGCCACATCACTGGCTTTCCGGTGAGAAGGAGGTCAAACGTAGGCCTTATTATTAATGTATTAGAAAACAATATTATACAAAGGTGTATGTCCCATTGCTGGGCCAAAATGAATCTTGCGGAGATGGGGTTCACCCCATCTTCTTCCACTTCTCACGACCTTCGTATCATCTCGTCACGTAACCTTCTCCCAAAGGCCTTTGAAAAAAAAGACAGAAGATGCTTCTGTTTTTTTTTCCTTTGAGAGAAGGTAAATGTTGAAACGATAAATTTCTAGGAAAATTCAGGTAAATGTGTTACACCTAATTTTTTTGTGATATACTAGCCGCACTCTGCAGTTTCACCCGCGTGGTTCTCGTTCCCGAGGGAATACGGGGATAAAATTATAATCAACGTGACTCAGGAATAATGAAGCTATTCGAATGGTGAAAGAATTTGGAAAATCGGTCCAGTGTTTTTTAATTTATTCATTACAAACATACAAAATACAAATCCCTCCTCCATATAATATTAGTATGGATAAACGACTAGATGGACAGACGTTGAAGCGGCAATTAGCAGACCATATAGCGCGCAGAACAGATGGCCGATTGGGCCGCCAAGTTTTCGAATGCAGGCCACGGACTGGCAAGCGCAGCCAAGCTCGTCCACCTACAAGATGGGCAGACGACTTAGTGAGAAACGCTGGTCGGCGGTGGATGCAGACGGCTTCCAACCGCAGTACTTGCAGATCAAAGAGGGAGACTGAACTGGATGCTGCTACACGGAATTACGCTGCTTCCCATCTTACGGAGGAATACCTAAGGGATACCTTAGCAGGCTCTTACTGCATCCACAAGCATGAGATGAGGGGTAACATTCTACTGCCGGCACCCCACGGCATCTAACCCCGATGTGTACAAATAACTACGTAATGATTAATATCTAGAACGCCATCTGTTACGCAAAGGCCGGCGTCCACTGTTAATATTTAGCATCATATTTCACCGGAGCCGACGGAAGATACGACCGCGACTCTCGTATGATTGATAACTAGAGTTTATCGTACACAGGCTGCTGCGTTTGATTCTGGGTTTAGTTATTGTTCGGAACTAAGGCGTTTGAATTTATAGTTCAGATAAGTTAACTGTTATAAAATCATCATCAAAATTTCAGACGTGAAATGTCTACTACTGACAGGCCTCCCTCTTGGATCTCCATGAGGGGTAGTGCCATACTCAATACGCTTGGCAGGCGGGTTGGCGAGCGCAGTACAGGATGTTACGGGATTTCATGGAAAGACACTGCTGCCCATCTTCCGGAGATATCCCTTCGCAGGCTCTTACATCATCCACGGTTATGAGAGGAGGAGTAACAATCGACTACAAAACAAATCATCATCATCATCATTATTATTCCAGCCGTAAAAAGTCCACTACTGAACAGGCCTCCCTCATGGATCTCCATGAGAGGTAGTTGCCATACTCACCACGCTTGGCAGGCGCGTTGGCGAGCGCAGTACGGGATGATACATGGAAAGACACTGCTGCCCATCTTACGCAGGCTCTTACAGCATTTACGGTTATGAGAGGAGGGGTAACATTCAACTACAAAACAAATATATAATTACAAATCCGCTAACCTATATCTGATGAGCGCTTGAGGAACACTCAACAAGAATTCGACTCTCTACAAGGCACCCTGTTCATCACAGAATACACTAGAAACAACGAAGACGCAAAGGCCCAATGGAATGGAAAATACTTCTATTAAAGCCATAGTTGATAGAGTTTCCGAAATAAGCCTCAGAGAGATGAGGTTTAATTGTAATTAGGTACTAAATAGCTTTATAACCAAGACTGACTGAAAACTGAGGTAAATTAAAGCTATTTTTAACTCCAACAAGTGATAAGTAGTAAGAGATGCTGAAAAAGCCTTTTCTATTTGAACAATAGCATTATATACAAATCTATGTACAGTAATCTTTCTTCATGCTATCTTGGTCTTTATAACACAAAAAATACAGACGACTTGAGATCCTCCATCTTTTTTGTTGATGTCGGTTAGCAATAAAACATAGATATAATTTCCTTTCAGAACCACCCTGTACTAGGTCTCGGATATCTCGGTTGAAGCGAGATTGGCTGATACGAATGACGAGATAAACGCGCGGTGACGTCACCAAGTAATGGGATACCGTTATGTCGCCGAGTGGAAAACGGAACAGGAAAGTATGTGACGTAGATGGGTGATGATAGTTTAGAGAAAATAGTGGTAGAGGGTCCATTAGATGATGTTTAGTTACCTAGCGACGACGCATTAGCGATATGGCGTCAGGGGTATTTACAGCAGTCTCACAAAAAACATTTTTTTCATTCTTTTATCTTGGAAGTTGGTTTATACGCTTCGTTTAATCGTTCGTCGATGCAGTAAGAATCTGCTAAGGGTTACCTCCGGAAGATGGGCAGCAGCATCAGCGTACTGCCGGCACCCCACGGCTAGCTATATACAACGTGTATTATATATATATAACATGTACCTACTAAGCTGAAAGGGGGTGTGATTCTGCCATCCCAAGGAACAAATTTTGTTCTACGACTTTTCAGGATTAAGTGATTTTCATTCAAAAACTCCAAAACCTTACTATATTAATTAAGTAAATTAATATAGTAAGTGTTTTGGTGTCACTACTGCAAACTAAGAATCTGACTATTGAATTAAATAAATCTAAAATTTATTTGTTGCAAAATTTTATTGATTTGATAGTTTGAGAAATAACAAAGGGTGTGGAATTGTTTAATTTTACGTATTAGTTTAGAGATATTCTCATAAGCATCTTCAATAAAACAAGTACAATACCATAATTTTGAGCTTAATAACTGCGGGATCCCAAAAGATACCTACAGAACAATTAAATTTATATAATTTAACTCTCAAGATTTCTCAAAGCTACTCCGCAGTCCAGATACATTTTCAGGTTATTCTAGACCATAATTTAAATCTGTTTCTAAAGTAGGTATCCTCAGAATACAAACAAAGTATCTTCAAAGCGTTGCATAACCAGAGTACGCCAACTTCCAGTAAAACTGAATTAAAAGCTTTTGTTCAAGTTGAGTCTTACTAACGAATGCTGCACGCATTGCCATCAGTGCCCATGTTTTCATGGCAACTAGGGGGCATCTTCTAGATGACAACATTTTTTTTTCAATTAAATTTTCAAATAAAAAAAAAACGTCTTGGGCGACTTCAACGCTCACTCTCATGAGTGGGGAAGTCCCCACTAGGGGAGTCACCATCTAAGGATGGGCGGCGGGAGACGACCTCCGTTTGTTAAATCGGGGGTCCGTAAACACGTGAGTGCGGTGGCAGGGGGAGTCGATCGTGGATTTAACATGGTCAACTCCTTCTGCCACACATATGGTGTCCGGGTGGTGAGTAGCGGAGGAAATGGTCACGTTATCGGATCATCGCCACATCGTTTTCGATGAGGCTTTCCGCCCTCCAAGCCGAGTGTCCCGCCGCAGTAGCAGCCCGCTGCGACGATGGGCCCTCAAGCGGCTTAACAGGGATCTGTTGGAAGCCGCCACCATCGTCGCGGCCTGGCCGGAGGGCCACGCCGTAGATCTGCCCGATCCAGAGAGGGAGGCGACCTGGTTCCGGGGCACGATGACGTCGATCTGCGACGTATCGATGCCCCGGGCCGGGTCAACCAAGCGCAGAGCGGTGTACTGGTGGTCGGAGGAGATCGCGCGGCTGCGAGATGCATGCCTGCGCGCCCGACGCCAGTACCAAAGGACCCGAAGAAGAAGGCGAGCCACAGCCGAGGAGACGGATAGAGCTTACGCGGCCTATAGCGCCTCAAGGTTGTAGTTGTAGTGTAATTGTAGGGTTATAAGTAGTGGTTGTAGTAGGTGCGATACGAAGTTTGCCGGGAGATCTAGTATAAAATATATTTATGTAAAATGACAGTTAGTTAAAATCGTTGAGATGACTAATGTATGTATATTATATGATGACTAATGTATAAATAAAAAGCTAATCAAGTAAAGTTTTTAAAATAAAAAATCTTAAGTAATCCCCCGACACTTTACCTCGTCTCGGAGGATACTTAATTTTTTTTTGTAATAGATAGATAACACTTCATTGATCACCACATGTCATGTGGTGATCAATGAAGTAATATATATTGTAACAAAGTAATAAGTATTGTAACAAAAAAGAATATACCGAGGTATAAAAACAAACAGAAATATAATCAAAAAATTTTGGGCAATGCAACAGGCGGCCTTATCGCTGTAAGCAATCTCTTCCAGGCAACCAATTGATTCAAAGAGAGCATAGGGCGAAGAAGGCGGTGGGTTAAAGTCCCTTTAGGAAAATAGGTAACTTAGTGTTAACAACTACTTAAACTAAACAAATTATGTAATGTAGTCCCTCAGTTTTAAAATGTACACATCATCATCATTAAAATCATATCAGCCCTAGGACGTTCACCGTTGGACAGAGGCCTCGTTGATCTCCATGTACTGCGGTTGGAAGTGGCCTGCATCCACCGCCGACCTGCGGTTCTTATCTACCAAGTCGTCGGCCCATCTTGTAGGAGAACGTCCTACGCTGCGCTTTTCGGTCCATGGCCTCCATTTGAAAACTGTGCGGCCCCATCGGCCATGCGTTTTGCGCGCTATATGGCCTGCCTATTGCCACTTCAACGTACTAATCCGTCTGGCTATGTCGGTGACCCGAGTTCTTCTACTCGTACGTATCTCCTCATTTCTGATTTGATCCCGTAGAGACACCCCGAGCATTGTCCTCTCCATAGCTCGTTGAGCGACTTTTAGCTTATTTTTAAGGCCAATAGTCAAAGAACATGTCTCAGTTTCATATTTCGTCACTTTTAACACACACTGATTGGAGACTTTCGTCTTCAGGCACTGATGTACATATGTTGTACGAAAAGACCTTGCGAAGTTTCCTAAACGCTGACCATCCGAGTTGAATACGACGATTGACCTCTTTCTCGAAGTTAGGCCTACCTAGTTGGACTGTTTGTCCTAGGTATACGTACGCGTTGGCAGATTCTAGAGCCGAGTTCTCAACCATAACTGGGGCAGGCACGACCTTTTTTTGTCGGGAGTTAAAAATAATTGATTTAGGGTACTTCCCATACCTACACGTAAGATGGTGATGAACTTGTTTATTCTTGACTAGCTTCTGCCTGCCGCTTTGCATGCGTTGTACCCGAATAAAAAGCAGCCTATGTGTTAATCCTGGTCAACATCAATACGTGTGCAAAGTTTCAGCTCAATCCGTAGCTTAGTTTTTGCGTGAAGAGGTTACAAACCTCCATCCAAACAAACTTTCGGCTTTATAATATTAGTGGGGTACCTTTCGTGTAAAGTATCGTTGAATAGGTATTTAAAAAAAAATAAGGGGCATAAAGACAATACATTTTACATTATAGATTCCGTTTGCGAGCTGATGTAGTAGACCAGTTTTGATAACCATCTGGTTGATAACCATGTGGTTATCAAACACCAAAAGATGGCTAAGATAATATATCCTTATCCACGAATCATCATACTTACCTACACATCATCATCAATATCATGTTATAGTGTGTTCTGGACGGGATCAAGCTATATTTGACGAGCTCTGTAGCGCAGCGGGCGAAGGTCCGCCTGCGACGCAAGGGGTTGCGGGTTCGATTCCCGCCTCGGGACAAATGTCTGTACGATCTGCATGTATTTGTTCAGGGTGTTCTGGGTGTTTTTCTAAATATAATAAAAATATTTATCTATGTAGTATAAAGTATTAAGTATATCAGTCATCTAATACCCATAACACAAGCTCTGCTTAGCTTGGGGCTAGATGATGCTGTGTGATTTGTCCGGCATAATAGATTCCCAAGTATTTAAATAAGAGAGAGGCCTTTTCCCAGCAGTGTGACACTTGATAATGTAATTTAATTGCCATCACACGTAATAGCCCACTAACTCGCACAGACAAGCCTATTTCCGAAGTTCTGTTTTATGTTGCCTTATACTCGGCTTAACTTCTTCTGATACAAACATTATATGTGTAAAAGCTTTTGAACACCTCTTTACATTTAAAGGGCTTTTGTCAGAACGTGCCAAGGCAAAGACCTGTGAAATGTAGGTCAAATGGTAGTTTTGGAAGAGTTTCAAAGGTGCTTTGAACTTAACAAATAAATTGTCGCTTCAATGGATTCGCTGTCCCGATCCTCGCCGCAGGAGATACATTTTCCTGTAAGATCAGAAGGGATATCTCTGTTAGGGTATAAATAAACTGTATTAGCACTTATGTGCCGTGGGGTACCGGCAGTAGAATGTTGCACCTAACTTTGTTCAGTTGCAGAAGTTATCATTGAATAAATTCAAAAACATTATTAAACGCAATCTGTGCCATAAAGCTTAATATAAAATATCAGATTACCTAGAGGACAAAACCACTTGGGACGGAATCTGCTCCAACTCCGTCAAACGTAGCATAAGACAAAATAAAATTGTTAAATGATGACTATAACGACCGAGTTAGGTTCTTCTGTTCACTTCTTTTCCTAACTCGCGTGTCATCTGAAGTGAACAGATTCAATTATGTGCTTTATTCTATTTATTTGTGTTGTTTTATTTTGTAATTTGTGACGCGTCAATAAGGTCCATGCGGCCGCACTGAATAAAGTATTTTTTGATTCTTGATTCTTTCTTGCCCGTGGATGCAGTAAAAATCTGCCAAGGGATACCTCCGAAAGATGGCCAGCAGCGTCTGCCAAGCGTGGTGAGTATGGCCACAACCTTTCTTGATCAGTACTTAGTGATCAGTGAGGGAGGCCTTTGTCCAACAGTGGACGTCATACAGCTGGAAGAGTTTTAGCGGTATTTACCGTAACTTTAAAGGAATTCGTGCTCAAACGTGCGAACGGGATTTTTGTTGCCAGCGGACGAAAGCTCTTTTAACTTTGCTAAGCTGCTTGTGAAAGGCGTTGCCTGGGAAGTAATACCATATTATTTGTGCTGTAAAATTGGGATCGTTCAAATATTCCCCCATGGATCACGACTCCGAACTTGTGTGTTAAATAATTTAAACTTAGTTTTTCTCCGAAGATATTTTTCCTACGAAATAATTGTATCAGGAATAGGACAACGAAATACCACCATCATAACCTAACCTAAGACAATCAAAGTCTCAAATGTAAATACTAGAAATTTCGAATAAAAAAAACAAAACACATATTATGAGTCGTATAAGTTATACGCCTCATACGGTTTATATATAAATGACATTGACAGAATTATTTATTTAAACAAAATCCACAGTCCTTAATCTACATTATCCTAAATTACATATATATCCTACGACCAATAACGGCATATCAGGCATCCAAGCCATAAATAAAGAAAAAAAGACATGAGGCATTTTCAAATATAAGTAAAAATTTAAAAAATACCTAATTACCACGAACCACTTTTAAACCATCAGTATATAAAAGGTCGATGTTTGTGCTTTTAATACCTTAACCATTTCAGAACGAACAATAATAATTGTATGATAATTAATATTGTTCGTTCTGAAATATGTGTTATTTATTACTCATAATATTCAAACTGTGTACCTATTCGAAATTTATATTTTATAATTCATAAATGTCTTTATTTTTTATGTTCAACATGCAACTACAACCCTTGTAATACTTAAAAAAAATATTATGTGTGTGTCAAATGCGCAGTGCGCTCTATATAACGGCGCCACAGACTACCAGCGCAGTAATAGCTTGCTGAGCTAAGCTATTCCTGCTTATACTGAGTGGTGACCGATTTGTGCCAATATAAATTCTAGGTAATACTAATTTAATGTGTAGAGATATTGATATTGACTTTTGTGCAAATAAACGGTTTCTAATCTTTTCTTATCTTAACCGTATAGATGGCGTTAACATTATTTTTCTGATAGGAAAAACAATTGATATAACAGAACTATGAATTAACAAAAACTTGCCAGCATCTGTAAAGTTTTCTAATATTTTTTTTTATTACTAAAAACGGCTTATTAAATGTAGCACATAAATGAAATCGGCTGCTTCTGAAAAGTACTTTTCCTAGTGAAAGAAGCAGAACAGAAATGACAAATATTTCCTTAATGCAAGATGAACAAACAACCCGTACTTAACACTTCACTTTGATTACGCAAATGAAGATGCACAATCGCCCAAAAGGCGTACAACAAAGTCAATAAGGTTCCTTAAAACAGTTTTGCTTTAATTACGCCGTGGAACTCTGCAGGTTGTGTCAACGAAAGTTCTAGAATCCACTTCACGTAACTCCGGATCTGCGAGTTGAAAGTGCGGAGTTTTACATTGCACTGGAACTACTTAATAGGGGGTACTCTTGAATATAAATCGCGATATATCGAAATCGTTATCAAGCCAAACTTACTCATATGGCCATTACGTATAGATGGCCATTCTGACGAAAATCTCGTAACCTTTTTTCTAGTTTTCTAGAGTAGGCGCCCTAGATCACAAGGCGATTTCGGACAAAATTAATGAAGGATAAAATAGTTAAAAAATACATACAATTGAAGTCCTTGAGTACCTACTTAGGACTTTTAAAAATATTTTTTTCTACGAAGTGCAGGAACAAGACATTGAAATAACATAACAATGTTGATACAAAAAATCCACGATACATCAAGTCTAGTAAATGTCGATAAGTGTTTATTCAATAGAGCAAAAAGCTACATACAATAGTCTATATTATACAATAGTAGTATTAAATTTTTTAGTTCTTCTTTTGTAAATTACAAAAGAAGAACTAAAAAATTTAATACAGCACTTATTTAGTTCGATCGCTTGAGAAAACTTTTTTACATGTTAGGGAAATAAGCGAAAAGAACTTTCACTTCTATTGACTTCTGTTTTTTTTTTTCTTAATAACTATTCTTCAATATGAGAATACATTATAAACCCGCATGAAAGATTCCACATTCCTTGCGAGCAAGATACATTATTGCACAATCGCCCCAAAAGACGTAAAATAAGACAATGAAGTCGACAACGCATTGGTCATATGTCCCCAGTCAGGGAATTCTACTTTTTTCAGCAATCACATAACTTAGGAAATACAAAATACAAAAAAATTTATTAGCCAAAGTTAAAAAAATTACAATACACGTTGACAGTGGTCCCCGCACGAGGCAAGCCTGTATCGCGAAAGACCTCATTACAGAGTTCGAATTACACGGCAAACAACTTAAAGAAAACAGAATAACAACTATAACTATACAATATTGAATTTAAGTTTACGAAAAGAAAAATAAAACAAAAATAACTAATTTTCAGACCAACTAAGCGAACATGCAATTAGAGCTCTCTGCATAGCAATATGGTCGATTTATTAGGAGTGTGGGAGGGGAAGGGGGATATATATAGGATATAATAAATAAATAAGTAAGCTTGGAATACTCATCGCAGAATGCTAAGGAGGTCTTCAGTAGCATCGTAGTCTAGAGTTAGCAGCCAACGACTTATTTTTCCTTCACGCCATAAAGGGAGCTGGATAGATCGCAATGTTTGATCACGCGACGATAAATGAAAGGGAAGGCAAAATATTTGAACCGTTTGGCAAAAGCGGTTTTAGTGGTAGGGATCCTAACTTTTATACGACGACCTTTTTGTGTTGATTGTGTTTGTGTGTTTGTGTATCGATAATATATATATTTTTTTAATTATATTTTTTTTTATTCAAATTGATTGAAATGGTACGGAACCCTTTCCAACCGGTTCCAAAAGGCTCCCACTTAGGACCTCTATTGTTTGTTATTTTAACATTTATATAATCTTTTACATGACGTGTAAATGTATGTTATTGCAGACGACCATGAAGTTTTTTTCTTTTTAACCGTATTCAAAACAAGAAGGAGGTTCTAATGCAGTTTTTTTGGTCTTTCATACTTCACAAATCCGTCATGTAAGAGCCGATTGTTTCGAGGTCAAAGCGGTGCCTATTGTTTTCAAAATTCAGTTTTTACGCTTGATTTTTAGCTATATATAACGAAATTGTTATTATGTTTATCTACAACAATTTAGGAGATCCCTCAATTCCTCATATTGGATTCCATCAGAACTGAGTTCTGAAAAAATGGGACCTAATTCAAAGTGTAAATCGAAAGGTTCAAAAACAACGGAGTTCTGAGGTAACAAATATTAAAAAAATAGAAACTTCTTCTTTCTAAGTTGGTTAAAAATATTACCAGCTTAAGTCGCGATAAATACCCGTTAATCTAATAGGTATAGTGATATAACAACAATAAGCCGTGTTGGCCGAGTGGTATGTACCTCCGACTTTCAATCCGAAGGTCGTGGGTTCGATACCGAGATGTGCACCAATGGATTTTTCTTTCTTGATAAATGTATGTTCACACGTGCTTTAACGGTGAAGGAAACATCGTGAGGAAACCCGCAGCTTAGTTAACTTCAGACGTGTTGACCTGTTCTTTCCTCTGAATAATAGCTGACTAAGCTGTGAGGATTAGGTGCTGGGCAAGCCTAATCCATCTAACAATGTCCCAGGCACTGCAGCGTCCCGTACAGCATGATTACCAATTGCTGACGCTGTATAAATCATCTGTAATAGATGCAAAGGCCTTACTTACTATAGTGATAACAGCTTAAGTCTGTCCAATGTTTTAAAATTCGTGTGGAACTTTACTGAACAATGAATGAATAAGTTTTAAAACAGCCAAGCTACATTACCTCTGCAGAAAAACCTGTTCTCACGAAAACCTCTGCAAAAATCGAACTTTCAAGAAACAGTGGCAAACAAACATTTTTTAAAACTTTCCCGAGAAAAAACTTTCTACATTCTCTTGGTGAAAATTAAAAAGAAACGAAATTAAAGGACCAAGTGGACTTTAGTGAAATTTCTAATGAAGAAAGTTTTAAAATTAGTGGCGAGAGGTCACGCCGGAGACAAAGAGACCAAGATGACATTTTTTCTAGTTTTTACAAGAATACTGGGAGCTCTGACTTTTCTTTTATAACCAGCTTACACCTTTATTTTATTAATTAAGTCTATTTTGCATAGCGTCAACTGTCTGGCGTCAGTATTGCTATTTGAGAAGTTTCTTTTTTAAATTTTTTGATTAAATTAGATAAAACTACATTTTCCAAAAAATTTAATAGGCGTTTATCATAATTAAAGACGGCCGTGGGGTGCCGGCAGTAGAATGTTACCCCTCCTCTCATGCCCGTGGATGCAGTAAGAGCTAAGGGATACCTATGTACAGCAGCGTCTTTCTGTGTATATCACAAGGCCGTGTATCTTCTTGTACTGCGCTCACCAACGTGTCTGCCAAGCGTGGTGAGTATAACTACCCCTCATGGAGATCCATAAGGGAGGCCTGTCAGTAGTGGACGTTTTACGGCTGGAATGGTTGTAGGATTGCAAAACCATTAAGAAAAGTCGAAAAAATGCATTATGTTCTCGATCATTAGACTGTCTTTTGTGTTTTATGAGAAAAAAGTCAAAGTTAATAAATAAGTGTATAATCAATAGAGCAAAAAGCCACATAGAATAGTCAAGTTACAATAGAAGAACAAGACACATTTGAATTTTTTTTATTTTTTTTTGCTGGACAGATCACACAGCATCATCTAGCCCCAAGCTAAGCAGAGCTTGTGTTATGGGTACTAGATGACTGATATACTTAATACATTATACTACATAGATAGATATTTTTTTTATTATATATAGAAAAACACCCAGAACACTCTGAACAAATATCTGCAGATCGTACAGACATTTGTCCCGAGGCGGGAATCGAACCCGCAACCCCTTGCGTCGCAGGCGGATCTTCGCCCGCTGCGCCACAGAGCTCGTCATTGAATAAAGGACATATAATTGAATTCGTTCGCTTCAGATATCTTTTTTTCCAAGTGAGGGAGAAGAGAAGCGAACAAGAAACCACAAAAGTTTAAAAACATAGTGAAAACATTGCCTGTTGAATAATTATTTATTTTGAATAATTATTGAATTTTTCAACAGAAAAAACCGACTTCTCTGATAACATCCAAACCGCTATATGTACATCATCATCATCACAGTCGTAGGACTACCGTCCACATCCACTGCTGGGCACAGGCCTCCCTGATGCATCTCCAGGATCATGAGGGGAGTGTTGCCATACTCGCCACACTTGGCAGGCGTGTTGGCGAGCGCAGTATGGGATGTTGTTAGACGGAAAGACACTGCTGCCCATCTTGTGGAGGTATCCCTTGGCAGGCTTTTACTGCGTCCACGGGAATGAGAGGGGTAACATTCTACTGCCGGCACCCACCCCACGGCAATATATTTCGTATGTGGTTGAATTATGATGGTTAAATATTACCTATTATGCTTTTATTTAAGGTGTATGCGTATTCATTTTATACCAACCTATCAATATTACTGCCAATAATTTTGCATTCAAAATGTATGCATATTAATTGTATGCCAAGCTTTCGCTATACTACCAATGGTCAAGGGGAAAAATTTTATGTCGAAAGGAGGTAAAAAAACTTTTTAGAAACAGAATATAAGTCTAGCAATATATTTTTATTAGTGAAGGGAGGAATCCCTTCACTAATAAAATCTTTATAATATCCCTACATGCAGAAGAACCAAGTAGTGTTATTGTTTAGAAGATTTATCATTCAAGTATCCAAAAAAGGCATGTCCTCGCAAGAAGAGCTATGCACAAAATGTGTACACGTCATCACATCTCTCGAGGTAAAACTGTGGTAAAACTCTTATTTATGTGGCAACTTTGTTCATTTCTCTTTCTAACGTTTGAAAGAATAAAACCTGTGTACCGCTGCAGGACGTAAATAACGCTATAGTACAGGAGACGAATGTAGGTAACGACACCTCATTGACAACCTTAAAAAGGCTTCCCGATAGGACAGATTAACACTGTTTCAGCGATCAATATAATTTGGCACATAATGTAGTCATCGTGATTATTTCAGCCATGTGATGTTCACTTTTGGACATAGGCCTATCTCACGTCTAGGTGCTTTGTAGTTGTAGGTCATCTATGTGTGTGGTTGAAGTTTAAGAATTTTTATGGATTGTTGTTTTTTGAAAAACAATCTATCTACTATTGAATAAGCAATTAACACCTGTATTTTATTTATTTATATATTTTATACATTTGATTAGAACGGCTTACACCACTGACACCAATCAATAAAAAATATTAACAAAAAATAAATAACTTACAATATTTCACTTTCAAATGATTCGTGAGTTACACTATTCATTGTTATGTTAACGGGTTTTCTACTCACGTTAATTATTTGTTGAATATAGGTTTACGAAATTCCATGTGACTGCGGTAGTTCGTACGTGGGTGAAACTAAGAGGAATATCTCTACTAGGCTAACGGAACACATACGGGCAATGAAGAATGCAGATGTAGAAAAGTCAGCCATCGCAGAGCACGCGCTGACCGCCGGTGCTTCCCATTACATCCGTTTCGACAAGGCGCGGGTTCTTTCTCGAGAGAAATTTTTTGTGCCTCGGAAGATACGTGAAGCCATTGAAATAAACAGAGTCCGCAATTTCAATAGAGACCAAGGTTGGGCACTTCCATCCGCCTGGATTCCCTGCCTTCACAGTACCCGCGCCCCCAACAGAACATTGGAGCCTAGTAGAGATCATACCAGTGTATTTTGTTCTCTTACACAAAACTCCGAAGACAGCAGTAGTGATGAAGAACCGACGCCGACGTCTAAAGCCATACTCATCCCCCCACTATCGCAACCGCCGCTCCCCCCTTCTCGCTCTTGCATGACGAGTCGTGCGCAACGTTACCTGGCGCGCAGTGCAACGCGAGCGCGTGAGAGGGAAGGAGACGGTACCGCGTAAAGAAGCTCCATTCCCTGACGAAAGTTCCCCTGGGAGGAACTGAACACGTTGGATACCTATATTCAACAAATAATTAACGTGAGTAGAAAACCCGTTAACATAACAATGAATAGTGTAACTCACGAATCATTTGAAAGTGAAATAGTTCACCTTTACGGGAAGGTATTTCTAAAAAGTTTTGTGAAACGGTTCATTTACTTAAGAACTAAACGTATCAAACTGGAGTGTGGTTTAATTTATGTGAAAAAGTGCAGAGAAGCAGGCATTGTACCAAAATTCGCAAGAGTTAAACCTGTGAATTGTTTCCGGGATTACGAAAAGTTCTTCAAGAAAGTGAACGAAGATGTATGCGCGCGGGTAGTGCGGGAATATTATCGGAGTATTGGTAAGGTGTCAGAGGAATTGTTTCACCTACACTTATACATATATCAAGTATTCTTATTCCTAGATTATGGAATAAGTTGGATGAAATATCCTTTAACAGGTCAGACAAAGTGAGAAATAACATCACACGAACTCACAACTCAAAATTTAAACGCCTGTTAAAGGATTCAGAGCAACCACATTCGATATCCGGTCCGATCGATAAAATTTTAGTAGTGAATTTGTCCTCCCATACACTTACTGAAGACATGAATAAAGTGTTGTCTAGAGGTCTCAACTACGCTCCTACGCCACACAGAATAACGGTGGAGACTATAATTACTAGCCTCGAGGAAACGATCACTCGGAATAAGATACCCAAACTGCAAGCTGAGTGCTTACGCCAGGACGTATCTACGTTAGTACGAAAGGCTAGGCTGCCGAAGTCTAATATTTCAACACGTGAGATCCGAGCCCTACAAAGTCTGCGTAAGAATTAAGAGTTGTTAGTGTTACCCGCAGATAAAGGCAATGCGACGGTAGTGATTGATACGGTGGATTATGAACATAAAATAACAGCTATGCTAAGTGATACAAACACATACAAACGAGTCACCTATAATCCTACTGCCAGAGTAGTAACGAAGCTGAAGGACTTGCTACTCACCCTGCCTGATGATCTGTACAACAGTCTCCGTCCGATAAATCCAACAGCACCCAAAATCTATGGACTGCCAAAGATACACAAGGAAGAGTGGCCTCTCCGTCCAATCGTAAGTCAAATAGATTCTCCCACGTATAAAACAGCTCGACACATGTCCGAAGTATTACTATCTCTCGTTGGGAAATCGGCTAGTTATGTGAAGAACTCTACCCATTTCACCCAACTACTCGATGACGTGACGGTGGACCACGGAGAACTGATGGTAAGCTTTGATGTCACGTCACTGTTCACCAATGTACCAATAGCGGACACGATTACGATTATACAAGACTTAGTTTTGAACACCAACATACCTATTGAATACATGAAGGTGATCGAGTACATCCTGACGAGTGGCTATTTTGCTTGGCGGGGAGATTACTATTTACAGCTTGAAGGAGTAGCGATGGGCTCGCCAATAGCGCCAGTAATCGCCAATATCTTTATGGAATGGTTCGAGAATGATGCGCTGCAAAGTACGTCCTGCAAACCCAGGCATTGGTGGCGCTACGTGGACGATGTATTTGCAATTGTACAGGAGGAACATATTAATGGTTTATTATTACACCTCAACTCTAGACACCCTAAAATTGCATTTACAGTAGAGCGAGAGCAGGACGGACAGCTACCTTTTCTGGACGTGTTGGTCAAACGAGAACACACCGGTCGCTTGTCACACTCAGTATACCGTAAACCGACACACACAGATAGGTACTTACGCTCCGATTCCCACCACCATCCATCTCACCTAGCGTCCATACCTAGAACTCTCATTAACAGAGCTCTGAAACTGTGCGATCCCCAATACTTAGATACAGAGCTAACACACGTGAAGAGAGTACTAGAAGAAAACGGCTATGGGTGGAGGCAGAGTTTTCGAATAGCCAACTCATCCGCTAGACAACGCCAAGTATCGGTAGAGAGAGCTGCTGCATACCTACCCTTCGTTAAAGGGGTGACGGATAAGATCGGACACTTGTTACACAGAAAATATAGTATCAAGACGATATTCCGGCCCCTGACACTTGTAAGGAATTTTTTACGCTCTCCTAAAGACAAAGATCCCCTAGCCACACCGGGCGTTTACGAAATTCCATGTGACTGCGGTAGTTCGTACGTGGGTGAAACTAAGAGGAATATCTCTACTAGGCTAACGGAACACATACGGGCAATGAAGAATGCAGATGTAGAAAAGTCAGCCATCGCAGAGCACGCGCTGACCGCCGGTGCTTCCCATTACATCCGTTTCGACAAGGCGCGGGTTCTTTCTCGAGAGAAATTTTTTGTGCCTCGGAAGATACGTGAAGCCATTGAAATAAACAGAGTCCGCAATTTCAATAGAGACCAAGGTTGGGCACTTCCATCCGCCTGGATTCCCTGCCTTCACAGTACCCGCGCCCCCAACAGAACATTGGAGCCTAGTAGAGATCATACCAGTGTATTTTGTTCTCTTACACAAAACTCCGAAGACAGCAGTAGTGATGAAGAACCGACGCCGACGTCTAAAGCCATACTCATCCCCCCACTACCGCAACCGCCGCTCCCCCCTTCCCGCTCTTGCATGACGAGTCGTGCGCAACGTTACCTGGCGCGCAGTGCAACGCGAGCGCGTGAGAGGGAAGGAGACGGTACCGCGTAAAAAGAAGCTCCATTCCCTGACGAAAGTTCCCCTGGGAGGAACTGAACACGTTGGATACCTATATTCAACAAATAATTAACGTGAGTAGAAAACCCGTTAACATAACAACTTACAATAGTCAAGCAAAAATTTTCCTACAAACTAAAATCAATAATACAAAATAAACATCTCAATAAAATGTCAATATGAAATGGTCAAGTAACATTAATTAAATTGAAATAGGTACAATTATTTTGAAATACAATTTAAATACAATTATTTGAATAAATCAAAGCTGAACGCATTAATTAATTCTAGCCATCGTCTCTCTCACACTGTCTAAGGCATTCTGACATTATGGCATATAACTCGTCAGCAAACACATCGAATTCTGGGTTAGCTTGGAGGAGTTTGTTGAGGGAGTTGAGAGCTCTTGGTATGGAAGAGGCCGCACGCGCGACGGTGTAACACCAGGGCGGAGCAAAGAGGTTTCTACCCCCAAGATATCTGTCCGGAACAAAGAGTAGAAGTGACTCATTAAGCAGATCTGGCGCGTCGATTTTGCCGCGGAAAATCTTGCAGAAGGTGGTGATCTGTTCCAGTGCTCTTCTGGTTTGCAAAGAGTTATATCCTAGGCATCCTTGCAGAAATTTAGTCGGATACAATGATGTAATGATAATTATCATCATTACAGCCGTAGGACTGCTGTCCACGTCCACTCCCTAGGTCTCCAAGATCATGAGGGGATTGTTGCCATAACCGCCACGCTTGGCAAGCGGGTCGGAAAGCGCATTATGGAATTTTGATACACGGAAAAACGCTGCTGTCCATCTTCCGAAGCAGAGCCGACCCTCAGCAGATTCTTACTCCACGGGCAAGAGAGGAGAGGCAACATTCTAATGCCAACACCTCACGGCGAGCTTGCTGTTTATATTAATTATATCTAAATACATAAAATGTACGTACATGGCCAAACCAAATACATCCCTTTACATCTATTATCCCGTAGAAATATTTATGCTGTACGGGACGCAGTGTCTGGGACATTGTGAGATGGATTAGGCATTGTACTTATTTGAATTAAATAAATAAGGTATAGTTTCCAACGGTCGATCCCTGGACTACAACATAACATTTATAATGTAAGGAGACGAATTCACTTCGGAATTATTAACTAGGGAATCTTGCGGGTTTTCCGGGAATGACGGTGTTGCTTATTGAAATCTTTTGTTGTTTTCGACTACAGAAAACGAGGATTTGGCAACATATTTGTATAAAAAGTTGTGTTGTATCAATAAGAATAATGTCGTGGAAGAGGAGTAGAATGTTGCCCCTCCTCTCATGCGCGTGGATGCAGTAAGAGTCTGCCAAGGTACCAAGGATACCTCCGGAAGAAAGGAAACAGCGTCTTTCCGTGTATTAACGTCCCGTACAGCGCTTGCTACCCGTCTGCCAAGCGTCATGACCCGTACTTGGCCATGAGAGCTTATTTCCAGCATGACGTCCTACAGCTGTGTGATGACGATGATGATAAGAAATCGAAAGCACTAATAATATCTTTAATGATGTACAATCATTAAAGCCAATAAGGTATTATTTTAGAAATGTCGGTCGTCCGCCGCTAGATGGTAAAACGTAATAGATAAAATCATGGGCAAACGATGGATTGGACTGCCACAGGATCGAGGCAGATGGCACAAACTAAGGGAGGCTTATACCCAGTAGTGGGTGAAGCCAGGCTGTGTAGTTTCATAGAAATCTTTTGAAAACTAAATTTGTAAATACTCTGACATTTTCAAGCCATAGAGTAAAAGAGCTCTCTCTTATAAGAAAGCAAAAACGTCTCAAGCGAATTGCGAAGAAAAATCAACTATTTCAATTAAGAATCCGTAACGTTCCATTATCGAAACTTGGTTTTAAATTGCAATCGAAGTCATTCCGTTCCATTCTTCACTTAGATAGTGTTGGCACACGAAGGCCTGTTGCCCGGCGTGAGTGATGTGAGAAATTGTTACACCCGCTGTGATGTGGGTATAGGATACCCGAAATGTTGAATACATTTTTTACTAATATTGTGTTTTTAGCATTCTTTAATTGAAATATGTTAAATATAACATCCAATTAAGAATATCATTGTGTATACGAGCATTAAGAACACAAAGTATAAGTTTTTATTTTGATGTTTAATCTTCATTTTCTGAGGACAAAGTAATTTAACTTCTTTTCGTATGAAAGTCTAACGAAATTTCAACTTCTTTGGTAAATCGACACATCAATAATCATCATCATCATCTCAGCCGTAAGATGTCACTTGCAGACGTAGGCCTCTTTCATGGATCTCCAAGTATTCATGAGGTGGTTGTTGCCATACTCACCACGCTTTCCAGGTGGATGAGTATGGAAACGGCGGGTTCTTACTGCATCCACGGGCAAGAGAGGAGAGGCAACATTGTACTGCCGGCACCCCACGGTATCCCTAAATCTCAGCTGGGTCTAATTTTAATTCTAGTGGGGATTACCAGACCTGTAATGACGTCCCGCATTAGGGTGTATTGTGCATTATCCCCCGTAATACTCCCCTCTAGTCAACCTATCCACTTGAAGTACCAGAGAAAAACTCTTAGCCATACCATAAGGTCTCAGCCGGGTACTAAGCCATCTGTGTCACGAAGGTTTTTAACAACACCCCTCGTTTTTTGCGTCTGGGATAAATACAAACAAATCAATGTCTAGCCGGAAAAAATAAAAGGCCGGACGAATACAATCTCGTTGAATGAGATTGTATTCGTCCGGCCTTTTATTATCAGTTATAAGGTTAGAACACGTTCCGACCTTTTAAGATTCTTAACAAAGTAATCGCTCGATTGACAAAGCCGCGTGAAATGGAACGGAAAAGTGCAATTATGGCGGATGGTTATCTGGTTATGATTTACGAACCACTTTTGCAAATAATGTCCGTTTCACGAACGTCTAACGCCATGATTAATACACAACTTCAAAATAATTATCTAATTTTTCAAGAAAAAAACACTTCATTCAAGTCAAATCAAATCAAAAAGTACTTTATTCATAAGCCGTCAACATTTTAAAGTAAAGGAAGGTACGTACGGTCTGACGGTTTGACGTTGAAACTAACTAATGTGTGTACACATGAAATGGAAAAGTTTCAACGTCAAACACAACCAAGAAAACAAAGACACAAACATACAAGATACGCGCGAAATACAATACCATTCCTTGGCAGTCAAGTAAAAAAGCCAGACATGAGTTATTTTCTGTAGTATTTTGTTAATATTTTGGTTGCTCCGTACGAAGAACATACTTTCAACCACTTATCGTTGTACCAAAATTACAGAGGTCGTCATAAATGGTTTTAATTTACCATTTTATGGAATCATTAATTTAACTTATTCAATTATACAATACACTCGATGCAGCTCCTGAAACACCGCTACTCGAACATCATTTGTATAATTGTAATTTCATACATGAGTCGTTTTAAATGTGCTTTTTATTCAAATTATTATACTTACGGCTCTTTTAAATAAGTATAATGATACTTGTAACGTATTTTAGTGATAAAAATTGATTTTATTTATTAAAATATTGAGTTGTTTCAGCTGTTACAACTTGTTGGTCATTGAAAACTGTAATTAATATTGTATGTTGCAATCCAGTGCGTCTTTTTTATGTTTCTAATAATAGACGGTTAACTACGGAACCTTAGATACCGCGTGGCTAAGACATGCACCTGGCCTTATAAAAACTTACAAGTTATAAAGGCTTATTTTATAAGATACTGCTAAGCACAGAAAAGAGAAGATAATTCTGTGCTACCAAGCGTACGCATAAACCATAACACGGTTAGCTTCTAGGCGTGTTACATTCAAAACTTTATTTTCTCACATAAATCTTTGGCGTGGCATGTTTTTAATTCTGGCAGTCACTTAATTACAGTAAATAATATAGAAGTTTTGGTACATCAAAAGAGAAAATACATGTAATTAATTCGTTACGTCTCCTTATGGTTACGTAAAAAATATCTTGAAAATGTTAATATGAATTTATAAAAACTACATTTCAAACGAGCGTTTTAAAACGAATTCACTAAAATACCAGGCATTACGGTGGAATGGTTTGTAGAAATCATTGCGTGAACCAAGTCCATAGAATCCTCGACTTTTTCAGCACTTCACGGAAACTTTGCCTAAGAAATATGAAACAAGTTTCAGCATAAAATATAACTTATGAAGGCTGTCGGCCCTCAAAAGAATGGGTGTGTGCTATGGCGTTTTATAATAGACGTGCTGTGCAACAACATGGTTTATCATCATTTCAGCCGTAAAACGTCCACTACTAAACACAGGCCTCCCTTAAGGATCTACATAAGGAGCAGTTTGCTTGGCAGGCGGGTTGGCGAGCGCAGTATGGGATGTTGATACACGGAATAACGCTGCTGCCCATCTGCCGGAGGTAGCTCTTAGCAGGCTCTTACTGCATCCACGGGCAAGAGAGGAGGGGCAATATTCTACTGCCGGCACCTGCAATGGTTTATAAACAGAAATAATTTAAGAGTAATTGTTGTAACTGCTCCGCAGTTATTAACTTTTTTTATGTTCGAGGCTGGAAGACAAGCAAACAGGCTGCCTGAACTTTTGCAGTCTCTTCGCTCTCTTGTAACGTGTATTTTATTATACATTCTGAATAAATATTTTTTTATTATTATATTGTTATTCCACGTCATTTATTTGTATACTCATATATACATTTTTTAACTACAAAGAAATATAAAAACAAATGTTCCCTATAGTAAAACATATATCAAAACGGTGAATCACCGGATAAAGCAAGGCTGAATCGGTCGGTTACTAGGACTATTATTATTAATTATAAAAAAATTTGTTGCCGTCCGGTGATTGTAGAATGTTACCCATGCTTTAATGCCCGTAGATGCAATAAGAGCCTACCAGGTATAAGTCCGAAAGATAGGCAGCTGCGTCTTTCCGTGTATCAACATCCTGTACTGCCCCCGCCTACCCGCCTGCCAAGTGGTGATAATGGCAACGATCACCTCATGATCGTTTGGGGATCCTTGAGGACGGCCTATGTCAGGCACCGGACGTTCTACAGCTCCCGTCTGATGGTGGGGTCTTTCTTTCTGGTTTGTAAAACAACACATCTACAGTTTGTAAATCATATTCATCTATTAGAATCGTATAAACCCCGAAAGTCGTAACTTTGTGCTCTGCAACATCTGAGGCGAGAAAAGGTTTTTTAGCATAATACATCTTTTGTTTGACTTTCTGAGGTTCTTCAAATACAAAATAATATTTATTAGACCATATTTATCCGGGTATATATCGCGTTATTTACCCTTATTGCCCACCGGTGCAATTCAAGATAAATACCCGGTATAATAATTGAACCGGGTATTTATCGCGTTATTTAACCTTATTGCCCGCCGGTGCAATTCGCGATAAATACCCGGTTAAATAATTTGACCGGGTATTTATCGCGTTATTTACCCTTATTGCCCACAGGTGCAATTCGCGGTAAATACCCGGTTTACTAATGTAACCGGGTATTTATCGCGTTATTTACCCTTATTGCCCGCCGATGTAATTCGCGATAAATACCCGGTTAAATAATTTAACCGGGTACTTATCGCGTTATTTACCTTTATTGCCCGACATTTTGACAGGATTGCACCCGCAGGCTGATCACATATCTCGCGACAGGTTTGCAACAGGCGCATATCTCGCTATGGTCGCTGCAACAGGCGTAAATCATGCAATCATCGCTGTCAATGGTAAATTTTTATCGTATATAAAAGCAACAAAAATACGTTTGTTTTGTTAATACAAACGATAATCTCAGGAAATATCTTGATTTGGCCCACGCTTGCCACCATGTGAGATGTTTACTTAGCGACTGTTGTTCCGATTGTCGTTACTCATAGCAAAGAGTCTCGATCTACATCTCGAGAGACACTCGCTAAGCTGGATGCCAAGCAGAGCCAGATCCAAGAGGCAGTACTCCTGGGCTCGGCACGTATGTAAGGAGATTTCTCTCCCTGCAGCCCTAGTCACCGACCGCTTGAGCTTTGCTTCGCGGCCGGTGATTCACAGTTTTGATATATTTTTACGATAGAGTTATTTGTTTTTATATTTCTTGATAGTTAAATATGGTATTTTTATGAGTTGACAAATGAATTATATGGAATAATAATAATATTTACTTAATCATCATCTCAGCCCTGCTAGACTAGGCTTCTCTCATGTATTTCCAAGTACTAATCATGAAGGTTTCCATACTCACCACACTTGGCAGGTACGAGATGTTGATACACGAAAAGAGGCTGTTGCCCATCTTTCTGAAGTATCCCTTAGCAGATTCATACTGCTTCCCTGGGCAAGCGACGAGACGCAAGCTTCTACTGCCGGTACCTTACGGCAATATTTACTTAGTGAAAACTTGATGAAAAATTCTTGATAATAACTCAAATAAAACTTATGAAGTGACATTTTGATACTTTGTAGAAATCAATGCTAGTTAAGCAGCTGCAACAACTTATTGAATGTGTTCGTTCATAAAACCGTTACTAAGCAGTTTTAAGTTATTGTTAAGAATTATTCATCTATAGTTAAGGAAGGATTAATTAAAATTAACTTTTTCCTTACGCTTTCTCACACGATTCACTATTCAGAAACCGGTATTTTCCACGTGGATTTTCAGCTAAAATCCACTTTAATAATATAATTTTGGCCAGGTTCGTGTCGGGATACGCGCTAAGTAGGGTTCCGTAGGTACCTGTAGACCTGGTTGTTAAAAGTTAGTGTACTTATGTATTTTTCAAAAATCATATTAACATATATTAATTAAATTTTCCGTTGAAAGTATTATGTTTGGTAAATCGTATCACGTTTGGAGCGCCAATTTCTCTGAAACATAAAAAGCTGACTTATTCGGTATAGTTTTCCTAGAAAGTTCACGGTTAAAACTCTGTTCAGGTTTTTTCAAGCAGTTTTCTTTCTTTCAAAATGGCTGGCCACAACTCCGAGCCGTGTATACAGAATTGCCGCATTATCTCAGTAGTTTCCGTAAGGCTTTCAATGTACAGGGACGGCAAAGTGACTGCAATCTAAGTGAGACGGCGGCGCGGCGTGTTCATTAACTTTAACAAGATTTTAGGCCACCCTTTCAGCGCTGCCTAAATATTAAGGACCTTTTTTAATACCTCGACTAGAGCAGCCTTATTCTTTATATTTTTAAATAACATTCTGTTTAAGTTTGGTACACAGATAATATTTTTAGGAAATGAATTTATTTATTTATTTATTTGGGCTACCAACAAGAGATACACAATAATGAGGTTTAATTATAACAATAGGTACTTAGGGCTAGTGTTCCCTCAATTAGAGGCGGCCACAACGTGCGCACAAATAAAAAGCAACTCAGCTAACAAGGCTAGAATATCTAAAATTAATAATTTGAAGTATAAACCAAATTATTCATTACTATTCGATTCCGGCATTTTCATTGTATAGGATAATCAGTTTTAAGCGACTTCTTAAAAAGGAGGAGGTTTATAAGTACCGTTTTTTTCATTATTTACCTTAAAAGCTATCACGTCAAGAAGAAAGAAAAGTAAGGAAGGCCTTTGCATCTATTAAAGATGATTTATACAGCATCAGCAACTGGTAATCATGCTGTACGGGACGCTGCAGTGCCTGGGACATTGTTAGATGGATTAAGCTTGCCCAGCACCTATAGCATCCTCTCAGCTTCATCATTCCAGCCGTAAAAAGTCCACTACTAAACAGGCCTCCCTAATGGATGTCCGTTGGGGGTAGTTTCCATACTCACCACGCTTGGCAGGCGGGTTGGCGAGCGCAGTACGGGATGTTGATAAACGGAAAGACGCTGCTGCCCATCTTCCGAAGGTATCTCTTAGCAGGCTCTTACTCCATCCACGGTCATGAGAGGAGGAATAACATTCTACTGCTGGCACCCCACGGCTTATTAAGCTATTATTCAGAGGAAAGAACAGGTCATTAACGTCTGAAGCTAACTAAGCCGCGGGTTTCCTCGTTATTTTTTTTCGAGTAGATACACTCTAAATGAGGTCTGAAATGAGATTGTTGTTAACTTTGTTGTGATAATGGGATCTAGAGAACTCAAATATTTTGAGTAAAAATACAGATATTTTGGCATATTTAGCCAAAGGTCAAGCGTTTGCATTCAGAAAGTATGATTTGGTAAGGTGAAACTTATGGAGAAGACCACAGATGGTTATCAAAACTCTTAAATATTACAAAATTCACGGTGATGACATCGAAACATAGACATAATAAACCGTTACAAAACTCAAAACTTGATGGGCGGGATTTTGATGACAGGCTGTCGTAGCGATCAACCTTAGTTAAGCAAATTGTTTATTGTAATAATCACTCTTCATCTTCTGTCTTTTATATGTTACGTCTTTATTCACTTTCAGAAACTCTTCCAATATTTGTACGTCTTCGGGTTTACTTTTGTGCAGTTTATAATATTGTATTTCTGTGTCCAATTTTCTCTAGAATACTTGAGTTGTTTAAATCTTGAGTACTTGATTGGATTAAATCTTATTTACCATTTTTATTGAATCATTAATTTAACTTATTCAATTATTATACAATACACTCGATGCAGCTCCTGAAACACCGCTACTCGAACATCATTTGTATAATTGTTATTTCATACATGAGTCGTTTTAAATGTGCTTTTTATTCAAATTATTATACTTACGGCTCTTTTAAATAAGTATAATGATACTTGTAACGTATTTTAGTGATAAAAATTGATTTTATTTATTAAAATATTGAGTTGTTTCAGCTGTTACAACTTGTTGGGCATTGAAAACTGTAATCAATATTGTATGTTGCAATCCAGTGTGTCTTTTTTATGTTTCTAATAATAGGGTATACGGTTTATTAAGGAACCTTACATAGCGCATGGCTAGGACTTATAAAACTTACGAATTATAAAGGATTATTTTATAAGAGACTGCTAAGCACGGAAAAGAGAAGATAATTCTGTGCTACCAAGCGTACGCATAAACCGTCACACAGTTAGCTTCTAGGCGTTTTACATTCAAAACTTTATTTTCTCACATAAATCTTTGGCGTGGCATGTTTCTCATTCTGGCAGTCACTTGATTACAGCAAATAATATAGAAGTTTTAGTACATCAAAAGGACGAAAGAAAATACATGTAATTAATTCGTTACGTCTCCTTATAGTTAGGTAAAAAATATTTTGAAAATGTTAATATGAATTTATAAAAACTACATTTCAAACGAGCGTTTTAAAACGAATTCACTAAAATACCAGGCATTACGGTGGAATGGTTTGTAGAAATCATTGCGTGAACCAAGTCCATAGAATCCTCGACTTTTTCAGCACTTCACGGAAACTTTGCCTAAGAAATATGAAACAAGTTTCAGCATAAAATATAACTTATGAAGGCTGTCGGCCCTCAAAAGAATGGGTGTGTGCTATGGCGTTTTATAATAGACGTGTTGTGCAACAACATGGTTTATCATCATTTCAGCCGTAAAACGTCCACTACTAAACACAGGCCTCCCTTAAGGATCTCCATAAGGAGCAGTTTGCTTGGCAGGCGAGTTGGCGAGCGCAGTATGGGATGTTGATACACGGAATAACGCTGCTGCCCATCTTCCGGAGGTAGCTCTTAGCAGGCTCTTACTGCATCCACGGGCAAGAGAGGAGGGGCAATATTCTACTGCCGGCACCTGCAATGGTTTATAAACAGAAATAATTTAAGAGTAATTGTTGTAACTGCTCCGCAGTTATTAACTTTTTTATGTTCGAGGCTGGAAGACAAGCAAACAGGCTGCCTGAACTTTTGCAGTCTCTTCGCTCTCTTGTAACGTGTATTTTATTATACATTCTGAAAAAATATTTTTTTTATTATTATATTGTTATTCCACGTCATTTATTTGTATACTCATATATACATTTTTTAACTACAAAGAAATATAAAAACAAATGTTCCCTATAGTAAAACATATATCAAAACGGTGAATCACCGGATAAAGCAAGGCTGAATCGGTCGGTTACTAGGACTATTATTATTAATTATAAAAAAATTTGTTGCCGTCCGGTGATTGTAGAATGTTACCCATGCTTTAATGCCCGTAGATGCAATAAGAGCCTACCAGGTATAAGTCCGAAAGATAGGCAGCTGCGTCTTTCCGTGTATCAACATCCTGTACTGCGCCCGCCTACCCGCCTGCCAAGTGGTGATAATGGCAACGATCACCTCATGATCGTTTGGGGATCCTTGAGGACGGCCTATGTCAGGCACCGGACGTTCTACAGCTCCCGTCTGATGGTGGGGTCTTTCTTTCTGGTTTGTAAAACAACACATCTACAGTTTGTAAATCATATTCATCTATTAGAATCGTATAAACCCCGAAAGTCGTAACTTTGTGCTCTGCAACATCTGAGGCGAGAAAAGGTTTTTTAGCATAATACATCTTTTGTTTGACTTTCTGAGGTTCTTCAAATACAAAATAATATTTATTAGACCATATTTATCCGGGTATATATCGCGTTATTTACCCTTATTGCCCACCGGTGCAATTCAAGATAAATACCCGGTATAATAATTGAACCGGGTATTTATCGCGTTATTTACCCTTATTGCCCGCCGGTGCAATTCGCGATAAATACCCGGTTAAATAATTTGACCGGGTATTTATCGCGTTATTTACCCTTATTGCCCACAGGTGCAATTCGCGGTAAATACCCGGTTAACTAATGTAACCGGGTATTTATCGCGTTATTTACCCTTATTGCCCGCCGATGTAATTCGCGATAAATACCCGGTTAAATAATTTAACCGGGTACTTATCGCGTTATTTACCTTTATTGCCCGACATTTTGACAGGATTGCACCCGCAGGCTGATCACATATCTCGCGACAGGTTTGCAACAGGTGCATATCTCGCTATGGTCGCTGCAACAGGCGTAAATCATGCAATCATCGCTGTCAATGGTAAATTTTTATCGTATATAAAAGCAACAAAAATACGTTTGTTTTGTTAATACAAACGATAATCTCAGGAAATATCTTGATTTGGCCCACGCTTGCCACCATGTGAGATGTTTACTTAGCGACTGTTGTTCCGATTGTCGTTACTCATAGCAAAGAGTCTCGATCTACATCTCGAGAGACACTCGCTAAGCTGGATGCCAAGCAGAGCCAGATCCAAGAGGCAGTACTCCTGGGCTCGGCACGTATGTAAGGAGATTTCTCTCCCTGCAGCCCTAGTCACCGACCGCTTGAGCTTTGCTTCGCGGCCGGTGATTCACAGTTTTGATATATTTTTACGATAGAGTTATTTGTTTTTATATTTCTTGATAGTTAAATATGGTATTTTTATGAGTTGACAAATGAATTATATGGAATAATAATAATATTTACTTAATCATCATCTCAGCCCTGCTAGACTAGGCTTCTCTCATGTATTTCCAAGTACTAATCATGAAGGTTTCCATACTCACCACACTTGGCAGGTACGAGATGTTGATACACGAAAAGAGGCTGTTGCCCATCTTTCTGAAGTATCCCTTAGCAGATTCATACTGCTTCCCTGGGCAAGCGACGAGACGCAAGCTTCTACTGCCGGTACCTTACGGCAATATTTACTTAGTGAAAACTTGATGAAAAATTCTTGATAATAACTCAAATAAAACTTATGAAGTGACATTTTGATACTTTGTAGAAATCAATGCTAGTTAAGCAGCTGCAACAACTTATTGAATGTGTTCGTTCATAAAACCGTTACTAAGCAGTTTTAAGTTATTGTTAAGAATTATTCATCTATAGTTAAGGAAGGATTAATTAAAATTAACTTTTTCCTTACGCTTTCTCACACGATTCACTATTCAGAAACCGGTATTTTCCACGTGGATTTTTAGCTAAAATCCACTTTAATAATATAATTTTGGCCAGGTTCGTGTCGGGATACGCGCTAAGTAGGGTTCCGTAGGTACCTGTAGACCTGGTTGTTAAAAGTTAGTGTACTTATGTATTTTTCAAAAATCATATTAACATATATTAATTAAATTTTCCGTTGAAAGTATTATGTTTGGTAAATCGTATCACGTTTGGAGCGCCAATTTCTCTGAAACATAAAAAGCTGACTTATTCGGTATAGTTTTCCTAGAAAGTTCACGGTTAAAACTCTGTTCAGGTTTTTTCAAGCAGTTTTCTTTCTTTCAAAATGGCTGGCCACAACTCCGAGCCGTGTATACAGAATTGCCGCATTATCTCAGTAGTTTCCGTAAGGCTTTCAATGTACAGGGACGGCAAAGTGACTGCAATCTAAGTGAGACGGCGGCGCGGCGTGTTCATTAACTTTAACAAGATTTTAGGCCACCCTTTCAGCGCTGCCTAAATATTAAGGACCTTTTTTAATACCTCGACTAGAGCAGCCTTATTCTTTATATTTTTAAATAACATTCTGTTTAAGTTTGGTACACAGATAATATTTTTAGGAAATGAATTTATTTATTTATTTATTTGGGCTACCAACAAGAGATACACAATAATGAGGTTTAATTATAACAATAGGTACTTAGGGCTAGTGTTCCCTCAATTAGAGGCGGCCACAACGTGCGCACAAATAAAAAGCAACTCAGCTAACAAGGCTAGAATATCTAAAATTAATAATTTGAAGTATAAACCAAATTATTCATTACTATTCGATTCCGGCATTTTCATTGTATAGGATAATCAGTTTTAAGCGACTTCTTAAAAAGGAGGAGGTTTATAAGTACCGTTTTTTTCATTATTTACCTTAAAAGCTATCACGTCAAGAAGAAAGAAAAGTAAGGAAGGCCTTTGCATCTATTAAAGATGATTTATACAGCATCAGCAACTGGTAATCATGCTGTACGGGACGCTGCAGTGCCTGGGACATTGTTAGATGGATTAAGCTTGCCCAGCACCTATAGCATCCTCTCAGCTTCATCATTCCAGCCGTAAAAAGTCCACTACTAAACAGGCCTCCCTAATGGATGTCCGTTGGGGGTAGTTTCCATACTCACCACGCTTGGCAGGCGGGTTGGCGAGCGCAGTAAAGTGTATTTAAGTCAACTGATTTTACTGTTTCAATAATTATCTCTCCTATAAGCCACATATCGATTAAGCGCTTGTGGAGCGCGCGCCATAAATGATAGCGCCAAGAATGCGTTCCTAGGAACATGTTCCAAATGTTCGAAGTGTATCAACTAAGTATTTATTTTGTTTGTATTATGTATTTTGCAAAGGTCCAAACTCGAGGTTTGCCAACGGGCAATGGAGCGCAGTATACTCGGAGTAAAACGCATAGACCGTATTCGTAATACAGCACTGCGCTCCAAAACTAAAATTATCGACGTAGCTCAAAAAGTTGCAAAACTTAAATGGAGCTGGGCTGGTCATGTTTGCCGAATGCCCGAAGACCTGTGGGCAAAGATCACCACTCAGTGGAGCCCCAACATGGTGAGGCGCCGCGGCAGACCGAAGAAGCGATGGCGTGACGAGTTAGACCGGCATAACAGCGCATGGGTCGAATTGACGGCGGATCGGGATGCATGGAGAGTTGGAGAGGAGGCCTTTGCCCAGCAGTGGGACACTTATGGCTAATTGTATTGTATATGTATTTTTAATTGCCGTGGGGTGCCGGCAGTAGAATGTTACCCCTCCTCTTATGCCCATGGACGCAGTAAGAGCCTCCTAAAGGATACCTTCTGCAGGTATCCTTGGATGGACAGCAGCGTCTTTCCATGTATCAATATCCCATACTGCGCTCACCAACCCGCCTGCCAAGCGTGGTGAGTATAAAGAAGAAGAAGAAAAGAAAATCATTTATTATTCCACAACAAAGGTACATCAGTTATAAATTTATAAATAAAAGGAAGTTTGTGGACCAAAAGGTCCTACCTAAGCATAAAGTTAATCCAAATAAGGATTAACGCTGGTTTTCAGGTAGGACCTTTGGCGAGTGCCGACATAGTTATTTTACACATAAAAAAGAAAGAAAAAACATTACATCATAACATAAAACACCAGTAAAAACAAAAAAAAAACTTAAAAATTATATTAGAAAGCCCATGACACAGGATCAGCTCAACACTACGCTAAAAACTTCAAGCGGACGACTGACCTAACCTGACCTGTGTATGGCAACTACCCCTCACGGAGATCCATGAGGGTGGCCTGTGTTCATCAGTTGACGTTTTATGGCTGTAATGATGAATGATGTCGATGATATTTGTATTATTAAAAGCCGTGTTGGCCGAGTGGAATGTACCCCCGACTTTCAATCCGAAGGTCGTGGTTTCGATACCGGCAGTGCACCAATGGATTTTGCTTTCTTGAAAAATGTATGTGCACACTTAACACGTGCTTTAACGGTGAAGGAAACATCGTGAGGAAACCCGCAGCTTAGTTAGCTTCAGACGTATTGATCTGTTCTTTCCTCTGAATAATAGCTGACTAAGCTGAGAGGTATAGGTGCTGGGCAAGCCTAATCCATCTAACTATGTCCTAGGCACTGCAGCGTCCCGTACAGCATGATTACCAATTGCTGACGCTGTATAAATCATCTATAATAGATGCAAAGGCCTTACTTTTTTTTTGTATTATTGACGGACAGATTAAATAATATTTTGATTTCCATACCCACGCTCACGCTTTTTGATTCAAAAAGGTTCGAGGTAAAAACAACCCACCCCATCATGCAAAAAAACCACCTAGTTAGGTAAACAGTCCACAATTCAGTCAAAAAACTTTTTAATTGCCCTAAACTGTTTAGTCTGCGGCTGTTTTTATAACACGTCCAGCGGTTTTGGGTAAAGTTGATGTTGGGGTAAAAAGTGGACTGTTCTACTTAAAAATACATCGCGTTCGTCTGTGTTTACGGTGACGTCATCCCTTGGGAAAGCTCCGCGTTCATATAAAGACTTGTTATAACTTTTGCAGCTTAATATTTTATTTTTTGGATTTTAATATCGCGGTGATCACATTCACGAAACACGTGACCAGCGCTGCATTGAGTTGCGCCCATCACATAGAGCTGTAAGGTCTCATGTACCCGTATTTTCACCGGCCCCTTCAAACCGGAATACAGCAGGCTTACTGCTTGGCGGCAGAAATAAGTAGTACTTCCCCGGAGTTCTACTACTACAGAAACTCTTACCCTTCAAACCGGAATACAGCAGGCTTACTGCTTGACGGCAGAAATAAGTAGTACTTCCCCGGAGTTCTACTACTACAGAAACTCTTACCCTTCAAACCGGAATACAGCAGGCTTACTGCTTGACGGCAGAAATAAATAGTACTTCCCCGGAGTTCTACTACTACAGAAACTCTTACCCTTCAAACCGGAATACAGCAGGCTTACTGCTTGGCGGCAGAAATAAGTAGTGTTTCCTCGGATGAACTCTTCTCAAAAAGTTCTACTACTACAGAAACTTGAAGCTATTTTAGTTTAGGATTGATAATACAAATTCAAATTCTAACACAAAAAAATGCAGTATGACTGCAAGGGCCTTTTAGATACTTTATGGTAAACCATAACATAAATGTTACGAGTATAACTGAGACACACTGGTTAAAATGTATAACGCATGCCGTTGATGTGGATGCGGTAAGAATCTGCCAAGGGATACCTCCGGAAAACGGACAGCAGCGTCTTTCCGCGTATCAAAAACCCTTACTGCGCTCGCCAACCCGCCTGCCAAGCGTGATGAATAGATAGAATTGCCAGCTATTAGACCAACGAGCTATGAAGGTCGTCAAAAAGCTCGGACTATAGCCCCACTGCCGCGGAGTGAGGTGCCGGCAGTAGATTGTTGCCTCTCCCCTTTTGCCCGTGGATGTAATAATAATCTGCCAAGAGATACCTCTGAAAGATGGACAGCAGCGTTTTTACGTATCATCTGCCAAGCGTGGTGAGTATGGCAACAGCCCCCTTGTACCTGTACTTGGAGATCAAAATCAAAATCAAAAAACGTTTATTTGGAACTTAGAAACACGTACATAACAGAATACACTTTAAAAGGCAATACAAACAAGACGTCATTATAGCTAAAACACAAAGAGTATTTTAGCCTTAAACTAAGAGATCCATAATTGAGGCATAAGTCCGGCAGCGGACGTCCTAGATAGATAGATAATTTATTTATTTGTGACAACAAGCATAGAAAACATTGAATAAGTACATACAAAAAAAATTACAAAAATAATGAAGCCATGCTTGAGTCACAAAAAGGTCTCAGTCTCAGCTTAATGTTGGCATGTTAACCAACGCTGGTCTTCCGACTGAGCCGTTTGGTGACGTCACAGAAGGCAACACAATCAATAAAATCCTACGGCTGAAATGGCTAAATATTTTAAAGATGACGTTGACTATTAAAGTTTCTTGCTCGGACTATATTATGTAGTTAAGTTCCCGCTAAAACAAGCCATAATGGAGACACTCATTGCTTATTCAAAAACAACTAATGGTAGCTTGCAGATGTCAAACATAAATTCCTTTAAAACGCACATTAATAAAGTAAACTATAAAAAGGTTCCTCGGGCTGCCTGCTGTTACGCTTTTTAGCCACACTGCAGGCGTTTAGTGTGTACGACGGTCTGAGAGTAGAATAAATAAAAAATATATATATATTTATTTGTGAGGTCTCCCGCGATACAGGCTTGCCTCGTGCGGGGACCACTGTCAAACGTGTATTGTAAAATTTTTAACTTTGGCTAATAAATTATTTTGTATTAATTGTATTTGTATATAGTTTAAAAACTTAAAAAATACGCCGAATTATTGTTTTGTCATCGGTCCTATAAATTTAAATCAAATGTTATAATATTGAGTAAAAATTTGTGGGTTAGCGGATGATGTTTTGGTTGTTAAGAATGTTACGATCGTATATAAAGATTTATACATAGAACACTTCTTCAAAACGTCTCAGAGGCTTGGGTTAATCTTTCTTTGTTGATACGTGATAGTTTTAGGTTAGTATTTTAGTTAAAATTCAAAAGGACTGGCTCTACCTATATAGGATTGCTTTTGTCTAATATCTGTGGAAACCTATAATGAGCCTTTAATTACTGACTTGAACGGGCTGTTAGTTTTTCCTAAAACTCTATTTTATTTTTATTTTTATTTATTTGACAAAATCCAACAGCCTTTAGTAACAATTAAAAAATACTTAATTTTAAGACTTAAGGCCAATACAGGACTTACATTTTATACATGACTTAAGGCCAATACAGGAAAAAAAAAATAAAAAAAAAGAAATTCTAAAATAAACTAAAGCAATGTTCAAAAATTCCGTTACAGTTACTTATATAAAGGTGAAGCTAATAAAATCGTGTTAAAAAGTTTGGCTGTGTTATATGTTTTTAACGTTTCTTATGTTTCATGTTTATATCATTGTTGTTAATAAATATATATACTTAGTCTGCCCGCGACTACGATAGGCGCAATCCTGTCATCGGGACAAAAATAATGGTAAATAAGCGGTAAATGCCCCATAATCCATTAAATTAATAATATAATAGGTAAATAAATGAAACAAATAATGCTGGACAAATCATACAGCATCATCTAGCCCCAAGCTAAGCAGAGCTTGTGTTATGGGTACTAGATGACTGATATACTTAATACATTATACTACATAGATAGATATTTTTATTATATATAGAAAAACACCCAGAACACCCTGAACAAATACCTGCAGATCGTACAGACATTTGTTTCGAGGCGGGAATCGAACCCGCAACCCCTTGCGTCGCAGGCGGACCTTCGCCCGCTGCGCCACAGAGCTCGTCAATTAGATTTCTTATAACATAGGTAATAATATAGTTTTAAAGTAAAAAATACAGAATACTTAAAAAAAGAATAGATTAAATTAAAATAAGGAAACATCTGTGTTTATCTAGTTACTATTAATTCAGGTATACAATGTATTACTACCAAAGCTGAATTATTTGAAAATTTTAATGTAATTTACAAAAAAGAGGTTGTGGGTAGTTGAAGTGTACACACCTAAAAAATTTTTGCTCCTATATTTATTAACATTTAAAATTATTTTCACTATTTATTAATGGAAATAGTTGGTTTTTATTAATCTTACTTCCTCCCACACTCGCTGGTGATATAAATTTCTCCTTTCCACTCACCCCACTGAACACAAAAACAAACAATGGATCTATATGCCAAGCTCACTGCCAACATGGACGAATTGGCTGAAACTTTTGAAGCCCGGATGCTACAGATGGATGGCCAAATCAAGAATCTAGCTTCAACATCAACAGGTTCAACATCTTATTCTACAATACCACAGCCACATAAGGATCTGGAAACACTTTCTCGTGAGTTTATTGATTTCAAAGCTCTCATTTGGAAAACTGTGAGCACAATGCGATCCCAACTTGAGCTTCTCATGCTGGGACTTGACCGCCAGGAGACCGCAGCACGTCGCAAAATTCTCCTATTTCATGGAATTGCTGAATCAAATGAGTCAGCCACAATAGACACTATTTTTAAGTTATTAGCCGACCAATTTAAGATGACTGATATCTTACCTACTCAAATATCATCTTGCCACCGGCTCGGAGCCAACTCTAGTAAGCCTAGGCCTATTATGGTCAGATTTTCAGACTTTCAGCTGCGTCACCAGATATGGAATGCTAAAACTTCGCTGAAAGGAACACAGGTCACTATGTCAGAGTTCCTAACTAAGCCTAGGCACGATACTTTCTTGGCGGCACGTAAACATTTCGGGATACGTCGCTGTTGGACAACCGAAGGCAAAATCGTATTATTGCTGCCTGATAACAAGCGCCGAAAGATAGAATCCATGTCCGAACTGAAGCCTCTTTTGACCGAATATCCGGCAGTGACTCCATCCAACGTCCCCGCATCCCAGCCTCAACCACTCCAGGGGAATGCCGCCGCCGCAGGGCATGTCTTGAGGATGAAGAAAGCCCCTGAGCCGAGAGTTTTCAGAGAATCTAGAGTGAAGCGTGCGGGAAAGTAAGCATTCATGTTTCGGCTCTAACAACTCCTCAATTAGCCGTATAACCTGCATCAAGCCGCGATACTACGGTAGTCAGTAAACTTTTTATGTACTGCAATCGTGTAACTTCGTTTTTTCTGCACATAAATAATGTACTCGATCGGTAAATTTCGCTTTTTTTTATTTACATTTCTGGTGTCAAAGCAAAGCAGTGTCATTGTCATAATGACATTGACAGCCAATGTCAGTCAATCTTACAAAATGACACCAAAAAAAGAAGAAGAAGACATTTCTTTAGGTGCACGACACTGATAGTTCGTAACACATCATTCGGACTTGGGCTACTAGTTCTGGATCCCGTTCTATATTTTTCTTTTATTGTTTTTTTTTTTTATAAATGATAGTATTACGTGTCGTCGTTGCTTTGATTCATATTTTTTAGTGTTAATTTTGTTAAGTTGGAAATTATGTTTGTTTGGCTTTTTGTTACTTTCTTTTTGTTTTTGTGTTTGTAAGGTTTTCTTAGCATAACCAGCGGGTGCATTGGAGGTTGCAATGCATTGAACAGTAATTAAGTAGGTCTTAAGCCTACCTTATTTATAAATACTTGCACTAAGTAAGTCCTCACTTTATTGTATATTAAAATATTATTAAGTTTATATATTTTTAATAATCTTATTATTATTTTATTTATTTAGGCATTATCATGGATCTACCAGCTATTGATGATAGTTTTTTCTCCTGTTCTTCCACCTCATCTGACGAATATGAAAGCGCGGAAAGTGATGAGTCTTGTGTGGACCCTCCACATCTGAGAGACACTATAGCGCATAAACTTTTAGGCCATTATAAAAATTTAAACATCCTGCACATAAACGCACAAAGCATACCTGCCCATTTTTCGGATATGCTTTGCTCTTTCGATTATAAAATAATTGACGCAATCCTTATCTCAGAATCGTTTTTAAAACCACCCTTGCCTTCCACTCAATACCCTCTGCCTGGCTTCATTCTTATAAGGAATGACCGCATAGGCAAAGGTTGTGGTGGTGTAGCTATTTACCTCCGCGCAGATATCCCATATAAAATCATAGACCAATCTCCTAGTCATTACACTGGTCTCGCTGAGCACATATTCATTGAAATTATTATTAATCACTCGCCTATCTTGCTAGGCGTATATTACCCTCCCTCACTACATGTTGATTACTTTTCTTCTTTCGAAATTAAACTTGAATCCTTCTTACCTCTTTATGATCACTCTTTAATTCTCGGGGATTTCAACACATGCCTGCTTAAAAAAGACTTTCGCGCCAATAAGCTTGAATCTATTTTGAACTCCGTCAATATGCATATTCTTCCCCTCGCGGCTACCCACCACGCCCCTCATTGTAACCCTTCACTTTTAGATCTAATCCTAGTGTCTGATGTCGATCGCGTGGCCACCCATGGACAAATAACTGCTCCTTTCTCTCACCATGACCTTCTCTATCTCTCTTATAAAGTCCGTTCTCCTAAACGTAAACCCAAAATTTTGCTC
This sequence comes from Pasiphila rectangulata, assembly GCA_963082625.1. Lineage (NCBI taxonomy): Eukaryota > Metazoa > Arthropoda > Insecta > Lepidoptera > Geometridae > Pasiphila > Pasiphila rectangulata. The sequence continues at coordinate 21,226,659 of OY720238.1, read as the reverse complement.
CTTCGCAGTTTTAAGGACATCGATCTTGAGCGCCTTAAGCTAGACGCATCTGACTTGGACTGGTCCTCGGTGGTAGATAGTAGTTCAGTTGATGAGATGGTTGCTAATTTTAACAAGATAATCACGAACTTGTATGACATCCATGCACCACTAAAACGTGTTAAAGTTAAGCATCCACCGGCTCCTTGGCTGACCCTTTCTATCAAGAAAGTCATGTCAAAACGCGACCGTGCGAAACGTGTATTTAAGAAATCACCTACTGAGCAAAACTTAATAATTTATAAAAAACTGCGCAATCGGTGTAGTAAGATGTGCCGAGACTCTAAGAGAAAACACATCCATAAATCGCTTCAGGAAGCTAACCCTCCACAAATGTGGAAATTCCTTAAAACACTCGGCCTAGGTGCAAAGTCCTGTGACCCTTTGGGCTCGTTTGACCTGAACGCCATTAACACTCACTTCTCCAAATCCCCCATCTCTCTGGATAGCGTGGTCAAGCAAGCGACATTAGAGAAACTGTCTCGCAACCCAAGGCCAGAATGTCCATCTTTCACCTTTAGTGAGGTTGCGGAAGAGGACGTGAAAAAAATCCTTTCCTCTATTTCTACTAAAGCAGTTGGTGCAGATGGAATCAACATACAAATGTTGCTTCTTCTGACTGATGAGCTTGTTCCTGTTATCACCTTTATTATTAACCACTCTCTCAATTCCAGCTCTTTTCCTACTGCCTGGAAAAAAGCATTCGTTATCCCTCTTCCTAAGACTCCTAACCCCACTCTGGTCTCCCAATTCCGGCCTATCTCTATCTTACCTGTCCTTTCCAAAATCTTGGAGAATGTTGTTCAAAAACAGTTGTCCCATTTTCTTCACCAAAACTGCCTGCTAAGTCCACTTCAGTCTGGTTTTCGTCCTGGCCACAGCACTGTAAGCGCATTGACAAAGATTTCTGATGATATTCGCTGGGCCATGGACAATAAACTCTTTACAGTTCTCATTCTTTTAGACTTCAGCAGCGCTTTTAATTCGGTTGACCACGACATTCTCTTATCCATCCTCTCCTCTCACAACATGTCCTCTTCTACAATTTCCTGGCTTCGCTCTTACCTCTCTTGTCGCACGCAGTGTGTTCGCTCGGACGAGCTCTGTTCTGACTGGTGTGACATCACTGCGGGTGTACCACAAGGTGGTGTTCTTTCACCACTTCTTTTTTCTGTGTTTATCAATGCCATCACTCAAATAATAACTTCTCATTATCATCTTTACGCCGACGATTTGCAAATTTATTATCACTTTAGAGCCGATGAGATAGCAAAGGGTATTGACCAAGTTAACTCTGACCTCACCAAAATTCGTGAATGGGCGAATACATTCGGACTCCTAGTTAATCCCTCTAAATCTCAAGCTCTAATTTTTGGTTCACATTATATGTTAAACAACACTGCTATTTCCCTTTTTCCTCCTATAATTTTCGCGAACGCACCAATCCCCTATTCAGAAAAAGCTAAGAACCTGGGTGTAATCTTTGATAGCCGGTTATCTTGGTCTTTTCAAATTAACGAGATTAGCCGAAAAGTCAATTTCACCTTTCAGTCCTGTAAGCGTCTTCAAAAATTCCTACCTTTTGAAACTAAAATTATTATTGCACAATCCCTATTCCTACCTATTATTGATTATGCGGATGTGGTATTTCTTGACCTCACCGAGGAGCTGCTTAGCAAACTAGAACGTCTTCAAAATTTGTGCATCCGTTTTATATTCGGACTGCGCAAATTTGATCACGTCTCTCAGTTTCGCTCTGAGCTAAGGTGGCTCCCTATACGCCGGCGTCGCGATATGCACCTTCTGTCTTATCTGTATTATATTCTTTATAACCCTCTCTCTCCTTCCTATCTCCGCGACCGCTTTGAATTTTTGGTCCCTCGCGGTGTGCCATGCAGATCGACTAAGTCCCTTCGCCTCAAAATTCACAAGCACTTTTCTTGTCGCTATACTGATTCTTTCACCATTCAGTCAGTTAGGTTGTGGAACTCCTTGCCGCTCTCTATCCAAGCCAGTCCTTCGCTTAACGTATTTAAGTTGAAGCTGAAAGAGCACTATCTCTCAATGTAATTTTTTATTTTTTGAACCATGATAATTATTTAGTTTTGTAATTACCTTTGTTATATGTATATATAATTATTTATTTATTTATTATCAGATATATGTAGGTATATGCTTTGTATGTAATTTATTATCTGTGTATATATTTAAGTAGGTAATTTCTGTTATTAGGTCTTATTTAAGTAATTTTACTATATCAAATAATATAATTTTTTTTTTATTATCTCTTAACTCACGTGTGTACACACTCTATTCATAGCATTTTAATATCTTCTCTCTGTACCCAAAGGTTTGCTGTAAGAAAACTCTTTCAGGGTTAAGCTCGCCTTTGTACATCACCTTTATGTATCCTTTTTTGTCTGTATGTTTTGATTTTGTGTACAATAAAGAATTTAAGAATTTAAGAAAGAGTATATATTTTTTTCGAAATAAAATTTAAAACTGATGGAACAGTTTGATTGCTGGGTTAGCCGAACTTGTCCGTATAATTTCTATGGGCATTTTTATTATATCTTCTTTAAAATCAACTAGCAGTAGTGAGTATTTCGAGTTAGTTTCAAAGAACATGATATCTACCTTTTTACCCTCAATTTTTTACAGGACTTTTACCTTTAATGGAATGGCAGTCCCATTACACAGTTTACTGAAGAATGATTCGAATGACAATAACAAATTAGACTAATTATAAGATAAGAATATAAGAATATATATCAGGCAAATTAATATGCCGTGGAGTGCCGGCAGTAGAATGTTGCCTTATCTCACTTACGTGCATGGCAAGGGATACCTCCGAAAGATGGGCAGCAGCGTCATTCGTATCGACATCCCGTACTGCGCTCGGTAACCCGCCGGCTAAGCGTGGTCAGAGTATAGCAACAAACTACTAATTATCACTTAGGGACCGTCTCCACGAGCGAGGGAATCGCGGCGATGTTATCGTCCGTACCACGTATTTCTATATAAAAGGCTGTCTCCACGAGTGAGTGAATCGCGGCGGACTCGTCGCGATTCTCGCAGTCCCTTAGAGATCCATGAGAGGCCTATGTCCTTCAGTTTACGACCTACGGCTGAGATGATGATGATGATGATGAATATAACATGTTTGAAGTGGATGGAAGTAGACGTCGTAAATATAAATTTATTTTAGGACCAACATGAAATGAGCGCAACATTTTTATATTGGTTTTTGGGGTTCCGTATCCACGGGGTTAAAACGGTACCCTATTACTTAGACTTCGCTGCCCGTCTGTCTCTCTCCGGGCTGTATCTAAGCTGAAATTTTCACTGATGATGTATTTCTGTTGCCGCTCTAACAACAAATACCAAAAACAGAATAAAATAAATATTATTATTATCAAGAAACGTGATTTTTTTGCCGTGTTTTGCTCGATATTAATAACGGCAACAGGCAGACGTTTGAAATATGTACAGAATATTAAGTTGTATATTCATTTTAAAAATAAATAATTAAATTAAAATAAAACATAACAATTGTTTTTTTTCGCTAGATATTAATAACGGCAACAGGTAGACACTTGATTATATCCACGTGTTGGAGTTATATAATGATACTCCAGTTAAATTCTGATCACAACTGATTTATTAAACAATACTTGCATAATTATATAGGAAGCTTATTGCTATACACGCATAATCGTGACTTAATATTATTATGATTTATCACGTAGAAATTATACGTGATAATATGTACCTTTTACATCCTGGCGACTCAAAAAATAAGAAATATTTTATCTTCCTTGTACACCACGGAATATTTACACACGATGGTACGGAACCCTTCGTGCGCGAGTTTGACTCGCACTTGGCCGATTTTTTATTTTATATTGGACCTAAATCAAACGTTTTCTTTTCAAGAATTCCATGATGGATTCGATCTTATTTTCTTTTACGCTTTGATCCATCAACACGTCAGGATCGTTTCAGACAGTTCTAGACTAGAATCTAGATTGATAACGCATACACTGGGGGCCAAAACTAAATGAAACACGTTTTGATATTCCATTATTTTTTGCGAAACTACACACTCTTCATTTTTGCTTTGGCACAAGTAAATGTAAGCATTATTTTGATCTGCGCTATAGCATCGCATGTTTGTATGTGTGTATGTTTCTCCGTCATGGTCCCGGCGGGGTGCCGGCAGTAGAATGTTACCCCTCCTCTCATGCCCGTTGAAGCAGTAACAGCCTGCTAAGGGATACCTTCGGAAGATGGTCAGCAGCGTCTTGCCGTGTATCAACATCCCGTACTGCGCTCGCCAACCCGCCTGCCAAGCGTGGTGAGTATGGCAACTACCCCCGTGAAGATTCATGAGGGAGGCCTGTGTTCAGTAGTGGACGTCTTACGGCTGAAATGATGATGAAATGATGATTCCATTAAATTTCATTCCAATTGCCCGATTGCTGATGATGATGGTGATATGTAGGTAAGGGTGATGATATAATAATAATAATAATAAGCCCCTCAAAGCCCAACCACACGTCCGCGCTGACCACCTAAGCCACGTGAGGGGCGGACACCTGCAATAAAATAACCTAGCAGGTGACCAAAAGGGTCCTGGCAAACCCATCAATATGGAGAATCGTAAAGATAATATAAGTATAGGGTCGCTTCCCGGGGGCGATCGCCGGGGCGCGCTTGGAGCCGATGCTGAGCGCTACAGCATACGAACCATCGGTGGCGAGGGTAATGGGCGGCCCTCTGCCGGGTATCCCGAACAATGCGAGCCCACAAGAAGGTACGACCTACGGCCTCTAACTAGAAGCCGGAGCAGATCTCAAGCCGGCAACGTTCTCTCAAGCAGGGACAACGACGACGTGGGAGTTACACGGCTTGCTCCTATTGAGGAAAGGAGCCTGACAAGCCTGTATGACAGGGCTGAAGGAGAACAAGAAGCCCTGTCAACTATATCCTCACCTACTTCTCTTTTCCCCTCTCTTCCTTCTTCTCCACCTTCTTACTTAAATACATCTGAAACATCTTCCCTTACTTCTTCACCGAAATCTCCGGTTTCCACAAGACGATCATCAAGGCTACGGGTTCAACCTGTAGTCATACAAACATTAAACAGAGAAGTTACTCCGGTTGAGGATGTTTCGCAGGAGGCTCCGGTCGCTCAACCTGCGACCACCAAAGCTGGTAAACCAAGAGTGCGTATGAAATGGGATGACGAAACAAATACTTTCATCATGCGCACATATTTTTACATAACTAATTTAGAAACCGACAAAACAATGTACTGCAAGAAACTTTTTGACCAGTTTAAAGTAAAATATCCAAGTCTTGATGTTTCATCCCAAAGAATCGCTGATCAAAGACGGGTTATCCTCCGAAACAAATTACTTTCAGACGACCAAATCATCAAAATTAAACTAGAAGTATCGGAACAATTAAATCGAGAACAGGAAATTAATGAGATTGCTAGACCACCAGACACGCACACACAGCCAGGAGACAATGCTATAAACACAATTACACCGTCGCCTATGCCTCAATCGTTTAGCACAAATAATACACATGATCATACACCTTCTACCCAACTATTATCAATCGACTCTGACCAGGAATTAATCTCAGGTCGAACAATAACATCCATAGACTCACCCCACACAACACAAGTGTCGAACCAAGCTCTACAAGACCTGATAGATCAGTTTAAAACTACTTTGGAAATATACACAAACAGTGACCCAACAACAAGGCCTAGATTACCTGTTTTACGAGAAAACAAGAAGTTATATGAGATGGTTCACGCATTTAACCATGAGATTTTAGGCAGATTCTGTAACGAGGATACCGACCTAACACAAATTCACACTTTTATATATTGTAGTGCCCTAGTCATTTCAACGAGTTTAGGGTATAAAATATCATCCATACAAAATAATCAGCCTAGCAGAAGAAACAATCATAAAGCCCCATGGCAAATAAGATTAGAAAACGATATTAAGCAGCTCCGGGCTGATATCGGCAGAATTACACAGTATATAAATAACAATAGGCACCCGAATTTGATAAAGAAAGTAAATTCCATTTTTGATAAAAATAAAGTCCATACTATCCACGAGAAAAATAATACTAGGCCGGAGGAATTTCTAGACACACTCAAACAAAAATTAACATTAAAATCACAAAGGTTAGCTCGATACATAAAATCTTTACAAAGAAAAACTGATAATAAACTATTTAATACAAATGAAAAGCTATTTTACAGAAAGTTAAAAGAAAATACAGAAATAAATATAAACAAGGAAATACCAACAGAACAAAACTTAAAAGACTTCTGGGCCGGTATTTGGAAAAAGGATAGAGAACACAACGATAAAGCCTATTGGATTAAAATAGAGGAAGAAAATGCAGCTAATATCCAAGAAATGGATTTTACGGAGGTATCAAAATTAGAAATAGAAGCGGTTACCAGAAGGATGAAAAACTGGAAGGCTGCTGGAGTTGATGGAATACATAATTTCTGGTATAAAAAATTCACTGTGCTCCATGAATCTCTAGCAAAAATTATAACGAATGTTGTAAAAGGAAACCAAGATCTGCCGCCGTTTGTAACTAAAGGAATTACCTTTATGTTAGCAAAGAGCAACGATACAACAAATCCTTCCCAATATCGCCCAATCACATGTTTACCCACCATATACAAATTAATAACATCTTGCATTACTAGTAAAATTAATAACCATTTATCCATATACAACGTACTTACTGAAGAACAAAAGGGGTGCAGACAAAACCATAAGGGATGTAAAGAACAATTAATAATAGACTCTACCATACTTAAACATGCTACCACTAATAGCCGTAATTTACATTTAACATACATCGATTATCAAAAAGCTTTTGATAGTGTACCACACTCTTGGCTGATCCGCGTATTGCAGATTTATAAGATAAATCCAGACATTATTACTTTCTTAGAAAATACTATGAGTACCTGGCGAACAACACTATCACTCAGAAATAACGATAACTTGGTCACCACAGACGAAATTTACATTGAAAATGGTATCTTCCAGGGAGATTCATTGAGTCCCTTGTGGTTCTGTCTGGCATTAAATCCACTATCAAATATGCTAAATAAATCAAAATTTGGATACAAACTTACTACAGACACCACCATTTCTCATCTCATGTATATGGATGACATAAAATTATTTGCTAAAAATTGTAGAGAGATGAATAAATTAATAAGTTTGACGTCAGAGTTTAGTACAGATCTATATATGAAATTCGGATTAGATAAATGCAAAACTCTAAAATTACAAAGAGGCAAAGTATCGACTAGGGATCATAATAATGACGATGAAAATATATTTGTAGTATTAGAAGAGAATGAAACGTATAAATATTTAGGACTTATTTATTGCATTTTATTTAGGACTTCACCAAGGTAGGATAATTGATCACGTCAGTATTAAAACAGAAATTAGAAAAGAATTCATCCATAGACTAAATCTTATATGTAAAAAACCTCTCAACTCTAAAAATCTTATAAAAGCTATCAATACTTATGCGGTTCCTGTACTAACCTATTCGTTTGGCATTGTTAAATGGTCAGCCACAGACATAAAAAAGCTACAAGTAAAAACTAGAACAACATTCACTAAACATAACTATTTACACCCTAAGTCTGGGATTGAAAGAATTTCATTAAGTAGAATAAAAGGTGGATTACTTATTGATTTGAAAAACTTATGGGTAGGCCAGATTCAAAACCTGCGAAAGTTTTTCTACGAGAAATCAAGCACCAGTAAAATACACTTGGCAACTACAGAATTAGATAAAAACTTTACGCCATTAAATCTTTATAATCAAGACTTGCAGTTTAAAAATTCCACAGATAATGAAAAAGAAAAACTTGATAGATGGCGAAGTAAGAAACTCCATGGTCGTCATATAAAGGACTTAGAGCAGCCACACATAGACCTACAAGCCTCGAACAACTGGCTCAGATTTGGCTCCCTATTCCCTGAAACGGAGGGATTTATGATAGCGATACAAGATCAGGTGATAAACACAAGAAATTACAGAAAGTTCATTTTAAAAAGCCCCAACAGTCAAAACGATAAATGTAGGAAATGCCACCGTCAATCTGAAACCATTCAACACATCACCAGCGCCTGTCCCAGCCTCACACAAACAGACTATACCCATAGACACAACCAAGTAGTTCATATTGTACATCAAAAACTCGCAATAAAGCACCATCTCGTTTCTGGAAAACTTTTACCTTATTACCAATACAGTCCTAAGCCGGTATTAGAGAGCAATAATTACAAAATGTATTATGATAGAGCTATTCTTACAGACAGAACTGTACATAACAATAGACCAGATATCACATTACTAGATAAAGTCAACAAATATACATATTTAATAGATATCGCAATACCAAATACACATAACATTAAAAAAACAGTGACGGAAAAAATACACAAATACACAGAGTTAAAAGAAGAGATACTGAGAATGTGGAAAATGAACAAGGTTTACATCGTTCCACTTGTGCTCTCTTGTACCGGCGTTGTCCCTACGAATCTTATGCATTACCTAAAAGTGTTAGGTCTTCAGGAAAGCCTACACGTGACTATGCAGAAAGCTGCTATATTAAATACCTGTAGAACGGTCCGAAAGTTCTTGCAGGACGATTCCACTACTACCCGCTCGCTTGCCCGTGTTAACCAGTAGTTAACAAAACGCACAACGCTAAAATGTCCATGTTAACTGGTAGTTAACATCGCGATTCAGTCTACTATGCCCTTGTCAACTAGTAGTTGACATGACGCCGCCATGCCAAAATGCCCGTGTCAACCTGTAGTTAACATGACCTCGCGGTCGAAAAAGTGAAATATACTCGTCCTTGTCGCTCTAGGGCTTAGTTTGTATTATTTATCTCGTTTCTTCGTTAAATTTCCCGTCATAATTAATCACAGTCGAGTATCCAAGCCATAGACAAAAGAAAAGAAAGTAAGAAAAAAACGTTCCTTGTCAATCTTGTCATTGAGTGTTGATTCGGTGCGGGATTTGTTAGATGTGTGCGATATTTCTGCTGATTTTCTTGTGAAATTTAGTTTTGTTCTTCAAGAGTTATTATGTTAATCAAGAAATGTAAATAACTAACACGTCAATATAAAAATTCCAACATCAAACATAAGATTTGACTTTTTCGAGTGAAAGTAAAACTAAGTGATTTTACTGAGAGCATGGGAACTGTTGCAGAAATGTTCATATTTCTCAGAAGTGGTGAATGCTATCCCTATGGTTTTTGTTTGTTTTAAAATAATATAAGACTACTTATTTAGTGTTGATTTCATTTTATGCCTAAAAATTATATTTGTGCATGATATGCCTTGTCACGTTTAACATAAATTACGCCGCGCGGCGTCAGATAATGGTGTGGAATCAGAGGCGTGTGAATTAATAATAAATATGTATAGACAAGTGTACGTTTTAATTTCTTATCCTATTATTTATTTTATAAGTAACGTAATCAAAGATTCAAAACTTTACGTCAACGCTTTAATTATTGAGGTATGAGCTTTTAAATACAAGACGAGCTTTAAAACGTGCTATCTCAAGTTCAGCACAGCATAACTCTGCACCAGAGTCGTAATCTGAGAAACAAAAGATAACATTGTATAGCTAGTTTCAGATTTAACATAAAAAATATAACACTTGACAATCTTTTAAAACAAATTAAGTCACAAGTAACGATTGCGCGAAAGCCGGCCCACGCGCCGCAGGCGTAAAAACGGCGGGGCACGGCGACGTGTGCTAAGTATTTGTAGCCGGGCGTTTGGGTTAGCAACGCTACAGAGAACCGGGCACGGGGTGCCGCGCGGTGCGCCGCGCGGGGCACGCGAGCGGATAATCAACACTCCAGTGATACGCACTTGGCTTAGGCCCGTGAGTTTCACTTATACCGAAATATCTAAGATATTTTGAGAAAAAAAACCTTTTAAAAATAATAATAATAATATAATAATGCTGGACAAATCACACATCATCATCTAGCCCCAAGGTAAGCAGAGCTTGTGTTATGGGTACTAGATGACTGATATACTTATTACATTATACTACATAGATAGATATTTTTATTATATATAGAAAAACACCCAGAACACCCTGAACAAATATCTGCAGATCGTACAGACATTTGTCCCGAGGCGGGAATCGAACCCGCAACCCCTTGCGTCGCAGGCGGACCTTCGCCCGCTGCGAATGATTAGTGTCGTCACCCGAATTTTGTAATTTTGAGTTTTTCACAACTGTGTTCATCTTCATCAGTTCCATATCACCAAATCATACATTCTGTATGCAAATGCTTGCCCTTGAGCTAAATATGCTGAAATCTCTATATATTTATCTACAAAACTTGAGGAGTTTCCTAGAATCCTCATGGATCCCATCATCAGAACTGAGCTTCAAAAAATGGTACCTAATTCGAACCCAAAAATATTTTTTTAAATCGGTTCAACAACAACGGATTCCTGAGGTAACAAATATTTACAAGAAATACGATTTGAGAACCTCTTATTATTTTATACTAATACATGACGAGACAAGCCGAAGGCCCACCTGATGTTAAGCGGTAACCTCTACCTATAACAATTGCAATGCCGCGGTGATCACGTTCACTAAACACGTGACCAACGCTGCATTGCATTGCGCCCGTCACCCTGAGACAGAGTTGTAAGGTCTCATGTGCCCGTAATTTCACCGGCCCCCTTGCCCATCAAACCGAACCACAGCAATGAAGACATTACTGCTTGGCGGCAGAAATAGGTATGGTGGTAGTACTTCCCCGGATGAACCTTTCACAAAAATTCTGCTACTACTAAAAACCTCCTTTTGAAGTCGTTTATAAAGGAGAACAAAATTATTAAAGTGCCAAACCTTACTGGCTGTATCTAGGTTTCATCAAAAGAAAGATGTAAACTACCAATTGAAATAAGATGAACTATTTCGTTTATTTTCTTGGAGATTGTGAGAAATAAAATTCGATTTACAAAATGGCTTACAAGTTTGTATTTCGTACTGAATTTTTTATAGTAACTAATCTTATTAGGCTTAATCTGTTATTGCACCTAGCAAAGAAGAAATGGCTTCTATTTTTGGGCGCATAAACCTATGCAGAAAATCTGAAGCTTAGACATATAATTCAATACGTGTTTCGCCTCTCTACAAGGCATCTCCAGAAGAAATCAGTTCCCCGTTCGTCACGGAATTGATTTATTTATTTGTACAATTAATTAATTAGCACGACTTACAAATATAAATAAATTAAATTAATTAATGAGATTATTAATAAACAATTGCAATACTAAAAATATTCATTACATGACTTATTTGTCATCTCGCGGATTTTAAACTCGCGGGAAACCGCGAGTTAGCACCATCTGATTTTACCTATTTTTATTGTCGTCAAGTCACGTGATCGTAAATATCCGACGTATTCATGTACAGTCATCTACAAAAAGTTACCTACTTTGAATGTACCTAAAGAATACAATATTATTTGAGTTTAAAATAAAAGAAAATATAGTTTTTGAGATACATATAATATTAATGAACATGACAATATAAAACTGATAATTTTCATAATAATTATCAACAATATCACAATGACTCAAGAATTTGGTTTTTTACTGTTTACTGTTGATTTTTTTGTTTACAGTAGAATGCCAGCTCTCGACCATATTTGTAGTGCGGTGTTGCATGTTATTGCAAGACCATTTGTCGGCAAAAAACGAAGTCTCATTTAACCATGTATTTACAAAATAATCATTAAATTTTAAAAAATTTTCATCTATTGGACAATGTGACATTACGTACAACCAACCACTCTCAATAGCTTTTTTGGGCAAATGTGCCAAAACAGCACACCTCTTTATGTGTTTCATAAACACTGCAGATTTTGTTATTCCTATTTTATCAGCTTTCCGCCACAAACATCCTGTGAAATGAAAGAAACACCCGCTGATGCTCGTTTCAGGGAATATATCTTTGATTACCAACATTGCAGCCTTCTCGAAGTCAAGTATAATGGTTTTGGGATTAAATTGTGGAATTTCACTCTTGTTAAGACGAAACAAAATGTCATAAGTTACTCTTGTTTTGTTGGCCAACAATGCATATATCACAGGTATAATGTTATTATGAGTTTTACAACTTCCTAAATCTACATGTATGGTGTACAGCTGCTGGAAAGGTTTTAAACAAAACTTAAAAGTACCATCGCATAGAACGGTCAAACTTGGATTTGCTAAGATTGTTTTACAATGTTCTCCAGCGAATACTAAAATTCTATTGCTTTTATGGTAATCAGCTAGTAAAAAGTTAGAAAATCTGTCGGGCACAGTAACTTCCCTCAGTGAATTAAAACACAACTTTTTTACTCCCAATGACTTATTCCGTTGCCGATAAAACTTGTTTTTTTTTATGCTAACATTAAACAATGCCGCTTATTCCGGAAAGTTAAGATAGGTCATCAAAGTATTTCATTTGAGCCCACAACGGAAAGTCTAGGGCGAGTAGTTTCCGAGATATGGCTGTTTAACGTTTGACAGCTGTCATTGAGATACATTGTCATTGTCATACAGATTCAAATCACGCATTCATTCTTCAATCTCCCAAAACCTCATGCATACCAACATAATCTTCTTCCGCAAAAATATCACAGTCAGGGTTCTGGTCAAGAAGTTTATTCAGGGCTGCGAGGGTGCGAGGCAGAGGAGAATTGGCACACTAGAAACAACGAAGACGCAGAGGTAGTTGCCCAATATCGAACTACACCATCCTGGACGTGTTGCCTCCTCGACCGATTTCCATTGATATTAATCGTTAGATGAGCCCTCACACCAAAAACTCTGGCATTGTGTTTGCAATACTGCCGACGAATGTGCAACACGCCACGCGTACCGAAAAATAGTGTTATCTCTTTTTCTCCCACGTTATTTGCAAACAATACTTTTATGACAATAAAATGCAATGAAAATATCTAGTTTTAATTCCGCTAATGCTGAGATGCATATGCACCGCCCTCCCGCCCGCTAATTATGCACATGCAGGGGGTACCAGGCTGTTAGTGCAACATGCATACCCAAACCCACACGACGACACGTGTTTCGCCTCTCCGCGAGGCATCTTCAGGTGAAAATAATAGAGGTAATATGTATTTACGCAAAGTAACGCCTGATTCCATTAATTATAAACAATACTTTCTCTTTCTTGCATGAGTGAGCTCACTCATATTGTTTGGAAACACAACGGCGCGGTCTCAGTACAGTGAGGGCGTATCTAAGGATATATGTATATCAATGCCGATTTATCCTAGAGGTGCCTTTAAGAGTTATCAAGCGCTCATTAGACATAGGTTAGCAAATTTTTTCTCTTCTCTTCCAGCAGTAGCATGTCCACTGCTGGACAAAAGCCTCCCTAATAGATCACTAAGTACTGATCATGAGAGGTTGCTGCCATACTCACCACGCTTGGCAGGCGGGGTGGCGTGTGCCGTACGGGACGTTGATACACGGAAAGACGTTGCTGCTCATCTTCCGGAGTATCCCTTGGCAGACTTTTACTGCATCTACGGGCAAGGGCAAAATTCTACTGCCAGCACCCTATGGCTCGAATTTGTTACTAAGTATAATATATTTGTTGTTCAGCTCTTAAACAGTGCCTGTTATCTATAATTATCTCAACAAAACCCACAAAAGCTTTACGTATCCTGTGCCCGTCTCAGAGAGAACATATTTTATGTGCTCTTGCTCCTCATATAACACAAGAAGACTTCATTGGTACATGCCGAGGATTTTAATCTTGGCGACATCTATACGGATTCCGTCTAAGTTGTAAGTTAAAAGCGGGATTCAGCGACCTGCGTGGCGCATTTGGTTTAATAGCCGGCTGAGAGGCAGGCAAAAACTATGTTAATATTTGAGTATTTCTCGAGAATTTTGTAAATATCTGAAATGTATTCAGATTACAGCACGTATGACCGACTTTATAAAGGAGATGCCCAAAAGTGGTACCAAAAAGTCTCACGCATCAAGATTAAAATTTTATAGTAATTAATTTTATATTTTTTTACGACATTACGCGTCAGGGATTTAATTTTTGAACCCGGAATTTAATTTAAGGTATAAAAGTATGAACATTGTTTTTAATTCTTTTACATGGGGTTCACACAACCGGTTATAGGGATGTAGTGCATTATTAGAAATAATATGATGACTCGACTAAACAGTCATTCCAATCGTTTCTTTTTTAATAAATATCTTAACGTTTGCTTCAAAAACAATTTCCGGATGATATATATTTAACCTTTGCTATCTTCTCGTTAAATAATAGTAACAATTAAGTAAATCCAGTACACCGAATCTATTTAGTATTGCTAATTGACATAAAATCGATTTTCTTACTAAAGATTTCGATTTATCGAACGCGTCCCTAAATCTTAGCGGGCGCATTACTGACATTAGATAGATGTCAGATCTAACTGCTAACGCTAGCTCATTCATAACGATTTCATTAAATTACTCCGAAACCCCAGTTTGTTTACAAAAACAACTTTTATAGGAGTTAATATGATAAGTATAGACTTTATAAAACCAAGCTTGGTTTTGACGCAGCTTGGTACGGGATTTCATATATCCATGAGCATTGTTCTTTTTGCAGTGGAGAACTGGTGCGTTAATGTCGCACAAGGTGGATATTGTGGACAAATGAAACAAGTGGCTTACGTATGTACCTATGTATGTACGTAGTATAGCCTTGATCCATTAATGATTCTATGTAAATGTAAATAGCCTTGGGGTGCCGGCAGTAGAATGAAAGGGTTATCATCCTGTACCACTCAGATCTTGTACCGCTGGTTTTTCGTCCCTCCTCTCGTGCCCGTGGATGCATTTAGAATCTGTCAAGCCTCTGGAAGTCGGGCGCAGAGTTTTGTGTGTATCAACATCCTATAATGTGCTATGCTAAGCGTGGTGTGGCATCACCCCTCACGATCACTTGGATATCCATGAAGGAGGACTAGCAGTTGACGTGAACAGCAGACCTGCGGCTGAGATGAGCCAGAGAAATCGCCTACTTTTCTATGCCACCGCTTCTAACTTCCACCAGACCCTACCGCAGACTACTTGAGTCGAGAGTAGGCTATAAATCTTCGCATTGTCACCGACAGATGGCGGTGTCCAGGTTTTTACCGCTATAACTTGGTAACAAAGAGTGCTTTTTGCGATAGGACAGGTGCTGTTGGAGTAGGATTTAGCATCGGAAAGCTCTAAGCTGCTGAATTTCCTAATGCTTCTGCGAAAAAGGAACTGCTGAAGTTACGTGCAGACTTAATATGATCGTAATTCTGGCTTAGAACTGTCAGTGTCATAGGATTCTGTGTCAATTTTAAATTGTATTTTGGATCGGTTGTTTTTGGTCGTTTCACGTATCTTTTAATCTTCTAGACCTTAATTCATAACATTTTATAAAAAAAAACCTGGACATTGTTTAGCAAGTTCAGCTGATTGCTTGATGAAGAGGCAAGGGAATCATTCTTTCCGTATTTTTTTTAAGTGGCTTTTAACGGATCCATAATTAAAAATTCAGTTGCGCGCGAGCTGTCAGTTGCGCGCGAGCTGTCATACGAATTTACGTACATGGGCACCCGTCCTAACCTCTAAAAATACTACTATAAATTTATTGAATTATCTCGACTACATACTACTTAAAAGCATGGCGAAGTGCGATATTTGTTCTAAAAATATAACTAAACGGTCTCCAGGACTTGAATGTAACAAGTGTAGCAAAATAGTTCACGCCAATCAGTTATGTTCAAGCTTATCATCCAAACAACTTTCTACTCTCCGAAATGCAGAAAACTTGGAATGGACCTGTGAGGAGTGCCATCGAGATTCTCCTCGTCGTAAGTCATTTATCATTCCCGATGATGACGAGGAAGACGAAGACGTCGGCGGCGGCCCCTCCATGGGCACCGCGATTGATATGGGCAAGTTGATGCGAAATATTTCGAACGAAGTACAAAAAATAATTAAAAAGGAACTGTCTGTCATAACCGACGCAATTAGCTCCTGTAATAGCAAAATAGACGACCTGACAGACAATGTGGAAGTATTTAACGCGAAGGTGAAAGAGTTAGAAAAGAAAAACGTATCTCTGACTAACAGAAACAACCATCTTGAACTCAAGGTAGCCGCTATCGAACAGCATATGTGGGAAGGTGAACAACGTAGCTTAGAAAAATTCGTCGAAGTCTCAGGAATCCCTATAATTCAGAACGAAAACCTGGACACTATCAAGAGTAACCTAGCAGCTAAAATTAAGGTCGACCAAAGCCAAGTGTGTAGCATAAAGCGCATCCGCGGGCGAGTTGGACAGGAAGGAAAAATCCTGCTAGAGATGAGAGAAACACAGGATACTAACCTGTGGATCCGGGAATCCAGGAATACCACTATCACCATACGCGAAGTCGCCCCAGTTGTTCCTGCTGAAATGCCTAGCCACATCGAAGGTGTTCATCCGACGCGCCCTCACTAAACGAAACAAAAGTCTCCTATGGAAAGCCAAGCAGGCATTGCCTTCTTATAAATACATATGGTTCCAAGACTGCAAGATCATGGCACGCGAAGCCGACAACGAAAAATCTACAGTGATTAGATGCGAGGACGATATCACAAAATTATCCCTGCACGAAAAACATCATCGGTAATAGATTACCACACCAACCTTCTCAACGGATATTGTAGAACTATTTAATTGTCATACTATTACCGACTTTCAAAACTATTTACCTAATACGTCACCTAATTTAATTATCATGCATATAAACATTAGATCAATAATTAAAAATTTCTGCCTGGTTTTACAGATAATTAATAATACTTGCATTGACGTTATAATATTAACAGAAGTGAACATTACAGAAAACCTATTGTTATTGTATGAGATACAAAGCTACAAAATGCACAGTGCACTGCGTAAAAATAGAAAGGGCGGTGGCATCCTTATCTTTATAAGGAATACTCATACGTTCCGTAGGATAGATTATTCTTTTAATCACTGCGAGTCATTACTAGGAACTTTGGTAACACCTTATAATTACACAGCACACGTTTTTGCATTTTATAGACCACCGAGCGAAAGTAAACATCTCTTTATCAAAGAATTAAAAAGTTTTCTTCACTTTACATTATCTAAAAACATGGATGTCTACCTACTGGGTGACATCAATATTGACCTAAAAGTAAAAGATAACATTCGGGAATCCTACATAGGATGCATGGCGGAGCACGGCCTAATGAGCGCGATTTCTGACTTCACGAGGTTAGAAACACGAAAAAACAAGCACGGAAACTTAATCACAACACAGAGCTGTATTGATCACATTTTCGTCAAATCGCGATCATTAGACCTGTACTCCGCCGCGCTCGGAACAGTATTGGCGGACCACCGAGCGATTATATTGACATGTTGTGGGCTCGTGCAAAATCGTATACAGGGTGGACAAAAACACAAACAATGTATTGACCTAAGTAAATTACACCCTTTATTAAAAAGTATAGACTGGAGTCCAGTTGATAAAATAGAGTGTCCAATAGGAATTTATGACTACATTAAGAATACATTAAATACATGCTACGAAAAATCAAAATACATTAGAAAAATTAACATAAATACAAAACGAAATAAAGTTCCGTGGATTAATAAAGAAATAAATAATTTATGTGAAAAAAGGGACAAAATGTTTACACGATGGAAAAAAGATAGCAGTGATAAAATCCTTAAACTAGAATACAACAAATTAAGAAATAAAACACGAAAAACGATAGAAAAGTCGAGAAATACATTTTATAAAAGCCAGATAGAAGAAAATAAAAAAGACCCCAAAAAACTATGGGAAATTTTAAATAATTTAACAGGTAGGATTAAAAAATCTGTTGATGATTTTATTATGAAAGCTTTTGAGAAAAGTAAAATAACTACAAAAAATATTGCTGATAACTTTGGAAAAGAATTTGACAAAAATGTGAAAAAAATCTTGCCAACCTGTAATAAACGCCTTATTAATGAATCAACATATGCATTTCAAGAAAATAAATCAATATACACAAAAAAAGCAACTCATACAGACATAGCAAAAATATTAGATCATTTAAAAACACAAAAATCGCCTGGTATTGATGGTATCCGGTGTATTGACTTAAAATATATAGGTGACAAAATAATAAAAGTAATAACAAAATTAATAAATAATAGCATAACGGAAGGTAAATACCCCCAAGAATTAAAAACAGGTATAGTGAGACCAATATTTAAAAAAGGAAAACATAATGAATATGAAAATTATAGACCTATAACTATTCTCCCAGTCATAGATAAAATTGCTGAAAAATTCATCTGCAAGCAACTTCAAGATTATTACACTAAAAATAACATAATATCTAATGCACAATACGGGTTTCAGCCTGGGAGGTCGACTGCTTTGCTATTATCTAAATTCAACGATGAAGTCAACAAGCTACTCGATGAGAAACAACATGTACTACTGTTATTCATCGATTTTAGCAAGGCATTCGATACGCTCAGGCATGATACGTTAATACAAAAATTAGACAATACGGGAGTAAGGGGTCCCATTAAGAGATGGTGTGAAGACTATATGAAAAATCGAAAATATTTTGTAAAAGTCAATGATGAATTGAGCGACGTAGTTGATGTATCAACTGGTACTGCACAAGGATCTGTTCTAGGACCTCTTCACTACTTAGCATATGTTAACGACATGGGCAATGTTATTAATAAATGCTCAGTGTACCAATATGCTGATGACACTTGTCTGGTAGCCGCAAACAAAAATCTCAAAACAGCCGCCAATTATCTTCAAGACGAATTCACAGAAGTTTGTAAGTGGTCGCACGACGTCGGTCTAGTCATAAATGCAAGCAAAACGAAAATCGTGCACGTACACTCCAGCCACGTACAAACCAAAGACCCCTTTAGCATAATCGCACATGGACATCAATGCCTGCATAATCAAAGCTCGTCAATTAAGTGCGATTGCGATGCGATAGAAATAGTACCGTGTTTTAAATATCTAGGAGTAATTGTTGATAATAGATTTAGCTGGAATCAACATGTTAACAATGTCTGTGACAAGCTAAGAGCCATTCTAGCAAAGCTGAAAATAGTAAAGTTCAAAATACCATATAATGTGCTTCTTAACCTATATATTGCCTTAGGAGAATCAGTCATAGCCTACGGCATAACCTGCTATGGCCGTACATTCAAAACAGAAATTGAAAAAATATTCAATCTTCAGCATAGGATTTTAAAAGCTATAACACCTCAAAAAATTAAAAATTATTTCCATGACAACCTTATGGGCTTATTTAAGTTTTCTGGTATACTTCCGGTGCAAGAAAGAATTAAACTTAACCTTCTTACAGAGCAATTTCATAACACAGCTATACTTGTGCCCGTATCACATACAATTACAACTAGGAAAATTACACAAAAAAAACTTAGTATTCCTAAAATGAATAATTATTATGGCAGGCGAACCACAGATTATTTAATACCTACTATTCTTAATGAACTACCACGCAAACTATTAGAAGAAATTAACTACAAAAACTATGCACAGAAATACAAAAAACACTTCTTAGATAGTTTATAGTAAAGTATGACTTAAAAGTACATAATATATACCTACCTAGTTACTCTGTGAATGTAATATCATATCTTTAATACTACAACGAAATTCCCAAATTTATAATGTTTTCAGACAGTGACTGCTAGGCACCCTGTACTATTAAACCTAATGCAGGTACATAGTTATTTAAAACTTACCTTACAATAAAATTACTTAGTGGTAGAAAGTAAGATTGGTACCTAAACTGTGTGTTGGTGCTTTGTTTTATAAGCAGTTTTAGGTTTATTTTTTCACTGTTATGATTAAGTAATTAGAACTAGTATGATGTGTGTCTGTTATTGATGTTTATTTCTCCAAGCCAAAATGTGTGGCAACACGCTGTAACTGTCGACACTAGACAAACCTTGTATGGTTTAAAGTGTCGTATATATATAAGATTAAAATAAGTTTTTTTGATAAATAAATAAAATAAAAAAAAAATAAAAAATAAGATGTACTTCCGCACAAGGAACGCACGCATCTGTCCTGGTCCCTGAATCACCTGAATATTCTTTCTACGTCAAATTTATTACCACTATTACTCATAAAAGAAGACCATACTGCAGAGCCAAACATATAAGGCCATGATATGCACTGAGCGCTGTTTCTGTCAAAGCAATCTCTTCTTAATAGATATTCATATTTATATAGTTTAGAACATACACAATCATCATGTGTCCGCCAGCTATTGTTCAAGTCTAAATGTATTCCTAGAAATTTAGAAGTGGTAACTTCGTCTTATTTTTCTTCTACTCACGAATAATTTATTCATGAGTGTAAGATACCATCAGGACGAATAAGGAAAAATACCATATTTACCCAGTAATTATTGATAAGTAACGGGTGGTCTAATTAGTATGTGAATAAAAAATCTACCTCCTCTTTCACTCCTACGAGGAAAAAAAGGACAAAGGATAACCTTACATTCGAATGATAAGGTTTATTTTTAATCGGCTAATAGTGGCGCCACTGTCTTTATCGCATTTCATAGTTTGTTCTCATTAAAAATCGTTCCAAATTCTACCGTAATCGAGATTATCTTAGTAGCTACGTATTTTGTTCGGCATTTCGAACGTCATAATTGCTTTCATATAAATTAGAAATAATTTTAATTATTGTGTTAGTGGCTTTGATTAAATCTGTTCGCAGCAGGTGATTTAGATGAAGGATCTGGTTTTTTAATAAATGTTTTGGAATTGGATGTAAATTAATTATTTTTATTATTAACGATGATAAGGAAAAGTTACCGTCAAAGATATCGATAGTTCGACCTTGGCGGAGGATGGACGTTTATTTTAGATACGAACCTAATACTACAACAGACCGCACTATGCTGTGTTAATTAAATTTCTTAAAAAATAATATACATATTTATTGATAACTAGCTGTCCCGGCGAACTTTGTACCGCCCAGAATCAACTAACTACTACCACATCTTCGAGCTACTTCTACCCTACTACTACTCTACTACTACTTTACATATACTCTGCTACTACTAGATCTAACTGAGCCATCATTCATAGTTATTATAAAAATAGAATAAAGAAAAATAAGAATGGTTATTAATTAAAAATAAAAATAAAAAGTGAAAACAGAAAATAAATAATCAGTATGAATCAAAAATTTACAGAAAAAAAACAATCCTTAATAGCTAGGTACAAAAACGTAGCTATAAAAAGTTTGCTCAATAAGCATTATTTCACTTTCAAAACACTTGTGAGTTACACTATTCATTGTTATGTGAAACGAGCTTCCTACTCACGTTAATTATACGTCGAGATTATCGTTGCAACGTTTGTGCAACGCGAGCGGGTGAGAGGGAACGAGAAGGTGCCGCGTAAGACTCCATTCCCTGATGAAAATTCTCCTAGAGTCCGCGCCACCACTCAAGTCCGATAGACGCGGCGCTAGTAACATAGAATGTACTGAGAGTTTAGTTCCCGCTTTTGCCGTAAGACTTGAGTTGTGGCGCCGACTCTAGGAGGAACTGAACACGTTGGAAACCTATTTTTGACGTATAATTAATGTGAAGGCTGTCGATAATTAAAAATAATTAACATAAACGTAAAAAAAACGTGAGATTATTCTTAAAAACTAACTAGAAGTGACAAAGTAAGTACCTACTGCAGCGCTGGTCTTCCTTGGTCACCTTTATGTGTGGGATAACCTACAGAGCACACGCAATAAAAAAAACTAGAAGGTACCTATTTACATACCTATTTATACGAATAAAAAAATCACAATATCATATGCTCAGACACTAATTAGAAAGACACTACCTAAGTACCAAGTAAACACATTTTGTTTTAATTTTCAAATAGAATATAATTTTAGCTAAACATATTTATTTTCTTAGAAAAAAAATAAGAAAAAAAGAGAAGCATTTATTAATCCACAGTACATAACTACATACATCGCCGGGGGGTGCCGACAGTACAATGTTGCCCCTTCTCTCTTGCCCGCAAAGCAGTAAAAATCTGCAAGTCCGTGTATCAAAAACCCCTCCTGCGAAGCGTGGCGAGTATGGCAACAACCCCTCATGATCAATACGTAATGATCCAAGAAGAAGGTCTTTGTCCAGCAGTGGTCGTCCTACGGCTAAGATGATGATGATGACATACATACATCAGGTATAAATTTATAACAAATAAACTATACTTAACAAGTTTGTGGACCTCAGTATAATGTTATGTTATGGATTTTTTGTATTAAAATTAAATCCAAAGTACCTGTTATTATTCCTTTGTTATCTGACTGACTGATATATCAACGCACAGCCTAAACCACTGGACCTAAAGACTTGAAATTTGGCACACATATGTATACCTTGAGTATCCTAGAGGTGCACTAAGAAGGGATTTTTCGAAATTCCCACGGGATAGGGAATAAATGGGATTTATGTTTTCGAATCAAAGTGGCTCTGCGTAAAAAGGGGATTTTACGTTTTATGACTTCCACGCGGACGAAGTCGCGGGCAAAAGCTAGTACAAATATATTCCAAATCGAGATCGAGATCAAAGATTTAACTGTACGTAAACCATTATTACATCCCGTATATAAGCAAAGATGTAACTTAACTCCCGAGATGATAGCGTTAATGTCATCATGTGAATATGTAGGTTAATAAAATTATTATCCGTACTTTATACTGACGTAAACCAACCCTGGTCTTATTCCACTGAAACTTTCCGCAAACAGAGGTAAGTAACATTTTATCATAGTTACCAACAATTATTGTACAGGCAGGCACGGGCGCGTAAGACCCAGTTTCCGTCGCTACTCGCCAGTGAAAGCATTAATGAACCCATTGAAAATGTTTGCGACCCCACCTAGTTACCTTACTACCTCACCGTTAAAATAAACTATATTTTTCGCCTTGGGAAAGTTCAGGCAAGGCATTTTAGTTCTTGTTATAGTGAGAATACGTTTTATTTTAGGTTCTTTGTACATTTTCTTTCGTACATTTAATTATGAAACAAGATTGAATTTTCTTATACATTATTCATAGAGGTGTCTAATAAAGCGAAAAGCAGAGGCACAAAGCAGGAGAAAGCGTAAATTAAAATAACAATGAAATGCTAACTAAATTTTATAACTACAAAAAAGCGCCCCCGGGTGGACTCGAACCACCAACCTTTCGGTTAACAGCCGAACGCGCTAACCAATTGCGCCACGAAGGCCATGCGCTGAGTGATGAAATAACGCAACATACTTTACGTCTCTAAGATGACATAGAATACGTATGAGTTAAACAAGCGCTGAAGGAACAACTGATAGTGAAATGATAACAAAAGATATTTTTATTTAAAATGTTTGTGGAATGATTATTAGTACCTCACTATGATTAGGTTATAGCATCGAGCACTTAATACAATAGAGGTGAAATAAGGTCATAAGAATTCGAAACAGTACTTTGCACTAGTGCAATGACAACTGTCTCTGCCTTTGTCAGTACAGCGCCAACAGCCGACCTGTGTAGGTACTTTTCCGTACAATTATGAGATATTTTTGGCGGATGCAGTGGATGCAGTAAGAGCCTGCTAAGGGATACCTCCGGAAGATGGGCAGCAGCGTCTTTCCGTGTCAACATCCCGTACTGCGCTCGCCAACCCGCCTGCCAAGCGTGGTGAGTATGGCAACTACCCCTCACAATTGGCAGGCGGGTTGGCTAGCGCAGTATGGGATGTTAATACACGGAAAGACGCAGCTGCCTATCTTCCGGAGGTATCCCCTGGCAGATTCTTACTGCATCCACGGGCATGAGAACAAGGGTAGTATTCTACTTCCGGCAACACACGACAAACGCAGATATTACTGGCAGAAGAAATAGTTATGGTGGTTTTACTTCCCCGTATAAACTCTTCACAAAAAGTTCTACTAATCGAGTAAAACTTCATACCCACCTATCAAATTCTGGCGCAAATACATTCAATTTGCCAGCGCATCTGAAAACTTAGATCAAAAATCCTAAGTCGAACTAAAATACGCTGCGTCTTGCGAACTTCAATGGAGCTGTCAGGTCCAGCGAATCATAGGTGAACGGTTTTGATAGGGATTTAAACTACTGAGTATGCAGCGTAAGTTTTTACAGAGAACAAGCTCCGGCGAGTTTTAGCTACCCTCCATCTAAAGGTTTAACATAATAATCATCGTCTCATCGGTAGGATGTCCTCATGATT
The DNA here is from genome assembly GCA_963082625.1 of Pasiphila rectangulata. Classification (NCBI taxonomy): domain Eukaryota; kingdom Metazoa; phylum Arthropoda; class Insecta; order Lepidoptera; family Geometridae; genus Pasiphila; species Pasiphila rectangulata. The sequence goes on along the minus strand of OY720238.1, from coordinate 21,202,146 downwards.
CTCCAGTGAGTAGAGGCAGTGTAGGTTTTTACAAAGGACAAGCTTTGGCCCTTTTAGAATTTTTTTAGCAAATTAGAAAGAAGCTAAATAAACTGAAATTAACGATTTATAGTTTGCAGCTGTGTCAATAACTGTGGCGACCAAAATTGTATTTATTTTGTATTTGGTTTTAGAATATTATCAGTTTGAAATCATGAGGTATAAAAGACAATAAAGATTCTATTCGAATAGTAATTTTTAAAGAGGAAGAGAGAGAGATTTTACGCCTCCCTCATGGATGTCCATGTACTAATCCTGGTCGTTGCCATACTTGCAACGTTTGGCAGGTGGGTTAGCGAGCGCTGACAAAACTTTGATAATAATACACGGTAAGATGTGCCCATCTGGAGGTATTCCTTGACAGATTTTTAGTGCATCCAAAGGGTAGACTTCTTCTACTGCCGCGTAGTATGGCTGAAATAATAAAGGTAAAGCAAACAAAGCCGGGTGCAAATAAAGTGGGGTGCCGGCGGTAGATCGTTACCTCTCCTCTCTTGCCCGTGGATGCAGTAAGGATCTGTTAAATGATACTTCCAGAAGATGGGCAATAGTATCCATGAATCAAACTCGTACTACGCTCGCACATCCGTCTGCTAAGCGTGGCGAGGTTGGCAACAACGCCCTTATGATCTTTGAGACCCATGAGGCATGTGTCCACCAGTGCAGTGGGCAGCAGTCCTGCGACTGAGATAATGACGATGAATATCTTGAATGAATTAATGAATTAAAACTTTATTGTACACAGATAAACTTAAAAATAAAATATAAATAGGTAAACACGTACAAATAGGCGGCCTTGAACTACGCTCGCCAACCCGCCTGCCAAGAAAAAAACGCCCACATGATCTTGGAAATCTATGACTGAGGCATATTATGTCCCGCGGTGGAAGTGGACAACAGTCTTACGGCTGAAATGATGGCGAAAGCAAATAACACCTAAGCTTCTGGAAGCCAACCACACTGTGAAGAATCAGCACTAGCAGGCAATAATTCAGACAAGTTGGGTGAAGTCCAAGCCACCGAGCAGTTTTGATTGTTTAAGGATTTGGCGGGCGTCAGTTATTGATTATGGACCAGTTTTCGAGGTATAGATTAGCTTAAAAGCCTTTGATTGTCTAGTCTGAATGGAATGAATCGGAACCGTTTTATGTAGTTATGCTACTGGGTGTATTATAAATGTGTACTAGCCCGAAAGGAAGGGTTTCAACCCATGGAAACAAGAAGTTTTGGAGAGAAAACGAGTCGGGAATTCGTATTTTATTTTAGTTATATATCAGTAAATACCTAATTAAAGATAAATCTCCTTTTACATCACATATAAATCATCTATATAGCGTCAGCGACTGGTATTTGTGGGACAGTGGAGGCTAAATAATAAATAATATATAAAAGGTTATTTAGGTGTGTAAAGTTGATACTGAGTACATAATCGGATTTAAATAAAAAAAAATAGGGTTTAGTTACTTTTATTTGTCCATTAACGGCAACTCTTTGCGGAGGTCAATGACCCTGTTAAGAATTAGGTGGCGTTGAGGTTGCCATTATCGTTTAATCAGCTGTTGAGGTTAAAACTTTCGTTGTATTTTCTTTACTTTCTCTTTCTGAATGAAAATTTTCGAATCCTGAAAAGTCGTAAATGTTACTTGGAGCGGTCAGAAACACCCTTTCGGCTAGGTACACATATTATAATACACTATGTATAGCCTGGTCAGATTGTTTGTATTGGCTTTTCTATGTATCGTTGTATGAACTGTGAAAGCCTTATTGGCCAAGTGGTATACATAGCACTCGGATCTTCTAGATGGAATTCAGGATCGAAATACTTTTGATCCAGAAGTCCAGGCTTCGATACCATCCGAGAATTAATGGATTTTTTTCTTATAAATGTATGTGCTCATGTAACACGTGATTTAATGGTGAAGGGAGAACCTCCGGCTTAGCTTCGTTTCAGACGAATTAACCTTTTCTTTCCTCTGACTGGGTAATAGTCGACTAAGCTGGGACGATGGTATAGGTGCTGGGCAAGCCTAATCCATTTAACATTGTCCTAGGTACTGCAGCGTCCCCTACCAGCACATATACCAGTCGCTGACGCTGTATAGATGATTTATATGTGATGTAAAAGGAGATTTACTTTAAATTAGGTATTTACTTATCATTTTGAAAACAATTCATAGATATTTTGAATAACCTTAATTATTTCTTACATTACTCTTTTATGTTGGAAAACATTTTTAACAAACAACAAAAAGTAGGTTCGTTAAACGTTACGGCAGCATTCTTTTCATGTACCTATTAACAGTGTTTTTTTTCAATATTTTCCTTGTGTCCACGTTTATGTACCTCCAGGCTCATTTCCCTTGCGAACTTCCTTAGATATTTCTGTGAAATTAACCAATTTGAATATTTACCTATATTCTTAGACAGTATAATTTTCGAAACGATTTTTACTATTTATAAGTCATTTCTAAAGCTGCATTCGACTGAAAACACATTGTCCTTCATAAATACCTTGTCTTGGGGTAAGCCTCAGTTATACGCACCACCAGCAACTTTCCAAACGCAGATTGCAGAATTATCTACTCACCTCACCCAAAACACAAGTCTTACTTTCTATGGGGCTAGATCATAATAATTTCCTCATCTCACTCATATAAATTAATAAATAATGCTTAACATTCACACAGCATCATCTAGCCCCAAGCTAAACAGAGATTGTGTTATGGGTACTAGATGACTGATATACTTAATACATTAAACTAAATAGATATACATTTTTCTTATATATAGAAAAACATCCAGAACACCCTGAACAAATATATTGCAGATCAGACAGACATCTGTCCCGAGGCGGGAATAGAACCCGCAACCTCTTGCATAGCCAGGCGGACCTTCGCCCGCTGCGCCACAGAGGAGGACCCATAACACAAGTCCTACTTAATTTTGTGTTTATTGCCTATATACAAAAGCGGAGATAAGTCCTTAGCAGCGAACTATAGACCAATATCTATATTGCCAGCGCTTTCTAAAATATTAGAAAAAGCAATAAACAACAGGTTGGTAAAGTATCTGGAAAAATATTGTCTTATTTCTGATAATCAGTACGGTTTTCGAAAAGGAAGGTCCACTGCTGACGCTGTAGAGGGGCTTAATAATTATGTTGTTCGATGTTTAGATGAGGGCACAAAATGTCTGGCAATATTCTTAGACCTGGCCAAAGCCTTCGACACGGTTTCGATCCCAATGTTATTATACAAGCTTGAAAGACTGGGAATACGCGGAAACCAACTCGATTTAATGCGAAGTTATCTAACTGAAAGAACACAGCAGGTAAAAATCGGTGAGCACCATAGCTCCGAAATATTTGCCACATATGGAATTCCACAAGGCAGTATTTTAGGTCCGACGCTTTTTTTAGTGTACATGAATCAAATCTGCAACCTTACTCTTGAAAATGGTAAACTGTTAGCCTTTGCAGATGATACAGTATTGCTATTTCAAGGAAAAACGTGGGATAAAGTCTTTGATCATGCACAAAAGGGTTTTGATATCGTCTCCAGCTGTCTATACAACAATCTCCTTACACTAAATGCCGATAAAACTAAGTTAATTACGTTTTCCCTGCGCCGTGCTGACTCGCCAAACCAAGCACAATTTACTTTGAGAGCTCACACAAATAAATGCCTCCACGCCAATATGAAAAATGGATGTGACTGTGTCACTTTGGAAAAATGTGACACAATTAAATATTTAGGTCTGATTTTAGATGCCCAACTAAGCTATGTGCCCCACGTTACTTTCCTTGCCTCTAAAGTACGACGACTCATTGCGGTATTTAAAAACATTAAACATGCTGCAAACAAACGCCAACTCAAAATGACATATTTCGCTCTCTGTCAAACATTACTAACTTACTGCATAACGTCATGGGGTGGCGCCTCAAAAACTCATCTCTTACCTCTTGAGAGAGCACAGAGAGCGGTGCTCAAAGTGGCTTACTCCCGTCCTTACAGATACGCCACCTCCCAACTATATGACGAGTGCGAAGTTCTAATAGTAAGGCAACTGTTTATACAACAAGTTTTATTCAGGCAGCTAAAAATAAAGCAACTCAAATCAAACATAGCCTTGAAAAGACGAAATAGGAATGAACACCAACCCATGTGGTGTAAAACGCGTTTTGCACAGAAGCACATGCCATTCCTAGGGCCATACCTCTATAATAAAATTGCTAAAACAATCAGCTTACACAACACAACAGTTTTGGAATCAAAAAATAATATAAAAAAATACTTACAAAATTTGGACTACATTCAAACAGAAAAATTGCTAGATATACTATCTTAAAACACACGTATTATCACTTCCACTTACACACAAAAACACGCACACGAAACACCCACACTACATACTAAACACAACACCAACAAATAGGCTTTTATTTTATTTCATTTCATTTAAAAATATTGTGTTTTTTTCCGTTCTTTCATATTTTGATATTTACATATATTTTTTATGTTACACTTAAGTCTTAAGTTATCCTTATTTATATGTTTTTTTACAAGATGCTGGCTGCCTAGTCTAATTCCCTGATGTATGTTGCCGGAGCAGAGATCCCTCGTCTCTACTTACAAGTATTCATATACTTAGTTAGAGCGAGGAGTTGACGCATTGTCATTACACAGGTTTGGACAAGGTACCCAATACTATGTCATCCTAGCACCTACTTAAACCTTAAAAATTCTAAGTGATTACACCAGTATAGTATTAGTGATACCTGATTGTCAAACCTTTATGAAAATAAATACTTTTATTATTATTATTATTTAAGGCTAGATTATAATTATCTCCTCACCTCACCGATAACACAAGTTCTACTTACTTTGAGACTAGATTATAATCATGTTCCCATCTCACCCATTACACAAGTCCTACATACGGACGGATCCTATATACGGACGAGTTCGAGCCGTTGCTAAGATCGGACGTGTACATTGTATTAAAATTAACAAATAATGATATGCTGAATCGTGACCTCGTTTCCGTGACCAACATAAACTGTGTCACAGTGGTTATAGAATGTGTTAAAGTGAATTAAGAAATGGACTATTATTAGCTATTTCTAAGTTGCAAGAGAAAATGGACAGCAGTCCCTTTAATCGGAGCGGCAGGACTTTGCGCAGTCCTCCGCCTACGCCGGCAGCGCCATCACCGCGCGCCCCGGACCCTCAACAAGTAGGCGAAGCTGAAAGTGTCTCTACATCGGAGATACAAAGCTGGATGACGACCATAGACCACATACTAAATGAAATGAGCACTATCGCAGCAGACAGTAAGATGAATTCAGACCAAAAACTACGAATTAGTGCTCTGTGCAGAAAAGTGTCAAGTGGGACGTCGCAGATGGCGATGCTCTACCAAAGCCTCAAGGTGAAAGCAGTTCGCCTCCACTCCACCATTAATGTCCTTCAAGAGCGACAAGACGTCGCGCAGCGACTACAAGACCTACAGAAAATCATTGAGACCTCAAGACCTGCCGATTCCGCTGGAACTTCTTTTGCAGATATGGTCAAGAAGGGATCCAACAGTTTCATAAGACCTAATCATTTGAGCTCCGTGGCCATTTACCCAAATGACAAAATGAAGTCTAGTGACGAAACCAAATCTCTGGTTCAAAAAATTATCTGCCCCGAAGAAATTAAATTACATGTCAGAGGCCTACGGAAGACAAAAAATGGAGGAGTTATAATAAGCACAGAAAATCGGGACGACATAGAAAAATTGAAAAATTCAGTGCAACTTACAAATTCAGGTCTAAAGGTCGACGAAACCCAAAAACGCAAGCCCAGAGTAGTCATTGTAGGAGTGCCCACGACAATGCAGGAAACAGAAGTTTTGTCCTGCTTATATAGGCAAAACCTAGCAGAGACTCTTCAGGACGTGACCCTTGAGGAATGTTTAAGTCAAATCAGGTTAAGCCACAAGTCGGGAAAAAGGAACGCCGATTACTGCAACTACGTACTTGAGGTTCCAGCTGTTATCCGCAAAGCCCTTATTACTAAAGAGAGAGTGTTCGTGCACTGGTCGTCATGTCCTGTTCGGGACTTTACCTTAGTTACTAGATGCTACAAGTGCCAACAATATGGACACGCGGCAAAGACCTGCAGAGAGACCAACATCAACTGCAGTCACTGTGGTGGACAAGGACACGCTGTACAGGAATGCACAAGGAAGAATGAAGACCCAAAATGTGCTACCTGCCTGCATTTCAAAAAGCCGAGTAACCACAAAACTGGTTGTTTCGACTGCCCAGCTAAATTAATGGCGGAAAAAAGGTACATTAATTCAATTGATTATGAAGGCGCCTAAGAGCGCCCCATATCAGTTATTTTCTGACCTTTCATTTGGTTTTAGTTTAAGATGTTAAATAATTTAATTAATGACTTAGACCACTTTTCTGTATCAGAATCCAAATGCTGTGATACTGAACAATGCAAACAATATGTATCGTCTTACAAAAATCCACTAACAATATTAACACAAAACATACGAAGTGTCATTAAAAATTTTGATAACTTTAGTATTTTTCAGGAAAGGTTATATATAAATTGTGACGTTATTATTTTAACTGAATGTTGGCTCTCTAAAAAATACAATGTACCACAAATGCCCGGATATAAGTCTTACCAAAGTAATATAAATTACAATCAAAATGATGGGATATTAGTTTTTGTGAAAAATCATCTCGATGTCTCTGTAGAAGAACCAGACATACTCGACTGCAATAGATTGTTAATTAAAATCGGTGCAGAGTTTGCATTAATAGCAATATACAGACCTCCTTCTTTTAAAAATGCCAACAACTTTACTAACTCGTTAAATGATGCGTTGCAAAATGTATCTACCTTTAAAAATGTAATTTTAGTTGGTGACATTAATATAAATATCCTTTCCGGATGTAGTGACTCAGTCGGACAGGACTACCTAAATCTATGTTCCTTCCACGGCTTACTCCCGGCGCATACATTCCCTACGCACCAAACTGGTTCGTGCTTAGGTCATATTATGCTTAAATCCATTTTTCCATCACTCGCTCTTGTTATAAACTCTTCAATAACCGATCACAGCGCTGCCCTATTAACCTTAAATTGCAAATTACCTAAAGTAAATAATACTCGCACTATTACTAAATTAAATGTGAATAAACTTGAAGATGAATTATGCAACATTGACTTTGCTCCAGTTTATCATTCCGCTGACCTGAATTTTTCCATGTCATTTGTTATTAATAAACTACAACAAGCGATTCAAAAAAGTACGTACGAGGTTGTTCTAAGCAATAAATGTCTCAATTTAAAACCTTGGATTACTGCAGGACTTATTCGTTGTATGAAACACAGAGACAAACTGCATATGAAAGCAAGGTCAAATCCAAATAATTTAGTCTTGCAGTTGTCATATAAACGTTATCGTAATTTTTGTAATAACTTACTGAAAAAAGTTAAAATAAATTATGATAAAAGAGAACTGGAAAAAGCGGGTACGAATAGTAAAAAGATTTGGAAGTTTATAAAAAACGTAACATATTCCAACAAGAAGCATGAGACATCTTCGTGTTTATTGCAAACAAATTCCTCACCGCTTCAATCTGCTAACATTGCAAATAATTACTTTGTTAATGTAGGTAAGTGTCTAGCAGAAAAAATGCAAAGACTCTCACAATTTCCTACGGGTCCATATATTAAAAACAATAGTACTCCAACGTCTTTTGCCTTACTGGACACCGATGAAAGCGAAGTGGAAAGCATAATAATGAGCTTAAAAACCGATTGTGCAGTTGGATGGGATAGTATACCAGCCAAAATTATCAAGCAATTCAGGCACATACTAATCCCACCTCTGACTCATATTATTAATCAGTGCTTTTCTACGGGGATTTTTCCCGAGGGCCTGAAAAAAGCTATCGTTGTCCCTGTGTATAAATCGGGATCTAAAGACCAAATTATTAATTATAGACCTATTTCCATACTATCCTCGTTGTCGAAGATATTTGAAAAAATTATAAATAAAAGATTAGTCAAATACCTAGAAGATAAATTAATCTTATCAAATACACAGTTTGGCTTTAGATCTAAGTTATATTCTTCTGACGCTGTTCATCATCTTACTAACTTTCTCGCACAAGAATTGGATAAAGGTAAGCACACCGTAGGCATTTTCCTGGATGCTAAGGCTTTTGATACTGTTTCATCCCATATCCTTTTGCGCAAGCTTGAGTCTATTGGAATTAGAGGCACCCAGTTGAATCTCTTCTCAAGTTATTTAGAAGGACGCATGCAATGCCTCAAAATTGGAAATGTTCTCAGTGATGATATGAAAAATACATCCTTTGGGGTTCCCCAAGGAAGTATTTTAGGACCTACTCTGTTTTTGATTTACATAAATGATCTCTGCAATCTTAATCTAGAACAGGGCAAAATCATATCATATGCTGATGATACTGCTCTAATTTTTTCGGCTGATTCGGAAAAAGAAGTCTACGAGTTAGCGCAAAATGGCTTTAATATTGTGACTAAATGGCTTCAGTACAACTTACTGACACTTAACGCAACAAAGACTATCCATATCAAGTTTTCTATGCGCAATCCACCGTCAACCGAAGGATATTTGAAATTATTCGCTCATTATTGCATTCCCTCTCCTGAAACTAAATGTATGTGTCCCGCTATCAACCATTCAAACAAAATAAAATATCTGGGTATCTTGCTAGATGATACTCTTTCTTTCAGACCATACATAGATGTTTTAAGCAATAGAGTTCGTAAGTTGATATTCGTATTCAAAAAGTTACGTTGTATTGCGGATCAGAAATTATTAAGACAAACTTACTTTGCCCTTTGCCAGTCCATTTTGTCATACTGCATTTCTATTTGGGGAGGAGTAGGTAAATCATTATTACTTCCAATCGAGAGAGCTCAAAGAGCCGTACTTAAGGTAGCTACTTTCCGACCTTTTATTTTTTCTACTTACCTTCTATATCAATCCTGCGAAGTGCTAACAGTTCGGCAGTTATTTATATTAAATGTGGTACTAAAACAACACACAGCTCTTCCCTACAGCACAGAGTTTACTAACAAAAGACGTAATTATATTGTTTGCCCCCGGTCAAACTCAACAAAACATGCCTTCTCAACTAAATTTTATAATTTTCTAGGTCCAATTCTCTACAATAGACTTAATATGATAGCTAACATTTTCCCATTAAATTATAATAGTTGTAAAATATCTTTAATAAAAACACTTCAGAGCATGTCTTATGATGATACAGAAAAGTTATTAGCAATAACTAAGTAACTAACTGTTACTCTATTATCACTACCATGTATTCCAAGAATGAAATGTTACGCAAGCGTTTTTAACGAACATAGGTGTAAAAATTTAGCTTAGTTTTAGTTTATAAAATCTATATGAAACTGGTCCATTTAAGTCTTCTTATTATAATGATTGTTATGTTATTTACCTACAATAAGTATATGTAAGTCCCACTAGTCTGAAACACAGGTTTATCCTAGTTCAGACACAGATATTTTAGTACATTTAAATAGTTTATAAATACGGCTTTTGTAATTTATTGTGAATTTATAATTATTGATTTTTGAATAAATTATCTTATCTTATCTTATCTTATACTTTGGTACTAGATTTCAATCATCTCCTCACCTCACACATAACACAAGTTCTTCTCACTTGGGGGTTAAATTATAATTACAAAGAGGTAAGGTCTTATAAATTGCGTTGTATTATGTAAAACTTTGTTAAGATCTTTATAAAATGTTTGTTACCAAACTCCTCTGAAAAGGCTGGACCGATTTTTATGAAATTTTGTGTGCATATCGGGTAGGTCTGAGAATCAGCCAACATGTATTCTTATTCTCCTAAATGTTCAGAGTGGTCCAACCCAAAATGTATTCCCTAGTTTTTTGGCAATTATTTTTTGTTTTTAATTTTTTTATGATTCAGTATTGAAAAATACATACAACTCCAAATTTTCACCCTTCTACGATCAACCCCTGTTTTTTCTTAGTACTTACTCACTTAGTACTCTACAGTAGTAGTAGGGTAGAAGTAGAGTAGCTTAGGAAGAAGTAGGGTAGAAGTAAAGTAGCTTAGGAAGAAGTAGGGTAGAAGTAGAGTAGGTTAAGAAGAAGTAGGGTAGAAGTAGAGTAGCTTAGGAAGAAGTAGGGTAGAAGTAGAGTAGCCTAGGAAGAAGTAGGGTAGAAGTAAAGTAGCTTAGGAAGAAGTAGGGTAGAAGTAGAGTAGCTTAGGAAGAAGTAGAGTAGAAGTAGAGTAGTAGTAGCTTAGAAATAAGTAGGGTATTAATCGAGTAGTAATTGTTGTGTAGAAGTAGAGTAGTAGTAGAGTAGTAGTAGGGTAGAAGTAGAGTAGCTTAGGAAGAAGTAGGGTAGAAGTAGAGTAGTAGTAGCTTAGAAATAAGAAGGGTAGTAATCGAGTAGTAATTGTTGTGTAGAAGTAGAGTAGTAGTAGGGTAGAAGTAGAGTAGCTTTGGAAGAAGTAGGGTAGCAGTAGAGTAGTAGTAGCTTAGAAATAAGTAGGGTAGTAATCGAGTAGTAATTGTTGTGTAGAAGTAGAGTAGTAGTAGAGTAGTAGTTAGAAGATGTGGTAGTATGTAGTTGATTCTGTGCAGTACAAAGTTAGCCAGGATAGCTATTCTTTATTATATAAATGATTGATTGATCTCCTCACATCACTCATCACAGCAAAAGTCCAACTTACATTGGGGCAAGATTATAATCATCTCCTCACCTCATCCAAAAACTTTGGGGCTACATTATGATCATCTACTCACTTCACCCAAAACACCTTACTTTGGGACTAGATTATAATCATCTCCTCACTTTATCTATAACTCAAGTCTTAATTACTTTGTCGCTAAATTATAATCATCTCCTCACCTCACCTATAGCACAACTGTCCAGCATTTTAAATTAATGTTGAGTTAAGTTAGTTTTAAAATAAGTTAAAATTTTGAAAATACGTTTTCATGCTCTCTATGGGCATCAACCTAACGGGACTTAAGGGCGAGAGGTGTAAATAAGGTGGAGGACAAAGGAAAGGTCCTGAAAGGTCGACTAATTTTAGAGGGTCTAATTATTTTGGTTTAATCATTAATTAGTAAGTTCGGTTTTGAAGTTAAGTGAATTTGGGACTGGTTATAATGATAAGTTTCTTAAGAAGGGTTACTTTTAAAGCTTCTTTAAAATTTTAGTAACGTATATTTTATTCAGTGTGGGTATAAGTTTAGGGTCGAAATGAGAAAGGTGATTTAATTATTACTGATTTTTCTACTGTACAACATTCGAAAAGAGCTATAAATTGCTACAAAAATAAAAATTGGCCAAGGGCGAGTCGGACTCGCGCATGAAGGGTTCCGTACCATTATTCAATCAAAAAATGAAGTTTGTTGTATGGGATGTAAATAAAATAAACATTTAAGAAGGGCCCTTAAATGTTCATTTTATTTATTTTTATAGCGGCAACAGAAATACATCATTTGTGGAAATTTCAATTGTCTAGCTATCGCGGTTCATGAGATACAGCCTGCTGACAGACAGACAAACGGACAGACGGAAGCGGAGTCCCGTTTTTACCTTTTGGGTACGAAACCCTAAAATAGATAAATAAATATAATAATTCTGGTCACTACACGCAACACCATCTGGTCTCAAACTAAGCGGAGCTTGTATTATGGAAACCAGATAATTATATCAATCATCATAATTTAGTATCTACTTAATTTTTTTTCGTAAATAGGTACTCTTAGCAGACATAGAAAAATACACGGGTGAAATATCTGCAGAACCATCACAAAGATTTTTCCCGTGGCGTTTATCGAACCCGCTACCTCCGTATATTTTATATAACTTATATATCATCATCATCATTTCAGCCGTAGGACGTCCACAGCTGGACATAGGCCTCCACATGGATATCCAGTTATTGCGGTTGGAAGCGATCTGCATCCACCGTCGACCTGCGGTCTTCACCAGGTCGTCAGCGCATCTTGTTGGTGGACGTCCTACGCTGCGCTTGCCGGTCCGTGGCCTCCACTCGAGAACTTTTCGGCCCCATCGGCCATCTGTTCTGCGAGCTTCCCATTGCCACTTCAACGTGCTAATCCGTTCGGCTATGTCGGTGACCCGAGTTCTTCTACGTATCTCCTCATTTCTGATTCGATCGCGTAAAAAAACCCCGAGCATAGCCCTCTCCATAGCTCGTTGAGCGACTCTGAGCTTATTCATGAGGCCAATCGTGAATGACCACGTTTCGGTTCCATATGTCATTACTGGTAACACACATTGATTGTAGACTTTCGTCTTAAGGCACTGAGGAATTTTGGACGAAAAGACGTAGAGCTTACATATATACAGGGTGAATTTTTGAGACGGGACAGTAGGGCTAAGGTACCTTAACCGTTATAGTTACAGGAAAACGTTTTTAGAAGACTATCCATAAATTTTTAAGATATTCTGAACTGCATTTACAGCAAGAAAATGGTCATTTTACACAAAAACTTTTTTGAATGCCAATCGATCCTCTTTTTTATTAGTATCAAAAGTCTCTACTGGACCGACTGAGGTTTGTGTACTAGAAATGTCAGAAATTGCGAAAAACTTTTTCCATACATTTCGGTAAAAGAGTCAAACTTCTAAATTAGCCAAACTTTTTGTTATGGGTATCAATCGATCCTCTTTCTTATTAGGATCAAAAGTCTCTACTAGACCGACTGAGGTTTGTGTCTAGTACACAAACCTCAGTCGGTCTAGTTAATGTCAGAAATTGCGAAAAACTTTTCCAATACTTACATTTGTACGGAAATACAAGGGGTATAAGATAAGTACAATTTTTGTCAAGCTGGCCTCGTGGCTAACTGTACCTAGAAGCAAAAGCGCCTACCTAAGTAGAAAATCATCATAGGTGCATCTATAATCCTCTGTATTAGAACTAAAAGAAATAATAACAAAATACATCATTTTAATGTGCATTTTAGACACAGACAAAAATAACATTAATATGATCTACGAAATAAATGGTTCAAAATGACCGCCGTTTTCATGAATACATAAATAAGCTCACTCAAAAGGTTTTTAATTACCTTTCTTGGTGGTACTTGTCGCAATGGGTACTAATTCGTGTACCACACCAATGCAGATTCCGTGTTCTTATTATTTAAAAAATACGCTTTAATTAAGTCCAAACGTTTGCGATTTAAAGACATTTTTTAACAAGAAGTTTAATCTAGAATTTTCTTAGCACAAACATAAGATTGATCTGAAATAACCCAAGAATTCAAATCGAATTCGAAGTTTGAAATTTAAAACTTTTTTTACTTAAGTACCTTCTTTTTTCAGCCAGTCTTCTTGATAGCGGATTATAGCGGATCTACCCATAACAAAAAGTTTGGCTAATTTAGAAGTTTGACTCTTTTACCGAAATGTATGGAAAAAGTTTTTTGCAATTTCTGACATTTCTAGTACTCAAACCTCAGTCGGTCCAGTAGAGACTTTTGATCCTAAAAGGAAGCGGATCGATTGGCGTCAAAAAAAGTTTTTGTGTAAAATTACCATTATCTTGCTGACTATACATTTTTTCCAAAATCAGAATATCTTAAACATTTATGGATAGTCTTCTAAAAACGTTTTCCTGTAACTATAACGGTTAAGGTACCTGCCCTTACTGTCCCGTCTCAAAAATTCACCCTGTATAATATGCGCGGAACAAATCAAATCAAGCCGCAGTACTGCTGTCCACATCCACTGCTGGACATAGGCCACCTTCATAGATCTCCAAAATTATCAGGGAATGTTACCATACTCGCCACGCTTGGCAAACGGGTTGGCAAGGGCATTACGATTGATACACGGAAAGACGCTGCTGCTGATCTTCCAGGGAAATCTCTTGGGAGATTCTTACTGCATACACGGGTAAGAGAGGAGAGGCAAAATTCTTCAGCCGGCACCCCGCGGCAACATACCAAACACAAAACATCAATCTATCTTCCATAAGAGATACATAAATGACATAGTTAAGCCGCCAAACTATCATTTTTAACCGTAACCATGACTGCCTGGAATTCTTTTTATCGTGGCCCATAAAGAAACTGATCTGAGTTGCCCGATAATCATTTGGTGATGACAAGACATTTCTTGGCCTGGAGTCCTACCATGATGTTGAACTCAATAAAAAAAAAAAAAAACTCAAATGTTGGGGGTGTAGTAAAAAATGTGCGCTTGACGCCTTGCAGGGATCAAACGGCGAAACTATATAAAAACTCGGCTAATTGCGAGTCGGACTAGCGCACGAAGGGTTCCTTGCCATTATTTGGCAAAACAACTACTATACTACAAATATACAACTTATTATTCTGTAAATATCTCAAGCGTCTCCCTGTTGCTGTTTTAATATCGAGCAAAAACGCCATTAAAATCACGTTTGTTGTTATAGCCGCAACAGAAATACATCATCTGTGAAAATTTCAATATAGTAATTATAATAGTAACGAAAGCGCAGTTAACAAGATTTCACCTCCCGTATACTACATCGCCCTGCTGAAACAGTGTACACTTATCTCGTCACGGGTCGCCTGATACTCTTCGACGTAAACTATGCCGTCGACCCACCCGTCACCGGTCGCCTGTAACTATTCGACGTGAACTATGCCGTCGACCCACCCGTCACCGGTCGCCTGTAACTATTCGACGTGAACTATGCCGTCGACCCACCTCGTCACCGTGTGTAAGACTTGCTGTTAGCTGTCGCTCCAGAATAGGCCTGTATAGTCACGAACGCAGGTGCCTACATGCTCGTATTACGACTGGCATCACTTAAATCATTTTACTAATAGATGGAAATAGGCCATAGATGATACTATACAGGGTTGTTTTTTTGAAAGCCACCTGCAGCAAAAGTACTATAAACAATGGACATAGCAGATTCCACTATATTTTTAAAGTATTGGTGAATTTCTACAAAATATTGTTTCATGTGCTTTGGTTCTGATTAGGTCTATTTTATAATACAATTAAATTATATATACGTAAGGATTTCGAAAAATTTTCACTGATTATATTTTATGACTTTTATATAAATTCTACTTAATTTTTGAACTACATAATAATATTTTTAATTATTGTAAACTCCGACGAGCAAATTTTGTGTACACTAATTATTTAGGATGTTTAAGATCAACCTACAAATAATAAATGGTTTCAATCGTGGAAAAAGAATATGTTTTCGATAGTTTCAATGGTATTTATTAAAATATAAATATTCGAATTGAGAAACCTCCTTTTTTAGTCGGTTAACAAAATATAATTTTATAACAAAAATTGATGGTAGCCCCTCAGCTCTTTGATCGGCCGTAACCTGTCAAAACGCTGGTTTGCCATCAACGATCTATATTTATTTAATGTCCATTGTTGATATTTATTTTAGTCAAAGAATGGGCCTAATGGACCCAGATCGTATCCTTAGTAAATAGGTATAATTTTCAAGTATTATGGTTAAAAGGAATATTTTATCAATACGAAATTTTATGGAACATAATACGAAAATGCAGACATATAGAGAGAAGTCGTTTTTTTATAAATTAAAGAAACATTTGTGAAGAGACAGGTGCATACTAAGAGCAGATAGTAAGAACCGCGTTGGATGCGGGCCGCTTCCAACCGCAGTGCTTGGAGATCAATGAGGGAGGTCTTTGTCCAGCAGTGGACGTCCTACTGCTGATATGACGATGATGAGGGACAAACACAGAATGTTTTAACAAATGTTAAGTTTAATATTTTTAAAATTAAAAGTGATACTACTATATTGTTGTAATGTTTTATTTTAATTCGGACGCCATGGGTTGCTGACGATTCGGACAAAATTTATTAGGACACAGTGTCCCAACTGACACTTTCATTTTAATATTTTTTTACTGTCGATTCGGACACCATCAAATTATTGAAGCTGTTGATTGAGTACAGTCATTAGGACTTATTCGTAATTTCCCTTTTAACTCATTAATATTGAAAAGGCAAAATATTAATTAAGTAAATCGCAAGTCATCAACGCTTTGCCTTATTTCATTTATTAAAATTATCTTCGTGATATCGCACATTGGCAACATCCGGCTGTGTCATTTCTGATTAAATTATTCTGTTCGAAATAGCAAGTCAGGTTCGTGACGTTCCATGGGGTTCCGTTGACATGCCTTGTAGGGTTCCGCAGGGAATTATAGTGAGTCAATTTGCATTTGATAAAATGTTGTCAGTTTCATGTTAGCTTGCATAACACTGACTATTGGTGCGGATATAAATGTTTCTTTTAACAAAATATTACATTATTATGGTGTTGGTGTTGTTTGTGTAGTATATCCCGCCGTGGCAGGAAAATGTTGCCTCTCTTGCTGTAGATGAAGTAAGAATCTGCCATGGGATACCTCCGGAAGATGGGCAGCAGCGTTTTTCAGAATATCTCAAAATCTTATGGATGATATCATCCAGATATTCTGATATATTCCAGTAGATACTAGAAACGTTTTCCTGTAACTATATCTGTTAAGATACCTGCTCTTAAAGTCCCGTCTCAAAAATCCTCCCGCTTCATAGTATTTTTTTTTTTTTTTCTTTATTTAAAGAGCTTAGTCACAAAGTGATTATGTCGCTCTTTCATAGTATTGTACGAACGAAAATCAACGAGGCAGCCTAATTAAATGAATTTGCTTCATCATTACGTTTTCATTAGTACCGCGCTATAGACAATGGTAGCCCCTAGCGTCTACCCCGATTGGTTCATCTGATAAGACCACCATGTTCAAGTAATAAACTGCATGAGTGGTCGAATTCTTTATGGCTTCTTTATTGGTTGTTTAGGGCACTGTGTTTGTGGTTGTTTGAATTTGGAATGATTTGAGTTCGTTGTATAGATTTGAATTTAGATTATTTTGTATGCAGGTGATTTGGTATAAGTACTCGTTTTTATGTTGACAAATACATACTATATACAGCGTATTTGAACTTTTTTTTAGATGTTTTTATTTATAATTTTACTAAATGGTGTGATGTAAACATGATCCTGAGGTATTCGGATTTTTAATTTTTTGTTACTTTTTAATAAAAAAAAACCTATTTGTGGTTATAAGTATTTTATTTGTACCTCTACGGCAACTCTTTGCGGAGGTCAATGACCCTGTCATCAGCCGTTAAGTTAAAATTTTCGTGGTCTTTTCTTGAATGAAAATCTCTGAATTCTTAAAAGTCGTAGAACAAAAGTTATTGCTTGGGATGGTCAGAATCACCCCCAGTCGGCTTAGTACACATGTTATTAATCATCATCATCATTTCAGCCGGCAAACGTCCACTACTGAACACAGGCCTCCCTCATGGATATCCATAAGGGGCAGTTGCCATACTCACCACGCTTGGCAGGCGGGTTGGCGAGCGCAGTATAGGATTTAACACAAAATGACGCTGCTGCCAATCTGCCGGAGGCTCTGAGAGAGGCTGATGTCCAGCAGTGAACGTCTTACGGGTGTGATGATGATTGAAGGTTTAAATGAATTAATAGAATAGAAAGACAGCTTAGTGTCCGGCTTAAGGATGAACGAGTCGCCCATACAAACGTGGAAGGGTAACTACTCCACTGTTCGACGTTGACCATCCAACAGTAAGGATTATATCAATTTATCTCGTCATAATCTATGTTTGTATACACCCCAAACCGTAAAAAATGTATTTATCTCAAAAATACAAGCTTCTAAACTTTCGTATTTCAACACTGATTTTAGCCCAACTTTGGACGAAACTAAATAATATACGGATAAAGAAAACTCAAAAATAAACGCCGTTCCGACATAGTTTAATTATTCAAAAGTTGAAATAAATTATATTTTGAAAAGATTACTCTCAAGTTTTTCTATAATAACCCTTGTGCTAAAAGTCTATTCACATATTTTTGCGCGGTCGGTTTAGGAATAAATCATTGTGCATTTCATTCTAGCGCGCGGGTAAACATGTGAATATGTCGGAGGAGTGTCTTAATAAATAAATAAACACACTATGTTAGGTGAGATAGCATACATTTAGGCCGCGCTCACTGACGAGTTTGCCTCCGCGACTAGTTGGACTTTAAGCCTTCCTCATGGAAGTATCTTCCCACGGATTATCCACGTGGACAGCACTCTTACGGCTGAGATGATTTTGAAGACTTACAAAGCCCAAAGCCACCCCACTCAGCACATTACGAAGCCAGCTCCATAAATCAGTACACATTACCAATACCGCCGCGATAGGAGCACAGGGTCTGGCAACGATATAATTGTTTTAATTGCGGTTATATTTCGCGTGAGGCCAGTTTTAGCACGCCGTTTGCTTTGTCATTGGGAATTATTCATGATTGAGTACACAGGTTGTTAAACTTTCGCGATTGGTTAACATTATTAGTGAAAACCAAAAACGCTGAATCGTGTCCGAAACCCCGGGAAAATATTAAAAAAGTACGATATTGGAAATCCTATACGTAGACGACGTCTGCCTATGTCAAAAAGCATGTCGAATCTCCAAGACTATGTTCATGCTCTCCAACAATCGTCTATCTATGTAGTATAATGTATTAAGTATGTCATACATCTAGTACCCATAACACAAGCTCTGCTTAGCTTGGGGCTAGATGATGCTGTGTGTATTGTCCAGCATTATTTATTTATTTATTTTTATATTTATTTATGATAATCCATCATGTCAAAGTTTTGGTCTAGTTATTAGTGCTTCCTAGACTCAAATCCTCAAGCAACCAACGTTCTACTAGATGGGAAACCACTAGAGGAAGTTTCCCATTTTAAGTATCTTTGGAACCACATGGGATCGGATATTTAACACGTGCTCAAACGTTAAAGGAAAACATCGTGGAGGAACCCGCGGCTTAGTTAGCCTCAGACGTATTGGCCTGTTCTTTCCTGTGACAAATAGCTGACGTAGCTGAGAGGATGGTATGGTATAGGTAAGCCTTAACCATCTAACAATCCCAGGCACTGCAGCGTCCAGTACAGCATGAATACCGGTTGCTGACGCTGTATAAGGTTGTAATAGGTGCAAAGACTTTAGTTTACTTTATCCATGAAAAATATCTACAAAACTTTAGAAAACTTAAAAGATCCCTTAATAAAATAAAGCGGCAATTAACAATATTAAAACTAAAATAATAAAACTAAGGCCCCTATTTTCGAACTCTGCACAAAATCAGGCGTATTCTAACATCATAATTAATCCCAGTGAAGGCTTTACGCGAGAATACAAACACTTCTATGAGTAAACAAAGAAAGCATCAAATAAAATAAAGCGCTTTCAAGAGGGATTATGCAGTATCAAGCGCTTACAGCGCTGGGTGATATTGCTTTATGAATTATTGTGGGAGAAATATCGTTCTTAGGACAATAGTGAGTTGGGTCGCTATTATTACGACCTGCATGGTGTTATTAACTTATTACGCAAGTTGTTAGATCGGTTCCCGTGTTTTTATTACGACCTCTGTGGCTTAGCGGGCGAAGGTCCACCTGCGACGCAAGAGGTTGCGGGTTTGATTCCCGCCTCGGAAAAAATACAAATACAATATCTTTATAAAAAGGTGGTAAAAATTCGTTGAAAGCCCTGAATCCCAAACTAGCGTTAGCTGTATGTTTGGAGTCAGTTCCTTGCAAATTCTATGTAAAACAACTGTTACAAAATAAACAAACACAAATTAATATAATAACAAAAAATTTACAATATTTAGTGTGTCAGCGCGCGTGTATGTGTATTGTGAGTGTCTGTATGTGAGGGTTTATGTGTGTGTTAGCGCGCATGTGTGGTTGTGTATGTGTAATAATAAATATAGTATTATGTATGTATATAAATGTATTTATTAAATGTCTGTACGATCTGCAGACGTATTTGTGTTCAGGCTGGATGTTTCTCTATATATAATAAAAAATATCTATCTATGTAGTATAATGTATTAAGGATATCATCTGTCATCTAGTACCCATAACATAAGCCATAGCTTGGGGCTAGATGATGCTGTGTGTATTGTCCAGCATTATTTATTTATGATAATCCATCATCTAAACTGTAGTTCACAGCTGGGCAAAGTCCTCCCCCTTTGGATCACTTAAGAAGGTGACCATGAGGTGATGTTTCCATACTCGACACACACGGCGGGTTGGAGAACACAGTAAGGTCCGGAGGTATCCCTTAGCAGATTCTTACTGAATCAACGGGCAAGAAAGCAAAGGCAACATTCTACTGCCGGCACCCAACAGCAATGATACATTTTCAGCATTTAATGCTTGGACACTACACACAGCACCATCTAAGAAGTAGTCCTATGGAAAGTTTGTACTAAAGAAACCGAATGATTGATAGAATAAGCCGCTGCTGCCATCTTCCAGAGGTATCCCTTGGCAGATTCTACTGCCGGCACCCCACGGCACGACACCCCTGTCTATCTTAAATGCATTTTTTTATTGTTAATACATACGTATCATGTACATATTAGACAAATAGACAGTGTGTCTATTTGTCAGTATGTCAGTGTGTCTGTCTACCATGTGTTGTCACTGTTAGATCGCCTGCCGTTACTACAGTAGTAATAGTACGTTACTATGACATCTGTCAGATTTGTAACTCATGGTACCAAATTCTAAGCAAATGAAGCCCAAACTACAGTTGCTGTAGTATAGTTTACTGCTTATTTTAGTACCAAACTATCCGCTAGAGGCGCTGTACAACTTTTCATACATTTTATTAACTACATTCGCTAGCGAGTATAGATTGTGATAACTCATGGTAGACCTACAAGATATCTGCAGAGAAGCAAACACTTGTCCCCCGGCGGGTATCGAACACCCACTGAGTCAAGATGGTCGCCTAACCATGAGATTAAGTTTAACATCAGGCTGTAGCGCACGTGTCTGCCGCAGGGCAGTTCTGAACATTGGATAGTCTGCAACTGCAAGTTAACTAACCGTACGAGTAAATTCTGGTAGATAGATAGAATATGGTGTGTTGGAATATGGTGGTGGAATACGGTTACAGCCGTAAAACGTCCATTAATGAACAAAGGCCTCCCTCATGGATCTCCTTGAGGAGTAGTTTCCATACCACGCTTGGCAGACGGGTTGGCGAGTACAGGATGTTGATACACGGAAATATGCTGCTGCCCATCCTTATGAGGTATCCGTTAGCTGGCTGTTACTGCATCTATGGGTGTAAGGAGGGGTAAAATTATACTGCCGGCACCCCACGGCGTGTGGTGTAGAATATGGTGTAAAATAAACAGTTTGTAAAATTGTCTTTATTAAAATTTCGCGATCACAACACATTATTAAAATACATTTATCCGGGCATTTATCGCGTAAATTACCTTTATTATTTCCCGAAGTTTGCCTGGATTGCAATAAACATGTCCCGGGAAGACTGTCATGAATGTTGTCCCTAGATGTAGTAGGTATCTGCAAAGGGATACCTCCGGAAGATAGGCAGCAGCGTTATTCCGTGTATCAACATACTGCACTCGCCAACCCGTCTGCATTTTAAATATGGCAACAATCCCCTCATAATTAGCACTTGGAGATTCATGATAGAGGCCTATACTCAGTATTGTCCAGCAGTGGATACCCTACGGCTGTGATGATGATGATGATGATGATGATAAATCTCTCATCTCTCAATGTTATAAAGAGGAAAGATTTGTATGTTGTTTTTGTATTTTGTATGTTTGTAGCGAATAAACTCAAAAACTACAGAACCGATTTTCAAAAATCTTTTACCGTTAGAATGCTATATTATCCCCGTATTCCCACAGGAACGGGAAATACGCGTGTCAAATCCCGGAGTGCGGCTAGTATGTATTAATTTCAAATCCACATGTAGCGCTATCTAAACAAAAAGTACCTATTCACGTTTTAGCATTTACATTCACAGCGCAAAAAACAAATTCTCAACAAACTCTGCATTGTTGAACTCTAACAACAACACCCTAGGGAGGATATTCCCCTGACTCCCAATACTGGTACAAATAATTTCGCAAAAAGTTTGACTAAGGAAAGAAAGGGTTTTTTGGCCCGAAGGCGTGAAGTTATCGGGAACCACGCAAATAGAATTTTTATAGTAATAGACGTGGAATCACATTTTCATATCTTTTGAGAGGTAAAATTGTCCTGGCTGTTCAGTGTTCATAATCTTTTAGGTGTGAGGTTACGTCGCAGAATCAATATCTCGGGTAACTCGCGTAGGGTAACGTTTTTAATGGCAAGGAAAATATCGTAGGCGATAAGGAAAATATCGTTAACGATAATATTTTTAAAGGTATGGATACGAGGTAAGTTGGTATTATTTATGGTTATTTGAGTTTACCATGAAGTAAAAAGGCTCGAGCAGACCGGATGCGTATGCGTAGACATAAGCGTAGACGTGCACGTACCACTGAGTTGTAATGTATGGAACTGTATGAGACAGGACACACCGCTTGCGTAACGTAGACGTGCGCGTCATATGTCAGTTCCATACATTACAACTCAGTGGTACGTGCACGTCTACGCATACGCATCCGGTCTGCTCGAGCCTTAAGTATGTGTGTACCTACTATGTTATGATTAGTGACCTATGTTTTAGATTTCCCAAGATATTATAATATTACCATTAATGACGGTTTGAAGTTCATTTTCCTATATAAACAGCATTTTTACAATTTAATAGCATGCGTGGGAAGTTCTTGATAATTGCGAGAAATATAAATAAACAATTTTTTATTGCACACAAAACAAAAATAACTTAAAAATACACATGAATGAGCACAGACAAATGCGAGCTTAACCCTAAAAACAGTCTTACAGCAAACTTTTGGCAAAATGTAGTTGATTATAGATTTAGGGATCTATGTTGTTAGGTTCCGGCTGAACCTGCACGTCTTTGATACGAAATGCGGTACGCGAAGCAGGAGCATCTACTACGCGAAATAAACGCTGCGCGACTACGCCGCGAATCGCTGTTAGAGATGGTCTACGCGACCACAAAAGAAGCGACCGCGTCGGCAGAGCGGGACGCACACCATCTCTAACAGCGATTCGCGGCGTAGTCGCGCAGCGTTTATTTCGCGTAGTAGAGAGCGGGTGTTTGCATGGCGCCGCCATAAGTTATCCTGCTTAGCGCCCCGCACCACGCGCCACTGACGCGCAGGTTTGGATGCAGCTTTAAAGGTTTAATAAATATTTTTTAATTGGTATAATACATTTCTCCACGCTGTGGTTTATCTGTGGTCCCATTTTTGATTACTTAATTACGTATGTTAAATACAAGTAATAAATTATATTAGAAACCTAGTACACATGAACATTTTATCACGCATGTAAAGACGTGGGCAGAAGCTAGTAATTTATAATACGCTCTGTATATAGCACATGCTGTGCGTTTTGATCACAGATAGGTTTGTACACTCAGCAACAAAATTAAGCAACTGAATAAAATAAAAAGGATTGTGATGCTGACACCTTAAACAGCGCTGTCTGGTACCTAAGCAGTGATATTATTAATATACATTTAACCGGGTATTTATAGCGTAAATAACCCTGAGTCGGGATATATAAAATATTTCCCGACATCGCTTGACAGGCTTCGCCTGGATTGCACCAGGCATGGTCCCGGGAAGACTCAAAGATATTACATCCACATAACACCCGTTAATTATGGGACTTATTTATTTATTTGTGGACGTTCAACAAAGTAATCACAAAAAAATATAAACATAAATTTAATTTGACTTACGTATATGCTCTTCACTTAAATAATAGTAATAATAAAGAATGCAGCATGAGCGAATACAATATAAGCAACAATAAATAAGGTCCTAAATGTATCATCATCATAATTCTGCCATGGAATGTCCACTGTCAGAAGTATTGCGGCGGGAAGCGGCCTGCATCGCCGACCTTACCAGGTCGTCTGCCCATCTTGTTGGTGGACGTCCTACGCTGCGCTTGTCGGTCCGTGGCCTCCACTCAAGAACATTTTGGCCCATCAGTTATCTATTCTACATGGCCCTACACTTCATCGTGCTAATCATTTTGGCTATGACGGTAGCAACATTTAAGTATAATAAAAATAAACTTTAAACAAAGAGTAAGCAAAACTAAAAAAAAAATTAAACGATCAAATTATAAGCAAGATGTTGAGAATCAAGAATCAGGAATCAAAAAATACTTTATGCAGTGCCGCCGCATGGACCTTATTGACGCGTCACAAATTACAAAATAAAACAAATGAAATGATTAGAAAGCACTTCGAATCTGTTTACTTCAGATGACGCGCGAGTTAAGAAAAGAAGCGAACAGAAGAACCTAACTCGGTCGTTATAGTCATCATTTAACAATCTTATTTTGCCTTATGTTAAGTTTGACGGAGTTGGAGCAGATCCCGTCCCAAGTGGTTTTGTCCTCTAGGTAATCTGATATTTTATAATAAGCTTTATTGCACAGATTGCGTTTGATAATGTTTTTACATTTATTCAATGATAACTTCTGCAACTCACTTGTGAGTTACCATCTTGACTGTACCATAAATGTACCACCTCGTCCACCCGTAGGTGTAATATTACTAGATGCGACGTGAGCGCAGCCACGGGTTCCCGCCGCTGATAAAAAAATCTCTGTGGCGCCGACGATCTAAATGATATGAGGTTCTTCGAAAATTACTATTTTGTCTCGGAGTTATGTGACAATGTGATTATTATGATTAAGGAATGCACCTTTGGAATTAGGCATGATCATCATCATCATTATCTCAGCCGTAGGATGTCCACTACTGGACATGTCTCTCATGAGGGGGTTGCCATACTCACCTCGCTTGGCAGGCGGGTTGGCGGTACGGGATGTTCAAGACGCTGCTGAACGTTGTGAAAGACGCTGCTGTCCATCTTCCGGAGGTATCTCTTTTGAGATTTTTACTGCATCTACGTGCAAGAGAGAAGGGGCAATATTGTATTGCCGCACCCAAAGAATTAATCAAGTACCTATAATTAGCGCATTACTTAACAGCTTCTAAATAAAAATAGTATTAAATAAATGCTAAGTTATTTGTATTTTGTAGTACGGCAGTAAATGTTTTGTAGGATTTATGTATCTGTGTGAATTAAAACTACGTCCGTATCTATTTTATTCACGAATTAAATACTAAGCCTTTGTATATTCAACTGTTTCTAGCTGTGTCCCAGTTATTAGAATCAGTATAAACAGAGCACATTGTTTTGCTAGAACATAAATCGTGGTGCGATCGACCGATATTATTGTTGCAAGGTGTTATTACTGTACTAGTTTCGTTGAAAAACAAATGACCAACGTCAATGGTTCTTCAAATAAAAAATGAAAACCAACAAATATAGTTTATTTTGTTTGTTTTCTTTTTGAAGAAACGAAAAGTTTAGTAATAAGGCCAATATTTGATATTTACTTTCATTGGATTATAAGGAGAGAATATTTATTGTTGTAAAACATTTTGAGCTAAATATTTTGTATAACTGAAATTGATAATACAGAACAAAGTTTGAACAAAATATTGTAATATTTGTTCGCTTATCAAATCTAAAGTAGAGTTTTTTTTTGTTGTTACTAACCCAATGATAAAAACCTATCTATGTGTGTGTGGTTGTAGCTACTTTTATTTGTCCCAATACTCGTCATTTCGTTTTTTTTAAAAGTCGTAAACTTAAAGGTGGTTTTAAGGTAACAGCGTTAAATACCATACCATTTCAGGTTAGCATAAACATTAAAATACTCCATAAACTGGGTGTTTTTCTATATATAATAAAAAAATATCTATCGATGTAGTATAGGTAATGTATTAAGTATATCAGTCATCTAGTACCCATAACACAAGCTCTGCTTAGCTTGGGGCTAGATGATGCTGTGTGATTTGTCCAGCATTATTTATTATTATTTATTTATTTATTGTAAAATCATGAATTATCTATGGCAAAAGCAAATCTGAATCTATTGCTCGCCTTAGAACTTCACGGATGATCTCCACGTTGAACTAACGCAGAGCAGATCGTGGAATAGCACCGAAATGCAAATGAATTAGCGTCGTGTCGTGAGAATGGCTGCGGATCTCCTGTTCCCACATCGCGTTAACCTGTGCACTGATGGCGCGAAGACCTCCGACCTGAACGATTAGGCCTTCTACGGTCTTAGTGCCGAATAATTGGACCGATTCTATGCATCTTCGATGAGGTACGATTTGGATAGTAGTCTTATTTAGGGTTTCGTAGTAAAACAAGAAACTCTTATGGCTTTGTTTTGTCTGTCCGTCCGTCACCAGTTTTGCGAAGAGACTATTAGTCCAAGAAAGCTGTTATTTTGCATGGACATATAAAATAACAACGCCGAGATAACGCTACGAAAAATAATAATTAAGTTGGGGTACACGTAAGGTGCCGTGTGGTGCCGGCAGTAGAATGCTAACACTCCTCTCATACCCGTGGATGCAGTAAGAGCCTGCTAAGGGATACCTTCGGAAGATGGGCAGCAGCGTCTTTCCATGTATTAACATCCCGGACTGCGCTCGCCAACCCGCCTGCCAAGCGTGGTGATTATGGCAACTACCCCTCATGCGAGATCTATGAGGGAGGCCTGTATTCAGTAGTGGACGTTTTGCGGCTGGAATGATTATGATGATGACACGTAAGGTAATATTTTTTTTTCTTGATTTGCTCATGGTGTTTGGTATCGTTGGACATTTTTGCTATAATGCTAGTGACTAGGCGTGTGAATAAACCAGTGTGCTGATACAGTTATTGTTGTATGGGATCCGGCCTTAAATCTCAATTTTTTATTATGGACACCAAGTGAGGGTAGTCTAAAAAGTCGCCTTCGCTTTACTGCGGTTAACTAGTAACAAGTACGTGATAACCGATAATTAAATTATTTACCGCCATTAAAATGTTGCTCCACCTCTCGTACCCATGCGGATGCAGTAAGAGCCTGCTAAGGGATACCTCCGGAAAATGGGCCGCAGCGTCTTTCCGTGCATCGACATCCCGTACTGCGCCTGCCAACCCGCCTGCCAAGAGTGAGTGTGGCAACTTGAGTGTGTACCCCTCATGGAGATCCATGAGGGAGGCTTGTGTTCAGTAGTTTTACGGCTGAAATGGACCTAATATAGTAAGAATGATTTGGATAGTATCAATACATTATTAACATACAATAACCGGGTGTTTATCGCGTAAATTACCTTTATTATTTCCCGACGTTTCTTGAGTCTGCCCGGGACCATGCTTGGTGCAGTCCAAGCGTAACGTCGGGAAATAATAAAGGTAATTTACACGATAAATACCCGGTTGTATGTACATATGTTTATAATGTGTTATGATCAAACCCACGAACGTCCGCACCGATTTTATAATAACTATTTTTTAAACTTATAATAATAAGGAAAGAAGGGAGGCCTTTGCCCTGCAGTGGGACAGTACAGGCTCTTATTAATAATAATATCAATACGGCGTCATCCATCGGTGCGGACGCTCGTAGGTTTGATACTGGCAGTGCATAATTAGATACTTCTTTCTTGAAAAATGTACGTGCATATATAACTCAAACTAACCATTTCAATCTAGTAGCTAGAACAACCTTATACAAATACAAACAATGCTAAAGATACTGCATTTAAAACTACTTTCTAAACAAACAGATTAAAATCTCATACCGCAAGCACTAAACGAAGCCTATGAAACACTTGTGCAAGCGAGATTGTGCACTTTAAATAGAAGTGGCCTGCCGGGTGCCATGGTCTGAGGCACTTCAGGTTTAATAATAAACGGGATGAATTATACAACAAAATATTACTATACTGGATTTTCGGGTAGTTATCGCATGATTTGCTTTATTTTTAACCCGACGTTACGACAGGATTGCACCTACCGTAATCGCGATAAATACCCAAAAAATACCAAACAGTATTATTGTGTTGTGATCGCGAAGTTAAAAAAAGTATTCCAAAGACAAAAACATGTTTTAATAACTTATTACTTATAAAATTAAAAAATTTGAATAACATTACTTTTTTTGTAATGTGTAACCTCAGGTTTTTATGCTAAACATCATTTCCTTTCATTTGATACCAAACTCGGGTACATTTGGTTAAAATAAACATCCGGTTATTCATCCCCTCTTTCACCCCCCATATCTTGTAGAGTTCTTAACCGATTCTGATAAAACATGTTTAAGAAGCACCGCTAAAAGCTTTTAATTAAAACAAACTGTAAGAAGAACGGTGCCACGGACACACACATAGCAGCCAAAATTGTAACACCCCTCTTTTTTGTCGGGGGTTAAAATACCCCTTTATTTAATACCTATACGAGTATAATATTATTATTTTAAGTAATTTATTATTCATTTTGTGGTCATTTATGTACTTACGAAGAAACTTTTACAATTAAAACACGTTTGGACCGGGATCACGTATTAGGTCAGTGTAGAGTCAACTTAAAAACTTTTTTTCAGTGTTTTTAATCTGCATGCCTTCACAACAGAGTCCTTGCCGGGGGCATTTTAATATCTTCCGGTAAGTTCCGCTGCTTTTATTCTTAGGACAAACAGACGTTTATTGTACGTATTTACATTAACTTTGCAGTTATTACTTAATATGAAAAAGATCAATTAAAATATTTTTAACTTAGTAGTGTCGATTCTGTTTTGCTTTTCCTAAAACTGATTATAATTATAATCAGTTTTAAACTGATGTAATAAGAGATATGACGTTTCTAAATTTAGAGCGGTCAACGACAAATTTGGTACAATTGTTACGTTTAAAACGTTTTCAGAATAAACCCAACTGAATAGTTTTATGTAATTTTAATCCGTTTTACGTCAATTTAATTACCTTAACCTAGTTAGTGCTACAACATAACCGCCACCATTGCCTCGTAATCATGCTAGGTATTTTCATAATATCATGTCAGCCGCAGGATATCCACTGCTGGACATACTCTCATAGATCTCCATGTGATCATGAGGGGCTGTTGCCATACTCACCACGCTTGGCAGGCGAGTTGGCGAGCGCCTTACGGGATATTGATACACGAAAAGACGCTGCTGCCCATCTTCCAGAGGTAGCTCTTGGCAGATTCGTCCTGCATCCACGGGCAAGGGAGGGGGGCAATATTATACTGCCGGCACCCCACGGCAAATAGGATTTAGATAGATTTCATAATATATACTCATGAAAATACATGCAACGGCTAAAGGGCCCTTAGGGGCCAAGGTCGTATATAATCAATAAATGATGTTCCAATTCACTAGGTACACAACACCAAACTTGCCCTTAAACTTGAAAATCAGAATAAAATATTATCATCATCTCAGCCATAGGACTTACCCACGCCTGGACACTGCTGGACATCGGCCTCCCTCATGGAACTCCAAGATCATGAGAGGGTTGTTGCCATACTCGCCACGCTTAGCGGTAAATAAAATATACTTTTTACTATAGTAACTTTCGTGACTTATTACATTCATATTAAATAGCGGGAATATTCACGTACTTGTTATTGTTGGTGGAGGCACCAACTGTTTTGACCCCTAGCGAGGGCCTTCGTCAGGGTGAAATCGGTGACGGGTCGCGAGCCGAGTTCACCCTGACAAAGCCTTTCCCGCTATTTAATATGAATGAAATATACTTCTTTCTTATCATCTAAAATGTGAAATGCAGACAATTAAAAACTGTGAAAACAATATAAATGTATTCAAAATATTCCATTAATCATAATAGTCATAATAGTCATAATAGTCATTTATTGGTAATAATAATTACAAGTCAGTTTTTATATGTACATTTAACATAATTGAATTGGATTTTTCACATTTTAACTATTTGACATTATTCATAATAATTATAGATTATAGGGAGATAAGGATTAAAAAAATAAAAAACAGAAATACAAAATCATAATAGAAAATAAATAATAACCAAAGTAGGTAGGTACAATAAAAAAGAAATAATTATTAAAAAAATTAAAATTCATTCCTTATGAGCTACGAATTCGTCATAGCTATAAAAGGTTTGCTCAATAAGCCAGCACTTTAGTTTGGACTTGAATGCGGCCAGACTTTTGGCTTGTGTAACAGAGCACACTGGCAAAATCCTCCAAGTTGTCACATGTCATGGGCCCAGCAGTATACAACAGGCTCCCCACTGTTGTATACTGCTGGGCCCATGACATGTGACAACTTGGAGGATTTTGCCAGTGTGTGCGACACCGAGGCTAGTCTGTCGCGGCTCCGCGTCTGGTACGTATGTGCCGCGCCTAGCGATGCGTATAAGTCTTGGTTCTGTCTAACGTACATTGCCACCTGATAGATTACCAGACATGGCAAAGTAAGAATCCTCAGGTACTTAAAATGAGGCCTCGCTGACTGATCGCTGGGGATCCTCACAATCGCTCGTACAGCCCTTTTTTGCATTCGGAACGCGCGCTCCCAATCAGCTGCACGCGCCCGCAGCTCGGCGCCGTACTGGAGGAGCGACTGGACGGTTGCAATCGCTTATGATACTAAGTTAACACCAATACCCGACCCAATTAATAATACATACAAAAGCTCATTACAGACATAACAACATGAACAGGGACTATAACGAATTCATTACGTTCTCAACACGATATCAATTCGATTCACAGCTTGTGATGCAACGCTATCTACTCTAGGTTTAGTGATGGGGTAAATAGTCCCAAAGTTGATATTTAGAACACTTCCGTGGCTGGGGGGAATAAATATCTAAAACATCAACTTTTCAGGGGAGCAATTTTAAAGTTTTTACCTCTTATGGTGAATCGGCAAATTAGTCAAACTTCGATATCTAACTAAAAAAATGTATGCAGTTTTATTTTTAAGAACAAAGACTTTCGATGCCGTAGTAATAAGTCGTTGAAAGAAAGAAAGAAAGAAAGAAAGAAAGAAAATAATATTTATTTATGTCTCATTTACAAATACACAAACGGAACTGTTACAATAAAATATTTATAGACATAAATCGGTCGCCAGCTCAGCGTACGCTGTGTAAGACACAGCACTGGTTTTCAGTGGCGCCGTGGGAGAGTTTGAGCGGAACACACCCGACACAGTACAATTTTTTTTTCGTTGTTTCTATGGTTATTAGTATCTTTGAAATGGCATCTAGAAGTTAGCGAAATTCCCCATATTGAAATTATCGTGACTTGACAGCATTTAATAAATATACCTAATACGGCTTACACCACGTACCTAACTTATTATCATCTTGCTGACGTTTCGTAGACAATTTAGAGGCCCTTTTTCATGAGCACCGTTTGTGGCCGACTCCGAGGGCTGCGAGACGAGAATTGCTCTCGGTGCTCATGAAGAAGGGCCTCTAAATGGTCTACGAAACGTCAGCAAGATGATAATAAGTTAGGTACGTGCTGTAAGCCGTATTATATTTATTAAATTCCCCATAGTTTCCTTTATTATAGATATGTCAAGACGTTCACCTACGACTTATCAATATAAATTTTATACATACTCGTTCATTTATATACATTTATTAGATTTATGCATATTATGGGCTTTTACACAAATCAGCACTTATAAAATAAATTATGGTTATGTTTTGGAAAAGAAGTAAACGACGACAAACGAAACGCTGGGAAGATGACCTCAAATCGAAATAATTAATTAAGTACAGTGCATACATCAATTTGAAAAAAATTGTTTTAGTTTTAAGTTTGCCTTGTCGATTGTAATCTGTTTTGTGAAGTTATTAAATAAAATAAACTAATTATATCTTACCTATATTATTAAAAGACGCACTTGAAATCTAGTCAAAAGATTTATACAAATAATCCCACAAAACTTTTCCTTATATAAATAATAAAATATCTTTCCCAGCCCTAAAAGCCCTACATACTACAATGTAAAAGAATCTCGCTCTGTGATCTCGCCACACCTTCCCCGACTCCTGCTGGGTATAAAATAGGACCTCTGCATTTTAAACGTTAAAATATAAACTAATGACACTTAATAAAATTCCCTTCAGACCGGACGAGACTGCCCGCCATAAATTGGGCCGAAATTTCAAACTGGCCCTTCTTTTTTATTTGAAATAATTTGTCGTTTTATTACGGTTTATCCTTCCTTATTTAAGTAATAATGTGTTATGAAAGCGGGGCGAAATTACGGGGTTTGTTAGTTATCGGTAAATAAAGTTAATCCGTGTTAAGAAACCTAACCGAAATTAAAAATAAACAACGGTGCTCTATATCTCGGTATCAACTTACGTATAAATAAAACTTTGTAGTCAGGTTTAATGTATATCAGGTAAACTATAGCCTACCCTTTTTATTGCTAACACTTTCGGTTATTTTATAAGTGTATGGGTTAAAAGTAAAGCTCGTTAGGAAAATTTAAGTGTGTCATTGTGGAAAAGATAATAGGGGAAACCTGGGGAAACTTTAGACATTTTGACACACATTTGAACCATTTAGACATTCAGTCATACGAACAGGCATGTCCCGGAAATAAATCATTTGAGTGAAACTGACATAATTGTATTTTGACGGTCTCTATGGATGGTAATTAGGATGCTTCTTAATCTCAATCGCTTCCCGAACCATTCTCTTATAGTAGTGCCTCTCGTTGGCTAGGATTTTTGGGTTCTGTAATTCAATCCAGTGATTAGGTCCTGAGTCTACTATATGCTCTGCTATAGCAGACTTGTTTATTTGTCGATTTTTCGTCGATTTTTCACCGCAGCTATGTGCTCCTTAACACGTTCGGCGACAGTGCGCTTCGTTTGGCCTATGTAGGAGCGCCCACAGCTGCAATCGATCTTATAAACACCAGGAACTGCAAAGTTACTACATCCTTTGGCGTACGCAGATGCTTAGCCACTTTTGCGAGTGGAGTATAAATAATAGACTTAATCGAAAACTTCTTCAGCAGGTTCCCAATCTTGTCCGTAACCCCTTTCACATAAAGCATGAACGCTGGCTGTCTTGCTACATCTGTGTGTTTCTGTTTGCGCCTGCGATTAGGATGCCATCCATTAGTCCTGTATCCGTTTCGTTTTAGAACCTCCTGAACATGTTCCAGCTCTCCCGGTAAATGTTCAGGGTCACAGAGGTCATGGGCTCTGTTCATAAGGGAAGAAACTACTGACTCAAGATGTGATGCCGTGTGCGTCGGTTTTCTTTATATATTTCGGTAATATATTTCGGTTTTTAAAGAAATATAAATAAAACCAAGTTCCGTACCATCATACAATATACTTACCTCTAATATATGATAAAGGCGGTTTATATTTTGTTGGAAAACCTTGACCATCTCTTGCATGATAGCGGAACTTAGATTTTTTACAATTTCGATGATTTTTAAAAAACTATGCAAATTAGAGAGTTCGTTATAAATTTCCTGTAATTTTTACATACACTCCTATTAGCAATAAAAGTTTCTGGGGTTTATCTCTTCAAACTTCGGAGATAAGGGGGGAAATACTATTTTTTTCAACGTTTTTGTAAATAAGTCGAAAACTCTACGGCTTAAAGGAAAACTAAAAACTATTTATTCATGTACAAATGAATTCCTTTCATATGAAATCCCACACGACCTAGAAACTTAACAAAAATTTTGAAAACCCCCTTCCACACCCCTTGTCTAAAAAACTATGCAAATTAGAGAGTTTGCTATAATTTTCCTATAAACTTTATTTACATTTCTATTAGCTGTAAAAGTTTCAGGGTTTATCTCTGCAAACTTCGGAGATAAGGGGGAACAGTCATTATTTCAACATTTTTGTAAATAACTCGGAAACGATACGGATAGAAAAATAAAAACTGTTTCATCATCATCATCATCATTTCAGCCGTAGGACGTCCACTGCTGGACAAAGGCCTCCCTCATTGATCTCCAAGTACTGCGGTTGGAAGCCGTCTGCATCCACCGCCGACCAGCAGTTCTCACCAAGTCGTCTGCCCATCTTGTAGGTGGACGTCCTACGCTGCGCTTGCCGATCCGTGGCCTCCATTCGAGAACTTTGCTGCCCCATCGGCCGTCAGTTCTGCGCGCTATATGGCCTGCCCATTGCCACTTCAACGTGCTAATCCGTTTGGCTATGTCGGTGACCCGAGTTCTCCTACGTATCTCCTCATTTCTGATTCGATCCCGTAGTGAAACCCCGAGCATAGCCCTCTCCATAGCTCGTTGAGCGACTCTGAGCTTGTTCATAAGGCCAATAGTGAAGGACCACGTCTCGGTTCCATATGTCATCACTGGTAACACACACTGGTTGTAGACTTTCGTCTTAAGGCACTGAGGTATGTTGGACGAAAAGACGTTGCGAAGTTTCCCAAACGCTGCCCATCCGAGTTGGATTCGACGATTGACCTCTTTCTCGAAGTTGGACCTACCTAATTGGACTGTTTGTCCTAGGTATACGTACGCGTCGACAACTTCAAGAGCCGAGTTCTCAACCATAACTGGGGCAGGCACGACATGGACATGGGCGTGGTGGTTCTGTTCTTCAAGAAAGGTGACAAAACCTTACTTAAGAATTACAGACCCATCTCGCTGTTGAGCCATGTTTATAAGCTGTTTTCAAGGGTCATCGCGAACCGTCTCGAACGCAGGTTTGATGACTTCCAGCCTCCCGAACAAGCCGGGTTCCGAAAAGGCTACAGTACCATAGACCACATACATACGCTGCGGCAAGTCATACAGAAGACCGAAGAGTATAACTTGCCGCTATGTCTTGCGTTTGTGGACTATGAGAAAGCCTTCGATTCGATCGAAACATGGGCGGTGCTTGAGTCTCTCCAACGATGCCGAATTGACTATCGGTACATCGAAGTGTTGAAGTGTTTGTATACAAACGCCACTATGTCAGTCCGAGTACAAGAACAGAGCTCGAAGGCGATTCCCTTAAAAAGAGGCGTAAGACAGGGAGACGTAATCTCTCCGAAACTGTTTACGACCGCTTTGGAAGATGCCTTCAAGCTCCTGGAATGGAAAGGGCTGGGCATCAATATTAACGGCGAATACATCACTCACCTTCGATTTGCCGACGATATTGTGGTCATGGCAAAGTCGATGGAAGAGCTCAGCACGATGCTCGAAGGCCTCAATCGAGTCTCCCAGCGGGTAGGCCTTAAAATGAACATGGACAAGACGAAAATCATGTCAAAACTGTTTATTAATGTGTAAATAAATACCTTTAACATGATACCCCACACGACCTAGTAACTACACTTAAAAAAATTAAGATCCCTATCGCTCCCCTGCAATCATAATAAGAATATTTTTTAACATTTTCATATTATGCTATATTAGTAAAAAAGTGTTTTTTTTTACCATTTTAAATTTCAAGTCGATAGCATCAGTAGTTCTCGAGATATCCATATGTGACAGACAGACAGACAGACAAAGTGATTCAATAAGGGTTCTTTTTTACCATTTTGGTCCGGAACCCTTATAAGACAATTAGTATAAAAGTGTTTCTTTAACCATTTCAAATTTCAAGTCAATAGCATCAGTAGTTCTCAAGATATGCATTTGTGAGGGACAGAAAGAGTCATGCCATAAGGGTTCCTTTTTACCATTTCGGTCCGGAACCCTAAAACCAATACTCTACAGTAAAAATATATCAAAAACAGTAAATCACCGTCCGCGAAGGCTCAAGCGGTCGGTGACTAGGACTCCAGGGAGAGGAATCTCCTTACTATCGGTTTAAAGACGTCGGACGAGCTCTGTGGCGCAGCGGGCGAAGGTCCGACTGCGCTGCAAGGAGTTGCGGGTTCGATCGTGGATTCCTCGGGACAAATTTAATGTCTGTACGATCTGCAGATATTTCTTCAGGGTGTTCTGGGTGTTTTTATATATAATAAAAAAATATCTATTTATGTAGTATAATGAGAGGTATTAAGTATATCAGTCATCTAGTACCCATAACACAAGCTCTGCTTAGCTTGGGGCTAGATGATGCTGTGTGATTTGTCCAGAATTATTTATTTATTTATTTATTTATAAAGAATCTTTATTCTCATAAGAATTTACGTTCACTAGAATGAGAACTTATTATAAGCTAAATAAACTACATACGTTTATAACGTACACGACTATGCCATGCCACACAAATACACAAAAACAATTTTAAAAAGATGATTCGCTTATTCTTTATTACGTGGCGAGTGCAGGAGTACTGCCTTGGATCTGGCATATGATCCAGCTGCCTAGCGAGGGTCTCTCAAGATGTTGATCGAGCCTCTTTGCTATGAGTCCGTTAACGGAAACGACTATCGGAACAATAGTCGCTGAGTCAACATCCCACGTGATGGCGATCTCGTGGGCCAAATCAAGATATTTGCTGAACTTATCTTTGTCAATGCCGTGAGGTGCCGGCAGTAGAATGTTATCCCTCCTCTCATGCCCGTGGATGCAGTAAGAGCCTGCTAAGGGATACCTCCGGAAGATGGGCAGCAGCGTCTCTCCGTGTATCAACATACCGCACTGCGCTCGCCTACCCGCTTGCCAAGCTTAAGTATGGCAAATACCCCTCATGGAGATCCATAAGGGAGGCCTGTGTTCAGTAGTGGACGTTTTATGGCTGTCATGATGATGATGATCTTTCTCTGCGTTGCCATAATGGTGACATCAACGAGCATTTCCATCATTTTTATTATTACCACCACGGAAGTCGTCTCTTCATAATGCTTCTACCGTTTAAAATAATTGGAAAACTCCATCTAACAAGTTATTCACGAATAAACTTGGCGTGAACTCAGCCGCGTTTCATTAATGACACCGTTCGTCACTTATGACGCGTATGACACAAATAGGAGCGAATATATGAATTATTCCCTCCTATCCCATGTTAGCGCGCACGTGGCGATAATTAGTAGGCTGCTACAAAAAATACCGGTAGTTAGGGAGCGAAGAATGTGAACTTAGGGCGAAATCCTTCTTCCTTCATCAGTCGTATTCCTCAGTCACTGAGGGTCGTGACCACTAAAGTTTGACATTCGACTCTTGACGATGGAGCGCCATCTGGAACGCTCCCTGGCGATGTGTAGAGCCTCATGCACGGGAGTGTCGAGTGTGGAGCGGATCTGGTCGCTCCATCGCATCGGACTACGAGGCGAAATATTTCAAGAATATACTACTTGGGCGAAATATAACTGTTTTTTTAACCATAATATCTTTTTTAATTTGTATATATCTACGACTGTGTTTATTTTACATACCGTATTAGATCTCACTGCATGTTTTTCACGCCCGTCTGATATATAAACATTAAAAAGGTTGAAAGGCTCCCGGCATAAATATACTGAATATACGCTTAGCAGACACGTTGGCGAGCGCAGTACTTGATTTTGATACACCGATAGACGCTGCTGCCCATCCAGAGGGTATCATCCCTTGACAACATGCTACTGCCGGCACCCCATGGCAATGTCAGAGTGTTACGACAGTATATTCAGTATACATATGTACATATGCGAAGTAGCATATCAGAGGGACGTGGAAATCCTGAAGCCAGAGCTAAGAACGTGTACTTAGTGGGTAGGATATTATTTTTATGAGCATACACATACAAATGAACATTTTATAACAAAAATATTTAAGTATTTAACATCCATAAAATACACTGGTACAATAGGCTGGATGACTAATATTTTATATTTAGTCTGTCATGTAGATCAACAAAATCTATTGAACTCGATTTTTTTTTAATTTCCTATTAGTAATCCATATTATAATATAAAACCCCATTTAAGAAAGAAAGAAAGAAACCGTTTATTTGCACCAAAGTCATTATAACAATATTAGACACATAAAATTATAATCATCTTAAGTTTACATTGGCACAAATGATGTCCAAGTTCTAACTACACGTGGTCTCACGCGCTAGTTGTCGGCAACCCGAATTAGATGTCGACAAATATCCCTCCTGCTTGTAACAGGATCTGTTAATCTGAAATACTGGGAGGCGTAACTGAGTTCCAGGTTATTATTGCGTACACCTATTTAAGAAGTAGATAACTGATGTAACTAGAATCTATTTCGTCTGAAGCTGACTAAGCCGCGGGTTTCCTCACGATTTTTTTTCTTCACCGTTAAGCACGTGTAATATGTGAACATATATATTTCAAGAAAGAAAAATTCATTGGTTCACGGCCGGTATCGAACTGACGACCTTCGAATTGAAAGTAAGGGGTACATAACACTCGGCCAAACACTTGTAAAGATTTCATCCGAGGAAGTAACCGCCATGCCTATTTGTTTAGTAAGGGGGGCTGGTGAAATTACGGGCACGTGAGACGGGCGCAATGCAATGCAGTGTTGGTCACGTGCTTAGTGAACGTGATCACCGCGGTATTGCAATTGTAATAGGTAGAGGTTACGACTTTACAACAGAAGGGCCTTCGGGTGCCTCGTCTTATGTAAAAAAAGCATAAGTGTAATATTATTGACATTGAAATTAAAAAAAAAATTATGTATTCAGACAAAACAATCCATTTTGTTAGTAACATACAATAAAATAAAATTAAATGTAATTAGTTACCTATTAAATCTTTAATTATTGTAATAATAATGCGTTTAAAATGTCAATACAAGGTTACCTACACAAAATAAAAAAAACATTAAAATATGATTGTGTCATAAGCTCAGCTATAGGTGTGCGGTGCTTAACAGCCCAGAGAGAAGCCAGCCCAGAAAATAAGAAAAATGCACATAGAATAGTCAATTCACAAAAGAAGAACAAGACACATTTAAATTGAATATAGAACATAATTGAATTCGTTCGCTTCAGATATTTTTTTTCCCAATTGAGGGAATGAAGCTCTTTCACTTCTATTCATTGTTACAATTTTTACTCAATTGGGCTTAATTTAGTGTCTGCAAGGATAAAATAAGAAGAAGAAAAACATTTATTTACCACACGCACAACACAATACAACCACAAAGAGAATACAAATGAAAATAACAAATATAAACCAAGAACAAAACAATACAAAAAGACTTAATCAAACATTACAATACGGACAGGAAGAAGAGGATGTAGCGCGGGTAAATGGGTCTCCAACTCAATATTGTGTAGCACCTGGCCAGGCTTAGATGCTACGCTGGTTTTCAGTTGGGGCCCTGGGTGATTTCACGACCACGGAGAGGAGACAGGAAAGGAATAGAATAAACAGACGGACGGCAAAACAACATTAAACTCAAACAAACAATAAAACAGTATACAAACAAAACAAAATAAACACAAAAAAGTTACAAAAAAATAATACCTTACCGCACGTTAGACTTCACGTACAAAGAACCCATTTAAGCTCTTAAACTTAAATGGGTTAAAACGTAACGTCACTTACCCTACTCTACATAATAAAGTAGTTATTTCAGGTGATTAGTAAATGTTGCATTATACAAAGTAACTTATCAACATTGTAAGGTTACTGTTAAACCAGCAGTTAAAGTTTTACGAGCACAATAAAAGCTGTGTAAAATGAGAGACGTAACTGAATTTTTGTTGCCTGGGAGTGCGGTTTTGTCTTAATACATTGCAGCGTATACGATATATTATTGGTCTTTTGTATACCTTATCTATCAGACGTACTACTGAACACAGGCCTCTCATGGATGTCCATGAGGGGTAGTTGCCATACTCATCACGCTTGGCAGGTGGGTTGGCGAGCGCAGTACGGGATGTCGATTTACGTAAAGACGCTGCTGCCCATCATCCGGAGGTATGCCTTAGCAGGCTCTTAATGTATCCACGGGTTGAGAGGAGGAATAACATTTTACTGCCGGCACCCCACGGCCAATACTATATAGCTAAGAGTTTGTTAGTTTGTTTGACTGAAAGAGATAATCTCAGTAACCACTTGGAATAATCTCTTGAACTACTCAGGAGCGGAGCATCATTGAAAATCCCACTATACCTCTAATTATAAAGCTGAAAGTTTGTTTGGATGGAGGTTTGTTACCTTTTCACGCAAAACTATGCTACGGATTAAGCTGAAACTTTGCTACGGATTAAGTTGAAACTTGCAGCGTATACGATATATTATTGGTCTTTTGTATACCTTATCTATCAGACGTACTACTGAACACAGGCCTCTCATGGATGTCCATGAAGGGTAGTTGCCATACTCATCACGCTTGGCAGGCGGGTTGGCGAGCGCAGTACGGGATGTCGATTCACGTAAAGACGCTGCTGCCCATCACCCGGAGGTATCGCTTAGCAGGCTCTTAATGTATCCACGGGTATGAGAGGAGGGTAATATTCTACTGCCGGCACCCGGCGGCCAATACTTTAT
Source organism: Pasiphila rectangulata (assembly GCA_963082625.1). Lineage (NCBI taxonomy): Eukaryota > Metazoa > Arthropoda > Insecta > Lepidoptera > Geometridae > Pasiphila > Pasiphila rectangulata. Next base: position 21,161,694 of record OY720238.1, on the reverse strand, counting down.
CTATAATAATACTATATAGCTAAGAGTTTGTTAGTTTGTTTGATTGAAAGAGATAATCTCAGGAACCACTTGTCTGAATTTAAATATTTTTTCGGTATTGGATTGGACCATTATCGAGGAAGGCTTTAGGCTATATAACATTACGCTATGACCTATAGAAGCGGAGCATCATTGAAAATCCCACTATAATTATAAAGCCAAAAGTTTGTTTGGATGGAGGTTTGTTACCTCTTCACGCAAAAACTATGCTACGGATTAAGCTGAAACTTTGCACATGTATTGATGTTGACCAGGATAAACACATAGGCTACTTTTTATTTGGGTACAACGCACGCGAAGCGGCGGACAGAAGCTAGTATTGCATAAACGGGGAAATTTTTTTCCTTTTGAGAGCGCCCGTTCCGTGCGCTGCGTAAACGGTTAAAGTTACGCAGCCATCATGTATGGCGGAATCGTTAACCTTTAAAAGTTCTAAAAAAACCTGCAAAAGCACTAACTTTTATCCTCTACAACTTTATTATGTTATTATAATGTTCTCTACAATAATGCATTAGTTATGAAGGTTTTTATATATAATTACGTAATTCGTCATTTCAATTTAAGAATTTTTTTGGAGATATCTCAGTTTACCGCGAGCGCTTTTTAGTATGTACCTACGACCCACTCTCTCTCTCCTACGTCTGATTCCTACGTTTTTTAAAACTGCAGTCGCTCGGTGACGTCAAGGATAAGAATGTTTTTACAGGGTCCATTGTAATATGTGTACCAACGCGAAAGGAGGTGAATCTGTCCACGACAAGTAACAGGCTTTCCAGAATTCGGTCAATAACTTAGACCACGAACTTTTTAACTTTAGACCACAAAAGTTTTAACTTCAACAACTGAATACTTTGCAAAGAGTTTCCGTAGAGGTATAAATAAAAATATCCAAAGAAAGGTAACATTCTACTGACTGCCTCCAAGGCAATGAATGTAAAAATGGATGGGCAAAATTTCTTAAGCGTAGTAATCGTAAAATAAGACCTCAAATCATTACGTGTCACCGCTCCCATCCGGACCATTTCGTACAAAAATGTTTTGCTATTCCGATTTAAAATTCAATTTATTACTCTATATTTGAGCATGCACTCGCAAAAATGCAAAAGCCTATTTGGCGGGTTTTGCGAGCTGAATTTAATCACTATCAAGTGCACAGGTCGGTTAAATTGCCGATGCGAGGCATCAATCGAACGTTCGCTAAGTTTACCTTAACGATTCCATTACGGTGTTTGATGATGGTGTGCACGCTAAGCGGACGAGGGCGGCGGCATACTCGACTGAGAATCTTCAATCATTATTAAAGGTTGTAAACAGAGGTAATACAGTAGTAATCCATGTTGGCCGAGTGGTTTGTACCCCCGACTTTCGATCCGAAGGTCGTGGGTTCAATACCGGCAGTGAACCAATGGATTTTTCTTTCTTGAAAAATGTTTGTGCACACTTAACACGCGCTTAACAGTGAAGGAAACATCGTGAGGAAAGCCGCGGCTTAGTTAGCTTCAGACGTATTGACCTGTTCTTTCCTCTGACTAAAGCTGACTAAGCTGAGAGGATGGTTTAGGTGCTGGGCAAGCCTAATCCATCTAAAAATGTCCCAGGCACTGCAGCGTCCCGTACAGCATGATTATCAGTTGCTGACGCTGTATAAATAATCTATAATAGATGCAAAGGCCTTACTTTTAACAGTAGTAATAATAGCCATTTTGTTCAGATAGAAGTAATGATTTCGACGAGATTCAAACCCTTTTTTTCATTGGTCAAACCTATTTTATAACATATTTTTTACCATGCTTTCCTGTCCGGTTTGGACAGAAACGATACTACATTATGACAAAATATTAAATCTCTCTTTTTCGTGGCTGTAGAAAATCAGTATTACTCCGCTGCGTCTTCATATGAGATCTTCAATTCTTGGTACAACCAATCTAGTGGAGGATGTGAGCTAATGCCATCCGAATCCAAGAATATGTAGCGGAATCTGTTAATAAGTAAGATATCGTAGTGCACCCTGTACTGTAGAGTAACAGCTGCTTATTTTCTATAGTATCTATTTAACATTTTGAGATAAGATTTCATTGCACGACCTTTATGGCAGCGGGCGAAAGTCCGCCTGCGAAGCAAGATGTTGCGGGTTCGGGTAGTGTGCCAACCCATCCGCTATAATCTTGTCCGCACCGGACGAGTTGGCACAAAAAAATTAAGCATTATTTCCGTTCGTCAACTCGTCCGCTCAAATTTGACACCCATTTTTTTGCTTTAAATTACGAAAAGTAATGTTATCAGGAAAAGTGTTCAGTGATGTACGAAAATTTTTGTCAGTCAGTTTTTTGAGAGTTGTAGTAATACATTGAAGCTATGGCACTAATTATGTTATTTAATAGCCCAGAACTCCTTTCATTGTTTTCAATGTCCACGTAACTTATTTTATTTAAATTTTGTTTATGAATTATAGGGATTCGTTTTACATTGTTGCTAGGATTATTCAAATCCTGTTGCTCTTGACAAAAATATAACCGCCTATTGTTTTACTGGGCAAACCCCTATATTATTTTAGCAGTAAAGTATTTGTATAAAACTCTAAGAGAGTTTTTAATATTTTTTATTATAGCGGCAACATAAATACATCAACTGTGTACATTTCAACTGTCTAGCTATCACAGTTCATGAGATACAGCCTGGTGACAGACACACAGATAGACGGACAGACAGACGGACAGCGGAGTCTTAGTAATAGGGTCCCGTTTCTACCCTTTGGGTACGGAACCCTAAAAAACGACTTAGCAAGAAACACACATAGCAATTTCTAATTATTGCTGGTAACAAAAACCTCAAGGTACTCCTTCCCTTATGTTTTATTGTCAAAGTTACCGCGTAGTTTAACCATGCGTACAGTGAAAAGCTTTCTCACTTATGTTTTAAGCTTGTCTCATCATAACATGTGCGTGTTCTATAACATAAGCTTTAAAACAATAGTTTATTTACAGAGAGCACAAAGTTTTGAAAGCGGGGTCACCGCGCACCCGAGGGACACATACGTTCTGGTTAACTGACGCGAAGGGCGCACGAGGGAAGTCCTTTTAATTGAAGGCACTAGCTTAGTTATTCATGAAGTTCTGTTTCAGACGGTTTAGGGTTAGGAAGTTGGATTATATCAGGCATTATCATCATCCCAGCCCTGAGGCGCCCAATGCTGGACAAAGGTCTCCCTTATAAATCTCAAAGTACCGATCGTCAGGGGTTGTTGCCATACTCACCACGCTTGGCAGGCGGATTGGCGAGCGCAGTACGGCATGTTGATACACGGGAAGACGCTGCTGCCCATCTTCCGGGGGAACCCCTTGGCAGGTTCTTACTGCATCCACGGGCATGAGAGGAGGGGTAACATTCTACTGCACCCCACAGCTTACTTTATATAGTAAAACACTTGAAAATAGCAATATAAACAGAACTTTAAAGCTCCCGCAAACAATGTAGTTACCACAGATAATTAAAACAATTAATTGCATTTCAACAGCCACCGGTAATCACTTGGAGTACGGATTTGGTAAATTAATGCTGGACTCCATTTGACAATATTATTTCATGTAGCTTTTTGGAAATAATATAGGTTAGATATCATTGAGTGGTAAGAACCGCAGGCGGCGGTTGATGCAGGCTCCCAAACGCAGGATTTGGAGATCAATGAGGGAGGCCTTTGTCCAGCAGTGGACGTCCTACGGCTGATATGATGAAATATCAAATCAGGATCGCTTAATGTCGACACCGATGCACAGACGGTGGGTGGAAATTGCCACCTTACATTTAAGTATTTTTATATTTTTAATTTAATTGACTTGTACATAAACTACTTTTTGTACTGAATTTTGTGTGATATGGGCCATGAGCCTGCAATATATGCCATTTACATATTTATTTTTATTTTTTATATCATATAAATTGTGTATATATTTTGTCAGCGAGCAATGGAGCGCAGCATCCTGGGTGTCAAGCGCACGGACAGGATCCGAAACACCGAACTGTGCTCCAGGACTGGGATCGCGAAAGTAGCTCTGATAGCCGCTAAGTTGAAGTGAGACTGGGCTGGCCACATCTTCCGTATGCCGAGTGAGCTGTGGGCAAAGGTAGTCACGGAGTGACGGCCTGACCCGGCGAGAAGGCGACGCGGCAGACCGAAGCGCAGACGGCGGGACGAACTCGATCAGTACATCGTTGACTGGAGGGAAGCAGCTCAGGATCGGGATGTATGGAGGGAATTAGGGTAGGTCTTTGCCCAGCAGTGGGACCCAACTGGCTCATAATAATAATAGTAAATTGTGTAAAGACGTTATAATTATTAACAATAAAGTTCATGGAAAATATTTATTTTATTCGTTTTGGTACTTACATTAAAACAAAGGCTTGTATTTTAAAAGGTTTTTAAACAAAATATTTTTTTTACTTTTTAGTTATCGCTGGATAGGTTTCTCAGGCTGTTCATCTCATTCAACGCATCGTTATTGCAAGGTCGTTTTCCGATTAATTTCGAACATAAAGAATGAGTTCACATAGCTCAATCATGCATTGTCATCTAAACAAAACATACATACCAAATTTCAGCTCAATTGGTTGAAGATATCTGCTCTAAAATTGTGTTGCAAGATTCCACCCGAACAAACATAGTTACATACATGGCAAGTTAAATAGAAGCTTTTAAAAATATCTAAGTATGTAGAATAATGTATAAAGTATATCAGTCATCTAGCACCCATAACACAAGCTTTGCTTAGCTTGGGGCTAGATGATGCTGTGTGATTTGTCCAGCATTATTTATTAATTACTCATATTTATCTTAGCCGTAGGACGTTCACTGCTGGGCATAGGCCTCCCTCATGAATCTACAAATACTGATCATGAGGGGTTGTTGCCATACTCACCAGTTATGGCAATCTGGTTGGCAAGCGCAGTATTACGGGATGTTATTGATCGGAAAGACCCTGCTGCCCATATCTCATATATAGACATCTCAGATTCAGTGCATAACTTCAAAAAACAACTATTAAAGATCATGGAGGTATAAATGCATAAATGATACCATAAACATTAAAATTTACTTATTTTTTAAATATTTACGTACCAACTCAACATATTGTCATTGTGTTTCTTTCTTAACTATTAATTTTAATTAAAATGTTTTCTTTTCTAACCTACTAACTTCAATGATTGTTCATAATGAACCTAAAGTTTATGTTATAATTTTTCATACTTGCTTTATATACTGTTTAAAGTTTTATTAACATAGGTAAAGTTTATGTTACAATTTTTCTTATAAGCTCTAAATACTGTTTAAAAAATAATACTTTTTATCAGTTGTCGCTATAACTTTGTACATGCTGTGACATCCTGTAATTACGGGAGCACCAGGCTATTAACATTTATTCCTTAGTATTATGTATATTATGTGTAACCCTGTGTTGGATGTCCTATTAAATAAATAAATAAATCTCTTGGGAGATTCTTACTGCATCCACATTCCACGGCGAACACCTAATAACTTGATTGCACTAGATTAGTAGTTCGCCGTGAGGTGCCAGCAGAAGAATGTTGCCTTTCCTTTTCTAATTGTAGACGCAGTAAGAAGCTGCCAAGGGATACTTCTAGAAGATAGTCAGCAGCGTCTTTTCGTGTATCGATAATATACCGTACTGCGCTCGCCAACCCGCCTGCCAAACTTGGTGAGTATGGCAACAACCCCTCGTGATCAGGTTGGACACCTATGAGGAAGGCCTAGGCCCATTATTTGACGTCAACTGAGATAACGTTGATGATATATAGTTAATAACGAGAAAATGGTAAAACCTCTCCCGCAGATCACGTAGAAACACAGAATCGGAAGAATTATAATTTTATTGCTTCAAATAACTTATGATGAATTACGACCGCCAGGTCGTGGATATGAGCGCACTTACGTGTATGTCTCCAAAGCTCCCTTGAATGTTAAGCATTTTGCCAATTTTCTTTTGGAGATGTGAGAAAAATGCCTATGAAGAATAGTAAAGTAGCAATATATTTACTTGGAAACTTACAGGGTGTATTATAACATTCGTACTAAGCCGCTAGAGGGCGACTCTGACCAACCCAAGGAACAACTTTGGTTCTAAGACTTTTCAGGATTCAGTGATTTTCATTCAAGAAAACTCTTAGAAAGTTTTAACTTTATTAGCAATCAGCCGCATACTGATGCCTAGTTCCAGGTGTGCCATAATTCTTGCACATTCTTCAGGTAAAAGAGGCATGATAATGAATGTTTACGTGCTGAAGACACCTTGGCTTTTGAATGAAATGAAAATGATCAAAAAACCAATGCGAAAACAAAAGCAGAAAGCTCAAAATTACAGCATTTGAAACGCAAGTTTTTTTTTATTATTATTTCAGTCATCTTTTAAAAGGAGGTTGTCAAAAAGGAATTTTTATAAAACAAAACTAAATTTTCTTCATAATGATTTTTATGTTAAGTTTCTAATTTAAATACTACAGAAGTTATCTTCACGTTTATGAGTGTTATACCTTCTTTTGCAGGCCAGTGTACGTTGGATTATGGGGTATTTATCGCGTAGTTACCTTTATTTTATTTTTTATTACCCTTGCAAGTTGGAGTATATAAAGTCGATTGCAGCTGTGGTCGATCCTACAAAGGACAAGTTAACAAATCAGCTATAGCGGAGCATGTAGTGGACTCAGGACCCAATCACTGGATTGAACTCCACAATCACAAGATTATTTCCATCGAGAGGCATAACTACAAGAGAATGGTTCGGGAAGCGATTGAAATTAGGAAATATCCTAATTTTAATCGTGAAGACAGCTTCAGACTTTTTGCCTCATGGAATCCAGTGATAGCCAAGTGTGCTCGGCGTGTGAATAAAACAAAGTGTGCTGATACAGTTAGTGTTGTATGCTGTCCCAGTGTGAACCAGTCTTAAATCTCAAATTTCTAATTATGAAAACCACGTGAGGGTAGCCTGAAAAGACGCCTTCACTTTGCTGCGGTAAACTTCAGCACGCCAGTCTACCCGCTGTCACGACCAGGTGCAATTCGGTCAAAATGTCGGGATTAAAATAAAGGTGATAAATACCCGATAATCCAATATAGTAATAATGTGTTGTGATCGCGAAAGTTTAAAAAAGACTATACAGTAATGACAACCTAAACGCCAGCTGATTTCTGTCAGCTAATAATGAACTCCACGAAGAGTTACCGTACAAATAAAATACCTATAACCATGGACCAAATAAACACTTTGATCCATGCTATAACCACAAAGATTTTTTTTGATATAAGTAAATTAAAATAAATAATAAAAAAACCCATTTTGACCCTAGGACCATTTTCACATAACACCAACTAGTAAAGTTGTAAATAAAAATATTAAAAACAATAAAAAAATAATATACGAATTCCCGATTTTTTTCTTTCCAAAACTACTTGTTTTCATGGGCTGAAACCCCCCCTTTCGGGTTAGTACGCATGTTATAATACATCGCACCCTGTATAGACGACCTGGCAAGGTCGGCGGTTGACGCAGGCTGCTTCTAGTGAAAACCTTGTTATAGTATTTATCAATTACCTACAATTTCTCATTTTCTCGGCTTAATAAAAATACTTGCTAATTAGTATTGAAGTCTAAAACTGTAGATTTATCTTTACATTTTTATTTGTTTACGTGTATTACACGACATTATGATGAGCAGTAGAATACTATTTTTAACATATAATATAAAATAGAACCTTCTTGAAAGAACAAAGCAACAAATGGAAAACGGAATGTTCCAGATTTGAATTCGCACATTTGAATTTGGAACTCCAATAACCCTTCTGTGCCGTAGTGTATCATAAAGGCCCCAAATTATAATGGGATTGCGAAATTATCATTTTCTCCGGCCATATCGTCCTAAAATTTAAATTTTATATTTAGTATTACACCCCACGATTAGGTGCATTTCTGTGGGTCTTTTAAGCCCCAGATCTATTTCGACCCGCATTGTCTTTGTGAAGCATTTGGCTGATTTATGGGACAATCTTAGATTTTGTAATTTAGATTGCTTATTTTACGGGGTGTTTTATGGTAGTACACTTTTGAATAATTATACAAGTAATCAAAATTATAGGTTTGTAGTGGAAGCCATGATGACAGGGTTTAAGCATATTGACGTCTGTATTAAATCCATACATGAATGGTTCTAATGAACCTTAATTAATTATTTAATGAATTAATGATTTTCATAAATTTTATGTAAATGTTATTATTTTAAATGAAATTTGTATTAAATATTTGAACAGACTGACTTATAAAACTGGTTTTATATGTAAATTATTGTATTGTATAAAAAAAACAGTGATCAGTGATTAACACAGTACCAGTGAGTTAACACAAAAATAATAATAAAAAAAAAGAATCAAGAATCAAAAAATACTTTATTCAGTGCGGCCGCATAGACCTTATTGACGCGTCACAAATTACAAAATAAAACAACACAAATAAATAGAATAAGCACATAATTGAATCTGTTCACTTCAGATGACACGCGAGTTAGGAAAAGAAGTGAACAGAAGAACCTAACTCGGTCGTTACAGTCATCATTTAACAATTTTATTTTGTCTTATGTTACGTTTGACGGAGTTGGAGCAGATTCCGTCCCAAGTGGTTTTGTCCTCTAGGTAATCTGATATTTTATAATAAGCTTTATTGCACAGATTGCGTTTAATAATGTTTTTGAATTAATTCAATGATAACATCTGCAACTCACTTAGGAGTTTGTTGTAGAAGCGTATACATTGCCTTTTAAAAGATATTTTCACCTTATGGAGCCTAGTAGTGGGCACAGCGAGTTTATTCTTATTTCTTGTATTTAGATTGTGATTGTATAGGTAATATTGCTTTATAAAATTAATGAAACAATACATAAAGTTTAGGAGTGGAGCTCGTGACGTCATATATAAACATAAACTGAAACGATCAGTGACGCTCACGCGACATTTAGACTCAATGTAGGTACCGTTGTTATTTTTGGACTATGTTAAACAAAATATATACGCGTCCAATAGTTTTGTTAGTTGAGGGTTACATAAATTCATATTTAGTCAAGTAGCAAAACAGCTTTCTAGGGCTAATAGTCTCTTCGCAAAGCCGGTGTCGGACGCACTGACAGACAGACACACAAAGCGAAACTATAATTGTCTATAATAGTTAATATTATAGTTGTTTTTCTGTTGTGTACAGAAAGTTTTTCATATATTAAATAATTAATTCAATATTCGCATGGCCATCTCTCAATATTATAAAGAGAAAATATTTGTATATGTACATATGTGTGTTACGAATAAACTTAAAAACTAATGGACCGATATTCAAAATTCTTTCGCTATTAGAATGCTTCATTGACCCTGAGTAACATAGGCGATATTTTAATGTATTATAGAATACGAGGTATTCCCACGGGAACGGGAACTACGCGAGTGAAACCGCGGTGTTCGGCTAGAAATCATATATAGTAACTTGAATTTCAAGAATAAACAAGCATACGATCCATCCAGAAGCGTTCTACTGAAGAATCCCCTTGTTACTAAAGGTGTCCCAACAAAGTATTTAACAGACTTTTTAATTCTCTTCTGGTAACATTTTTTACGTTAATTTTGAAGTGCGCTAACCCCTACAGACACTGAACACGGTATTAAAGAGAAAAGAAGCGTGTAATTGTCTTGTCCTCACGAAAGATACAATTAAACTTCTTGCGGTAGGTTTTGTGTTCAATGTTGCCAGCTACTGTTGCTTGTAGATTCATTATCATCATTGTGGCCATAAAACTTCCACCACTGAACACAGGCCTCCGTCATAGATCTCTATGACGGGTAGTTGCCGTACTTGCCACGCTTGGCAGGCGGGTTGGTGAGCGCAGTACGGGATGGTGATATACGAAAAGACGCTGCTGCTCATCTTTTGGAAGTATCCCTAGCATGTTCTTACTGTATCCACAGACATGAGAGGAGGGGTAACATGCTATTGCCTCACGGCAACTTCATCATCATCATCATATCAGCCGTAAAACGTCCACTACTGAACACAGGCCTCCCTCGTGGATATCCATGAGAGGTAGTTGCCATACTCACCACGCTTGGCAGGCGCGTTGGCGAGCGCAGTACGGGATGTTGATACGGAAAGACGCTGCTGCCCATCTTCCGGAGGTATCCCTTAGCAGGCTCTTACTGCATCCACGGGCATGAGAGGAGGGGTAACATTCTACTGCCGGCACCCCACGGCAACTTAATACAGCATAATCCACGGTTTGTGGGTCATGCTGTATTGAATATTGTTTGAGTTACATTCTAAAATGATGGTTTATCAGCATTATTATACATGAGACGTCGTTATACAGTTTATTATTATAATATTTTTATATATTACAAATCGTCATAGAATATTATAATGCTATTATAGGTCCTACCTATTATCTTATTATTCATCAGTTCTGGAATTTATACGTATAGTTATTGCTATTAATAATCGAGTCTGTGCTGCTCTAGTTGAGCAGCAACACTGTTCATTTTTGTTTGTATGCAATACAAACTGCTCGCTATATTTTTTTTTCTAATATAATGCAAGCAAAAAGTTTCCTATTAGTGATTTAATGTAAATTTCTGGTTTTCTTGTTTGTTCTAAAAATTAAAAACGAGAAATAAATATTCCTAAATCCTAACGCTTAATTTTGCTCTAAAAAAAATGTTATAAACTTTTTATGCTGTACATTTAACACAATGCAAAGCAAAACTTAAATATATCGGTGTAAATGTAGAAATGTTTATGTGTTCGTCGCAAAATGTGGCTAGATCTAACGGAACTTAACACGTTGGCAACACCAACTTCTCAAGCCGACAATTGCTCCGACATTCGCGAAACGACGTAAATGATTAAAAAACTTTAAAACAGAAATAGAAACAAATTGCAAACTTTGCCGGAAAAAAACAAATGAACAAAGAGTAATGGAATTTACTGAAGTGATTAGTTTGTTCTTGATTTTTTTTTTTTTGGGGATGTTGTATTTTATGTTTTGTGCGTGAGGATATGTGGCAAATGTCTTGGTAGATATGTAGATTAAGTATTGTATTTATGAGATGACCACTTACTTGGTTCATCAGCTATATCAAGCCGTGGGACGTCCACTGCTGGACAAAGTTCTCTCATGGATCCCGAAGTACTGATCAGTACCATAAGTGGCAACCTACAGTCGGGTTGGCGCGAGCGGTACAGGATGTTGATACATGGAAAGCCGCTGCTGTCCATCTTTTGGAGGTTTTTATGTATGCAGATGACGTGGCTGCGATTGTCACTGCACCCTCGATAGACTGGAGGCGAAACTGAATGGCACGGCGGCACGACTGGTGAAATGGTTTGGAATGAACGGGTTGACCCTTAATTTGGGCAAAACTCGTTTCATCCATTGTTATGTTTTGGGCCGCGCACCGAGGCCAATAGCAGTCGTAGCCAATGGAATGTTTATCAAACAGGTGGAGTTTTGATAAACATTCCCTGGAGTCCTCTATCCAGCTGGAAGATCTTTCTGGGCTTCCAGTTGGATAGAGGGCTGCAGTGGGCAAGGCATATCGACAAGCTGTGAGGAAGACTGGGTGGTGCGTGCTACGCGCTAAGCCGAGTGGCGCGCGAGGTGTCCACCGAGGTGGCCCGTGCTTCGCTCCTCCAGTATGGCGCCGAGCTGTGGGCGCGCGCGGCCGATTGGGAGCGCGTGTTCCGAATGCAAAAAAGCAATGCATCAACGTCTTTACGAGTATCAAGATCCCTGCCAAGCGTGGTGAGTATGTCAGCTACCCCTCATGGAGATCCATGAGGGAGGCCTGTGTTCAGTAGTGGACGTTTTATGGCTGAAATTATAATGATGATGTGGCGGGAATAGAACCTTCAACCTTCTGCGTTTCAATCGGCTACTAACCGGGAGTTGGTAAAATCTCTGTGTTTAAATTTTATAAAAATATGGGCATAATGTCGGTCACTAGGGAAGACCAGCGCTGTGGTACGGACCCGTTCTGCCACAGCATTTATGCTGAGTAATGACCATTTTGTCACATTTTTATTTTATTTTATTTTTTGAACCTTATTATTGTATATGGAATAATTGTTATTTGTATGATTAAAATAAACGTATCTTTATATTCATGCATGGGTTATGCTCGGACAAAAAACATCGATGAATAAATTCCAAAACTCAACAACTACACCATTTATTAAAAATCCCCCATGACAATCGATTTGTATTGATGTAATCTCCTTAAGTTTTAAAGCGTTATCCTCGGACAAAAATTGCGGACATACATACATATGTTACCGGCCAAGCCCGATTTCAGGACAAACTAATTTTGCCTAGGCTAAACTAGTTCTTCCTATATATACAATTCCGAAGCTATTTAGGAAATGTATAAAATAAAAACACTGCCTGTGGCAGAACCGAGATAAGAGACAGTAGGTTATTAGGTTTTTTTTATAACCATCCAAAAACACTGCCTGTGGCAGAACCGAGATGGAGAGACAGTAGGTTATTATGAAAATAACTAGTTAAGCCTAGGCAAAACTAGTTTGTCCTGAAATCGGGTTTAGCCGGTAACACATACAAACATTAAGCCTAAACGTCTAGATGGCTAAGAACTTCGTTCGCTTCGTTCACTCGTTTCTTATAAAATTCTAACTTGCACACATTTTTAAGACTTTTAAAAAAATACCAAGAAAATTTCCCTATCTACTCGTAAAGTCATTTTTTCCCTACCTTCCCGTTCTGCCGCTTTAGACGTAATTCAATTTTATCATAGTGATATTAAGCGTAGCGACACCTAGATCACCTAGGCGGTAGTCTTTGCACGTTCTTGCATCTCAGTTCTTTAAGATTTTACTGGTTTTATCGAATTCCAGCTAGTCTCCATGAAATACTGAGCGTTTGGCGCTAGATTACTAATTCTCAGCGAGGTTATAGTAGATTCTGTTATAAAAATGAACCTTTTATATTTTCTGGTTCCTTGGAGAGGGAAAAGAAAATTTGTAGCATACTCTCCTTATTGGTGGAATGTTCGATTTATCATCATCATCATCATCTTAGCCGTAAGACACGACAACTACTAGACATAGGCCTCCATCACGGGTCTCCTATGTCAAGGGAGGGCCATACTTGCCACCCTTGACAGGCAGGTTAGCGCGCGCAGTAATTGATGTTGATACAGGGAAATACTCTGCTGTCTATCTTCCGGGGGTATCCATAAGCAGATTTCTAATCCATCCACAAGAGTGGAGCGGCAACATTCTTCTGCCGGCACGGCACCTTTGGATAATACGAAGAACCTACCTTGTACATGGCCGGCGAAGTAGGATCACGTCATAACCTCAAACCTCCAAATATTTTGTAGCGCTTTTTTAAAGACGCTGCTGCCCATCCTCCATAAGTACCCTTGGCAGATTCTTACTGTATGCAGATACAGTAAGAATCTGCCAAAGGAATCTTGCCTGCAAAGGCCAGAGAAGAGAGGCAACTTTCTACTGCGCCGGCATGCCACAGATATATTAAAATGTTCGATAACGAACTTGGAATCAAAACAGCATTCTCTGTACTTTTTGACGACCTCAGTAGCGCAGTTGGTTTAATTAGCCGGCTGAGACGCAAGATGTCGTTAGTGAGTTCGATTCCCGCCACGGGAGGCAATATCTGTTAGGCTTTTTTTAATTGTCTATGTTTTGGCTTTGTTCTATTTATAAAAAGTAATATAATAACCAACTCGGATGGGCAGCGTTTGGGAAACTACGCAACGTCTTTTCGTCCAAAATTCCTCAGTGCCTTAAGACGAAAGTCTACAATCAGTGTGTGTTACCAGTGATGACATATGGAACCGAGACGTGGACATTCACGATTGGCCTCATGAATAAGCTCAGAGTCGCTCAACGAGCTATGGAGAGGGCTATGCTCGGGGTTTCTTTACGCGATCGAATCAGAAATGAGGAGATACGTAGAAGAACTCGGATCACCGACTTAACCAAACGGATTAGCACGTTGAAGTGGCAATGGGCAGGCCATGTAGCTCGCAGAACAGATGGCCGATGGGGCCGAAAAGTTCTCGAGTGGAGGCCACGGACCGGCAAGCGCAGCGTAGGACGTCCACCAACAAGATGGGATGATGACCTGGTGAAGACCGCAGGTCGACGGTGGATGCAGATCGCTTCCAACCGCAATAACTGGATATCCATGAGGGAGGCCTATGTCCAGCAGTGGACGTCCTACGGCTGAAATGATGATGATGAAATGATGAATATAATAATAATAATAAAATCGTTTATTTGGAACAACATTACAAATGGCTCTTAAAACTAATGTAAATAGGAGATAGCTGCAATAGTTATAAAAAACTGTAGCGCAGCCATCAACGCCCAACTCCGATATACAATTGTGTTTCATAAATAAGAAGATTAATTAAAAAATAAATTTCGCATATTTTGTATGTTTTTAATATTAAAAGGTTTTTAGCAAACATTATTATTAACTAACATAAAATATTAAAAGAAAAAAAAAATATTATTAAAATATGGAATTATCGGGTATTCATCGCGTAATTACCTAAAAAAATAATAATCCAAATATGTCTTAAAATTATATAAATGCATTTTCGTATCCAAATTTATGTGGAAGGGATGTAGTAGAGTCTTTGGTCTTAAGACCAAACTTTTAAAAGATTTTCTGTATCAGAGTAAGAGAGTTTCTGAAGCCAGGACTGTAATTTAATTTTAATTTTATATTTAGTCAGTATCTAGTTCTTTGTTTTTTTTGATTGTATAGTGTAGTGCTTATGTGGTGATAATTTTTACTGGATAAAGCAGTTCGCCTAATTTTGCTTTTACAGACTTCAGATCTGCGCTTAGATCTATTCAAATAATCGTAATAGTATGTCAAATGAGTATGCCTACGTAGAACCGTATTGAAGATAAATAGCTGTCTAACGGTGTATTCCTACTAAAGGTGTATTCAGCCCTTAAAAAAATTATATAAAATTATATTACCGATTAAGGACATAAATAAATAAACATAACATACCTAACTAAATTTTTAACTCATCTGCCAAAAACGGGGCGAAGGTCCAAGCTGATATTTCTACAAGAACTAATTAAAACGCAACAGTGGTCAAAAACTGCCGTGCGGTGCCGGCAGTAGAATGTTACCCCGCCTCTCATAACCGTGGATGCAGTAAGAGTGTGCCAAGGGATACGTCCCGAAAATGGGCAGTAGCGTCTTTCCTTGTATCAACATCCCGTACTGCGCTTGCCAACCCGCCTGCCAAGCGTGGTGAATGGCATATAGCCCTCATGGAGACCCATGAGGGACGCCTGTGTTCAGTAGGTAGTGGACGTTTTACGGCTGAAATGATGAAAATGATGATGATTGGTTAAAATTGCGCTGCAACCATGTCGTTTATTTTCTTCACCGACGCATCCTCAACGGTCCTTTTATAGCTCCGTGCAAATTATATCTTCCAAGCAATATAACTAGTTAATTAAAGTCATCGTCGATACGTCTGACGCATTTGTTTAGGACGTCATTAAGTTT
This sequence comes from Pasiphila rectangulata, assembly GCA_963082625.1. Lineage (NCBI taxonomy): Eukaryota > Metazoa > Arthropoda > Insecta > Lepidoptera > Geometridae > Pasiphila > Pasiphila rectangulata. Next base: position 21,146,034 of record OY720238.1, on the reverse strand, counting down.
AGGGTCTCTTAGACTCCGACCACACTCGAGGGTAGAGCTTTTTCATAGATCTTTGTCTCAGCTAATCAATTTGGGGACAAGTTGTGTTTAATTAATTAATACATAGTATGAAACAAAGTCGCTTTCCGCTGTTTGTCTGTCCCTATGAATGCTTAGAACTTTAAAACTACGCAACGTATTTTGATGCGGTTTTTTTCAATAGATAGAGTGATTCAAGAGGAATGTATAAAACATGCAGATAATATAGCAGAGAAACACTGATAATTTTAGAGGTTTCTAATGTGAGGTCATAAATAAACATATTTTTTGCACTTACATTGCAAACGCTGGCGGAACCCTACGAGATAGATCAAAATAATGTACTACAGTATTGTACACCTAAAAAAGATCTACAAAGAAGTCCGCGATGGTATATTCAGTACTGTATTTAGTATAAGCATTTCACCCGTGCGAAGCCGGGGCGGGTCGCTAGTATAAAAAAAAATATGAAAAATTTACACAGCATCATCTAGCCCCAAGCTAAGCAGAGCTTGTGTTATGGGTACTAGATGACTGATATACTTAATACATTAAACTACATATTAAACTACATATTATAATTTGTATAGAAAAACATTCAGAACACCCGGAACAAATATCTGCAGATCGAACCGACATTTGTTCCGAAGCGGGATTCGAACCCTCTTGCCTCGCAGGCGGACTTTCGCCCGCTGCGCCACAGATGTCGTCAAATAATATACGTAGATACCTCTGACGTATTAGTTTTAGGACCCCATTATGTTTAGGGTCTCTTAGACCCCTACCACACGCGAGGGTTAAGCTTTTTCATAGATCTTTGTCGTAGCTAATCAAGTTGGAGACACGTTGTGTTCAATTGGACTATCATCATCACAGCCGGAGGATTGTCCACGTCCACTGCTGGACACAGACCTCCCTCATGCATCTCCAAGATCATTAAGAGGGCCTTATTAAAGACCTAATTATTGTATGTACCATTACAATTTAATTATCAATTCAGACGTAAAACGTCCACTACTGAACATAGGCCTCCCTCATGCATCTCCAAGATCATTAAGAGGGCCTTATTAAAGACCTAATTATTGTATGTACCATTACAATTTAATTATCAATTCAGACGTAAAACGTCCACTACTGAACATAGGCCTCCCTCATGCATCTCCAAGATCATTAAGAGGGCCTTATTAAAGACCGAATTATTGTTTGTACCATTACAATTTATTTATCAATTCAGACGTAAAACGTCCACTACTGAACACAGGCCTTCCTCATGGATCTCCACGAGGGGTACGTGCCATACTCACCACGCTTGGCAGGCGGTTTGGCGAGTGCTGTTAACAAGTTGATACACGGAAAGGCTGCTGCCCATCTTCCGGAGCTATCCCTCAGCAGATTCTTACTGTATCCACGGGCAAGAGAGAAGAGGCGATATTCTCCTGCCGGCACCCCACGGCTAATTGGACTATAAACTTCTGCATTTGGCTTCCCCCGCCTTATGCATGCATAATTTTGATTGGATAACCAAGACGCAAACTTTGAGCAGCTAAAACTGTTTGAGTCTCAATTGAATGGATTTGTTCGGAGACTTGAAGTCAGTTCCGATATTAGCTTTCAGACTCAGTTCCCAAAACCAACGTTCTATGATAAAGGCCTTCACATCTATTATAGATGATTTATAAAACGTCAGCAATTGGTATTTATTAGTTAGCCGTGGGGCGCCTGCAGTAGAATGTTACCCCTTCTCTCATGCCCGTGGATGCAGTTAGAGCCTGCTTAGGGATACCTCCGGAAGATGGGCAGCAGCGTCTTTCCGTGTACCAACATACCATACTGCGCTCGCCAACCCGCCTGCCAAGCGTGGTGAGTATGGCAACTACCCCTCATGGAGATCCATGAGGGAGGCCTGTTCAGTAGTGGACTTTTTACGGCTGGAATGATGATGAATTGGTATTCATGCAGCAAGGGACGCTGCAATGCCTTGACATCGTTAGATGGATAATCCATCTAACGATGTCAAGGCACTACAACGATACAAGCCTAATGGCTTGCCCAGCACCTATACCATCCACTCAGCTACGTAATAATTATATTATATTATTGTAAGGTATAATTGAACGAGTGAACGAAACGAACGAAGTTTTAATGGCAACTAGGCATTTCAGCTGTATGTTTCTATGTGTATGTATGTCCGGAATTTTAGTCTGAGGATCACTCTTGAACGGATGCTAAGAAATAATGAATTATAATGGACAAACTATAATAAGGTATTTAATAAGGCCCTCTTAACGCCTAAAAAGGAATTAAATTTCATACCGGTAACATTGTATTCAGCTAAACATAAAGTCATGGATCGCTTCGTACACATCAAGAGGGGCTGTGGCCATACTCGCCACGCTTGGCAGGCGTGCTGCCCATCTTCCGGAGGTATCTCTTAGCTGATTCTTACTGCATCCACAGGCAAGAAAGATATTAGGGGTAACATTCTACTGCCGGCACCCCAAGGCAGGGAAATTGCCTTTTATCTCTTTGTATAATGTATAATGAGTGTGGGTGTGTCAAATAAACGTTATTTAATTTAATTTCATTGTCAATGGAAGGAACGCAAAATACAATAGATAAACCTCAAATCATTTCGAATGAAGTGAAAACTGATTTTTTAACCAACGTAAACAAAAGGAGGTAACTATACCTGTCACGTCTTGCTTTATGGTGTTTGGTCTCGAGCGGAAGCAAACGCTGCAATTTGCGGTTTTAAATCATTCGTAACGAACATCTGCGCCGGCGCACCTGTTGCGCGTAATTTATAGGGATTTATTCGAAATATAGTGCCCGCTTGCTGCTTGCCCAAATATAAGATTACCCTTAACTAACATATTCAATGTTTTCTATGCTATTTAGTTTTTTGTTGAATTATAATTGATGACGAGCTCTGTGGCGCAGCGGGCGAAGGTCCGCTTGCGACGCAAGGGGTTGCGGGTTCGATTCCCGCCTCGGGACAAATGTCTGTACGATCTGCAGACATTTGTTCAGGGTGTTCTGGGTGTTTTTCTATATATAATAAAAATATCTATCTATGTAGTATAATGTATTAAGTATATCAGTCATCTAGTACCCATAACACAAGCTCTGCTTACCGTGGGGCTAGATAATGCTGTGTGATTTGTCCAGCATTATTTTTTTTTTTTATAATTAAGAAAATTTAAACCTTTTTAATTCTAACGCGGTAAGACACATAATGTTAACCTAATCTAAGGTTTTTTCTGTAAGTGAATAGTAATTATTTGGAGAAAATAAAAGTCTTTATCCATATATTCAGTAGATGTGTTTGATTGCTTTTTTTACATTATCGAAACTTGTTTGCCCAAAATTGGCAGATACTGCTGGGAATAGATACAAATTCAAAATCCCTGATTGTATATTTAATCCAAAGGCCTTATATTCATCAATCATATAAATGAAAATAATTAAATAACGGGAACATAAGACCTTACAACTCTCTCGGGTATGACAGGAGGGGCAACATTCTACCGCCGGCACCCACGTCTATTTTATAGGTAGTATTCTATAGGTTAGGTAACCCATTATTTTTGCGACATATACCGGGTTCTATGTCCCAATCGCTCGTCTATGCCTCGAATGACTATTTCACCAGAAACGAGTGGTATCAAGAGTCTCAACCAATCGTGCCAATTGCCGAGTGTCGAGTCGAACGAAAAAAGTCATGTAATAGGCGAGCAATTTCAAAATAGGGCCACAGTGCTGTCAAGTCTGGAATTGCACGCAGCTTGACGTGAGCCGTCGACCCAATGCGCTATCGAACGACCACGACTTCTAGGTGTTCTCGCTTCTCGGCAGAAATTCGGTCAAACGATTGCTTCAGCTACCGTCTGATCAAGTGTTCTGTTAACAGAACACTTACTTAAGTAATCGATTAAGCTTATAGATGAATAATCCACGACACATCGTTAACATATCATATTCTAATTCTAGTGGGGGTAACCAGATCTGCATTAACGTCCCGCATTGGGGTATATTGAGCATTGTCCCCCGTGATGCTAGCCCGACCCTAGCCAGCCCAACTCCTTAAAGTACCGGAGAAGGACTCGGGGCCGCCGGCAGCATTCCATGAGCAATCTCGAAGGATATGCAGATGTTGTAGGAGAAGAAGGGCATGACTCTATAAGCTGCTGTGGTCCCGTTTCCGATCTGGCGTCCTTTGTGGCAGTACAGTGCTATACCACGTGTTCCACTGTCTCCTCCTCCTAAAGACACCCGCGACATAGTCCGCTGTCTGTGGCCCCTGTCTTTAGAAGATGGTGGTTGAGATCACAGCGTCCCGTGATGATGCCCACCATCATCCGTTGGTCTTGTCTTGTCATCTTAAGCAGAGTATTGGTTATCTTTTTGTTTCTCTCTAGAATCTGGGATCATATCATATCCTGTTCTTATTTACTTACGTAGTTCATTTGGTTTGTTGATATTTTGTATTGTAAAAGCTTTAGATTTTTTTATTTTTAAAATAATTTACTGAAGTAAAGATTTTAATTTTAAACTTGGTTACTGTAACACGCTCAATATAATTACTGCACTCCACGGTTTCACCCACATAGTTCCCGTTCCCGTGGGAATACGGGAATAAAATAAATCCTTTGTTACTCAGGGATAACGTAGCATTCTTATAAATATAGTGAAAGAATTTTTAAAATACATATGTCCAGTAGTCTTTGAGTTTATTCGTTACAAACATACAAAATACAATTCTTTCCTCTTTATATTATTGAGATATGAGAGATGTGAAACCCTGTGTTGGGTATCCAATTTAAATAAATAAATACCCATTCACCATCATCACCTCGTCGTAGGAGAGCCGTAGGTCTGCTGTTCACGTCCACTGCTGGACATACTTGCCACGCTTCGCGAGCGCAGTACGGGATGTTGATACGGAAAGTCGCTGCTGCGCATCTTCCGGAGACTCGTACTGCTTCCACGGGCAACAATCTACCGGCACCCCACGGCTCAAGAATGCACAATAAAATCTCAGAATAAATACTAACTACAATACGATAGCTACGATAGCTTTTCGACCCGACGGGTAATTGCTCCGTAGCAATTACCCGTCGAATGGTAAAGGCAGCCTGCGTTAAAGGTGTTCGTCTGAACGTTACGGGTTCGAGTCCCGTCGGAGACAAAATTTTGATTGCATTTTTCATTTCCATAAATGATACCTTAGTGTGGGTTAACACTTTAAATACAAAAATAGCTTATAAAACGATAGCTATAGTTTAGCCGGATAGATAGATAGAAAATACTTTATTGCACACCTTAAAACTAAACATAATAACAAGAAACACTTAAAAACAAAGTGACAATTGGCTATAAAGTGATATTATGTCCTTTCAAGTCCCCTTCCATTAAATTCCCATTTTCGCGCCATGTGGTAAGGGAACAGATTTAAAAGTTGTCACTCCAGCCATATGGTCGCAATGGATTGTATTCCACTTAATTTGCATGTTTCAATGTTCCTTACCGCATCATGTAAAGATTAAGTTCTTTGTGTCTTGACTAATAAAAAATATTATTAACACATATTTAACCGGGTATTTATCGCGCTATTGAGTCTTCCCGGGACCACGATGCAATCCTGTCAATCCTGTCGAAACGTCGGGCAATAATAATGGTAAATAGCGCGATAAATACCCGGTTAAATATGTGTTAATAATGTGTCGTGATCGCGAAAGTTTAAAAAAGACTAATAAAAAATAGGCCAGGTACGTGTCGGGCCACATTCGTGATTTTTATATTGTAAAACTAGCAGTTTAGATTTTAGAGTTTCCAAAAACAGTCTACAACTTGAATATTTCGCAAACGGAATTCTAAGTCGAAGAATTGTCTTCGCAACCTTAAAATTTAAATTATCTTTTCAACGACAGGTGCCTGCAGCAGAATGTATCTGCCAAGGGATACCTCTGCATCGTGTTTCTGCGTATTAGCATCCCGTTCTGCGCTCGCTAACCCGCCTGCCAAGCGTAGTGGCAGCAATTCCCTCATGATCAGAACTTAGAGATCTATGAGGGAGGCCTATTTCCAGCATTGGACTTTCTAAGATGGTGGTAAAACTGTACACCTTCACTGCCCCCGATAATAAAAGAGGCGAATCTCACATTTTTTCCAGGTTTATATAAGTTACATTTTCCGGAATTAAGTGGAAAAAGGCGCACCTGCTTGCTATATCATCATCGTAGGACTCCTGTCCACGTCCACAGCTGGACATAGGCCTCCCTCATATATCTCCAAGAGCATGTGGGGATTGTTGTTATTGTGCTCGCTATATATGTACGAGTATATCCACTAAATTCCGGAAAATGTTACCCAAACTTGGCAAAATGTGATATACACCCTTTTTACAATCGACGGCAGATCTCTAAAAATCGAATCCTAACCATAAAAGTTCCAAACATATTTCAAGCTTCCAAACTGTGGTTTACGCTACCGGACTGACCTTGGACGTATTGTGCAAGTGGGGGCCGTTACGTCGTGAAATGTGATTATGGACCCCGGATTACTGGCTTTGTTTTGTTACCGGCCATGTGGGAAGACCATGGATTGAAAACCCTGGCTTCATTGGATCTTAGAACGACTTATAGATGAAATTGCCGTGCTAGTAAAATGTTACCCCTTCTCCCTTACCCGTGGATGCAGTAAGAGCCTAGAATACCTCCGGAAGATAGGCAGCAGCGTCTTCCCTCTATCCACATCCTGGACTGCACTCGCCAACCCGCCAGTCAAACGTGGTGAGTGTGGGAACGACTCCTCATGATCAGTACTTAGTGATCAATGAGGGAGGCCTTTGTCCAGCAGTGGATGTCCTACGGCTGGAAAAGGAATGTAGTTCGTTTCCCGACGTGGGACAAAATGTCTGCAGATGTATGACGACTCATTAACGATGTTGGCATCAGGGATTTCAAAAAATTTCAGCTTTTACAAAACATACGGAATGTATGTCTTAAGTACAGATTTTTTGTTTTTTTACTTCAAATTCAACTCCAACATCCAAGTGTTGCCATACTCACCACGCTTGGATTATTGGAATACCTTTATTTATAATCCTTTATTTTTCTCGATATTTTGACAGAACTGTACCCATGGTCACAGACTGAGATTCTTAATCCACGGAAAAGATAGGAGCAACATTCTATCGCCGGCACCCCTCGGCAGATAATTGTATAATTGTATCATTTTAAACAAATGAATCATTACAAAGGGCATGTTAATGGCTCTGGAAGCGGTCCCGCGGTTGATTTATTGCTTTAATGACGGCTCTGGCGAATAATTGTACCCGATTATCTACTTTTCTGGAAACTGGCAGAGATAGGAGTTGTTAGAAACGGGGAAACATCCTTTGCTTTGATTTATTGACCAACTTCAAAAGGAGGAGGTTCTTACGGCGTCTATATTTTTTAATCTTTGTTACCTCAGGACTCTTGAAAATTTTTTTTTTATATACATACGGCATAAACGGTGGTATCTTTTTTCAGGTTAACTTTAAAGATTGATTTCCACAGCTTAAAGAGGTTATAGATTTGAGTATATGGTTTTAATTTCAACTCGATACCTCTACACGTTCTCGAGATAAGGGTCTTGACAGACCGAAAGACAGACAACAAAGTGATCCTATAAGGGTTTCGTTATTTCCTTTTCAGGTACGGAACTTTAAAAATTGCGTTTGACAGCAATGTTCGCAAGATTTATGCCTGTTGCAAACTTGTCGCGAGATACGTAACCAGCCTACGGGTCGTACCACAGCGCTGGTCTTCCGTAGTAACCAAACGTAAATAAGACTAAAGTAAATCCCAAAACTGATATTTCTTTCAATAAAAACTTCGTGATACACTTAAGTGAGTTTAAGTTATGAGGTACTATAGCGGCGTTATAAAGGCTTTTACAACAACCCAGTGTGGTTTATGACCTGGTGTTAGCAATCAATTTTATTTATCGTCCTGCGATTACGAGTATTGCTGTAATGTAGAGCTAATCGTCTTTATGGGGGCTATTATGGAACGATTTTATTTTTTTATAGATGACTGTACAACTTTCGGGTTATATTTAAGGGTTAGGGTATGTCTTGTTTAACCGTCATGTTCAGCTCATACAAGGGCGATTGGTTCACTATTCGTTCAGTATTCGTTCGTTTCAGCCGTAAAACGTCCACTACTGAACACAGGCCTCGCTCATGGATCTCCATGAGGGGTAGTTGCCGTACTCACCACGCTAGGCATGCGGGTTGGCGGGCGCAGTACGGGATGTTGGTACACGGAAAAACGCTGCTGCCCATCTTCCGGAGGTATCCCTTAGCAGGCTCTTACTGTATCCATGGGTATGAGAGGAGGGGTAACATTCTACTGCCGGCACCCCACGGCGTTTAGTATTAGTACTTTTTTTTACATTCAATTACAGCACAAAAACTTAAAACTGATTTTTTTAGGGCTCCGCACCAAAAGGGTAACTGCAGGACCCTATTACTAAGACTCCGCTGTCCGTCTGTCTGTCTATCTGTCACCTCTCTCATGAACCGTGATAGCTAGACAGTTGAAAATGTCACAGATTATGTGTTTCTTCTGCTGCTTTAACAACTAAAAACAGAATGAAATAAATTTTTAACTCGCACTTGGCCGATTTTTTTTTTACTTTGAATGGCACCAAAACTTAAACCTGATGTTGTTATCAGTCGATGTAACTAATATTTGAAAAGGTGAAAAGTGTTACGTTTTTGATTTGGAATTATGTTTGTTCAAGTTTGTTAGTTCACTGAATGCTATGGTAGGTTAGGCCAGGCTAGGACAAATAAGAAAAGGTTTCAAATCGGTATTATTAATGAAAATATTTTTTTTATCTTTTAATAAAAAGTCCTTCTGATAAAAAAAAGTCATAAAGCGGTGGACGCAGCAGCTGCTTCCACCGCAGCGTTTAAAATTAGACTGAAATCGTGGTTGCTAGAAAAGGTTTTATACAGCTTAAACGAATTCCTTGAACTGTCCAAAATATAAAAACACTATATACAATAATTGAAATGAATATTTATTTTAAAATTATTTAAATTGTAAATGGCATGAAAATATCTTTATTAATAAATTCTTGTATTCTTTTATGAGTAGCATACAAAAACATAACGTAAAAGCAAGGAGTATGTGTCTTTTTTCTTCGCGGCATGCATTCTCTTCTTTTGTCATAGTTCGCTCCAAATACACGCCATCCCTTAGACGATATACTCGTAAATCGCCATCCGCGGTGGCCAATCGGTGAAAGCTGCCACACCAGAGCCCTCTTAAAGTTTTGCACTAAGAAGGTTACATTTCATTGCAATATTGCCAACATTTAGAACTTTATATAATATATACATATATCTACATATAATAAAAATATCTATCTATGTAGTATAATGTATTAAGTATATCAGTCATCTAGTACCCGTAATACAAGCTCTGCTTACCTTGAGGCTAGATGATGCTGTGTGATTTGTCCAGCATTATTTATTTATTATTATTATTTATTTATTTATTTTTATTATTATTATTCCACAGCATTTATTTGTAAACTCATAAAAATACATTTTTTACTATAAAGACATACAAAAACAAATACTCTACAGTAAAAAATATATCAAAACGGTGAATCACCGGCCGCGAAGCAAGGCTCAAGCGGTCGGTGACTAGGGCTGCAGGGAGAGGAATCTCCTTACTATACGTGCCGAGTCCAGGAGTACTGCCTTTTGGATCTGGCTCTTGATCCAACTGCCTATCGAAAGTCTCTCGAGATGTTGATCGAGACTCTTCGCTATGAGTCTTATTATTATTATTATTTTTTTTGAAAATTCAGTTTTCTTATCTACACATCATGCCCTTTTATTTGATACCTTGGGTATATTCGGAGACATTCTATTATTCATCCTCTCCCTCACCCTCATATCTGGTAAACTTACAAACCAATTTTGATAAAACATGTTTTAAAACGACCGCTGCAAAACCTTTTTTATGCCTCTTTTACCTTTTAAATGAAAAATTGCATTCAAATCGGTTCACTCGTTTAAGAACTACGGTACAGACGAACACACAGACACACATAGCGCTAAAACTAATAACAACTCTCTTTTTGTCGGGGGTAAAAAATTTACATATTTATTCCATCTGATACCTTAATGTGTACAGGCACCATGACGCTGACATAATAAAATGTTGATTGCTTTTGATTTTATAACGTTTTGGGAATGACGCACCTTCTCGTGAACCCATTCGATTAAACTGGAACTGTTACCTTTTATTTACCAGTTTCATAATGTTAGTGCCGTGGGGTGCTGGCAGTAGAATTTTGCCTCAACGATCTTATCCGTAGATGCTGTATGAATCTGCCAAGGGACACCTCCGGAAGATGCACTTGCGTGTATCAACATCCCAACCAGCAACCCGCCTGCCAACCCGCCTGCTAAGCGTAGCGAGTATGGCAACAACCTTATGATATTGGTGATCCATGGGGAAGGCCTATGTCCAACTGTGGTCGTAAATAGCACAGTCCCACGGCTGAGACAGTAAGCTCACTCCATCGCCGAATTCATTCTTGTCAAAAGGAAACCTACGATGTTATCTCTATGAGGGGTAGTTGCCATACTCACCACGCTTGGCAGGCAGGTTCGCGAGCGGGATGTTGATACACGGAGAGACGCTGCTGCCCATCTTCTGGAGGTATCACTTAGCAGGCTCTTCATTCACAGGCATGAGAGGAGGGGTGAAACTCTACAGGCACCCCACGGTAAACAAGCTTATTGCCACCCTAAAACCCTCCTATCAAGACTAACTCCAGTAGCTCCAACATCAGTCCTTTACGGACCAGGAGTTTGGCAAAAAGCGGCTTACGTCTGTTAACCCTAAACTAGTGGGTGGCTGGGCGGTCATTTGTTACAATTTACCCGCGCCGTCCCGGATACGGGTCGTCTCTAATGGCCAATGCTTTATTTGCCTGCCAAAGATTTCGGTGGATTGTTGAAATTGTGACTTTACCTTTTGTTATGGTATTTTTTATTTTCAGGTTATGCTTCTTCTTTTAACGCAAGTAATATGGTACATATACGGTTACGTAAGATAATAGTAGTGGACGTTTAATGACTGAAATGATGATGATGAAGGCGTTATTAATAAAATGTAAAAACTTCAGAAATAGTTCCCTCAATCCATATAGACGGCGTTAGTTTTCTTTTAATGGAAAACCTAATATGACAATGAAATAATTATCAATCAACAGCAGACTTGCTTTCTCCGCTTGACAGCTCTTTCTGTTAGGTTTAGTAGAGAGCAATTTTTATATTTTACTCAAAACTACTCATTGTGTCAGCATCAGATCTATGCCATAATGAATGTGTTTTGATTTTTTTTAATACATTGATTATCAAAATAAATAAATGTAAATCTACTCTATATAACAAAATAAATAAATGAATACCTAGCACTATAGTTATTTGAGATAAAATGTGTCGTCGTATTTCTTTGTTTGTTTTATCAATACAACTAGCTTTTGCACGCAGTTCCGAATGCGTTATACCGAAATAAGTTGCTTATGAATTTGAGAGTATAGGACATTGGTGCCGTCGACTCGACTGAATCGGCAAGAAGCCAGGAGATGTATCTGGTGATCTCTGGCGACGGAGGTCAAGATCTACCTCGAATTAACCACTTATAATTTTTTTGGCACTGCCGTGGGGTTACCGGAAGTTACCGATCCTCTCTTGCCCTTGCAATGCAGTAAGAATCTGCTAAGGGATACCTCTTAAAGATAAGTAGCAGCATCTATTTATGTAATAACATCCCGTACTGCGCTCGCTAACACGCCTGCTAAACGTGGTGAGTATGGTAACGTCCCCTCATAATCAGTTTTTGGAGATTACGGAGTGGACGTCTTATGACTGAGAAGATGATGATGAACTTTGATACCTTAGAAAACTAAAATCGATATCCAATCTCAACACCTCACATTAACTCGGAACTCACTCACAATTGACGACCTGTGTGGCGCAGCGGGCGAAAGTCCGCCTGCGACGCAAGAGGTTGCGAGTTCGATTGCCGCCTTGCAACAAATTTCTGTACAATCTGCAGATATTTGTTCAGGGTGTTCTGGATGTTAAATAAAATTATCTATGTAGCATATTATATAAAGTATCTAGTCATCTAGTACCCATAATACAAGCTCTGCTTAGCTAAGGGCTAGATGAAGCTGTGTGAAATGTACAACCAAAAAAAAATATTGAGTTGTTCAAGTGAAAAACTCCACTCAGGGTGTGCAAGCTCAACACACGCGCCAGAACGTGCTCTGTCCCGGCCTCAGCTAATTCTGCAGCTAGTAAATTATTTGCAGACGTTCACAATTTACAGTGCATGTTGGTTCCCGGCTAATTTTGAGTTTCTCGCGTATAACATTTTCAAAAAACTGTACACTCAACTATGGTTTTATATATTTCGTAATGATTTGGTGAAACTACAAGGTACAACTACAGGTAAAAATTTTTGTTTGTCGGGTAAAATAAAAAACACAGGTACAACTACAGGTAAATTAGAAATATCACGTATTTCTAATTTAGGAAAATTTTTAGTTAGTCGGGTAAAAAAAAATTACCTTCTAAACCTGCGGTTGGTTTGATATATTTATTTTTAAATAGTGAAATTAGAGAGATTTCTTAGATTTAGCACGCGATATTTTTAGCGACGTCGTTGGTTATAGAGTTTCATTAGCAGCCTTTGGGTAACATCCCTAAAACAACAGATCTCAGAATACTAAATACCCTATCAAATCTCCACCTTGCTCAACACTTGCAGTCTCACAACTGAGGTGTTCATGTGAAAAACACCCCTCAGGGTGCAAGATCAACATACGCACCGAAACTAATCTTGGCCTCAGCTATTTCTGCAGCTTGTAAGTTACTCGTATATGCTGACGTTCACAATTTACAGTGCATGGACCAAATAAACACTATTTATTTAGTCCATGGTTCAGGTATGAAGTTTACAAAAAACTGTGCTGAACACACTTTTGTACAGATATATTTAATTTTCTTAGTTTTAATAAAAAATGTGGTTTTATTTTCGCTCTTTTCATGTGAAGATTGTACATTTTCCTTTAATTATTGACGTTTTACAATACTTTTTTTTTTTAGTTAACTCCTCAAATGCCAAATGCACACCCGGGTGTGCAAAAATTAAACTTGTATAGCGGAGGCTGGCACGTATTCGTTACTTATACTTTTTCTACATTCTTTTATCTTTACGTTTCTTCATCGCTTCTTTCCGTCACTTGGAGAAAAAGTTTTATGAAGCGAACGAATTCAGTTCCATGCTTTATTCAATTTAAATGTTTCTTGTAATGTTCTTCTTTTGTAAATTGACTTATCTTTTTTGATGTATCTTTTTGCTCTTTTGAATTAACACTTTTGTCTTTGTCTTATATTGTTAATTACTTTGTATTGTTAATACAGTAAAAATAACCAAACATACAATCTCGCCTATTTTAATTGGAGAGTTCAAGTTTTGTTTGTTTGCCAAAACCACAGGATTGCAAATTTCTAACAAGCTTCAATCTCAACCCTTCACACAGCGCTGCTATCGCATAGATTTAAATTGTTATATGTGCCCTGACTCAAAGAACGTGGGATTTTCTTTATATGTGTATTTACAAATAATGCCGACGCACGCCCTCTGGTTTTGCCAATAAACCGAACGGTTATTGTTACTATTTATTGTGCAATCTTATTGTACGAACTTTTGTTAACACAGTGTTTAAATGACATGAGCGTGCTCACTCATTTCATTTAGAAACAAAACGGCGTGGTCTCAGTACGGTAAGGGCATAACTAACGATTTAAAATCTTTGTTCTATCGAGATAGACACCATCGCAACGCACGATCAAACTGTCATATCACAGAAAACAGATTAAACCCGTGTCAGGATGACTATCATAAATCAGAGCCCAGAATTATTTAAATGCTATAATGACTCACGAGTAAAAGTTAAGGGAGCACCCTGTATTTATCACTCTGGACCCGGGGATTATGGTAGGGTTAATAAATGCCGGTTGCACGGAGGGCGGCCATTTTGTTTTTTATCAGCGCTCGAAATTCGAATTATGAACGGCTATTCGTCTTTGTGGGTTTTTAAATTGTGTTCGGATGATCGATTTGTATTTTATGGTTGAGGTTATTGTGTTAGCAGTTTATTTTACGTTTTTACGAATGGCTGCATTTTTAGAGCATGATGAACTGAAGTATGTACTTTTACCTGATCATCATCATCATCTCATCTGTAGGACCTCCACGGCTGGACATAAACCTTCCTCGTGGATCTTAAAGTGCTGATCAATAGGGCTTGCTGCCATGATCATCACACTTGGCAGGCGGATTGGCGAGTGCAGTACGGGATGTTGATAACACGGTAAGACGCCGTTGCCGCTGTATATTTTCTGGAGGTATGCCTTGGCAGATTCTTACTGCATCGACGGGCAAGAGAGTAGAGGCAACTGTCTACTGCCGGCATTCCACGGCTTTAACCTACCCGAATATAACCTAATTTAAATAAACTGCGTAATAATAAATAAATAAAAAAATAATCAAACTCAAGGAATCGAAATCTTCAAAGGAGTTGAATCGCAGTGATTCGTTGTTCCAACGATTAGAGATAGGAAATTAACGATTAGGTATTAGGTAATAGGAGCCGCTCTTGGTATTAAAAATTAAGGTCTCCATAATGCGGAGATTTTATTTTTATGTGTCACATTTTATATTATAAGTATATGTGACACATAAAAATTCCCCCGCCATAAATTATATTTACAACAGAAACTAAAACTAAAAGTGAAACAAACAATTTTTTCTTTCAATTGACTATTAATGTTTTTGACCGCAGATGGCCATGACAAAGTTACCAAACAATAATAATTACCTGAGTTAATGTAGTGTATGTGATACTAATATACTATACGCATATGTACATACGCTATCTCGTGTTGCCTGGGTATTGACGGGTATTGGTTAGCGAACTGTCACTGTCACAATGGAAACTGTCATGTGAGCCGAAAGGCGGCGAGGAGAGTAGCTTTTCATGTGTGTAAGATCTGTGAGTTCTGGGTGTGATAAAACCTAAAATACCAGGGCATTGTCGAGCCAGTGTGTGATATAGATCTTTAAAACTCCCACAGTTAATTTTAATAATATCACTTCGTTAGTATGCCTTCCGTGCAGCGATGAAAAAGTATAGCCTCAGCTTTACCTACCAAACAATATACCTTAGGCAGCGCCGCTGGTTTCCAAGCAGAGTCTTGAGCAAACAAAAAGATACCTGTTGTTTCGAATTGAAGAATTGACGTTTTAGCTGTTAGCGTTCGACTACGATAGTAGGTATATTAGTGTCAAACAGATGTCTATTGTTACTAACGATTCAGGGCGCATTCTTTAGAAAACGACAACGATATTATCGTCAGAATAATATTTCGATTTCGATTCATCACAATTTGCATTCAAAAGTAGGCCTACAGACGGACACGGTGACGCTGGTTGGTCTTCGACGTCGATTTGTTTAATGTGATTTCTGCGCATTATTGGTAGATATATTAATTTGTTAGCATATTTCTTTGTGTGTGTTCTCTCGCGATACCCAAAAGATTCTGTCAGAATACCAGCGTTGCATCTTTTTACCTATAAGTATGTATTCCAGAACTTTCGATGTAGAATGTCTGTAAAAAAATGTTACCTGAAATGATTATAATATTTTTATTTTTAAAGTTATTTATTTAAGGTGTGTTGTCTAAATAAACGCATTTAATTTAAATAAGCGATGTTTAATTCCCTCATAATCACTTGTAGCTTCATGAGGGAGGCCTATGACCAGCATTGGACGTCCTACGGCTGAGATAATAAAGCGATGTTGTTCCGTATTCTAAGTTTCTTTAGCCGCTTGTCTAAGCTAAACTCAGCAAGGTAGTAGTTACCTATTGTTTGGAATAACAACACCTCCATAATTCCCCGACTCCGCAACACGGCGACGTGACCTGAGAAGCGATAACAGCCATTTATCCGATGCTCCGATTATACTGTGTGCAGCGAAAGTTACCTCTTACACTCTAGGTGTCGCAAACCCCCGCACGTACTGTGCACATGCTAAGCAATATCCATTTTTGTTTCACGTCTGTACTTCTGTTTTATTTTCAATTGTTTTGTTGTTTCCTCCATGGCTCAGATGGTCTACAGCCGACTGAGGCTCGGGAAGTAGCAGGTTCGCTTCGTTCATTGGGCATCCTACTTCCTACACGTCAAAACCGCTGAACCAATTTGAATTAATTTAAGTAGAGTAGATTAGACCATGGAGACGGACATAGGCTACTTTTCGTTGCGTAAATTAGTAGTTGTAAGGTAGTTGTGTTCTAGGGTAGTTGTAAGGTAGTTGTAGGGTAGTTGTAAGTAGTGGTTGTAGTAGGTGCAATACGAAGTTCGCCGGGACATCTAATTTTTCTATAAATGATAAGTATGTATTTACGTAATTACAAAAAAAAATATTTTTTCTTCTATAAATTATCTAGTTTTCGCTTAGTTTATTAGTTAGTATAGATTCGCTTAATTTGGGACCAGATAGTGTTGTGTGGTAATGTCCAGCATTATTTAATCTATAATATAATAAATAATCTGCCAAGGGATACCTCCGGAAGGTGGGCAGCAGCGTCTCACCGTGTATCAACATTCCGTTCTGCGCTCGCCAACCCTCCTGCCAAGTGTGGCAAGTACCTATTACAAAAACCACCTAATCTTGAAGAATCATGAGGGAGGCCTATATCCAGCAGTGAACATGGACAGCAGGCCTATGGCTCATATGATGATGAAACAAAATAAACGCTTTTATCTGCTAAGTAAGTATATCTATAAAGTGGTCTTCACAGTCTTATTTTCATGCGCTTTGTGACTGTGCTATCCTCGTTACGTCGTTCTCTTTCTGTCAAAAACATTCGTGCGAGGTTTCAAGTTGCTTGGTTTCAACCTTTCCGTTTTCAATTTTAGACATGCACATTCATTCTGTTTTACATTTTTGCAGAGTATCGAGGAAATAGAAAAGGTTATTGAAAATTTCTTTGAAATATTTTATGTGTGGTTTAATAATAAAGAAAGTACTAATGAAAGAATTTTGAATCGCTGATACCCATTTCACTCTAAATCTGCCCTCAAAACCAAAAAAAAAAGGGGTTAAAAGTTCCGGACCCAAAAACGTAACACCAAGCAGGGTAGTAAATAAATTTATAAATCAAACAATCACAATGGGGTAGAAAGAATAAAACTCCAGAAAAAATATATCAGATCGAGGCAGTCACCCTAAAGACTTCAAACAAGGGTTTATTGAGATATCAAATAAAAAGTCAGCGGTCACACACGAACTAACAAGCTCCTTCAACCATACTCCTTGATTTAGCTGAAGTTTATTGTGCAGCGTTATTTATACTCTGTTCCCTACTAGACGGCACGATTCGATATTTCGCGCCAGCCCTATCCATAACCACACATCCACCTTGCCTTTCAACCAACAATCGAATGTAATACCAATAAAATACAGTCGATGTTAGCATGAGCAGGTTTTGGAGGTAATGCCGTCTAGGGTTGCCAGCAAGGAATTTAGCAACGCATTTTATTAAGAATCTAGAATATGTGTCTCTATTCTGTATGCGGTTTGATTGGAAATATGCTTATGTTTCATGGAAACATTGGATTACGTCTGCTGGTTGATTGCGAGCGATCCCGGCGTTTAAGGTCTATGATTTCCTGAGCGCTTCCTACTTTTACTCAAAGAGTTTCATTCAGCTGTGAAAAATATAGCAGATAGTGTTTGTGCTGAATTTCGATGTTTTTCATTCTGGTGCCGAGTTTATGCTGCAAACGCGTAAGTGTTTTTATTTAAAGCGGTTGGTAGCTGCGATACCCAACAAGCTGAAAAATACTGGTGATTTACGTAAACAAGCGTTGTAGATTTATTATCAAGAAATGCAATACAAATAGGTACAATTAAGGTACTGTTTCTTACGTCAAAATAACAACTTTTAAATACAAAACAATAAGTCTGCTATAGCAGAGCACATAGTAGACTCACCACCTAATAACTAGATTGAATTATACAACCTTAAAACCCTCGCCAATGAGTGGCACTATATGGATCTTGTGTCTTACTGAATAAAGATATTTGTTATTTATTATAATTTATTTCTTATTCACTCGTTTGGTTTCGTGCCGCGCCTGTGGTATTTATGCTCTATAGAAAGGGTTTGAATAGAGCTTGTCAGTACGTTAATTCATTGTTTAGTTTGTGTTCGGGATATACAGAGTAAAAATTACTTCAGCTGATAATGAGATTTTATTTTTAGTTCAAAATATTTTTGTTTGTAATTTAATATTTATTACTTATCATCTATCTACATTTTCTGCTGTTTATACATAGTTTGTAATATAACCTCACTAAAAATAACAAAATAAGTAGGTGTCTTCAAACAAAATATTATTCTCATCGTAATTCTAAAATGCATTTTTATGCATTTTTTATGCGTATTTTTTTTTAATTTTAATTTAATCGAACGAAATTTTTTTTTTGAGCGACAAATTTTATTTATTATTGTCATTGTCAACTTCACTCAGAGGGCTCCAAAATAAACAGAAAGTCGATAAACACTATAGTTTACCAATAATATTTTTTTTAGTTGAACCCTAAATCACTGGTCGCAAGCGAAGCCAAAACCAAACAACGGCTAAAAATCTTGGTCGCGAGCGAAGCCAAAACCAAAAAAGCGGTTATTATAGTTCGGGAAGCAAATTATGATTAAGAAGCATCCTAAATTCAATCGTGATTTAGACTCTCTGCCTCGTGGTATCCAGCAACGTGTACTTGGCGTGAAAGATCAACTCAGTATGCGGATACAGTTAGTGTAGTGTGCTGTCCTAGTGGGAGCCAGTCCTAATGTTTTATGAAGATCAATAAAATTGAGGGTAGCTCAACAGACGCCTTCGTTTAGCGGCGGTACCTCCAACATGTCAGTCTTCCCGGGACCATGTCTGGTGTAATCCAGTTGAATCGACGGGAAATAATGAAGGTAATTTACGCGATGAATACCGGCAGGCTGATTGCGTATCTCGCGATAGGTTTGCAACAGGTGCCTCGCGAATATCGTTGTTAAACGTCAATTCATGAATTAACTTTATGACGAATATACAACATCATCTGATAACTAAATCAAAATTAACGCTTGGTCGCGATGATCACGAGATCCGCGCCTGTTGCAAACCTGTCGCTAGATACGTAAAAAAGGGGATTTATTACATCATCATCATTCATTCATCATTTCAGCCATAAAACGTACACTGATGAACACAGGCCTCCCTCATGGATTTCCATGAGGGGTAGTTGCCTTTCTCACCACGCTTGGCAGGCGGGTTGGTGAGCGCAGTATGGGATGTTGATACACGGATAGACACTGCTGCACATCTTCCGCAGGTATCCCTTAGCGCTCTTACTGCATCCATGGGCATGAGAGGAGGGGTATCATTCTACTGCCGGCACCCCACGGCGGGTTGATAACATGTGTACTTATAAAATGTCGATAGATAAAAACGTCTACAATGTTCACCACTAAGAGGACATTAAGCTTAATATAATGGTAAATTTAATGTTATTAAGTATTCATTAAATCAATATTTTTAATATGGTGTCATATAAAATTGTAAAGAATATGCCGATACTGACATGTAAATTAATTATTGTTTTGTTGAATAATAACTATTCATCATCATAATTTCAGCCGTAAAACGTCCAATAACAATGAACACAGGCCTCCCTCATGGATCTCCACGAGGGGTAGTTGCCATACCTACTCACCACGCTTAGCTGGCGGGTTGGCGAGCGCAGTACGGGATGATGATACACGGGAAGACGCTGCTGCCCATAGTTCATAGTAGTTTATTAATAACAATATGTTACAGGTCACATAATATTGGTACTCACACTTACATATAATAACATCAAAATAATTAAATATAAATCATTAAATAAGAATAAATATTAATTAAAATTAATAGAATAAAAATAAAAATTAAGCACAATTTAACAACATAAATTCATTAATATCCATCTTCCGGAGGTATCCCTTAGTAGGCTCTTACTGCATTCACGGCCATGAAAGGAGGGTAACAGTCTACTGCCGGCACCCCACGGCTCAATTAATTATTTACATTACAGGAGTAGTATTTTTTTTCTTTCAGTTATTCCACAGATGTATACAGTTATGGATTATGTTCTTACCTTCTTAGGATAATGGAATTGTTTTATTCTCCGTTCACCGTTGTGATGGATTATTTTCAAAGTTACCAGCTCACGGTGACATCGTCGTCAAATATCACCACTTTTACCATAACATTGTAATACAATTTACCGTATGGATACCCATCGATCAACTTATTCTTAGGAATAAGAATTCTATATACTTCAACATACATACATGTACCGTGCTGATGCTAACGTACGTTTTAGATTCCAGCCTAGCTTACTGGAACGGGGATTCCTGGTCTTGCTGATCTTTTAAATAAAAGAATTTGTGATATGCTGTTGACTCGTGTATTGAATAATGGCGTCTAAAAACTAATTTATAAGATCCTAGGATAGGGGAACAATATTTTAACCAATCGCATTAGCGATTTGCGATATCACGTGATGGAAGCCGCCGCTGATTGGTCCGTCGCGTCGGCGTCATGAAGTTGGTTTACGAGAATAGTTACGTTCCATTTTTTCTTATAAGCGCGAACAATACTTAAAAACATATGTTTTGGTACCTAAATAACCTAATAATAAAGTACCCATCTAATAAAATTAAGACAAAATTTCCTGCTCACGCCATATATTAAGGTACCTGTACAGTTTAAAAAGCTTTATCTTCCGTGCTAGTTCATAACTGAGTTACGGCCAGATAATGATTCTTAGAATTATACTTTAAGTATTTATATTTAACTTTGCCATGGGGTGCCAGCAGTAGAAAAATGCAGTAAGAATCTGCCAAAGGATACCTCCGGAAGATGGGCAGCAGCGCTTTTTTGGGAATCAACATCAAGTACTGCGCCTGCTAAAGCATGGTGAGCATGTCGTTTAATCTGGTCGTGTTCATCTGCAAGACCAGAGGCGAGCTAGTGCGCTGTCGGCTTTTATGGAAAGAAAATAGAAGTCTTAGGTATTTGAATATTTACAAAGAAAACGTATGTTTATTTTTCTACGTGGAATGTACGCAGCGATCAATTACATAAAAGCGTTTTCGGTTCCATTCTGCCACAGCTTTTAAACCTTTGTAAAAGCAAACGTAACGATACGGAACTACAACGTAACGAAATGGAACTGCAACGTAACGAAATGGAACTTCGTCGCAAACAAGCGAACCGCGAGTTGTCTATTATTAATTAAAATCAAAAATGTCCCGTTAAGCCGGTGAGTGTTCCGGAATCGAATCAAAGGAGTAATTCGAATGGAATCGACGAATGAATTGATCGAGTTGCGAAGCGCGTTGCTAATAGATGGTGATAGGAGTGAAACTCGCGCGTAATTTATAGATTAAAATTATCTCTTAGTCTTTTTAGATTTAAAGGTCATGATCAAAATTTATATGCTTTTCAATAATTGAACGATTTTTTCCCCTCCAAAACAATTTTAATACATTTTTACTAGTTGATGTAGTAAGAACATAATCCTGAGTTCATAATTGGATTTTTTAATACATTTTGATAAAAAAATACCTTTTCAAATGGTTTTATTTGCACCTCTATGGCAATTATTCGAGGAGGTCAACGACCCTATAGAAAATCAGCTGGCGTTTAGGTTGTCATTATCGTTTAATGAACTGTTGAACTTAAAACTTTCGTGGTTTTTTCTTAAATAAAAATCACCGAATCCTTAAAAATCGTAAAGCTAAAGTTGTTACTTGGGTCAGATGTCTTAGTCAGAATCACCCTCTTTCGGGTTTATATCCAATATTATGTATCAGTACACTCTGAATTTGAATTTTTCAAAAGATTTTTCAGTAGATTCAGTCACATAATATTAGTTTTTGGGAGAATCACAAAAAATATGAATTCGATCCGCATTTAGGACAAACCATTTGTAAAGCAATCGTTACTAAAAAGCATATTTTTTATGCAAGTTTAATTACCTTATTTTCACCACACGGTATTGTCAGCTAAATTTCAGGTCAGCATTGCAGTTATTAAGACTTTTCAAATTAAAAAAGTAAATATTTAAAAATGCTAATGGAATTTTGAACATTTAAATGACTTCTGGAGTTGCGCATCTGTACCATCAATCAACTAGCAACCAGTTTTTGTCGCAACACTATCATGCATTCCGTAAACTGTAGCACAATGTATTTTGGTATTTCACACGCTTGTTATACAGTCCATTTTCAATGCGACGGTCGCAGGCAGTTTTGATTTAGTGACGCGGTTACCTGAATGATGTTAGGGTTGTCAATCGCCGCAAATTACTAAAGTGCTTTGTTTGAACTGTTTTGTTTGGGTATGCAGTTTGTGTTGACCTTGTTAATAAGTGTTATATATTTCTCCATATGTATTTTTTTTATTTACAATTTTACTTATTGGTGTCGTGTAATGATTATACTGCGGTAATAATCGTTGCTTTTTACATTTTTGTTTTATATTTATTTTTATTTGTACTCGTGTTTATAAAATCGAATTATATACGCAGCTATCAGGACATTCATCATGTCGTACCAGCAGTCATAAAACCCGCAACCTTCTAAGTCTTTACACTGCACCAAAAGGATTTTTAATACATTTCACACTGTAAAAGAATTCATATTAGACGCCAGGTCCTACACGCCCGTGGTGAGGCAAGCTTTTAAATATTTCCCGACCTTGATTTATGTTCCGCCTTTCGAGAATGTAAGTCTTCGGCTAGCAAACTTATATTATTAAATAATGGTGGACATTTCTCACAACCTCAAAGATAACAAAGCTTGTGTATTACGTACCAGATATAATACTTATAATGTTTTTTTTTTGTAAATATAAACATATCACAAAGGAAAAACGTCAAGACCGAGAATCTGCAATTAAAGCAAAAATGACAATTTTGCTAAAAAATTTCAAATCAAACCTCAGTCTTCTCTTCTCTACACTGCGCCAAGAAAGTCTTTAATACATAGATGTCTAACCGTAAAAGAATTTGGTCCAGGATCTACACGCCTGTGGTATCAGGCAAGGTTTTAAATATTTCCCGCCCTTGTACGTGTATAAAAGCAAGCCAACTTACATTAATAAGTAATGGTGGACATTTCACACAGGACCATCATGATCTTGGATATCCAAGAATGGGGCTTATGTCCAGCAGTGGACGTGGACTCCTATAGCTAAGATGATGATAATGAGATAATCGTAGTTATCATACATAGAAAATACCCAGAGAAAAATGTCTTCAACCCCACCTAACTCATTCCACTGCACCAAAGACATCTTTAATACATTTCGCACTGTAAAAACATTCAAATTAGACGTCAGGTCCTACACGCCCGTGGTGAGGCAAGCTTTTAAATATTTCCGCCCTTGATTTATGTTCCGCCTCGCGAGTATAAAAGCTCCCGCTACTTAGGCGATGCTGTGTTGTGATATAGGTGTTCGTGTAAGATTTTCTTTTTCGGCTATACTTTAACTGACTTGAAAAGTGAGGAGGTACTCAATGTTTTTTTTGATTCTTTGTTACCTCTGAACTCCGTTGATTATGTATCGATTTGGAAAATTATTTTTGAGTTCGAATAAATACTTTAAAACTTAGCTCTGATGATGAAATCCACGAGGAATCGAGGGATAAATAATTGAAGGTCAGCATTCAGAAAATGTAATTTGGTGAAGTGGAACTGATGAGAAAGACCACAAATGGTTGTCGAAACCACAGAATTATTAAAAGGATTTCTCTACTTTTCTGTGGTCGAAACTTTTCAGTATTAAAAAATTCACGGGTGACGTCATCGCAAGATGGCTGAAATAATAATCCTCATATTAAATATCATCATCATCATCAGAGTCATTGAAATAAAATAAAATAGAAAGAAATAATGTAATAGTGTGTACTGGAGTCCCTCAAGGTATGGTTTTATGACCCTTATTGTTACTTGCGGTTGGGTTTTTTTGTTTCACTTATTAATGTTTGCAAGCTTTTAAACCCAGTTCTGAAGATTAAATTGAATCAATCTATGGAAATACTCATATGTAATAAGCATACTTATAGCGGGTATTTTCTGCAATATTTTACATTTTATCATTGAAGTAATTTTTTTTGCCGGCGCAGAAGGTAGCGGGTTTAATTCCCGCCGGCGACAAATGTTTGTAATTGTTCTTCAAAGATTTACAGGTCTGGGTATTGTTAATTTTTTTTAAGTGAAGTACTAAATAGTATTTCAAGAAATGAATTTAAATATTCTGTGAACTATCTGGTACCCATAACACAAGCTCTGCCTACTTAGGAGCTAGATGGTGCTGTGTGAATGATCTTTTTTTTTGCGATAGATCCAATATGTTCTCAATGGATTAAGTGTAATTTTGAGTCTCAATCAATCCGAAACTGGATTTATTTTAACAATGGTACAGAAAAGCTATTCTATATCTACAGCATTCATCTACGCGACCACGACCACTGAACGTGTTGGAAACATAAAACAATAAAATAAGTTATAAAAAAGGTACGCGATAAAATCCTGTATGTACTTCATAATATGATAACGAATCGCGATACATCAGCATATTCTAGAAAATTATACTTCGTGTGGAGTTACTACGGACGGATGACACACAGTCTAAGCAAAGTTGCCCACGTGCGCTGCCGTGTGTAGAAGCCCTCATCCGTTTCCTGCGAACAAACTTAAAATTATCATCTAATTAAGGCACCCCAAGATTAGTCCCAGTGTAGGGACAAAAGAGTTGGGACAATATAGCCGTCGTCACAGTGGACCCTTGTCTTACGGCGGGCTATTAATCACGGCTTGTATTAGAAGTTTGGGAGGGAGAATGGTGGATACGGTAGTTTCTGAATATTTATTTTATTTTATTTATTCAACAAAATCCACAGCTCTTAATTAAATACAGTTCAAAACTTACGCACTAACTTACTTATTACTCGTATATAATATATACGCATTGCAAACCCTATAGAGGTATATATTATAGGGTTTGCAATGGGTAACTGGAAATAATCAGCCGGCCGATAGTTGGATTGCAATAAACAAATAAAAGTTAAAAACATATTACATTTAAAACTAGAGGAAATAGAATATGTTAAAGTGCCCAGTTCGTCGAAAAAAATATTTTAAACTGCTGCATAAGACATCCCTAAGCGTATGAAGATTGTAGGCACCTTTATACGCTTAGAGATGTCTTATGAAACAGTGTTAAACCCTATATTTTGAAAGTACTCCAAGAGATTGCCCGTAGATGCAGTAAGAATTTGCTAAGGGTCTCTGCTCTGCTCCGGAAGATGGGCAGCAGCGTCTTTCCGTATATTAACATCCCGTACTGCGCTCGCCAACCCGCCTGCCAAGCGTGGTGAGTATGGAAACAATCCCCTCATGATCTTGGAGATGTAAGAGGGAGGCCTATGTCCAGCTGTGGATGTGGACAGCATTCGTACGGCTGTAATGATGATATATATAAAAAATACGGGTATTACTCATGTAGCAATTTTTTAGTTGGATATCATGCCGACATGTTTGGTTTTTTAGAAAACCGTCTTTAAGGCGAAAACCTATGCGACCGACCGCGTTTGATTGTGACACGGTGGGAATATGTCATTTTATAATTTTATTCCCATTATGTACCAGTGTGTTACAAGATTTTACTGGTACAGGATGGGAACCCTTCCGCTGAGATAGGTCGCGAATGTGTTAATTTGCCCAAAAGTGTCGTTTTTTTAGCGCCCTAATAATGTTATTAAATACTGTTATTAAGGGATATTTTTGTTTTATGTAACTTACAAACTGTAAGTACCTTCTTCATTTTAATTCCTTTTTCTTTATTTATTGAGAACTAGAACAACACTCATCGTCAGAAACATAACAAAGGCATGGACATACCGCATCCATATTTCGTAACTCTTAACTGATACAAACTTAGAGCCAGTCTAATACTTATTTAAGTTACTTAGCACTGCGCTCTGAATTACGAGAAGTCCACAATTTTATTCGGATCCAAACGGCTAGTAGCAGTGGCTACCGACTAACGCTGTTTTTCCCATACAACAAACGTGACTTTTTTGCTCGATGGATAATAGGTAGACGCGTGAAATATTCACAGAATATTAAGTTATTTAATCATTTAAAAAATAAATAATTTAATTAAAATTAAATAAATTGGGGGCTCCCATACAACCTATTAAATTAGATTTTTATTTTATTTTTTATGATAAAGGGCTTATGATTATTAACACGGCATCCAAATGCATGGTTCTAGAAAATAAAACCATACATTAATTCTCCACCGCAACCACAAGTGGAAAAGTGATTTATGATTGAAAGTGGCGCAGTAGGCTTCTAGCTGCATTATCGCCAAGTAGCGTACCAATTTTCAGTCGGATATTCTGCCGACAAGTTTCGGTTTTTAAGAAAACCACCTTTAGGGCGAGTGCGCACCATCGCGACCGATTGCATTAGTCTCAGTGAGGCTACCGCGGCATGATATTCTACTTATATTTATTTCCGAATTATACGTGAGTAATTTATTGAATAATGAAAGTGAAAAGTTTGTTTCACGCTAGTTAAGAAGATTAAATACATAGGAATTAAAGAGGATATTTTACTCAAATTCTTTGTAAAATGGCTGGACACCGCGTTACGAACCGTGTGGAAGTCCTTTACAATGAAACAATTTATTAGTACCGACACATTCGGGTGACGTTAAAATATAAGTTAAATGTAGCTACCATTAAGATTTGCGAGGGTTAGATTAAGTTTACGATTTGATTTAATTTAGGATTTTGAAAGACCAATACTATGAAAACAATTATATCTACATTGGTAGATCCATTGGGATAGAAGTAGACAGATAGACAGATGGAAGTAACTCGAATTGTAGTAGAGGCGCCGGCAGTATAATGTTACCCGTGGACGCTGTAAGAATCTGCCAAGAGATACTTCCGGAATGCTGTCCAAGCAGTGTCATCATATCAACATTCCGTACTGCGCTCGGCAACCCGCTTGCCAAGTGTGGTGTGTATGGCAACAACTCCCTGATGATTCGCACTTGGAGATCTATGAGGGAGGCTGATGTCCAGCAGTGAACGTATGTATACCAGATTGTTGATAGAATACCATAATACTCATTTATTGTGTTGTAAAAAAAAGACTATTCACATCTGTTAATAGAAGATTTATACTGCGCCAACAACTGGTACTTTTACATTTGCACCAGATAGCTCTATGGAAATAAATGCTTACACAGCTCACATGCTGCACACAGGTTTTCGAGTACAATATTTTTATTCATAAAACTAAAACCGACTTCAAATGATAAAAAAACATTGTACGTGCCTTTGAAATTTGAGGGTTTCCCTGGATTTCCCCGGATTCCACCATCAGATGCTGACTTAGTTCCATGGGACCTCGAAAGTGCACTCTTTCGAATATATAAATAATTTTGAAAATCAGTCCACAATTGACGGAGAAATCGGTGAACAAACATACAAAAACAAAAATATACAATCGAAAACCTAGAACCTCCTCCTTTTTTGAAATCAGTTAAAAATCATTCATCATTATTATCAGAGCCATAGGGCGTCCGCTGCAGGCTAGACACAAGCTTGATTGTGCGCATGTTTTTTTATATTCACCACGCTTGGCAGGCGGTTTGGCGAGCGCAGTACGGGATGTTGTTTCAAGGAAAGACGCAGCTGCCTATCTTCCGGAGGTATTCCTGAGCAATTTTTTACGGAATTAACGGGCAAGAGGAGAGAGGCATACTACTAACACGGCAAAAAAATATTAGTGTTTGGCCATCAAACTCACGACTTTGCGATATAAAGTCAGAGTTATTCTCTGACTCCCGATATAAATTCAGAGGATAAACCCTCTCCGCTAAGGCGCCTTAGGGAACCCAAAAACTTCCTTATCATCTAATTCTGAAACAATAATCTACCTACATATTAGGGGGCGAAACCTCCTTATACGCATAGCGCTGTCTGTCTGTCTTTCTGTGAGACTATTACAACCGAACGCGTTGACCGATTTACATAAAACCTTTTTTGTTAGCACTGTCTTAATGAGAGAAGGGTACTGATTGATTTTGGTGACCCTTGGTCACAGGGACCGGAGTGACTGCGACCTCAAAAGGTCAACAAAAAAATTTAAGTCTTCAAATAGCCGAAAACGTCAATAAACCCAAAAATGCCATTTTTTACCTTTAGAGGCCTTCGCCCCCTTTTCTGGTACTACCGTACCAATGTTTGTTAACTTATAGCCAGATCAAAAACGGGACTAATAGAGTCCTCAGGTATTTCAAGGAGTTGGTCTGGCTAGGGTCTAAGTAGTATCACGGGGGACAAGGGTATTGTGCCTTGTCCCCGTGATACTACATATCCTAACACGGAACGTCAGTGCAGACTGCAGATCAGTATCAAGTAGCGATGTATGTAAGAAATAAATAAATAGATATTTTTGGACATTGGAACACAGCACCATCTAGTCCCAAACTAAGCAAAGCTTGTACTATTGGTACTAGACAATGGATATTAATACTTTTATACTTTTTTTTTGTAAATACATACTTATAATACATAAGAAACACCCAGACCAACACAAAAACTTATGCTTATCACATAAATATTTGTGCTCCGTGGGAATCGAACCCACGACCTCGTGATCAGCAGTCCGGTACTCGAACCACTAGACCACAGAGGTCGTCAAAAATATAAATATAAAGTATAAATAACCTGGGCGATTACGCGACTTACGGAGAATTCGCATACTGTACCCGTAACCAGCATAAACTGGTGTCACTACCGCGGACGCACTAATTCGTCGAAATCAACTCATTTTATGGGCCCGCAAGTATACAACAGATAACCAAAGCTCGTCACGGAAGCTGCCAGCATCAATATATTTAAAGTTCGTAATCGTCATCATAATCGTAAAACGCTAATTGACCAAACTATATAGCTTCAGAGAACTTGTGACGTAAAATTATACTGAATATTTAATATTAATTCAATTTTTATGCTTTATTGCTTTTGTTATTATATTTTTTTATCACATATTCTTAAAATTATATGCATAGTTATTTATGCATTGTAAACAATCCAGACTTTACTTTTAGTTATCAATATATAAACTATCTAGTATTCCCCATTACAATTAGAATAAGACAAACAACTGGCGCTTTCTATGGCCATCGAACCCACGAACTTACCCTAGAAATTCAGAGGATAAACCCTCTCCACTAGGGCTTTATAGAACCCAACAATTTCCCAATCATCTAATTCTGAAACAACAAGGTTCATAATTTATCATCATCTCAGATGTAGGACTGCTGTCTACGTTCACTGCTGGACATAGGCCTCCCACATGAATCACCAAGCACTGAGCATCATGGGGTTAAAGATGCTGCTCCTGAAGAATAGCTCCGGTAGATGGCTTCCGGAGCAGGCTTCCCTAAGCAGGTTCTCACGGCCGAGAAGAAAGGTAAATCCTATTATTGGAATTCTACTGCCGTAGGTATGGAGAGAGCAATGCTCGGAATAACGTTACGCGATCGAAAACGGAACGAATGGATTCGAAGCAAAACAAAAGCTAGTGACGTGATATACATACACTATTGCGAAAAGAAAGTGGGCATGGGCAGGACACATTGCCAGAATGGACGCATCTCGCTGGACCAGGCGTGTGTTAGAATGGAGACCCAGAGCGGACACGCGAGGACGCGGCCGACCACCAAACCGTTGGATAGACGACGGCAGACGACACGGAGGACACGACTGGATAAGACGGGCACAAGATCGCCAGGAATGGAGAAAACGGGAAGAGGCCTATGTCCAAGAATGGATCAAAAAACGGCCCCAATAATGATGATGATGATGATGACTGCCGGCACCCCAGGGCACGTAAACTATACTTTGAAAATAGGATTCCAACGGGTTCTTCGTGCAAGACAATCGAACTCTCGACCTTCCCATAGAAATTCAGAGGATAAACCCTCTCCGTTAAGGCGCCTTATAGAACCCAACAATTTCCCAATCATCTAATTTTGAAACAACAAGGTACATAATTTATAGCTTTTACAAAGTCTCAGTCGAAAGTTTGATAGTTGCTCTATATTTATGAGCGACTAGCCGCCGCCCTCGGTTCCGCTCGCTAATTGCTTTTGTATTGCGTGGGTCCGTTGTTAGTGCGAAGAATAAATAATTCAGGGTATTTAAGCTCCAAACTGATTAGATCTTTACTCAATTCAATTCATTTATTTACTTCATTTTAGCACATTAATAAACTTACACATACGTACATGTTTAAGATACAGGCAATGGCTTATTAGATATTTATGATTTATCTTACAAGATCTACACTAAGTTATAAAAACTTGTTTTCCTTCCTACTACTAATTAATTCTTATTAATTTAGCCGTGGGGTGCCGGCAGTAGAATGTTACCCCTCACACCGGCAGGCACCGTCTTTCCGCGTATCAACATCCCGTGCTGCGCTCGCCAACCCGCCTGCCAAGCATGGTGAGTATGGCAACTACCCATCCATGAGGAAGGTCTGTGTTCATCAGTGGACGTTCTGACTGACGTCAGGACTTGCTGGTAGGTAATAAATGAATCGCATCTAATTAACAGGCAGACGATGTTTTCCTACGAGCAAAGCCAGCGGAGATCCCAGAACGTCGTAATCATCTGCAGAACAAGAGTGACATGTTTCGTATAACACGCTGCCCGCGGCGACACGGGCTAGTGCAAGAGTACTAGTACGATTTATTTATTTATTCATTTACCTTTCCTCTTACATCTATTAAGAGAATTGACCTAATGCAATGGAACACTTTCATTATAATATAATTTTGACTAACTTAATAAAAAAAATATATAAAAATACACAAACAACTAAAAAAAATAAAATAAAAATATAATAAATCATGTCAACTTATTAATAGTATATCACCTGCAGCTGATATACATATAACATAATCAATAAATAACATCTTACGTCTACAAGTTTAATTATAATTAATGGAATCAGGCGTTACTTTGCGGAAATCCATGAAAATAAAATGCAGTGAAAATTATTTAGTTTTGATTCCGCTTATGCTGAGATGCAGGAGCACCGCCCTCCCGCCCGCTAATTATGAACATGCAGGGAGAACTAGGTTGTCAGTGCAGCATGCATACACAAACCTATACGACATTTAAAAGTTTGAAGTTTAATTATGTTTTATAATCAAATCGGTGGCTAAGGCGACGACGTGGCATATAAAAACGCAGTGGTGACGAATTAACGTAGCTCTATATCGAGACGTCTGAAGAGAATAAGGGGAGGCCTTTTCCCAGCAGTGGGATACCATTGGCTAATAATAATAGTACAATATTATATTACAAAAAATCCATAAAATTAAATCATTAAAGTTTGAAAGAAAAGCTTGAAACTTACTTAAAATCTTAACTGAATACAAATTGTAATATTAGACAGGTTGCATTTTAGCAACGTCGTGTAAGTGTCGTAATGCAACGCGAGCGGGAGGGAAAGAAAAGGTGCCGCGTCATACTCCATTCGCTGATGAAAGTCCCCTGGGGGTAACTGAACACCTCCTATTTGAAACGTGTAATAACCGTGAGCAGAACACCCGTCATAACAATGAACAGTTTAATAAATAATCACATTTAATTAACAGACAGACGATGTTTTCCTACGAGCAAAGCCAGCGGAGATCCCAGAACGTCGTTATTTTGTTATCCTACTAATCATATCCTAATTCCTAATAATATATAAAAGCGAAAGTAAGAATGTATGTATGTTCCCTTTTCACGTCAAAACCGCTGAACAGATTTTGATGAATTTTAGTATAGGAGTAAATTGGACCATGGAGACGAACATAGACTACTTTTCGTTGCGTAAATTAAATCGAAAAGGGTTAAAATAGGGGATGAAAGTTTGTATGGAAAAAATGAAGAAGAATAAGATTCTTACTGCGTCTTTGGTAGAGCAAGTGGGGAGAGGTAATATTCTACTATTTCTAATAACAAATTATCTTTTAAAAATAGCGCAATCATGAAACCAAATACGCAAGTTCCCTTCAGCCCCTACACTTCATCTTATCACAAGTAAAGAGACACATCACTGTCTCTTTCTGTCCCCCTTTCCGACAATCCATTTATCTCTGTCTCGCATATCCATGTCCTCAGGCGTCTACATAAATAACGTCAGATCACTAATTACTCCATAGATCATTCAGAGGATGGCTATTTTTCTTAACTTCAAAAGGACTAATAACGGCGTGTTAAAAATAAGTTTGTTATCGTTTTGTTTTGGATTCATTGGAGGGCGCTTGGGAATAAACCTGTTTTTGCTTATAATAGAACATTGGAATTCAACAAGTTGTACTGAACTTTGCTTGGTGATTTCTTTATTCATACTTGAATCTTTATTCATACACATCTAATGAATGTCAAAAAGATAAGCATGACATATTATTTGAGATATGAGAATAACTCGTGAATTTGTTCGCTTCAGTTTTTAGAATTTTGTAGTAAAACCTTATAATACGTCCGTCCATTACCGGCTTTGCGAAGAGACTATTAGTCCAAGAAAGCTGTAATTTAGCGTTTACCTTCGTGTTTCATTGAATAGGTATTTTAAAACTAATTAGATGTTGTCACGGCAATTTTTAAATTTGGGGTTCCGTTTGCAAAATATAAAAGTTTTTAACTTTTTGCAGCGCAGCTTTACTCTACGTACAAACCTGAAAAAAAATCATAAATGTATTTTCAACCATGAACTTTCTAAAAAAACGGAAAACGAAAACGAAAAAAAGGGTTAAGCTAGCTTTTTTAGTTTCGGAGTAATAGTCGCTCAAATAATTGATGCGGTTTCCCAGACAAATCGGAATACTTTAAAACGAAAATTAATTAATTCCTGTTAAAATGTATTGGTAAACGTAAAAAAACATACACCAACATCTAACAACAGGTCTACGGTTAACTAACAGAACCATAGGTACATAGTGCCTGGCCCGACACACATCAATAATATTTTTAAAGTTAGACCTCTCAGTCTACAGCTATAAAAATAGAAGATTAACAAATTTGCTACTTTTAAACAAAACAATGGGCAAATATTATTTTTGGTATATATTCCTAAGTAACATCACAACATCATTCTCAGCTCGTAGTAACTGCTGCAAGATTTGGTTATCGCTTATGCCTAGATAAGCCCCCTTCATCGCACTACAGTAGTCTGCCAAGAGGTATTAGAGCGTCCGTTAGATCTGAACACGACCATAAGCTGTCCAGCATCGTCTTTAGTTCGACGTTTTGCAAAACGCTGGGCAACAGTCTTCGGAAATTGAAAATACATTTTTGAATCACAATGACTCCCTACTCGCAAAAGACTTCAGTTTATCCGTGATCATGGCGTGTGGAACTGCGCCGAAATATCACAAAATTCAAAATGAATCAAATCATTGTAAATATCCCGTTTTTGAAAATGGAATTTGAGTTGAGTCCGCACTATCCTGTGAAATCAATGCTACGAAATGGGAGATATTAAATTCCTCCAATATTTCGTGGCGTCACAGGATAGTCCTCGGCTTGTAGGTAGCACTCAGTCAGCTATAGATGTATTGATGTTATATCCTCTGAATATATTATATACGTAATATGTTGATTTCTGTTTAAACTTTCTGAAATTATTCTGCTTGATAACCTTCAACATTTTTTTTACAAGCTTTTATTTAGCTTGCCCTGTATGTACGTATGCAACCTACAACTATGTTGTAGGTTGCCTGGAAGAAATTGCTTTGAGCAATAAGGCCGCCAATTTGTACAATGACATATTTATCCAAATAATTTTATTTTTTTGTATTTTAAGTGCAATAAAGTGTTTATTCATTCATTAATTCATTTTTTGTTCGGGTGGAATCTTGCAACTCAATTTTGAAGCAGATATCATCAACCAATTGAGCTGAAATTTTGGATACATGTTTTCTTTGGATTGGATAATGCATGGTATTAAATAAAAAGGCTTGTTAAGAAAAACTAAAAAAAATGAAATGACGTCACTCTGAATCCAACATGGCGGACCACACAATATGGCGGACTAGTTATTTTTAATAGACTCCTACAATATGGGTGTCAAATAAAAGGGCTTGTTCTGTTTTACTCGAAAAATTAAATGACATCACTCTAAATCCAACATGGCGGTATACTCAAGATGGCGGACAAGTTATTCTTAATGCACTTTTACAATATGGGCATCATATTAAAGGCCTTGCTGAGAGTTACTCGAAAAATGAAATGACATCACTATAAATCCAGCATGGCGGTAAACTCAAGAGGGCGAACTAATTCGAAAAATGAAATAACGTCAATTTAAATCCAATATGGCAGAATACCCAAGATGGCGGACTAGTTATTTTATTAATGCACTTTTACAATATGGATATGAAATAAAAGGGCTTGCTGAGAGTTACTAGAAAAATTATATGACATTACTCTAAATCCAACATCGCGGGCATGAGGTGATGAGACAGGAAAACAACTGTCGATAATCTTAATAAAATCAAAGCATTATTCTTGAAATATTTTATTCCGGCAAAAGCCCTTCACGCGAATACCTTTTCAAAGTGTTTTTTAAATTACTCGTATAAAGAGTAGATTTTCAATGTTGGTTATTGAAATCCTAACTTTTCTAAATATTTATGCGCTTTTTCTTAACAGAGCTTACCTTCTCTTTATTTTTGAAATGAACAGCCAAGTTATTTATTAACCCACGATACAAAAAGATCATACGTTTGAGCGATATGTGTGTATGTAGTCTGTCTGTGGCATTGTAGCTCTTTAAGGCCAGATTATTCCAGGGGTGGACTACTATTGGAGCGCGGGCGCGGCCTACTTGAATACTATAAAAAATTGAATTACCAAAAAAAAAATATTTGCTTCTTAGAAAAACTAACCGTTAAATATACTTCTAAAAGTCGTTCCATATTTTTTGAGAGTTTGACACTGACACTCTTGAAGTACAACTACAAAGACGAGCAAATCTATCTTTCCTTCATAATTTATTAACCCACGATACAAATGTGGTGAAGTGAAGTATCATGTTTCGAACAGTTACATATTCAAAAATATTTATTCAACTATAGTATATATTTTTTTCTGATCAAAACAATTGATATATCATTTAAAATTTAATAGAAAATTAGCTCATTTTGAATATCGTGGCTTTGACGAGAGAACCGATATGAATGCAGTTTTATTAGTATAAAAGTGGGTTCTTTAGTGGTGGTTCTTAAATAATGTTTCATCAAAATCAGTTAAGACTTTTACAAGATATGTGGGGTAAAAATAGGGATAAATAATCGACTGTTTCCAATATACTCAAGTTTGGTATCAAATAAAAGGAAGTAATTCCCTTTTAGAATGCAATAAAGAAAGTCACATAGAAATCGGTTCAGACAAAATAACGAGTAGGTATATGGATAAGCCGTGGGGTGCCGGCAGTAGAATGTTACCCCTCCTCTCCTACCCGTGGATGCAGTAAGAGCCTGCTAAGGGACACCTACGGCAGATGGGCAGCAGCGTCTTTCCGTATATCAACATCCCATACTGCGCTCACCAACCCGCCTGCCAAGCGTGGTGAGTATGGCAACTACCCCTCTTGGAGATCCATGAGGGAGGCCTTAATTCAGTAGTGGACGTTTTACGGCTGAAATGATGATGATGATGATATGGATAAGAAGAAAGTGTCGGGTGTCACTTGATGTTTTCATTGTACAAACTTGTAAGAAAGTTTAATTTTAACTTTGAAATGTAATGTTTCAAAATTTGTTTATTTAAAAATTGATCGTTTTGCACCCGAACCCTAATATTTGATGCTATGTTTTTTGTGTTTTTCTATATATAAAAAAAAAATATCTATCTATGTAGTATAATGTATTAAGTATATCAGTCATCTAGTACCCATAACACAAGCTCTGCTTAGCTTGGGGCTAGATGATGCTGTGTGATTTGTCCAGCAATATTTGTTTATTATTATTATTATTTATGTTTAAATTATCACGGGAATAATTTAAAGGCCATTAAGTATAAAAATTGCCGTGGGGTGCCAGTAGAAAAAAAAATTAAGTTTATTTCTGTAAAAATAGTTACAATAACATGACAGTAATAGAGACCTTCCTTTAAGCATAACAATACTTGTGTTAGAAGGTCTCGCTCTTCTATGATAATTTTGCTCCTCCTCTCATGCCCG
This sequence comes from Pasiphila rectangulata, assembly GCA_963082625.1. Lineage (NCBI taxonomy): Eukaryota > Metazoa > Arthropoda > Insecta > Lepidoptera > Geometridae > Pasiphila > Pasiphila rectangulata. The sequence continues at coordinate 21,109,484 of OY720238.1, read as the reverse complement.
TGGGTGAAGTAATAGCCTCCGGAAGATGGGCATCTTCCAGAGGTATCCCTTAGCAGCGTCTTTCCGTGTATCAAGATCCCATACTGCGCTCGCCAACCAGCCAGCCAAGCATGGCGAGTTCGGCAACTACCCCTCATGGAGATCCATGAAGCCTGTGTTCAGTAGTGGACGTTTTACGGCTTAAATGATAAAGACATTTTTTCCAAGGCGGGAATCCACACCCCGCAACCTCTTGCGTTGCAGGCGGATCCTTGCCCGCTGCGCTTATGAGCTTGTATATGAAATAATTGGTTAGGTAAGTACTGACGTTACCTATATACCCATATAACAGTGTCCAAGACTGCAGCGTCTCATGTAACACAAATTAACAGTCACAAACGATATCATCTAAATCATCTATAAACATCGCAGGAGAATGGCCTTCCATTCTGAATATGAGGGGGTTTTCGCCATACTCACCACGCTTGGCAGGTGCGTTAGCGAGCGCAGTACGTGATGTTGATACACGGAAAGACGATGCTGCCCATCTTCCGAAGGTATTCTTTAACAGATTTTTACATTTACGGGTAATTGATACACGGAAGTACGAAGCTGCCCAACTTTTGATGTTATCCCTTTTTAGATTCCATCTACGGGCATTCTATTGCCGGCACCCCACGGATAGCCTGCCTACACATAATACTCCCCAATTTCTCCCTATATTCTCTTCGAAGTCAAGAGAAGTGCTGTCAATCCGAGATAGGCTAATTTACGGGAACAAATGTCGGATTACTAATGTGCCGCGATCAGGGCGAGTCTGATTTACGGCGCGAATGGAGTAGGCCGTTTTATACCGCCATTTTGTTTTCGGGAACGGTTCTTTTGAATGTGGATTGTTCTCAGTTTTCTTTTCTGAAGATTTCTGCTCTTTTTTAAAGAAAGTTTGAGTTTGATTTTAGTAGTGTGTGTTCGTATGAATGTGTTAAATTATTTATTATATTCAAAATTTAAAATTGAAATACACATAAATGACAAACGGCCAGTTTTCTGAAATTATCAGATACGCATATTGTCAAATATATTGTTAGGAACGCTAAATGACATGATGACTGATGATGAACCACGTGTATTGTCATCATCATCATCATCATTTCAGTCATAGGACTGTTCATGGATCTATAAGTACGGTTCATGAGAGGGTTGTTGCCATACTTACCACGCTTGGCAGGCGCGTTAGCTAGCCCAGTAAGGGATGTTAATACACGAAAAGGCGCTGCCCATCTTCCGGAAGTATCCTTGGCAGATTTTTACTGCATAGCCGGGTAAGAGAGGCAACATTATACTACCGGTACCCCACGACTATGTAATATTACGGGTACATACATATGTATAGTAATATGCGTAAAATATCATGTAAGCTATTTTTTTATCTAATATTATACAGAAATGAATACATAACCTTGTATATTTTTTCTTTTATTTTTTCTGTTATTCATTTATTTGAAATGTTAAAAAGTGTGGTTAAACACTATAAAAGTCACTAACTAGAGGTATATATAATATTATAAAGCTGAAGAGTTTGTTTGTTTGGTTGAACGCGCTATTAATCTCAGGAACTAATACTGGTCCGAGTTAAAAAATTATTTCGGTGTTGGATAGCCCAATTATCGAGGAAAGCTATATAACATTACCCTATGACTAAATAGGAGCAGAGCATCATTTAAAAGTGTTGGATAAACGTGGAAAAATCCTTTTGAGAGCTTCCGTTGCGTGCGCTGCGTAAACGGTTAAAGTTACGCAGCCATCATGTATGACAGAATTTTTGACGAGCTCTGTGGCGCAGGGGGCGAAGGTCCGCCTGCGACGCAAGGGGTTGCGGGTTCGATTCCCGCCTCGGGACAAATGTCTTTACGATCTGCAGATATTTGTTCAGGGTGTTCTGGGTGTTTTTCTATATATAATAAAAATATCTATCTATGTAGTATAATGTATTAAGTACCTCAGTCATCTAGTACCCATAACACAAGCTCTGCTTAGCTTGGGGCTAGATGATGCTGTGTGATCTGTCCAGCATTATTTATTATTATTTATAATTATTCTCTAAAATGGTTCTAAAAATAAAATTTCGATAGCATTATGTCTATCTTTTAAAGTTCATCTCATTTTTCCTCTTTTATGTTGATAAAATTTGTTCTAAATAATGCATTATTTGTGAAGGTGTTTTCATAAACATAGTACCAATTCTTATCCAATTAATTACGTTATTCATCAAAAGTATATATTTTTTAACAGAATTGTCTTTTCCACCATTTGAATTCAAGGAATATCTTAGAAGATGTCACAGTTTTACCGCGCGCGCATTTTAATTTTAGGTGCCAACAACCCATTCTCTCTCTGACGTGACGCAGACAAAGTTGCACAGTACAGCTAGTAAATAATAATGCTAGAGACGCACAACACCATCTAGTCTCAAAATAAACAAAGCTTGTAACATAGAAACCAATTTTTTTTAAACACTTACTTAAATACATTTTTTCAATATGTATACCAGTAACACAGCCGTGGGGTGCCAGCAGTAGAATGTTACTACTCTTCTCATACCCATGGATGCAGTAAGAGCCTGCTAAGGTAAACCTCCGGAAGATGGGCAGCCGCGTCTTTCCGTGTATAATATCCCGTACTGCGCTCGCCAACCCGCCTGCCAAGCGTGGTGAGTATGGCAACTACTCACCACGAGGCTTTTCACCTGGAGGCCTGTAATCAGTAGTGGATCTTTTACGGCTGAAATGATAATGATGATACCAGTAATAAGGTAAATTTGTTAACTTGTTATTGATTATGTAATCATTATGTAGTTCAAGGTCATTTTGTTATCTTTCGATGATCATTTGTTCGCTTAGGTGAAAGTTGTTACGAATATAGTTTTTTTATTTCGCCGTAATTGACAAGCCTTCGATAGCTCAGTTGGTAGAGCGGTGGACTGTAGTTGTAAAATAATAGGGATCCATAGGTCGCTGGTTCAAATCCGGCTCGAAGGAATATCTTTTTATTTAAATTATTATTTTTAATACGCAACTAATTATAAAAAAAATGCATGATCGTCGTCATACGTTTGCTTTATCTGCAAATTTTTGTCTTGAGTCAGGTGGATTTAAACTGACTTAAAAAAAGATTATCTTGTTTACCTAAGAACTCCGTTTTTAATGAACCGATTTGAAAATTGTGTAAGTATGTTAGCTTCAGACGCATTGACATGTTTTTTTTTAACTTTCGCGATCACAACATATTATTACTATATTGGAATAACGGAAATTTATTGTGTTTTACCTTTACTATTATCCCGACGTTTCAACCGGATTGCACCTGGTCGTGGTCGCGGGTAGACAGACTGGCGTGCTGGAGTTGACCGCAGCAAAGATCACTTGGTCTTCATAATTAGAAATATGAGATTTAAGGTCGGTTCACAATGGGACAGCACACTACACAAACTGTATCTGCACACTTTGGTTCATTCACCCGCCGACTACACTTGGCTATCAACGGATTCCACAGTAAAATACAGTCTACCCGCGACCGCGACCAGGTGCACGACCGGTCAAACGAAACGTCGGGAAAATAAAGGTAATTACGCGATAAATACCCTTTAATCCAATATAGTAATAATGTATTGACATGTTATTTCCTCTGACTTAGCTGAGAAGATGGTATAGTGCTGCAAGCCTAATCTTAGAAAGATAGATAGGAAACTCTTTATTGCACACCACATTAAAAGAACATAAACAATTAGAAATAAGGTGAAAATTAACGCAGGAGTACAAAGGGCAGCCTTATCGCTATGAGCGATCTCTTCCAGGCAACCTTGGGATGGACAGGAAAATGAAGGAGGCTATATCGTGGCGTAAAATTTAAGAGAGTAAAGAAAAATAACTAACATCTTACAATGTCCCAGGTACTGCAGCGTCCCAGAATAAATACCAGTTGCTGATGCTACATAAGTCATTTACATCTACACTAATAATATGAAGGAAAGATTTGATTGTTTGTGTGTATGCATTGAATAGGCTCCGAACTACTGGATCTATATGAAAAAATATTATACCTTTGGAATGCTACATTATCACTGAGTAAAATAGGCTTAATATATTATATATTTATTTTTTATTCCCGTATTCCCACGGGAACAGGAACTACGTGAAACCGCGGAGTGCGGCTAGTCTGTAATAAATGAAAAGGCCTGACTTTACTGGGCTGAAAGTCGATACATGTGTCGGATTCGTTTTGAGTGTTTTAAGCGAAGAAAAAGATTAGATAAAGTGTAACGGATTAGTCACTATATATTTGTTGGACAGTTAGTTATGTATAGCATGTGTTGCATGTGAAAACCATTGTAAATAGGCAGTATATTCCCACTGTAAAATCTGTTTACCCCCAAACATCCTAAACTGGGTCACTGAGAGAATCACTAAAACCTACATCGTGTTCAAACTTTCTAGGGTTCCCTTGTTAGAGGAAGGGTCTTGACAACTTCGTAAATTAGGGTTCAGGATTTGAGGTGGAATTGGTTTTATATACGCGGGTTTAGATTAGCATTTCTCACAGATTGCTTACATTTTCGGCTGGTAGAGGTGAATTGCCGTGGTGTACACTTATATATTTTTAGTCAACTAACACTAATCATACTGCATTGGCTTTAAAACAGTTTTTTAAAGCTTTGGGCACGCACGATTGTTCCATTTTTTCATTAATTTTTAGGGTTCTGTACCCAAAGGGTAAAAACTCTGGTTTACTAAGACTCCGCTGTGCGTCTGTCAGTTTCCAGGCTGTATCTCATGAACCGTGATAGCTAGACAGTTGAAATATTTAAAGATGATGTATTTCTCTTGCCGCTATTACAAAAAACACTTAAACCAGAATACAATTTATATTTAAAGGGGGCCCCCATACAACAAACGAGATTTTTTGCTGTTTTTTGCTCGATAATTATAACGGCAACGCTTGAAATTTTCATAGACTAATGGTAGGGACCTTTTTTGTGAGTGACCTGTAATGTCCTTTTTTTATTAAGAGGTAAGAGGGGCCTCTGCTTAGCAGTCGGACAGTAATGGCTAAAAATAAATAAATACTTTTTTTATTTTCCCGAGATTTCAAGCACGTTTCAGTGTTCTTTGGTCGCGTTAACTCCATCCGTTAAATCCTGAAAAATAACAGGATAATGACAAATGGAGTTCTAACTAATAGGTATAATAATATAAAAAAATGGCGAAACTTGAACAAGTTTAATTTATTCAATTGCCTCTAATAAGTATTTAAAGTTATAAAAAGGGCTGGCCAAATGAGCCGGTGTCGTCGGAATTGGCCGTAACAGTGGCAGACCTTACTAAAGGAGTAAAACTCTCTTATTCCACCTACTCTTCTTTGATAGACGTATACAAATAACTAAAAGTAGACATCTAGAGGCAGTTTTCGATACCAGGCAACCAAGTGCTGGAATAATATACCACCAACTTTAAGACTGTTAAAATCTAAATTCACATTTAAAAACGTTATAAGCATTGCCGACTTCTTTTCATACAGTCCCTTGTTCCATTGAGCGGTCACGGGTCACTAATGTAACGTTGAAACCTTTGGTTAATTATACCTTTTAAGCAACTTTTTCTTATACCAGAATGCACATACGATAAGTACCAGCCAGCCCAAATGAGTTGATGTCGTCTACTTAACTCAAAGCCTCTGCTTTTTCTCTGAAAACAGACCTCAAAAATATAACTTGTTATTTTTCGCGATTATCCTGTTATTTTTATATATTTTCAGTAGACGATCTTGATTCTTGATCTTGATTATTTTGTTATTTATCGAGTTAAGATCACGTAAATGTTAACTTACTTTTAGAATTACAGGATTTTACCGCGTACCAATTTTATTATTTTTCCGACGTTTTGATCCTCTTCTCCTCCTTCTAGATAACAATTACGATAATTATCGTCAGGATGGCAATCTTTACGTAATTAGTTAGTTTAGCTTTATTACGATTTCGATTCATCGCAATTCTCTTTCTCTATCCTGTCCATGCAAAGGTCGCCTGGAAGAGATCGCTCTTGGCGGTAGGGCATTTAAGTTTTCATATTGTATTTAATTTTAGTTTTGGTGTACATATTTAAGATATTTTCATTCTTCATTCATTCAATTTGCGTTCAAGAGTAGGCCCCCTGTTTCAGCGTTCTTGGTATCATGTAATTTTAACTCTAAAACCCTTACTAAAGGTATAGAACTCTTCTTGAGAGACAGCCGAACATTACTAAAGGTACAGAACTCTCTCACCTCACGTACTCACCCTTGCCGACTTCATTTTTTTCATCCCCTTGTTCCTTTGAGCGGTGACAGGCCACTAATGGAACGTTACAACATAACGATTCCTTCTTCGGGTGAGAAATGGAACGGATGATGGCGTGAGGAGAATCAGGGTCCTAGTTGGAAAAAAAGTTTTCAGAAGCCATCGAAATCAATAATGTGCTTTGTTTAATTTAAATGTGTTTTGTTTTTATTTTGTAAACGTTATTTTGTAACGTTTGTTTATATTGTTAGCGGATTTGTTAGTAGATATTTGTTGTTCATTTAGATATTATTTTCTAAACCGAGTATTTATTCTATGTAGCTTTATGCTCTATTGAATAAACACTTGGCTGTGACTTAGAGTTTTGGCAGGTTGCGAGCGCAGTACGGGATGTTGATACATGGAAAGACGCACAGATGTCATGGTAACGTACTATTACTACTGTAGTAACGGCAGGCGATCTAACAGTGACAACTCATGGCAGACCCACAGAAAGAACGCTAGAGCGATGAAATGCAACAAATCGCTGACAAGGACTGGACGCAGACAGCGCAAGACAGAGACAAATGGAAAGAATTGGAGGCCTATACTAAGAGCGGGGCCATGTCATGAAATATTTTTAACTTTTTTATAACTATTATATTATTTTACGTAACTTGGCATAGAAAAAATAAAGGCTTTTTTATATTTGAACAAAATTTTACCATGAGAACAAATTAACTGACTTTTATACTGATACACAAAAATAGTGCTATATTCCCATTTGCAGCACCAATTTTGAGAGCACTAAATTTTCAGTACCTGCACTTCACCGAACCTGAAACAATTATCTGTTATCTTCATAAACATATGTCCTGCGGCGGGAATGGAACCAACCACCTGTGTCTTAATTAGCTTAGGCCACGGAACTATTAATTTTTTTTATTGATTAACTTTAATAAAACAAAAAGTTAAAATCAAAATCAATACACTTATTTCTAGATCGTAAAATGTGATAACAACATTGTAAGCACAATTAATTTTTAAATCAGCAATCAAAACCAGTTAATTACACGTCAACAGCCTCAAATCATGTTTTATTAAAATATTTAATCGTGAACAGGTCGCTGTGTTTTGTAAAAGGACTAAATTGACCTTTTTTTTGAAAGATTACGCCTCACATTTCAAACGATATTGATTGTTTTAATCTGCTGCTAGTAAGTTAGCAAATATAAATAAATATAGAAATTTGACACAGCAACATCTAGCCCTAATGTAAGCAGAGCTTGTATTATGGGTATCAGATGATTGGTAGAGTACTCAATACTTTTTTTGTATCACATACATCGCTGACAACCAGACCCGAGGCAACACACTTCCTCCGATGGGATTCGAATCCGAAACCTCCTATGTCTCATCCCGCTAGTAGACAAATAAGCCACGGTTCCCAACTAAAGGCATAAAGTCAAAGTCAAAGTAAATAAGTGTTTATTCAATAGAGCAAAAAGCTACTTTCAAAATTAAGTTAATTATTAAATTAAATGAAGCATATATTTCAATTCGTTCGCTTTGTTCAAGTGCGGGAAAGAAAGAATGTTTTGCCTGGCCAAGTTCGCAATGTATCGTTTCGCAGCACCGTAGCAGTGCTACGCCGTTGATAGCATTGCTCTTGTTCATTCCCGTCGAATCTACATTTTGACGGCTGGGTGCCGTAATAAAATAAGGTTAGTACGCAACGAAATCCCAACTGATTAAAACCTTACCAATATAGCAAGCTGATAATTTAATGGTTTTTGTATAGTTTTAAACAACATAATTATGTACATGTATTAGTCTAGTGTTAATATTTACTCATACTTGCACGTTATTTTGTAATTGTTATGTTCTCCTTCTAGATTATCTGTATTATATACACGTTATAATATTAAACTTATTATCATTACTCAGTTTAATACCGTTAAGGTAATACAAACTTAACTTCATAATCCAATACCTTGTGAAGTATAATCCTGAAGCAGCTTAATTAGTTGAAGCCTTGAGCTTTTATTACGCATGAGTCTCGAAAAGGGATTGGTGTGCTGTGTTTATTAATTATAACGAGCTCAATCGTGTGCCGAGGGGTGCCGGCAGTTGAACGCCCCTCTCTTGCCCGTAGATGCAGTAAACATCTGTCAAGGAAAACTTACGGAAGATTATGTATATTAACTAAGTAGGTTTATTTGTTTCTGAATGTACTATAATGTATTAAGGAACTTCAAACCATTCTCGTGCAAAATAAGTCCAATCACTAACGTAGTTTTCCCACAATTTGACGGACCGCAAATTATACATCTGATAGTATTAGGTAAAAGTTTACCATGGCGTGAATCTGTATTTTTCGAATCATTACAAATATTACCAACTTGTAATGAATATGGCTGTTTAGCAAATTTCATTTTCGTCATGATTTTATAATATCATTATAAAATATTATAGTACATAATTATTTCAAATTTAGGTATATATTAAAATAAACACCTAAAATCATAAACGAAGAGCCTTATTATTTTGAGTTAGTTAAACTAACATAGAGAGCATAAATTAAGATAACATACCTCATACCCCATATTTAGAGTTAGTTTAAGGTCTGGATCTGAATGTAGGAAGATGAGTAGAATGCCAAATACTAACTACTAGAATAAATCAATATTTATAAAACTCTTCCGTTACTGACTGAGTGACTGACAGACAACGCACAGCCTAAACCACTGGACCTAGAGACTTGAAATTTGGCACACATATACCTTGAGTATCCTAGAGGTGCAGTAGGAGGGATTTTTCGAAATTCCCACGGAAACGGGAACTACGCGGGTGAAACTGCGGGGTGCGGCTAGTTTGAAAATCAAATTTTATGTTAATAAATTAAAGATAGATAATATTTTACTTCTACTGTCAAGTTTTGTCAAGGAACTACTCATGTAAAAGGTGCTACTTAAAAGCCAATGTTTCAGTTGAATTTCTCATCTCAGTCGTAGGACTGCTGTCCACGTGCACTGATGGACAAAGGCTTCCCTCATGAATCTCCAAGATCATGAGGAGTTTGTTGCCATACTCGCCACGCTTGGCACGTGGATTGGCGTGCGCAGTACGGGATATTGATACACGGAAAACGCTGTAGCCCATCATCTGTATTAGTTAGCTAATCGGCGCGGACAAAATTGCTAACACCGGTAAAATATGCCGTAAAAACTTGAACCCAAATTAAATAAAAGGAAAGGAGTAAAGAAAAGAAGCCTTTAAAGGTTGTCAAAAGCCTCGGCCAATGGGAACAGAATTGCGGTCGCATTGAAGTGCGGACAGGGCTCGTGGGGCCACTCACCGGCCACAGCGGCCCGTAATGCGGTTACCGGTTACGGACAGCCGGTAACGGATTGTCATTCGAACTTTGTCCGGATTTTGGGTTGGAAGTTTTGAAAGGGTTAATAAATTTTTTCGACAAATTGGTAGGACGTAATTGTATAATTTATAAAAAAAACTTGGGATAGTTCTTTCTTTTTTAACGTAATCCAAAAATAACCACGATACATTATATCGAAATGTCGTGTGAAGTCACGCGTGAATCACGCTGGTACGCGCCGGAGTGCCTCGGTACAGAATTATGACGTCACGTTAATATTCTGTGTCACGAGCCCCCACTCTTAAACTTCAACTCTCTTTGTCTAAGTATTGTTTATACATTTGTAAAATAAAAAATACGTGTCAATTATTTATGTACTTATTATCTAAATGACGCACTAAATAGAATATTGATTTTCAAACGCTGTCATCATGCCTATTATATAAAATGCAATGAGAAACGGCAAGTGAGTAGGTACATAGAAATCTATGTACCTATCTTACAATGACAACAACAACAATCGTGAAAGAGGAAAGTTTACATTCTAATACCGGCATCCTACGGCACATTCTTTTGTTAGTATATTTTGAGATAATAATGTCCTGTTTTATACAGAAAAACTTACAGCCACCAATTTAATAATTAAATAAACAGGTACAGAAAATTTCCACTTATGGGTAGATGAGTACAAATATAATAAGTTGACATATAAACAGGACTCAGATATAGATTAAAGAATTTATACATATTATGTTTAAAACTAGAAGAAGTGTTGAATAAGTTAACCTTCTTGGCCACTGCATTGGAGTCACGACCTGGCAAGGTATGCAGGCGGTGGATGCAGGTCGCTTCTAGCCGCAATACTTGGAAATCCATGAGATATTTAGACATTTATTTATTAAGAAAGATAGTAGCTTACAGTAATAAAACCAAAACGCTACACATAACTTAGAATCAATAACAAAACATAAAGCTTAAAGTATATAAAATCGAAACTCTTACCCACTATCTACACAAATTACACAGAACTTAAAAACAATAACAAATATAAATAAATGGAATTAAAACTATCAACGAATATGTCGACATGCTGGAACTCAGACAGAAACTTATTGAATAATGCGAGGGCCCGCAGTGTTGGTGCGTGGTTGGCATGCTGTGTACGCCCTGGAAAATAAATAAACACCCTATGGTGTCTTCGACCACTTCTAATATAGTTGTCCGGCACATATCACTAAGTATGAGGTAGGCCTATGTCCAACAGTATAATGTAAAGTATCAGTAGTAACAGTAATATGTAAAGTATTTATTGTGGAACAAAAAGACATCGGTACAGATAATGATGAACGTTGGCACTGCAAAAGTTTAATAACTGTGTAGCAGTGTCAGCGCCCGGCTCCTAAACCAAACACAATTTTAAACATTGGTACATGTAAATAAAATCAAACAAAAATAAAAAGAGTCTTAAATAATAAAATAAAATTAAAGTTATCAACTACAGAGTTTATAAAAGCGGTATGAGAAGCGACTATTGAAGGGTGTAGGGTATGGTTCCTCATAAGGAAACAGGTTTCTTAAGAGTCCAGTATGAGCTACCACAGTGATTTGTGTAATGTTTATGAGTGGAAGTATAGTAGTTGTGATTGAGTGTATGTGAATGTGTTTATAAAAGCGGTATGAGAAGCGACTATTGAAGGGTGTAGGGTATGGTTCCTCATAAGGAAACAGGTTTCTTAAGAGTCCAGTATGAGCTACCACAGTGATTTGTGTAATGTTTATGAGTGGAAGTATAGTAGTTGTGATTGAGTGTATGTGAATGTGAATATGTTGTCTCTGTGTGTGTGTGTGTGTGTGTGTGTGTGCGCGTGTGTGCGAATGTTAGTGTATGTTTTAATGGTAGTGTAAATGATTATGTGTAAATACAACTACGACAGGGAACGTCCTATGCCTGAAATGATGAAGTAACTTGCCTATTTCCTATAAAATGTAGAATAAGACATTGTCTAGACATGACTGTCTGCAAGGGACTACGTGCTCGGTACCGCACCGCTTATGTAAGTCTATTTAGGTCACGAATAATGTATCATTCTTCTCAACTGAAAACGAGTTTCTGAAATACGTGCGACGCTCTCCGCTTCATGATATTATCTCTTGTTTCGCCAACTATGAAACAGAAGGGTTTGTTTTGGTAAAACTATAAGAGTCGAGTTTAATACAAATGTTTACTTTTATGCAGATATCTATCTCATTTTGTTTATCTATGTAAAAATATAGAGATATTGTTTATTTTGTCACTAAAAACGTACGATGAACTAGTCTAAAATTATTCTTAAAACTAAGTCAAAGTGACAAAAAAGGTCACCATTCAGCTTGCTGTGGCAGAGTAAATCGAACCGCATCGCTGGTTTTCCGGGTCTTTAGTCGTTTCGCACCACACGCGATTCGAACCGCGGTGCGAAAAACCCAAGTACTGTTTCTGAATGGGGCCATTCGCACCGCAGTAGTTCGGCGGTGCGAATCGCCCAAGGTTCTTTTGAAATGAGTCGTTTCGAACCACGGGAAAAAACTACTCGATGCTCATTTTGTAAGTCCAATTTAGGCACACGTCAAATGGTCTTCTTGTTTTTGATAGGCAAAAAAAATAAAATAAAATACATAATAAAAAATAAAAAAATAAACTCTATTAATTAACAATATCTGTTATGGATACAATATCAGTCACATATAAAAGACACATGTAACAGAAAATATAAGAAAATACAATAGGTATAAAAGGTAGGCTTCAATAAATTTACAATATTATCATGTGCATAGTCATCACAACACGCTACGTGGAGTGGTATGTACCCCCGACTTTCAATCCGAAGGTCGTGGGTTCGATACTGGCCGTGCACCAATGGATTTTTCTTTCTTGAAAAATGTATGTGCACACTTAACACGAGCTTTAACGGTGAAGGAAACATCGTGAGGAAACCCGCGGCTTAGTTAGCTTCAGACGTATTGACCTGTTCTTTCCTCTGAATAATAGCTGACTAAGCTGAGAGGATGGTATAGAAGCTGGGCAAGCCTAATCCATCTAACAATGTCCCAGGCACTGCAGCGTCCCGTACAGTATGATTACCAGTTGCTGACGCTGTATAAATCATCTATAATAGATGCAAAAGGCCTTACTTTTAGTCATCATAAGATTACATCACACATCATGCCGTTTCATATGATACCAGACTTGGGTATATTCGATTGTTCATCCTCAACTTCCAAAAGATAAATTATTTTCATGGTCCTTCGAGCCAGATACGTATGCCAATGCAAGCGCAGCAGAATGCGCATTTGCTGAGTGTTCGGTTTACCCGAACAAATACCGTAAAAGATATTTAAGAACCATCGCTAAAAAACCTTTACATATATGTACATACTAATATGGGGTTGTTGCCATACTCACCACGCTTGGCAGGCAGTAGAGGGTGTTGATACACGGAAAGAAGCTGCTACCCATGTTCTGGAGGTATCCCTTGGCAGATTCTTACTGCATTAACGGGTTAGAGAGGAAGGGTAACATTCTACTGCCGGCACCCCACGGGAAATATCTGGTTACTAACACAGTGTTCTTGTTTGCGAAATTCTAAAATACTTATTTATGTCTAACGAAACGAATGAATGAGTGAATTAATTAATGAATTAACACTTTATTGTACACAAATAAACTTAATAATAAAATACAATGAGGTAAACACGTACAAAATGGCGGCGTTATTGCTCAGAGCAATTTCTTCCAGGTACAAATTTACTAATGTAAAATCCATCGAAAACCATTAATTATTGTTTGTAATTGAATCCATTCCATCATATTTATTTTGTGTCATTAGTTTCAATATTTGGACTAACTTTAAAAGATGTTATTAAAATTTTAATAATTGGGATTATAATTATTCAGAATTTTAATCATCAAAATGCAATTTCATGGCCCAATTCAGTTAATTGTAATATAAGAGAGCTCATTCAACGATATTGCTAATTAACTATTATTATATTACGATTCTTGCCTGTTGCTAGCTCAATATTTTAAACTCAACTCAAACGTTTATTAAGTATAACTTATTACTAACTTAACTTAACTAATAACTTATTACGGTATAAGGTAGCCGTGGGGTGTCGGCAGTAGAATGTTACCCCTACTCTCCTACCCGTGGATGCAGTATGAGCCTGCTAAGGGACACCTCCGGAAGATGGGCAGCAGCGTCTTTCCGTATATTAACATCCCATACTGCGCTCACCAACCCGCCTGCCAAGCGTGGTGAGTATGGCAACTACCCCTCATGGAGGTCCATGAGGGAGGCCTGTGTTCAGTAGTGGACGTTTTACGGTTGAAATGTTTACGGTATGGCCATGGGGTGCCGATAGTAGAATGTTACACCTCCTCTCATGGCCGTGAATACAGTAAGAGCCTGCTATGGGATACTCTGGGAAATAGGCAGCAGCGTCTTTCCGTGTCTCAACATCCCGTACTGCACTCGCCAACCCGCCTGCCGAGCGTGGTGAGTATAGCAACTACCCCTCATAGAGATCCATGAGGGAGGCCTGTGTCGAGTAGTGGACATTTTACGGCTCAAAAGATGAAGAGGGTTAGTACGAGTATCAACTTAAACTACATAAGTTATTTTCCGAAACTGTCTCACTCAGAAACAGAACTATGGCTAAACCGAACTAACCAGAATCTTCATCAATGGCCTATTTCCATCTATAGTAAGATGATTTAAGTGATGCCAGTCGTAATACGAGCATGTAGGCACCTGCGTTCGTGACTATACAGGCCTATTCTGGAGCGACAGCTACGGTCACACCATCGACATTTAAAATTCCCTGTAGGTGTTGTAGGGTTTGCAGCACGTTCATGTCGCAGTGTTCTCTTGCTAGCTAGGAGTTCGAACCAGGAATAATCGTGGGAAACTACTCCGTCAGCTATGGTTTTCCTCCACAGGTCACGGTCTTCCGCCTGACTTTCCCAGCTAGTGTGTTCTATATTGAACGCGAGCATGTCTCGTTTCAGGCAGTCTTTGTACCGCAGTATCGGACGGCCGACAGGTCTTTTCGCGCCGACTAGTTCTGAAAGCAAAGCCTTTCGCGGCAATCGAGATGGTTCCATACGATGCACATGCCCTAGCCATCGCAAACGCCTTTGTTTCAGCAGGGCGATGATGCTAGGCATCTGTGTGGTTTTGAGGACCTCCTCGTTTGTGACTTTGTCTCTCCAAGAGATGCCTAAAATTGTTCGGAGACAGCGCATGTGAAAATTGTTAAGTTTTCGCTCTTGTTTGGCATACGACGTCCAGGTCTCAGCTCCGTACAGGAGTATAGATAAGATGCATGTTTGGTACACGATCATCTTTGTCTTGATTGTTAGGTGTTTATTGTTCCATACTCTTGCACTAAGCTTCCCGAACATCGTAGAGGCCTTTCCGATACGTGTGTTGATCTCTACATCGATGGTAAGATTGCTCGAGATAGAAGAGCCCAAGTAACAGAAACTGTCAACAATTTCCAGTGGTGTATTATCCAACAAGATTGATGGTCTTTCCGTTGTGCCTTGGATCATTATGACTGTCTTTTTGTGATTTATAGACATAGAAAATAATGAACAAGCTTCAGCAAACTTGTTGATAATACTTTGGAGCTCTTCAGGTGTAGTCGCAACAAATGCTGCATCATCAGCAAATAGAAGGCTGTCAACGTATAAATCTTCTCGGTGTCGTCGGGATTTTAATAAAGCGATGTTATACAATTTTCCATCAGACCGTGTGTGCAGATGAATGCCTTGATTTTCGTTGCCGAAAGCAGCCTTGAGGAGCAACGAAAAGAAAATTCCGAATAAGGTAGGTGCCAGGACGCAACCCTGACGTACACCTCGCCTCATTTCAAATGGCTCAGATGATTTGCCGTTAAAAATTACAGTACCTTTCATGTCTTCATGGAATGATCTTATCAGCGTTAGTAACTTGGCAGGGCATCCTATTCTCTCCAAAGCTATAAATAGACCTTCTCTGCTGACCGTGTCAAAGGCTTTATTGAGATCGACAAAGGCCATGAACAAGGGTGTTCTTTGTTCTCTACTTTTCTCCTGTAGCTGACGAAGGGTAAAAATCATGTCTGTAGTTGAACGGCCGGTACGAAATCCACATTGTGACTCTGGATAGATGCGATCTGCTAGTTTCTGGAGTCTGCTCAAGATGATCCGAGCGAAGAGCTTACCCACTATGCTTAACAGAGATATACCACGGTAGCAGTTACAATCGCCGCGATCTCCCTTACCTTTATACAAGGTAACAATATTCGCGTCGCACATATCTTGAGGGACATAGCCTTCTTGCCAGCATTTGACAATAAGATTATAGAGTAAAGGTAATACACACTTTACTTTTATCAGTTCAGCTTGGATGTTGTCGTTACCGGGGCTTTTACCGTTCTTGAGCTGCTTAGCTGCTTTGTGAAACTCTGCGACAGAGGGTTCAATGTCAAGTTCGTCGAAACTTGGTAGAACGGGGATCTTGGTCACAGCTTGGGGATGTATATCAACCGGCTGAGAGTAAAGGCCGGTGTAATGTTCTACCCATCGACCCAGTTGGCGATCTCCATCAGTAATAGTGGAACCATCTGCCTCCTTGAGTGGTGCTGTTTTCTTTGGAACTGGACCGAGCGCTTTCTTTATTCCTTGAAATAAGCCACCAAAGTTTCCCACAGCTGCAAAATTTTGTAGACTTTGGCAAAGCTCCACCCAATATTTATTAGCAAAGTATCGGGTGTTGCGTTGCAGTGACGCCTTGGCCGTGTTCAATTCAGCACGTGTTTCGGTAGATGGATTAAGGCGGTGTTTAAGAGCTGCTTCACGTTTCGTGTCCAGGAGTGGTTTCAATGTTTCAAAGTTTTCCTGAAACCAGAATCTTAGACAAAATCTAAATTGGCTTATTTCGAAATTGATTTTTTCGTCGTGGACTCTCGTGTTGGGTGGACGTGTGCTGCTGGTTCCGGAACGGTTTATTTATGTTTTTGTGTTTCACTAAATATCGATATTTTTGGGAAACTCGGACCCTCTCGTTTCTACCTGAGAGGATTGTCGTGCTGACCCGCGGCCATCTTGGTTGGTGTCGGACCTCTCGCTTCTGGCTTGAAGTGGACCCCGGTGCTGAAGATTCTAAACCGTGAGTGCACAAACTTGAATTATTGCACACAAAGTTGAGCACAGAGGTCGGGTTCGAACCTGGGGCACTTTGTTCGACGCGCTTCTTGTGTCTGGCGCTCTACCAACTGAGCTACGGTGGCGTGAGGCGCAGACCCGAAATTACAATACAGATACCGCACGGCTTCGGAAACTGCTTGTTGCTTATTGTAGCTTAGCACTTAATGAATAAAGTCGATAATCGCAATGGAACGCCATGGTATACATTGTCACGGTTGTCATACGGTTTTAAATAAAGATGACTTCCTCAAATGCAATAATTGCGCTTCAAAATACTGCTATGATTGTCTGAATGTAACAAGTACATCAAATAAGCAATTAAGCGCTAACCAGCTTGCATCATTAAGCTGTCCTTCCTGTCAAAATGTTACTAAGCGAAGGAATAACGATAATACCCCGGTACGTAAACAACAAATTTTTGATGACACCATAAATGCTTCGTTTAGTCAAATCATTAATGACTCGCCCGAGTCTATTGCTATGAATACTTCTGTAGGCGCTAGTACTTTGCCTGCATCGGTGACCTTGGAGAGCATCGGTAAGATTTTTGATGAGAAGCTCGCGCCTAATTCACCACTCATGATTGACTTACGTGCTTCACTTACAAAAGATCTGGAGGTATTGGTGGCCGCGGAGGTTAACCGGGCTATGGAGAAGCTAAAAGCTGATTTTTCATCGACTACTGATTTTATCTCTGCTGAGCAAAGCAGTATTAGATCCCAAATAGCTGAAAAGGATAAAAAAATTCAACTTCTTGAGTCACAACTATCTAAAACTGAAGGGTCATTGCATAAATTACATAACCGTGTTCAGGCTGTTGAAAAGATCTCCCGTGACTTGAACATTGAGCTTCATGAAGTGCCGGAGGACAAAAATGAGAATGTCACTGAGTTATTCAGGAAGTTATGTGAGTGCTTAAATGTTACCATCAGTGACACTGATATCAGAGCCTGTCGGCGGGTTGCAAAGATGAACCCTGACTCTAAAAGACCCAGGAATATCCTGATTTCTCTTTCGTCGCAAAGTCTTCGTGATGAACTCTTATCAGCGGTTACCCGGTACAACAAGTCCCACTCAAGTGACAGGCTTAGTACGAATCACATTGGTGCCAAGGGACCGGTTTCAAGGATTTACATGGCTGAGCATCTCTCCCCTGAAGCTAAGGAACTGCATAGTTTAGCAAGAAAATTATGTAAAGATAAAAAATTTAAATATGTGTGGGTGCGTTTTGGACAGATTTATGTTCGCAGAGATGAAAAAAGTCCTGCTATCCTTATTAAAAATATTGAAATAATAAATAAACTAGAACAGGAGTAGTTGTGTAACATTTTGTAAGTTCATTGTTCATAGTTTTAGCAATTAGTGTTATTAACGTATATAGTAAGCAGATATGTTATCAGTCTATTATCAAAATGTTAATAGGATACGTAGTAAATTAGTTAACTTTAATCTTAATTTATTAAACTGTAACTATGACATTGTATGCCTGACGGAAACTAATCTTAATGAATCTGTATTTGATGGTGAAATTGTTGATTCCCGTTATGTGATTTTTAGAAGGGATCGAATAGATTCTTGCTCTAAAAAAACTGAAGGAGGCGGGGTTCTATTAGCTATTCTTAAAAAATATCAAGTTATACGTCAGGCATCATGGGATAGCGTTATGGAGGATGTCTGGGTAAGCGTTTTACCTGAAAACAGTGAATATCCACGTCTTAATATATGTGTGTGTTATTTACCACCAGATCTAAGTTACGATATGCTAGATAAATTTTATTCTCATTGTCATAAAATTATATTAAACGAACATCCGGATGATAACTTTCTATTAATAGGAGATTTTAACCACCCTGATTATAAATCTAATCTTTATACACCTTCTCTAAGTAACGACTCTAATGCCGACTCTCTGCCGCTTGGTAAAAAACTACGGTTACTTGAGGAACTGATGGTGATTTGCGATTTAAAACAACATAATTGTATTACGAATGATATGGATCGGATATTGGACTTAGTTCTCTCTAATCTTGATAATATTACAGTTAGCGAAATTGCTTCTTTGAGTCGCCTGGACAAACATCACCCAGCGATAGAGATCAAGATAGCTCGATTAAATTTATATAAAAATCTTAAACGTTGTAGCACTAGGCGTCTTAATTTTTCTAAATGTGATTTGGATAAGGTCAAAAGTGATATTGCTTTGCTAGATTGGAATGAAATTTTATCATCTCCTAATGTTGACTATTGTACAAACACATTTTATGATACGCTTTTTGACGTTATCCACAAGCATACGCCACTGACACAGCCTAAATCATCTTCATTTCCCATTTGGTACAGTAAACCTTTGATAAATTGTATTAATGAAAAAAATAAATTCCACAAACTGTTTAAAAAATTTGGTAATCCACGTGATTATGACACTTTTTCATTACTACGTTCCAGATGTAAGGCTTTGGCAAGTGAGTGTTATGGTAAATATATTTCATCCACTGAGCAGTCTTTACAGAAAGATATAAAGTCTTTCTGGAGATTCGTCAATAATAGAAAGGGTCATGTATCTATTCCTCAGACGATGCGGTTTGGAAGCGATAGCTCAACTTGTGGACCGGCAGTATGTGAGCTATTTTCACGTTACTTTAGTTCAGTCTTTGTTGTTGACTCTGATAACGGATCTGTAGATAACACAACTAAATGGATAGACACAGACATCGATAACTTTATTTCATGCTCTTTGTCACAGGTGTCAGTAAGTGAAGGCGACATAATACGGAACATCAAACGGCTCGATAGAAACAAAGGGCCAGGACCCGATCAACTTCCACCATTTTTTATTAAATCTTTGAGTAAAGAATTATCGACACCTCTTGGTATTATATTTAATAAGTCTCTAAGAACAGGCGTCTTCCCGAAAAAATGGAAAACTGCACATATCATCCCCATTTATAAAAGTGGTGATAAATCCCGCTGTGAAAATTATAGACCGATTAGTATCTTGTCTTGTTTTGCCAAATTATTTGAACGTCTTATCTATACCCATCTGTACAATCACATTAAACCTATTCTTTCACATAAACAACATGGCTTTGTCAAAAATCGTTCTACTGTAACCAACCTCTTGGAGTACAAACATTATCTATGTCAAGCTTTTGCCACAGGGAGTCAGGTTGACTCAATCTACACCGATTTCTCTAAGGCTTTTGACAAAGTTAGTCACAGGCTACTTTGTCGTAAGCTTTTCTCATATGGTATCCATGGGAGTCTATACCGTTGGTTATGTTCGTACCTTAACAACAGGAATCAGTTGGTAGCTTTGAAGGGTTTTGTTTCCTCTCCAGTGGTGGTTACCTCTGGAGTCCCACAAGGGTCTCATTTGGGCCCCCTTCTATTTGTTATTTTTATTAATGATTTGGTGCAGAATATATCATCCAATTGTCTTCTATACGCTGATGATTTAAAAATTTATAATACTATATCTAAGGACTCCGATTGTCTCGTTTTACAAAATGATTTAGAAACTGTGTCTAAGTGGTGTAAATCCAATCAAATGTACTTAAACAAAGACAAATGTTTCATCATATCTTTCACTAACAAACGGCAGAAAATCATTAATGATTATATGATAGAAGGTCACGCACTAAATCGATCTTATACTTCAAAAGACTTGGGTGTTATATTTGACGATAAGCTCTCATTTAGAGCTCACTATCAACATATAACAACCAGGGCTAATCAACTTCTAGGGTTCGTATTACGATCCACAAAGGGATTTAAAAACCCTCGTAGCCTATTGTACCTGTTTTTCGCCTTAGTTAGAAGCATTTTAGAATACGGTAGCCCAATATGGTCACCTAATTACAAGGTACATATTTATGCTATTGAACGTGTCCAAATGAAATGTCTAAGACTATTAGGTTACCGTCATCAACCTGGTCGCTCTAACTTAAGTTACGTTGATAGGTTACATAGGTTTAACGTACAATCGTTGGAGATAAGACGCACTTACTTTGATCTGGTGTACCTTTATAAAATATTACACTCTATGGTAGACTCAACAGAATTATTATCGCACATTTCCATTAATATTAGGTTCAGTGCTCGAAGAGCAAACCAGAGCAACATATTTGCCTTGCTAACTTATAAAAATAATATCTCATATTTTAACCCACTGTCAAGAATGTGTCGGCAGTATAATGAGTTAGCTAAGGCAAATATTGTATTAGACATTTTTTGTTGGAATTTAATTAAATTTAAGAAAACTGTGAAAGACATCCTCCATTTAAACAACGGGGGCAGCGATGCTCTCGGCAGTGTGGTAGCCTCTGTTTCAATTGATTAGGTAGGTAGGTATACTTTTTATTTTATTTTTATTATTTTTTCTCATAAATGTATTATCTTTTTCTTTTTTATGTATACTCTTAATTTTTGTTAACTATATAAGTTCTTGAACTATTTAGCATATAATGTCCACTTTTTTGACACTGCCATGCTGTTTTTGCAGTGCGCACAAAAGTTATGGTACAAGCTAGGTCTAAACCTTATTTTTTATTACTTGTGTTGTTAATCTTGTATCGTGTATTGTGTGCCTTAATAAATAAATAAATAAATAAATAAATGACGCCTACCGCCCAAATCATAAATATTTGGTGTTGGCAACTGGCAGAAGAATGTTGAACGATGTAGCAAGAATCTGCAGGGATACCCTCAGGATATGGACAGCAGTGTCTTTCAGTTGAACATGTATAAACATGTACTACAAGAAATAGTACTTTTCAAACTTCAACCATCTATTGATTGCGAAAGTATGAAAAGTAGGTACAATTCATCATCATCATATCGGCCGTAATACGTCCACTACTGAACACAGGCCTCCCTCATGGATCTCCATGAGGGGTAGTTGCCATACTCACCACGCTTGGCAGGCGGGTTGGCGAGCGCAGTACGGATGTTGATACACGGAAAGACGCTGCTGCCCATCTTCCGGAGGTATCCCTTAGCAGGCTCTTACTGCATCCACGGGCATGAAAGGAGGGGTAACATTCTACTGCAGGCACCCCACGGCAAGCCGGCTACGGTACAATTGGTAAGGTACAATTGCTTAAACATAATTTTAAACTGTTTATTGGGACTATAGAATTACCTTGCTTTATTATTTCCCGACGCTTCGAGTGCCCTGCTGCCCTCGTGGTCACCGGTGGACTTTAGACTGTGCGAGAAGTTATTTCATTCAGGCGTGACTGCGGAAATCCATTATAATATCTAACCGCCGATACCGCCGAAAGTTCAAGTAGAACTTTCCGTTCGGCGGTCGAGGAGGCAACACGTCTAGGGAGCGATGGTCTTGCTCGTTGGTGGACTAACCGCCTTCGTTGTTTCTAGTGTATTCCGTGACGAACGGGGAGCCGATTTGACCTGAAGATGCTGTTCGAAATTCAAATATTCGCGCGCTTATTTGTGTTGCAAGTGACATTAGTTTTACATTTGGAATATGATCCCCGTCCGTCTGGCCATTTTTTACGATTATACGTATCCTGCAGAAAATTATTGTTTTTTTTTTTACTTTATTATAACCAATCGCCCTACAGATGCCTTGTATAGAGGAAAAATACATGTCGAATTCTTTTTGGGTGTTTTATCAAGCGATGTTAGGTTTACATATTATGTAGGTTTGCGGATTTGTTAGTATGTAGCGCAAAACGGGGCATCTGTTTTGCGCTCGCCAACTCGCCTACCAAGCGTGGTTAGTATGGTAATAGCAATCAGTACTTAGAGATCCATGTGGGAGGCTTATGTCCAGCAGAGGTCGTACAACAGCTGCGATGATGATGATGATAAATAAAATAATGTTGATATATTCTATACACGTACTAAGCCGAAAAGTGTTTTTTTTTTATTTTTGTCCATCCACACATTAAGTATAATACTAAACATTTATATTTTTAATTATAATACTTTGTTTATTTTTCCGAGGGGTGCCGGCTGTAGAATGTTGCCTCTCCTCATTAATTTTATTCTTTTGTTTTAAAAAAATGTATGTACTACAATAATTCTTCTTCTCGTATAAATTATGTCCAAAAACAATCTACCTTAGATAGGCGTGCAAAAATCTTTATTATTATTATTTTTTATTTAACCTACATATGTTGTCCCACTGCTAGGCAAAGGTCTTCCATAAAGTCTTCCAACCATCCCGATCCTTTGCATTCCCACCATCCTCTGTCAAAGGTAACAAGTTCCTCCCGCCAACGCTTCCTCGGTCGACCGTCGACCATAGTTAATTTAAAAATATTTTCAAAATTTGAATGCAAGTTAATAATAATTATTAATTAAAGGAATCCAATAAAATAGATAAAATAAAGATAGATATATAGATAAAACATGTTTTTACCCCGTGCAAAAATACAAACACAAACTATAAGCTAACAAAACAGTAAAACAAGTAAAAATAAATTTTAATATTAATGCGGACAGGAAGGGATGTGGCGCGGGTAAAAAGGTCCCCAACTCAGCATTGTGTAGCACCTGTCAAGGCTCAGATGCTACACTGGTTTACCGGGTGATTCCACGACCACAGAGAGAAAGGAGAGGGATGCCAGTGGTCATTTAGGGAAGGGAACACGGATAATAAAAATACGACTAACCAGAAAATATTCTACAGCACATATCGAAATACAACACAATAAACTGTGAATAGGTGAAAGAAAATATACAAGAAAAGTTATAAAGAAAACTAAAAGAATACTACTTATACTACATAACTTCTGTAAAAGAAATTAATTCTCACTCAAAACAGTGACAATGTACCACCAGTATAAAAGTGTACCTATACTATACAGGGTGAATTTTTGAGACGGGACAGTAAGGGCAGGTACCTTAACCGTTATAGTTACAGGAAAACGTTTTTAGAAGACTATCCATAAATTTTTAAGATATTCTGAACTGCATTTACATATTTTGGAAAAAATTTACAGTCAGCAAGAAAATGGTCATTTTACACAAAATCATTTTTTGATGCCAATCGATTCTGTTTCTTATAAAGATTAAAAGTCTTTACTGGACCGACTGATGTTTGAGTACTAGAAAGGTCATAAATTGCGAAAAACTTTTCCAATACTTACATTTGTACGGAAATACAGGGGGTATAAGATAATTACAGTTTTTGTCAAGCTGGCCTCGTGGCCTACTGTACCTAGAAGTAAAAGCGCCTACCTAAGTAGAAAATCATCATAGGTGCATCGATAATCCTCTGTATAAGAACTTAAAGAAATAATAACAAAATAAATCATTTAAATGTGTATTTTAGACACAGACAAAAATAACTTACATTAATATGATCTACGAAATAAATGGCTCAAAATGACTGCCGTTTTCACGAATACATAAGTTCACTCAAAAGGTTTTTAATTACCTTTCTTGATGGTACTTGTCGCAATGGGTACTAATTCGTGTACCACACCAATGCAGATTCCGTGTTCCTATTATTTACAAAATACGCTTCAATTAAGTCCAAACTTTTGCAAATTAAAGACATTTTTAAACAAGAAGTCTAATCTAGAATTTTCTCAGCACAAACATAAGAATGATCTGAAATAACCCAAGAATTCGAATCGAATTCGAAGTTTGAAATTTAAAACTTTTTTTTACTTAAGTACCTACTTTCTTCTTAATAGCCAGTCTTCTTAATAGCGGATTAAAAGTTTGGCTAATTTAGAAGTTTGACTCTATTACCGAAATGTATTAAAAATGTTTTTCGTTTAACTTACCTTACTAACTTGTAAAACTGTTTATTAATGTGCAAATAAATACCTTTCAAATGATACCCACACGGCCTACTAACTTCACTTAAAAATTTTGAGATCCGCTACCCGCCTTCCCGCAATCAAAATAAGAATATTTTAACATTTTCATACATGCTATATTAGTAAAAAAGTGTTGTCTTTTACCATTTCAAATTTCAAGTAGATTGCATTTGTACTTCTCGAGATATCCATATGTAACAGACAGACAGGCAGACAGAGTGATTCTATAAGGGTTCCTTTTTACCATTTTGGTCCGGAAGCCTAAAAACAATTATGTATCAAGTTTATTTATAATCTTGTTGGCAGTGCTGAATGAACATGTCGACATGCGCAACTTCGCATTAGCCGCAACGTTCACAGAGCTCAAAAAAAGGTCTCCCTCTACTAGACCCGTAGGTGTGGCGTCGCCAAAATAAAATATTTACGTCAACTTGTCACCAAACGACAATTCGCCGCGGTGTCCCGAGCGGCCTGTCAGAAATGACTATAAAACACCCCCGCCAAGGTGACGTCATCCGTCAATGGAGTGCCGGCCTGTCAGTTTGATGTAAGCCTATTCCATTTTTAAAATTATTCTGCGTTTTCCGTTTGATCGATGTGTGAATGGGAATTTATTGACCTAATTTAACGCGGGTTTTCCGGGAAATATGGAATATTTTTACGAAAAAATATTAGAATAGTTCTAGTTGTTTGTGAATAATTTGATGTTAGTTTTTAGGGTTCCGTACCCAAAGGTTAAGAACGGGACCCTATTACTAAGACTCCGCTGTCTGTCTGTCTGTCTGTCACCAGGCTGTATCTCATAAACCGTGATAGCTAGACAGTTGAAATTTTCATAGGTGATGTATACCGCTATAACAACCGCCGTGGGGTGCTGGCAGTAGAATGATACCCCTCCTCTCATGCCCATGGATGCAGTAAGAGCCTGCTAAGGGATATCTCTGGAAGATGGGCAGCAGCGTCTATCCGTGTATCAACATCCTATACTGCGCTCACCAACCCGCCTGCCAAGCGTGGTGAGTATGGCAACTACCCCTCATCTATGAGGTCTGTGTTCATCAGTGGACGTTTTATGGCTGAAATGATGATGATGATGATAACAACAAATAAACGTACAACAAACATAATTTGTTGCCGTTTTTTGCTTTATATTAATAACGGCAACAGGTTGAAGCTAAAAATATTCACAGAATATTTAGTTATACATTTATTTTAAAAATAAATAATACAAATGAAATATAATTATTGTTTAAGGGGGGCTCCCATACAACAAACGTGATTTTATACCGTTGTTTGATCGATATTAATAACGACAACAGGTAGACGCTTGAAATAGTCACAGACTAATGGTACGGAACCCTTCGTGCGCGCGTCCGACTCGCACTTGGCCGATTTTTTTTATTGTTCTGCGTTTTACGTTTGATCGATGTGTGCATAAAATATATATACCTAATTAAATCGGGTTTTCAGGGAAGAGAAGAATATTTTTACGAAAAAATATTAGAATAGTTTCACTTGTATGTTAACAATGTGATAGATAGATAGAAAGATAGATAGATAAACTCTTTATTGTACATACATAAATTTCACACAGAAAAACACAGACAAATATAACATACAATGGGCGGTCTTATCGCTAATAGTGATGTTAGTTTTTTGGTTGTTATTTGGTGGTTTAATTTTTCAATAACGCTACAGTCGCCAAAGTCGCTCCAGTCGCCACAGTCGTCCAAGTCGACACATTCTACACAATGGGCACGATGGACGAAGGACAGTCGCCCTAGTACTACGAGTTAGTCAATCACATCACATCAAGCAAAATGTGTATAAAACATGTATTTTTCTAACATATATATTATCAAGAAAAAAAATCATCAATTGCATTTTTCAAACACGTAATCCAAGATAAAAGCTTAAGTATAATTTCCTTAAATATGAAGGTGGTTAACTATCACAGATTCTGAGATAAATAACGATTACGAACTATAATATTGCCTGATGCACTCTTAAGCGTCACGCGTCAGCTCTCGTCTGATCTGTTTTACCGCATAGCGCAAGATGTTACATCCATAATGAAAATAATACTGCATATACCAAGGTATCGCTGATATTTACATATTATCAACCCTGTAAACCCTCTGATCAAAAGCCGATACACAATAAAATAACTCCCAATATTATTTTTTTATCAAATCCATTCATTATCTCATAATTCCAAGTGCCGTCGAATTAACCCGGCTACCAGGGGCGCATAAATATAAAGGTAGGTATTATAAAATGGCCGCCTTTTAATTACGGCGATAAAAATATTACCGGTATCAAACGCGATTAGTCGATAACG
Organism: Pasiphila rectangulata; assembly: GCA_963082625.1. Lineage (NCBI taxonomy): Eukaryota > Metazoa > Arthropoda > Insecta > Lepidoptera > Geometridae > Pasiphila > Pasiphila rectangulata. The sequence goes on along the minus strand of OY720238.1, from coordinate 21,082,448 downwards.
GTATTTTGTGAAGCGATGTTCGCTTTGTAATACAGTCCTTTGGTATTTTAACCTGTAGCGTTATTTCAGGAGTTTTGAAAATAAGTTCTTTTTGTACGACTAAATGACGAGACAAGCCGAAGGCTCAGCTGATGTCAAGCGGTAATCCTTACCTATTACAACTGCAATACCGCGGTGATCACGTTCACGTTCACTAAGCACGTGACGAACGCTGCATTGCATTGCGCCCGTCGTTATATATATATATTATATATATACATATATATATATATATAGATTGTGATTTAGACCGTTATTATTTAGAAGTCAAGACTTTTGTGAAGTAAAAGTCCAGTTTAGAGTTGTATTCGAATACTTGGTCAGTAGGTACACATGGTGTAATCTCAAAATAAACTCTACAAAGCGCATTTGTAATTTGATTGTACATTATTCGAATACATCCAAACTGTTGCTCCTGCATTTGCATTTTGTTGACGTCCCTACTTATACGTTTGTACATAACTAATATATTTGCGGTTAAATCAATAAATTATCGTCACTTTGAGACATAGAGTTGTAAGGTTTCATGTGCCCGTAAGTCACCGGCCCGTTACCCTACAAACTGGGACACAGTAATGCAGACATTACTGCTTGACGGCACAAAGAGGTATGGTGGTAGTACTACCCTGGATTAATTCTTCACAAAAATGTCTACAAAAAGTAATTTTATACATTTCGATTAGCTGTTTTCGAATTTGAACTTTGCCACCTCCTCGCGCTGTGGGTTCCGTAGTTACCCGTAAACCAGTTGTTAGAAGTTTATGTCGGTTCTCTTACGTTTACCAAAACATAATAACAGGTATTAAGTTACTGGTATTATTATAAGTTACTGAGAAAAAACATTTTAGAAAGCCTGCAGAATTTAATTTCCAAACAGCGAAAATGAAATCTTAAACGGAAACAATTGAAACTTCGTGCAGTAACCAGCAAAATAAAGAAATTAAGCAAATTAGCGTTAATTCCTCTTTAACAGCTAATTTCACCGGTTCCCGGCGCCAAATTGCGAATTAAAACGTTAGTAGGAACAGTGCAATCGGCCCACCACTTTGAAATTCTAAAAAAAACCTAGTAAAGAACCATAAAGGCATAGCTCATTGGTGGATTTGTGCCTTAAGCCTTCTAAAAACACAATCGAATCTATACTCTACCGACGTTCAAATATGAACCAGAATTGTTCGAATCGTTTGGGACAGTAAAGCAGTTAGTCAATTTATTCCGTAGACGCATTTGTATCGCTCCCCTTGTCTTTAAAAATGTATGATTTTTGATTGGATTTCTGATTAATTAGTCGGGAAAGCAGACACACTGTTTACTTTATATTAATTGTTAGTTTTTATGAGGATTTTTCAACCCTTTTTTAACCCTTTAGTTACCTTTGATAGGGTTAAATAATTAAGTATCCAGTATAATTTACGGTAATTGACTAATGATTAAGGTCACTGTATATTTAAAAGTCTAATAAGCATACGCTCCGTGCTTTTTATGGTTCCGTACCCCAAGGGACCCTATTACTAAGACTCCACTGTCTGTCTGTCATCACGCTTTATATCATGAACCGTGATAGCTAGACAGTTGAAATTTTATGTATCTGAGGCAGAAATTCGGCATCTACTTGAGAGTTGAGAAGTTAGAGTCTCGCTGTAAAAAAATTCGGTTCATTTTTGGTGAGAGTGCCGGAGCGACTCTCATCATTAAAGGACAGCTGGTTTCTACCGACGGGTGTGTTCAGTAAGTTTATAGGAAGGCTGAAACGCGACACCGCACCATCGTCATCGCCCCAGTGCCAACGACATGGTTAATTTAGAATATGTTATTTATGTAAGTCTCTAAGGTTATTATAGTCTATATATAAGTTACACTTGTGTATGCTTTCTTTGTTGACTGATATAAAGATTCATAATTTCAGCTGTAAAACGTCCACTACTGAAAACAGGCCTTCCTATGGATCTCCATGAGGGGCAGTTGCCATACTCACCACGCTTGGCAGGCTGGTTGGCGAGCGCAGTACGGGATGTTAATTCACGGAAAACACTGCTACCAATCTTTCGGGGGTATCCCATCGCAGATTCTCATGCATCCACAGACTAGAGACGAGAGGCTACCTTCTACTGCATCTCACAGCAACCTTATTACCCGCCCAAACTCCCTTAAACTCAAAACACGAACCCAACACCGACACTAATTATCACCTAAAGTCATTTCATAAAAACACAAAGGCCCGATGTCAATGAAAATACACCAGCAATTTTAAAACATTAACGACACCAGACGTAATAAACTTTCGACAATGTCCCATTCCAGATTCCCAGTATAAAAACGGGACAAAAGCACTCCCAAGTTAAACTCGTCGATTTAAAAGGGCTCAGAATAATTTCCCAAATCTACAAAACAAAGGGGGATGACCAACAGAGAATAATAACGGAAAAGGCCCATTTTCTATTTAGGGGTATAGTGATGTTCCATGGGACTTTTGTCCTCGGTAGCCTTTTGTGGAGAGTTTTAAGTCTTTTGAATGTAGCTTGTTCAAGGATGTACTCACAGAGAGGATTCTAGAGGTATATATTCAGACTTTGTTTGTGCTGCCTTGTAACATTATAATACATTATTTTGATTTTGGAAAAGCGTGAGCCTCTGACACAGGTAGGTATTTCTTTACTTAAAAGGGGTTCTTATTTTGTGCTCATAAGCATTTATATTTTATGTACATATGTATATATTACGTTGATGAAGTAAATTATTTGTATTTTATTGTAGAGGTATAGTATTTTAAGCCTTATCCATCTAACAATGCCCCAGGCAATGCAGCATCCCGTACAGCATAATTACCAGTTGCTGACGCTGTATAAATCATCTATAATAGATGCAAAGGCCTTACTACTTTTTTTGTGTCAAATTGTTTCTTTTGAATAGGTAAGGTTCAATCGAGTGACAGAGTTTTGTTTTCTGTAATGACAGGTCCAACTCAAAGCACCGTGACCCACGTAGTCTTGGCCTTGACGAAAGCGACCATGTATGTAATAAAGCGTTTTTAAGAGGGCTCAGAACACGACATGAATGAACAGTTGCTGAAGCTTTATCAATACTTTTGTAAACTTTCACGATCACAATTCATTATAACATAATTACAAAAACACACAGTTTTTTTTTTGTTATTATAATGCTTTATCAATAGATTTTCAAGACCATCTAACAATGTTCCAGGCACTGCAGCGTCATGTACAGCATGATTACCAGTTGCCGTTGCTGCTTCATCATTTCAGCCGTAAAACGTCCACAACTGAACACAGGCCGCTCTCATGGAGCTCCATGAGGGGTAAGTGCCATACTCACCACGCTTGGCAGGCGGGTTGGCGAGCGCAGTACGGGATATTGATACACGGAACGATGCTGCTGCCCATCCTCCGGAGGTATCCCTTAGCAGGCTCTTACTGCATCCGCGGGAATGAGAGGAGGGGTAACATTCTACTACCCACGGCATAATCTTCGCTGTTTAAATCATCTATAATATGTAGATTTAGAGTCCTTACTTTTTTTGAAAGACCAAATTTAATTCGCCTTTAGGAAAATGGCCTTCCAGGGTCGCTTAAGTCTTTGTCTGGCTAAACTATTGCCCATCCCTAGAAGGTCCTCACGCATGGTTCAATTTGCATGTTAACACAACATCCGACAATGCGATAATTGAATGAGAGGTGCAATGCCACCCTTTGACAATCCTTTGAAGGGCGATTTTTAATCTGTTCAGGTATTAGCATAATTTGTTAGCGATGGGTCGATGTGAGTCCCGCTTTGTGTATTCATTCATGATCATCATCATCATCACAAAATCATATCATCATCATAATTTCAGCCGTAAAACGTCCACTACTGAACACAAGCCTCCCTCATGGATCTTCATGAGGGGTAAAGTTGCCATACTCACCACGCTTGGCAGGCGGGTTGGCAGTCGCAGTTCGGGATTTTGGACACGGAAAGACGCTGCTACCCATCTTCCGGAGGTATCTCTTAGCAGGCCCTTACTGCATCCACGGGCATGAGAGGAGGGATGACTTTCTATTGCTGGCACCCCACGGCATGTCGGCATATTTACAAAAATGTACACTTACATGTTTCTTTGAGACTGTTGCTAATTGTATTTTCTCCTAGTTTTGTAGTAGAAACGTCAATAAGAGAGGCTTTCTAACAGGGTAGCATAAACTGCTAACTGATTGTTCAATAACATTTAGACTAACCAATTAACTAAGAGTAGAATCTTCTTCTAGTTTTGTACTAGAAACGTTAACAAGAGGGCCTTTCTAACAGGGTAGCATAAACAGCTTATACTGATTAGTCAATAACAATTAGACTAACTAGCTTGTACAAAACTAGGACAAGATTTTTCTCCTAGTTTTGTACTAGAAACGTCAACGAGAGAACCTTTCTACCAGGATAGCATAAACAGCTAACTGATTAGTCAATAACAATCAGACGGCGATATATTGCAAGTTGGGCGGGTGTTTGCAAGCTGCCGGCCTGATTTATAGTCCTGGCTAGGGCGTAATCGCGCACTTAGAAGGGATTTTTAGGTTAGAATCGTTCTGTCGGTGCTTACTAAGTGGATGGAAAGTTGGGTATTCATTCTGCGGCAATAAAGGGAATATGTAAAATCTCTGAGAAAATTCTCAATTGGTATTCTAAAAACGTTATACTTCATCTGATTATTTTTTAAATATATAAATACTTACCTAGAAAAAGGAAAAGGCCGTGTTGGCCGAGTGGTATGTACCCCCGACTTTCAATCAGAAGGTCGTGGGTTCGATACCGGCCGTGCACCAATGGATTTTTCTTTCTTGAAAAATGTATGTGCACACTCAACACGAGCTTTAACAGTGAAGGAAACATCGTGAGGAAACCCGCGGCTTAGTTAGCTTCAGACGTATTCTACCATTCCAGTCCATTCTACCGTTTCCAACACCAAGTACCAATTTTCGAGGACGCGTCCGAGCATTTCGATTAGTATTTAGCGAATAACGCAAGTAATTTTGGCTTCCAGTTGCTCAATCGTACCTGTTCTTTCCTCTGAATAATAGCTGACTAAGCTGAGAGGACGGTATAGGTGCTGGGCAAGCCTAATCCATTTAACAATGTCCCAGGCACTGCAGCATCCTACGGGACGGGAACTGGTAATCATGCTGTACGCAGCATGATTACCAGTTGCTGACGCTGTATAAATCATCTATAATAGATGAAAAGGCCTTACTTTTTTTACTTACCTAGAGTAGCACATTAATATTGATCAACTATGTTATTGGCGCAATGGCAATATATTTATTATAGTAAACCAAATCATATTCAACTGTTTTTGTATTGACTCCATATTTATGAAGTTGTTTTCCAAATTGAATCGAACATCGCTGTCGAAATTGAAACTCATAATAAAACAAGTGGTATAGTTTGCGTTTTATATCCTGGTTTAACCTGAATGGTTTAGCCCGTGGATGCAGTAAGAATCTGCTACGGGATACCTCCGGAAGATAGGCAGCAGCGTCTTTCCATGTATTAACATCCCGTACTGCGCTCGCCAACCCGCCTGCCAAGCGCGGTAACCGTGGTACTACCCCTCATGGTGAACCATGTGGGAGGCCTGTGTTCAGTAGTGGATGTTTTACGGCTGAAATGATGAATATTATGCATTTTAAAACTAAATGGGGAGGTCTTTGCTCAGAAGTGGGTCAGTTTAGGATAAAAAATACCTACTTTTACCGATCTTCTTAGACAATGTGAGGCTTTTATGGTATTAAACTTTATGACCTTCATAACTTAATTCTCAAGCAATTTATAAGCGTCTATCTACAAGAAAATAACTGTCTAGAAACACTAAACAAGCACGAGATGTTTTCGTATTTTGTTTACAGATAAAATGTTAATGTTACCTAAATAAATGTTCAGAACTAAGACATTTTTGCATGTCATTTGCATGTCTAGTTACTCGTTGATATTAAACAAAGTTATAAGAACTTCTCATGATTAGTACCTACTTGAAGATCCATGAGGGAGTCTATGTCGAACAGAGTGGACGTCCTACGGCTGAGATGTTGATGATGATAGTGATAAGAAACACGTTAGACAAAAAACATTTTAACCGTTAAACACCTATTTCTAAATTGAAATTAAAAAGCATTTCGTCGCTGAATAGGCTAAACTACTAACGTGCCTAAGGACTATTTTGAGAAAAATCAATTTAAAGTTTTTTTTTGTGATTAATGTGTCACAACTTTTTTTCTTTTGCGTGAAAGTAAATGCTGTAAAAGGAAACATATCATGGTTTTATTTTATCTACTCAATGGATATATTATATTGTTCTTATTTTAACTATATCTAGACTTACCTGTCGCTTTAGGATAAATATTCTAAGTCCCAAAAAAAACTCAGCTAAGGAAAATTGCAAATCTCCAAATTAAGTTCGCGGTAAGGAGTCACTAAATACTAAAGAGTTAACTATCATAACGTCCTCTTACAAAGAAAATACTTACAAATTAAAAAAAAAAGATATTCGTAAGCGAAATTTACTAAGAGATAAAATATTTCAATCAGACTTATGGCAAAAATAAATTCAGCTTCTCTTTTGGCAATTGTCTTTCTCAGCGTTATTCTTGTTCTTCAAATTTGCCTTTTTTGTAGTTTTTTTCCCATTTTTATTATTGTCCGAATAATTTTTTGAAATTTCTGATAATGCACTTATTGAATCGGTAGATCCTTGCCAAGAAGTACTTAAACTGCAGTAAAATTCTTCATTATCCGATAGGGAATCTATATGTTTGTAAATTACCTATAAACTTAATTATGCAAGATTTCAATTTGTAAAAACTACTAAAGTACAACATCTTGTGGTTTTTCCTTAATCTTAATTGACTAAAAGATGTTTGATAACAAAACTGCTTTAAGCGAAAGTTGTTTAAAGGCCATCGGCTATCAAAAGTATGTTTTCCAAAATTACTAATAAAACTTTATACAGCTAGTTGCTGCGAGTGAAATACTAAACCGACAATTATTAAAAATGTGCCAAAATAAGGGACACATTAGTAAATATTCGTAGGAATTATTCGAGATTTTCGCCTATTTTTTGATGCTAAAGCGCCAAAAAAATGCTCCAATCGCCACAGAAAATCGCCAGAGAAAAAAAAATGCAGTTGAACCAATTATATAACTCATTTTGACCAAAATGGCGCTTTAGTAGTTTTGCCTATTCAGCGACGATTTATTTTACACAGAAACAGGAAAGGCATTACCCAAATATACACATTTACTCTATCGCCAGACGATATTGTCGGCTGGCCGATACAAACGTAGGTAGGTATTCAAATAGGTAGTAATGATGAGCGCGGCATATGTCCAGCCGTGGGGCGCCGGCAGTAGAATGTTGCCCCTCCTCTCATGCCCGTGGATGCAGTAAGAGCCTGCTAAGGGATACCTCCGAAAGATGGGCAGCAGCGTCTTTCCATATATAAACATCCCATACTGCGCTCGCCAACCCGCCTGCCAAGCGTGGTGAGTATGGCTACTACCCCTCATGGAGATCCATGAGGGAGGCCTTTGTTCATTAGTGGACGTTTTATGGCTGAAATAATGATATGTCCAGCAGTGGACTTCCTGCGGCTGGTGTGATGATGATGATGATATGGCGATAACTTTGCTTACGTCTATCACTCTCTCTCTCTCTTTCGTTATTACCACAACATTTCATCCCGCACTGACGTAGAGCCGGCAAGGATTGCTCGCGCATAATATGGAAGTACACAAAATTCGTTAAAAATTATTAGGACACTAAATTGTAAAAGAAGACCGAAGGTTCTTTGGTGTGCGTTATCTTTTTTTTATGGTGATGACAAAAAAGTCATATTATTATGATTGAAAGTTTAGGAGATAAAGGTAGTCGCTCTAGAAACAGACGGTATTTTGCATAATTATTTTAGATTGGTAAGTACTTAGTAAAGTTATTTTTTATTCTTAAAACGAAGGTAGTATGTATGGCATATATTACCTCTATATGTATTTTTCAAGGCTTTTTCGATAAAGATTACACAGATATAAATTCGCCCAAGTGCGTGTCGGTTCATCCCCACCTTTACCTGTATGGGAGGTACCCAGAATTAATAATTTTTTCAGCATTCCTTGGTTTTTTTTTTCCCATTCATTTTCATTTCATAATATTCATTCATTCATTATTTTATATGCCAATGTAAAATTATAACTTAATAGGAGTAATAGTCTCTTCGCAAAGCCGAGAACAGACAGTCAGTCATAGCAAAACTATAAGGGTTCCTTTTTTATGTTAGATAGGTTAGCTCTTGATATCATCCTTGCTAATGCAAGAATGAGATCGACGACGGAGCGAGTTTACCTAGAAAATGCCTATTAACTCTTTTCCTAAACGTAATTGGGTCATAATAGGTTGGAAACACAGACGATGGTAGTTTGTTCCGAGAGCAGTGCGCATTATAAAAGACGTTCCTTAATGTATTTCGGAAACAGTTCGTATTTTTTTGTGCTTTGTATTAGTAAAATAGACTGCGTTAGTGTTCGTGAAGCCACCCATTCTGGTTCAGTCTGAAAGTCCCTGCAGTCAGTCGCTGCTTCGAAACTCTGCTGCCGAGCAGCTTATAGCTGAGACTGGTCCTTTTTGTCCAATAGCGGCACAAAAAAGACTTACTGGTACCCTGCCAACTATATTTACTATAATTGACATATTATAGTTGTGCAGGTACCTACCTAATCTTGTTGTATGTTTGCTATTATTTTTAATTCTAAAAATTTAAAGTTATCTAATGTCTTGTCTAACTACTGTTTTTGGTCTGTACTGTTTTGTTGCCAAATAAACGTCCAAACTATGAAATTTATGTTATATGGTGAATGTACAATAAAGAGTTTATCTATCTATCTATCATCAAACCTAAAAAGTTTTAGAGGAACACTATCTACATATATCCACGCCTTAATACTCGTAGTAGTTATTGTACTTACTTAAATTGTAAAATCTAGTATTCTTATATAAAACGCGTAGTGCGTAACGCCAATAACAACATTTACGTATGCGGAGTATTGGCAAACACAATGTTTGTTTGTAAACATTTGGATACACTTAGCATGTGCCGACATAAATATTGGGCCGTGAAGCTGAGAAAATAAAATGATATTCAAGAATGTAATAATTTCTCAGCATTTACTGAGAATATCTGACCTTTTGTACAGAATATGTATTGGGTACGCATCAGTCATGATCATCATCTCAGCTGTAGGACGTCCACTGTTGGACCAAGCCCTCATGGATCACATGGGTGTTGTGGCTTGCCCGCTTGGCAGGCGGGCTGGCGAGCGCACTACGGGATGTTGATACATGGAAGGACGCTGCTGCCCATTTTCCGGAAGTATCCCTTTGCAGGTTCTTATTGCATCCACGGGCACGAGAGGAAGGGTAACATTCTACTTTGGCACCCTGTGGCAACTCCTTATATACCCACGTAAATACCAGGTAATTCAGTACATATAAAATCAGCTCCTTCGGAATTTTTGCCTCCCCTCTCTCTCTTTTTCTCTCACCCTATCAAACCGATGATTCATCCGGAGGTATTTTTTTTATTAAAAAAAATAATATACACAAATTTATTATTTTGATTACTATACAAAAGAACTATTCTTTACATTTATTTTTATTTATTATTTGATTAAAATTTTGGTGGAACTCCGGTTAACGAAGTCCATTCTACCGTTCCAATTTTCGAGGACGCGTCCGAGCATTTCGATTAGTATTTAGCGAATAACGCAAGTAATTTTGGCTTCCAGTTGCTCAATCGTACCCGGCTTATCCATATAGATTTTGCACTACATAGTCCCAAAGGAAAAAGTCTAGGGGTGCGATATAACAGGATCTAGGCGGCCAACTCACCGGTCCGAAGCACGAAATTAACTGTTCACCAAATTGTTCGCGCAATAAAGCCATGTTTTCACGTGTTGTGTGGAAAGTGGCGCCGTCTTGTTGGTACCAAATGTCCTGAGGATCACGGGTTTAAATTTCAGAAAATAAATAGTCTCTTATCATGGTACGACAACGGGTGACCGATTGATAGTAACGTCCGGCCGGCTTCGTTTTTGAAGAAATGTGGACCAATGATTCCAGCGGCCCACCAGACCGCACCAGACCGTTGTTTTGTCTGGATGTAATATCAGCTTTTGAATCTCTTTAAGTTGCTCTTCGGGCCAAATACGGTAATTTTGTTTGTTAACATTTGTGTCGAAAACATTACAGTGGATTTTCTTCGAGCATTTCAAGAGCCCAAAGACTGATTCGTAGACGATGTGCAGGGCTAAGTCTTTCCATGATGAAATGTCAAATGTCGCTGACGCGTAGGTTTGGCCGCAGTTCAAAGCAATTGGCAATGCAAATTATTAATAAAAATCCCCGTATCCCTAATTAAAATCCGTAACGGCACTCAATTCATTTATTTCGTTCGGCCAAATAAATCGGTGTATTGATAAATGAATGAAGTTCGCTCGCATCCGAATTGGATAACTTTATCGAGATTTACAAGAATCAAATAAATACGATGAAATTAAATCTGTGTTATTGAATTTTGTGTAATGTGCTACCAAAGTTTTGTGACTTCACAATTACCTAGCTGATATAGAATTATTGAATTTGTCTCAAACAAACGAAAATTAGGCAGGATAAAAGAACAATGGCTTAGGCAATTTCACGTTAATCGAATTGAAACAATATTTTTTGCAATTCTTCGCAGTATAGATAGGTACTCTAATCTACATTTACTTAAGGGTTTCGCCGTATTATGAGCCACTTAACAAGAAATGGAAAAAAATAATCATGGAACCGGAACAAATTTATTTTATTTATTTAAATACGACATCCAACACAGGGTTACACATAATGCACATAATACTAAGGTCTAAATGTTAATAGCGTGGTGCTTCCATAATTACAGGACGAAAAAAGGTTTTTGAAGATCACAGGTGATTTTAGTTATAGTTCTGCTGCAAGAAACGGTAAGGCCCTAAAAACTAGCGCTCACGGTGAGTAGAGTGTATCCTCCTCTCAGGGTTACATGTTTTATGCAGCGTCAGAAACATTCATGATATACATTAGACATTGTGAGAGGGATAAGGTTTGCCCAGAACCTATACCTTCCTCCCAGCTTCGTCAGCTATTAGTCAGAGGAATGAACAGGTCAATACTTCTGACCTGTTCAGTCACTGAACATTGAACCACCACCTTCGGATTGAAATTCGGCACATACCACTCGGCTAACACGGTTTTTATTCACAAGTAATGAAAACCGGTTTACCATGGGGTGCCGGCAGTAGAACGTTCCCTCTCCCCCTTGCCAGTGGGATGAGGGATTGAATGGAAACCCTTTGAAAATGTTTTAAAATGCACACCACATGCTGTATCCACACACACCGTAAACGTCCGTCAGAGTTAATCGCCGGTTTAACAACAGCCTTAACTGGACTGCTCCGATGAAATCGATGCAATAAATAAATTATTAGCCTGCGGTTAGAATAGACAATCAGTATGTTAGGTACTTAACTTAGCAAACAGATTAAGCTCCGTTTATATTTTCAGATATCGGGCGTGCGAGACACGTGTCCGTAGCAGACTGAATAATTTACATAATTCTATTTCACTCGACGCACGAAATGCAAGCAAAGGCTTTAGGTATTATTTTTACTTAGAATATTGATTTTCACAGCTTAAGGAGGCTGTAGATTTGAGTATGTGGTTTTAAGTTTACTTGATACCATACGTTCTCGAGATAAGGGGGACGGACAGACAGACAGACAGACAGACAGATAGACAGACAGACAGATAGACAGGCAGACAGACAACCGGACAACAAAGTGATCCTATAAAGGTTCCTTTTGAGGTACCGAACCCTAAAAACGAGAACAAGTAACACAAAGCAAGAAGTAAGAAAATACAAAAGCAAAAGCAAAATAGTGCAGCTTCAGCAGTAAAAGTTGTTGTATGATAAAAGGTTATCCGTGATCATGACGTGTGAAACTGGAAAACCAATTATAATATTCGAAAAACAATAAATATTGGATCTGTCGACTTGATCTAGTTAGAGTGATGTATAAGGGATCACCCTCACTAGATCAAGTCGACAGATCCAATATTTATTGTTTTTCGAATACTGGATCTAGTGAGAGTTTTTTATTTGTTTGTAATCTCAGTAGATCCAGTTTCTAAAAAAACAAAAAAATATCTTTGTTAATGCGATTACTTGAATCTTCATGTTCCATATCGATATTTTTGTCAGATGTCATAAATGACAGATGTTGAAATTCACAGAATTTTTCATGGTTCTCTATTTTGTCTCCGTTTTATTTCCCTAATATCCATAAAATCTATTTTCATAATCATCGATTGCCCGAATAATCACAATCTATAATATATGGATCCCTTATATAGGTATCCATAACGATTACAATCCATAAAGTGATTCGCAATAAGTAAAGAAATCCATAACATTATTTACTCTTATACATTGTTCTCTTAATTATTTATTTGTATAATTTTCATGTTCCATAATATTTTGTTTGCGGCCGCTGCAGCTGACACGTAGTTTTTTTACTAGCCTTACTTATTTATTAGCACTTCTTGTCATTTGAAAAACCTAATAACCTGTACTGTATACTGTCTCTCCACCTCAGTTCTGCCACGGGCAGTGTTTTCGGATGGTTATAAAAAAAAACTAATAACCTAATGTCTCTCCATCTCGGTTCCGTCCCAGGCAGTGTTTTCAGATAGTTGTACAAAAAAACCTAATAACCTGCTGTCCTTCCGTATCGATTCTGCCACTGGAAGGTTTTATAATCTTTTGAAAATATTCGGGGATATTAAGTGATAAGATTCGTTATTATTATGATTATGACACATATGTTTATAACGATGAAAATTATGGAAATTATATATTAGGTTAATTAATTTTATGCGTAGGGAGCATTAGGATGAACGATATCTTATTGTAAATGATATTTATGTGACCATAATATTATGGATGGTGATGTTTCGGCGACGCTTGTTATTGATTGTGATTTTCGGACAATCTTTTTTCGGAGACAAAACGAGCACCAATTTTTCATACTTGACAGATGTCAAATGGAAAGATTTAAAAAAAAAATACAGAAGTATAGACCAACAGTGAAGTATAAGAGAAAAAATACAAAATAAGGCAAAAGCTCATATAATAGACATTAAATATACAGTATTGTTATAATGTATTGAATAATGCTGCTGGATAATTTCACGACATGCGATCAAACCCCAAGGTAAGCAGATCTTGTGTTATGGGTATCAGTATGACCACCAACCCAAGGTCCTGGTGGTCATATTGATGTGTAATGGAAGTAGCACAGATGTATACATTTTTTGGGACACTCGAAAAAGAGATATAGACGTAATATTTCACATCCAAAAACTAGTGCTAAAATGGTATCTTCGCAAAGCCGGTGATAGACGGACAAACAGACAGAAAGACAAAGCGTTAAAGCGTATAAGGGTGTCTTGTTTTACCACGAGACCCTTAAAATACCCAGACCCGAGAAAAATATCTGTAGATACTACTAAAATTGCCGTGGGGTGCCGGCAGTAGAATGTTACCCCTCCTCTCCTACCCGTGGATGCAGTAAGAGCCTGCTAAGCGACACCTCCGGAAGATGGGCAGCAGCGTATATCAACATCCCGTACTGCGCTCACCAACCCGCCTGCAAAGCGTGGTGAGTATGGCAACTACCCGTCACGGAAATCCATGAGGGAGGCCTGTGTTCAGTAGTGGACGTTTTACGGCTGAAATGATGACTACTAAAATTTGATCGCTGATCGATCCCACCACCACCTAATTCTCAACTGGCTATTAAATCAACTATGCCACGGAGGTCATCAGTATATGATGTGTCCGATAAAAAATATGTTCCTATTACGTTTCTTCAATTTATAGGATAGCGTATGGCATCAAACTAGTTTAGAGCTCTGGGTTTTCGCTTAAGACCCTCATTATAGAAGTGGGATAACTTTGGCGAGGGCTCAAGTAATATTGGTTTCGCGATAGTTAACAAACTTCGAGATAGCATCGTTTCAGATCGCTTGGATTGGCTAACTATGGGACTCGATATTTTAATCAGCAGTTTTCAGTAAAAAATAAAAAAAAATGTTTCTAATAACTCTAACAGTAGGAGCTGGCAAGCGGAGAAAGTGAGTTTGTGATTTATTAAAGTAGCTGTCAATGTCAAATTGTGCTTCCTACCAGTAAAATAAAACTAACGCCATTGGGCAATTCGCCATTTCAACAAGTTTGAGAAAACAATTTTTGAAGTTTTATTTATCTTCATGGATCTCTAAGAACAACATGAGGGGTTGTAATATTGCCATACGCACCATGCTTGGCAGGTGGCTTGGCGAGCGCAGTACAGGATATTGATACATGGAAAGACGGTGCTGCCCATCTTCTGGAGTTATCCCTAGGCAGATGCTTACTTCATCCACGGGCAAGAGAAGAGTCGACATTCTACTGCCTGCACCTTATGGCAAATTCCTTAATATTAAACAATAAATTATTGACACATTTTATCATTTCAATATTTTTTTTTAAATGCTACCTCAAAAGTAGAATTTTTAAAAGGCTTTGCTTCGGGATTGCGTGAAGTCTTTTGAAATTAACAGAGAGAACTTTAATAATCATATAAATATCTTGGATCTCGTTTTTCAGTTAAACTATTATCCATAACAGTTAACTACTACTCGTATCTGTCTATCGCTAAGGATATACTACAACATTCACGTCATGAAAGTCACGATCAAGATGCATTTTGTGAAATTCGAGTCCAAATGTTAATACTCCACAGTCGAATATGCATACAATGAGTTCTACCAGTTAGACGGCGGCGATAGAACTTAACTGTTTTGAATACACTACTCATTTGCATATGATATGAAAGTTAGGTTGTGAACTGTAGCGGGAATGGACAATACACGGACATTGTTGCGATATGACTGGTGATTACGACCGTCGCTTCTGCGTAGGTCCCAAGTTGGTAAATCATCATCATTTGGGTTCTTGATGTAGTATGGATGGTTGATCTACGTGCATGAAGGAAACATCGTGAGGAAGAGAAAGCTTCAGACGTATTGACCTTTTCTTTCCTCTGACTTTCCAACGACTTAGCTGAGAGTATCATTTAGGTGCTGGGTGAGCCTAATCCATCTAATAATATCCCAGGCACTGCAGCGCCTCAAACAGCATGAATACTAGCTGCTGACGCAGTATAAGTACTCTAAAATACATGCAAAGTCCATATAAAATAATCACGCCGAGGTATCGCCTAAAATCTTACCTGTTAATGCACGAACATTGTTGCGATATAGCTGGTGATTGTCCAGCATTATTCATTTCATCATCATCATCATTTCAGCCGTAAGCGTCCACCACTGAACACAGGCTTTCCTTATGAATCTCCATGAAGGTTAGTTGCCATGCTCACCACGCTTGCCTGCCAAGCGCTGTCGGGATTTTGATACACGGAAAGACCTTGCTGCCTATCTTCTGGAGGTATCCCTTAGCAGGCTCTTACTGCATCTACGGGTATTCTCATACCCTCCTCTCGGAGGGTTAACACTCTACTGCCGGCAGCGTTTATTTATTTTTATCACAAATCCGAAGGGCACTAACATAAGTACGAAATTGCCGACTCGTCGGTTCACGTGTAACATGAAAAAGCCTGTAATTTCGCAGTCAATTGACCTACTTCATGCTTGGGAAATGTGTCACGTTTTTACATACAACTTGGACGTGAGCATTTTGCCGATGCCGAGAAAAATGTTTATGTACTGTATAAAATAAGACAATGTAGAGTGACGCTCTGTGTTGTAAGTCGAAAAGGTGCTAGGAATAAATCAAAAGAGATGGATATATTGTACCCGCCGTGGGGTGCCGGCAATAGAATGTTACCCCTCCTCTCATGCCCGTGGATGCAGTAAGAGCCTGCTAAGGGATACCTCAGGAAGATGGGCAGCAGCGTCTTTCCGTGTAACAACATCTCGTACTGCGCTCGCCAATCCGCTTGCCAAGCGTGGTGAGTATGGCAACTACCCTTCATGGATGATCCGTGAGGGAGGCCTGTGTTCAGTAGTGGACGTTTTACGGCTGAAATGATGAATGATGATATTGTACTGAATTTTATAGTCTCATATTAAACCAAGCTACATACTTTTATGGAAACCAGATCGCTTTATATCGTCATTTCAGCCGTAAAACCGTCCACTACTGAACACAGGCCTCCCTCAGGATCTACATGGCGGGTAGTTTCCATACCTCACTTTTACTCACCACCCTTGGCAGGTGGGTTGGCGATCACAGTACTGGATATTGAACCACGGAAAGACGCTGCCTTCCATCTTCCGGAAGTATCCCTTGGCAGATTTTTACTGCATTAACGGGCAAGAGAAGAGAGCCAAGTTAATGACTATAAAGAAGATAACAAAGTTTTGATGAAATATATTATCTGGACTGCCGAAAGTTTATTCCTTTAGATAACTTGGAATTTCGTTGAATAGTCAGTTATGTTTCTAAAACTTTTTTACCCGACTGTGCGAAGGGAGATAATGCTTTGTATATTTTTTTCTTTGTGGTGCTCTACAGACCAAACGTGTGGGCTGATTTTGGTGATTCTTACGTTTTGAAGTCCCCGTAATGGGTTTTTTAAATAGTATTTTTGCTTGTTTAGTAAATACTTATCATATTTTGTTTCCTACAGCTAAGTAAAATACTTCTTAATATTCATTTTGTAAAAACGGGAATTACTCACGTGGTATTGTAACGTCGAAGATTATTTACTTCTTAATATGGTATAGTAATAATTGAAGTCTTCTTAATATGTAATCTAATCTCAAAAAAAATCTGGTATACACGTCACAAAAATCTCACATACTGAGATGATCACATATCTGATCATCTCAGCCATAGGACAGCTGTGCACGTCCACTGCTGGACATAGACCTCTATGGATCTCCAAAATCATAAAGGGGTTGTTGACATACTAACCAAGCTTGGCAGACAGGTTGGCGAGCGCAGTAAGAGATGTTGATTCACGGAAAGATGCCTATCTACTTAAGGTATCCCTTAGCAGAATCTTGCCACCTCCACGAGCAAGTGGAGAGGCAATATTCTACTGCCCCAAGAAGTTGATAATAAATTGATGATTTTTGCTGCCATCCTCCGTAAAAAGACCGCATCCCTGATGCGCAGAGTGCGTGACAGTCCCAACACCATTCTAAAACCATAGCAGGCAGAATCACCTCTCCCTTGTGGAAATGTTTTATGGAGCGAGCGAGCAATATATATATATATATATATATATGCGCATAGCTTATACAAGGTATATCATAATATCTGTACTACGCCGGAGGCGAGGGCGGTCAGACCCCATTGGTGATTAGTTTTGGAGGGGAGATAATTAAAAAATCCTATTTTCAGTTTCCCATACAAAAAGTTTAAATTTCCTAGTGACTAAAAAACGTGACAGCCCTGTCCGGGCAATCTATGTATAACCTGGCGGGAGATTACTCGACGATTTATTTAGTAAATGCGTAAGTAATAATAAGATGTGTGTACCTCAACCTAGGTTTTTAATTAGGAAAGTTTTAAGTAACTCATATTTTCTCGCTTGTCAGATGTCTAGACGGCTTTTTATTTCGATTTCGTAGGTCATTCTTAGAAGGTACACAATCACAGACAAGTAATTCACTCACTTCTAGCACTAGGTAGGTACATTTACACAAGGTACACATAATCACGAGATTGCACGGGACTGGCGATGGACGGCACGTGCGCGCGCGACGGTGCCGGTGTCGGTGCTATTCAAAGCGAGCCGGCTTGCCGAAAGGCCACCTTTCGGCACGGCGCGGCGCGTTTGAGACAATGAATTAAGATTTCTGGACAGACCGGACAGATTAACAACATTGAATAACGGAAAGACTGGTAAAATTTTTAGATAAGTTTGCTGTAGTGGTCGCAGCGCTGTCTAGAAGTGGACATCAGGGGCTTTGTAGTCAGTCAGTAGGTTAATAAATCAACACACAAGAAATAACAAACAGTTGGAAAGAGGCATGACTGCGGTATCAAAGAAACAGCCTAAAGTTTATTTCGCATGTTTAACTTCACGTAACTACAACCTTCAAATTGAAATGTGTGCGATAATTTATTATTCACATCATCATTTCAGCCATAAAATGTCCACTGATGAACACAGGCCTCCCTCATAGATCTCCATGAGGGGTAGTTGCCATACTCACCACGCTTGGCAGGCGGGTTGGTGAGTGCAGTACGGGATGTTGATATACGGAAAGACGCTGCTGCCAATCTTCCGGAGGTGTCCCTTAGCAGGCTCTTACTGCATCCACGGGCATGAGAGGAGGGGTAACATTCTACTGCCGGCACCCCACGGCTACATCACCAAAGCCATACATTATACCTAAATTCCCTGCTGTCTAAGATATTCGCAGCCGGCGGCGAATCTTCCCAACTACTACTTTATACCGGTGACCTGGGAGACTTGCATTTTGCCTACCACTAGGATAGTCTACATTTGCGAGCTGTAAAACGCACCAAATGTAAATCAGTCGTGGAGTTGTGTAATAAAGAAATTGGAAATTCCAATACTGTCCATGGAGATTCGCAGGCACAAATTAAACAAAAAAAATAATATCAATAACTAATAAAAAAAAATATTGCGTAAACTTTTTTATTTTTTTCCCGACGATTCCCTGAAATGTGTTATTTCAGCGTTCTTGGTCGCGAGAGGACTCTGAACGATGAAATGTGTTCGAAACGTCAGGAAAATAATAAAAAAGGTACGCGATAAAAGCCTGTAATTTTTAAACTAAATAAAATTTTAACATATCGCGAAAGTTTAACAACAATAAATTGTCACGAAACATCTTTGTGTTATGTTTGCAAATGAAGCATCATAAATTGTACCACAAGTAAATAATAATCTACATGACTTCGAAAAAGAAATGATTTAAACAATAAATGTTCTTCTGCAGGTTTCAGTCAGATATTTTCTTTATATCAAATATAAAGAAAATATCTGACTGACCAATCTTGATATCTTCTTAGTGCAATTTTATGCATTCGATGCCCTAAATATAGACGCACCCTTAGGCTGGTGACCCACTAAAGTAAACAGACACGTTGTAATCGGTGGCCATATCGAGCCAGTCGGTTTTGTGGCCACGAAACTAGCAAGTAGACATTGCGTTTATTGCAACTCGATTTTTAGGGTTTATAGTTACAAGGTTATAACAATAGTTATAGTTACGCTTTGTATATATGTATGTCTGTCCGCCTGGCTACGGATTTACGATAGGGCTAATTAGTCGTAGAGAGCTGTTATTTTGCATGGACATGTAAAATAAAGACGCCGAGATAACGCTACAAAAGTATGCTAAGAAATAATTCGTTTGGGGTACTTTCCATGCACATAAGATTGCTTTTGGTAATTTACCCTACATTATTGAATAGATAGATAGATAGATAACTCTTTATTGTACTTAACTTAATACTAACACAAAAATTAACATAGGAAGAAACTTACAAAAACTAAAAGTAGAAGTACAATGGGCGGCCTTATCACTATAAGCGATCTCTTCCAGGCAACCTTAGGATGGATAAAATCGACAAGAATGAAAAAGGCACTGTATCGTCATAAATATTTAAACTTAAGTACTTAATACATATGTCGATATGTACATATATACATACATATATAATGAACCTATATTAAGCGACTATACATACATAATTAAATACATAACATATAAATATATTTAAATATATATATATAGAGATAATAATTTATATATATAATAATAACAATAAATACTAATATAAAATACAACTGATAAAAAAAAAGATTAAATAACGTTAACCAAGTGATAAATAGTGATTGAACACTAGGTTTGAAAATAGGCAATGACTTAGCTTTCCTGATTTCAACCGGCAGAGCATTCCATAGCCGTATCGCTAGCACAGTGAAGGAATTATCATAAAAATAGATACTTAAAATAAAACTATTTGGAAGACAATTTTGCGAAGACAGTTTTACTATTCAAATGTATATTCATTTATTGCAAAAATGAGTTACATACAGATGTCAAAAATATAAATAGTCCTTCCATAATCAACTTTACAGCATGCAATATTCAATATTCAATAAATTGTTTAAAATTAAAGTGAGTTTATCTAAGCAAATAAATTAATTAACAGCACACACATACAAATAAGTCAATAAAGTATTACAAATTTTAATTCAGGGTTACGTTTGCAAAATATTAAAGTTTAAAACTTTTTTTCGAGGCCCCAGACGATTCCTAGTCCACCAACGAACCGCCCATACTATTAAGTGGAAAAGAAAACCAAAAATTACATATATACTTTTTGTGATAACAATATAGATATTATATTACATAAATATTGCAAAATTTAATGTAATTGAATAAATAATTTATAATAGCTTTCAAGAACTAGAATAATATAAATCTTATAGTATGTTATTTATAAAGGTGATTAAGATTCCAGAGGCTATCGGTAACTAGTATTTAATTTTACTTTTGTGAATCGCATTATAAGTAGACCTGTTCTTATGAGAAATAAAATTATTTAAACCTATATATTATATACAATATTAGATGATTTATACAACTGTTTATATGTTCTCCGACGCTGCAGTGCCTGTGATGATGTTGGTAAAATTAGGCCATTTTATAAATATAATACGGCTTTCACCACGTACCTAACTTATTATCATCTTGCTGACGTTTCGTAGATCATTTAGAGGCCCTTCTTCATGAGCACCGTTCGTGGCCGACTCCGAGGGCCGCGAGACGAGAACCGGTTCTAATTTCAATTCAGTGAAAATTAGGCCAGTCCAAACCTGATACCAACAGTGTTTTCATTTTCTCATCTTTCATTCTATCATCCTTTGTATCCATAACTTCGCGGCCCACCCTGCTCAGGGTATGTGTTACAAGCCTTATTACATGCAATTTGTTACCACCGCTCGTGTATTCAATACTCAGATAAATGGGCTCCTTTGTGTAACCTCCCTTTGTTTGCCAAGATGGTGAATACAAGATTGGCAATAATTTTCAGGGAAAATAGTCGATCGAAATTGCCGGTGGAGACAGCGCAGAGAGCATGGGTTAGCTAGCTTAGTGTCAGGTAACTTTCTCAAAGTTTGATGCATGTGAATAAAATATTGATAATTATTGATATGATAATTTAATTCTATCATCATTCACTTCGTAAAACGGCCACTACTGAACACAGGCCTCCCTCATCATGGATCTCCGTAAGGGATATTTGCGATACTCAACACGCGTGGTAGGCTGGTTGGCGAGCGCAGTACGGGATGTTGATACACGGGAAGACGCTGCTGCCCATCTTCCGGAGGTATCCCTTAGCAGGTTCTTACTGCATCCACGGGCATGAGAGAAGGGGCAACATTCTACTGCCGGCACCCCACGGCTAACACATAATACAATCTAAAAATTAAAACAGAAGTATAAATCAAAAGCAAAAACCAGAAGTACAACAGGCGCTCTGCAGCTAATTACTCCATAAATGATTATTTGAAGGATATTGACCCTTGGCCGAGTGATGAGTGAATGATGTCCTTTTGCAATATCCAAATTATCCAATATCCTTGCCCCCTCGGGTGAGTCAACTTTTTTATTGGGGCTTGATTTTGGTGCTTTAATTGCAATAAAAATGAATTTTACGGAAGCACCACATAAATGTTCTAAATCATAAACCATTGGATTCGTATTAAAATTTTCTACATGTATAAGTATTCTACAAAACATAAAATAACTAACCTGATTTAACTTATGTACACCCGTCGGTACACTAAGCGCGCGGAGAGTTTAAATTATTAAGACAAATAATGTAAAAATGAATAGAAGTGAAAGAGTAATCGTTTCTTTCCCTCATCATAATCATACACTGCCTGATCTCACCCACTGATGGGTATAGCCCTCCCTAAGTTTGTGCCATCCACCACAATCCTGTGCAAGTCGCATCCATTGATGCCCCTTTCCCGCACTCGGAAAAATAGTTTTCCTAAGCGAATGAATTCAATTTAGTAGTTTTTTTTTATCTTTATTTATTATAAAGGAGTTTAGTCACACAGTGACTATGCCACTCCCGTTAAACTAATCACATGTAAAACACAAGATTATAGAAAAAAACACTTAAATAACAAAAAGATAAAGTTTGATTAGCATTTTTAGCCTCCTTAGATAATGGTGATGCCAGTACACAATTGCACACACCTATGTTGCTACTAAACGTAAAAACGTAATTTAGTAGTTGTAAATGGACTACGTAGCTTTTGACTCTATTGAATAAACACTTATTGACTTTGATTACGTTGTTAATTATGCGTGAGGTGTCTGGCTAACATATCTAGCCCAACTCCGACTAGTAGCTAGGATACCTGGAACCAACGCAAGCAGGGGAGTAACCTCGTTTGAGGACTTGAAGGCGTTGAGCTGTTATCATCATCATGACAGCCGTAGGACAGCCAAGTTGTTAAGCTACTAGTTAATTTAGATTACATCTGAATGGTTAAATAGATAATAAGACATAGGTTATAAAACCGCGACCGTGTCGTAATCTATTGACTGACATTTCTATTGTCTTGTCTTGTCTTTTTATATAATGGCTTTTTGTGTTTGATTTTACACAATTCCGCCAGTGTCAAGATTATAAATTCTTATGTTATTTGGCTGGCCATATTGGCGGCCATTTTCGACACTTCTGACACTTCTATTGACGGCTTTTTTCTTAAACAACACGTCAATCTTTTACTTAAGGCTACAGTATCCTGTCACACACGCAATTAACAAAAGAAGAAGAAGTATCCTGTCAAGTTCTCTTTTGCCCTCACGATTCCTTGGAGTGGAGATAGACAGGTCGTTGAGTATGCAGCCCCAGGTAGACCGCGTGCTTGGACAAGCTCGCGCTGTACGGGCGCTCCTCCGACCTGTCCTGGACTCCCATCTCCCACTCAGGACCAAGCTGCGGATATACAAGATGTATGTACATCCGGTTACGTTTGACTTATGCCGCTCCTGCATGGTATGCGCTTCTCTCCGCTACCAACAAATCGAGACTCCAGGCCCAGCAAAATATCACGCTGCAAGTTTGCACGGGCGCGGGCCGTTATGTCAGAAATGATATCATCGCCCGCGACGTGCAAATACTATCCATCGAAGGCTTTGTGGTCCACACAGCGCGTCACCTGTTTGACCGCGCGGACAGTGGGCCACATACTCATCTGAACGGCATTGCACCCCTACACGCCCGACCTCCAGACCATAAAGGCAAGTGGCTCTCACAGCCACGGGACCTACTTCAATAGGGAGCGTTGAAGGAAACCTCACCATCACCAACCGCACCTAAAGACACCAGCCTTCAAGGCATAGATCACATGACCCAGGGGTTGTAACCCCTGGAGTGGAAGCCGGGGTAAAGAGGAGAAACCTCGAGGCCCCACCCAGTGACACCAACAGGGGTACTGAAGACAATGACCTCACGATTAATAAGTCCCAGGATCTAAAATTCTCACTGAAAAGCAGTTAGAAAGTCTAAGTATAAGTCTACTGCCGTTCGTGCTGGTTTGTGTGAGATATATCTCATACGGGACTTATATCTCGGGTTGGAACTCCTGAAAGACAATCAACACAAGTATAAATGTTAACCGCCCAACGAAGTGGGCACGGGTCAGCTAGTGCGAGTATAAGATGATGATGATGATATTAATAATACCCAAGTTACAATATCGGTTGTTAGGTTGCACTGTACTCCTGTACTCCAATTCTATTCCATTTCCCCAAAAATACAATGGAAATCCGTTTGCACAGGCAGTCGGTTCCGTTAAAATTGACTGTGTGTATGACACGTACTGCGGTGAGTCCTGCGTTTGACGTTTAGGGAGAATGCGTGCACATACGGGTTTTCACATCGCTATTGCTCCAAAATAATCCGTAGCATGAAAGTGTAGAGTTCGTTTTTGTGTGCCAGTGCTTGATGAGTAAATATGAATTGAAAGGAGTTGTGGTAAACTTTGCTAGACTTGCGAATGCTTTTTTTTGTATTGGAGGTTGCGGGTTTGATTCTCGCCGGGGAACAGAATGTTTGCTTTATCCGCAGATATTTGGCTCCGGTCTAGGTGTTTTTCTTTGTATTACTTATCATACAAAGATACTTACATAAATCTATTTATAAAAAAAAATAATGATACGTTTTTTACTAACCATCTGGTACCCATATCACAAGCTTTGCTTACTTTGGGACAAGATGGTGCTCTTTTGAATGTCCATATATGCATAATAAATTATTTAGGGGGCGAAGAATGCATAAATAAATTATTTTAGGGGGCGAAGCCCCCAAATATGCTTAGCGCTGTCTGTCTGTCTGTGCGTGAGACAATTACAACTGAATGCGTTGACCGATTAACAAAAAACCTTTTTAGTTAATACCGTCTTAATGAGAGAAGGGTACTGATTGATTTTGGTGACCCTAGGAACACAGGGAACGGAGTTATTGTGACCTCAATAGGTCACCAAAACAATAAAAGTCTTCAAATGGCCAAAAACGTCCAAAGACCCATAAATTCCATTTTTGACCTTTGGTGACCTTTTGAGGCCTTTGCCCCCTTTACGTACTAATGCTTGTTATTATTATGTGCTCTCATTTAGCTTTGCTGTGAGTGTTATAATTAGCTTAAGATCAGTTTCACTCTGCTACGGATTGCTTGACCAGAGCGGAATAAGTAAAATGTTACTGAGAAAACTAAAGCAACTTTAATTTGATATATAAAAAATCCATATAAAAATCTCGAAATTAAAAAGTAACTTCTCGTGTTCATCATCTCAGCCGTAAGACTGCTTTCCACGTCAATTTTTTATTTTCTTTTACAGCTTATTTATTGAAAAAGGCTTATACATATTTAGGCTATACATATAACGACAAAATAAATAGTATACAAGCAAAGCATCAAAACGCGTACGAGGTCTCGTAAAACATCTATTCTCAAATATTTCTAGAACTCTCTGCGGCACATCCCAAACAATATTATCTTTAACTTCAATTTAGAGCACGTTAAATGGTAGACGTTGGAGCAGAATAACTCAGTGCACTTCTGGAGACGATGGAATCTCATTGATGTAGATAGAGTCGGGCAAACATGCAACTATGTCCGGTGGCGGCGTGTTTCCACTGCCAGCCTTTAAGGAGTGGACAGCATGATTGAATAACCAGACCCATTACGTATCTCGCGACAGGTTTGCAGCAGGCGTAAATCTCGCGATCATCGCTATCAATTCCATATTCTAGGGTTGAGTTACTAATTAAGCCGTAAACTACCATCCTATTTCCATACTTTCTGTGTTTACCAAGGTCTTTGAGAGGATCCTGCTCCCGACTCGAAATTGGCATTTAAAGAGTATCCTTTTGCCACTGTTGCATGGTTTCGTGAAACAACGTTCCATTACAACAAATCTCATATAATTTGTCGATGAAGTCGCGCAAGTGACCAAACTTCGTCAGTGAGTTCGGTCTACACCGACTTTAGCAAGACCTTCGACAAGGTTAACCGCAATATTATCCTCATGCGCAAACTTGCTAAACTTCTATTTGGAGCACGTTAAATGGTAGAAGTTGGAACAGAATAACTCAGTGCACTTCTGTAGCCTACATGGATGCAGTAAGAGTCTGATAAAGGATACCTCCGGAAGATGGGTAGCAGCGTCTTTTCGTGTACCAACATCCCCTACTGCACTCGCCATCCCGTGCTACGCTGCCAAGCGTGGCGAGTATGGCAACAGACATTGCCAAGATCATGAGAGGATCTTCATGATCTTAGAGATGTATGAGAGAGGCCTATGTCCGGCAGTGGACGTGGATGTCTTACGGCTGTAATGACGATGAATAACTGCACCCCACGTCAAATTCACGTATCTTGCAGCAGTGGAAACCCGCCCCAGCCAACAATCACACTGTTGTCCTAGGCAAATCGTCCCACACGACAACACTGTTCCTATGCGCACACAGCCTTGTGTTATACGTGTACTCCGTATACCTACATATCGTCGAATTGGTTTCGTTGTTTGTTCGTTTACGGGACTATATTGTCCCAGTAATTATGTGTTTGTTCTGGTTAAACATTGGTGTGTGGGACGATGCAAAAGGCAAATTTGTGATGAATTCAGATATAGGAGTTGACTTAAGGTACGAATAATACATTTTATTAACTTCTTGATCGAATATAGTTTATAGAACTTTTTAAACTTTCGCGATCAATAGACATAATTTTAAACTGTTTAATGGGACTTTATCGCGTAATTACCTTGTTTTATTATTTCCCGACGTTTCGAGTGCTCTGCTGCCCTCGTGATCACGGGTGGACTCCACGAGGGCAGCAGGGCACCTAAAATAGTTCATAAAGGGTTTTTCAATAAGGGCAGGTAGATATTGAAATGAAATAAAACAAGATGTGAGTGAGGTACATATTTACGAAATTATTTTTTTATTTCAGCCATTTAAGTGCCATTACGTTTGGAATATGACATCGTGCAAATGCCCGCCTTGGCTTCTCACGGTGGCACGGATCCGAGTGTTATAACTTTCAATTACTCTTCCGCATAGATCCGGCTCAATTTGAGCGATGGCCTGTGTTATGTTGACCTTTAGGGCATCAGTCGATTGCAGTTTATTTGCATAAACCGGCGATCTCGAAAAACCCCACAAGAAAAAGTCTAGCGGGGTCAAATCGGATGACCTTGGTGGCCATTTCACATCAGCGAGAGATTACCTTACCCTCAAACCGTTCATGCAGAATATTAATCGTGACGTCCGCTGTGTGGCACGTAGCGCCGTCCTGCTGGAACCAATGTCGCCTGGGTCCATGCGGTTCAAGTGTCCCATAATAAATTGGTTATCATCGTTTTGCAGCGTTCTTGTGCACGGCGTGGAATCGACTACCTCGGGTTCTGCTGTAGACTTTCACGGACCGCGGCGATGTTCTCGGCCGATCTTCCGTTTCTTAAACGTTTCGGTAATCTCAAATTTGGC
The DNA here is from genome assembly GCA_963082625.1 of Pasiphila rectangulata. Lineage (NCBI taxonomy): Eukaryota > Metazoa > Arthropoda > Insecta > Lepidoptera > Geometridae > Pasiphila > Pasiphila rectangulata. The sequence goes on along the minus strand of OY720238.1, from coordinate 21,055,227 downwards.
CACCGAACGTTGAAGAGTCGACTGTGAAGGGCCACCACTTCTACCGTAAAATAGGCGCAATGCGCGCAACGTTTGCAATAACGAACACTGATTTTGTTAATAAAGTTTTATCATTTGAACGTGTTGTTCAATGTTGTTATGTTAAACGGGTTTTCTACTCACGTTAATTATTCGTTGAAAATAGGTATCCCACGTGTTTAGTTCCTCCCAAGGGAACTTTCGACACGGAATGGAGCTTTATGACACGGTACAACAGGAAAGAGACGGAAAGGTACCGCGTAAAAAAACTCCATTCCCTGACGAAAGTTCCCCTGGGAGGATCTGAACACGTTGGATACCTATTTCCAATGAATAATTAACGTGAGTAGAAAACCCGTTTAACATAACAATGAATAGTGTTACTCACGAATCATTTGCAAGTGTTGTTCAATGGTGAAACTTGCCATGGTTATTTCGCATAATTAACTAAATAATAAAAAAAAAGATTTGACAGATGTAACCAAAACAAAATGGGCCGCCAAAATCTACCCGCGCCTATGAAAAACCCCTTTAGTATTGTTTTTTGCTTTTGTTAAAGTAGGCATTAAAAAAGCCGTGGTGTTGTGGGTTTGATTCCCGCCGGGGAACAGAATGTTTGCTTTATCTGCAGATATTTGGCTCTGGTCTAGGTGTTCTTCTTTGTATTACTTATCATACAAAGATACATACTTATATCTATTTACAGAAAAATTATATGATTTGTTTTTTATCAACCATCTGGTACCCATAACACAAGCTTTGCTTACTTTCGGGCAAGATGGTGCTGTGTGGAATGTCCAGCATAAGTTGTGTGGCAATGGAATGTTGATGATGCAGTAAAAATCTGCCAAAGGGATACCTCTGGAACATGGGCAGCAGCGTCTTTCCATGTATTAACATCCCATACTGCGCTCACCAACCCGCCTGCCAAGCGTGGCGAGTATGGCAACTGCCCCTCATGGAGATCCATGAGGGAGGCCGGTGTTCATCAGTGAACGTGATATGGCTAAAATGATGAAAATATGCATTTATGTTTCACTGTGGATTTGGTACGCGACCGAAGGAAGTTATCAATTCATCTGTATTTTTTATCTATGTTACTCATGAACCGATTTGTAAAATTATTTTTTAAATCGAATACATACACTTTAAATTAAGTCTCATCATTTTCAATGTTCAGATCTGTAGGTCTACCTTGAGTTTTCACAATCTACATTATAGTCGCTAGCGACTGTTAAAATAATGTATGAAAACTTGTACAGCGCGTCTAGCGGATAGTTTGGTACTAAAAGCAAACTATCTGCTAGACGAGCTGTATACGCCGTAAACTATATACTACAGCGATTGTAGTTAGGGCTTCATTTGCATAGAATTTGGTAACATGAGACAAATCTGACAGACGTCAAAGTAACGTGTTCTTACTACTGTAGTAACGGCAGGCGATCCAACAGTGAAAACTCATGGATGATGGGGAATCGAGGGAACTACTCAAATACCTTAGATAAAATTGGATTGTTAAAATATATTTGGTGATGTGGAACTGATGAAGAAGACCGCAGATGGATAACGAAACTCTTCATTACTACAAAGTTTACAGGTGACGACATTGAAAGATGTATATAGTATCCCTATCTACTAATCATCATAAATAACCTACACATCATCATCATCATCATCAGGGGCATTAAAATTAGAAAATGTGTACAAAAAAGTCTTATTTAAAATAAATTATTTCTAATCCTGATTTTGATGTTTAGTATTACATCAACCATCTAGTACGCATAGCACTAGTACTGTTTACAATAGAGCTTTTTTGTTCAGTGTGAAACTTCCAACATTATTTATTTAAGAATAAGATTCTAGCTCTATTAAACATTCATAGCTACCGAATAAATCAAAACGACTGTTATGGTTGCAGTTCCGAGCGACTACCCAAATTAAAAGTAAATCCATCAAAAACTAAATTTGAAATATTTACTTACATAATTCATAACGATAAGAGAGGGTTATATTAAGGGTGATGCCAACACTGATACTGCATATTAGCATAACGAAGTGGGCGACCATGCGTGTATGCTTATCTAGGGTAGGAATGGTACAGGCAAGTAGAAAACGCTACAGCTGAGTTACAGAGGCTTTGCAGTTTTTTTTTATACGCTTTTTGTATTACAAATGAAACTACTTATCAAAGAAAGATTTTCACTGGGTTCGAACATGGGTTGGTCTAATCGGTATTTGGCCCTTTGTTAAGACGAAAATACTTAAACTGCTACGAAACCTTTTATTTATTTATATAATTAACTACAAAAATAGTATAGACTAAATTTTTCTTTGTCTTATTTTGTTATCTTAGACGTCATTTCAACACAGTAACATAATTATGTTTCTTTTATAACTAAGTCCGCGGCGTGAGGACCTGGCGACTTGTAACACAGGTTTTATACAAAACCATTGCTGGCGCCAGTCTCACACAATATACCCAGGAGGACCTAGATTAGACACATGCTATTTGTACGACTTCATTGTATATTGTCTGAGAAAATAAATATATATTTGGTATTTGAAACCCATGATAGTCTGAGTCTCAATTCCTAACAAGATCATATTATCGGTTGTCCTGTATATGGCGATTAATAATTACTCAAACGACAACACTATCTCATCAAGAATAAAGAATTCCCACCGATAAAATATGCGCCATAAATTGTAAATTTTTTATACGTTTTTCATAACCATGAAATGTTCTACCTAGTTTGGTTAAACACTACAACTTAGAAACCATTTATATTACATTATTATTACCCGAGAGACCGTGTGGTGCCGGCATAGGATGTAACCGCTCCTCGCTCATGCCCTTCGATGCAGTATGAGCCTTTTAAGGGATACCCCCGGAAGATGGCAGCAGCGTCTTTCCGTGTATCGACATCCAGTACTGCACTCGACAACCTGCCTGACAAGCGTGGTGAGTATGGCAACTATCATGGAGATCCATGAGGGAGGCCTGTGTTCAGTAGTGGACGTTTTACGGCTGAAATGATGTTGATGATGATCCTCAGACTCAGACGTTCTTTCCTATGACTTATAAATAACCGACTAAACTGTAAGGATATGTATGTAACAAAGTCAATGAAAGATTTTCACATAGACATAGACATAGACATTTATTTATTTGCTACAGAGCACACAAACAACATAATTATTTACAAACAATCATAGGTAATAAAAAAAATACTAGAAATAAAAACAAAAACAAATACGAAAACATATTTAGACAAAAACCAAAAACCACAAATATTTATTATCTATGTACTACAGTAGCAAATGTGTCACTATTTCATAATGTCGTGAAAAATTTAAACTTTGCACAGTTATTATAGACAAAACTATAATTAAACGTATTTGTACTGACTGTACATTAGTTAAATCTCATGGACCTATTGGGAGTTATTGTAAGAATATTTTAGATTCTTTAAATATTTTTCATGGACCTTTTGGGAATAGAAAACAGTAGAACCATGGACTTCTGGGAATAAGCCGTTTTTTTAAACTATAGGATAAACTAAACTAAACTTGTTGAAAACATACTTCGTTTGCTTATAAGTATCATCATTTCAGCCATAAAACGTCCACTAATGAAGAAAGGCCTCCCTCATGGATCTCCATGAGGGGTAGTTGCCATACTCACCACGCTTGGCGGGCGGGTTGGCGAGCGCAGTATGGGATGTTGATATATGGAAAGACGCTGCTGCCCATCTTTCGGAGGTATCCCTTAGCAGGCTCTTACTGCATCCACGGGCATGAGAGGAGGGGCAACATTCTACTGCCGGCGCCCCAAGGCTTATAAGTATGTCATACCTAAATCGTTGCGAAACCTATGTTACGAAATCGAATGCCAGTAGGTACGTAGGTTGCAAGATAGATACGATACCTACCCCTTGAATGCAGCTTCGTTGTAAAAAACATCAAATAGCACACTAGATACCCCACGCACCGCTCTGGCTATGATAATGAAGAGACAACCATAAAAAAATATATCTTAGAGATCCATTAGTTGATGTTTTTTACAATGATGGTGCATTCAAGGGGTAGTTATCTACTTAAGTTGTAACGTGAATCTTCTACACACAGTTTTTCATTCTACACATAATTTCCTTTTATTTAATACCAAACTACTGAATATTTAGAAACATTCGTTGAGGGGTGAAAGTGATTTCACCTCTCATATCTTGTAAACTTCTTAACCGATTTTGATAAAACACGTTTTAGAACCACCGTTAGTTAATAAAACTACATGCAAAGCGGTCCACTCGTTTGAGCTACGGTGCCACAGACACACACACACATAGCGGTCAAAATTATAACAGCCCTCTTTATCGAGTGTCTAGCAATTAAGATTTATTTATATGTATACATTTATATGTATTTTTTTTTATTTATTTATACTCAAAAACTTAAATACATAGTTATTAAAGTCAGTGCCATAAAAACCGTACGAGGTTTGTCTTCGCACATACATTCGTCTTAATTTAACTTAATTACTATACATAGTAGATAGGCCGTACACATTGTTTAAATAATAGCAAACATTTGGGTAGCACATTCATACATTCCAAATAAAATTAAGTAATTACATACATTAAACAAGTACACCATGACGTTGTATGAAGATGAAAGCAAATAATTGCGCAGTAAGTTATAACAATAGTTACGAGTATTTCTAAGGTGTAATTTTGTACCATAGGTTTATAACATGGGCTGTAGTTTAAGTATTGTAACATCTTGTACTAAACTAAGTTTGTTGCCAGAAATATATTAAATTTAATTTAATTTTAGGCATAAAGCAAACATTCTGTTCCTTTGCGGGAATCAAACCCCACGGCTTTTTTAATGCCTGCTTTAATAAAAGCAAAAAATAATACTCAAGGGTTTTTTAATAGGCACGGGTAGATTTGGGGCGGCTTGGTTAATTTATTTTAATTTAGTGTCAGGGGTTAAAAATGAAAATCCAAACTCCCAGTTTCAGTTACCAATTCTTAAATTCCAAACTCCCAGTTTCAGTTACCAATTTAAAAGTCTATCTTTGTGTTCCCGACTGTCCCGGCCATGTAATTTAATTCAGAAAATGTCAGAGCCGAGATGGCATTCGGGGACAATTTTTGGTGTTATCTAATTGCAAATGTGAAATTTCAAAACTTTCACGTTTTAGTAAAAAAAAATCTGGTTAATACTCTGTATTTTGATCACGTTGGAAATCATAGATTTCTTTCAATTTTAAGCACGTGCATGATTTTTATTTTGCAGTTTTAATGGAAATTTACGCCACGCGCGAGATGGTAATTGTACATTTTTATCAATTTTACAATATTTTTATGATTTTTTTATGATGTCTATTAACGGACAGAGGCCTTTTTTAGTTCTTTCTTAACTATTTCAGAAAAAAATGTGCGTCTTAACTTAAAAAGTATTTTAAAATTCAGTCTAATAAATATTAACGTGATATTTTGTGTTTTTTTTATTGTAAACCCACACATCATTATAGTAATAAAAATATTCGCTGTGGGGGTAGAATGTTACCCCTCTTCTCATGCTCGAGGATGCAGTAAGAGCCTGCTAAGGGAGTCCTCCGGAAGATGGGCAGGAGCGTCTCTCTGTAATTCAACATCCCATACTGCGCTCTTAAACCTGCCTGCCAAGCGTGCCTTCCTTAGTGAATGTGGCAACTATGGAGATGCATGAGGGAGACCTGTGTTTAGTAGTGGACGTTTTACGGCTGAAATGATGATGATTCGACTATAGCCGAAGTGGTAAAGTCGGCCTGCGCGTTGGTCTGCACGTTGCGGGTCCCGTTTAAGTTGAACATTTTGATTGCATTTTCATTCCTAAACAATGAGAATATGGTTGACAACATAAAGCAAACAAATAGTCTCCAAGGAGTCCAAAGTGTCTGTGATCTCTTACACAACGAAGCAAAAAATATAACGCAGCCAACTTTCCACACACCTGGTGCATGTATTACCCAGAATCTTGCGAGAAAAACCTGTAAAAAATCGCAAGTAATCTTCAAGAAGTTCAAACTACCTCTTGTGAGACTACAGTATTACAGTAATGATCCAGCATTACTGTAATACTGTAGTCTCACAAGAGGTAGTTTGAACTTCTTGAAGATTACTTGCGATTTTTTACAGGAAGATACACATAGTATATAACAAACATTACACAAATTTATTTTCCCAAAATCAACTCAGTTGAAAATCAGCGCTGTAAAAGCATTACACCAGCTTTGTCCTGCTGTGAATTGTTTTTTTTCTACCTACCTACTTCAAAGTAACTTATACTGTAACTTAGACAAAGTAAGGTAGATCTTACGACTTACTACTCTACAACAAAACAACACACACATTATAAAAACACTATGTCTGCTGACATATAACTCTATAGTAGTTCGGTAGTAGGACTGTACCTCTATACTCCTACTACCGAAATCTGCTAAAAGAAATAAATGTTCTGGTTAAAGTTTAGCCGAAAAATAAACTTTTTGAACGCACCTTGAAATATTTGACAATTTTAAACGTCATGACTAATTTAAAATGTTTGAGAAGATGAATTTACGTTAACAATATATTGTGATTGCGGGCGGCAGTCGAATCAAAAAAATCGAAGATCATCCAAATCTGTCCAGCCGTTCTCGAGTTATAATTTTATTGGTGTAACTGTTACTAACTCGTCTTTATTTGAATTATATAGATGTTCGACATTTCGGTTCTTTCGTTTTAATATAAATTACACCGTGAACCATGTTTTTGGCCATCATAGAACTACTATTAACCTAATCTTTCATCAGCACGCTCGAGCGCCGGCGCGTGCGCCTATAAAATAATTTTATTCCGACGTCGGCCATTTTGGTATTTTCCTACTGTTATCGCACGATCTTATTCGTATTCCGTTTTATTATTATTTAGATTTATACCATAATTTGAATTCTCGCTTATTGTTTTAGAATTTGTTCATCATTCCAGCCTAACGTCCACTACTGAACACAGGCCTCCTTCATGGATCTCCATGAGGGGTAGTTGCCATACTCACCACGCTTGGCAGGCGGGTTGGCGAACGCAGTTTGCGATGTTGATACACGGAAAGACGCTGCTGCCCATCTTCCGAAAGTATCCCTTAGCAGGCTCTTACTGCATCCACGGGTATGAAAGGAGGGGTAACATTCTACTGCCGGCACCCCACGGCTAAAAAAAATTAATAACGTGCTCTTAAAAATAGAATAAATAACTCCGGAAATGGGGAGCATCGTTCTTCCGTGTACTAACATCCCTTACTGCAGTCGCCAACCCGGCTGCCTGGCGTGGCGAGTATGTCAACAATAGCCTCTTGATCATGGAGATCTATGAGGAAGGCCAGCTTCAGTCCTATGGTTGTGATGATAAATCTATAATAGATGTTTGTATATTAAGCGATTACAAAATCAGCTACCGGAATATATAATATGCGAGACGGGACGCGACGCTGCAGTTCCTGGTACGTTGTTAAATGGATAGGCTTGCCCAGCACTTACCACACTCTCTGCTTACTCGGCTATTAGAGAAAAGAACGTCTGATGTTGTCTAAGCCGCAGGTATCCTTATATAGTATGTTAAATGCTCAACTCGCTTGGAGAGCGCAGTACGGAATGTCGATCAAAGGAAGACGCTGCTACCCATCTTTCAGAGGTATCCCTTGGTATAAGATGCTTGCATCCACTGGCATGAGAGGCAGGGGAATTCAACTGCCAGCACCCCACGCTCTGTAAACAGAGTAGTAATATTTTTTTTCTTTGAGAGCTTAATGCATTTATTAAGATTACATTTATTTACTTAGGATCTTATTATTTATTGTTCTTTTTAATACAATTAAATGACGAGACAAGCCGTAGGCCCACCTGATGTTAAACGGTGACCTCTAAATATAACAACTGCAACAACGCATCCCATGTGCCCATAATTTCCCCGGCCCCCTTTTTTTCAAACCGGAACACAGAAATTGTATATTATCTGGAAGAGATCTTTGGTGATAAGTCCGCCTTTTATGAATTTAGTTTTTAATTTTATTTTGATATGCACAATAAAGAATTTTCATAAACAGAAAACTTCAGAACCAAAACACCGTATACGTACGAGTACTTGTTTTGTGTAAGCGCGTAGTTGAAGTCAAATATTTTAGCCAGCAAACGCCGTTGCTGTCTGTTTGTCCAAAGAGATTGGCTGTTTCGTCTGAAAAGCTTGTGTGTCTTTTGATTTGTTTCTAGTGGGGACATGTTGACTTGATGTACCTATAGTTCTAAATAAGGTTCTGTCGGCTGAGCACCGATTAGCCGCCATCTACATTTAACTACAAGAGTTCTCATTATCCTTGTCGGAAGTTCCGTTTAGTAGCAATGACGAGAGATGTCGCTATAGCTAATTCTATAGTTTGTAATTTATATAGTGTTTGCGCTCGCCAACCCACCTGCCAAGCGTGGTGAGTAAGGTAGAAACCCCCTATGATCAGTAGGTACTTGCAGTACAGCAGATCCATGAGGGAGGCCTATGTCCAGCAGTGGACGTCTTAAGGCTGAGATGATAGTGTTACCGAATCTTGTCTCTCCTCTCTTTCCCGAGGATGCCGTAAGAATGTGCCAAATACCTCCGAAAGATGCTGCCAGCCTTTAGGAAAGTTCAAGCATTGCTACGGCTAACGTTGCTTCTAATACCGCCGAAATCGTTATAATTATTGATAAAGTTTTTCATATCCTTGAAATGTTCTTCATTGGTCTGGTAAAATACTGTTACAATTATTTTACACTATTACATACGCGATCACAAAACATTTTTAACATTCATATAACCGGGTATTTATCTCGTATATTACCTTTATTATTTCCCGACGTTTCGCTTGGATTGCACCAAGCATGGTCTCGGGAAGACTGACAGTATAGGAAATCGTCGGGAAATAATAAAGGTAATTTACGCTATAAATACCCGGTTATATATGTATGTAAATGTTATCTATTCTATCTATTACTATTTAGCCTGTATCGTCCCAAAGCTGGGAAAATGCTATTCGCGCACCTCTTTGCCAGTTCCTTTAGGGAACGTCTAGTTTGCGTTGGAATTTGTTTATTTTGAATAAATGTATAACAATAAATCTGTTTTTCATTCCGATACTGCTTAGTCCTTCATCAAACGTTTTAACTTGACACATAATAAAAATTACAAATCCCAGTAAATTCTGTCTAGAAAAACCATGAATATAAATTATAATCATTGTGAATTTAAGGCGCTTATCAAGCTCCTACAACTAAAGATATTCTTAACGACGAGTTACGTAGCTTATCCGCTCGATGCATTTTGGGGCCAAGTGCGGAAAATTGTACTGTACTCGAGCTACTTTTGACAACAAAATGAACAAAAATATTTTGCCCTTATAATCTATATAATTATGTTTGGGTTTCTGCTTTTTAAGTGTGAAGTGTTTCAAATTAATTTATTATTGAACTGTATTTGTATTTATAAGTGTATTTGTAAAGTGTTTGTGTAAGTGTATTTATATACTGGCTGCTCCGCGACTTTGTGCCGCCCAAAATCAACCTACCACCAGATCTTCTAACACTACTACTCTTCTACCACTTCTACCACCACTCTACTACTACTACTACTCTATTACTACTACTACACCACTACTACTAATCTACTACTACGGTACAACTACTTAACTACTACAACCCTACAACTAATCAACTACTATCCTACAACTACCTCTACTACTCTTCTATCACTGCTACCACCACTCTACTACTACTACCTCTACTACTACTACTTTAACGCACATGTAAAGGAAAACATCATGTGGAAACCCGCGGCTTAGTCAACTTAGACGAATTGACCTGTTCTTCCTCTGATTTAGCTGACTAGCATAGGAGCCGGGCAAGCCTAATCCATCATCTTTCAATGTCCCAGGCACTGCAGCGGTCCCATAAATGCATGAATAATCAGTTGCTGACAGTTGCATAAATCATTCATGATGTAATTACCTACTTACATTTATGTAAAGTACGATTAGCAGTCTACCAATCATAAGGATTAAAGTGCAAACTGAATCAGCAAATTAAATTTACCTAAGAGCTTCCTTGAAGATTTGGAAGTACACGGAACTAAATGTATGGAAGAGTAAAATCGAATACTGGTATTTTTATGCCATGGGGGCTGGAAGTAGAATGTTACCCTCTCTCCTCCTCTCTTGCCCGTGGATGGTGTAAGAATCTGCCAAGGGACAGGTACTTCCGGAAGATGGGCAGCAACGTCTTTCTGTGTATACCGCGCTGTGCTTTCTACCCGCCTGCGTGGTGAGTATGGCAACAATCCGCTCATGATCAGAACTTGGAGATAAATTACTTATGTCGAGGAGTGGACGTTCCACGGCTGAGATGATGATAGATAGATATTAGATAAACTCCTTATTGTACATTCATCATAAAACATAAATTTCACAAAGAGAAGCACAGACAAATATAACATACAATGGGATACAGTTATGCATAATGAGTCCAAGCGCCAAATTGCATTTTTTCATTTTTTTGCATTTTCGTAATCTCCAAGACATAATTTAGCCATAGAAAAAACACTTAAGCAGCAAGCTTCACTCTGAGTGGTATTTTTTAATACCCAGTCCAAGCGCCTTCTATAGCAAACGAGATATTTTGATACGCAAAACAAGCCCAAAAACCAATTCAAAACTAACAACGAAATTTAATAATGAAAAAACACTTTTCCGTTTATACATAACAAACCCAAATGACATAGTGTTACGCATCAGTAGTCCACGCGACATTTATTTGTGACTTGGACTGGTTTTGCAAAACTAAAAACATGAGTTTGGTTTCGAACGCAAACCAATCATACAAACATTTTTCGCATGGTCTTGTAACTACCATGACTGCATAAATATCATAGGGGTAGAAACACAGTAGAAATTGATGTTGAGAGAAAAAAGGTAGGAAAGGACATACATGTTTTAAAGGGGTGCCCATTTTGTCTCCGAAAATCACAATCAATAACAAGTGTCTCTGAAACATCATCATCCAGGATATTATGGTCCCATAGATAACATTACTGTTCACCCTTATGCTCTTTACGCATAAAGCTATTTTACCTTATATATTATTTCCATAATTTTCATCGTTATAAACATATGCGTCATAATAATAACGAATCATAAAACTTATTCTTCCGAATATTTTCGAACGATTATAAAACTTCCAATTTCCAACCGAGACAGAGGTTATTAGGTTTTTTTATAACTATCCGATAACATTGCCTGTGACAGAACCGAGATGGAAAGACAGCAGGTTATTAGGTTTTTTTATAACTATCCTAAAACACTGTCTTTGACAGAACCGAGGTGGAGAGACAGTAGGTTATTAGGTTTTTTTTTGTTCATGGTGTTCTGGATGTTTTTCTATATAATAAAAAATATCTATCTATGTAGTATCTAGTACCCATAACACAAGCTCTGCTTAGCTTGGGGATAGTTGATGCTGTGTGAATTGTCCAGCATTATTTACCTACTTATTTTATTTTTATAACTTCCCGAAAACACTGCCTGTGACAGAACCGAGATGGAGAGACAGTAGTTTATTAGTTTTTTTTTATAAATAACCGAAAACACTGTCTGTGACAGAACCGAAATGGAGAGACATTAGGTTATTAGGTTTTTTTATAGCCAACCAAAAACTCTGCTTGCGACAGAACCGAGATGGAGAGACAGTAGGTTATTATGTTTTTTTAACCATCCAAAAACACTGCCTGTGAAGAATTTTTCGTCAAGGGGCAATTTTCGTGGGCCAAGACTTTATATAGACAGTAGCGCCACTGTCTATATAAAGTAGATACTGGGTATATATTTAAGTAAAACTCCAAAATACTTAATACGAGCAACCGTAGTGAGCGGCCGCCTGAGGAATTTTATTGAATTGAAGACTAATTTAAATAAAATTACTCTTGTCTTGACAACAATAAAAAAATCACTAAACAAGCGGTTTCATTTGCTTGTTGAGGTGCTAAATACAATCAACATACAATGTTACGAATATTACAATTATTCTAATAATCAACATCATCATTTCAGCCGATAAACGTCCACTACTGAACAAATTATAAATCAAATTCTAATAAAATGATTTAGTTAGTTAATAATGTTATGGATTTCATTATTTATTGAGAATGACTTTATGCGTGTTAATCATTATGGAGACCGACATAAGTGGTAACTATAATATAGATACTGATTATTCGAGCAAACGATGATTATGAAAAAAAAAATATGAAATACTATATTAGGGATGTAAAATTTCGGAGACGAAATAGAGAACCGTTGTAAAGACATGGTTAAACCACTTTGGCCTAATGGATAGCCTGTTTCGGAGAAAAAACTAAGATTTAAAAATCACTGTTCCCATATAACCCAAAAGATTCTAAGTCATTTTACAAAAAAAATATTACAGACGATACGATTGATGATGACGTTAAAGGGTTTGATGGTAATTGAGATTTTGAAGAAGAGAAGATTTAGCATCTACTCGATGGCATCTACTCCATCTACTATATCGTAAGTTTTTAGGTACTAGACAGGTTCTGGGGTGAGGGTGGTGTTGACTAATATCATCTTCAATCGTCTCTTTGTCTAAGAAAATACATCTGGGACTATGTTAAAGAATACAGGTTTAAATTTTTTTGGTAAAATTAGTTTGTCTTAAGATTGTTTTTTTTTTGGATATTAATCTTGCCATTACCTGTGTCATTTAATTAGTATTTTATTTAGCTTTCTCAATCCTCTTTACCCTGATTTTAGATGCAGATAAACCTATTCTATCAAATTTAGTTACACATGAGGAGTCTAAACGACATAAATGTCTCTTGGACTCGTTTTGCAAAATAAAAACATCACATTTATCGAGAGTCCAAGTGCATTTTTAGCTATTTCTTTTAAAATAAATATTTATTTTGTATTTTTTTCTTGTGATATGTTAAATTACAAAAAGAAGCGTTGATGTATATAGATTTACTTTCAGATGAAGCAAATTCAACTCTCCTGTTAATAAAAACGCGTTTATGTCATTTGCCAAAAAAGTGAAAATGGCGCTTGGACTAATTATGCTTAACAGCATCCAATGGTAATGATGTAGAAGAACCTTTATATCGAGTTGAAATCACCATATCCTGAAATCTACAGCTTCTTTATAAAAAAATCGCCCTTAAAAAATAACGAGATCAATTATTGAGGTTAGGCGACCCTACGCGCGTACGTAATTGAATGGGTGACTCAATAATTTTTTGCGTTTTTAAAGTTTTACGTATATTTATTATGTTCCTACGTACCTTCGGAAGTCTCTTCCAGAAACTCTTAAGCTAACTGTAAGTTCTATTTGTAATACGCCAGACAAAGTGTACAAAATTAAATTGGAATCCAAGTCAACACTGTCCGAGACTCTAAATTTTCGTTTACATTCGTAATAATCGCAAGACTCACAAAAATCAAGTTAATTCGCTTTTATTTCTTGATTGCCCTTACATTTAATGTAAAGCTTTTCGGAGAATTTATTTCTGAGCTCTGGAATTTATCTAAGGTTTAACTTTGTGGTAAGGGAGGCTTGCCGTTGGGTGCCGGCAGTAGCATGTTACCCCTTCTGTCATGCCCGTGGATGCAGTAAGAGCCTGCTAAGCAATACCTCCGGAAGATGTTTCCGCGTCTTTCCACGTATCATCACCCCATACTACGCTCAATACGCCTGCCAAGCGTGGTGTGTATGGCAACTACCCCTTATGGAGATCCATGAGGCAGGCCTGTGTTCAGTAGTGGATGTTTTACGGCAGAAATAATGAAAGGAGGCTTATGCCCAGCTGTGTGTCTAGATGATGATGATAATTGAAAATCTGCTGTTTCATTATTAACACATATTTAACCGGGTATTTATCGCGTTATTTACCTTTATTATTGCCCGACGTTTCGACAGGATTGCACCCATCGTGGTCCCGATGAGTGCAATCCTGCCGAAACGTCAGGCAATAATAAAGGTAAATAACGCGATAAATACCCGGTTAAATACATATGTGTTAATAATGTGTCGTGATCGCAGAAGTTTAAAAAGACTATCTGCTGTTTCGTCTTGAATCTCAACGTCATCGTCTCATCACATGTCTTATCTGGAAATGAGACCTTACCTCTGTCTCAGGGTGACGGGCGCAATGCAATGCTGTATTGGTCACGTGCCTAGAGATCACCGCGGTATTGTAGTTGTATAGGTAGAGGTTACCGCTAATTATCAGGTGGTACTTTAGCTTGTCTTGTCATTTAGTCGTATAAATAAAACCGGCCAAGAGCTAGTCGGACTAGCGCACCGCGAATTCCGTGCCATCATACAATATAATATAATTATGATAAGTTAAATTAAAAAACATTTATTTCAGATTACAGAGGGAAAAAATTCAATAAATAAAGGCGGTATATATTTATCGGAGAACCGTGACAGCTCCATCTTATGTCTGATAGCGGAACTTACGGATTATTTTATAAAAAAAATATTCAAATTAGAGATTTCCTTTTAATTTTTCTGTAATCTTTACATTTAGCGATTAAAGTTTCAGGGGCTTATCTCTGCAAACTTCGGAGATAAGGAGGAACGGTATTTATTTCAACATTTTTGGAAATACATAACTTGGAAGCGATAGGGCTTAAAGGAAAAATAAAAACTTTTTATTAATGTGCAAATGAATAACTTTCATATGACGACCCACATGACCTTAGTACCTTCACCTAAAGTTTTTGAGACCCACTTTTCGCCCCCTTGCAATCATAATAGATAAGAATTTTTCACCACTTTTCAACATTTTTATTTATTCCATATTAGTAAAAAAGCGTCATCTTTTACCATCCTAAATTTAAGTTTTACCATTTTGGTCCGGAATTAGTTGGTTTTTGGCTACCTCCGTAGCTCAGTTAGTTTAATAGCCGGCTAAAGCGCAGAGTTGCGGGTTTGATCTCCGCCTGAGTCAAAATTTGCTTCATCTGTCATTATTTGTCCTTGGTTTTCCATGACGTATAACGGGTAGGTATGTAGTTATCAAAACAAAAAAGACACTACTGCCTGTCTTCCGCAGGTATCCCTTGACAGGTTCTTACTGCATCCACGGGCAAGAGAGGAGAGGCAACATTCTACTGCCGGCACCCCACGGCATTGTGTATCCAACATTATTTAATGCTTTTAATATAACAGCCAATTCGTTAATTAATTCATTATTTAAGGATGCCAGGCGACATAAGTAACGTTTCTCTTCGACCAGCATTATATTAAAAGTGTTGATATAAATTATTTCACGTAAAAAAATACGCTACACTTTTCTCTAAATAAACGTTGAGTTACACATAAGTAACCACAGTACGAAACGTTAATCTTCAAACACAAGTACAAGCATTCCTTAAATCTTTCCCGGAACGCAATACAATTCCACATCCTCTCCACAACATAAGTGAAAACATTAAAAATAAACAACACGAGATGAAAACTCCTTGACACCACAAAACGATAAATCCGACGAAATGATATATGGTACCGTATCCAGTAATCTCTCATCGTAACGCCTGCTACGCAACTCAACCATGAAAATGCGTGAACTGTGTTTTCGGAGAATACATTGTTTGTTATGAATACCAAATGCTGTGTTTAGAAAATATATCTAAGATTACATATTACATTTAAATTGATAGATTGATTATTGCAATTTTGGTTTCTCATTTTCTTGTCACTGCTGAGGGTAGTATTGAAAATCAGTGTTTGCGCTTAGAGTAAACTCATGCTCAGTTAGCTAATACCATTTTGCCATGCAACACACACACGTATTTTTATTAGTTACCCGGCGAACTTTGTACCGCCCAGAATCAACTAACTACTACCACATCTTCTAACTACTACGCCACTACTACTCTACTTCTATCTACTACTATACAAATACAAATATTTTTATTTCATAAAACCTATGTTTACAAATTAAGTTGTATACTTCTTTCTGAATTAGTTTTCTCTGTGTTACAGAAAAGTAAGTTTTCCCCTTAACTGTCGACAGAAATGATTTTATGATACAAAATTAAAAGCTAAAAACTATCTTGATCTATGTTATTACTAGGTAATTAGGTGGCGAAGCCCCCTGTTATGCATAGCGCTGTCTGTCTGTCTTTCTGTCTGTCTGTCTGTGCATGACACGATAACAACCGAATGCGTTGACCGATTAACATGAAACCCTTTTCACAGGCTATGTCACAGGGACCGGAGTTGTTGTGACCTCAAAAGGTCACCAAAGGTCAAAAATGTAATTTTTCGGAAACCTTTTCTGGTACCCCCGTACCAATGAACAAAACATATATAATAAATATTTCAATATTTATCATATACGAGTATGTTTAAAAGTTCGTACAGGCACGCACAATATATACAGGGTGAATTTTTGAGACGGGACAGTAAGGGCAGGTACCTTAACCGTTATAGTTACAGGAAAACGTTTTTAGAAGACTATCCGTAATTTTTTAAGATATTCTGAACTGCATTTACAGAAATTGGAAAAAATGTACAGTCAGCAAGAAAAAGGTCATTTTACACAAAAACTTTTTTTGATGCCAATCGATCCTCTTTCTTATTAGGATCAAAAGTCTCTACTGGACCGACTGAGGTTTGAGTACTAGAAATGTCAGAAATTGCGAAAATCTTTTCCCATACATTTCGGTAAAAGAGTCAAACTTCTAAATTAGCCAAACTTTTTGTTACTTATTTGTAATTGTAAAAAATAATACAAAAATTGCTGTTGTAATGGGTACAGCCGCTTTTTTATACATAATATATATGTATAAAAAAGCGGCTGTACCCATTACAACAGCAATTCCGCGGTAATTAGTTCTTCGAGAGACTAAATTACTAGGATAGAGCTTACTAATATTATAAACCCGAAAGTATGTTTGTTAACTCTTCACGCAAAAACTAGCATACGGATTAAGCCTAAAATTTGCACACTCATAGATGTTGACCAGGATTAAAACATAAGCTACTATTTATCAAAGTAAAATGTATGAAGCAGCGGGCAAAACCTAGTCCTTTATATAAGAAAGTTTTTAGCAGTTAAAGCGAGTTCAACCGAGCCAACCAGTAAAAAGGTGTATAAACTGGCAGCATAGTAAAAGGAGCAAAAGCTCTGTTTATTCAAAGATCCAGTACGAGTCAGCGTCGACAATGGATCCGGAAAGTAGCCGGTAGGTGCAACAATTATGTGGTGGTTCGAGTCTAGGGCTGACCGCGATTATCGTACTGCAACAGTAACTATCTAACTGGTTTCGTAGTTACTTGACTGGGCGCCGGCAGCGAATTCGTGTTGAAGATTCTTTCTCTTCATGGTGCGACCTCTATGCTGGTGTCCCTCAAGGCGGCGTCTTATCTCCTCTTCTGTTTTCTGTGTTTATTCATTATATATCTTATAATTTATCTTCATCCTACCACCTGTATGCAGATGATTTGCAAATTTACCTTCAATCAACTATCAATGATCTCAACAGTGCAATTACCACTATCAATAATTATTTATACCGCACATGTGAGTGGAGAAAATCCTATGGCCTTACCGTAAATCCAAATAAGACTCAGGTTATCATTATAGGTAGTTCAAAGTTGACTTCCAAAATAGATTACACACAGATCCCCCGCATAATCTTTGATGGCACACCGATAGCTATCAGTCAAACGGTGAAAAACTTAGGCATTATCATGGACACCAGTCTGTCCTGGGATCCATGTATTGCCGAGATCAGCCGTAAAAAGTTTGCATCCTCAGCCTCGTTACGTAGACTTAGTAACTTTTTGCCTACTGCTACTAAAGTTACGCTTGCACAATCATTGCTGCTCCCTATATTAGACTACGCTGACGCCAGCTATCTTGACCTAACCGAAGCCCAATTGAATAAACTTGAGCGCCTTTAAAACCTCGGTCCATCCAAAGGTTGTCTGGAAGAACTCACTTTTAGCGATAAAACTGCCCATTGTATGTTATATTTGTCTGTGTTTCTCTTTGTGAAATTTATGTTATATGGTGAATGTACAATAAAGAGTTTATCTATCTATCTATCTAATAGTGTTCGTCCGGCTGGATACTAAATCTTATGGTTCATGCCACAATCTTTCTACATATATAAAATTCAAAGTCCTGACTGACTGACTGATATATCAACGCACAGCCTAAACCACTGGACCTAAAGACTTAAAATTTGGCACACATATGTACATATACCTTAAGTATCCTAGAGGTGCACTAAGAAGGGATTATTCGAAATTCCCACGGGATAGGGAATAAATGGGATTTATATTTTCGAATCAAAATGGCTGTGCGTGAAAAAGGGGATTTTACGTTTTATGACTTCCACGCGGACGAAGTCGCGGGCAAAAGCTAGTAACAAACAAAAAAATAAAAAACCGCAGAATCAACTACTATTTACTCTACTACTACTACTTCAGCTCTGCTACTGCTACTATTACTCTACTACTACTTCTAAACATTCTTAATTTTTTAATAAGTACCTTCTTCTGACAATAACAACAGTCCACAAAAAAGAGTTAGCGAAATTGTTCCCGCTGTTCACGTGTGATGCCGTGACCAAAGCAAATAGGAATTCATTTTTAGAATTACGTAGTACAGCAAGGAATCCTTATATTTTCATTATGTCTGTCTGTCTCTGGCTTTATGTTGCATTTTTGCATGGACATATCAATTATTTACGCCGAGATGACGGTAACAATTTGCTGAAAAAGTAATTAATTTGGGGTAGAGTATTAGTTACTTAGATTGGCTAAATTTTTTACTACATTGTATTTTTATCAGCTTTTAGAATAATAGCAAACCGTTGACTTGCAACTATAGAGCCTACAGTAAAGAGGTAGTTTTTTAAAGAGAAGAAATGACTCACTGTGCACACTAGTGGCAAACAGTTAGTCACACTTGTCATACAAGACAATAAAAAAATAACACATATCGGGATACTGAACAACACTCAAAGCAGTAATTTTCATCATCATCATCATTTCAGTCGTAGGATGTCCACTGTTGGACATAGGCCTCCCTCATGGATCGCCAAGTTCTGATCATAAAAGGGTATTGCCATACTCATCATGCTTGGCAGACGGGTTGGCGATCGCAGCACATAAAGACGCTGCTGCATCTTTTCTTTAAAAACTGAAAACACTGCTGCCATCATCCTATCCCTTGGCAGATTCTTACTGCATCCACGAGCTAGAGAGTAGGGCAACATTCAACTGCCGGTACTCCACGGCAACAGTAATATTATTTTAAGTAATAATTAGTTCCAATAAATAAATCTTAATCTATTCTTGGTTTTTAAGTAGCACACTTCTAACATACTACCTAAATTGTTTAAGCGGAAATTGCATATTGTGTTTTCCTATTAGTGGACTTTCACTACGATTCTGACTATTTTGTGTATATTTTTTGGAAATTTTAAGTGTAAGTCTGTTGGAAAACTAAATAAATAAAATAAACCACCTATCACTTAGACCACGCCCCGAAGTAGCCTCAGGAGCTCAAGATAACCCTTTAGCAGTTGCAGCAAACCTGCCTATTACGTCCATTGTTCTGCAAAATAATAAACGGGCCTGAGTGACCTCGCCTTTGCTTTGCTGCGAGCGAAGAGAAAAAATATAAAAGCTTATGCACAGGTTAAGATTTATATCAACAGAAATCGAGCGTGTCAGACACGTGCCGCGGCAGACAAAATAATATTATTCTATACATTGTCTAGCTTACTCTAGCCCGTGCATGCAGTAAGAATCTGCCAAGGGATACCTCCGGGAGATGGGCAGCAGCGTCCTTCCGTCTATGAACATCCCGTGTTGGCCGTGTGGTATGCACCCCAGACTATCAATCCGGAGGACGTGGGTTCGATACCGGCCGTGCACCAATGGATTTTTCTTTCTTAAAAATGTATGTCGAGACTTAACACTCGCTTTAACGGTGAAGGAAACGTCGTGAGGAAACCCGCGGCTTAGTTAACTTCAGACTTATATCTAGAGGATGGTATAGGTGCTGGGCAAGCCTAATCCATCTAACTATGTCGCTGACCAGTTGCTGACGCTGTATAAATCATCTATAATAGATGCGCAAAGGTCTTATGGCAGAGATGATGCATCTGATGTAAATGGACATTTATTGTCATTTTTCTACGTTGACATTTTTATATTGTGATGTTTTGTTATTATTATAGTAATTTTTAGTTTTAGACCGTAGTAATTAGTAAATATTGTTATAAATTGAATTCACCACTCATTTGAAAATTTATATTTTCGCTTTTCATAGCTATTTAGACCTCAAATATACAATATATCTTTCTTATATCTATTCGTGATAACCTATTACTTGCTTTATGTTTTCACACTGTTGTATATTAGTGAATTATAGCTGTTGGTTGTCCTAATAAATAAATAAATAAATAAATAAATAGGTCTTACCCTCAAAAAGTCCTGCTAAATTTTAGCTGTTTTTGTTTGTATGCATTGAATAAGCTTCGAAACTACTGAACCGATTTGAAAAATTCTTTCACCATTTACTTTATCCCTGAGTAACATATTTAACAGTCTATATTTTATTAGGATTTTATAGGTATGCTGAAGCCTGAACACGGGTGATTTCTCAAAAGAAAACAAATTAACGGATAATTTAAAAAACAATAATTTCCGACACCCTATTGCACAACAAAATCAATCGGAAACGAGCTCTTTTATTACCCCATTTAAGGAATGTATCGAATTAACAATCATCCTGTATTATAAAAAAATACTACCTATGTAGTATTATAAATAATGTATGAAGTATATCAGTCATATGGTTTCCATAACACAAGCTCTGCTTAGCTTGGGGCTGGATGCTATCTGATTTGTCCAGCATTATTTATTTTGTTTAATTAAATCTAGGAATAAATATGTTTTACCTCTTTAAAGTTGGCATGCAAAAACTAATTCAACCGTCAGTCGTTGCTCCCCTGAGGTTCGATTTTTAAAGTTTCGTAAATTATATGGATGGTTAACAGTCAAAAGGGGATAAGCGACATTTTTTGCGAAATCAACTTATATACATAGATGAATCTTATATACATGATGTATTTTTTTTTGCGTCTTTTGATCTGGGTATTATGGCCCTACGACAGATTTTTGTCGCCTACGCAGAAAAAACAAAACAGTTTTTTGACCTTATTTTTTGCCATACGCGACAAAGTTTTCAAAATATTTTATTACTTTAGTAGTTAGATGTAAGAAGTTTCAAGAAATTTTGACTTAAGTAGTATGCGCTTTTTCGATTATTTTGTCAACTGGACGTTAGGTTATTTGACCTAAAATAGTTTTTGTAGAAAAACACACATATCCTATTTTTCCGGTTTCAAAAACAACAAAATAGTCGTTTAAAACAATTTAGATAACATTCCCAAGACATTTTTGGCTCTTGTTATTATTTTCCCTACCACCGTTAATGTGTTAAATTTGATCTCAAACATCTAAAAAAATATATTTTTTAATCTTTTGAGTAAAGTATCTGAAAACTTGTGCCATTTTAACCTTTTAATACTGATGTACCTTTTTGTAACTTAAGTACCGACGTGAGGTCCATTGGACCATCATTGTGTTACTAAAAATAAAAAAAAATCTTTACAATAAAGAAAAAAAAGTATTTTTAGGTATTTTTAACAGATCAATTACAATAATTTATGTGTAAAATATACTAAAAAAATAATCAAACGAAATATAAATATTAACACAATTATTACTAAATGTAATCATTAGAATCACAGACATCGATTATTTGGACAAAAAAATACTTTTACCATATATTATATGCTCATACATTTTTATTCAACAAGTTTATTGTCTCAAAACCAATTCCATAACAAAGATTTAGAGTTATTTATACAATAAAAACCAAGAAAATTATAATAATCAGCCATTTTTAGAAAAGATAATCTTTATTTTTTGTAAAAATATTATAAATAAACAGAAGATACAACAAATTAAAAGGACATTACAATAAAGAAAATACAAAAATAAACAATTATTTGACAACGAAAAAATAGTCCATTAAAAATAACTTGCAATCTTGGTTGTTCCGCCATGTTGGATTCAGAGTGAAGGCATGTAAATTTTTGCATTGTTCTCAGCAAGCCCTTTCATTTGATACCCATATTATTGGAGTACATTAAAAAAATGAGTAGTTCGCCAAAAAAGTATAGAATAGTACATGACAGTACAGTCCAGTCCAGTCCAGTTCACTCCAGTCCAGTCCAGTCCAGTGCAGTGCAGTCCAGTGCAGTGTAGTGCAGTGCAGTGCAGTGCAGGGCAGTCCAGTCCAGTTCACTCCAGTCCAGTCGAGTCGAGTCGAGTCGAGTTCAGTCCAGACCAGTCCAGTCCAGTCCAGTCGAGTCGAGTCGAGTCGAGTCGAGTCCAGTCCAATCCTAGGTGTTCCGCCATGTTGGATTCAGAATGACGTCATTTCATTTTTTTTTTAATTATTCTCAGCAAGTCCTTTCATTTGATACCCATATTATAGGAGTAGTTTAAAAGTAAGTAGTCCGCCATCTTGGGTGTTCCGCCATGTTGGATTGAGAGTGACGTCATTTAATTTTTTGAGTTATTCTCAGCAAGGCCTTTCATTTGATACCCATATTGTTGAAGTCCATTAAAAATAACTAGTCCGCCATCTTGGGTGTTCCGCCATGTTGGATTCAGAGTGACGTCATTTCATTTTTTGAGTTATTCTCAGCAAGTCCTATCATTTGGTACCCATATTATAGGAGTAGATTAAAAGTAAGTAGTCCGCAATCTTGGTTGTTCCGCCATGTTGGATTCAGAGTGACGTCTTTTCATTTTTTGACTTATTCTCAGCAAGACCTTTCATTTGATACCCATATTATAGGGGTACATTAAAAATAAGTAGTCCGCCATCTTGGGTGTTCCACCATCTCGGATTCAGAGTGACGTCACATAGCTGACCATGCATTGTCATTCAAAGTTAACATGTATACAAAATTTCAGCTCAATCGGTTTAAGATATCTACTGCTTCAAAATTGAGTTGCAAGATTCCGCGAACAAACATAGTTACATATGTACATACATACAGGGCAAGGTAAATAAAAGCTTGTAATAACGATATAACCTGAAAAAGTCTCCTCCAAAAAATGTTACTCAAGTACCGAGGTGTGGTACCACGGACCAGTTGCCATCTTATAATAGTCAAATCTCACCCAAAGAAAACGTGTCCGCACTAACTACTCTGCACAAACGCTCACGGGCTGCTGCTCGAGAAGTAGAGAGAAAAGCACGGCGGGATACGACTACGCTACCTCTCTCCTTACGTGAAAAGAGGACCATTGGGGTTAAGCGACAGTAAATTAAATCGTTTAGACTATTTTGAAGAATAAAAATTGAAAGTGACATGGATGAATTCCCAAGCTTGGGGAAGCATAACTGAATTTTAATGATTTTTTCAAACTTTTTTTTACCGTAATCCTCTCCCCTGTAAACTTTGGAAAATGGCGTTTATCCCTTTTTCGCTGTTAACATCAGTTTATTTTTCATTAAAATGATTTCCTAACTAAAATGATACTTTTACTTGCAATCAATAAACTTAATGCCGTGGGGTGCCGGCAGTAGAATGTTAACCCTCCTCTCATTTCCGTGGATGCAGTAAGAGCCTACTAATGGATACCTCTGAAACATGGGCAGCGTCTTTCCGTGACATCAACATCCCGTACTGCGCTCGCCAACCCGCCTGCCAAGCGTGGTGAGTATGGCAACTACACAACACATGGTGATCCATGAGGGAGGCCTGTGTTCAGTGGTGGACTTTTATTGCTAAAATTATAATAAACTTGATATTTTTATTAAACTTTTATTATTTGGAATCTTCGCCTAATCCTCCTTTTCCGTTAGAGTCAATTTCAGTAGTAACCTCCGTTGTATTAGTGGTGAGTTCCATTGTAGTAGAAACAACCGTTGTTTCAGCAGTTGTTGATTGTATATCTTCATTTTTCTCTGTAGTAACATCATCATTCTCTTGTTGATCATTTTCATTTTCCTCTTGTGTACTATTTTCACTATTCTCTGGTTGATCATTTTCATGCTCATCTGAAGTTTTATAATCATTCGTCTCAGGTTCAGTATTATTTGGATCTTCCTCTGAACCTTTATCTGGAGCATTATTTTCAATATCTGATTCCAAGTAGATTTTTTGATCATCATTCACGTGGTAGTCTTCGGGTTGTGCCCTTTCTGAGTAGATGCAAGTACTGATGCATTCATACTCATCTTTGAACATGTTACGGGTCGGGCAACCTCGCCATATGGCTACCTCGCATCTGGAGCCTGGGTGATAGTAGTACAGGACGTGTCGCGGTCGCTGGCCGCAGTCCTGCCAGTTGAAAGGCTCGAAACAAACATCATTGGGTACTAAAACAAGATACATATTAAGTAAGGGGGCGCAGCCCTATATTATGCGTAGCGCTGTCTGTCTTTCTATGGATGACACGATTAAAACCGAACGCGTTGTCCGATTTACATGAAACCTTTTTTGTTAGGACTGTCTTAATGAGAGAAGGGTACTGATTGATTTTGGTGACCCTAGGGACCGGAGTTATTGTGACCTCAAAGGGTCACCAAAGGTCAAAAATGGCATTTTTCGGAAACCTTCGCCTCCTTTTCTGGTACCCCCGGCACTAATGCTTGTTTAGACTATCAGCACGGGCCAAATCTATATCTATACTAATATTATAAAGAGTAGATATTTGTATTCATTTTGTATGTTTGTAACGAATAAACTCATAAGCTACTGGACCCTTTTTTCAATATACTTTTACCATTGGAATGCTACAATATCCCTGAGTAACATAGGCTTTATTTTATCCCTGTATTCACGTGGGATCGGGAACTACGCGGGTGAAACCGCGGAGTGTGGCTAGTCTACACTTGTACACTAATATTATAATAAAAGAGGAAAGATTTGATTGTTTGTTTGTATGCATTGCATAGGCTCCAAAACTACAAGACCGATTTGAAAAAATATTTCACCATTAGAATCCTACATTATTCTTGATGAACATAAAAGCCTTTGTTACCAAAGGCCAAGAATTAACCAGAGAAGTCGTGGTCGTCCAATGTCGCGATGTGTCGACGACATTCGCCAGGTCGCGGGAAATTCCTGGCTTTTTTTTTTAAAATGACATTATATATTGTTGACCGCAGATGGCCATGACAACGTTACCGGACTATGGCGAGTGCAAAGGGCGCCCAGCCGCAAAAGTTAGATTGGGGCAACAAGCTCAAGGGCACCTCTTAGGTTCGAACCACGGCTTGGACTGTTGCCAGATTTTTGTATGTACTGATGGTTAACGTCCAGGTGCAAAACTGCACCTTAAGACGGAAGAGTGTATTCTTCGGCCCCGCCGGCGGGACCGGTTATTGAAAGTGAGCCTAGCAGCTAATGTGGGACGGGTTGACGTCACCTCCGGGTTAGCGGCGGTGAGCTCGTCAATGGGCAAGCCGAGAACGTGTCTCGGTCGACGTAGCAAAGAATTCCTGGCTTAGCACAGCACAGGACCTTTACAGTGAGTACCTACAGGCTGTGGATGATGATGATGATGATGTAAGATCGGTTTGCTGTACTGACTGGTCGACCAACGCCTTGGACCGGGAAGTATGGAGAGAGGGAAGGTAGGCATTTGCCCAGCAGTGGGATCCTACAGGCTGATTAGATCAGTTTGCAGTGTTTTATTTCACATGTAGGTAACACCCACAAAAGTACAATATTGCTTCTCCTCCCTTTCTTCTTGCTGCTAATCTTCCAGAGGTATCCCTTGGCAGATTCTTACTGCATCCACGGGCAAGAGAGGAGAGGCAACATTCTACTACCGGCACTCTATGGCAACTCATTATATTTTACAAGCTTTTATTTAGCTTGCCCTGTATGTATGTATGTAACTATCGTTTCAGCCGTAAAACGTCCACTGCTGAACACAGGCCTCGCTCATGGATCTCCATGAGGGGTAGTTGCCATACACACCATGCTTGGCAGGCGTATGTAACTATGTTTGTTGGCAAATACAATAAAATAAAATTATATAAAATACTCAATGCCAATAATATTTCGACTGAAATACGGTTACTAGTTTCATATGTGGCTGAAGTAACATAATTGAATTAGAAGTAATAAAAACTTTTTAACAAACAAGCTTTTATTTAAACGTACCCACTAAAAATAATAAAGTAAACATTTTCCTTTAAAGTTTAATGTCAACTTAAAACGTCCTTACACAATATTTATGTTATAAAAAAGCTTGTCGCGAGATTAACCTGTGTACCCGTAACTTGATCTAATTGATTTTATTTTTTTTTCAAACAATGTAAATACGAGTACCTGTTTAAATCTCGCGACAAGCTTTTTTATTATATTTGTATGTAAAGACGTTTTAAGTTGATATTAAATTTTAAAGGAAAATATTTATTTTATTATTTTTAGTGGGTACTTTTAAATAAAAGCTTGTTCGTAATTTTTTTTTTACTTTAAGTTATCACTGGACAGATGCTTTCTTGTCTGTTCATCTCATGACGGCCATGTTGGATTTAGAGTGATGTCATTTAATTTTTTGAGTAAGTCTCAGCAAGGCCTTTCATTTGATACCCAAATTATAGGAAAGCATTAAGAATAACTAGTCCGCCATCTTTGATGTTCCGCCATGTTGGATTCAGAGTATCGTCATTTCATTTTCGAATTATTCTCAGAAAGCCCTTTCATTTGATACCCATATTGTAGGAGTCCATTAAAAATAACTAGTCCGCCATCTTGGGTGTTCCGCCATGTTGGATTCAGCGTGAAGCTATTTAATTTTTTGATTTATCCCCAGCAAGCCCTTTCATTTGATACCCATATTATAGAAGTACATTAAAAAAATAAGTAGTTCGCCAGGACAGTACAGGACAGTACGTGACAGCACAATCCAGTCCAGTCCAGTCCAGTCCAGGCCAGTCCAGTCCAAGCCAGTCCAGTCCAGTCCTGGGTGTTCCGCCATGTTGGATGCAGAGTGACCTCATTTTATTTGTTAAGTTATTCTCAGCAAGCCCTTTCATTTGATACCCATATTATAGGAGTACATTAAAAAAATAAGTAGTTCACCAGGGCAGTACAGGAAAGTACAGGACAGTACATGACAGCACAGTCCAGTCCAGTCCTGCTAAAAATAATAAAAGCTTGCTTGTTACAATGGTTTTTTTACTTTTAATTTATTATATATGTATATGTACATTGATGACCTCTGTGGCACAACGGGCGAAGGTCCGCCTGCAACGCAAGAGGTTGCGGGTTCGATTCCCGTCTCGGGACAAATGTCTGTACGATCTGCAGATATTTGATGAGATTTTTCGGGATGTTTTTCTATATAATATATGTACTTAAAAATATCTACTTAGGTAATATAATACACTTAATTAATATATCAGTCATCTAGTACCCATAACACAAGCTGCTTAGCTTAGAATGATGCTGTGTGATTTGTCGAGCATTATTTATTTATTTACATACCAGTTTTCCCAATAGCAAGTATAGAGAACAAGCAGACAAGAATACAAGCAATACTCATGTTGAACACCGCTCTCCTGCAACACTCGATTAGGTGTGAGATTTAACAGCTTTTAATGCTTCATGATAAGAGAAAATTGGTAATGCTTGAAAGGTAGTGAAAATTATCGTTTAATCATCACCATCATCATCCCGGCTACAGAACGTTCATAGCTATTGTTGCCTGCATTGTTTTGTTGCATTTGTTAATAGTTTAGATAGTTACAAGTTAATAAATGTTGTTGTTAAAATTACTTTGAAAACCTAGTGTTTAGGTTAAACTATCATAAGGTGCAGTTTGTACTTTTTATAGTGTTTAACCACACTTAGGCACTTAGAACATATCAAAGAAATGAAAAATTATATCAATTTTTTTACGTTGAATTCCAATCCGAATTTCTAAAAAGAAAACTCTCACTAGATCCAGACTGGATCTTATGACTGGATCTACTGAGAGTGATCCAAATTTTCTACCTAGGTGTGGTTAGACATTATTAAAATTGCAAACTGTAGAATTAGCAACAGCGACATCTTTAGTCATTGCTACTACAAAACTAAATCATTGTTAATACAAACCTAAAAACGACCGCTTATGAAATGGATCTTTGAGAATTTAACAAGTGTTTTTTTTAATTTGGTTTTAAAAGAAATCAAACTAGTTAGAGCTAGATTCAAGCCTAAAACTGCCTCAGGCACACAGTACTTCCGCTGTTAACATTTTGGACATGCCTCCAGAAACTGTAACCTTCCCGCCAGATGCGTCAAATGTGTTGGTTTACAAAAGAGACTGCCCTAAAAAGGAGCGTACCAGCCCAGCACAATTTTGCAACTGCAATGAAAAACACCCAGCCAACTACAGGCAGTGCCCAGCTATCTCCTGCGTCTCCAAGAGCTAAGGCACGTTGGGCCAAAGAAGGTATTGGTACCGGAAAAAACTCCAGCTGAAATTCCGCGCTCGGCAAGCATTCAACTGCCCTCCAAAGCACGCAGCCAATTGCCCTCCAAGCCTGCCTCTCAGCTTCCAGCTACGTCTAAAGTTGTGGAAAACCTTCCTGCCAACCGTAAAGCACCAACCCAGCAGGCAGTTCAGCAACCCGCAGCATCGTCTCACATTGATACTGCCACCCATCAAATGCTTGATGTACTCAATATATAATTAATCGCATAAAACATGAATTTACCGCATGCACGAGCATGATGGATAAAGTTATTCTTATAATAAATCATCTAAGTCAGTATGTTTGACTCCGGAGATCACCGGTTAGTGTATTGGAATGCTAACGGCATACGTACTAAACTCCATGAATTGACAGATCTCGCCGTGCATAAACTAGATCTCAGATAGGAATGTTATTTTATGTGTTATTGTATGTTATTATTACGTCAGACACAAAAAACAATTAAACCCCAATGTACTGAAACTATCCCATTTCTTTTAAACTCTCCTTTTAAGTTTTAAATTTCAACAATAATGATCATCTTAAGAAGAGTCATTCTCGGACAAACAAAATCTATTAAACCCCCTATATCAATAACTGTATAAAAATACCACACGAAAATCGATTCGTATTTATGTTTTTGTATAATATTTTAAACTTCATCAAAATCGAGTTATCTGTTCAAAAGTTATTTTCGGGTTATGATGCATACAGTGCCGAATTCTCATACTTGCCACTTAAATCTTTACTCGCTTTGCTCGCTCGATATAACGTATAAATCTTTTCTCCTTTTATTATATTCTATTGCGCACGTGAAGCAGTACGAGTCAGCTAGTACAAAATAAAACTGATGACAATACCATTTTGGAACGTTGACTCACCCTCTTCCAGACTAATCTGGAATAATTTCCCGCCATTCCAATCAACGTAATTAAGTTACATGCAGATTGCATCGCAGCCTCACTTAGCGATGTGACGAATCGACATTGCATGTTGAAATGATTTTTGTTGTGCTGATGCTTGGAGAGTCAACTCGCCAGATAAATGTTATGTTGATTAAAAAGTATGTTTTGATAGTCTTTTGAACTTTTTCGATCATGACACATATTTTACCGGGTATACCTTTAATATTGCCCGTCGTTTCGACAGGATTGCACCCATCGTGGTCGCGGAAAGTCGTGATTTCGATACCAGCCGTGCATCAATGGAATTTTCTTTCGTAAAAGATTTATGAGCATATATTACACTTGAAGTTAACGGTGAAGGACATCGTGAGGAAATCGCTTAGTTAGCTTTAGATGTATTCACCTATTGAGCTGTTTATAGTTAGTGTGTCAGATATTATAGCATTTAATAGCTGTTGCGAGTTTTCGCCCCGGTAATCAGTTTGCACAAATTGCTTACGGTCTTTTTAATATGTCTGGAACCATTTATACGTCATTCCTCTTATACCATACCCGTACAGTTTTTGAAGTAGAATCTGGTGGTTTACTCTGTCATATTATGCTTTAGACATGTCAAGGAATAATCCTATTCCATATTTCTTTTCGTTTATTAGTTATTAGTTAGGTATTTCTTAGACATAGTTATAAACAGCTAACGTGATTGAGCGTTTTTTCCTGAAGCCAAATTGCTTAGTACTTAGAATATTATATTTTTCTACGTAACTGTAGGTAGATTCTGTTTGTCATTGCCTTTTCAAAGATTTTTGAGATAGAAGATAAAAGAGCTGTTATATTGTTCTATAGTTACTAGCAATTTCTGGTTTTCCGCCTTTTTTAGGAAGGGTCTCATTATAATATAATAACATAAACACGGGAATTTATCGCGTAATACCTTTTGATTATTCCCGACGTTTTGACTGTGTTTCAACAATCGTGGTCCCGGGTTGACTGGAGATTTCATTGGAGTGTCCATCAAGAAAGCGATGGTAGTTTTGCAACTACCCTCACTTTGTCTTCAGAACTCGGTAAGGCCGCGTTTACATTGCGGCACACAACACTAACAGTATCTTCACTATGCAATGTTATATCACGACGCACACTACCTCTACACCTACTTATCACTGGATTCCAAGATATCGGGAGCCTAAATCCATCTTCACGGTTGAAAATTCGGGTGTTTTTTGATTTCGATTGCCTCACGAATCACGGGTCTTATTTTCGCAATCTTAAGTTTATCTGAGAAGGATCCTTTGTCAAATGATTGATTTATGAGCAGGCATAGCTCAATTTATTACTCTATGACTTGATAATGTTTACGACTTCACGTTCGGTGACCGGGCTCATATACATTGAGTCAGTTGCAATCGTGCGCTCCGAGTGTCCACACACTTTTTCCGTGCTGCTGCTGCTAGATAACCTACCTATAGATGCAAAATTTTCATTGAATGCGTTACTTACAGATCGCAGCGAAGATAATGTGTTGTTCATCATTTCTGCCGTAAAACTTCCACTACCAAACACAGGCCTCCCACACGGATCTCTCCGTGAGGGATAGTTGCCATACTCACCACGCTTGACAGGCGGATTGGCGAGCGCAGTACGGGATGTTGATACACGGAAAGACACTGCTGCCCATCTTCCAGAGGTGTCCCATAGCAGGCTCTTACTGCATCCACGGGCATGAAAGGACAGGTAACATCCTACTGCCAGCACCCGACGGCAATGTGTTGTTGTTTGTGGATAAGACTATATTTTTACGAATTTGTGACTGTTGTATGGGGTCGGTTACGTCTTTAGTAGGAGTGAACTAGCAGCGTTACACTCAGAAAATATGACAGTAGTTCAGGAATGTAATAGGCTTCAATCCATCATAGATAGCTTTGACCATAACTGTGGCATTGAGTTTGAGTTGGCACTACGGAAAACCTCAGATTTAGAAAAGGCACTATGTGAGGCTAATATCAAGATCACACAGCTGGAAGAAGCGGCTCAATGCTCTGCCACTATGGAAACGATTTGCTTATATGATGAGCTTGTATCGGATAATTTAACTAGAGGCCTTGCCAATGGTGTGGGCTGTGAGTTTCATGCTATGAAAACTGTTGACAAATGTAAATATGACACTGTATATAATTCACAAGCATGCACCAATGACAACATACACAGTTTAAGCAAAAATAAGCTAAAAAAATACTTTAAAATAAATAAATTTATTAGGAAAACAAAAAGAATGATAAAAAATCAAAAAAATGTAGTAACTAGACAATACACCTGTAGAAAAATATTTGACAAACTTGATCTATGTACTCTACAGCTAAAAAGTAATAAAATTAAGTATGAGGCTGAAATCTTGGAGTTGAATTGTGAACTTGGCCGGTTGGAACATTCCCTAAAACATATTACAAGCCTATATGATAAGTCCAGAATTGAGGTAAGGGAATACAACCTGGCCATGGACCAAGTGCTCCAGGGATCTTGGGAGAATGAAAGAGAGCTCCAGTCCCACTTAGCAAGATGCCGGTGTGATGCTGGACTGGATCATGATAACACTGATTCAGTGAGTATTACAACGGCCATGCGCAGTCTGGATGTAAACTCATCATTCTCACAAGAAAAATCAATAATGTACTGCGATGAAATTGGAAAAAATATGGGCCAACTTTTGAGTTTGCATATGGAACATTCAGTTTTAAATAATTGCTTACCAAACTGTAGTTTGCATGATATAATGCAAAAAATTTCTAAAAACTCATCTAATGAGAATACTAATTTAATAATCTGTCTTGGAAATAGGGGTAATGTTAACAAGTCTGATTTGATAAAATATATTGATAAACTTTGTTCATTGAAATTTAAAGAAATTGTAATGTATACATTCCCCTATAGTAATAGTTTGCCACAGTCAGAAAATAATACTAGATTTAAGCTAAATATGCTTTTGCATACAATATCGTGCAATAATCCTATTCATGTGATTGACACTAACTCTATTGTTAGTAAAAAATATTATTTGACTAAAGGTAATTATTACCTTTCTAATTATTACAAACGACAGATAGCTATGTCGCTATCATATTATTTTTGCATGACAGCCAAAAATTTGGCTAAACAGAATGCTTCTTTTGAGCATTCTCAAAACCAATTAATTAAGACTCTGGAAATTATTCCAAGTCATTTAAATTAGATCTTAAGACAACAGAGGAAATCTCTAGCCAGAACAAGTCAAATAATATCTTGTGTCAAAATGAAAAAGCAATAAATAAAACATTTAAAATGTATACAAAGGTTACCAACTTGGTGCACCAAAATATTCAAGGAATAAGCAGTAAATTGTTAGAGTTGGAACTATACATAAACTTGTATAATATTGATATTTTATGTATTACTGAACATTGGCTGAAAAGTCATGAGGTTATGTTCAGTTTCAACAACCATCTTGTTGGTAGCTCCTTTTGTAGATCACATGCTATTCGTGGAGGTTCTTTAGTGCTACTTAATAAACATCTTAAGTACAAAGAACGTAAAGACATTGTCTGTCTGTCTGTTGAGAGCCAAATCGAAATAGCATGTGTGGAGTTGGAGCAAGTTATTATCATAAGTGTATACAGCCCACCGTCAGCTTCGTTTGAGACATTTGAAAAAGTCATGGATGAAATCTTATTCAAAGCATCAAAGTCAAATAAAAACATAATTACATGTGGAGATTTCAATGTTAATCTCTTAGAAAATTACTCTTTTAGTACTAGATTAACATGCCTTTTTAATTCATATAACCTAAAACCATTGTTTATGGAGCCTACTAGAATAACTGAAACATCAGCTAAATGTATTGACAATATCTTTGTAAATTCTAATACAAAAATTCTCCATAAGGGCTTGATTAGCAATATAAAGTCAGACCATTTAGGCCAGCACATTCAAATTAAACAGCAACAAAAACAAAATGTAAAAAGAAAAATTACTTTTATACCTGTGACCATGCATCGATCTGAACAACTGAAATGTAAATTGAATACAAAATTTCCACCTTACTACTCAAATAACAACCCTAATGAGTCATATTGCAATTTTTTCAATGCATTTAGCAATATGTTTAATTCAATATTTACATCAAAGTCGATAATGGTCACAGATAAACATAACTTTAATGAGTGGGCAACAGTGGGTATACATAGAAGTAGACAAAAATTATATGATCTTTATAGTGAAAAACATTATAATTTTAGTGAAGAATTTAAAGAAAAGGTTAAAAATTACTCAAAAATTTTTAGAAAAGTCTGCCATATTGCTAAGTCTAATTATATAAGTTCAAAAATTAAAAATAGTGATAATAAAATTAAAGCTACTTGGAAAATAATAAACAAAGAAACTGGAAATGTGAGTAACTTTAACAACCACTTCAAATTGAATTATAATAATACCACCTACAAAAGTGATGAAGATGTAGCCCAAGCATTTGAAACATTTTTTACTGACATTCCAATTTCTACCACAAAGTCTTTAAACTCTTCTCACCTGATCGCCGAGTCCTTACTTAGCGAAAATGTACCTAAATGTGATAGTAATTTTAAATTCCAATATGTGGACAGCGGCGATATAGTTAAAGCCTTTAAAATGTTAAATGTCAAGAAAACTGCAGATCTCTGGGGTATTTCTGTAAACATTGTAAAACCATTAGTAGACACAATCGCACCTGAACTGGCTTTTATATTTAATGAATGCATTGACTGTGGCGTATTTCCTGATCTAATGAAACACAGTAAAATAATACCTTTATTCAAATCAGGTTCTAAGTCGGATCCCACTAACTTTAGGCCGATATCAGTACTGCCGACATTTAGTAAAATTTTTGAAAAGCTTATTTTAAATCAGCTATCTAAGCACTTTAACGACAACAAGTTGCTTCACTGCAAGCAATTTGGCTTTACACGCGGTCGGTCCACTACTGATGCCGGTATAGAGTTAATCTCGCATATCTATGATGCTTGGGAGAAGTCGCAAGACGCTATAGGTGTTTTTTGCGACCTTTCAAAAGCATTTGACTGTGTACACCATGAAACATTGATCGGGAAATTGCGCCACTATGGTGTTAGAGATATCTCTTTAGATCTACTTAATTCTTATCTCAGTAACAGGATACAAAGAGTTGATGTTAATGGAAAACGTTCTTCGGGATCTGTAGTTACAATGGGTGTACCGCAGGGATCAATTCTTGGGCCTTTTCTATTTTTAATTTACATTAATGATCTACCTCATCTTGTCAAAAACAATCATGAGATTGTATTGTTTGCTGATGACACTTCACTTTTGTTCAAAATGAAACGACGTACCACCGATTATGACGAGGTGAATAATGCAATCTCAGAAGTTGTTAATTGGTTTAATGTCAATAACCTATTACTTAATGAAAATAAAACAAAATGCATTAGATTTACTCTCCCGAATGTAAAACAGGCTGATGCCAACATTAAATTGAAAGGAGAAAGTTTAAACCTTGTAGAAAAAACTGTATTTTTAGGCATAACTTTGGACAATAAGCTTCAATGGGGCCCGCATATAGAACAACTATCGGGTAGGCTTAGTTCTGCAGCATATGCAGTCAAAAAAATCCGCCTTCTTACAGACGTAGATACCGCTAGACTTGTTTACTTCAGCTATTTCCACAGCATTATGTCTTATGGCTTACTGCTGTGGGGATGTGCTGCAGATATAGACACCGTATTTGTGCTGCAGAAGAGGGCTATTCGTTCTATCTACAATATGGGTCCCAGAGAATCACTTCGCACTAAATTTAAAGAAATAAATATAATGACAGTAGCTTGTCAATATATTTATGAGAACCTGTTGTACACCCATAAAAATATTGCTTCGTTTAAGAAAAACAGCGACAATCACAATGTAAATACAAGAAATAAGAATAAACTCGCTGTGCCTACTACTAGGCTCCATAAGGTAAAAAAATCTTTTAAAGGGCAATGTATACGCTTCTACAACAAACTCCCAAGTGAGTTGCAGAAGTTATCA
This sequence comes from Pasiphila rectangulata, assembly GCA_963082625.1. Lineage (NCBI taxonomy): Eukaryota > Metazoa > Arthropoda > Insecta > Lepidoptera > Geometridae > Pasiphila > Pasiphila rectangulata. The sequence continues at coordinate 21,019,589 of OY720238.1, read as the reverse complement.
TTAAATAAATTCAAAAACATTATTAAACGCAATCTGTGCGATAAAGCTTATTATAAAATATCAGATTACCTAGAGGACAAAACCACTTGGGACGGAATCTGCTCCAACTCCGTCAAACGTAGCATAAGACAAAATCAAATTGTTAAATGATGACTATAACGACCGAGTTAGGTTCTTCTGTTCACTTCTTTTCCTAACTCGCGTGTCATCTGAAGTGAACAGGTTCAATTATGTGCTTTATTCTGTTTATTTGTGTTGTTTTATTTTGTAAGTTGTGACGCGTCAATAAGGTCCATGCGGCCGCACTGAATAAAGTATTTTTTGAATTTGAATTTGAAAAAGTACTTTGTACTTACCACATTGTTTTAGTTTTGTTTTTGGAATGGCACATTTGTTTTATATAAGTAATATGACTTTTTTGATTGTTTTGACGCATTTTTTCAACTTTTTGTTAGTTCCGGTATTGATTTTTTAGGGTTTTGCTAGTTTATTAGTTTAATATACTATGTATTCTTTTATTTTTACACAATACTTTTATCCCTTTGGTAAGGTAAGTATTTTTATGGTGGTGTTTATTTTTAGTCGTTTTATAGGTATATGTGTGTTCATGAATGTTATAATTGGTTTTTCGAATAAGTCACAATTTTCATTTGCTGTATTATATTTCGTAGTAGATGCGTCCAATCTGTATTGCTAATTTACTTTATAAATGCTTTAGATTAGTTGTGTTGTAAATGCATTTATGTATGTAGGAACATGTTTTAGGTTTGTGTTTTGTTAACGTCTATGTGCAAAATTGCACCTTAAGACGAAAAAGTGTATTCTTTGACCGTATCTTCTGACCACGACCACCGAGAACGTGTCTCGGTCGACGTAGAAAAATATATAATAGATTCTTACTCCAAATATAAGCAAGAGAGGACCCCTTGACTATATCGTCGACCAATTACATTGCTATAAGTATCCTAAATTTAGAAATGCGGGAATGGTAACGTAACAAACCAGACGATAATTACATCACACGGATTCTACCTCAATCTCTTTTATAAACGAAGCTGAGATGAAATATTCTAATTCCACTGAGGTTCAATGAGATTAAAAATCAATTATTGCAACTAGGGATGGGGTAAAGTTGCAGTTATAGGTGAATATTTACGAAAAGTCTTCATGTTTGTTAGTTTGGTGTAGGCTGAGAACAAAAGAGAAAAGAAACTGTTGGTTAGTAAAATTATAGTGTTGAAAATTTCTATTGACACTATTTAGCCCATTTGTGTTAAGTAATTAAGTAAGTAATTAAGTATCAGATAATAGAACACTCAAATACATTTTAATATGCCAGTAAATATTTTTAATTTTTCTGTGGGACTTTGCTTCAGATAGAGTCGAATGAAAGAATTTTGGGCCTTTGCCGAACCGATTGTATTGAACTTTTCATAATCATCTTCAAGACATAAAGTTAAATATAACTATGCCAATTATTATAGGCGAACACTCTTTAAAATACTTAAGTAACTAAATCTTTTGCTTATCTTAATAAAAGCGCTCTTTTTAACCGCGGACTAAGTTGTGAAACGAACTCCCATCTGCGGTATTTCCTCGCAGCTTCGACATGGGATCTTTCAAAAGCTGGGCATTGTCCTTTCTTAAAAGCCAGCAGCGCATCAGCTACACCTCTGGTGATGCAGATGTCCATGGGCAACGGTGACCAGTTTCCATCAGGAGGCCAGTCTGCTCGTCTTCCAGCTATAATTAAAAAATCAATAATAATATTGATTGTATCTAAATTATACGAAATAAGTTACACTTCTGTACATTTTCAGAGTAACAAAACATCTCTACCTGCAATATTGCGGTGCGAACACCCCACGGTGGAGCGATTATAAGAATAATGGGAGCGGAATCGGGTTCACTCGCTCCGCTGTGCAGGGATAGACTTTGATAATTGATTCTATTCTGAGTATCTACATACCAGGGGCTAAAAACCTTGGGACCGTGCTGTAACGTATCGTAACGGAATGTATTTTTGAGCAACTGTAGATAACAATTGACATTTTCTGTTTAAATTAAGCCGATTTTATTGAACTTGATTTATAAGATCTGGACTGTTTTTTTGGAATCACCGTTTTGGAATGGACTTAAATTGGACTTTTTAAAATTATATTGCCAGCGACCGGCACCCCACGCCGGCGCCGTGGGGATGACAGTATATCCTCACGTCGTTGGGTGCTGGAAAAAGAATGTTGCCCCTTCCATTTTGCCCGTGGATGCAGTAAGAATCTGCCAAGGGACCTCCAAAAGATGGGCAGCAGCGTCTTTGCACGTATCAACATCCCGTTTTGCTCTCGGCAACCCACCTGCCATTAAGTATGGCAACAACTCTTGGTCATGGGGGAGGCCTTTATTTAGCAGTGGAGATGATGATGATGATTGTGCTGTAACGTCGGAATATATTTGTCTTATTATTTGCCGTTATATATGCCGTGGGGTGCCGGCAGTAGAATGTTACCCCTCCTCTCCTACCCGTGGATGCAGTAAGAACCTGCTAAGGGGGACACCTCCGGAAGATGGGCAGCAGCGTCTTTTCGTATATCAACATCCCGTACTGCGCTCACCAACCCGCCTGCCAAGCGTGGTGAGTATGGCAACTACCCCTCATGGAGATCCATGAGGGAGGCCTTAGTTCAGAGTAGTGGACGTTTTACGTGAAATGATGATGATGATGAATTAATATTTAAAAAATAAATATAAAAAATGATAGTTTCCAAAGTTATATAGATTAGAATATAAATTTGTAGATTGCACAATCACTGTTATGCTGTTAAACACTGTTATACACTTTGGCTTTTCAAACAGCCTCTGTTTGCGGTAACCTTAAGAACAACAGGTTTTTACATTATATCACTTCACTTTATCAAAAAGCAAGCATTAAACGTGTTGCAATAAACGTGATCAGTCACGCAAAAATGCCACTGTCAGAGAACGCGGTCACTACGACAGCCACTTAGCATTTTGGTGCCGAGCGCTGGCGCCCACGCATCTGTTATTAGAATTATTTATTTAGCTTATTTTGTCCCAAAAAAATGTATTGATTCAGGCATGACTTTTCGAAAATCTATCATAGTATCTTAATGAACAACAAATATAAGGTGACAAATCCGCTAACTTATATCTAATGAGTGCTTAAAAAACAGTATAAAACAATTCGACATAAATTCATTGTTTCGGCTCTCTACAAGGCATTTCAGAAGAAACTGCCTCCCCGTTCGTCACGGAATACACCAGAACAACGAGACGCAGAGCTAGTTGCCCAATCATTATTGGGCTCTGCGTCTCGTCCTGAGAGCGGTGACAGGTTACATTAACAGAACCAGCGCTCTCTGGACGTGTTGCCTCCTCGACCGCCGAACAGAAAGTGGACCGCCGAACACTTTCAGTTCGGCCGATTTTTATGTAAAGTAAGCGCCACCGCTTTGGACCTGCCTACGTATAGTTCAACAGCTGATACTATCAATATAATCTTACACAAGCTTTAATGTCATTTGAGCAGTGTCATAAAGTTTTTTTTTTAATTAAACACCTGTTAAATGCCAGAAGTGATAAACGCAGCGGGATTAACCTTTAGTGCAACTGAGCGGCCCTTAAACTTGTAATGTAATTTTTGACATAACATATTATAATGAGAAAAGGCCTCTGTGGCGCAGCGGGCGAAGGTCTGCCTGCGAAGCAAGAGGTTGCGGGTTCGATTCCCGCCTCAGGACAAATGTCTGTACGATCTGCAGACATTTGTTCAGGGTGTTCTGGGTGTTTTTCTATTATCACAACAAAGTATAAAACAAAGTCACTTCCCGATGTCTGTCTGCCCCTATATTTGCATAGATCTTTAAAACTACGCATAGGATTGTGGTGCGGTTTTTTTAATAGAAAGAATAATTCAAGAGAAAGTTTTGTTTTCTATAATACATGTATAATATCGTAGAGATATAGTGATGATTTTATAGGTTTCTAATGTGATTTCGTAAATAAACACATTTTTTGCGCTCACATTGCAAACGCTGGCTGAACCCTACGAGATAGATCAAAATAATGTACTACAGTATTGTACACCTTAAAAAGCTTTACAAAAACACATAACAAACTACAAAAAAGTCCTAAGTAACTTTAACTTTTTTGTAGTTAACTTTTGTGTAGTTATTGTGTGTTATTATAAACAATATTTTAAGTTAATTATTTTTTAGCTTTTTTAGGGTTCCGGGCCAAAATGGTAAAAAATAACCCTTAAGGAATCACTCTGTCTGTCACAAATGGATATCTCGAGAACAACTAATGCTAACTCAATTATCGACAATAACCATTTTTATCCTTTATTCTTTACGAGAAATAATGGCTTATTTACGAAGCGATTTTAAGCAATTCAGCATAAGTCCTTATAGAGGTACAATTAAAAATCTTATTATACGAATGGCCCTGTATAGCACGTAATTTTAATGAATATTTTCGAAGATATTACAGGTTGAAAATGCAGGGGCATAGCGGTCGCGACGGAAACAGCCGGGGGCCGGTCAAAATTCGGTCGATACTGTTCTCGATTTGGAAGTTTTTTCAACATTTTTGTAAATAACTCAAAAACGATACGGCTTAAAGGAAAAATAAAAACGTTTTAATAATGTGCAAATTAATACCTTTCATATGATACCCCACACGCGTAGTATCATCACTTAAAAAAAATTAAATCCCTATCAGCCTCCTACAATCAAAATAAGAATATTTTTTTACATTTTCATATATTTTATGCCATATTAGTAAAAAAGTGTTTTCTTTTACCATTTTAAATGTCAAGTCGATAGCATCAGTAGTTCTCGAGATATCCATTTGTGACAGACAGAGTGATTGTATAAGAGTTCTTTTTTACCATTTTGGTCCGGAACCCTAAAAAAGCTAAAAAAATAATTAACTTAATTATAAAATATTGTTTAAAACCCTTAGTACTTTTTATTACGCACTTTCTCTTCTAGTCGTTGGACGTGCACTGCTGGACAAAGGCCTCCCTCGTCGATCACTAAATACTGATCATGAGGGGTTGTTGCCATACTCACCACGCTTCGCAGGCGCGCAGCCTTACCACGCGGTTTAATTAAAGGTGCCTATGGCCTAGGCGGCTCCAGAGAAAGAGGTCGGCCTTTTACTAGATGGCAAGATGACATAGTTGCGACTGCAGGCAGATACTGGAAAAATACTGCAAAAGATAAAGAGAAATGGAAGTTTTTGGAGGAGGCTTTTACCCAAACCGGGGTCCATAACAAAACCGAATAAATTTATTGATTATGATACTAAAATTATATATTTTAAAGTTTGAAGCGATATTATGTAAAAAAAAAAGAGATTTTATAAATGCATGCTATTTTAATAAAATTATGTTAAGTTTAATTTTAGTCTAGTACATATTATTTATATTTTATTGTGTAGAATTAATAAAGCGTTTATTTTTATTAATTTATATTATTTATGGTTATTCGTCGAGTTATTTACCTTTATTATTGCCTGACTGCATGGATGCAGTAAGAACCGCCTTTCCGCGTATGAACAGAATCGGGATTTTCAAATCAAAATCGGGACGTTCCCGAACTGCTCTCGCCAACCCGCCTGCCAAACGTGGTGAGTATGGCAACTACCCCCATGGAGATCCATGAGGGAGGCCTGTGTTCATCAGTGCACGTTTTATGACTGAAATGATGATAGCCTGACCTTTCGACAAGTGCACCTATCGTGGTGGTGGTGGTAAGAATCTTCGGGAAGAAATAACGTAACTATTTTTTTGTAATTTTTTTTAGAGTTATCATGTCTCCATTATTATTAAGACGTATTGTCTTCGCCTATAACATTTATAGATTTTCGTACTCGTAGAATATAGTTAGGTATTTAAATACATTGTTGTGCCCTCCCTGGGCTCATGCTTAAATCTTTAACATTTGTAAGACCATTGTACAACATGAACGCAATAAAACTTTTGAACATAAACTTGAACTAGGTAAATAACGCGATTAATACCCGGTTTAATATGTGTTAATAATGTGTCGTGATCGCTAAATTTTAAAAACCGTCCAAATGCGAGTCAGACTCGCGCACGAATGGTTCCGTACCATTCATCATTTCAGCCATACAACGTCCACTGATGAACACATGCCTCCCTCATGGATCTCCATGAGGGGTAGTTGCCATTCTCACCACGCTTGGCAGGCGGGTTGGTGAGCGCAGTATGGGATGTTTATACACGGATAGACGCTGCTGCCCATCTTCCGGAGGTGTCCCATAGCAGGCTCTTACTGCATCCACGGGTAGGAGAGGAGGGGTAACATTCTACTGCCGGCACCCCACGGCAACCATTACTCAATCAGTATCAAGTATGTTGTATGGGGTCTACTTAAATATTTACATATTTTATTCTGTTTCAGTACTTGTTGTAATAGCGGCAACAGAAATACATCATCTGTAAAAAAAATCAACTGTCTAGCTATCACGGTTCATGAGCCTGGTGACAGACAGACGGACAGCGGAGTCTTAGAAGTAAAGTCCCGTTTTTTCTCTTTGGGTACGGTACCCTAAAAAAGTGTGTTTACGAGTCAGTGACTAACCATTTTAAAGTTATCCGACTACAGACTTGAAACCCCTGGCCCCAGGATGTTTTAATTGATGTCAACTTTTAGAATGTCGTCTTGTGCCACCTTTTTAGACTGCTGGGCAAACTTACCCAACATTTAATTAAATTACATCGAACGAGGGTTGTAAATTAAGATTAAGAAATGATTAATCATGTTGTAATATTCTGATCGCCATTTTATCAAAAGTTTTCGAGTAGACTAGGGGAAGACCCTGTTAATTAGTTTATTTCTTACCTTTACCCTGTTGATGTCGTTTTCGACATTTTCCTTTTGGATACTTATGTTTTTATTTACTTATTTAATTAAAAATAACTATCTATGTAGTATAATGTATTAAGTATATCTATCATTATTATTATTATATATGTATATGTACCTTTTTAGAGTTTATTTTTGTATTTTTAAATGTTTATTATAATATATTACTATTAAGAAAGTGTCATAATATAACGCAACAAAATAAGCTCTGTAATGTTATAATTATGTATGTATGAGTAATAAATAAATAAATCATCTAGTAGCCATAACATCTGCTTAGCTTGGGGCTAGATGATGCTATATGAATTGTTCAGCATTATTTAATTAGTATTTATTATTATTATTATTATTCCACATCATTTATTTGTAAACTCATAAAAATACATTTTTTACAATAAAGAAATACAAAAACAAATACTCTACAGTAAAAAATATATCAAAACGGTGAATCACCGGCCGCGAAGCAAGGCTCAAGCGGTCGGTGACTAGGGCTGCAGAGAGAGGAATCTCCTTACTATACGTGCCGAGTCCAGGAGTACTGCCTTTTGGATCTGGCTCTTGATCCATCTGCCTAGCGAAAGTCTCTCGAGATGTTGATCGAGACTCTTCGCTATGAGTCCATTAACGGAAATTATTATTATTATTATCGCAAGGGGTTGCGGGTTCGATTCCCGCCTCGGGACAAATGTCTGTACGATCTGCAGATATGTATTTGTTCAGGGTGTTCTGGGTGTTTTTTATATTTATAATAAAAATATATATCTATGTATTGTAATAATGTATTAAGTATATCAGTCACCTAGTACCCATAACACAAGCTCTGCTTAGCTAGGGGCTAGATGATGCTGTGTGATCTGTCCAGCATTATTTATTTATTTATATATTTACTACTTTATTACTACCACTTACATATTTTCATCACCATTATTTACAGTCTAGGCAGAGTGTATCATAATATGTGTACTAACTTGCAAAGCAGTGATGCTGACTACCCCAAGGAACAACTTTATTCTAACGATTTGCCAGGATTCGATTGATTTTCATTCGATTCAAGAAGTCCTTTCTTCTTCACGAAAGTTTTTACTTCATCGCAGTACGGGATGTTGATACACGGAAAGACGCTGCTGCTCATCTTCCGGAGGTATCCCTTAGCAGGCTCTTACGTCATCCACGGGATGAGAGGAGGGGCACCATTCTACTGCGGGCACCCAACCAGCTAGCTCATGTAAGTTTCTTTAATTTGACTTGGCAGTACTTCGTGGGAATCTTCTGACACTCCTTAAAAATATCACTACCAGCTCCCCTAAGCTCCGATTTGAGCTCGATCGGTGAACTTTCTACTTTGTTCCACTACGTTTAAGGTTCCGTTTACAAAAGCAAGGAAGGTAGGAAACTATTGAGAGTCGTAACTTGGAAATGGGTTAAGGTATAAAGACAAAGGCGGGGATTTATAGAGATTTGACTGTAAAACGATTTGTAGGTGAGTTTGTTAGGTGTTTAGGAGCTTTTCTGATTCTACCATTTTTTAGTAGAAGAAAGCTAGGGGAAGGAATAAAGAGGAATAACTTGGGGATCTTTGCATCATGATAGACGCTCAAGCTTTGATTCCTAACTACTAGACGACTTTTACGGTGAGGTGCCGGCTGTAGAATATTACCCCTCCTCCCTTTGGATGATCTCCCCGTGGATGTAGTAAGAGCCTACTAAGTGATACCTCCGGAAAATGGGCAGCAGCGTCTTTCCGTGGATCAACATACCGTACTGCGCTCACCAACCCGCCCGCCAAGCGTGGTATCAACTACCCCTCATGGAGATTCATGAGGGAGGCCTGTGTCCAGTAGTGGATGTTTTACGGCTGAAATGATGATGATGAACTTGGGGATCTTAACATCATGATGGACGCTCAAGCTTTACTAGGCGACTTTTACGGTGGAGTACCAGCTATAGAATATTATTCTCCTCCCTACGCGTGGATGCAGTAAGAGCCTGCTAAGGGATAACTCCGGAAGATGGGCAGCAGTGTTTTTCCGTGTATCAACATGTACTGCGTTCGCCAGGCGTGCCGAGTATGGCTACAACCCATCCATATGGACAGCAGTTCTACTGCTGAGATCATGATGACTTTGTGTTTGTCGGCTGCTGTCCTAATGGTTCTTAAGTGAAATCTTAGTTATTGTATGTCCTTAGAGGTACAAATTTTTGAAACTTAACTTTGATATTCAGAGTCAAACTTATTTTGACTTTGAATGTTAAAGTTAGTTTCAGTGTTTGATTATATTCAAAAGAGCAAAATCCTACATAGAATAGTCAATTTACAAAAGAACTGAACATGTTTAAATTGAATAAAGCACATAATTGAATTCGTTCGTTGAAACTTTTTTCCAGGTGAGGGAAAGAAGCTAAGAAGAAACCACACTCTTTTACTTTTTAGGGTTCCGTCTGTTTGTCTTTAATTTCGTGTTAAAAACTCATATATTCAAAACAATGCAATAAAATGCTACAAACAATTCAACTGTAACTGCAAAATCATTAGTAAAATAACCTTATATTTTTATTGTTTTCATCTCGCAAAGTGTTTTTGATAAAAATGGTATTAGTTTTACAATCAAATTGCATTCATGGATCATCTGTTCGAGAGCTATCCTCGGAATAGCATTGCCACTAACAAACAAAGCTATTTCTAGAAATTTTAATTTCTAGAAATAGCTTAGCAAATAACAAAGCTATTTCTAGAAATTAAAATTTCTAGAAATAGCTTTGTTTGTTAGTGGCAATGCAATGCGTAATGCAATCTAAATTTTTTGTCTCCGACGGGACTCGAACCCGTAACGATTTTGATTACATTTTTAATTTCTATAAATGATACCTTGGTGTGGGTTTACACTTCAAAAATAGCTTATAAAAAGCTATTTCTATTTCATTTTGCAAATAAATTTGGTAACAAGGCCATCTACATCTATATTCATACTACACTCGGTGTGTTACCAGTGATGACTTACGGAACCGAGACGTGGTCTTTCACTTGGCCCTATAAATAAGCTTCGGAGTAACTCAACGAGCTATGGAAAGAGCTATGCTCGAGATTCCTCTACGGGATCGAATCAGATGAAAAGTAGATACACGTAGAAGAATTCGGGTCACCAACATAGCCAAACGGATTAGCAACGTTGAAACGTTGAAGTGGCAATGGGCAGGCCATGAACCAAAAACAGATGGCTGATAGGGACGAAAAGTTTGCCGGTCCGTGGTCCGAAAACTTTTTGAAAACAGCGCAGTGTAGGACGTCCACCTACTAGATGGGTGGATGACCTGCTAAGTATGCAGATCGGCGGCGGAGACCGCTTCCAGTCACAATACAGGAGATCCATAACCTACGTCAAACAGTGGACGTGATGATGAATATAATGAAGCTGAAGAGTTTGTTTTGTTGAACCCGGTAACCTCAGTAAATACTGGTTTGATTCGATTTTTTTTATGTTTTGTGTTGGATAGCCCATTTATCGAGGAAGAAATAAAGGTACACCAGTAAGCGCGGAGCATCAATGAAAAATATCGTTAAAACGGAAAAACTTTGTTCCATTTAAGAGCGTCCGTCATCCGCGTGCGCTGCGTTAACGGTTAAAGATACGCAACTATTATGTATGACGGAATTAGACCTTATACTTACTTACTTACTGCTGCGGCGCAAAAACCCTGAGTGGATCTTGGCCTCCGACACTAAAGACCGCCAGGCTTCTCTGTTCACTGCCTTTTCAGTTAAATTGACGGTCTGTCTTCGACCAGTAGGACAACCCAAGTGAGCTCTTTTGACAGCACAATCATCCCCCATGTGGATTACCATGCGTGCCCGAGCCACCGGAGTCCTGACGCTTTCGTTTCTCCTACGATGATTGTCGCGGACTCTAGTTCTTCAAATTTCAGCATTCTTTTGGATTCTGCACACCTCTGCGCGTGGGCCCCAGGCTCTTCGTTCTCTTTTTGGTTGGCTCCCTATTAACATTATCAATACATTGAATTGAAATTATCGTGGCTTGACATCATTTAATAAATATAATACGGCTTACACCACGTACCTAACGTCAGCAAGATGATAATAAGTTAGGTACGTGGTGAAAGCCGTATTATATTGATTACATCCAATACTTGCCGTAGAATATACCACAGTTTTAAAAAGAACTCCGCCGCAAAATGAATTACCGCGCGCACGCTTTTATTATGCGGAATAAACATTTATCAAGACCCCAGTACAGTAACCCGGCGTTCCGTTATTATTTCTGTTCCCGAGACATTTTGTTCTATTCTTACTGATCATAGCGTTTTGTTATATTAATCATTTTAACCGCAAGTCCACTACTGAACACAGGCCTCCCTATGGATCTCCATGAATCGTGTTGCCATACTGACCACGCTTGGCAGGCGTAGGCGAGCGCAATACGGGATGTTGTTGCACGGAAGGACGCTGCTGCCCATCTTCCGGTGGTATCCCTTACCGGGCTCTTACTGCATCCTCGGGCATGAGACAAGGAGTAATTCTACTTCCGGCACCCCACGGCAACTCCTTACGTAAATACCAGTGATTACATAGGTACATATAAAATCAGTTCCTTCGGAATTATAGCCTACGACACAGATCTCTCTATTTCTATCCCCCTCTTCATGAGTGGGGAGTTAGCTCCCACTCTCTCTCTCTCTATTAGTGACGCAGACATAGTTGTGCGGGTCAGCTAGTATATATTACTAGCTTATGCCCGCTGCTTCGTACCCGGATATGTGTTATGTTAGTCTATGTGTTAGTCTTGGTCAACATCTACATGTGTGCATAATTTCAGCTCAATCTGTAGGCTAGTTTTCGCGTGAGAGAGTAACAAACATCCATCCACATACAAACTTTCGCGTTTATAATAAGTAAAGCCTTTGCATCTATTATAGATGATTTATACAGCGTCAGCAACTGGTAATCATGCTGTACGGGACGCTGCAATGCCTGGGACATTGTTACATGGATTAGGCTTGCCCAGCACCTATACCATCCTCTCAGCTTAGTCAGCTATTATTCAGAGGAAAGAACAGGTCAATACGTCTGAAGCTAACTAAGCCGCGGGTTTCCTCACGATGTTTCCTTCACCGTTAAAGCTCGTGTTAAGTGTGCACATAAATTTTTCAAGAAAGAAAAATCCATTGGTGCACGGCCGGTATCGAACCCATGACCTTCGGATTGAAAGTCGGGGGTACATACTACTCGTTTTTAATATTAGTAGGATAAACCAGTATTTGTCAAAAATAAAGCTCCTGGTGGGTAAATGATGATCATGGTGTTTGTAGTGGCGGCTGACCCCACTTTCATACTATAGCATTTTCCAGTAAAAGCGATATTTTTAGGGTTACGGGGCAAAATGGTTAAAAGGAACCCTTACTTGCGACTTTTTCTTTCTGTCTGTCACAGACAACCATCTGAGATACTACTGATTGTTTATCGTTTGTTTATTGTTTATTGTTCAAAAATAAATGTAATATAACAAATACTTAATCTAAATCATTACATCCATCATACCTAAAAACATTAAATTTAGCTTAGTATTACATATTGCACGACAAAGGAACATATTCATAACTTTAATATCAACTTCAAATTTGAAATTATATAAGATAACATATAGATATATGCCCAGCAGTGGGATATTACAGACTGATTAGATTTGATTAGATAAGATAACGCTTATTTTACTTATAAGAATTATAAATATTTTTTCTTCGTCTCAATTGGCAAGAGTTTAAATTAAATTTGAAAAGGCATCAACTGCAAACGAATGCTCTTGGTTCGTGACTAGAATGGGAAAATTGTGAGCTCTTACCTCTGGAACGAAACATATTAAAACTTAGAAGTACCTTGTTTTTAGTCCGAAAATGTGAAAAACCTGCATTTTTTAGGAGAATGAAGACACTAAGATACCAGATATGGATACATACAAGAAATGAATTGATAAGAAATAAATTTAAAGTAAAAAAAACTTTTTAACAAACAAGCTTTTACTTAAACGTACCCACTAAAAATAATAAAATTAACATTTTCCATTAAAGTCTAATGTCAACTTAAAACGCCTCTACACAATTTATGTAATTAAAAAGCTTGTCGCAAGAACCCGCCTGCCAAGCGTGGTGAGTATGGCAACTACCCCGTATGGATATCTATGAGGCAGGTCTGTGTTCAGTAGTGGACGTTAAACGAACGAACGGAAAATGAGGGGTAGTTGCCATACTCACCACGCTTGGTAGGCGGGTTGGCGAGCGCAGTACGGGATGTTGGTACGCGGAAAGACGCTGCTGCCCATCTTCCGGTGGTATCCCTTAGCAGGCTCTTACTGCATCCATGGGTATGAGAGGAGGGGTAACATTCTACTGCCGGCACCCCACGGCGTGAAAAGCGGCGGCAAAAAAAATATTAAAGACCCGTAAACACTCAGTCCCGGAAACACTCCCTGAATCACCCAAATCAAATCCCAGAATTCAGTACAGCCGTCGTAAATTAACTAATAATGCACAAGTCTGCAAACGTCTCGTAAATTACTTTGATGCGGGTCGGAATACGGACTGTAGCCTATGTTTCGAATCCGCACAGTTCCTCCATCAATTAAGCCTCAGATACGGCATTATGCCGGCCGGCCGCAAAATGCACTTGACTTATTCTGTTAGCGAGGAAATTCCTACGAAATACAAAGCTAGTTTGGGGTACTGAAGGTTTTGTAGTGGTATTTGGCTAAAGAAGAACAGCTTAAGTTCAGTTGCAATGACTAGAGGAGTCGATTCGTGATGATTTTTGAAAAAATATCCATACAGTTTTTTTCTTGAATTGAAAAATACTATAAAATTTCAGAGTTACGAAAAATACTTTTCCAACAAGATATTTATTATACGTAGCCCATTCTTAGAATCCACATAGTCCATAAATTAAGCCTCATATACGGCATTATACCAGCCGGCCGTAAAATGCACTTGACTTATTCTGTTATTGAGGAAATTCCTACCAAATACAAACCTAGTTAGGGATACCAAAGGTTAAGGTAATGGTATTTGGCGGTTAAAGAAGGACAATTCACTTTCAAAATTAACGTGAGATATTCTATTCATTTTGTAAAAACGGGAATTACCCACGTAGAATTTATTGCAACGTCGAAGATTATTCCGACTATTCTTTCTATATTCAATCATGGGATTGAATGAGTCCGCTCGTAGGGCCGAAATGAGATGGCCCTAGTAATGGCCCATGGCCCTGGTAAGTACTGTTTTAACAAAAGGAAGGACAATTTAGTTTTAAAGTTTCGACTGAAAGATGAAAAGACGTTGTTTTTGAAAAAAAAAAGAAACATTGGACAAAATGTATCCCAACGATGGATTTTCAGCGTTATGGTGTCGTACCTTTCTAACAGTCTGTTTCGAACCAGCATAGTTACGCCATAAATTAAGTCTTAGTTATACGACATTATGCGGCCCGCAAAATGCACTTGACTTATTTTGTAAGCCGGAAATCCTCATCATCATCATCATTTCAGCCGTAGGACGTCCACTGCTGGACATAGGCCTCCCTCATGGATATCCAGTTAATGCGGTTGGAAGCGATCTGCATCCACCGTCGACCTGCGGTCTTCACCAGGTCATCATCCCATCTTGCCAAAAATCGCCGGACAAAAATTGCCGGAAATCCTACCAAATAACAACTCTTGTTGGGGAATTAGAGGCTAGGGGCCTATTTGACGTTTAAAGAACGACGGTAAAAAGAAAAAGTGTTTTCTACTAAACCTAGCAGATGGACTTTTTTAAACTTTCGCGATCACGACACATTATTAACACATATTTAAACGGGTATTTATCGCGCTATTTACCTTTATTATTGCCCGACGTTTCGACATGTTTGTCGTGTCTTCCCGGGACCACGATGGGTGCAATCCTGTCGAAACGTCGGGCAATAATAAAGGTAAATAGCGCGATAAATACCCGTTTAAATATGTGTTAATAATCTAGCAGATGGAGCTGGCAAGCGGAGGAAGCAATGTTGTGATTCATCACAATTTCTGTTAATGTGTTTCCTACCAGTAAAAGAAAACGAACGCTATCTTTATGGTTCGAGGGAACTATTCTTGAAGTTTTTACTTTTTAATGAAAACGGCTCATTAAGTCCCAAACATACAACATTATGCCAGCCCGTAAAATGCTCTTGTTCTCTTAGCGAGGAAATTGTATTTGGTGTTCAAAAGCTGTCGTACAAGGTATAAATGATAGTTGATGGTTTGGAGAGAATAGGCGTTTTAAATATTCAAGCCTCGAGAGTAAACAGACCTTTGGTACCAGGTTGGACTTGATAAATATGCAAATGTCCTAGAAGGGGTTAAAAATACCATAGCACCAAAGTCCTCGTCAAGACGGATCAAACGAGGCCAAACTCGATGGGGTTGTGTCGTTTAACCACCGGGTTCCTACGGCCACCTTCCACGGTTCCATCATCAGATCAGCTCCATGTCACAATAATTTGGCATTGTCATCCAACTTACACGTGCATGCAAAATTGCAGCTCAATCAGTAACCAGGAAATGGATCAAATTTGACTTGCAAGATTTTATTACAGACAAACATAGCAGGTGAAATTAAATAAAAGCTTGTAAAAGTAGCGAGCTTTTCACCTGGTGATTTATCAAAATTTAGTTTTCAACTTTATAACCAGTAGCATAAAGAAAACCACAGTTATAAAAGACACAGGTGTTGAGAGACAGCTGAAAGAAGGTAGACTCCCGACGGGATCTAACCCCGCATAACCTCTGGATAGATCCCCTCCGCGTCAGTTATCGCGGGAATATCATAAGGTTGTATAAGTAGTGTGGTGCAGTGCTGCGTAGTTCTGAGGCTACTTGAGGTTGCTCTTTGAAATATATAGTGCTTTGTTAACTTTCGCTATCAATAAGACATAATCATCAAAAGATCACGATGGCAGCAGGTCACTCAAAACGTCAGGAAAAAAATTAAACAAGTTAATTACGCGATAAAGTCCCGTTAAATAGTATAAAATTTTAAATGTATGCAAAAAATGTAATACTCTTGAAAGTTTGTAATGGTTTTTTATTGGGTGATCATAGATGTTTAATAAGTATCATCATCATCTCAGCCGTAGGACGTCCACTGTTGGACATAGGCCTCCATCATGGATCTCGTAAGGAGCATGAGGGGTTGTTGCCATACTCGCCCTGCGGGGCAGTTTGTCAAGCGCTGTAAAATGAAAAGACGATACTGCCCATCTTCCAGAGGTATGCCTTAGCGGATTTTTACTGCATCCATGGGCATGAGAGTAGGGGCGATATTCTACTGCCGGCACCCCACGGCAATTTTCTAGGCAAAATAAGTGTATATTTTTGTGTCAATTATCTCGTTTTCAAAGCTTGTGCTTTGCTATTTTTATTTAAGACCATTATTGTGACTTGTTTCATACAAATAATGTTCTTGTATCTAAGTTTGAGACTGATGGCAGCATTATTTATTTTGTTTTATAAAATAATTATTTATTGAATAAATGGTTTTGTTTCTACCTCACCAGGCTTATATGAATAAATAAACATCGTATAATTTATCCCTTGTTTATAAATTTATACATGTTCTTTTCTCTGACTAATAGCAGATTTAGCTGAGAGGATGGTTAAGATGCTAGGCAAGCCTAATCCATCTAAAATCTCCCAGACACTGCAGCGTCTCGTGCAGCATGATTACCAGTTGATTACCAGATGCAAAGACCTTACTTTTCTTTGTTTATAACTTTCTAGTCAATACGATAAAGTTCCCCCGAATCCCCCTCTTTCAGAGCCTTCGAGTCGTGTGGTACTGCCATAAGCCGCAATTCGCGATTTTTCTCCCGCAACATACGGTCGGTGACAAGGGAGCCGTGAGGTCGAGCCCTAACATTGAGTAATATGGTAACCGGTGTCTGTTCGATGAATCTTTTTACTTGCAATAAGAAACATACCTTCTTAATATTTTTAATGGATGGCACAGGACAGTGAAATGTGGCACAAACATATGGAGGCCTATACGCAGCTGTGGGTGAATCGGGTTGCGGATGATGATGGTGAATACTTTTGAATAAAATATATACGGTCGAATTGAGAAACCTCCTTTTTTTTGTCGGTCAAAAATTGTGTGTGAAAAGAACGCAGTGCGCTCTGTACAGCACCTAAGAATACCAGCGCAGATTGTGGGGTGCCGGCAGTAAAATGTTGCCCCGCCTCTCTTGCCCGTAGATGCAGTACATGCCAAGGGATACCCCCGGCATCTGCCCATCTGGGCAGCAGCGCCTTTCCATGTATAAACATCTACTGCGCTCGCCAACCCGCCTTCAAAGCGTGGTGAGTACGGCAACACATGATCAGTACCTGGAGATTCATGAGGGAAATCTACGAGTACGTTCAGCAGTAGACGTTTAACGAGTGATATGATGATGATGAATACCTTCAAATAATATTACGTGACTGTGTCAAGTGCGCTCTATAAAACGGCGCCACTGAATATCAGCGCACTAATAGCTTGCTGAGCTAAGCTATTTGTGCTTTGTCCTGAGTGCTGGCCGATCCGTGCCATTGTTGTTTGTAAGTAATATTCATTTCATCATTTCAGCGGTAGGACGTCCACTGCTGAATATAGGCTTCCCTCATGGACCTACAGGTATTACGGCTGGGAGCGGCCTGCATCCCCCGTCGACCTGTTGACCTTAACAGGTCGTCCGCCCATCTAGTTGGTGGACATCCTGCGCTGCGCTTGCCGCTCCATGTGCCCCCATTCGAGAACCTTTTGGCGCCATGCGCCATCGGCCATCTGTTCTTCGAGTTACATGGCCTGCCCATTGCCACTTTAAAGCGCTTATCCGTTTGGCTATGTCGGTGACCCGAGTTCTTCTACGTATCTCCTCATTTCTGATTCGATCCCGTAGAGAAACCTCGAGCATAGCCCTCTCCATAGCTCGTTGAGCGACTCTGAGCTTATTCATGAAGCCAGTGTAGTGAAGGACAACGTCTCGGTTCCGTAGGTCAACACTGGTAACTCACACTGATTAATGACTCTTGTCTTCAGGCACAGAGGTATTTTGGACGAGAAGACGTTGCGAAGTATGATTCTCCAGGTCACAGTGTATGTCAGGAATAACTTGAGATTATTCGCTAAGAATAGCGACAATCATCAGTATTGGACTCGTCGAGCTAATAAGCTTACCAGCCATCCTCGTAAACTTGCGAAGTCGGGAAAATTAACGCACATGATGGGACCAGCTGTAATTAATAACCTGCCTGAAAGTGTGACACGTCCTTCAAGAGCAAACTGAAATACTGGTTGATTGCCAATAGCTTCTACAGCTATGATGTACATAACCTATAAGAGTGTTTGACATAAAGTGTATGTACCTACTTATTTTGAGTGATTATTTATTTAATCGTATGACATGTTTAAAAAGGCGTAGGTAACAAAATATAAAAAAAAAAACAAAATTAGAAATCTTTTAAAACTAAAAAATAATAACAACACTAATACTTAATCTAATTCATAAGTCAATGTTTAGGTTCCCCAGCCAGGAAACTACTTCAGGAGGCAGATCTATTAGGTCAGACCAGGGTCCTGGGTACGAGTGGATAGGGCAGCGTGAGATGATGTGCTCCATCGACTGGTCCCCTTCACCGCATTCGCAGAGCGCCGAGTCTGTCCAGCCACACTTCTGCCGACAATAATGCAACATCGGCCGTGACCAGTGAGAAGCCTGTTAAGGCGGCACCATAAAAACTCGCAGGCGAGCGCAGTACAGGATGTTGATACACGGAAAGACGCTGCAACAACCTTTCTTGATCAGTACAAAGTTCCATAAAGTAGGTAGGCCTACTGCGCTCGTTAACCCGCCTGCCAAGCGTGGTGAGTATAACAACTCCTCGTAGTGGACGTTCTACGGCTGAAATGATGATGAGAGATGATGCTAGATTAGTGACAAATCTAAACTTAAGTGACAAAAAATAAAGTTGTCTCTTTGAATTCGGTAAAAAGAGCAGCTCAGCTTCTTGAGATTGTAATTTCCATGCGTCGTATTGTTTCATAAAGGACGCATCTGCCGTGACGAGGGTAGACGGATAGCGCGGCTTATTGCTCTGAAAATGTTACCTAGCTGTCTGAATATTGGACTTTGGGATGTAATATAACAGAAATTTGTACATTTTCATGATTTAGATTGTTTGTGCAAATACATTTGGACAATATACCGTGTATTTTAGCATACATTTCCGTATGATTTGGACATGTGGGTACTCTAATGATATTGTGGTGTATTGCATATCTATAGGTAAGTGGGCATAAAATAGTGATAGTGTGTAGACAATATTTAATCTGTCAATATAAGGGTACCTGAAAATTCGCGAAATATTATAAAAAAGCCAGTGAAAACTTAGTGGAAAGTGTTGTATACACACACAATGGCAAATATCAGATTCGAAACTTTTGATGTAAACATGGGTATTGGGAGTCTTACAAAGATATTTTCTAACAGCTTAGGGTGTGACTGACCCAATCCAACAAAAAGCCGTGTTTTTCGCATCTTGTGGTAGTGAACTGTATAATTTAGTGAAATCATTAGTGTTCCCTCTGACTGTGGGTCAGGCAACATTAGTTGTAATAGAAAATAAATTAGACAGCCATTTTAGTCCGCGGCCAAATGAGACAGTGGAATAATTTAAATTTTACAATAGAAAACAGAGTAAAAAGGAATCTATGCGACATTACATTGCAGCACTTAGAAAAATGTGCAGATTTTGCATTTTTATCGATTTGGAAAGGACTCTAAGAGATAGGCTTGTCTGCGGGGTGAATGATACAAAACTGCAAGAAAGTTTACTGAAGAAGGCCAACCTTACTTCTGCAACAGCCGTGGAGTTGGTATTGCCAGCGGAAAAGTGTGGGGAGGACCTCAAAGTACTCAAACTACCAACTATTGGTGAAACATCAAGCTTCAACACAGCAAGTACAAGCAGAGACAGTGAGGTAGAACCAATTGAGGTAACTAAAGTGCAGGAAGATAAGAGTAAACAGTGTTACTGCTACAGATGCGGAGGAAGCCACTTGTAAATGTAAAAGTCAGCCCCCAGGCTAGGACCAAATTATTATAGTTTCAAGCAGAATGTTTATAGATGCGTATATGTTGGGCGCCCAAGTCCGATCTGACTGTATATTGTGCCCAACAATGGACTGCGGCTAACGTGACGTCATTAATCCAACAACAGCTCACTCGCTTGTGCAAAATCCTCTTATCAGGATATTCTGGGCACTATGAAATTGAGTTTCGATGTTAGAGACTAGAAAGATTGGAGGAGATTCCAAGCCTTTTAAAAAAAAATATGCTCGAAACAATATTAAGTACAATATATAACCGGGATAACCCCAGTACGTATGTAAGTACTTTTATGATTACCCTCCATTATAGAAGTGGTTCCTTCGAACTGATAAAAAATAGACTAAACTGGAAGTAAAAAAAATATTTATACTCATCAGTTTAAACGTTCGTTCCGAGGTTTAAAAGATTAGAAAAACTTATTCGGAAACTCCACCTACTTCCAAGTGTAAAAATAATAAAATTAATATATTTTTTCTATAACAGTAGATCAGTCTCCTAAATTACCATTTACATTATAAATATATATTATTTTGTCAATACTGTTTAAAACATCCTAAAGCTAATAATAATAAGAGATTTGACGTTTCTAAATTTAAAACTTTCGACGTAAATCTTGGTCAAAATGGTCTGATGTAATTTTAGAATGGAACTAACGGAATAGCTTTATTGCCATTTTAGTCCATTTTACACAATTTTAGTTAACTAAGGAAGTTTACCAAAAAAAAATTGTTCCTAAAATAAATGCATTCTTTCTTTCTTTCTAAAATTCTAGATCTGACACCTAAGTTGAATTATCAAGCAGGATTTGTAGTAGAAGTAGATCTCGAGCTATCGACATTTGAAGATTGACAGCTGTCATTGAAAGGAATAGACCATATTCTTTTTTAATAAGAAATTAAATTTAGTATTAATTTCCAAGTGTCAAAGTATTCTGTAATTTTTGACGTTTAAGATTGTTTCGTACGTTCTCGTACGATATACATAAAACAATATCAATACAGCTAACTTTATATTTTATTAAATTTAATTAATTATAACTTAATAAATATTACATATGACTAAGGCTGTAATGTTATTTTAAAAACAATATCTTAATATTACCCCTGAAGCCATGTGGTATGTTTTAATTTATATCATATATAATTTATTATAGTTTTATATGTATGGCACCTACTTATAAACTTTAATGGTAATTCGTGGTAATTGTACATTATTTTCTTGATAATTCTAAGTGTATGCCCCATTTCTGCTGATAGCGGAACAAAATAACGGAAGAAATGGGACTACGGTATAATTTGCCTGTTTGCAGACATTTTATTCTAGCTGCAGTATAACACTTATTTATAGCTATAGTTATTTCTATCTTTAGAAGTTATCTTTGAATTTAATACTTATTTCTTAGTTAAGTAGTTTCTTCTAGCTATAAAAGCTAGATGGATTTTATTTCTTGACAAATGTATTTGCACATATACGTTTTTCAAGAGTGTGCAGTGAGGAAACCCACGGCTTAGTTAACTTGAGACATATTGACCTGTTCTTTTCTCTGAATATATAAAGAGTTTCGATTCGATCAGAGGTGGCGATATCGACAAATAGTTATTTTTTACCTCTAATAAAATAAACATAATGTTCACAACTTCCAATTAATCATGATCACCATAATACACTTTTTTTTTCTTAAATCATTTATGAATTATTTAACTGACGCACTTAATATTATTTAGATTTTCATACCATGTCGGCATTTAATAAGTGACTACTGGTATGAAAGCCCTGTGCAATGTACCTACCTAATGAAGTGAATCCATAAGCAAACAGGCTTTGAATGCAGATTAAGATAGATTGATGCTTATTCATGCGGCAGCGGCCATTACTGTTCTGCTAAGCCGCATGCGTTTATTGAATCGAATGCTGCATAAGCTGAACCTACTCGTACCGTACAAAATAGTGTTAGATTTCATCATCATTCAAAATTTCAACAGTAAAACTTCCAATACTGAACACAGGCCTTCCTCATGGATCTCCATTTATTCTCCGTAGTTGACATATTCACCACGCTTGGCAGGCGGGTTGGTGAGCGCAGTACGGGATGTTGATACACGGAAAGACGCTGCTGGCCATCTTTCGAAGGTATCTCTTAGCAGGCTCTTACTGCATCCACGAGCATGAGAGGAGGGGTAACATTCTACTGCCGGCACCCCACGGCTGTTATACATATAATAGCTGGAAAGAGAAGGGAATTGTCGTCGGCGAAAATAGATCACCCAATCTGCGCTTCGCCGACGACATCGTGTTATTCTTCTCTTCTGCAGCAGAGCTGGGTGATATGATCAACCAACTTAACAACGCAAGCCTCGAAGTGAACGAAAGTGAAAGTGTGAAGTGGGAATGAACTTGTCGAAGACCAAGCTTATGACTAACAGCACACAACACAGAGTAAACGTAGGGAGTGTGGGGATTGAGTACGTCCAAGAGTATATTTATCTTGGCCAAATACTTTCTCTATAGCAGGCAAGACAAGCCAAGGAGGTTTCACGACGCACAGAAAATGCCTGGAGAAGCCTTTTGTCAATGAAAAACCTCATGAAGGGTAAATTACCACTTTCCCTTAAAAAGAGACTCATGGACGTACGCATTCTTCCCATCCTTACATACGGTGCTCAGACTTGGTCTTTGACTTATCATCAGAAGTTTGCTCTCGGGGTTTGTCAACGAGGCATGGAGCGTAGTGTTTTGGATGTTAAACTGTCAGACTGCGTAAGGAACAGTATACTGCGCTCCAAAAAAAAATCGTTGACGTTGGTCATAAAGCCGCTAGCCTGAAATGAAACTGGGCTGGACACGTCTGCAGGATGTCAGGTGATTTGTGGACAAAGAACACCTCGGAGTGGATACCACCCAATGCACGCCGGGGACGTGGAAGGCCCAGAAGGATATGGCGCGATGAGTTAGACACCCATCTAAGATCTTGGCCTGTAACTGCATTAAATCGCGAAGAGTGGAAGAAGGGAAGGTAGGCCTTTGCCCTGCAGTGGGACACAAATGGCTGAAAAATTAATAAATATGATAAAACAGAAGAATGATTTATATTTTGGACGTTGTATTTTGTATGTTTGTAACGAATAAACTCAAAAACTAGTTACTGTACCGATTTTCAAAACTATTTCACCATTAGAATTTTACTTTATCCCTGAGTAACGTAGGCTATATTTTATACCCGTATTCCAACAGGAACGGGATCTACGAGTGTGAAACCGCGGAGTGTGGCTAGTCAATAATAAATCCAAAAATAACTAATATAAAAATGATAAAAACATGTCAAATTTACATTAATCTAAGTCTATGCATATGTCATTAATTTTATTTTATCCTTCTGCGCTTATAATATCATCGAGGATATTTAGCCCATACACGACTCATCCCGCGGGCTCAATTGACAAGCCTCTCCTATAACAGTTTTATTTTAACGGCAGGACGAACATCAAGGAGAAAACTAAGAAACCTTTTCTTAATTGTCACAAAGCGGGTCCTTCGGATAACTAAGCTCGACTAGAAATCATTTATATTAGCTAATAATAAATTAAATAAAAATATTCTTAAAATTACCGAAACTGTGGCCCAATCGATCGATCGTTGTTTTAAATTCAGTAAATAAGTTTCAATAGAAACCCAAAAGTTGCACAAAAATGACATAATAAATATTGATTCAAATAATAATCCGCCATATTGACCCGCATTAGACCATTTGTTCCTGCCAGAAAAAAACATGGCGACCTCAGTTAATTCACATACTAATGTTCGTCGAGTAGCTCATGTGCTAATGCTACCTATCATAAATAATCAAAATGGCGACCCTAAAAAAATCAACCTTCTGACATAGTTATCACAACATGAGCCTCGCCACTCATTATTCAAATTAGCATTAAAAACATTATTGAATTAGACACCATAAAAGCATTCTGTCATAATGTGATTGAAATAATCGTTCTCCAACTTTTTATAACTACCCTCTTGCTTGTATAATTTTTGAATGGTTATGGCTGACTTTTATTGGCGGGCGGCCATTCTTGTATTCAAATGTCGACAATACCTCGACGGGGGGTAGCTTTTATTTCATTGAAATATTTTGGGGTAGCGTAATAAAAATGTTAATAATTATATAGGTATGATAGTAAACTTTCTTTGAAAATTACTTCATTGGTTCTCATTTGATAGAAGCACGTGTTCGTAAAAGCACTTTATATTATTTAGTTCACCTTATTATCACTCGGAATCGTCATCCTCAGAGCTAACCCGCAGTACCCGAGTGTTTTTATAAGGCATTTCAAACTGTACCTATCTGACGTATATTTGAAATTCATGCCATAAAGTTTCTGAATATTTATTGCTAACAAGAGACTAAACAGAACCAATATGATGCCTAACCTAAAGGTAAT
The DNA here is from genome assembly GCA_963082625.1 of Pasiphila rectangulata. Classification (NCBI taxonomy): domain Eukaryota; kingdom Metazoa; phylum Arthropoda; class Insecta; order Lepidoptera; family Geometridae; genus Pasiphila; species Pasiphila rectangulata. Next base: position 20,995,068 of record OY720238.1, on the reverse strand, counting down.
ATTACACGATTCAACCAAATTGAATCACTTTGGTTTAATGGCGCAGAAATGAAAGGATATGCTGTTTACGTTGTTTTACGCAGTATCTGAAAAGTTATCCGTTCATTTGTCAGTTCAGATTCCTCAAAAATGTCGTCGAATGAGGTCGTCCATTTGGGTTACCCAGCATTCCAATACAATAAAATTATGATCACAAATTAAAACAACGTCCAATGAGGTTGTTTTCATTTGTGATTATAATTTTATTGTCTTTGCACGCCCATCTCGGCTTTTATAACCCTCCGTTTTTTGGCTCCATTAAACTGAGATACATTTTAAAATGTTACTAAACAGAGGCGTATGCTATCTTTTCCATGAAATCTATCTTTTCCATAAAGCCATTTTGAACACCATCCTTACTGCGACACACTGCGATGGCGCGCACGACCAACCGTGTAGAATGTTGTGCCTAAATTTTTGTTAACACGTACAATTCTTGACGAACTGCGTTATAGAATTTCTAAAATAAATAAACATAAAAGGCGTGTTTAATTATTTCAACGCGGTTGACCATTAACATTCAATGACAATAAATAATTCACTTTTATTTTTACGCGGGACAGCTATCCCGCGCAGTTTCGTGCCACATTAGACAGATCTCTGTCTGATAGAGGCGCCGAAATTTTAAACCTAAAACAATTTTACGGGAACTGGAATAATATAGGAACATTCCTTTATTCCCAGGTCTTCAATTTCCCAATTTTACACAGGCCCTATTTTTCACATTTCCAGATCTCCATTTTACCAATTTTTCACATAATATCCAGATTGTCACATTATGTGTAAATTTGGTTGCTTCATCCAAATTGAAAGGCGAATGTGAACCGTGTAATATAACCTTTAAACTGATTTATTATGAACTAACAGTGTACCAACAACACGTATAAAGTACAAGTTTAGTAGCGACCCGACATCGAACAAAGTACCTAGCAAGTTTCTCAATAAATAATGTTACGAACAGACGTCACGAAAACAACGTGTCGATAAAGTCGCTTAGTCGAGACGACATTTTAATAATGTACCTATTTCTAAGTCAAAGGTGGAAGATGTTGGGAATCGCATCATGGAACTAAAGTAAAGCACTGCGCGGCGTTCTTCGACAAGTCCTTCTCCGTCCAGGCTGTGAGACTGTGGAACGCACTACCCGAATCCATAAGGAAAACATTGTCCTTGCCAATTTGCAAAAATCGAGTAAGGAATTTCTGTCTCAGAGAATTCATTACAGGTATGTCATCATTTCAGTCGTACAAGTCCACTACTGAACACAGGCCTCCCTCATTTTTTTTTCGAAAGGACAATATTACGTTGTTGACCGCAGATGGCCATGACAACGTTACCGGACTATGGCGAGCGCAGAGGGCACCCAGCTGCAAAAGTTAGGTTGAGGCAACAAGCTCAAGGTTACCACTTAGGTTCGAACCACGCCTTGTACTTCAGCCAGATTTTTATATGTAATGATAGTTAACGTCCAGGTGCAAAACTGCTCCTTAAAACGGAATAGTGTATTCTTCGGCCTTGCCGGCGAGACCGGTTATTAAATATGTGCCTAGCAGCTAGTGTGAGACGGGTTGACGTCACCTCCGGGTTAGCGGCGGTGAGCTCGTCAACGGGCAAGCCGAGAACATATCTCGGTCGACGGAGGAAAGAACTCGTGGGCAATGGCTCTATCGGGTAGTCGGAGGGTGATCCCGAGATTAACGGGTTGAGGTGTTCCGCCGCCACTTGATAAAAAGACTTTGAAGCAGTTTTAATAAAGTGTTCGATGGACTTGAGTTTGAGATCTTGGTAGAGGTCTTCGTTGCGCATGTACCACGGGCAGCCCGTGGCCCTGCGCAAGAAGTTATTTTGGACTACCTGAAGGCATCTATCTTACATGATGGGACTGGCCAAAGACGACAGAGGAATATGTCATTATTGGCCGTACAACTGTTTTGTAAAGAGTCACTTTATTTCTTAAGGGCATTTTACTCTTCGAGTTGAGAAAGCTGTCTAACCGGCTAAGCACGAACTTGGCGCTATTAGTGACAGTTCTTATGTGGAAATAGAAGGTGAGACGTCTATCTAGGATTACTCCTAGATAGCGAGCTGACCTAACCCATGGGATGGGTTTATCGAAGAGGAGGAGAGGCTGGGGCAAGAGGGGACTTCGAGTGAAGTACACTGCTGCGCTTTTCGTCGGGTTCGCTATGCACCACTTTCTGAACCAGGCACCCTAGGTGCCGAGTTGAGTTGCTAGCGAGTTTGAGATCTTGGTAGAGGTCTTCGTTGCGCATGTACCACGGGCAGCCCGTGGCCCTGCGCAAGAAGTTATTTTGGACTACCTGAAGGCATCTATCTTACATGATGGGACTGGCCAAAGACGACAAAGGAATATGTCATTATTGGCCGTACAACTGTTTCGTAAAGAGTCACTTTATTTCTTAAGGGCATTTTACTCTTCGAGTTGAGAAAGCTGTCTAACCGGCTAAGCACGAACTTGGCGCTATTAGTGACAGTTCTTATGTGGAAATAGAAGGTGAGACGTCTATCTAGGATTACTCCTAGATAGCGAGCTGACCTAACCCATGGGATGGGTTTATCGAAGAGGAGGAGAGGCTGGGGCAAGAGGGGACTTCGAGTGAAGTACACTGCTGCGCTTTTCGTCGGGTTCGCTATGCACCACTTTCTGAACCAGGCACCCTAGGTGCCGAGTTGAGTTGCTAGCGAGTTTGAGATCTTGGTAGAGGTCTTCGTTGCGCATGTACCACGGGCAGCCCGTGGCCCTGCGCAAGAAGTTATTTTGGACTACCTGAAGGCATCTATCTTACATGATGGGACTGGCCAAAGACGACAAAGGAATATGTCATTATTGGCCGTACAACTGTTTCGTAAAGAGTCACTTTATTTCTTAAGGGCATTTTACTCTTCGAGTTGAGAAAGCTGTCTAACCGGCTAAGCACGAACTTGGCGCTATTAGTGACAGTTCTTATGTGGAAATAGAAGGTGAGACGTCTATCTAGGATTACTCCTAGATAGCGAGCTGACCTAACCCATGGGATGGGTTTATCGAAGAGGAGGAGAGGCTGGGGCAAGAGGGGACTTCGAGTGAAGTACACTGCTGCGCTTTTCGTCGGGTTCGCTATGCACCACTTTCTGAACCAGGCACCTAGGGTGTCAAGTGCAGCCTGCAGACAGGCCTCTCTCATGGATCTGGGATAAGGGGTAGTTGCCATACCTACTCACCGCGTTTGGCAGCCGGGTTGGCGAGCGCAGTACAGGATGTTGATACACGGAAAGACGCTGGTTCCCATCTTCCGGAGGTATCCCTTAGCAGGCTCTTACTGAATCCACGGACATGATAGGAGGGGTAACATTCTACTGCCGGCACCCCACTGCAATATATGTAGGGTGGTGTATATATTTATTACATAATTACCAATGGTTTCCATTTTAAATAAAAAAATACTGTTTTATTTAGCGCTTGCGACTTATCGTTTAATATGCTATTCCAGGCGCAGACACATCCAAAAAATTAAAAATCATTGATAACGATCCAGCCGTTCTCGAGTTACAAATAGTGAAAGTAACCCGATCTTATTTTATATAATAGACTAGCAGCGCCCTGCGGTTTCACCTGCGTAGTTCCTGAACCCGTGGAAGTACGGGGATAAAATATAGCTAACGAGTATGTTACTCGCTCATAATTTAGCTTTCCATTGGTGATTTTTTTCTTAAATCGGTTTATTGGTTAAGGCGTGAAATTTTTTTTCACCTTGGGTTACATTGTTTAAGTTTTAGTAATATGTATGTATAGGTACCAATGTTACTCAAGTATAATATAACGTTCTAATAGTGAAATTATTTTTAAATCGGTCCAGTAGTTTTTGTGTTATTTCGTTACAAATATACAAAATACAAATCTTTCCTTCTGAAAATATTAATGTACAGAGTTATAGCCCTTCCACGGCCGTCCCACACCTTAACGATCGAATGACATCGCTGGCAATGCTTAACACTTTTTGCATTGATTTAAAAAATACAATCAATGCCAGCAATGTCGAGTCAAAGTCAAAGTGTTTCTTTAAGAGGGGCCAATCCAACTTACTTTTCATACAACCGCTCGTACGTGGGTGTGGCGTCGTAATATATTTTTCTATGAAACTTTTGATCTAATAGGTATCTTGTGCACTATATCTAGGTTTCTATCCAAACAAAAAATCTAAATTTGGAAAAACAAATTCAGTATAAAATTTGTTTCTCCAAATTTTGATTAAAGATACCTATTAGATCAAAAGTTTCATAGAAAGATCTATTACGACGCCACACCCGCGTACGAGCGGTTGTATGAAAAGTAAGTTGGATTGGCCTCTCTTAATAGAGCAATACGCTACATAGAATAGTCAATTCACAAAAGAAGAACAAGACACATTTAAATTGAAAGGCACATAATTGAATTCGTTCGCTAACTTTTTTTCCAATTGAGGGAAAGATTTGTCGTGGGGTGCCGGCAGTAGAATGATACCCCTCCTCTCATGCCCATAGATGCAGTAAGAGGCTGCTAAGGGATACCTCCGGAAGATGGGCAGCAGCGTCTATCACCGTGTATCAACATCCCATACTGCGCTCACCAACCCGCCTGCCAAGCGTGGTGAGTATGGCAACTACCCCTCATGGAGATCCATGAGGGAGGCCTGTGTTCATCAGTGGACGTTTTATGGCTGAAATGAGAGGGAAAGAAGCGAACAAGAAACTTCACTCTTTCACTTCTATTCATTGTTACAATATCTATAAGTTTGTGAGTTATCAATGACTCCCCTTGGCAATGGGCAGCCCGCTCCTAAGTATCAGAATTTCCGCATCGAATTCTACAACATAACCTCGACATCAAGTGGGCAATAACCATATACCTAACAGGAATTGCTGAGCTACGTCAGAGTTCCTAAGAGCTCTTACACACGAGCGGCATGTTACCAACGACATAGGTAACTGCAACCGTCGACACGCGTCGGCGGCATCCGTTGACGCGTCGACGGCAGCCGTCGACGCGTTGGCGGTAGCAGTCAATACATCGCTATAGTTTGACTCCTGCCGTCGACGCGTCGGCGGCAGCAGTCAATACGGCGCTATAGTTCGACTGCTGTACGTCGACGGCTGCCGCCGACGCGTGTCGACGGCTGCAGTTACCTATGCCGTTGGCAACATGCCGCTCGTGTGTAAGAGCTCTTAGATAACGTAATTAACACGCAGATTGCTGTAGCAGTTAGTATTGCATAATCAAATTCTGGCCAGAGAATATTATAGCGGCACTAAACAGATTCAAGCTAAGCATCCGTACGCATCCTATCCAGACATTAACTTTGATCCTTTGCCAGTATTAATATTTGGTTCCAAAAGGCTAGAAAGATGTCATTTGACCATTGAGCAAGAAAATTACAATAACAATAACTAAACTTTAGACTCCGATCTAAATAAAGGCCTTCTCTCCGAAATAAAAAAATAAAATGTATACAGCGTCAGCAACATTCATGTTGAACGGGACACTGCAGTACCTACGCATTGATAGTTGTATTATATTGTTCTGGGTGTTTTTCTATATATAATAAAAAAAATATCTTTCTATGTACTATAATGTATTAAGTATATCAGTCATCTAGTACCCATAACACAAGCTCTGCTTAGCTTGGGGCTAGATGATGCTGTGTGATTTGTCCAGCATTATTTATTATTTATTTAATTAGGCTTACTCAGCACCTATACCATGTTCTATTGGTGCTTGTTTAGCCTAATATATTTTTTTATATATAATAACAAAAATATATTATATTTTTGAAGTCGTAGACGTAGGTTAGATAGATAGATAGATAACACTTTATTGATCACCACATGTAACACAAAAATATACCGAGGTATAAAAACAAACAGAAATATAATAAAACAATTTTGGGCAATTCAACGGGCGGCCTTATCGCTGTAAGCAATCTTTTCCAGGCAACCAATTGATTCAAAGATAGCATAGGGCAAGAAGAAGGCGGTGGGTTAAAATCCCTTTAGGAAATCTCTGACGATCTCTGTGGCGCAGCGGGCGAAGGTCCGCCTGCGACGCAAGGGGTTGCGGGTTCGATTCCCGCCTCGGGACAAATGTCTGTACGATCTGCAGATATTTGTTCAGGGTGTTCTGGGTGTTTTTCTATATATAATAAAAAATATCTGTCTATGTAGTATAATGTATTAAGTATATCAGTCATCTAGTACCCATAACACAAGCTCTGCTTAGCTTGGGGCTAGATGATGCTGTGTGATTTGTCCAGCATTATTATTATTATTATTAAAATAGGTAACTTAGTGTTAACAACTACTTAAACATACATTATTAACTTAACTATAACTAATAAAAACAAACTAATACATAACATTAATACTATAAACATCATTATAAAACATCATACAAACTAATACATATCTCAATAAATAAAATAAAAGAATTAGACTAATATGTACAGTAGGTATTCGGGTCGCGTAAAAATGGAGATGGGCAGGACATTTTGCCAGGCGAGACGACAGCCGATGGACCAAGGCAGTAACAGAGTGGTTTCCGATGGATGCGAGACAGACCACCTGCCAGATGGGCGGACGATCTAGCCAGGGTTGCCGGACGATGGAGTGGATGAGACTTGCATATGACCGTTTACGTTGGCGTGCTAAGAAGGAGGCTTATAATACTGAACGTGGAAACTTGTAATTGTCCGTCAGTGTGCAATTCCGTGCCAATATTTGTTTTAATAATAATATCTTTATTCTCAGGCAACAATAGAAAAGTACACAGATCTTAAATAACTTATTCTACGGCCCATAGATATATACCTAAAATCTAACATATATATAGTATAAAGTTAGGATAGATGTACATGTGAATAAATAAATAAATTTACTTATTACTAACACACGTTTAGGACGGCGACGTATGACGCATGCTTGTCTCGTAGCGACGATTCACGGTGTCTGCTTGCAGGCGTCCGATGAACCGTCGGAATTTAACTCCCTTTGGCCAGAACTCTTCACTCATAAAAGTTGATATTTTTTTTTTTATATTAATAACAACACTAGCTGTAAGTTTTTCTTAAACCTGTAAATAAAATATACCCAGCAGTGGGTGTTAGTGGGCTGATTTAATAATAATGCTATTTTTGAAGTTTTTACTATCGCTTAATTATATTTTTTTTGGTGGAATAAACGCGGCCACCTTATTTCACTTATTATAAGGATATCAATAAGTAACTTGTCTCTCTGTTATTATTCTTTTACACAGAAACGTTTGTCGTGTACAAAAAAAGGTAGTCACCTGTCAACTGTATGACGTATAAATTACTGCCCCAGGCAACTGTAGTTGACAATCTATAATTTGAACTAATTTACTGTCTGCTTTGTTTCTTCGTGGGAACTCTAGAAAATAGGGTGAAATCATTTTTATACAATCCAACGTCCGAAATAATTAGTAGGTGTAGCAAAAACGTTTGACGTCTTTTCAATATTTGCTACCTCAGAACTCCGTCGTTTACGAACCGATTTAGAAATCTATTTTGAGTTTGAATACAGTTTCAGTCAGGACAAAACTTTGCCCTTCCTCTGTTGCCCGTGGCTGCAATGAGAACCTGCCAAGGGATACCTCCAGAAGGTGAGCAGCCGCGTCTTTATGTGGACCAACATCCGCGCTCGCCAACCCGCTTGCCAAGCGTTATACATAAGAGTAAGGAAAAAAACCCCATTATCGAAGTTTGGAGAATTGGGGATCCATGAGGGATGCCTGTGTCCAGCAGTGGACGTCCTACTGCTGCGGCTGAGATGATGATGATAAAACAAATGTGACTCACTTGACATGTTCGCGGAATCTATAAAGTTTAAAAGGATATAAATCTCGTTTCTCACGCAGGTCACCGCAAAAATATTCTAAAGAACACATTAAAATAGACATGGCGATAAATCTCGGGGGCCTTAAATCTGGAATGAGTAATCTTATGGTTTACGAGGATCTCTTGCCGCTGTTATATTTAAATGAGGCAGTAAAAAGGCTTTAAGATTAACCGATTTGAAGTGCGATATTTTTTGATGATGGACTTTTCAGTGATGCTTTAAACACATATCGTTATCATCATCATCTCAGACGTAGAACGTCCACTGCTGGACATGACCTCTCTCATGGATCTCCAAGTCAGGGCGTAAGGGGAATTGTTGCCATACTCACCACGTTTGGCAGGCGGGTTGGCGAGCGCCGGATGGGCTGTTGTTACACAGAAATACACGGAAAGACGCTGCTTCCCATCTTCCAGCGGTATCCCCTGGCAAATTCGAACTGCATCCACGAGCAAGACAGGAGGGGCAACATTTTACTGCCAGGACCTCACAGCACCCCTTTTATTATCGAAACACGAATTGCTCCAGGCTCTATTATTAAAGCTGCCAAAAACAAAAATAAATCAATACGAAATTTCATATCCGACTATCGGAATAATTGAAATGCCGCGATAAACGAATTACAATATCCGAAACTGATGATATTATTAAGCCAACGGTAATGTTGCAGCCTTTTACTACTTAAAACACAGCATGCCTTGCCTAATGTGTTCTAACGTAATCAATCAGTTTATTCTGTTTTACACTTCCTAAAAGTAATTATAATTAGAGATATGTCGTTTCTAAATTTAGAGCTGATAAAATTGTCATGGATTTCCGCAAAGTAACGCCTGATTCCATTAATTAAATTTAGAGCTATCAGAATAAAATTGGGTATAATTGTTTCGTTTTAATTTTAGAACGGCAGTAACCGAAAAGCTTTATATCATTTTCGTTCCTTTTACGTCAATATATTATTTAGCTTTAGCTAGTTAGTGCAAAAACGGACCCAACACCATTGTAAGTATTATGTATTGATTTACGAGTGACTTTGCTGGAATTCATTTAACATTAGCGAAATGATTAGAATTTTTATTACTCTTGGTCTTAGAATAAAATTTTACCATCTGTCTATTCTTAAGTTGTCCAAATTAAAAACTATATAGGGTGACCGGTAATTCGATGCATTTATGGGTAAATAGAAAAGCAAATTTTCAATAGATTTAACCGTAAAATATGGTGTCGGAATATTTTTTATAATTATCGTTTTTTAACGGTCGTCTCCTAGTTTTATAGCTTAAAATTTTGATAGTTTTTACTCAAACCATAAAAACAATAAACTTTTGATGACCTTGATGATTGTACCGAGCCAGATCAATGCTTTACACACCGATCGCCACCGCCGCTGGGGCCCGACCCGTTTTGTTGTTGCCATACAACGCTTCGCTAAGCGTCAACCCGCTGGTTGGCGCAGTACATGTTGATACATGGAAAGAGGCAGCTAGCCATCTTCCGGAGTTAGCAGATTCTTACTGCATCCTCGTGCAAGAGAGGAGAGGCAATATTTTATTGCTAGCACCCCACGGCAACGTAGTGCTATATAAAATGTTGCAATAAAGTATTGACCCGTCCTTTTGAGAGCACGTTCTAGTTTTAATACGTATCATCATCATCATCTCAGCCGTACAACGTTCACTGTTCATAAGCCTCCCTCAGGAATTTCCAAATATAGATAGATAGATAGATGATAGATAACACTTTATTGATCACCACATGTAACAAAAAATATACCGAGGTATAAAAACAAGCAAACATATAAATAATAAATTCAACGGGCGGCCTTATCGCTAGAAGCAATCTCTTCCAGGCAACCAATTGATTCAGAGAGCATAGGGCAAGAAGAAGGCGGTGGGTTACAATCAAATATCATGGGGTTGTTGCTCTACTCACAACCCTTAGCAGAATCTTACTGCATCCACGGGCAAGATAGTAGGGTGCAGGTCTAATGGTTCCCCTAATGGATCCCCTAGGGGAGATATCAGGAAAAAAAAATCAGTAGGGGTGAAATTCTACTGCCGGTATCCCACGGCAAGGTACTGCTTAGTGTCCGTAGTAAAAATGTTGACCCGGCCTTTCTAGAGCACGTCCTAGTTCTATCACGTATAGTACAGACTGAAGTTCCGTATAGGCTCTGGTTACGCCGACAGCATTGCGAGCGTAACTTAATTTAAACATTAGATAAACGACATTGCATAGTTAATTATCTATAGGTAAACTAAGGGTTGGTTTACTTTTCTGGGAATTTTGTGTAATCCCATATTGGGCTATTACGCGATGTTCCTACGTGTCCGTGTGTGCGTACACTATAATCCACACGACGGATATTTTGCTGCGTATGCACTCTGCATTTTTTCTAATGTCGGTCACCTTGACAAGACAGTTGCAATAAAGACGCCTCGCAGGACGGTCGCACGCACTCAATTATATTTCCCGCATATGTCTCTGTCGCGTTCGTTCGTTGGAATTGTGACGGAGCCACAAAATAGTTGCCAGCCAAAGGAATTCGCCTCCCTGTGTAGTGAAGTGAAAGGATTCCCGCGCAGCCCTGGACCCTCAAAGATTGCTGGACTTGCCAGGTTAGTAAGCCTTCCTAACTACCTAGTGATTTTAGCCTGTGCAACGTCGTTATAATTACTATACGCATCTTTGAGAAACCTAGAATTATTGGATTTCAGCCAGTCCATCCCACCTTGGGAAACGCTTATTAACCAAATGATATAATCGGTTAGCTTTATGGTCTATCGTACCATGCATCGCGGCATGCGGCCGGTTATATCTACCATATATTTGGTCCTTCGAGCCGGATAGAAATCTAAAATTTTGGGTTTATTACCACGTGTAATTGCATATAATCATCATAGGAAACTCGTCCTTATTGCGTTACATGTAAGGTCCATTGTGTGTCCGCACTTGTACACGAAGTCCCGTTATAAAATTATTTAAATTCGCATTTTTCCTAACTGATTCACAAATAGGTGTGTATAAGTTATTTACTACTTTAGTGTTTCATGTTGTGAAATAGATTTTACGTTAAATTGCGTTAATTACGCTAATTTTTCATTATTTTATTTAATTGACGGTGGTTTCGTGGAAAGTTTCGTGGCACAAAGATTGGTCTGGTTAACTTTGTTAGCGAATCCAAGTAAGGATCGCCACTATAACATCTTGTTGGTTTATTTTTAACCTAATAACTAAACATTGAGTTTATTTATTTACATCGCAAAAATATTACAGTCCACACCGCATTTATTGAAGAATTTTAGTAGGTTCTGAAGTAACTTATTTACTAGGTTGTTTGTTCTTAAGACAAGATAAATTATTTCTCACTCTTACGTTCATAAGTACCTATTATTTCGCATGCACAGCAATTACGCTCGTGCTATCTATACTGTTCCTATATCGTGCCAGCTTGGTCAGTTAGTGCCTATCTATACTTACTAACGCTGCTGGTAGGATAGGTATTTATTTGTTTTATCCTTACGCGTCGTATTGCACGTTCGCTAGGGTTCCGCATGGTCGGGAAAATAGTTCCACACCTATTTATTTTTTGTTTTACCCGTGTGTCGCGTCGTATTGTACGTCCGCTTTATTGCTTGAAATAGAGTTCCGTTCTATATACCATATATAAATCATATAAGTACCGTTTGTTTTTACAAGTTTTTTTTTATTTATTTTTCGATTTCGCCATTGTCGTGTCGTATTGAAAACACGCTAGGGTTTCGCATGATTGGAAAATTGGTTCCGTACCTACCTATCTTTTGTTTTTTAAAAAAATATAAATATTTAATACTTTGTTTTGCATCCATTAGCTTAGGCTGGAATTTCGCTTGGACGGATAAGTGGTTCCGTACCAATTTTATATTAAAGTTTTTATTTTTTTTATTTTTAAACACAAATTTTTAGTTTAACATGGAAGACTTAAATAACAAACTTAAACTTTACGAAGGCAAATGTGCTTCATATTTTGGTCGCGTTCAAAAAATATATGATTTAATTTCAAATCTCAATGACGAAAGGTCGAGAAATACTTTCATTGCGAAAGCCAGAACAGTCGATCAAATTAGAAACGAAATTATAACTACAATTGATAATATAAATATTTTGTCAATGAAAATTAATCCCGACTATGAGGTTAATTACAACACGTTGTCGGCCTTTGACGATCTTTCGTGCGAAATTAAAAATGTATTGAGTTCATTGACCCCAGCTCCCCCTACTAAGGATTATGCTATGAGTAGTACTAATTCGACGAGTAGTAGACTCGGTTCAAGTTCAGGGTCATGTCATATCAAAATACCGAGAATCGAACTGCCTACCTTTGAGGGCGACATTCAAACTTTTCCGTTTTTCTATGAAACATTCAAACGTGTAATACATTTAAATCCCGATTTATCGGACTCGGATCGTATTCACTATTTACTAAGTCATCTCAAGGGCAAGGCTCAAAGTCTAGCAGCCGGTATTGTGCCCGCTGCAGAGAACTATCGCGTAATCTGGGACGCGCTTATCGCAAAATATCATGACACGCGCGCATTAGCAGTTAGTTATCTCAATCAGCTGTTTTCTATAAAATCAGCTGGTACTTCGCCTGCTAATGTTGAACAGGTATTTGATAAATTCACTGCAATTGTGGCAGGACTCAAGCAATTGAAAATAGATAACATGGATGATTTTATTTTCACGTACGCGGGTCTTAAGTTATTAGACTCCGACACCGCAAAACATTACGAAATGTCGCTTCGCAATTTGAAAGATCCTCAAGGGGTAGATTATAATTACTTCGTAAAGTTTGTACGCGAACAAATAAAAATATTATATCGCACCGCGCCGTCGAATGCTGAAAAGTCGACCGCCGGCCGCAGTGGCGCCAGTGCGGCGTCTGCTACGTCTTCTAGGGCGCATGTATCTACATCGCCTAAATGTTCGCTCTGTCATTCATCGCATATCCACTTATATAAGTGCAGTGCCTTTTTAAAATTAAACGCGAATGACAGATTTAAATTCATTAAGGAACACAATATGTGTGTCAACTGCCTTAGTGCGCAGCATACAGCGTCTAAATGTCAGTCTTCTGCCACTTGTAAGAAGTGCCAGGGTAAACATCATTCCTTGTTGCATTTCGAACAAAGGCCACAGAAACCAGCTGCTAGTGTCAGCACCGCACCGGCTACTAGTGCCGAAGAACCTGAGCCATCGCAGGAACGGGTTTCTTTTTGCACGCACTCAGCCACGGTTCAAAGGTCGTCTCGCACTACTGAAGTGCTAGCTACTGCGAAGGTATTAGTGGTAGGTAGGAAGGGCAAGGATGCTGTTATTCGCTGTCTTCTGGACCCAGGTTCCCAGAAGAACTATATAACTACTCGATGCTGTCGTAAGCTCGGGTTACCTATCCGCGAGGATTCGGTGGTTACCGTCAAAGGTATTGGTGGTACCTCTCAACCAGTACGAGGTTCAGTTGAACTCAAATTTAGTTCGCGTTTCCGTGTGCAACCCAAGTACAACATCGACGCTCTGGTTCTCGACGAGATAACGGGTCAGCTCCCGTTATGCCCGATAGATGTCGCTAACTTCAATCACATTGATTCGAGGCTACTTGCCGACGATACTTGGGCTACGCCGGGGAATATTGACATTCTGTTAGGAGTAAAACTTTTTGCTAAGTTATTGCAACCAGGTCATGTATCTTCTACCGCGGGATGTCCAGACGCATTAGAGACAGTGCTTGGCTATATATTAATGGGAGACGCACCTGTCTTAGAACGTCCGAAAGCCACCCTGTCGTTTTTCGCTACTTCCCCTTTGGAAAGCTGCGACTTGCGCAAGTTTTGGGAGATAGAGGAAGTTCAACCCTCTTCTATCACTAGCGTGGATGATAAATACTGTGAACAGTTTTATTGTTCCACCACTACTCGCACCCAATCTGGCAAGTATGTCGTTGCTTTGCCATTGAAGACAGACGCATCGGCGTTAGGTAATTCTTTCGAAATTGCACGTCGTAGATTTATTAGCCTCGAACGAAAACTTAAATCGCATCCTAACGTCAAATTACTCTATGATGACGTCATAAGAGATTATCTAAAAAATAATTACGTTTCCCTTGTGCAAGGAATTATTCCTGGCGGGATGTAGTAAGATACCTATCTTACTACATCCCGCACCATGCTGTAATTCGCGAAGACAAGGCAACCACCAAGTTACGCGTGGTTCTTGATGCGAGCGCGAAGACAGCCAATGGTACATCACTAAATGATATTCTCTACGCAGGTCCAGTTCTTCAGTCGGACCTTTTTAATATTCTTTTAAATTTAAGATTCTACGCTGTAGCTATAACGGCTGATGTTAAAGCTATGTACCTCAGAATTTCAGTACGTCCTGAAAATCGTCCTCTTCAGCGTATACTATATCGCTTTCACGAAGACGAGGAATTGCAAATTCTGCAATTTTCCGTTCTTCCCTTTGGGTTCAAATGCTCGCCCTTTGTCGCCATCCGCACCATTCAACAATTGTGTAAGGATGAGGGTCAAAATTGTCCTCTCGCAAGCGAGATTCTAAATAGAGATATTTATATCGATGATATCGCTAGTTCTATTCCTAGCATTGCGCTAGCAATAGATTCCGCTCACCAACTGATTAAGTTGTTTTCACTTGGTGATTTTGAGTTGACTAAATGGTCAAGTAATAGCCCTGAGGTTCTTCAGGCTATTCCCGAGTCACTGCGGCTCGCGCACAGTGTCGATCTAAGTAAGGATCCGACTCTAAAGGTTCTTGGGCTTCGTTGGTTTCCCGACGAAGACTATTTCGCATTCCAAGTCAATTCTGACAATCGCCCTTGCACGAAGAGAAATATTCTGTCGTCTATCGCTCGCCTCTTCGATGTTCTGGGTTTAGTCGCGCCCATGATCTTGTACGCCAAGCTATTGATCAAAGATCTTTGGCTTGTAAAAATTGGATGGGATGATGTCCCACCCAACCGCATAGTTCGTCTGTGGCAGCAGTTTCAAGATGAACTGCCGCATATTTCGCAGCTTAAATTCACACGCCACATTGGCGTAATTGAAAACTGTAAAGTTTCATTAGTTGGGTTTGCAGACGCTAGCGAGAAAGCCTACGGTGGTGCTGTCTACGCCCACGTAGTTAAACCAGATGGAGACATAACCATCTCGCTAGTATGTGCAAAGTCCAAGGTCGCTCCTCTTAAAGTTATTTCGCTGGCTCGTCTGGAGCTATGCGCCGCATTGCTTTTATCAACTTTGATAAAGCGAGTTTTTGATCTTTATTCCTCCCGATATGCCATTGAGGCTGTCGTAGCATTTTCAGACTCAACTGTAACTTTGAGTTGGATCCACTCTTCGCCACATCGCTGGCACACGTTTGTGGCCAATCGCATAGCCAAGATTCACGAAAATCTCTCGGCAAAACACTTCTTCTATGTAAAAGGATCAGATAATCCTAGTGATTGTCTTTCCCGCGGTTTGACGCCAGCCCAGCTTGTCCATCATCCACTGTGGTTGACTGGACCGCCCTGGCTCAAACTGCCCCGCCACGCATGGCCTATAAAGCCATTCGTTCCAGGTGAGACGCAAGAGCTTCCCGAAATGAAGCCAGTTGCTCTACCTGCTTTATCGCCGGAAATGTCAAAGGTGAATTCTCCTGCCGAAGACATTCTGTATAACCTCTCCAATAGGTTTTCCTCCTGGAAAAAACACTTGATAACCATTTGCTTTGTTTACAAATTTATAAAGCGGCTTCCTATAGGCCCAATAACCGCGCTCGATTTGAACTTTGCTGAATCAGTTGTGTGGCGAACTGTTCAACGAATTCATTTTGAATCCGATTTAAAATCGCATCTTCGTGAACTCTACCAATTCTTATCGCATGAATACAGCACATATTGGGAGAAGGAACTGGCGGATGATAACTCGCGACCGCTCTACGCGCTTAGCTCCGATCCGTCAGAACCCGCCGCATTAACTCCTGCACATTTTCTTAACACGAAACCACTCGTCTTTTTCCCTGCTCGCGAGGTAACTGAAACGCGCTTACATCTTATTTCGCGACAGGAACTAAATGATCAACTTGTTCATTCTAAATGGAACACACCTGCTAATCCTTTACGGACTGGTATGGTTGTTGTTTCTATGCAGGACAACGTTATGCCTCTACATTGGCCGATAGGCTTAGTGACTGAAGTCTATCCGGATAAGAACGGGGTAGTTAGAGTCGCAACGATCAAGACTCAGAGTGGGTTTTTTCAGCGGCCAACAGTTAAGTTGTGCCCTTTGCCAACACAATAAGTTTTGGTATCTAATTTTTATAATGCAGAAGTTAGGTTTAATTAAATTTATTAACTAGTTTATAAAATTCCTTCATAAATTTAGTTTCTTTCATAAGGTAGAGTTTTCATGATGATAATATGCAATTGTTAATTGTTGTTTCCTCTTTTTTGTTTTGAACCTTTCAAGCCGGGGAATATGGTTACGCCGACAGCATTGCGAGCGTAACTTAATTTAAACATTAGATAAACGACATTGCATAGTTAATTATCTATAGGTAAACTAAGGGTTGGTTTACTTTTCTGGGAATTTTGTGTAATCCCATATTGGGCTATTACGCGATGTTCCTACGTGTCCGTGTGTGCGTACACTATAATCCACACGACGGATATTTTGCTGCGTATGCACTCTGCATTTTTTCTAATGTCGGTCACCTTGACAAGACAGTTGCAATAAAGACGCCTCGCAGGACGGTCGCACGCACTCAATTATATTTCCCGCATATGTCTCTGTCGCGTTCGTTCGTTGGAATTGTGACGGAGCCACAAAATAGTTGCCAGCCAAAGGAATTCGCCTCCCTGTGTAGTGAAGTGAAAGGATTCCCGCGCAGCCCTGGACCCTCAAAGATTGCTGGACTTGCCAGGTTAGTAAGCCTTCCTAACTACCTAGTGATTTTAGCCTGTGCAACGTCGTTATAATTACTATACGCATCTTTGAGAAACCTAGAATTATTGGATTTCAGCCAGTCCATCCCACCTTGGGAAACGCTTATTAACCAAATGATATAATCGGTTAGCTTTATGGTCTATCGTACCATGCATCGCGGCATGCGGCCGGTTATATCTACCAGGCTCCTTGGGACCAGAAAAGGTCACGACGACTTCTGCAGATGAATTAGCTACAGATAAATAGGGACGTGAGTTTAATCTCTGGCGCGGGTATAGGTTCTGCTTCATCATCAGCTGTAGTACGACCACTGCTGGGCACAGGCCTCTCTCATGGATCTAAAATGACATGAGGCCGTCGGACCACTTGTACCAGTAGGCAGTACCATTAATGGTACAATTGGCACCGATTTGTCCATTAATGGTACAAGTGGTCCGACGGTGTCATGAGGGGTTGTTGCCATACTCACCACGCTTGGCAGGCGAGTTGGCGAGCGCAATACGGGATGTTGATACACGGAAAGACGCTGATGCCTATCTTCCGGGAGTATTGCTTGGCTTATACAGCATCCACAGGCAAGAGAGGACGGGCAACATTCTACTGCTGGCACCCTACGGTATAGGTTCTCCTTATGAAATGTTTATTTATTTTACTAAAACACAGAATCA
This sequence comes from Pasiphila rectangulata, assembly GCA_963082625.1. NCBI lineage: Eukaryota > Metazoa > Arthropoda > Insecta > Lepidoptera > Geometridae > Pasiphila > Pasiphila rectangulata. The sequence continues at coordinate 20,977,496 of OY720238.1, read as the reverse complement.
GCTTATACTATTATACATATAGAGACACGATATATCACACACCATAACAGGAAAGTCTTTGATTTCAGATAAAGACAATAAAAGTCCTTCTACAGAACACTGGGGTATAATTTGTCGTCTTCAAATTAAATCAAAAAGCCTTTGAATCTATTATAGATGATTTATACAGCTTCAGCAACTGGTAATCATGCTGTACTACCGTATAGCATGATTACCAGTTGCTGACATTTGCCAGTTGCAACGTACCCGTTGCAATGGCACATTGTTAGATGGATTAGGCTTGCCCAGCACCTATACCATCTCGTCAGCTTTGTAAGCTATTGGTCATAGGAAACATCGTGAAGAAACCCGCGGCTTAGTTAGCTTCCGACGTATTGTTACAACCTCGGTAACAAAGAATAATCCACCGAATCTCGAGAACATATTCCGGTGCTGTAGAATTTCACTCTCGGGCGAAAAACCCTGTTCTCGTGTCTTCGAATATTCTGTGTTGTGTCAGGACCATGACGTCATCCAAAATTAAGGTTCGAACTCTATGCTTCTGTAAAAAGAGGTTACTTCCAGGCGCCTCGAAGGAGGTGTTTTCATACACAATATTTTTTGCATAGCGCTGTCTGTCTGTCTGTGCATGACACGATTACAATCGAACGCGTTGACCGATTTACATGAAACATTGTTTGTTAGCACTGTCTTAATGAGAGAAGGGTTCTACTGATTGATTTTGGGGACCGGAGTTATTATGACCTCAAAAGGTCACCAAAGGTCAAAAATGGCATTTTTCGGAAACTTTCGCTCTTTTCGCTAGCGAGTATAGATTGTGGAAACTCATGGTAGAATAATGACGGCAGTGAATGAAACGCCATTTCATTATCCTTATCTGCGATCTTATTCGGTTGTTGGATTTTTATTACGAAAACCTATGTCTTTAATTCTTATGAAACCCGCAATATAATTCTTCCCGACAGGCCAATCCAGCCTGGTATAACATCTGAAACAGAATTAATCGTGCCATTTAAAATGGCACAAAAAAACTTCCCTCTTTGAGATTCTGGTAATTGTCATTTAATTACCCACCGGAGTGAGGGGGACAAAAAATTAAGCTTTAGAGTGTCTTAATGGCCGCCAATTTTCCGGGCTGTGGTCCTGAAACCGTTTTAGGCTTGGCGTAGACCGTCTACTTTAGGGCGACTGCGATGCGGATACTTATCATGTTGTTTTGATTTCATTTAGAACCACGCTTTAAACAAATCCTTAAATTCTAATTTTAAAGCTTGTATACTGTACATAATCTATCTACTTACAAGTGACGGCAGCTGCATAGAATAAATAAGAAATCAAACACAGAGTCGGAAAAGCAAAAAGTGCCTCTTTAGAAAATCTGGACAACAGAGGAATCCGCACAAAAACCAAGGTACGGCTTGGGCTCCAGTATACTCCATCTTCATCTATGGGACGTAAAGATGGTGCATCAAAGGTCGTAAACGTGATAAGACCTTTGCGTTTTTAATGTGGTGCTGATGCTCAAAATTCCATGACAAGCGCACCAATGAGTCCGTACTCAAAGAGATCAATATCACAACACGACTTTATAGTATCTACTATTAACAGTCTAGTAGCATCTTTGGACATATTATTCGACTTCTAAGTATGGCTTAAAAAGCTCATAATCCTGGGACAGATAAATAGCAACCGCACTAGGGGAAGCGCACATATTGTACCTGTTTCGAGAAATATATAATTCATAATTCTATTACAATTGATTGTTTACGAAATATGTTTAAGAAATTTATAAAACATTATTCTATTACAATTATTGTTTATGAAAATTATTAACAACTAAAAGAAGTAATTGGCATTTGAAGTTACTCGTCTATTATCGGCCCTTAGTTCGAAACATTGTTTTAGTGCATCCTTATAAATACATGTATATCCTCGGACTAAGGGAGGCAAATTTGTGGGTCACAGTTATCTCGAAACCGACACCTGATTTAAAAACTTGACTCAGGGCTAAACCAAAAGGTTTAGTAGGTAAAGAATTGAGTTAAGCCGACTTCTTAACATTTACAGAGAACTTACTTAGAGACTTTTAAATTTAATTTAATTACTACTTTAAATCCGAAGCTCGTTGGTTCGATACCGGCCGTGCATCAATGGGTTTTTCTTTCATGAACAATTTATGTGCACCATTTAACACGTACTTTTACGGTGAATGAAAACATCGTGCGTAAACCCTCGCCTTAGTTGACTTTACACGTATTATTAACTTGTTCTTTTCTCTGACTTATAGCCGACTAAGCTGGGAGGACGGTATAAGTGCTGGGCATGGCTAATCCATCTAATAATATCCCAGGCACAGTAGCGTCAAATACCAGTTGCTGTCGCTTTATAAATCATCTACAATAGATCCTTTGCATCTATCGTAGATGGAACTTAAAGGTTTGACTAGACTTGACAAGACTGAATACTTTGACTGGCTTCGTGGCTCAGTTGGTCTGATAGCAGACTAACTAATACGCAGGAGGTAGTGAGTTCGATTCCCGCCACGGGACAAATGTTTGTAGTATGCAGATATTTGTCCGGGGTTTGAGTATTTTCCCATAATAAAGAAAATGAATAATGCTAGACAATTCACACAGCATAATCTTGCCCCAAGCAATGCTATATATAGAGCGTATGTTATGGGTACTAGATGACTGATATATGTACATAATACTAAATAGATAGTTTATAGTAATATTTTTTATTACACATAGAAAAACATCCAGAACACCCTGAACAATTTTCAGCAGATCGTACAGACATTTGTCCCGAGGCGGAAATCGAACCCGCAACCTCTTGCGTCGCAGGCACAACTTCAGCCGTTGCGCCACAGAGGTCGTAATAAGTGTGTATTTACAAAAAAAAACATGTATTCTATAGGCGCAGACGAGGGATGAACTGGACGCATACTTGGAGGAGTGGCCTCAACTAGCCAGCGACAGGGAAAAATGGAAGGAGGGAACGGAGGTCTCCCTCATCATTTCAGCCGTTAAACGTCCACTACTGAACTAAGGCCTCCCTCATGGATCTCCATGAGGGGCAGTTGCCATACTTACCACGCTTGGCAGGCGGGTTGGTGAGCGCAGTACGGGATGTTGATATACGGAAAGACGCTGCTGCCCATCTTTCGGAGGTGTCCCTTAGCAGGCTCTTACTGCATCCACGGGTAGGAGAGGAGGGGTAACATTCTACTGCCGGCACCCCACGGCTAAATAAAGACATATATTAATAATAATAAATAATTCTTTCAATCATCATGTTTCCATAGTACAAGCTTTGCTTGATTTGGGACTAGATGGTGTTGTTTGTTGTCCAGCATTATAAATAACAACGGCCAAGTGCGAGTTTGACTCGCGCACGAAGGGTTCCGTACTATTATTCGGCAAAACAATTATTAAAATCACGTTTCTTGTATGGGAGCCCCGTTCAAATATTTGTTTAATTTTCATTTAATTATTTATTTTTAATGTGAATTACAACTAAATATTCTGCGAATATTTGAAGCATCTACCAGTTGCCGTTATCAATATCGAGCAAAAACGGCAAAAAATCATGTTTGTTGTATGAGAACCCCTTATATATTTATTTTATTCTGAATTTAGTATTTGTTGTTATAGCGGCAACAAAAATACATCATCTGTGAAACTTTCAACTGTCTTGCTACCACGGTTCATGCGATAAAGCCTGTTGACAGACAGACAAACGGACATCGGAGTCTTAGTAATAGGTTCCCGTTTTTACCCTTTGGTAACATAACCCTAAAAAAGAGAGTAAAATGAAGATTTCCCAGTTGTGTTATGCTGGAGAGCTTTTTTGTCATTTATCGTGAATCTTATTTTCAAGCTGTGATATTTATAACTTTGCTTAACACAGAAATTGTATTTAACCCTGTCGTACGCGAATAACGCCGCATGCTAAAACTAGTCTTTTATATTACTTACAACTTGCACAGACTAAAAAGTCTAGACTCAGGTGCCGTTTCAAGCACCTAACGTGTCACACAATGTGTGCATGCACTGTACTCGCTACAGTCGACAGCAGAAGTTTTATCGAATTTAATGTTTGCATTTCTGCAAGATGCTGTGTTTGTTGTCCAGTATTATTTACCTGGCCGCAAAGTTCTCGAATGGAGGCCACGGATCGGCAAGCGCAGCGTAGGACGTCCACCTACAAGATGGGCAGACGACTTGGTGAGAACTGCTGGTCGGCGGTGGATGCAGACGGCTTCCAACCGCAGTACTTGGAGATCAATGAGGGAGGCCTTTGTCCAGCAGTGGACGTCCTACGGCTGAAATGATGATGATGATGATTATTTACCTCTCAATATTATAAAGAGAAAAGATTTGAATTTTGTATGTTTGAAAGTGTAAAAGAATTTTGAAAATCGGTCAAGTACTTTTTGAGTTTTTGTGTTGTAATAAACTCAAAAACAACTGCACTGATTTTCAAAATTCTTTAACCATTAGAATGCTACATTATCTCTGTAACACATAGGATATATTTTATTCTCGTATTCCCAGGGGAACGGGAACTACGCGGGTGAAACCACTGAGTGCGGCTAGGTTGTTATATTTGTCTCGGGTCTAGGTGTTCTATAAGTATTTACAAACGAAAATGTATTCAAGTATTCTATCAAGCATCTTTTATAATAGTTTTTTAGGAAACTAGCTAACTATTTAACGATACCTCACACTATGGTTAATTAAGAGAAAAATATTGGAAATAAGCTCTTTAAACATCGTAAAAACCGCAAATAAAATTATAACTTTTCTCATACATTCTATACGGATGACGTAATCACATTTTTTGGTTGCCAAATATTTAAAAATCACAAAGATTTTTTTTTTTTTATTGTAACCGTGGTTATATTGTGACTAAATTTAAAACTCAAGTAGTTGTAGTAGTATCACAGATTACAGAAACTAAGTAGTATGGAGTAGAGTATTTTTTGTAGTAGAGTAGTTGAAGTAGTTGAAATAGTAGAGTAGCAGAGTAGTAAGTAGTTAGTAGTAGTAGAGCGGTACAAAGTTCGTCGGGAGAGCTAATATTATATAACTCTTACATTTTGTTTACATTTTAAGTACGTAAGAAAGTTCATAAGAAAATACCTTTCTTAAAACTCATTACAACTTCCTTTCAGAAACGGTTAATATTTAAACGCTTTTTCTCGTTTATTGTACGCAGCGCCTGTGCTCAAGGGTCGCTACTAGCATCTGCTAATGAGTAGCTAAGTACACAATGTTAAGTATACCGTATGTATATACACTACGTAGGGTTTCGACTCTTACCTACTCCGTAAGAGTACGATCGGAGTGGGCGCGCTACGAAGTTTGCTGAGTCTGCTAGTAACAAATAGACATTCTATTCTAAGTATTTAAAAACTCAAAACAAGTCATAGAGAACCGGAGAATATTCGGTTACATTATGTAGGCATTTAAAAGTGTTCTGATCGCGATTTTTGAAATATTATTGCTATAAATATATTACTAACCAGTTTGGGCCTGAAATGGTCAATATTATCCGTAATTTTTTTGTGTCGCTTCTAAGGTATATATTCTATATTTTGTTAGATTTAAGGTATATATATCGCACCTTTACTAGAAAAGTGACCTAATTCGAAACTCATAAAAAATTGTTTGAATCGTAAAATGACATGCTAAGATTCAAATCCGTTCGTCAAAATTTTTGATTTAGGTCTCTTTTCTACTAAAGGTGCGATATATTCTATGGGCCGTAGAATAAGTTATTTAAGATCTGTGTACTTTTCTATTGTTGATTATAAGGATTTACTTTGATCAATTAGGCTAGGTGCGTGTCGGGCCAAGCGCTATGTAGGGTTCCATCGTTAACCGTAGACCTTGTGTTAAAGGTTGGTGTTTGTTGGTTTACGTTTACACGGGTGGTACCCCAAATATTTTATTATTTCAGCATTTCTTGTTTTACTACGAAACCCTTAAAAAGATAAGAATAGTAAAGCCTCATGAATAAGCTCAGAGTCGCTCAACGAGCTATGGAGAGGGCTATGCTCGGGGTTTCTTTACGGGATCGAATCAGAAATGAGGAGATACGTAGAAGAACTCGGGTCACCGACATAGCCAAACGGATTAGCACGTTGAAGTGGCAATGGGCAGGCCATGTAGCTCGCAGAACAGATGGCCGATGGGGCCGAAAAGTTCTCGAGTGGAGGCCACGGACCGGTAAGCGCAGCGTAGGACGTCCACCAACAAGATGGGATGATGACCTGGTGAAGACCGCAGGTCGACGGTGGATGCAGATCGCTTCCAACCGCAATAACTGGATATCCATGAGGGAGGCCTATGTCCAGCAGTGGCCGTCCTACGGCTGAAATGATGATGATGAGTAAATCCTACCGAAGAGTGGCTTAGTCGGATCCAGACTTTTTGATTCATTACCGTAAGTCTTGTTTGCCAGATGTTTTATAGCCACATAATAACCGTGTGTTTATCGCGGTACTTACCTTTATTATTGCCCGACGTTTCAACTGGATTGCACCCGTCGCGGTACCTCAAGATTCAGTGTTTATATATTTATTTATTTATTTAATACTTTAACACATAACAATTTTGTAAGAAGGACTTAATAATAATATATAAATAAATAACTGATGTTTCCATTGACGCACCACAGTCTTCTAACCATGGTGCATCTAGAAACACAACTAATGCGCACTTGGCTTAGGCCCGTGCGTTTTAGATAAATTCCGGCCCTATCAGTGCCGAGCTGATGAAAATCTAAATCCATAATAATAATAAAGCATTCTCTGCCAGTCATCCTGGGCGTTTATGATTTAAATTAATTTTATTTTTTTATTATGTTTATGTGTCCTGACTCAGGACAAATTCTCCTTTTTAATTTCGCTCAGGACTCCTGAGCTAAATTAAAAAAGCGAATTTGTTCCGTTCTGAGTATTTTCTATGTATAGTTAGTTTACAGGGTGTATAAGAACCTGCTAAGGGATACCTGCGGAAGATGGGCAGCAGCGTCTATCCCTGTATGAATGTCCCGTACTGTGCTCGCCAACCCGCCTGCCAAGCCTAGTGAGTAACTACCCCTCATGGATCTCCAGTATCTCCATGGAATTCAGTAGTGTTAGTTTCACGGCTGAAGTGATGATAGTGATAGGTTGAATGATAGAGAACTACTCACTTATTATATAAGTTTATATAACTTCTCCCTACACTTACCTAGCGTTAAATGTAATTGCTCGTTTTGAAGCTTGCATAAAAGAAAAATATTTTTCATTATCTAGTGCTTACCGTAACTTATAGCATCAACTAGCCTAATTTTACCTATTGTTTAAAAGTTTTGAAAGGTCGTTGGCCTAAAAACGTTGTATGTTGTTTTATGTTTGTATAGATCTACCTCTAGGATAAAATTCACACTGAAAATGTACATACTTAATAATTTTTATATCAATAAAGATCCTTTAAAAATGAATTGCATTGACTTATTCTAACATTAAACTTAAGCAAATTTTGCTGTACAAACTAAACTGCCACCTACCCTCATTTAAATATCAATCTGCACTGTATGTGAAGTCACTCTTGTTACTTAAAACTATTCTTTAAGTTCTCAACTAAGAGAATGTGTAAAACTATGTTACTTATGTTATAAACAACAATAACACAGGAGTTCTAAATACGCAAATTCGTCAACAACAGGGCCCGACCACATTTTATTATCAAACACAGAATATCAAACCATAATTTGTAGTGGTATCCCTTGGACCAGACATTTGTGGTTGAAAATCACGCGCGGAACTGCCGTACCTGGTATTCCCGATATTGCGAATTTGATTCGTTGATGTGAGTTATGTAGGTACAAGTTTGTAAAAATATAATAGCAGCGAGTTTATAAAATTAAAATTTTTAGTAACCTCCGGCACCTTATCTAGTCTCGGAGGTTACCTAAATTTTCTGCAATGTATACCCTCAGTTTTGTGATCTACACCATGCCCTTTCATTTAATATTATTTTTTATTTTATTATTAATACGGCACTTGAGTCGTTCGTTCGTTTCAGCCGTAAAACGTCCACTACTGAACACATGCCTCGCTCATGGATCTCCATGACGGTAGTTGCCATTTTCACTATGCTAGGCAGGCGGGTTGGCGAGAGTAGTACGGGATGTTGATACACGGAAAGACGCTGCTGCCCATCTTCCGGAGGTATCTCTTAGCCTTACTGGATCTATGGGTATGAGAGGAGGGGTAACATTCTACTGCCGGCACCCCACGGCGCACTTGAGTACACTTGAGTTCTTGAGTATATTTTAAAATCTTTCGATTGTTCACCCATACATTCAACCCCATATCTCATGAATGGCTTGACCGATTTCTATAATACCTTTCAGTTTGACATTCTACACATATTTTTTCATTTGATATAATACTCGGGTGTATTTGGAATCATTAGATTATTCATCCCCTCTTTCACCCCCCATATCTTGTAAACATCTTAACTGATTTTGATAAAACATATTAAAGAACCGCTGGAAAGCCTGATTTGTCGTTTAAGATTTACGGTGCCACAGATGTGTGTGGCTGTGTGTCTGACACAGCTACACACAGCGGTCACACTAATAACACACCTCTTTTTTGTCAGGGTTTAAAAAAATGCTCTTGGATAGTCAGCAAATAAATGTTACACGATGACACAAGAAACATGATTTGAGTCTTTTTGAGTTTTCCGATATGTCGACGCAGTTTCACGCCTCATGATCACGGATGTGATAGGTTTCTAAGACTCTGATTGCGAATGATGGCCTTCCTACCGGTTTTACTTTTGAACTTACTTTCAAAAAATATAAAGCAAATAAATGATTTATCTATGAGATCTAACTTCTATTCCCATCTCTTTTCTCGCCCCTACTTTGCTCTATACGAATCACTACACCTTACTTTTTCTGTTTTCAATATATTAATTTCAATCATACAATGTTCAACCATGAAAGTTTTAAAAGGTAACTAAATCAAAAATAATTCAGTTTTTAATAACCATTCCTCATTCAATAGCTGGGCAAAACAGAATCTATGTCACGATAATGTATTTTAGACAAATAGCTTGTATGTTGCAATTCAATAGCTAATAAACGTTATAAATATTATATTATTGATAAGAAACCTCGATGTTATCTAAAGCCATATCCTTGTGCGCCTTATAAGTGGAAAATTTTCCGCCAACTTAAATCCTTATGCATGCCTTCTATGGAGAGTATAGCCTATTACAAAACAACTTTGTGAGTTTTACGCCAACTATACAATTTGAAAGTAGGTATTTAGCTCAATTATGAAGCCAAGGTAATGCTTGGTCCTTAACGTAGTTTACTGGAATAGTCTGAATTATAATTAATGTTTGGGTGTTTAGTAGCGGCTTAGTTAGCTTCAGACGTATTGACCTGTTCTTTCCTCTGAATAATAGCTGACTAAGCTGAGAGGATGGTATAGGTGCTGGGCAAGCCTAATCCATCAAACAATGTCCCAGAACTGCTGCGTCCCGTACAGCATGATTACCAGTTGCTGACGCTTCATAAATCATCTATAATAGATGCAAAGGCCTTACTTTTGGGTGTTTTCTATTATTGTTAGTTATATGTACTTTTATGTCTTTTTGTATGTTTCAAAAGGTTTATATGCTTGTTGTTACGAATAAAAAAATTACCTATCTATCATCTATCTATAGATATGTAAGTGATTTGAAGAAATTTCAGCCGTAAAATTTCCTTTACTGAAAACAGGCCTCCCACATAGATCTCCATGAGGGAGGGGTTGTAGCCATACCTACCACGCTTGGTAGGCGGGTTGGCGAGCGCAGTATTGGATGTTGATACACGGACAGACGCTGCTGCCCAACTTCCGGAGGTATCCCTTATCCCTCTTACTGCATCATCGGACATGAGAGGAGAGCTGCTGGCATCCCACGGCAATTTGTAGTAATCAATGTAAATTGTAATAATTTCTTTTAAGCTAAGTAAACAAGCAGATAGTGGTGCAGTTATTTTACATTCTGTACACATCGAATTTGGCTGAGGTGTAGATGAAACTGAGTTGTTTCATATTTTGGCTTCCGTTCATCTTACTGATTACCAGACTTGCCTTCACGAGCACAATTTACATTCTCTAGTTGTACTACATCCAGATCGGGAATTGTAAAGAATTGGCAGCTGCTACCAATCCACTGTGGCTTGGCAGATCGGACACGTAGTGTACCTATGTACACTACGTGTCACACTCACTCACTATTGAGTTGGCAAGCTGGCGTATTGCTTATCTATTGCATGTATTGGAAGTTATGGGCCAACTGTTGATAATTGTACCTTAAAATTTAAGGTAACAAAATAACTAGCTTTTGCCCACGGTTGAACATATTCAGTTTAAGAAAAGTGGTAGGTTTTTATAAGCCTCTTGACCATGTGCCCACCAGTACCACATTTTTTTTCTTACGAGGTCTTCCGATCTAGGAAGCGATGGTTTCGGCAGAATACCAGCGTCCGCTGCTAACACATTGTCAATGCTACTGTGTCACACATCATTTAATTTTTATTCTATTGGTCCTATTTATTTTACTAATTGCTGTTTTTCTTTTTATGTTTACATGTTAAATGTAAATGTTTTCTTTGCGTTTTAAAATGTATGTCAGTTAAATAGCATCAAATCCTAATTTATTAAAAAAAAACTAGATTTACCGTACCGTTTATCATACCGATATATGTCGGCGCGTACCAGCGTGTTCACGCGACGTTTCGATATAATGTATTACGAAATCATGTATCAAAAATTATTTTGGATTACGTGTAGAAAGAAAAATACATGACAAATAGATTTATTTAATCTACACGATAGACTATGTATATGTGTGTGACTCCGTTTTCCGCATTTAGACTCCAAGTTGGTCCATTATGCCTGAGGTGTACACGATGGACTAACAATATTTTTTTTTGTCATCTAGCCCATTATTAACGACGTTTGCGGCTTAGTGTGCTGAAAAGCAAGTGACGCATCTTAAGTCCTCAACCCCTGACTCAGTGCCCAGTATTAAATCTAGCATCAAATCCGCTTACCCAGGCGTTTCTCGTCCGCACCGCACTGCCCAGTCATTAAACACTGAATTCCCTTAAGAATGCTGTGACAATCCGGCTTGGGAATTTAGGACTCCGAGTCCACCTAGATTTTGTGTAACGCTGAGAGAGAAATGTTTATGTTGTCACATTTAGAAAATTTATAACCTTATATATTAATATTGTCGCCTGGTACTTTTAAATGACTGTTCTTATCTATTTTGCGTGGAGGAAATGATCATTAATTTTGAATGCCGTGGTAATCATCATTTCAGCCATAAAACGTCCACTGATGAACACAGGCCTCCCTCATGGATCTCCATGAGGGGTAGTTGCCATTCTCACCACGCTTGGCAGGCGGGTTGGTGAGCGCAGTATGGGATGTTGATACACGGATAGACGCTGCTGCCCATCTTCCGGAGGTATCCCTTAGCAGGCTCTTACTGCATCCATGGGCATGAGAGGAGGGGTATCATTCTACTGCCGGCACCCCACGGCCGTGGTAATAAGCCAAATAAAACACATCAGTTATGTTCTAAAAATGGCCACTACTCAGCATGCTCTGTGGCAGAACGAGTCGTACCACAGCGCTGGTCTTCCGGATTATCTCCGCAATCGTCAGTATGCCGTATGTAATCTTCTGTATGACGTGGGGTGCCGGCAATAGAATAATGCCACTCCTCGCTTGCCCGTGGATGCAGTAAGAATCTGCCAAGGAAAGATGAGCACTTGAGCAGCAGCCTCTTTCATATCAACATACCATACAGCGCTCGCCAACCCGGCTGCCAAGCGTGGTATGGGACAACCACGTGATCATTACATGATCTTGGAAATCCATAAGGGCGGTCTATGTCCAGCTGTGAAAGTAGACAGCCAGTCCTGCGACCGAGATTTATTTATTTATTTATTGGTGGAACATGAAGTCTAAAATGGTTAAGGCGACTTACAGCTCGGTGCAGCACCTGCATTTGGATCGACGACATCATACCAGAACAGTCAATTAGGGATAATTATATTAGAGATGAGAAATAACTAAACAGTCCATCAAATTTGGGTTTAGTAGTCACTACCTGTGCCTCGGTCCACAGACCCTTTAAGTCGGCCGCGTGAATGCATCGAATACCTGCCTCCCCTTAAAGCGCTTTCATTCCAGCTCTAAGTAATAAACTTTAAGTGGAGGGGTTTTTCAAATTGCTATGTTTTAAGAGTTGTGCCAACTTTCTGTTTAAACCTTTTTGAAGTTTCAGGTGAATGCAGTAAATTGTTCGCTGGAGTAAGTTTCGTATTTTGATTGTGAGTGAGGGGGTAAGCTATTGAACACTACGTTTAGATGGTTCTAGAACTTACTTCAAAGAAAGGAGTTGAGAAAAGTGAAAATAGTTTTATATCTTGTGGTCAACGTCAATAAAATTACCCTTTAATGTTTCTTTTTGCAAGTAAAGTAAGTTTCGTTTTAATACTGTAAAGTATACAAGCTTATAAACTGATTCTGAGTGTGTCTACCGCCCGCCGTTACTACAGTAGTACGTTACTATGACATCTGTCAGATTTGTAACTCATGGTACCAAATTCTAAACAACTAAAGCCCAATTTACAGTCGCTGTAGTATAGTTTACTGCGTATTTTAGTGTCCAAACTATCCGCTAGAGGCTCTGTACAAGTTTATACATTTTTTTAACTACAGTCGCTAGTGAGTATAGATTGTGAAAACTCATGGTAGACCTACTGGTACCCTTAAGTTTTGCTTACTTTAACCCGCCTTTGGTGATCGCCATTGATTTACATCATTGGTGACGCCGGTCCCACGCACCGGGATTTTCACCTAAGGTTTTTTCAATATTTCATTATACCATGTTACTTATAAGACTATCCGCTAACTACAATCATAGAGATAACTAAAACAGCATTTATCAGTGCTTTGATATGAGGAACTAATATAAAATAAACAAAAATCGTAATCTTTCAAACAAAAAAATCAATAGAAGTTTAGCACTGACCATTCGACTTACATAATCGGTGACGCCGGTCTCACGCACCGGGTTAGCGCCTTAACTACGGAACGTGAACTCTAGTCGCCGTTTTGGGTTAAAACCATCGTTGGGGACGTGCATTGAGGCAACTACTCGAAATCACAACGCAAATCGATAGCGGGCTAGAAATATATGACCTTTTTCAAACTACCCGGTCTCACTGACATACAAGTCACCGGTGGCGGGTTAAGGCTAGATAGTGCTGTGTAAATTCCTTGTTGTACTACGGAACCCTCATCATCATCATTTCAGCCGTAAAACGTCCACTACTGAACTAAGGCCTCCCTCATGGATCTCCATGAGGGGTAGTTGCCATACTCACCACGCTTGGCAGGCGGGTTGGTGAGCGCAGTACGGGATGTTGATATGAGGAAAGACGCCTCTGCCTATCTTCCGGAGGTGTCCCTAAGCAGGTTCTTACTGCATCCACGGGTAGGAGAGGAGGGGTAACATTCTACAGCCGGCACCTCACGGCAATTCAAAACTGAGGAATCCTAAAAAGACACATTACGTTAATTTATATCCTCCTCACATAGCTTTTAAACGCTTTATTTACTAATTTATGTCTAAGGTTACATCAATAAATCTTTTAGAATATCAGATTATATCATCTCAAGCAACTTTCCTAACTTAAAGACAATTGGTACTCTGCAGGCCAATAAACCAAACCGGTTCAAAACAATGGGACAGAGATGGTGAGCTTACCAACTTTTATTCAATTGTCAAATGCTTTTAAAATGTGATAAGTAATTTTGATGGATATACTGTTATTTCGAAATAACGAGATGGTTGGATAGTGGTCGTAAACTTCGGTAAGCAAAGCGTTGAACCGTATTCATAATTTCTATTTGAGTGTTTTACTCTCTTACTTATAAAAAAGTTGCGTTAGCACAATTAAGTAAAGGCCAAGGGGATATCTCCGAAAGAAAGGCAGCAGCGTCTTTCCTATCACAAGCAACATCCCGCCTGCCAAGCGTGGTGAGTACGGCAATAAAGTCCTCATGATGACTATTATCATGGGGTGCCGGCAGTAGAATGTAGAATGGCGCCATGCACACCACGCGACCACTGGAGACCACGGGAGAACTGTTGGTCATAGACCTCTCTCTTGAATCTCCCAGTACTGATCAGAATCATCATTTCAACCGTAAAACGTCCACTACTGAACACAGGGTTCCCTCATACATAGATCTACATGAGGCGTAGTTACCATACTCACCACGCTTGGCAGGCGGGCTGACGAGCGCAGTACGGGATGTTGATATACCGAAAGACGCTGCTGCCTATCTTCTGGAAGTATCCCTTAGCAGGCTCTTACTGCCGGCACCGGTTTTAAATTAAGATGAAGATGTAAGTTGTAGAATGAACAATTCTTTAATTTTCACAGTACGGGATATTGATACACGGAAAGACGATACTGCCCATCCGGAGGTATCCCTTAGCAGGCTCTTACTGCCGGCACCGGCTTTAAATTAAGATGAAGATGTAAGTTGTAGAATGAATATTTTTTTAATTTTCGCCGTACGGGATATTGATACACGGAAAGACGATGCTGCCCATCCGGAGGTATCCCTCAACAGCCACTTACTGCATTCACAGGCCTGAAAGGAGGGGGCTTCTTCTGCTGGCACCCGGCAAAGGGTGACCCCTCGCCTTACCCCGTTGCCGGGTTAATAAATAATGCTCACCATAAGCCAGCGGCTTTGGTTTTATAATCTTAAACTGCCATCGGTTCATGGAAGTAGCTCAGGAAATATCTAACTAAACACCTATATAGGTTTTTATGGAAAACTCACAGTATTAAAACCGAGCCGCCGCGCCATTTTCACGACAATCGTAAATAGGGTTACCAGTCTGTGGATTAAATTTAATGCTGTACATTTTCTTTCATTTTATACAAAATAACCAACTTCAATGATAAAATCTAAAATTTTGCTGAAAATACCCAAATAACTGTATGCTTATTAAATAATAAATGTATTTTCCACAATTTTTCGGGGATCTCATCAACAAAACTGGCTTTAAAAGGAAGAGAACATTAATTAAAATAAATAATTCTTAAATTTCCAACAAAAATCGACTTCAATAATAATATACTTGATTTGTTGCTAAAATATCCAAACCGTTCATCATCACAGCCGTGGTGGATGTCCACATCAAACTATTAAAAGTCGGCCACCTCGTGTATACGAAATATTGATATTTAAATAGATATAAATATGATATATAAATATTGCAACTTTGACTGACGAATGACGTTTATCCGTTTGCAATGACGAAAAGAAACTGACGTTGCCTATCCAATGTTTTATTTCGTTAAAAAAAATTAAGACAGAGCTACAAATGTATTATTGCTCTGACCTTCGAAGAAAAATAAGGAACATGTTAAAAGGAATTTTTCGGGATTTTCTGTTGTGACAACCCTCAATTTCTCGTAAATAACTAAGCGCAAAGTTTCACGATGCGAAGTTTTTGCGAATAAATGCAAACGACATAAACCCTTTCGTAGACAAAGGTTCCACGGGGTGCTTGTTAATTTATCGTTGTGAAACAAGTGGAGAAAAAACTTGGACAATGCCATACAGTTTTGATGTAAATATTCATAGCGGAAAGATTACGGATTTGTTTTGCGCGGACTTTTGTTGATGGGCGAAAGTTTCATAAATTATGTGGAAAAGTTGTCGCATGGGTTTTAGATAAAAAAAGAATTAGTCCACACCGAAATAGAGCCCTCAAGCAGTTTAAAATCATAATATCAGCCACAACACATCGACTGCTGGACACAGGCCTCCCTCATTGATCTCCAAGCACTGCGGTTGGAAGCGGCATGCATCCAACGCCGATCTGCGATTCTGACCAAGTCGTCTGCTCGTAGGTGGACGTCCTACGCTGCGCTTGCTGGTCCGTGGCCTCCATTCGAGAACTTTGCGGCCCCATTAACCAT
This sequence comes from Pasiphila rectangulata, assembly GCA_963082625.1. NCBI lineage: Eukaryota > Metazoa > Arthropoda > Insecta > Lepidoptera > Geometridae > Pasiphila > Pasiphila rectangulata. The sequence continues at coordinate 20,961,407 of OY720238.1, read as the reverse complement.
CTATTCTGCGCGCTATATGGCCTGCCCATTACCACTTCAACGTGCTAATCCGTCTGGCTATTTCGGTGACCCGAGATCTTCTACGTATCTCCTCATTTCTGATTCAATCCCGTAGAGATACCCCGAGCATAGCCCGCTCCATTCGTTGATCGACTCTCAGCTTATTCATAAGGCCAATAGTGAAGGACCACGTCTCGGTTACATATGTCATCACTGGTAACACACACTGATTGAAGACTTTCGTCTTAAGGCACTGAGGTATGTTGGACGAAAACACGTTGCGAAGTTTCCCAAACGCTGCCCATCCGAGTTGGATTCGACGATTGACCTCTTTCTCGAAGTTGGACTCACTTAATTGGACTGATTGTCCTAGGTATACGTACGCGTCGATAACTTCAAGAGCCGAGTTCTCGAGTTTAAAATGTAATAAGTATATTGATGTAATATTTTGTTAATGTTTATGTTTATTGATCTCACCCCACTATCTCACTAATATTATAAAGCCGGCAATTTGTTCTATAGATGTATGGATATTTGTTATCTCTTCACGCAATAACTAGAATACGGATTGAGCTGAAATTTTACACACGTATAGATGTTGACCCACATTGAGGATTAACACAGACTACTTTTATCCGGGTACAACGCTAATAATAACAAGCTAGCACTTTACGTTCATCAAAGAGAAGCAACTAATGAATATTGTTAATAAAAACTGCTTATGAAACAAGTTTATAGTACCCTCAGTTTTGCAATCTACACATTATGCCCTTTCATTTGATACCACGTCACTTATTTGAAAACATTCCATTGTTCACACCTAATTTCAAACCCCATATCTCAAGAATAACTCCACCGATTTCTATATAACTTTCAGTTTTGCATTCTACACATCATTTGATATCAAATTCGGGTAATTTGGAAACATTCGATTGGTCATCCCCTCTTTCACCCTCCATATTTTATAAACTCCTCAACCGATTTTGATAAAACATGCTTTTCTGCCATAAGTATCCAAAAAAGCCTAATGTTGCCACTCCTTAAACTTAAACTTCAGTTTGCCTTTATCTTTTGAGATAGTTAATTACTTAAACCGAAACCGAATTCGGCATAAATCCAAATCACCGTTATCTCTTTCAATTTCACAAAGCGAGCTTACGAAGTTCAAAACACCGGTTTTAAACGATAATTTACTCTTCTAATTCCCGTGTAACATTGGGGTAAAAAAGGGTCAGTTTTTGTGTGGCGTCGATGCCAGGTAGGCAAATGTTGAGTTACACGCGTTAATTTGCCTAACATTGGTTTTGGGTCTTGTATTAACGTTACTTTTGTTCCGAATAAACAAGACGTGTGGCAGGCAGTATCTTTTTGTATGGTAACAATAATCCCGACGCACGCTCACTGCTTTTGCCAATAAACCAAACTGTTATTTTTACCATTTATTCTGCAATCATGTTGCATGAACTTTTGTGACAAAAACACACAACACGGCTAACACTGTGTTAAGAGGTACACTGATACCAAATGAGTGATCTCACTCATTTTGTTTGGCAACACAACGGTGCGGTCTCATTGCAGTGAGGGCGTATCTAACGATTTAAATATTTGGTGGCAGTGTTATAAATTGAAATGGTTAAAGGAGTTTTTTGCTACCTGACTGACAAATACGGCTTTTTTCGGAACAAGATATTATTAACCTTTCTGTATACTAAATACTATTGAGTATGTCAAGTCTATTATTCAAGATTTGTTAAAATAAATCTTTAATTTTTGCTTTACCGATGATAAAATCTAAAATGTTTCTAAACCAAACCGCTATTATGTATGATTATTCATGAATTTAGCCGTCAAACGTCCACTACTGAACATAGGCCTCGCTCTTGGATCTTCTTAAGGGGTAGTTGCCATACTCACCACGCTTGGCAGGCGGGTTGGCGAGCGCAGTACAGGATGTTGATACACGGAAAGACGCTACTGCCCATCTTCCGGAGGTATCCCTCGCGGATCCTTACTGCATCCACGGGCAAGAGAGGAGAGCCATCATTCTACTGCCGCCACCCCACTGCATTATGTTAAACCAACTTATTTCAGATTATTCACATCGAATAGAGACTGCGGTCACATCATAATTACTGCATGGCTGTATTACTGGTATTAGCCACATCATAATTAATATTTAAATAATAAGAGTGGCCGTGGAGTGCCGGCAGTAGAATGTTACCCCTCCTCTCGTGCCCATGGATGCAGTAATAGCCTGCCGTGCATAAACATGCCGAACTGCGCTCGCCAACCCGCCTGCCAAGCGTGGTGGTATGGCAACTACCCCTCATGGAGATCCATGAGGGAGGCCTGTGTTCAGTGGTAGGCGTTTTATGGCTGAAATGATGATGATGAACTTACTCAGTCTTTTTTTTAATGAGTGTTAACTTACAGAATTCCAAAAGAAATACATTGGCCCTAGTTCCACGTATACGTCGTGAAGGGTTACCAGCTTTAACAATATACCAACACGCTCTTACCCAAGGGTCGGTCGCGTTCCGTGTTTGGGGATGGATTATGTCACATCGCTGTTACCGTTTTTACTACGAAATGGGGGTTCTGAGCTAGACGGGATTATAAAGTTTTAAGATAGTGTAGAGTATATGCAATATCTATGCAATAGTAAATGCAATGTCTATGCAATAAAGCTGATTATAAAATATCAGATTACCTAGAGGACAAAACCACTTGGGACGGAATCTGCTCCAACTCCGTCAAACGTAACATAAGACAAAATCAAATTGTTAAATGATGACTATAACGACCGAGTTAGGTTCTTCTGTTCGCTTCTTTTCCTAACTCGCGTGTCATCTGAAGTGAACAGATTCAATTATGTGCTTTATTCTATTTATTTGTGTTGTTTTATTTTGTAAGTTGTGACGCGTCAATAAGGTCCATGCGGCCGCACTGAATAAAGTATTTTTTGAATTTTGAATTTAATTTTGAAAAAAGTATATTATTGTCTCTTTGTGCGATTATCTCCGTTTGAATTCCTCATAGATCCCATCATCAAAATCGACTTTTGAATAATTCTGTGTGCGGACGGCGCCCGGTGCAAAAAGGAGTACGGAACCCTGAGCCCTAAAATTACAGACGACTTGAGAACTTCCTCCTTTTTTGAGCCGTTTAAAAATCCTCTTCCTACGTAATATTAGAGCCCAATTTGCAATGCACTTACGCCTACAACAAGTCCAACCATAATACGAACATTAAATTTTTCATCAGCAAAACACACAGCAGCTTATCCACAGTATCACAGAAAGTAATCTTGCAGAAAGGCTTTACATATGCCTGCGACACATTTTACTCTGTGGCTAGAAAGTCAGAGTTTAGAAGTGGACTTCGGTTTGAACAGAACTTTGAAAGCTTTTGTTCCTCTGTCGGACGTTTACGTTTGGGTCAGTGTCCTGTTTTGAGATTCTTGAGTAATATCATGTATTTTGAGAGCTGGGTTTACAATAACATTGAATAGGTATTTTTAACCGCCTTCAAAAGGGAGGTTTCTCAATTCGACCGTATTTATATGTATATATTTTGTTAATGTGTGTTCGCAGATAACTTCGTCGTTTATGAACAGATTTGGATGATTCATTTTTTTTGGAAGGGGATATCCCAAGGGTGGTCCCATGATAAACTAGGATCTAATGATGGTATCCCAGATAATACGAAGTAGCTCTGGTGCTTTATGATATCCAGGGTCTAAAGATTGGGATGAAAAGTGGTCATAGGAGTTTCTGAACTAAGCAAGATAGACCCATCGTACTCGGCGTTTGAATTGTCCTGGCATGCTTGTTTTAATTCAAAAATATATATATGTATTTGTTTATAACTAAAAGTTTATACTGGAATTGTGTTTCAGGCTCAGACAATTTCTCCAAACAGTCGAAGGTACCAGGCAACGGAAGGCGGTCTTCGTTGGGGTCGGCCGAGAAAACGCTGGAGAGACAAATTCGTCACTTCGACGATGGATGATGGGATAGAGCGTCAGCTTCAGGTTTATTGATCTGTTTTTTCCTTTGACTAATAGCCGACCAAGCTGGGAGGATGGTATAGGTGCTCGGCAAGTAATTCATCTAACAATGTCCCAGCCACTGCAGCGTTCCGTACATCACGCACACAAGATGCTGACATGACTGTGATGTGACAAAAAAGCTTGTCGCGAGATTTAAGCAGGTACTCGTATTTACATTGTTTGAAAAAAAATTAAATCAATTAGATCAAGTTAAAGGTACACAGATTAATCACGCGACAAGCTTTTTTATCACATAAATTGTGTAAACACGTTTAAAGTTGGCATTAAACTTTAATGGAAAATGTTAATTTAGTAGGTACGTTTAAATAAAAGCTTGTTTGTTAAAAAGGTTTTTTTTCCTTACATTTATTTTGTTTACTGTTAATAATATATTACTTTGGGGTACTGGTAGTAGAATGCTGCCTCTCCATTCTTGCCCATGGATGCAGTAAGAATCTGCTAAGGGATACCTCCGGAAGATGGGCAGCAGCATCTTTCCGTGTATCAACATCCCGTACGGCGCTCGCCAACCCAGTGTGGCATCCCTTGGTCAGTATGGCAAATATCCCTCAAGGGAGGCCTGTATTCAATAGTTTACGTTTTACGGCTGAAATGATAAAAAAATATATTATATAGTGGCGCGGAACCCTCAGTGCGCGATGGTGCGAGTCTGACTTGGTTTTATTTATTTTGTAGCAGACAGCTTGTTTCAAAATCGCTTGTTCAGTGGCCTGAACGCCACGTGTGTGTGACAAAGGAGGAGCGGCCCTGACGTAGGTAAGTTCATACATTGTGCACGTTTGTATTAACAATGTTTTGTTTACTGTTAATAAATCCTTTTAATAAAGTAAATAAAAATATTAGCTGTTTGTACATTCATTTTGTATGGCTAATTTAGTTTCATCATTCGTCAATTTTTCAGCCGTAAAATGTCCACTACTGAAACCAGGCCTCCCACATGGATCTCCATGAGGGGTATTAGCCATACTCACCTTGGCAGGCGGGTTGGCGAGCGCAGTTTGCGATGTTGATACACGGAAAGACGCTGCTGCCCATCTTCCGGAGGTTTCCCTTAGCAGGCAGTTACTGCATCTACGGGCATGAGAGGAGGGGTAACATACTGCCGTGGGGTGCCCCACTCACATGTCACTTTAAAGTCACAAAACAGCAATAAGCTTCAAAAACCGGTATCTTTAGTAGGAGTATCAAAACTAGACAGTAAAGCTAAAACCTGTTACATTGTTCCCCAAACGACATAATCCATAGTACACTACCCTCCAATGACACAGTTTTACCGACCCGAAATAACGACTACAAACCTAATGAACAAACCATGCAGTACCCACCGACGTATAGAACATTGAACTAATCTAAGGTCAGCCGTATTGTCTTGCCATATTAGGGTTAGAATGTGACTATGCTAGACGATCCTTTGCAAATGCCCCCCATTATTTATTTCTCAAAAAAGCATTACAAATATGTATACAACCAACCAACATGAGAGCTTAAGGTCGCGGAGGCAAAGTCGTCAGTGAGCGCGGCCTACATGTATGCTATCTCACCTGACACAGTGTGTTTATTTATTTGTTTATTTATTTATTTATTAAGACACTCCTACGACATCTTCACATGTTAACCCACGCGCTAGAATGAAATGCACAACGATTAATTACTAAACCGACCGCGCAAAAATATGTGAATAGACTTTTAGCACAAGGGTTATTATAGAAAAACTTGAGTGTAATATTTTAAAAATAACATTTATTTCAACTTTTGAATAACTAAACTATGTCGGAACGGCATTTATTTTTGAGTTTTCTTTCTCCTTATATTATTTAGTTTCGTCCAAATTTGGGCTAAAATCAGTGTTGAAATACGAAAGTTTAGAAGCTTGTATTTTTGAAATAAATACTTTTGTACGGTTTGGGGTGTATACAAACATAGATTATGACGAGATAAATTGATATAATCCTTAGTGTTGGATGGTTAACGTCAAACAGTGGAACACTTCCACGTTTGTATGGAAAGATGAGCGACTTGTTCATCCTTAAACGAATTTTACAAAATGTTTCTTTAAAGTCACAAAACTACAATACGCTCCAAAAAACGGTTACTCTTGTTACATTCTCAAAACAATATAGCTCAAACCTGTCACATCAAACATTGTAAGTACTTCAAACGACATAATCCATAGCACACTACAGTGTCGCAGTTTTACCGACCTGAAATAACGACTACAAACCTAATGACCGGAATGCAGCGCCCACCGACGTGTAAAACATTGAACTAATCTAAGGATAGCCGTATTGTCTTGCTAGCAGAACTGACTCGATGGAGAACATGTTTTAAGACTTAATTTGTCTTTATAAGTTCAAATTAAAAAAAAAAAACTGACGCCTGGCAGATGTTAAACATTAACACCACAGTCGCCACCGTCACTACAGTAGCCGCCCCAGTTGCCATAGTCACCACAGTCGCTACAGTGGCAACGCGACCCCAATCGTCACAGTCGCCCCAGTCAAACACAGTCAACACAATGGGCATGGTGACGAATGGCGGTCGGCCGAATAACTAGTTACTTCTAACTCGCACATATCCAGGCGTCACGCGTCGCCTCTTGTCCGATCGGTTTTAGGCCCCTGCAAAAGATGTTTTACATTTTTATACATCAAAAAAAACTTTATTCAGTGCGGCCGCATAGACCTCATTGATGCGTCAGAAGTCATAACATACATTTTGAAATAAAACAACACAAATTAATAGAATTAAGCACATAGTTGAATCGCTTCACTTCAGATGACACGCGAGATCCATGAGGAAGTTCTGTGTTCAGTAGTGGACGTTTTGCGGTTGAAATGAGATCTATAGTGGTGCCGAATTCAGCAGTTTTCTGCCTACTTAGAATTCTACTAACGCACCATAAGATAAAATCCACTGTTACGTAAAATAAAATCATGGGACCATAAATATAGACTGCTATCCAAATCCGTATGGTAATCACATCGTAACATAACAATAGCTGACCTTGGCAGAGTGACGTCACATTTAATGTCCTTCGTGAATGTTTATGATGTCAATTACATTAGCTTATTTTTATAACGAGTATAATTAATAGAATCAGGCGTTACTTTGCGGAAATCCATATTATTATGATAAACAAAGAAAAATATCTAGTTTTAATTCCGCTAATGCTGAGATGCATATGCACCGCCCTCCCGCCCGCTAATTATTTCACGACTTCACTTTCGTTCCAGCCGCCGACCAGTCAACATCTCGGCGTTTAACCTGAAGATGCCTCGCGGAGAGGCGAAACACGTGTCGTCGTGTGGGTTTGGGTATGCATGTTGCACTAACAGCCTGGTTCCCCCTGCATGTGCATAATTAGCGGGCGGGAGGGCGGTGCATATGCATCTCAGCATTAGCGGAATTAAAACTAGATATTTTTCTTTGTTTATCATAATTTTATAACGAGGTTAATGCATAGAATTAAATCGCTTGATATGCCCTCACACGAAGCTGTGGCATCGTCTTTATAGTGTGTTAACAATAGTTCCAACTCACACACACTAGCTTTGCCAGTAAACCAAACTGTTACTGTTACAATTTATTGTGCAACCATGTTGCACGAACTTTCGTGAAAAAATAATACACTCGACTGCACACCGCTGTGTGAGCTCACTCATTTCGTACGTACGGTCTCATTGCGGTGAGGGCGTATCTAACAATTATTTTGTTTGGGTCAATGGACATATTTACGTTTGTCAGTCGTCTACACTACGAGTACATTGCCCAGAAAATATCCGGCATGCATATTCAATACATATTCGACCTCTGAAGGCGAAGGTCCGCCTGCAACGCGTTGGGGGTTCGATTCACGCCATGGGACAAATATCTGTACGATCTGCAGATATTTGTTCAGGGTGTTCTGGATGTGTTATTTATATTAAAAAATATGTATCTATTTAGTATAATGTGTTAAGTATATCAGTCATCTTGTACCCATAGTACTAGCACTGCTTAGCTTGGGGATTCTAGATGATGGAGTGTGAATTGTTCACTACTATTTATGTATTTATTTATATTCGTTGTATTGTTAACAACCTTCACTCATTTCTTTAAAAAAATAAGTTTAATCATCTCTTGTTTGTTTTGCCTTCTAAAGTGTCTTTTGATATGTATTATTCAATGATGTAACTAAACATTTTGGTTGATTGAAAAAACACCATAAAGAAACTAAAAGAAACAATACTAACAAGCGTAATCTACAAAAGAACTAAAGTATACAATCCTACCGTCTTTACTCCAATAATTCTTGTCGATACAACTACGGAAACTGGAACAAACACATTCGCAAAACAAAAGCTAAAGCGCACGATTGTACATGTAAAGAATCGGTGCATTATTCTTGAATACTTCTTGCGCACAGTATAAGTGAGGCAGTAAAATAAATTAAAAGTAGATTTTTTTGTGAATACATGCGGGGAAGTAGTATCATATACCTATTTCTGCCGCCAAGCAGTAAAGTAAGGCCTTTGTATCTATTATAGATGATTTATACAGCGTCAGTAACTGGTAATCATGCTGTACGGGACGCTGCAGTGCCTGGGACATTATTAGAAGGATTAGGCTTGCCCAGCACCTATACCATCCTCTCAGCTTAGTCAGCTATTATGCAGAGGAAAGAGCACGCCAATACGTCTGAAGCCAATTAGGCCGCGGGTTTCCTCACGATGTTTCCTTCACCGTTAAAGCTCGTGTTAAGTGTGCACATACATTTTTCAAGAAAGAAAAATCCATTGGTGCACGGCCGGTATCGAACCCACGACCTTCGGATTGAAAGTCGGGGGTACAAACCACTCGGCCAACACGGCTTTTTTTTTGCTTTCGCCAAGCAGTATTGTCTGCTGTAATCCCGTTTAAAGGGTAAGGGGGCCGGGAAAATTACGGGCACATGAGACTTTCAACTCTACGTCTTAGGGTTAGCGCCCGTCGGCCGCAATACAATGCAGTGTTGGTCTTAATGATGTGCTTAATGATCGTGGTCACCGCGATTTTGCAGTTGTTATAGGTGCAGGTTACCGATTAACATCAGATGGGCCTTTGGTCTGTCTCGGCATTCACATAAAAAATACGGTATGTTGATGTCTAGATTCAGAATATCTCAACTCCCTCGATATATTATTAATCTCAGCAGAACCAAGTAATGGCGCTTTAAAGAGGAGGCCTATACTCACCACGCAAACGGGCTGAAATGATGATGATGTTGAGGATGGTGTTATTTTTTGAAATAGCTATAAAGTTCCTATGAACCAAACTTCCTAACTACAAAATAAAAGGCCCACCAGGAGCCAAAATTTTGGCCCATCCTGTATTTTTCTTTCTTCTTGTCTTCCAGCCGTAGGACATCCGATTTATCCACTGCTGGACAAAGGCCTCTCTCATTGATCACTAAGTACTGATCATGTTGTTGCCGTGGGGTGCCGGCAGTAGAATGTTACCCATGCCCCTGCATGAAGTAAGAGCCTACTAAGGGATACCTCCGGAAGATGGGTAGCAGCGTCTTTGCGTGTTTCAACATCCCGTACTGCGCTCGCCATCCCACCTGCCATCGATGAGTATGGAAACTACCTCTCATGTTGATCCATGAGGGAGGCCTGTTCAGTAGTGGACATTTTACGGCTGGAGTGATGATGAGGGGTTGTTGCCATACTCACCACGCTTGGCAGGCGGGTTGGCGAACGCAGTACAGGATGTTGATACGGAAAGACGCCGATGCCCATCTTCCGGGGGTATCCCTATCCTATTGATAATTTCTACAACCTCCCATATAAACAAACTACGTTTGTCAGTCTTCACTGCATCGTCCCGGCAAATATCCGCCATGCATACATAACACCGCTCAACAGGTTCACTCAATTCTTCTATCGATTTTCTTTGTTTTCCAGAAACACGTACAAATCGACGTTCATGGAGATGAATATCTGGATTACTAAGGTACGCTGTTCTGTAGTTACACCACTGGGAGCCGGGTGCAACATGAAAATGGCACGTGACTCCACATCTTTGTAATACTTTCTTACAATGACTAACGCCGCGTAAGTACACTATATCTGCCGTTGAGCGTGGAAGGATGGAGTACTCTGATTCTGTAAGGGATTAAGGAATCTAGTTTTTCAGAGTAGCCTGTTCTATAGAAGCTTTCCAGGGCGTCCCACGGCCAAAAAGTAAAGACCTTTGCATCAATTGTAGATGATTAATACAGCGATAGTCATGCTGTACAGACCGCGGGACCGTGCCTGGGACATTGTTAGCTGGATTAGACTTGCCCAGCACCTATACCATCCTCTCAGCTTAGTCAGCTATTATTCAGAGGAAAGAACAGGTCAATACGTCTGAAGCTAACTAAGCCGCGGGTTACCTCACGATGTTTTCTGCGCCGTCTTAAAATAATGTGCTTTAAATATTGTAAAGTGAGACGCTCGCAAATTCAAAGTTGCCCATTCGCCCTTAAGACGGTTTTCTTGAAAAAGGAAAGTTCAAATCTCTTGTCAGATTTTACAGCATCCACGGGAAGAGAGCACTCCACGGCACTTACTACATGCATGAGAGTTTTAGGTTAGATATTATGTAGAGTGTGGCGCACGCATTCGCGAAGTTGCCCATTCGCCCTGAAGAAGGTTTTCTTGGAAAAAATATGTTAGCATGATTTTCGGCTTAGAGTTATTGCATGAGTGAACTCTATATCTTAATAATGAAAAAAATATCCGTTGAAATAACAGGGCATCCCACGGCTAAGTAAGTAGAAGGAAAATACCACAAATATTGTAGGTAGAATTTTTTACTGAAAAATACAATGTTTTGATCTAAAAAACAATTTAAACTGCATTAAAATATACTTAATGGAATCAGGCGTTACTTTGCGGAAATCCATGACAATAATATGCACTGAAAATATTTAGTTTTAATTCCGCTTATGCTGAGATGCATGAGCACCGCCCTCCCGCCCGCTAATTATGCACATGCAGGGATAACTTGGTTGTCAGTGCAGTGGAGAGGCGAAACACGTGTCGTCGTATAGGTTTGGGTATGCATGCTGCACTGGCAACCTAGTTCTCCCTGCATGTGCATAATTAGCGAGCGGGAGGGCGGTGCTCCTGCATCTCAGCATAAGCGGAATTAAAACTAAATATTTTCATTGCATTTTATTGCATTAAAATAATTTTGAACAACAGTCCCAATCGGAAATCAAATCGCAAAATGGTAAAAAATAAACAAGCGTAATTTTACAATACCGATCAAAAGGCTCAATTAAAAGGATTATTTCTTTACAAAAACCTAAATAGAAGACCACTATATTTATCAAAATCAAATCATAATGGGGCTGTTGCCATATTCGCCACGCTCGCCAGGCGGGTTGGCTAACGAATTACGGGATCTGTATTATTATTAAGCAAAAATTAAATTTGCTCTTGGGACGTGACTCGGGATTTTTCATTTGGGACGGAAGTATTTTAAAACCACTCAATTACAGAAGCGTTAGCCGCAACGTACCTAATTTAATTAGTCATGTTAACAGTTTTTTCATCTACAGGATATCACAGCACTACGTGTTTGGTGGCGTCCTGCGCGGGCGCAGACGGAACTTCTTAGAATAAGCTTCAACATTATAACCCCCGTATGTTAACTAAGTGAAAAGTTTATCACTCGTTAATTTTTAAAATGAAACAGTTTTCCATTGATATTAGATAAGTTATAATAGGTAACCAAGTTTCAAATTTGTTTTCATAATAATCCAACTCGAAAGTAAAATTAAGTGTTTGATAATTGAGAGGATCCCAGTTCAAAATTATAATTAATCCTAACTATGCTAGGCTTTAATCTATAACCTAATTAGAATACACACTCTATGGACCAATAATGTTTCCAATTATTCGAGTAGGGGGCTGATTCTCGTCAATCGTGATTTTGCGTGATACTTTGTCTCATAATTTTTATCTGATTAACTTTATCGCGTAGTAGCCTTATTTTATTATTTCCCGACTAGTGCCCTGCTGCTTTCGTGGTCACGGGTAGACTGATATACTGGTGCTACCGTCGCAAGTTGAGAGTAGAATCCGCGACTACCCTCAATTCGTCGTTTGAATCAGGAATGGACAGTCGGCGACACACAACATTGACAGTATCTTCACGCAGCAACACCGAATGCCTCGCGTCACACATCTACTAATAACGGGATTCCACGAAGCCGAGGGACGAAAACCATCCTCACGATTAAAATTACTTAAAAAAAACTTTGCCTCATCTCATTTCTTAGTTTCTACTGCGAACTTGTCACTTCACTCTAAAAGTCTACTATCATCTCGATCTCGCTCTTTACCAGTTGATGCATCACGATCGGCTTGCAATACCTAGACATTTGTCTACTGTAAGAACGAGAATGCAAAAAGTTTTTATTGATAGAGATTTTGATAGTTTTTGTGAAATTTAACGATTTTGAGCGTTTATCACTTAAATCACGATGAATGAGAATTGGACCCCAGACCGCGTTCAAAACGGTTATTTAATCTTATGTGATACGCCGTGGGGTGCCGGCAGTAGAATGTTACCCCTCCTCTCATACCCATGGATGCGGTAAGAGCCTGCTAAGGGATACCTCCGGAAGATGGGCAGCAGCGTCTTTCCGTGTACCAACATCCCGTACTGCGCTCGCCAACCCGCCTGCCAAGCGTGGTGAGTATGGTAATTACCCCTCATGGAGATCCATGAGCGAGGCCTGTGTTCAGTAGTGGACGTTTTACGGCTGAAATGATGATGATGTGATATCCTAAATGTTGCCCTTCTCTCTTGCCCGCGGATTCACTAAGAATCTGCTAAGGGATAGCTCCGAAAGATGAGCACTAGCGTCTTTCATCAAGAATTATCAAGAATAACCAATTTAATGGTAACAAAAATCATGCCAGGTCAAACATTTCAAATGTTTTCGACTTTTTCAGCAATTACAAAAAGTTGCTGTGGGGTGCCGGCAGTAGAATGTTGCCCCTCCTCTCTTGCCTGTGGATGCAGTAAAAGCCTGCTAAGAGCTACCTCCGGAAGACGGGCAGCAGCGGCATTCCGTGTACCAACATCCCATACTGCGCTCGCCAACCCGCCTGCCAAGCGTGGTGAGTATGGCAACTGCCCCTTATGGACGTACATGAGGGAGGCCTGTGTTCAGTGGTGGACGTTTAACGGCTGATTTGATATGATGACAATAAAGTTGGAATTGAAATTTAACGTTTAAAAATTTTCATGTTTTTAAATTAAAATTGGTTTAGGTACACAATTGAAAATAAAAAATGGAAAGTGAAAAAAATATTTCTTTATATAGCGTTACTGCTTTAAAGTAGAATGACAATAATAAATGTAGGTATGACAATATTAATAAAAACACAATTTTAATAGCATATAACGGGTTCGATTCCCGCCTCGGGACAAATGTCTGTACGATCTGCAGATATTTGTTCTGGTGTTCTGGGTGTTTTTCTGAACAAATATCTGTAGATCGTACATACATTTGCTCCGAGGCGGGCATCGAACCCGCAACCTCTTGCGTCGCAGGCGGATTCGCCCGCTGCGCCACAGAGCTCGTCAGATGATGATGTATTTATTTGCCGTTATTTATTTGCTGTTGCCGTTATAACAACAAACACTAGAAACAGAATAAAATAAATATTTTATATTTTATATTAATATTTCCATACAACCAACGAGATTTTTCCAATTTCAAGCTAGCTTTTTGCGTCCGTTTGTTTACCTTTAATTTAACTAATCCATTAATTAAGAACTTTATACTGTGAGAAGAAGAAGTCTCCTGACACACAGCTAACGCTAGTTCGGGAGCCGGGGCTTCATACTAAACTGTACCAATGATTTGATCAATAAACGTTATTTGTATTTGTACCTTAGTTCGCGTTTTACCATTTCAATTTAAACAATTACATTCAAAATTGTGTAACAATGCGTAGCCTAAATAAAATATAAAAAACTGTACACAAGTCTATGTTCAGTAAATACATTTCATCTAACATTTATTCGCCAGAACAAAATATAGTAATAGTTTTTGCGAATACTACTATTTCTTCGACGAGTCACGTAAACCTATTGTATCGGAAAACTAATTTATTAGGCAAGACACCTGTGCCGTGTGTGCAGGTTATTTAGCTGTTGATACAGTATTCGGCCTCTCCTACAAGACTTACTTACACTTTCTATTTTGTAAAAGACTGTACTTTTTAAATATAAATAACTGTTTATATATGTATTATAAAAATATATATCTATGTTGTATAATGTATTAGCCGTGGGGTGCCGGCAGTAGAATGTTACCCCTTCTCTCATGCCCGTGGATGCAGTAAGAGCCTGCTAAGGGATACCTCCGGAAGATGGGCAGCAGCGTCTTTCCGTGTATCAACATCCCGTACTGCGCTCGCCAACCCGCCTGCCAAGCGTGGTGAGTATGGCAACTACCCCTCATGGAGATTCATGAGAGAGGCCTGTTCAGTAGTGGACTTTTTACGGCTGGAACGATGATGATGATAATGTATTAAGTATATCAGTCATCTAGTACCCATAACACAAGCTCTGTTTAGCTTGGGGCTAGATGATGCTGTGTGGATTTTCCAGCATTATTTATTTTATATTTATTTATTTAATTTAACTTGAAAATGTTTAAGAAATATGAGCGTTTTCTCCAGTTTTATTAATACGACGTTCTACACAAAGACCCATACACTGTAGGTAATTTGAGGATAACTGGGATAAACGCATTTTCGCTTATTACTCGAATGCCGCGCTCGGATTGTACGAGAGAGATTTTTCACAACTGCAGGCACGGCAACTCCAACTCCGCTCCAATATGAATGCAAGATATTAAAGAAATAAAATGTACTATTTACTAGGACGACGTACTTTTAAGTAGGTACCGATTTTGAATCATCATCATTCATCTCGGCCGTAGGATATCCACTGCTGGACATAGGGCTTCATCATGGATCTCCAAGTACGGGTCATGTTGTTGCCATACTCACCACGCTTGCCAAGCAGCTTGGCAGAGCGCAATACGGGATGTTGATAAACGGAGACGCTGCTGTGGGCAGCGGCACCGGAAGATGGGTCTTCCGTTGGTATGCCTTGACAGATGCTTACTGCATCCACGGGTAAGAGAGATAAACAAGAGGTAACGTTCTGCTGCCGGCAGCAGCTCACGGCATTGTAATTTAATAGCAATATCGTACATCGTGAGTTATTCGAATAATTCACATCAACATAATTAAAAAACATTATTTCAGGTCACTTTTTAACTCTGGTATCACTCGTCGGTGGATGCAGGCCGCTTCCAGCAATACATGAAAGTCCAGGCCTTTGTCTAACAGTGGACGTTCTATGGCTGAAATGATGATCGCTAATTACCGGAACAAACGATTTGATAACTATGTCGTATCGGTTTGTTTAATAAATATCGCAGAAACACGTAGAGTTAACCAAATTATCTATACACTCGATGATGGAGTATCTAACTGAATTCAAGTAAAATATTATTTATGTCTAAGAAAATGCTAGGTACGGTTCTCAAGCAAAAGTACCGTAATATTACTAACATTTTATAAAAAGTCTCAACCTAAATAGCCCTTCTGATTAGGGGATGTTTTTCCGGCAAGAACGAGTATATTTTCTGACACCAAAGTTTAGATTTTTCACTATTCTGCAAAACCCTGTTTAATATATTTGTTCCTAAAATAGTAAATCTGTCCAATCCCATCTGTATGTGTACCATGAATTGTCACTGTTAGGTCGCCTCATGCCGATACTACAGTAGTAATAGTACGTTACTATGACATCTGTCAGATTTGTAGCTCATGGTACCAAATTCTAAGCAAATGAAGCCCAAACTACAGTCGCTGTAGTGTAGTTTACTGCGTATTTTAGTACCAAACTATCCGCTAGAGGCGCTGTACAAGTTTTCATACATTTTTAGGGTCCCGTACCTCAAAAGGAAAAAAACGGAACCCTTATAGGATCACTTTGTTGTCCGTCTGCCTGTCTGTCAAGACCCTTTATCTCGAGAACGTGTAAAGGTATTGAGTTGAAATTAAAACCATTTACTAAAATCTCCAGCCACTATAAGCTAAGAAAAAATCAACATTCTCAGTTAAACTGGAAAAAAGATATGACCGTTTAAGCCGCAAAAAACGTATGTATGTTTCAACATTCTCAATGGAATCAAAATTCATAGGGTAGTTCCCGTAGAACTAGAATAATAAAATTTGGCAAAGTATGTCGTCTTATACTGTATTATACCATTTTATCGTCTTATACTATGTTATAAAGAAAAATCAAAAACTATAATACATTTGCATAGGAATCATAAAAAAATCGTCCCTAAAAAAAGTACATCAAAAAATACAAGTAATCAATCATTGAGGTTAAATACTCTATTTCTGCTTCGTGGGTTAAATATCATAAATTGGATGGGTGACCAAATTTTTTTGTGCAATTTAATAACTTTTACAAGTATTTATTATAATCGAGCGAGTCCAGCTTACACTGTTTTATTTTAACTACAGTCGCTAGTTAGAATAGATTGTGAAGACTCAGACCAACAAATGTTATAAGGTAACCTCTACCAATCACAACTTCAATACCGCGGTGATCGCTAAGCTCGTGACAAACGCTGCATTGCATTACGCCCGTCACACACAGAGTTGTAAGGTCTCATGTGCCCGTAATTTCATCGCCCTCTTACCCTTCAAACCGGAAAACAGCAATGCAGACATTACTGCTTGGCCGCAGCAATAGGTATGGTTGTAGTACTTTCCCGGATAAACTATTCACAAAAAGTCTAATTACTAGTATGTCAAAAACTCCTCATGATTTTGGAGGGAAGCCTTCGCCCAGCAGTGAACGTGAACAGCAGTCCTACGGCTGAAATGATGATGATATATTTACTACTCGGTACGAAAACCCTGCACTACATCAATTTGCTGACCAATAAATCTATACATTGCGCAATTTATTGGCAATATAAGCAAGTTGCAATATTAAATTCTGAAATATATGAGTTTCAATCACCGTCTCGCGTACAGGCATTACTAGACTGAACTTTAAAAATTTGAAATATTACGCTGCTCTGAGAACATCGGCGGTGCAAGTTTAAAGATAAATGACAAGATGAATAAGTTGGTGAATTTAAAAAATGTGCCTTTGATTCAGTTTTACAACGCTTAGGATGAAGATAATCCTGACGGTGAAACATGACATTAAAACGAGAAGGAAAGGTGAGGAGCTCAGTAATGTGCCATGGCAGACACCCTACGCCATGGCACATTACTGAGCTCGATCTTCAGAAGGCAGAAAAATGTTGGCCCTCCTCTCTTGCCCGTGAATGCAGTAAGAATCTGCAAAGGGATGCCTCCTGAAGATGGGCAGCAGTGTTTTTCCGTATTCGGTATCCGTACATTCTCTACTGCGCTCGCCAATCCACCTGCCAACAGTGGTGAGTATGGCAACAACCTCTCGTGATCGTTTTTCGGAGATCCATGGAGGCCTTTGTGCCAGTGGACTTCTTACGGCTGTAATGATGCCATGGGATAGGCCTATGTCCAACAGTGAACTGACACGGCCTGATAATGATATAAACGAACTGGTAAAGGCTAAAAAGACAAAACATTAATGATGGCTGCAAAAACATGGTGGATAAAAAACTAATGCGAGAAATCATACGTAAACCACAATAAATCAACAAATAAAAATGGTACAACGGGAAAAAAAAGGGGAAAAAATTATACATAATTTTACTCTATTTACAATATATGATACAAACCAATCCATATGGACTTTTTTCGTCAAAACCCGTCCAGCCCAAAAATGTAACGATTACCATTATTCACAATATACACCTTCAACTTCTTCTGTCAAAACAGTTTTCGCTCTCTTTCGTGACTTGCGCCAATAGTTTAGAGCCGGGCGGGAATCTCATATCGGCGTGAAGCATCGATAGGCTGGGATCATCCCGGTTTTTACGAGCGTCCGAGCACCGGCAAACCCGAAATATACCCGAATAATATCAGCAAATACGAGCTGCAACTGATGAATCGAACACTTTGCAAGTGCGGTTTAAGGTTTTTGCATCTGTAAAAAATATCGATATGGAATTTGAAAATTTAAGTTATAATTCCATTATCATAGATACAGTTAATTTTTTTGTAAAGTTCGAAACTGGATCTAATGAGAGTACAAACAAATAAAAAAATCTCACTAGATCCAGTATTTCGAACTGCAATAAATACTGGATCTGTTGACTGAGAGACGACGAAAAAATAAAACCGGGCAAGAGCGAGTCGGACTCGCGCACCGAGGGTTCCGTGCCATCATACAATATCATCATCATCATTACAGCCGAAAGATATCCACTGCTGGACATAGGCCTCCCTCATTGACTTAGAGATCCAAGTGCAAGAGGGGTTGTTGCCATACTCACCACGCTTGGCAGGCGGGTTGGTGAGCGCAGTTCGGGATGTTCTTGCACGGAAAGACGCTGCTGCCCATCTTCCGGAGATATCCCTTAGCAGATTCTTACTGCATCCACGGGCAGGAGAGGAGCATGCAATATAATATATGACAAAGGCGGTTTTATATTTGTAGGAGAACCTTGACAGCGCCATCTCTTGTCTGATAGCGGAACTTATGTAGATTTTTTACACTTTCGATGATTTCTAAAAAAGTATGCTAAGTAGAGAGATTGTAATAAATTTCCTCTAATCTTTACATATATTTCTAATAGCAATAATAGTTTCAGAGGTTTATCTTCGCAAACTTCGGAGATAAGGGGGGGAAAGGCTATTTTTTTTAACATTTTTGTAAATAACTCAAAAACTATACAATTTAAAGGAAAACTAAAAACTGTTTATTAATGTGCAAATGAATACCTTTCATATGATACCCCACATTACCTAGTAACTTTCCAAAAATTTTGAAAACGCCCCTTCCACCCCCATTGTCTAAAAAACTATGCAAATTAGAGTGTTCGCTATAATTTTCCTATAAAGTTTACATACACTTCTATGAGCTATAAAAGTATCACGGGTTTATCTCTGCAAACTTCGGAGATAAGGGGGGGGGAACGGTCAATTTTTCAACATTTTTGTAAATAACTCAAAAACAATACGGCTTATAGAAAAACTAAAAACTGTTTATTAATGTGCAAATGAATACCTTTCATATGATACCCCACATTAACTATTTACTTTACAAAAATTTTGAAAACCCCCCTTCCACCCCCCTTGTCCAAAAAACTATGCTAATTAGAGAGTTCGCTATAATTTTCCTATAAAGTTTACATACACTTCTATTAGCTTTAAAAGTATCACGGGGTTATCTCTGCAAACTTCGGAGATAAGGGGGGGGGAACGGTCGTTTTTTCAACATTTTTGTAAATAACTCAAAAACGATACGTTTTAAAGAAAAATTAAAAACTGTTTATTAATGTGCAAATGAATACCTTTCATATGATACCCCACACGGCCTAGTAACTTCACTTAAAATTTTTGAGATCCTCTATCAAAATAAGAATATTTTTTGAAATTTTTAAATATGCTATATTAGTAAAAAAGTGTTGTCTTTTACCATTTTAAATTTCAAGTCGATAGCATCAGTAGTTCTCGAGATATCCATGTGTGACAGACAGACAGACAGACAGAGTGATTCTATAAGGGTTCCTTTTTACCATTTTGGTCAAGAACCCTAAAAAGAAGGTTTCTCAATTCGACCGTGTATATTTATTAACCTCTGCTAACCCACCGTTTGTCAAAAGACCCCCAAGGTCCGGGGCTTTGGCCGACTATACATTACCATGTCATTTTCATCATTTCAGCCGTAAAACGTCCACTAATAAACACCGGCCTCCCTCATGGATCTCCATGAGGGTAGTTACCATACGCTTGTCCGGCGGGTTGGCGAGCGCAGGATGTTGATACACGGAATGACCCTGCTGCCCACCTTCCACCTTCCGGAGCCCCTAAGCAGGCTCTTACTGCATCCACGGGCATGAGAGGAGGGGCAACATTTGACTGCTGGCACCTCACGGCCTTTCGATGTAGTCCAGATGAAACGATCATAGTTTACGTACCTTTAATATCAGGTTCTTTTTAATAAATATTTTTTTGTTTCCTTTTGTTATGTTTTTTTTTATTCCGTGTATTTTTTGTTATATTAATTTTCTTCTATTATTGTAAAACACATATTTTTTTAATCATAACGCACATAAGGTATATATGTATGCTATGTGCACCTTAATTGTCGTATTATCAGGTGTATACTTATTTCAAAGGGTTTTTTGTGATCTTACAATACAAACGATGTAAGAGCTCTTACACACGAGCGGCATGTTACCAACGGCATAGGTAACTGCAGCCGTCGACACGCGTCGGCGGCATCCGTTGACGTGTCGACGGCAGCCGTCGACGCGTCGGCGGCAGCGGTCAATACGTCGCTATAGTTCTATGCCTCGACGCGTCGACGGCTGCCGCCGCCGCGTTGACGGCTGCCGCCGACGCGTGTCGACGGCTGCAGTTACCTATGCCATTGGCAACATGCCGCTCGTGTGTAAGAGCTCTTAGAGTACCTGAACTATATAAAAAAATAATTAAATATATTTTTTTACTTATTTAATGTATGTAGTGTGGTTAACCGGATATTACACTGACTCAGGGACAGGATACTCAAATCTGATAATGTTGTAAAAACTTCTTGGGCCATAATTAAAGAAATAACAGGTAAATCTACTGATGTAACAGTCGATACCATTAAAATACGTCTCCCAAGTGGAAAAATATGTGAGGATAAAGAAACAATTGCACACCACCTCAACAATTTCTTTATAAATATTCCGGTAGAATCTACTAGACACCTAAAAAATAACTTAAACTTGTCAAAATGCTACACGGAATCTTATATAAAAGAAAATAATTTAGATAAAGAAAATAATCACAGTATATTTTATCAGGCCACTTGTAACGAGATTTTAAAAATAATAAAATCAATTAAGTCGAAGACGTCAACTGACTTTTGGGGAATTTCGTCTAAAATCATCAAGTCTATCGCAAGTGAGATTACTGTCCCGCTCACAGCTGTTATTAATGACTCCTTGACAACAGGTAACTTCCCTGATTTCCTTAAACTCGCTAAGATCATTCCACTTTACAAAAAAGGGGACAATCATGACGCTCAGAATTATAGACCTATATCTCTGCTACCGATCTTTAGCAAAGTTCTAGAAAAACTCATGTTTAAAAGACTTGAAAAATTCTTAGAAGAGCATAAAATTCTTAGCCATAAACAATACGGATTTCGCAAATGTCGGTCAACAACAGATGCAATTGCTGATATAGTTAAAAATATTCATACCTCACTTGAAAAAAAGCTAATAACGTACGGAATGTTTTGTGATCTATCCAAAGCCTTTGACTGTGTCAGTCATGATATTCTTCTGGCCAAACTCGAACTGTACGGTATTAAAAACATGGATTTATTACTTTGCCAATCATATCTGTCATCTAGAAAACAGTTGGTAGAAATTAATGGGACTGTATCTGGTGAAGAAAGTGTGAAGTATGGGGTTCCACAAGGCTCAATACTTGGACCATTGTTATTTTTATTATATATTAACGACATTACTACATGTAATTTAAGCAAAGATACTGACATTTATATGTTTGCGGATGACATATCTCTAATAATTCACTGTGACAAAAAAAATGATATTGTGAGCAAAATTAACTGTGTAATTAATCAGTTGACACAATGGTTCGAATGTAATAACCTACTATTAAACGTAGGTAAAACAAATCTTATCCATTTATCGCTAGCTACAAACACTATTCAAACAAAACAGGCAATCAATAGCCTGCCAATCAAACCAATTGATTCAATTACTTTTCTTGGAATTAGGCTAGACTCAAAACTAACGTGGAAAGAGCATATTGATATACTTGCCAGTAAATTAAGCTCTGCTTGCTACGCTATTAAAAAGGTAAAGGAACTTTGTGGACTGAAGGCTGCTAAATCGGTCTATTTCGCATATTTTCACAGTTTAATGACATATGGCCTTCTAATATGGGGAAATGCAGCTGATATTCAAAGAATTTTTATTTTACAAAAAAGGGCTGTTAGATACATTTTAGGACTTAAAACTAGGGACACATGTCGTATGGCATTCAACAAATTAAATATTGCTACCTTATCTGGAGCATATATACTTCAATGTCTTAAATATGTAAAGCTAAATCAAAGTACCTTACCAACATTGGGAGGATCACATGAGTATTATACTAGGCATGGTGGCAACATTCAGCGTCCAAATTGTAGGCTAAGCAAAGTGTCAAAAAGTTACCTCTGCAATGGTATAAAACTTTTTAACAAACTTTCTACAGAAGTTAGAGATTTAAGCTGTGTATTATTTATGAACAAAATGAAACAAATAATAACTCAAAAAAGTTACTACACTTTACGAGAAGCTTTTGACGACGAAAGCATTGCCTGATGTACCTTTTTAGTTATAGACCTATGTTGTTGTTTGTTGTTTTTTGTTGTTCAATTCAATTATTTATTAACCAATATGACATGCAAAATGTATTAGAAAATTATACAATGCCCCTTTACAGCAGCTATCTTAGACATCATATTATTATTATTTTTCTTTATTTTAGACATAACACCATTATTATTTTTTCCTTATTATAACTAAGCATTTTATTTTAGCATATTATTTTTAATGTAAGTTTTATTTGACAATGCCCCTTTACAGCAGATTTTTTATTATTATTTTATTTAGAATGTAAGTCTTACTTTATACTGATATGATATGCTTGGCTTGTCTGTTTTTGGACTGGCTTTTAAATGAATTTTATATTTTAGTTTTTAATTTATTGTGTAACTTTGACGTATCCAAGTGTTCTTAAGTGTCCCTATGGAAAAATAAATGAGTATGAGTATGAGTATGAGTACTGGACTGAGCCTCGGAAGTCGTACCATATCATGGCATCATCCTTTAAATATTAACTAAATAACATAGGTATATCAAAATTCACTATAATTTTTATATGTATCCTTGGATTCATCATAATTCATAATTTCAGCCGTAAAACGTCCACTACTTAACTACCTACTAAATACGTGGCACGACGATAACATCGCCGCGATTCCCTCGCTCGTGGAGACGGCCCCTAAAAGCGAGGAGTTGACGTATTGTCACTACATGCGAGTAGGTTTGTACAAGGTACCCATTCCCACGTCTTTATGTATTTAAATGCTCTGCTCATGCCCGTTCATGAGCCTGCTAAGCATACTTCCGGAAGATAGGCAGCAGCGTCTTTCCGTGTCTCAACACCCTGTTCTACGCTAGCCAACCCGCCTGACATGCGTGGCGAGTATAGCAAGCGCAGTACGGAATGTTGATGCACGGAGAAACGCTGCAGCCCATTATCCCTTGGCAGATTTTAACTGCATCCACAGGCAAGAGAGGAGGGGTAACATTCTACTGCCGGCACCCCATGGGGTCCCCACGGCAAAACGAATTTAATACAAACGAGGAATTCTTAACAATTTCTTTGTGAATAAAATCCATACCATCACATCTTCATTAGTAATACAATCAAGCTGGAAGCGAGGAATTTCCGATTTGAACTTAAGATGTTGAAAGTGCGGATCTACTGCGAGCTGAATGATTTACCTATACGGCTGAATATAATGGTTGGTATCTTATTGCAAGAATATTGAAATAAAAGATAATGTAAATTTAGTTATTTAATTTAGTTAATTTAATATTATAAATACTTCTAAATGTTTAAATATCTAAAAATAAGCAAAAAACATTATTATTAATTATTATACAACTTACTTAGGTATAGTATATAGGTATATACATTGTATTTAAAATATACATTATTTTGTTTAAATAAATAAATAAATATTGATGTAAGTACCTTATAGGGAAATAAAGGCTACTTCTATTTATCTTATTGCAAAAAAAAGATCTGAATTATGAGATATCCTAGCAGTAGAATTGTGCCCCTCCTCTCTTGCCCGTGAATGCTGTAAGAATCTGACAAGGGAGGCTCCGGAAAGATGAGCAGCAGCGTCTTTCCGTGTACCATCCCGTATTGCGCTCGCTAACCCGCATGCCATGCGTGTTGAGTATGGCAACAACAACCCCATGATCAATACTTGGAAATCCATGAGGAAGGTTTATTTCCAGCAGTGAACGACCCACAGTCCAGATGATGATGATGATGCATGAAATAACATGAGAAACTAATTAATATGAGTGACACCTCAAAACGATTATATATAAAATTTAGCTTAGAGAACTAGATTTATAAAGATTTACCGTAGGATTTAGATTTTTATATTAATTGAAATAAATAAGATTATATTTTAATATCCGTGGAGTGCCGAGGGGTGCCGGCAGCAGAATCTTACTCCTTCTTATCCCCTTATGCCCGTGGATGTAAGTAAGAGCCTGCTAAGGGATACCTTCAGAATCTTCTGCCCATCCGGGCGGCAGCGTTTTTCCGTGTATTAACATCCCGTACTGCGCTCGTTAACCCGCCTGCCAAGCGTGGTGAGTATGGCAACTACCCCCCGTGGCTATCCATGAGGAAGGCCTGTGTTCAGTAGTGCACGTTTTACGGCTGAAACGATGATGATGATGATATTTTAACATCATCTAAAAGCCCGTAAGATTCCACTATCTATCAAGCTTTTTAAATTCAAAATTGTCTTGAACCACTGCCAGCGGCCATAAAACCATATCGTTCCTAGACTCAGATAGATTTGTTAGAGTTTAATGGATGCAAGGCCCCTGTCTCCGAGCGAGGTTAAAAATTCAATCTGAAATTAGCGTCCGGTTGTTCGTTTTGTTGAGACGCGATGTAATAGACATTGTCATTTGCATTGTTAATATTTGATTTTGCCTGAAGCGGAAGTTACGAGATTCTTGTGCAGATTTAAATCGTTAGATACGCTCTTATGGTAATGAGACCACGCCGTTTTGTTATCACACAAATTGACATAGCTCGCTTAGTAGGATTTAGTGTTCCGCAATACATAATAAATAATAATAAATAAAATAAATAAATAAAATAAAATACTATGTTAGCCGGACTTGGTGTGTGTTATTTTTTCATGAAAGTTTGTGCACAATTGTTTGCACAACAAATGGTAACAATAATAGTTTCATTTCAATTAAATGAATTATCTTAATATAAATCTCAAAAAATTAGCTCAAAAAAATTACGGTTCCGGTGGGATTCGAACCCACGTCCGTCAAATCGATACTTGACGCTTCCTAAAGCCTGAAGTGCTTTGAACGCTAAGCTACAGAACCCAATCGGGACCCAATGAAATTTTTGATAAGGTGATGTCGGTTTGAGCAACCGATTAGAGCGCCATCTACAGATAACTACTAGAGTTCTCCTGTTCATGTCTGAAGTTGCATTCAGTAGCAATGACCAGAGATGTCGCTATAGTTTTTTCTATAGTTTGTTATTTTTATAGTGTTTAACCACACTTAGGTAGAACATTATTAGTTTAGTTTATTGGCAAGACCAGTGTGCGAACATCGGCATTATTGTTAACATACATAGACAATTCCACAGATTTTGGTGTTGGCACATCTGACGATTTAAACCTTTAGCTTCATGTACGATTTTATTCTCAGTCGATATCCTTACAATATTATTTGGAAATAATTTTCACAGTTTAATACATTTTCCTAGACCAGAAAGGGAAAAGAAAAAGGGAAGCCTTTCGTGCTATAGCCTATATCCGTGGAGTGCCGGCAGTAGAATGTTGAACCCTACTCTCTTGCCGTGGTAAGAATCTTCCAAGAGATACATCCGGAAGATGCGCAGCAGCGTTTTTCCATGTATAAGCATCCCGTACTGCGCTCGCCAACCCGCCTGCCACGCGTGGTGAGTATAGCAACAACCTCACGCAGTGCTTGAAGATCCATGAGGCCTTTGTCCAAGTCGTCCTACGACGGCGATAAATATTTTGTGAAGAGGAAAACTGAACCCGAACCAATCAGAAAATGTGCAGAGTAAATGAACTGAAGAAGCCGTTTACTCTCATCTCTCAATATTATCCTCATAATCATTTTAGCCGTAAACCGTCCACTACTGGACACATGCCTCCCTCATGGATCTCTATAAGGGGTAGTTGCCATACTCACCACGTTTGGCAGGCGGTTTGGCGAGCGCAGTACGGGATGTTGATACACGGGAAGACGCTGCTGCCTATCTTCCAGAGGTATCCTTCAGCAGGATCTTACTGCATCCACGGGAAGAGAAGAGGGGCAACAGTCTACTGCCGGAACCCTACGGCAATATTATTTAGAGGAAAGATTTGTATGTTTTTGTATGTTTTTAACGAATAAACTCAAAAAAACTGGACTGATTTTCAAAATTCTTTCACCATTAGAATGCTACATTATCCTTGAGTAACATAAGCTATATTTTTTTTCCGTATTTGTATGATAACGGGAACTACACAGGTGAAACCGCGGAGTGCGGCTAGTCAGAAATAAATAAAAAAATGTTTTCTACTAAACCTAAAAGCTGGCAAGCGGAGAAAGCGGAATACACAATGGTAGAATACACAATTTGACAATGACAGCAATTGTGTCATTGTCAAATTGTGGATTTTACCAGTTAAAGAAAACTCACGCTTTCGTTATGATTCCGTATAAGTGATGTTGCATTAATAGCATAGATTAGTTTGCTTCAGTTTTTTAAAAATCAATCAATTTCTGTGACTTGTGTGAATTTTACCTTTTTTGTATTCTTTTGCTTTATGCCCCACTGCTATATTGTTAAAAATCTTGTCGAATAAACAGACGTTGGCAAAGTGGTGGAATATCTTTCCTGTCACACAGGCCATTAAAAAAAAGAAGAAGAAGTTACGATTCCGGCAGGGTGATTACGTATCTCGCCACAGGTTTGCAACAGGCGTATATCTCGCGATCAATGATGTCAAACATCAATTTTTTGCTTGTATATACTACAAAATTGACCACTGACAACATTGATCGCGAGATTTACGCCTGTTGCAGCGTATCGTTATCGATACAAGTCTAGATGTCGCGATATACGTAACAGCTGCGGAACCATTTTTGAACTTGGTTTTAAAATGAAAATCCCTCATTGAGATTGCCGTGGAGTGCAGCTAAGGGATACCTCCGGAAGATAGGCAGCAGCGTCTTAAATACCCTATACTGCGCTCGCCTGACAAGCGTGGCGAGTATGGCAACAACCCCTCAATATGAGGGAGGCCTATGTCCAGCAGTGGACGTCCTACGGCTGATATTATGAAAGATGATGATGAGAGTTAATCTCTACAAAAGAGTTCATAAATTATTTGAGATACCCGCGGTAATGGCACAAATTACTGAAATATGAAATAGCTTTGCACTGCAGTCGTGAAATGCATGTATTTATGGAATTCGTGATAATTTTAATCAAATTAAATCAGAAAGGTGCATTACGGACAACCGCAATTGCAATGCGTTTTCACGTATTGATTATCACAGTGACGGCTTCCGTGGCGCAGTTGGTTCAGTATCCAGCTGAGATGCAGGAGGTTGCGGGCTCGATACCCACCAGGGGCAAAATGTTTGCTTCATCAGCATACGTATTTAGAATTCATTCATTTTTAGGGTTCCGATACCTCAAAATGAAAAAAACGGAACCCTTATGGGCTCACTTTGTTGTTCGTCTGTCATTAATATCGAGAACATGTAAAGGTATCGAGTTGAAATTAACCATATACTCAAATCTACAGCCTCCGTAAACTGTGAAAAGAATAATATTCTTGTTAACCTGAAATAAAGAAACGACCTTAAGGATATTTAGACATTCTCAAAGGAATCAAAATTCATAGGTTCTTCCCGTAGTATAGTCCAAAAACTATACATTTGCAATGGAATCATAAATCGTCTTTAAAACAAGTACGAAATCAATCATCCTACGCGCGATTATAAATTGGGTGGGTAGCAAAATCTTTGCATGCATTTTTAAAGCTTTTACTAAATAAGATCAGCTAACCAATATAATTATATAAAACTCTTCAACGGAAAAGTGCAGTAACGACTGACTGAGTGACTGACAGACAACGCACAGCCTAAACCACTGGACCTAAATACTTGAAATTTGGCACACATAATACCTTGAGTATCCTAGAGAAAAGGAAAAGAAAACGAAAGCCTTTCATGCTTGGAGATAGTCTTGCATCCATAAAATAATATCTAAGCCTATATCCGTGAAGAACTAAGAACGTCTATACTAAGAAGGGATTTTTCGAAATTCCTACGGGAACGGGAACTATGCGGTTGAAACTGCGAGTGCGGCTATTTTATAATAGTTATTATGTTCCTACATATGTACCTACCGAGCCCTCTGTGGACGAGTTCCACTAGTCCGGTTTTTTCGTAAATTATGTAGGTATGCTCAAACACATTTTACTTTGGGGCGAGATGGTGCTGTGTACAATATACAGCAATGTATATTTATTAAAAGTATAGTATAGTTAATAGTTTAATATAATTTATCCTCAATAAGACAAATAAGTCACTTACATGAGAACTTATACTAAGTTAGACTATGTTTGCCCCTCTATGTTTACTTAACATCATATGCGTTAATAGACGCCTAATAAGTTTACTTATCATAATAGGTGTTAGGCGTTAGGTAGTCTACTAGACTGTTTAATAACGCCTGTTATGTTTCAGAATCGAATTTTGAGCAAATATTGAAATGTAAACCTTGTAGTGCAAGTTACAAAGTTTAAATTTACAAACAAGCTTACACATAAATTAAGAACGGTTAGAGGTTTAGCTAGACCTGTTTGGGTCTGTAGCAATTAAATTTTACCCCATTCCTCTTAACTGATTGATCTGTAATTTGGTAGGCACACAGTTAATTTCTGCGTCTGTTTGATGTTTGATGAGTTTAATGAGGAGACTGAAGTGATTGTTGCGTGTCCAGGTGCACATTAGTACTATAGTCGTTCGTCACGAACTAAGAACAAGAAAGTGACTTATTTCAATGAAGTCCCATTTGAACATGATTTCGTCGTAGTCGTAGAACAAAGACGGATCTGAATTTTTCAATTTTCTTTTTTTGTCACCATTGTGCTTTTAAAACGATGCATAAGCGATTTATACAGATATTTTTTTAATTTTACTGTAAACTTTCCTAAAACCGAATCGAATTGATAGGGAAAGCCATTTTCATAATATGTCATGAAATCTCTTTTAGAAATTATAGAATTATAAAATGCTCTACTGTAAAGTTATGAAATATCAGATCCGTCTTTGTTTTACGACTACGACGATTTGTGTTGAAAATAGAACCTCCAAAATCCAGGCATATGTTCAAGATGCTCGGACAAAAAACATGGATTATAAAATCCCATATCTCAACAACTACACTACTTTTTAAAAAAATCTTACGAAATTTGACATCCACAGTTTGTATTGATTCTTCATAATTATGAGTGAAGTGTGAGAAGAGCGCGTCTACGAGGTCAATATTATTTGACGTGTAGGTATGGAATTAGCGTTGTGGATACCAGTATCAGATAGCACCAGTGCTATCCAACTTGTTCTAGCCGCTCCGATGTATGATGCGGCTATAAAAATGTATAAGTTACTTAGTGATATTTAAGTGTATGTATTTTTTTTGCTTTGTTTACTATGTTTGTATTTTCATGGGGCTGACATAGTCAATCAATGAATCAAAGTCCCGTATAAAAAGATGAACAAAAAAAATTTGATTACAATCGGATCATCCGTCCAAGAGTTATCCTCGGACAAAAAAAACAATTGAACATAATTATCACAAAATCCACCCCATAATTCAAAATTCACCTACGACAATTAATTTGTATTGATGACTCCTTAAGTTTTAAACTTCATCAAAATCCGAGCATCCGTTCAAGAGTCATCCTCGGACAAAAATTGCGGACATACATACATACAAACATTCAGCCGAAAAGCGTAGTTGCCACAAAGAACTTTCGCTTTGCTCACTCGTTGGATTATCATCAATATTTAAACTCTTCCGTTACTGAGTGACTGACAGATAACGCACAGCCTAAACCACTGGACCAAGAGACTTCAAAGGCACACGTATACCTTGAGTATCCTAGAGGTGCACTAAAAAGGGATTTTTCGAAATTCCCACGGGAACGGGAACCATGCGTGTAAAACTGCGGGGTGCGGCTAGTCTTACTAATAAAACCGTATAAGTCATTTTTTACCAATTTTCCGTTTAATTCCTTTGTGAACATTTGTTCTGAGAATTTCGAATTTAAAATTGAGCATGTACACATAATCTTCCGCATCGTATTAATATTAACCATTTAATAATAGCAGGGCGAGATAGGATGATGCCAGTCCCTAAGAGAATAGCCAACAATCCAGAAATTAGTGAGCAGAAACTGTGGCTTAACCACTTTAAGCATCAAAATTTCCCAGAGGCATTCCTCCTAAGTAGGTCAAATGCTCTTTACTATGAATGCCATCGCACAATGTATCAAGTGAGGAGGCTTAAGTTGTCAAAGTTGAACACAGCCGAACACCTCAGACCACTGCCCTTAGTCAGAGTAAATTGCACCTTAAGGAACAGTGCATAGTGTTACCTGAGTTTCCTATGCGTGAACGATTTGGTATCTTGACTGGACAAATCCCTGGTGCTCTCGAGAGGTGTCAATTGCTTGACACAGTTGCCTGTATGCTGTTATGGTGTATGCAGTTATAGAACTTAAGCCTATGGGCATAAAGATTTACGTAATTATGAGATTTGGTCAACTTAACAAATAGCACATATTTGCGAGTTCATTAATTTGGAGTGTGCTTTTCGATATTGTAAAATACAGATTTGAGTATTTTCCCACGATTTTAATGTCTTCTACTAACGGGTTTCATCTCAGCCGTAGGACTGGCTCTCCACTTGAACTACTAAACATAGGCCTTCCTCAGGGATCTCCAAGATCAGGTTGTTGTAGCCATACTCGTCACGCTTGTCAGGCGGCCTCACGGGAACATTTACGTATGTAAGTTTAAGTATGTAGTAACAAACAAGGGGTTTGTTATTAACATACATATAACCGGGTATTTATCGCGTAAATTACCTTTATTATTCCCGCGAGTCTTCCCGGGACCATGCTTGGTGCAATCCAAGCGAAACGTCGGGAAATAGTAAAGGTAATTTACGCGATAAATACCCGGTTATATGTATGTTAATAATGTGTTGTGATCGCGAAAGTTTAAAAAAGACAAAGGGGTTAATTGCCATACTCACCACGCTTGGTAAACGCAGTACGGGCTCCATTTTGTAAAAACGGGAATTACTCACGTAGTATTGTAACGTCGAAGATTATTCCGACACGTTTCTACAAAATGAATGGTATATATCTCACGTTAATTTTGAAAGTGAAATAGCAGTACGCGATGTTGATACACGGAAGGATGCTGCTGCCCATCTTCAGGATTTGTCCCAGACTCTAACTGCATCTATGGGCAAGAGAGGAGGACTAACATTCTTATGCCAGCACCCCACGGCGGCCCTAAAAATACAATACAACTCCAAAAAACATTAAAATAATATAGTGTTTCCACTCCACAACATCAAGAGATCCACTAAAAGTAACAATCTCACCTCTGCCCTGAACTTTGAGACAATTCCCATCGCTATACAAGGTGTTTTATATGACACCACATGTGTACAAACCCAAGAGTTGGTTTCAGTCGACAGACAAGTCGCTTTAGAGGAAAAATCGGGAATTCAATATTTTTAATAATTTTTTATGAGTATGGCAACTACCCCTCATGGAGATCCATGAGGGAGGCCTTAGTTCAGTAGTGGACGTTTTACGGCTGAAATGATGATGATGATTACTATTGATGTGGTGTGAACATGATTCTGAGTTAATAACTGGAATTGTTTTATTTTTTTATTACAATGTTCATGGGACTTGACTAGAGAACGTGATTACTGGAAATACTTGAAGGAGAACTTTGCCCAGCAGTGGGGCAATATAGGTTAAACAAAAAAGAACAATACCTCTCAGTGTTAAGGTATTTTTATTTTTATCTCTACCGCAACTCTTTGCGCATGTTCCTTGTCAAGAACCAACTGATGCTTATCTTGTCAATATCGTATAATCTGCTGTTGAAGTTAAAACATTCGTGGTCTTTTCTTCAGTGAAAATCAACGAATTCTGAAAAGTCGTAACACTAAAGTTGTCAACCTATATTAAACCGGGTATTTATTGCGTTATTTACCTTTAATATTGCCCGACGTGTCGACAGGATTGCTCCCATCGTGGTCTCTGGAAGACTGTCTTACCAGGAAGACTGTCTAAGCGATAAATACCCGGTTCAATATGTGTTAATAATGTGTCCTGATCGCGAAAATTGAATAATAAGACTAAAGTTGTTGCTTGGGGTTGTCAGAATCACCCACTTTCAGGTTACTACACACATTATAATACACCCTGTAGTCAAGTTGAGCCGCCAAAGTTTTTATTCGAACGACATTGAACGCGGAAGGCTTGACAAAAAAGAATATTGTATGTAAGCTTCGAATAAAAACAACATTGAAACTAGGAACGTCCATTTCGACCTAAATTGTTTACCCTGTCGCAGTTCGATTGCCGATTTAGATTTGCCGTGGGGTGCCGGCAGTAGAATGCCCCTCCTCTCTTGCCCATAGATGCGGTAAGAGCCTGCTAAATGATACCTCCGGAAGATGGGCAGCAGCGTCTTTCCGTGTATCAACATCCCGTACTGCGCTCACCAACTCGTCTGCCAAGCGTGGTGAGTATGGCACCCCTCATGGGTGGGAGGCCTGTGTTCAGTAGTGGACGTAACGTAACACGGCTGAAATGATGATAAAATGAAGCTAACTAAGCTAATTACAATACAAATACATTATAAAAATACAATTAAAAATAATAGTAAACAATATACAAAAGGACATTTTAGACCATAACATTTTACATAAATGAATTACAACAGACAAGAAAAATTAGTGGAAAAAATAAGAGTTTAAAACTTACTTTACATATCCGTCGGTGATACTTCAATACCGCTTATGAGCACTTTGTAAATACCGCGTATCTCAATCAATCAATCATTTCAATCATTTATTTATTTAAAATCTTTACAAAGTATTACATATTAAGCGCAATTTTCAAGCCCTCACCTCCCGTGCTAGTTAAAAACTGTGTTACGGCAAGGTAAAGTCTATCCAATCACGCACACATATAAAAATACCTTACGAAGATGTAATACATACCTTACAGACTAACATATACTATGTAATAATAAAATATAAGCACTGTTACGGCTGCATTTTTCAAGGTCAAGAAATAACTACAAAGAGACGAACATCTATAATGATAGTAGGTACCTAGTAAATCTAAAATCTGTAAACTTATTGTAATAATGCTAAGTATAAATTAATGTGAACTGACTATTTAACAAAGGTACTAATCTAGGTCATACATACGTACATAACATTTAATATAATCAAACAGTGTATTTAATAATAGAATAGGTAGGTAATCTTGGAGCGAAATCTTTTTCAATGCTATAACCGCAATGTGTGAACTCATGAGTTGCAGAAAAAAGTAGGACGGTGGCAAAGTTGCTGATGGTGTTACTTTCAACATTTACTGAAATTAAGTGCATCAAGGTCGTTTTTAGTCACTAGGCAGTACATATAAAATGATTAGGATTTAAAGTTTATAATATCGCTCTTAAGTGGCCCCATAATCTATCGAGTTGATGTATCTTTTTTCCGCAATCATCTTTGCCGGACATTCAGCAGAACCTGTTATGTGTTTGCAAGGCTTTTTGTAGTGAAGGCATGTAGCACACTGAGGATCTTCAGCCTTTTTTGTGCAGTCCTTAAACGAATGTCCTTGAAGTCCACAGTGGCTGCAGATGGTGGTGGTCTCTCGACAGGTCTTGGCGGCGTGTCCGTATTGCTGGCACTTGAAGCAGCGTGTGACAAAAGTGAAGTCTTTTACAGGGCAGGATGACCAGTTCACGTATATTCTTTTTTTCGATATAAGGGCCTTGCGAATTATTGCAGAAACTTCTATTATAAAGTTACAAGTTTCAGCGTCCTTTTTACCTGATTTGTGACTTAATTTAATGAGGCCCAGGAATTTCTCCAGAGAAAGGTCTTGAAGAGTTTCAGCCAGGTTTTGGTGGTAGATGCAGGTGAAAACTTCCTTCTCTTGCATATTCGAAGGCACTCCTACTACAACGACTCTGGGTTTCGGTTTGAGTTGCTCATCAATTATCAGGGCTGAGTTGGAAATTTCCATAGACTGCTTGAGCTTTTCTATGTCACCCCTCGTTTCAGTGCTGATGATAACTCCTCCGTTTCTTGTTTTACGAAGGCCTCTAACTTGTAGCTTCATTTCCTCTGGGCAAATAATTTTTTTAACCAAGTTTTTGGTTTCTTCGCTCGTTTTTAGCTTGTCTAAAGGATAGATGGCCAAAGAGCTTGTGTTCTGGGGCTTGATGAAGCTGCTCCCTCTTTTCACCATGTCAGCAAAGGAATTCCCGGTGGGAGGTGCGGAGGCAATGCTTTGCTTTAGGTCTTGTAGCTGTTGCGAGATATCCAGTTGCTCTCGGAGGGCTTGAACAGCGGAATAGGAGCGAATAGCTTTCGCCTTGAGGCCTTGGTAGTGCATCGCCATCTTCGATGTCCCACTCGATACTTTTCTGCACAGAGTACTAATTCGAAGTTTTTGTTCCGTATTAATCTTGCTCTCCGCTGCGATAGTGCTCATTTCATTAAGAAACTGATCTATGGTCGTCATCCAGCCTTGTAACTCCGATGTAGAGACACATTCCATGGTTTCGCCTACTTGTTGAGGGTCCGGGGCGCGCGGCGCCGGCGCGGAGGGATTGGGCGGCGGACTGCGCGCCGTTCTCCCACTCCGGCTAAAGGGACTTATGTCCATGTAGAATTAGCTAGTTTCTATTAGTCCATTTCTTTATTCACTTTATATCACAAATATACAACTTTCTGTAAATACTGTGACACAGATTATGTTAGTCGCGGGAATGAGGTCACGATGCAGCAAAAATATTATTTGTGCATTTTAATCTAAGCGCACGTCCGTTCTTTACAACGTCTCAAAGAATCAATCTGCAAAAGTAGCGAAATTAAATTATCGCGCCAAGGGATTCCTCACGCTAATTTGCAATCTAAGGGGTTATGTCTAATTATCTTTATCATACTTGTTTCTTTTTGTACTTAGTAAACTTAGTATTATGTTGCTAGTTTTTTTAATTTAAACAATTTACGCTAAGCTTGTCAATTATTTATTATACTTAATCTGTCTTAAAGATAGCCGCGCTGCAGAGCGAGACCCTCTAGCACAGGTATCATATTACTTAAAAGAGGGTCCCATTCCACTGAAATGTATTAGATTAAGTTGAAAAAATAAACTGTTTTATTTATTATTATACTTATAAAGTAGGGTACAGAGACGTCACAAAAGAGTTCAGTCAAAAAAACATTTAAAACTATTCAAATATAACGTTATTTTCCTCCTGTAAAATTTTAAATATGTAGATACGCGGTATTTGCAAAGTGCTCATAAGCGGTATTGAAGTATCTCCGACGATATATTTCTAACGGAAATGCAGAACCATGCAAAATACAATTCCGTGACAATTCAAAACAAAATGTAGATCGATCTACTTTCCATCGCGAATCGTAAATGCGATCTCACGACAAGAATATCACGAGCAGGCATGGATCTGGAGCCATTACCTGGAGGCTTTTGAATGGAACTGATACAACAAACCTACATCAACTCATTTAAATAGTAAAAGTTAGTAAAATACATATAAATCTATTCTTTTATCTCTCTTCCAGCCTTAAGACGTCCAGAGGACAAAGGCCTCCCTCCATGGATCACTACGTACTGAGCATGTGGGGTTGTTGATACACGGAAAGACGCTGCTGCCCATCTTCTAAAGGTATCCCTTAGCAGAATCTTACTGCACCCATGGATAAGAGAGGAGTAACATTCTGCTGCCGACACCCCACTGCATTGGCCTACTTGGCAAGTTTGTAATATTAGAGTAGTAAAATTATGTATTTTCTTGTGCACTAATCCTATAATCCTATGCCATGGGGTGCCAGCAGTAGAATGTTACCCCTCCTCTCATGCCCTTGGATTCAGTAAGAGCCTGCTAAGGGATACCTCTGGAAGATGGGCAGCAGCGTGTTTCCGTGTATCAACATCCCGTACTGCGCTCACCAACCCGCCTGCCAAGCGTGGTGAGTATGGCAACTACCCCTCATGGAGATCCATGAGGGAGACCTGTTCAGTAGTGGACTTTTTACAGCTGGAATGATGATGATGAATCCTATAAAAAATTAAATAAAAATCTAGTTATTACATTTTAACTTCTTGTTCTTCTCAGCCTGGAATCACTGAAAAATGTAATCAAAATTTTGTCTTCGACGGGACTCGAACCCGCAATGTTCAGACAAATACCTTAAACGCAGGCTGCCTTTACCATTTCGGTTACGAAGACACTAACCGCCGGAATCACTTACTGCTTTATACAGATCTCACTTTACCTTTCCCAGCCTTCTCTGTTCCATCCAACATCCACGTGTGTCCAGCGACCTTCATAATTTATGTACTTATTTTAATTTAATTCTATAGAACATAACGTTATTCACGTAAGTAATAAAACAACAAGCATTGGTACGGGGGTACCAGAAAAGGGGGCGAAGGTTTCCGAAAAAACAAAAAAATAATATTTAAATTTCAAAACTTCAAATACATTGAGGTCACAATAACTCCGATCCCTGTGGCCAAAACCAATCAGTACCCTTCTATCATTAAGACAGTGCTAACAAAAAAGGTTTCATATAAATCGGTCAACGCGTTCGGTTGTAATCGTGTCATGCACAATGTAAACTGTCAAACAGACAGACAGACAGCGCTATGCATAATAGGGGGCTTCGCTCCCTAATAAAATGTATGTATGGCATATTTGTACTTAAACTTCATGTACACCATTACAATCCGGTCCATCATAAGATAGCCTTAGCGATAAGGCCGCCATTGTCACTTTGCTTTCAGTGTTTCTCATAATTACGCACACAGTGTTTTGAACAAATCCCGCTTATGACTTCCTAGTAATTTAACAAATTAAAAAAGTAAGGCCTTTGCATCTATTATAGATGATTTATACAGCGTCAGCAACTGGTAATCATGCTGTACGGGGGGACGCTGCAGTGCCTGGGACATTGTTAGATGGATTAGGCTTGCCCAGAACAAAATAACAGGCTCAACAAACTATAGCCCGTAAACTTTAAGCGAACACAGAGTTTAACGTGGTTTAGCTACGAAATAGTTGCGCAAATTGTCTGTTTTTCAGTGTACGTATAATCCCGATGTGATATCGTGCCAGACGCGAGATATTGGCGACACGATCGCCGCGGGCTGGGAACGGCTGAGATGCGCGCTGTGTGTCCACTGTCCTCATATTCAGCGGCCTGTCTTTTACTTGGAGATACTGCGCTATCTTGCTTCTTATAGGTCATCTCGACGGTCTACTCGTTCCTCTTCTTCTCACTGGTACATGATGAGTGAAATTTCTAAAATGTGTTCCCACCGTGCCACATCCAAACGAAGCTGTGTAAAAATCATTATAAATCAGTACTTGTTGATAATGACAATGTACTTTGCAATCAAAAAAAATCACACTTTTGGGTTCCTTTTTAGGATTTTGGTTATGTTCATGCTATCCAATTTTATCACAATAGTTGTCTT
This sequence comes from Pasiphila rectangulata, assembly GCA_963082625.1. Lineage (NCBI taxonomy): Eukaryota > Metazoa > Arthropoda > Insecta > Lepidoptera > Geometridae > Pasiphila > Pasiphila rectangulata. The sequence goes on along the minus strand of OY720238.1, from coordinate 20,923,441 downwards.
TTCAATTATTTTTCATATCACATCCTCCATTTTCTCAGCCTACACGTCAACAGACTCTATTAATCAAACCTGTACCTTGACTATCCGTCATCCGTTTATTTCTCTTGAGACAATGGTCGCCAACCCGACCCATACAGGGTACCGTCACACTGCACCGCCGCCGGCGGAACCCGCGTCTCGCAGCGTCCCAAAGGCCCGGCACGCCTGCCCTATGCAAATATGCGGACCCCTAAAATTGATCATAATCCTTTTCCCTGTAGAATATATTTCATCTTTGAAGGTTATAAAGTAGGAGTAAAAATATGTAATGGTAAAAGTACGTGCGCTGCTTTGAGAGTAACACTGTAGATTTCAAACGCTTTAGATCAGTTTTATGATTTAGGGGCAGTTCATGTAAGTGCATCAAGTCTCTTACTCTGCGAGCCTAAAGTTATCGTAAGATATAACGACGTTATATACATCTGTCTACTTCTTGTAGTTGTTTGATAGAAAACACTATTGCACACCTTAAAACTTAAAGTAGCTAGCTATTAAGTTTATTTCTGTTTCCTAAGATTCTAACGTTGAATCTAATTTTGCAGACCGTAACACAGGTTTGACCTAGCACGGCTGCAAACTTAAAAAAATACTCTAGGTATGTATTGTATTTTTTTATTGGATTTCATAAATAAAAGTCAAAGTCCTAACAAATAATTAACGCCTAAACCACTAATGATAAAAAAGCTGAAGGGATGCGAGCCCTATTATAAATCTAAGGTAAAGTACTTAGCCCTTTTTATTTGGTTTTTCTGAGATACTTATTGTGGTGTGATTTAAATACAGATTTTTAGTTCATCGTATAATTATGTAAATAGAAGAAGAACTTATGACTTTTGTATGACAAATCGTTTTGCAATTTCGTTTAACAATTTTTTTGATAATAAACTTTTTTAACTCTAACTCACTACCTTATAAAAGACTTTAAGCTGTAAATTGAGCTTTTGAGCTGTCCTCAAGAACTCGCCTACAAAATTACCAATAAACTCTTATTTACGAAACTAAAACTAACCAACAATTTATTACAAAGTGCTTGGAGCTTACTGCTTTTAAAATTCCCCCAACCGCCTTAAGAGCGTGGAAGCTGAACTGTGTACTCTTTTATTCAAGTCGGATTATAGACTTTACAGAACCAGTGCTGTGAGTGAAGTGCGAATCGGTTTTACTGTGAAAGACTTATTTACTTAAGCTCTTAATAAATATCGTGAGGTACCACCAGCTTTAGAAGTATTGACCTGTTCATTATTTTGAATATAGCTGAGAGCATGGTGTATTTGTTGGGTGAGTCAAATCCATCAAACAAGTCAACCTACACAATTTAACAATAAAACTATTCTTATTCTTATTCTTATTCTTATAACCTTTATATGTAAGGAACCCCTTAATCAGATTCAGATATTAGGTACTGCGCGTTCTGTAATGTCCTCTAAATATAGCCGACTATACCGCAAGGTGCCGGCAGAATAATGCTAGAGAAGAGAGGAGGGCTCTTGCCCGTAGATGCAGTAAGAGCCTGCCAAGGCATACTTTCGGAAGATGGGCAGCAGCGTCTTTCTTTGTATCAACATTCCGTACTGCGCTTGCCAATCCGCCTGCCAAGCATGGTGAGTATGGCAACAACTCCTGATAGAGACCCATGAGGGAGGGCTTTTTTCAAGCAGTGGATGTACTATGGCTGAAATGATAATGATAGCCGACTATGCTCAATGGATGGTATAGGTGCCATAAGCCTAATCCATCTTACAATGTATTGTTATATTATGTCATGTGTTAGTATTAAGTTTAGTACATTATAGAGTTATCTATCTATTATCTATTGTTTTATTTAAATTTCTTGTTCTATTTAGTTATTTTTTAAATTAAGTGTGAACACTAAAGAGTTTTTTTTTAATCTAGTCTAATCTAATGTCCAAGTACGCTTGGTTTGGTAGGCGGGTTGGCGAGCGATGTTGATACACGGAGAGAAGCGCCTCTCCATCTTCCGGGGCAGATCCTTTCTGCATTTACAGGCAAGAGGCCAACATTCTACTGCCGACACCCCACGCCATTACAAGGCTATAAAACAGAATATCGAAGCTTCGCCAGACTGTGAAATTAACAAAGATAACAATCAAAGCCAGCCGATTCTTAAAATAAACCGTCTAGGCCCATTATTCCACACTTGAGAGCCAATATCAACAGCATGAATAATTTGCACTGTTACTTTAAACAAAGGAACTACTCGAAGAAAGAGTAGTGAAGTGAACAAAAGGTGTTGAAAGCTCTGAATGGCGCACTTCAACATTTGAAACGGTAGCTACAATAGGTAATAATAACGATTTCTTCAGTGATGCCTCTAAAAAACTGTAAGGTGAAGTTTTTGTTCGAAAGTGAATTTAGCTTTTAACATTTACATAGCAAAGGCCTAAGGAGTTCGTGTTTGCTAGCTGTACATTGATATTATGTCGCGGGTACAACACAACGTCCCGAATCGTATAAGATTTGCTATACGGTTAAAGCAAATCCTATATTGTTGATTTATGCATTGATCGGTTCCAAAGATGTAGTAATGTAGAAATGAGTGCAATAATCTTTAACGTTCCTATTGCTTTTATAACAAAAGCGTTTATAAAAAAATAACACATTTCAAGTATCTAGCGCTGTACGGGCTGACCGCTGCAAGATGCGCAGGACCCCTGCCGGCTCTAAAATGGTCTGCCTCTCTTGCAGTCGTCGTGCTGTCGTCAGTACCCCTTTCTGGGGTCACTGGGTGGGGCCTCGAGGTGGAACCTCTTTGGAGATTCATGATGGAGGCCTATGGTCTAGCAATGTGACTGTGCTGGGGAGTATGCTCTACAGCGAAGCCACCTCGTACACGTTATAATTGATCGGCATTACTATGGTGCCTCCGTTGGAGAGTAGGACGTCATTTATCTTGTGGTGTTGTGGAACGACTGCATTACAATGTTGAAATGTTTCGCATAATGCGAGGACGACTGGACGACCGACATTAAAGTGCTGTATAGCTTTTTAGTACTAGTATCATCAAAATAACATTAAAAATAGGTTAAGTGCGAGTAGGACTCGCGCACGATGGTTTCCGTAGCTTTGTTCGGCAAAACAACTTGTTAAAATCGTTTGTTGCATGGGAGCCCCTCTTAAATATTTATTATATTCTGTTTTTAGTATTTGTTGTTATAGCGGCACCAGAAATACATCATCTATGAAAATGTCAACTGTCTAGCTATCACGGTTCATGAGACGTGATGTGACAGATAGACAGACGGACAGCGGAGTCTTAGGCGTTTTTATTTACCCTTTGGGTACGGAATCCTAAAAATTATATAAGGCGTACTAAGTTGTTGTGTACCGGGACGCGATGAGTCACGCTAGAAGCACTTGCCATCTTACCAGCGCAGGCGAAAAACACACACTTTTATTTTAAACATTTATCACCCTATACCTTCATGAACGTCGATGGACGTCACTGGACTCCAAAAACTTCACTCAAACAATGAGCTAGGAATGTGGTTTCGAAGATGAGTACAATTATAACGTATCTCCCTTACCTCAATGCTTTTGTTCTCTTGTTTTGTGTCAAACGCAGGTAAAATTTTTTAAGCACCTTTGGCTGATAAAAGACTCTCTACTGATGCTATTATAACCGGATTTAGATCGACAGTAACTTAGTGATTATGTTTTATACAATTTTCACACTATGTAGAGATAAAGGTCTTAAGCTGGATTTAATAAAACATAGATACAATAAGGTTTATTTTTCTACCAGCGAAATTGAATGTAGTACTTAAATGCTTCCTAAACGTAGTCTAGGTCTATTATATTTTAATTTGAGATCTCTAAAATTCAAGGTTCGATCCGGCCGCGAGACAAATGTTTGCTTTCCGGAGATATTTGTATGGGTTCTGCGTATTTTGAATGTTTAAGTATGTATTTGTATGTATCGTTTAGGTCGCGATGGTGTTTTTATTGTATTTACAAAAACAAAGAAGTATTTATATTGGTATTCTATCATATCACAAGTTCTTTCTGCTTTGGGGCTAGATGGTGCCTCGTATACCAATTGTTATATAATTAGTAAGTTAATATCATAAAATAAAGAGAATTATTATTCCTTAAGAAATCCTTTTGCTATGGGGTGCCGGCGGTAGAACGTTGACCCTCCTCTCTTGCCTGTGGATGTAGCAAGACTCTGCCAGGGGCCAAACCTCCGGAAGATGGGCAGTAGCATCTTTCCGGGTATCAACATCCCGTACATCACTCGCCAAACCGCCTGCCAAGCTTAGTGAGTATGGCAACAACCACCTCATGATCGGAACTTGGAGATGCATTCCCTCATGCATCTCCAAGTTCTAGGCCTAAGGTCCAGCAGTGGACGTCCTACCACTGTCCTAAATTCTGTAATCTGTAGGCTGAGATGATGACAATATCCTTTTGGTTCTAGAATTTCGCACAAGTAAAAATACGTTAAAGTCATACCTATTTGGTTCATTAGACCCAACAATTATATTCGGACGTTCACAAAAAAAGTTGCGTCCGGGTATAACCAAACCGCATTGTCTCGCAGATCAAAAGCTCTACCTGTCTTTTCATTGTTCATTATACTGAAGTTTTTTTATCTCTTAACTTAAAGCCATAAGGCTCAATTTCCAGCGCGCTGTTTGTAAAGAAATTAAACAATGAAGGTTGTGTCGTCTTCCTGTTCACACCCTAAAGGTATTGCACAATAGTTCACACGTGCGGCTGTAAACCAATTTATCAGTTCTTGACGTGTTTGCGATAGCGTTAATATCTAGCGGATATGACGGTAGGACTATTACGAAACTTTGGTGCTTGCCTATATTGTTTACGTGCGCAATTTGGAGAGCCTTTGAACTGTAGCCTATCCTCACGTCGCCGTAAATCGCTCATAAAGGACCTATCAAAGCTGTTAGTACTGAATTGTTAGTCATTAATCTCAAACCTATCCTCACGTCAAACACAACATCCGCACTTTGAGAACGGACGAAAAGATTGTTTAGCTGGGAGAAGAAATTATTAGATCGCACTGGGACATTTTCACGCAGAACAGATGGCCGATGGGGCCGTAAAGTTCTCGAATGGAGGCCACAGACCGGCAAGCGCAGCGTAGGACGTCCACGTACAAGATGGGTAGACGACTTGGTGAGAACCGCTGGTCGGCGGTAGATGCTTCCAACCGCAGTACTTGGAGATCAATGAGGGAGGCCTTTGTCCAGCAGTGGACGTCCTACGGCTGATATGATGATGTTGATTATGAATCTCAAGCCAAGGAGGGATTGGATGATGTCCTTAAAAACGTTTATTATTTAAAAACTCGACAGCCGACAATGGAATGTTATCACTTCTCTCATGCCCGTGCATGCAGAAGAGCCTGCTAAAGGATACCTCCGGAAGATGGGCAGCATCGTCTTTCCGAGTATCACCGTCCCGTACTGCGCTCGCCAACCCGCCTGCCAAGCGTAGTGAGTATGGCAACTACCCCTCATTGGAGATCCATGAGGAAGGCCTGTGTTCAGTTTCAGCCGTAAGACGTCCACTACTGTAGTGGACGTTTTACGGCTGAAATGATGATGACGATATAAAAACGTAAGAAACATGAATTTACACATTATAAGATGGTCTTCAAACTAGGATTGATTGGCATAAAATTTATCTAGATAATTTACACGATTTACCTAAAAGGTAAAGGTATCATTTCAAATGAAGGAAAGAAGCAAAAGTATCCTGAGTTTCCTACATTCCCGACTTAGGATCTATCTGTAGGTCTACCATGAGCTTTCAGAAAATATACTCGCTAGCGACTGTAGTTAAGAAAATGTATGAAAACGCCTCTAACGAACAGTTTGGTACTAAAATACGCAGTAAACTACAACTACAGCGACTGTAGTTTGGGCTTCATTTGCTTAGAATTTGATATCATGAGTTACAAATCTGACAGATGTCTTAATAACGTACTATTACTACTCTAGTAACGGGAGGCGATCTAACAGTGACAACTCATGGGAGACACACTGAGCTCAGCTCTGCATTGGCTAATGAGGTGGTGTTAATAAAAGCGTATCCCAGTGTTGGCACGCCAGTCTCCCCGCTAACACGACCAGGTGCAATCCGGTCAAAACGTCTGGATTAAAATAATGTTAATTACGCGAAAAATACCCGATAATCCAATATGGTAATAATGTGTTGTGATCGCTAAAGCTTAAAAAAGGCTAAGAACAAACACAAACTCCAGATTGCAAAACTTTACTACAGGTTGAATATTATCTCATCACAACTGGTTCTTCAATAAAAGCCATACCACCGGAACAGCCACTCCACGTTGCCAAATAAAGCTGCGAAGATACAAAATATTAGCAACAAAAAGCAAAAAGTAATTTATCATATCTGGAAACCTTCGAGACGGCACGATAAACAACTTTACTCAAATGGCCCGCATCTCCTCTTCCGATTGCGTAATATCTGTAGAGAAGGAGAACGATACTTACAACCTATTTTTTTTGTAATTAAAGTGTAAACCCACACTAGATTGCTTGCTGCCCTCGTCTACGTTCAGTAGTCGGGAACAATACCACGCCGCTGATGTCCTGGGATGTCCGGCGGGCAGCACTTATGTTGATGAAGAACGATGGTTCTTCATCAACATATGCGACGAGCTTTTTTATCTCATAATGTGTAAAGACGTTTAAGTTGACATTAAACCTTAATGAAAAATGTTTACGTGGTGAGTATGGCAAAGCTTGTTTGTCAAAAAGTTTTTTTTCTTTTATTTTATTTTCTATAATATTAGCCTTAGTCATTCCTTATTAAATCAGCCAGTGAAAATTCCGTCAAAATCGGTCGAGCTGTTTCAGAGATTAACCAAAGAAAACATTTTAAAGTATAGGTTTTTTTGCTACAGGTGTCGTATAATCTTTTATATGCACATAGTAAAAACCTACGTTATGAAAAGAAACAGACACTACAATTTTATTTATTTGTATAGAAGGTTCTCGGAAATAGCTGGCCACGTTTTACGCCATATTTTTATGGCCAGGAGCGCTAGTAACTTGTGATTAGAATTATGGACTGTGTTTCCACTTTGTTGCATACAGTTTTAAGTTCTTGGTAAAGATAAATAAAGCAAGTAGTTTTCGTCTATCATATAGCCGTCGGGTGCCGGCAGTAGAATTTTGCCTCTCCTTACATACATACATAAATGCAGTAAGAGTCTGCTAAAGGATACCTCCGGAAGATGAGCAGCAGCGTCTTTTCGTGTATCAACATCCGGTACTGCGCTCGCCAACCCGCCTGCCAAGCGTGGTGAGTATGGCAAACCCTCATAGAGATCCATAAATACCTAAAGAATAGAAAAAGAATAATAATCGAATATTTAGGGGGCAAAGCTCCCTAATATGCATAGCGCTGTCTGTTTGTCCGTCTGTCTGTCTGTCTGGGCATGAGACGATTACAACCGAACGCGTTGACCGATTTACATGAAACCTTTTTTGTTAGCACCGTCTTAATGAGAGAAGGGTACTGATTGATTTTGGTGACCCTAGGGACACAGGGACCAGAATTATTGTGACTACAAAAGGTCACCAAAAAAATAAAAGTCTTCAAATGGCTGAAAACGTCCAAAAACCCAAAAATGACATTTTAGACCTATGGTGACCTTTTGAGGCCTTCGCCTCCTTTTCTGGTACCCCCGTACCAATGCTTGTTTAGCTTAAGCCGTAAGCTAGTTGTGTCAATTCTCGTGGTAATTCTAGAACTCTCAAAGCCTTTCTTTAAAGCAAGTATTTTTATTTTATATTTTTTAACTAGGCGGTGTCGGGGTCGACCGAGGAAGCGTTGGCGGGATGAACTTTTATGATGAACATTTCACAGAAGATGGTGGGAGTCTGCAAAGGATCGAGATGGTTAGAAGACTTTAGGGGAGACCATGCCCAGCAGTGGAACAACATAGGTTAATTTTTTTTTATTAATAGACTTCATAAATATTGTGTATACGTATTATGATATTTTTATAATATTACAAGAACACGGTAATTCGTTGTCAAACCTTAAATTACCAACTAAAAACCATATTTCACACAACTTAAAATGTAAATATAAAACTTAATTCTTTTTGCTTGTAAAGATATGTTTAAATCTTGGATTTTTCTATTATTTATTTATTTATATTTTATCATAATTATATTATATTATTATATTTCTTATACTATATTTCTGAACTAACTTGTTCTTAATATCTCGAGTCTCAAAGTTAGCCCATACAACTTTGAACTAGATTTTCAATTATCTGTAATGCCCCAGTCTTTGCGATACCGGGGACAAAAGGAATTAATACCACTAAAGATGTGGACCTCGAAACCTTTCTGAAACGTGGTCCAAAAGTAAGGGCTTTGCATCTATTATATATGATTTATACAGCGTCAGCAACTGGTAATCATGCTGCAGTGCCTGGGACATTGTTGGATGGATTAGGCTTGCCCAGCACCTATACCATCCTCTAAGCTTAGTCAGCTATTATTCAGAGCAAAGAACAGTTCAATAGGTCTGAAGCTAACTAAGCCGCGGGTTTCCTAACGATGTTTCCTTCACCGTTAAAGCACGTGGTCCAAACACCACAGAATAATGTGATAATAATGTTATTGTCCTTTCACAACTATTATTGCATGATTTATAAATTGTCAGCAACCGGTATTTATGCTGATCAATAAATAAAGCACCAAAACCATCCTCTCAACTTCGTCAGCTGTTAGAGAGGAAAGAACAGGTCAATTCTGAAGCTAACAAATCTGAGTGTTTCCTCACAATGTTTTCCGTTAAAGCACGTGTTAAATTTACACATAATTTTTTCATGAAAGAAAAATCTATTGGTTCACGGCTGGTATGGAAGCTACGACCTTCAAAATGAAAGGCGAGGGTACATACCACTCGACCAACACGGCTTTTACATCACATTATATCAACGAAAATACTACTAACAGTTTGATAGCTGTATAACTTTTAAAACTATCTTGGTTGTTAAAATTATAGGAATATGGGATATTTACCATGGTTTGGTTGCCGTGATCGAGTTGCGTTCGAAAGTGAAACCTATAGTAGGGCCATCACTCGCAGTCAGACTTAGAAAGAGAGTAGATCGTTTTGTCTGCCAATGACTACCCATTCGCGAAATATCGGGAAACTCAAAAATACTCAAATCGTGGTAATTATCCCGTAAATATTGCATATAAAGTTTGATAGCTATCAAGTAGCAGTTGAACTATTATTTAAACAAAGGTATGACAATTCCTATTTTACATTTTATGCTGCTGGGTTAAGGTTGCCTGAGACCATCTAAATCCTGCCTGAACAATGCGAATAAAAACAAAATAACACAAACACAACAGTGATCCACTATATAAACTAAGCTAAGACAAATCCTTCCGCTCACGTAGAATTATAGAAACCAATGCCAAAGGAATAAAGCTCATTTCAAATTAAAAGCATATTCCGAGTGTCTCAGGCCGCGGTCCAAGAAGACCATTGAAATAAATTTTCGCAAGGGAACCGAGAACAGAATGAAATTGTGAGATTCTTTTTTGAAGAATAAAACTGGTGCGTCTCGTTGGTCTTTTAAATTGTGATATACGGGCTGCTGGCTGTCGAGCGGATAAGGTCCGCGTGATTCATCTGAGTTGTACGAAGATATTGATCAATTTCACATTTCTTGGTTAAATTGAAATGCTTGCGTCTTATATGATTATAGATGTTACCAGTGGCAGATTTTAATAGTTGCTGCCCCTACTGATTAAAGAAATTTAATATAAAAAAACTTTATGATTTTTGCTTTATTGTAATCCAGATTACATCAGCTCTTTTCCGTTATTATTAGGAATGATTATGAAAATTTTGTTAAATTTCCGAGTTTTCCCTGCGCACAAAATGGTTTAAATTTGCCGCATCCTAATACCTTCCGCCCTAGGCTCCAGCCTACTCATCTATTAGGATGAGTAGGCTGGAGCCTAGAGTGTCGGATTTACCAATAGGTAAATCCGGCACTGATTGTTACGTCATTATAAAAGTATTCACAACCATGATAGTTTCACAAGTAAGTAGGTAGCAGGTGGTATTGATTGATCTACATAACTTTTATAATAAAAACTATAGAAGTGAATATATGAGTTTCCTTCTGCGATTCCTTCTCTCACTTGGAAAAAAGCTTAACAAAATCCAGTCTCCCAAGACAAAAGCTTAGCGGAGTAGGAAACAAAAACTACACTTATAAATCTTCCTTTTACCCTCAGTCTGGTATGATTAAGCGCAAAATAACGTTTCATTCCTACCGGTACATATGGAATATTCACGGGATATTTTATAGGACGTTATTCGCAGACGGAGACTTAGAAAGAGGATAGACCGTTTCGTTTGTCAATGACTACCCACCACTCGCAAATAACTTCAGTTTATCCGTGATCATGGATTGTGAAACTGTGCCGCAATATCGGAAATCTCAAAAAGACGCAAATCACGTTAAATATCCTGTTAATATTGCTTTTAGTGTTCACAACTATGATAGTTTCACCCCATAAGGTTTCAATTAATTGATCTTCATAAGTGAAGTGATGGAATAGCTTACCACCGCAAACAGAATAATCGACTTGGTAACCATTCTAGATACAAACAATTTGAACCTTAACAAAATCCAGTCTCCCAAGACAAAAACTTAGCGGAGTAGGAAATTAAAACTGGAGTTATAAATCTTCCTTCTACCCTCAGACTGGTATGATTTATAGCGAAATAAGGTTCATTCATACTCGTAGCCGGCTCGTTCATCTCCTCCTCCGTATGTCACATGCATAATAGCGGTTTTCTCATCTCGATATTCATCTGGCATTCCTTTTATATCGGCGCTCTGTTTCGATTTTACGAGTTCCGTCCGAGTTGGACCTGCGTCACTCAGGTATACTGCTGAAGATATAAGGTAAATTGACATTTCTCATATACAAGACTAGCTTCTGCCGGCTACTTCGCATGCGTTTTACCCGAATAAAAAGTAGCCTAATGTGTTAATCCTGGTCAACATCAATACGTGTGCAAAGTTTCAGCTCAATCCGTAGCCTAGTTTTTGCGTGAAGAGGTAACGAACCTCCATCCAAACAAACTTTCGGCTTTATAAAATTAGTGAGATGTATTATAATATGTGTACTAACCCGAAAAGGAAAAAATCGAGAAATATTTTTTCTATTTTTTTTTATTTGAAAATCACGGAATCCTGAAAAGTCGTTAAATTAAAGTTTTTCCTTAGGGTAGTCAGAACCACGCCCTTTCGTGCATGTCCGTGGATGCAGTTAAAATCTGACAAGGGATACCGAAGGAAGATGGGCAGCAGCGTCTTTCAGTATCAACATCTCGTACTGCGCTCAATAAACCGCCTGCCAAGCGTGGCAAGTAAGGCAACATACACCTCATGATCTTAAACATCCATGAGTCCAGTCTCCATTGCTGTGTTCCGGTTTGAAGGGGGCTGGAGAAATTACGGACACATGAGACCTTACAACTCTGTATCAGGGTGACGAGCGCAATGCAAAGCAGCGAAGGTAACGTGCCTAGTGAAAGTGATCACCGTGGCATTGGAGTTGTTATAGGAGGTTATTGCTTAACATCAGGTGGGCCTTCGGCTTGTCTTATCATTTAGTAAGTAATAAGTTATTTCCTGTGGCATCCGTACGCGAAACAATTCTACTCGTAAGACATGAGAAAATATATTATGCATAATATCATAATAGAACTGCTACTTGATAGCTATCAAACTTTACGTTTTATTCTCGGTAATATAGTCTAAAATGATGTCTTAATCATAAACCAGTGAAGATACATAGAATACAGAATCACAGAAAACGAGACTATTGTAAGGCCTAAGTTCACCAACAGATAATTTAAATTACGAGCAAATTTTAACAATAAAATCCGATAAAGAAACTTGACATGTTTTTAGTAGGAAGAATCTATTTTATGAATGATAAATTACGTCTTTTCACGTTTTTCCTTTAACTAACTTACAGCAATTTTTTGCTAACCAGCTGTTTACTGCGTAACCGACTGTTAAAATTTTAATCAAATGTTGGTGAACTCGGGGCTTAGTAGTCCTCCTTATACATTGTATAATTTATAGTTATTATAAACCATAACGTTAATTCGTCTAAGTTCTCACAAAATATCTAGTACTGACTATCCTACTAATATTTTAAACCCGAAAGCTTGTATGAATGAATATATCCTACTAATATAATCAACGCGAAAATTTGTGAGTATGTTTGAATGTATGGATGCTTGTTACTCTTTCACGCAAAAAATAGCCTACGGATTGAACTGAAATTTTTCTCACGTATAGATGTTGATCAGGCTACAACTTAACACATAGGCTACATTTTATCCGGGTACAACGCATGCGAAGCGGCGGGTATAAGCTAGTAGTATATTGCGTTTGAAAAAGCCATTGTCAGCTGAAGTGAAACTTCAATGGATTTAGTATTATGGCCATCTGTGGTGTGAGCGTCAATGAGCGAATAAAGCATTCAATTCTGCTTTGCGATTTACAACCTTATCCCCTTAGATTACAACTTTGAATGTTTGATAATCAAGTTTGTTTAGCACAATACATCTTGTTTTGGCATTAACCTCGAGTCCAAAGTGACTATGAATGGTTTTATATCCGGCGCGAGGGAATTTGAATCGCGTATTGGATTGTAAGCGGTACCTTTTGTTTTTTGAGTTTTTATTCAACAATAAAGTCTGCTCTGTTTTAAGGGGTTCGGTGCTTAGTTCAAAAGTAATAAAGCTGAAAAGAGCCGATAAATTATACTTATTTTAAGCAATGTGCTGAGAAATTAAAATAGTATTTTGGTCTAATAACAACTCTTACTGCTTATAAATACATAAAGTTGACCTATAAAACTTGGAACCTGTAATTAAACGAGTATACTTTTATACTTCACCAAATTTATATAGTGAACATAATGTAAACTAACGCCAGTACTTATCAGAAAAAATACGCTTACGTGATCAACAGTTTACAATGATTAAATTTCTGTATGAAATCAGGAAAAAGTTTTTATACACAATTTGTAAATGTACTTAAATTGTAATCATTTGCGTGCAGTTCCTTAACATTTCCTTTAAATCTAATTTGGCTGAAGTATAGTTTGAACTCTATAGTTTAAACAAGTCAAGTACCTTAAACATAAACATTTAAAGTAACAATAATATAAATTGACATTATAAATATACAGGGTTTATAAAACATGTGTACAAACTCTACCCAACAGCATGAATACCAGCTCTATAAACATCTAATAAGTAAGGCCTTTGCATCCATTATAGATGATTTATACAGCGTCAGCAACTGGTAATCATGCTGTACGGGACGCTGCAGTGCCTGGGACATTGTTAGAAGGATTAGGCTTGCCCAGCACCTATACCATCCTCTCAGCTTAGTCAGCTATTATTCAGAGGAAAGAACAGGTCAATACGTCTGAAGCTAACTAAGCCGCGGGTTTCCTCACGATGTTTCCTTCACCGTTAAAGCTCGTGTTAAGTGTGCACATACAACTATCTTACTTTACTTTTTACTTTACTTTCAATCCGAAGGTCGTGGGTTCGATACCGGCCGTGTACCAATGGATTTTTCTTTCTTGATAAAAACATCTATAATATAGAGGTATGTAAAAACCTTCCTCACTAACCCGATAGGAAGGATTTATGCTCACGAAAACAAGTAGTTTTAAAGGGGAAAGATTTTTTGAGTATTTTATGTACTAAGTATGTGGTGTGAAGATGATTCCGAGTTCATAATTGGATTTTTTTTATTTAAATTTAAATCATCTTTTTTAGGGTTCCGTATCCAAATGGTAAAAACGGGACCCTATTACTAAGTTTCCGCTGTCTGTCTGTCACCGTCGAGCTATCACGGTTCATGAGATGTTTCTCATGAACCGTGATAGCTCGACGGTTGACATTTTTACAGATGAAGTATTTCTGTTGCCGCTATAACAACAAATACCTACTAAACACAGAATAAAATAAATATTTATGGGGGGCCATAAATATTTATATATACCCATAGTTATACCCATACAACAAACGTGATTTTTTTTCCGACTTTTTCTTGATATTAATAACGGCAACAGGTAGACGATAAGAAATTAAGTCATCTTGCAATATCCAAGCTATCAAATATCCTTGCGGACACTATATTAAGCATAATATTAAGACAAATATTGTAACAATAAATACAAGTGAAAGAGTGAGGTTTCTTATTCGCTTCTTTCCCTCACTTGGAAAAAAAGCTGTCTGAAGCGAACTAATTCAATTATGTGCTTTATTCAATTTAAATGTGACTTGTTCTTTTTTGTAAATTGACTATTCTATGTGGCTTTTTGCTTCATTGAATGAACACTTATTGACTTTGACTTTGCTTCAAATATTCACAGCCTAATGATACGGAAACTTTCGTGCGCGAATCCAACTTGCACATGGCTGTTTTTTTTTATTTTTTTTCTGTTAGATAGGCTAACCGAAAAACAGCCGGCCTCATCCTTGCTGTCGCAAGAATAAGATCGACGATGGAGCGAGCTTCCCTAGAAAATGCCTAATAACTCTTTTCTTAAACGTAATCGGGTCATAAGAGGTTGGAAACACAGACGATGGTAGTTTGTTCCAGTCGAGAGCAGTGCGCATTATAAAAGACTATTGGAAGCGTTTAGTTCTCAGCTTTGGGATTTCAACCAGATGAGGATGATAGTATTGAATTTTTATATACATGCACCCTGCAAGGGCATTGCACTTGGGCACTGCCCCAACGCAATTGCAGTGCCCTTGCAGGGTGCATGTACTTCTAATCTAATCTAAACAGTCTGCTGGATCCCTACTGGGCAAAGTCCTTCCTTCTCCTCTTCCACTTATCCCAGTCTAGGGCTTCTGTCCGCCAATCTGTGCAATGTGCATGTACTTCATAATTTCAGCCATTTAACGTCCACTACTGAAACCCACCACTCATGGATCTCCATGAGGGGTAGTTGCCATACTCACCACGCTTGTCAGGCGGGTTGGTGAGCGCAGTTCGGGATGTTGATGCACGGAAAGACGCTTCTGCCCATCTTCCGGAGGTATCCCTTAGCAGGCTCTTACTGCATCCACGGGCATGAAAGGAGACGTAACATACTACTGCCGGCATCCTACGGGTGCATGTACTTAAGGTTATTTAAGAAAGAAAGAAAGAAAGAAAGAAAAAACATTTATTTCTGACACAATCACAATATACACAAATAAACAATCTAAATAAAAACATTTATATTGTGCCACAAATAGGCGCCCAACTCAGCATTTGTTGTCTTGTCCCGCACAAGACATGACAACGCTGATCTTCCGTTGGAACCTCTTTAGAGTCACAGATGTCCCTATACATGCAAAAATATAATAATAATTTCGTTACAAAATGAAGATAATATAAGTAGGCAAAGTTGGTATGGTTGAAGAACTACAAGAATACAGATACAAAAAGACATGAAACTATTACATACATACAATTCTGAATTATTCATTAGAGGAAGATTAGAAGTTATAAGTACAAAAGAAGGACATGGCGATTAGCTTAAGTAATTATAATACCTGAATCGGAAGCAAATTTGATAAACGTAATTTAAGATTATATTATTAAACAAACAATTTTATTTTATGGATTATATGGATGGACACTTACAAAATAGATAATTCGGTTCGAAGGTAACCGAAGGCCTTTTGATGGTCGATCAAATATAATTTAAGCTTGCGCCTGAAACCATAGATGGAATTTGAATCACGAATTGGCGGAGGAATATTGTTCCAGCACTTCGCAGCAGAATACCTGAAGCTGCCTCTAAAAGACGCCGAGTGATGCCTCTGTATAGAAAACTGTTTCGAACACTTCCGTATCGGTCTCGAGTCAGACACGGTTACCAACCTTTCAAATAAATATTTAGGGGACTTATTTTTAACTATACCGAATAATAGGCAAGCCAGGTGAAGTTTCTGCCGGGCTTTCATCTTTAATATAGAATTATCATTTAAGAACGGCGTAACATGGCTTCTAGGAGGTATTTTAAAACAGAAGCGAGCACACGCATTCTGAATTCTTTGCACCAATCGTTGCGATCGGCCAAGTAACCGAGGACCAACCACAGTGTCAAGATAGTTCATTTTGGACAATACCAGCGATTCTACAAGTTGTATGCGTAGCTCTTCACTAAGGTATTGTCGGATATTATAAAGAACTCTAAGTTTATAAAAACATGATCTCGCAGTTGCAATTATGTGTTTCTCAAACCTAAGACCTACATCAAAAATAAGGCCCAAGTTACGTGCCTCATATACGCGCTCAATAGGTTCACCCATAAGAGAGACACTCGCCGTCATGTTTAAGCTAGCCAGTTGGTGTCTTGTGCCAAGAATCATGTATTTGGTTTTCAATGGATTGAGAACCAAGCTGTTCGCATATGACCAAGAAGCTATTCCAAACAGATCGTCATTAATCCCCTGTATTGCACAATCAATTTCTGAAGGTTTTACTGATATATAAATCTGAACGTCGTCGGCATAAATATGGTAACTAGAATTCCGAATGCACCCAATGATATCTGCAGTGTAGATTGTAAACAAAATAGGGCCCAAGATTGATCCCTGAGGGACACCCCTATTAACAACAGCCTCGTTTGAACAAATATAAGTGCCATCCTCCTTTGTCATCTTTACAAGCTGACGCCGACCACTCAGATAGCTGTGAAACCAATTAACTGCTCCATCGTCAAATCCATAGTAACTGAGTTTCGATAATAATAAGGTTATATTCAAGGCGTCAAATGCTCGAGAGAAATCTAGCAAGACGAGCAATGTCACCATACCTTTGTCCTGAGCATCAAGTATGTGGTCAGTGACATCCAACAAAGCAGTAGCAGTGCTGCGCCCTTTCCTAAAACCAGATTGCACTTCAGGTAGTATGTCGTGGGCTTCTAAAAATTCTACCAACTGACAAGAAACTACTTTTTCAAGTATTTTAGATATACAAGGCAGAATACTTATAGGTCTCAGATCTTTCATAGTTACAGCGTTTGAAGTTTTAGGAAGAGGACGGACAGAAGCCACTTTCCATGCATTCGGAGAAGTTGAAGTTGTGATAGAGGTATTTATGATAGAGGTTATCACGTCTAAGGATTGCGGAAGGGTCAGCAGTAGCATTTTTAGGCTTATGCCATCAGTGCCTACGGCGTTGGACTTTAACGATGAAATAATTTTTGCTACTTTATCGCAACTAACCGTGGATAACCCAAAAACTGCTTTACTATGCCTATTAAATTCATAATAGGTGAGCTGAGATATATTAATAGCAAGAGAACCTGGTATATTTAAAAAGTGATTATTAATGGAATAGGGGCATGTGAAATGGGATGGCAACGCATCGTTTTTGGGAGGCAATATGGTTGATTTTAGGTTTTTCCAAAGGCATTTAGGATTATCAATTTTGTTATTAATATTTATCTTGAAATAAGACTTCTTTTCAAAATAGAGAGCCTTATTAACAACCGACTTTAAGTTTTTATAGTAAGTTTTCTTTGCCGGGCACTTAGTTTTATGAAAAACAGTGAGTGCTGCATCTCTAAGGTTCATCATTTTTTTTATTGTAGGTGTAATCCAAGGATATCTACGGCCTCTAATGCAAATAGTTTTCTCTGGTGCATGGCTGTGGAACAACTGTAGCACAGACGTGTTAAACAGTTCCACTAATTCATCAATATTTTTAAGTGACAACATTTGACCCCATGGCATAGAATTAAGATCATTATCAAAGAGTTCCAATGATATATCATTAATTGGTCGATATGTTATATAACGTGGGGGGACTTTGTCGCGTTTGATTTTAAACTCACAAACAACCAAATGATGTCCAGTAAGCCGTCCCACCGGATCATGTATTATATTATTAGAAGATAAATTGGTGCAAATAACATCTAAAAGTGACTCAGAAGAGTCGGTGAAATGAGTAGGCATAGTAACTAGTTGTGAAAGTCCAAGAGAATTTAAGAAGTCATCAAATTTATTAAGCTTATAATTATCATTAATATTGAAGTCTCCAAGTAAAATAATAAAGTCACAGCTAGGGCAGGCATTAACAGACTCAGTAAGCGCATCGAAAAATAGATCCACATTCAGTCGAGGAGGCCTGTAAGCTGTCCCAACAACCAGTTTTTTACCTCTGACTGTTAATGTTAGCCATAATTGTTCAATAGAGGAGTAAGAAGGATCAACTGGATGTGTCCAAACGCGAGCGGCAACCCCTTTCCTCACGTAAAAACCGACTCCACCACCACGACCTGCAATCGCAGCAGGCCGAGGTAAATGCCTAAGACTATAGTTCGGTATAATAGGAGCACGCTCGTCATCTATGCCTTTCAACCATGTCTCATTTATCGCAATGAGATCCATAGGGTATCTATCAAAAGCAGTTATAATATTGTAGTGGTTGGTACCCAAAGATCCCGGGTTATACAAACCAACTGTAAAGTTCTTAATCGCTATCATTGTTATTTAAAAATCGATACTGTACTTCAAATATAGTATACGCGTTATAGTTCAAAAAACACACCAGAAGCCAGCACTGAGCAGAGTAAATAATGCACACTAACTTAATATAACAAAATTCGGTGCAAACAATGTTGAATAACTCAGAAATGCATAGAAAACAAAGTACACAGGAAACACTTGCGAAAAAATTAACAAAGGAATAATACATCAAGTCAGGAATTCTACAGATTAACAAAATTAAGTACATCAAAGTAAGTAGCAACGCATATGCTCGTAAGAGACAACTACAATAAAAAAGTAAACAATGGAAACACTCAAGAAGTTTATATAAAACGGACTCAAACCGTGATACAATAATAGCAGCTAGCAGATCAAACCAATTTGGAGCCAAAAACACGCACCACATCTTCCTCAGACCGGAATTGATGGCGATCCTTTCCATCGGCCTGCCTCGCGAAGACTCTTCCTCTTGCAGTCCATGAAAAGCGCCAATGATTGTTGCGACATTCCTCACGAACCCGGTGGAATAAAATGCGATTAGCACGAGTCAGACGTTCATTGACATATATGCGCGAACGAGGAGGTGCATTGGCACCAACAATAGCACTAGCATCTCGGCCATCGTCGACGGTTGTGAGGGTGCGGCGGACTCTCGCACTTTGCAGCATTTGATCGCGTAAGTGTCGTCGCGCCAGACGCACCACAACACGGCGCGGACGAGGTGCTTCGCCAGTGACGCCTGCCCGCTGTGCGACGCCCACTCGCTCAGCAAACACTATGTCGCGCTCGTTCAGCTCTACTCCGAGCTTCGCTGCCAAAACAGTGACTGAGTGTACGACGTTTTCCCCTTTTTCTTCCGGGAGTTTTCCTATTTCTAGATCTGACAGGAGAGCATCTTGTTCGCGATCATTAAATTCCTGCTGGAGAACAACCATCTTACACCTCAAATCGGTGAGCTCAGTAGGAGCTTCTGAATGTCCCTCTTCAACGGCTAAAAGCCTTGCCTCGATTGAGTCCATCCTGGAGGTAAGTCCCATAACAGTGGCTCGAAACTCTGATATTTCACGACGGAAGTCGCGCATCTCCATCATCCACTCTTCCATTTCCTTATGCAGATTGGCATAATCATGAAGAGAACCCTGTTGAGCAGAGGGCATACCCCGAGAGGAGACTTTCTGTGCCTCTTGCGCAGCGCTTACAGCGGTGGAAGCTCGTACAGGAGTGTTGTCGCCTTTTTGCTTTCGAGTAGTACACTCAGGGCACAACCATCCCTTCGAAATAGTGGTCGACTCCGGAATCATTAAACATCCCTTATGAAATAAGGACGAGCATTTGCTACAGTTAGCAGCGCCCGTCGCCGAGATAAATTTTCTACATGCATTGCAGTTGGTTTTCGGCATAATGGAGAATAATATTACGCTCTTCTAATCACTTGTAGAAGATAAAATTAAAATCCAAAAGCAAAAAGTGATACAGCCAACGTGATTCGATCCAGGGTGTGCAGGTTGAAGTTGAGGGCTCAAACCGCTTTGCCAACGTGAGTATATTAATTAAGGTTGAAATTAACAGGCAGTATGTAAGTGCAGTGCAGTGCAAGTGAGAACGACAACCGGTCCAGCTTCAAGGTTAACTACTCGGTTAGCTTCTTTAGTGCACTTTGTAATGAACTTTTTGCCAACTCATGCAGGTTATTTCTTCTGATTTCTTCGATAATATTCAGTGTTTAATAAAACTATTAACACATAAATGTCACTGTCACTATATTGTTCACAGGAATGTAATAACTTTTGGTTGAATTGTAACATTAACTACTTTTTACAATTGATAAAACCGAGAGCAACACTGTACGTGACTAGTTCAAACAAGCGGTAATCCGCGACTCTTAAGATCTAAGTTATATAAAGTCTTTGGACAAGATTAATATTTATGGTTACATTGGTACTTAATAGATATGTAAAGGTACAAGTTGGTAGCGGACGACGTGTCGCAGCGACACTACTGGTTTCTATGTATTTCTATGAAATTACCTCCGTAGTTAGCGACACGAAGCTAGCGATTAATTTCATAGAAATACATAGAAACCAGTAGTGTCGCTGCGACACGTCGTCCGCTGCTGCCTCATGTCGTCCGCTACCAACTTGTACCTTTATAAAAACAAGTAGTTGAACCATGTTGAACTACTTTATTACATTTATAAATAAACCTATCAAAATAACGAATGAACTCGCCATTGGCTTCTAGCAATTTAGTAAACCCAAGTTCCTAATGAACTCGTTGAAGAACAAAGCATTCTGAGGCTAAGTTTATAGCATAATCCATACAGACGCAAGACTGCAAGCTCAACTCCCTGGGTATAACTTCATTTGGATGAAATTGAAAAAGTAAAAACAATAAAAACTTGAAAGTAGCAGTATAAGCAATCGAACTAGTCTTAAAAGGAATACTTTTCATTCCTTTTTACTTATAACAAAACGTTTGCTTTGATTAAAATACTTAAGGAAAAGCTAACTTTGTGTGAGTGTAGCTGTTTTTTTTTTTGTTTTATCGACGACCGCCGTGGCGTGGTAGGTTGAATAGCCGCTTGAGAGGGGTTCGATTTATTTATTTTTAATTATTTATTGATTAAGGCACCACAATACACGATACTAGATTAACAATTAATTCATTAGCTTGGGGCTAGGTGATGCTGTGTGAATTGTCCAGCATTATTTATTATTTATTTATTTATTTATTCATCATCATTCCTTTCGGCCGGAATACGTCCACTACTGAACACAGGCGTCCCTCATGGATCTCCATGAGGGGTAGTTGCCATACTCACCACGCTTGGCATGCGGGTTGGCGAGCGCAGTTCGGGATGTTGTATGTAGGAAGACGCTGCTGCCCATCTTCCGGAGGTATCCCTTAGCAGGCTCTTACTGCATCCACGGGCATGAGAGGAGGGGTAACATTCTACTGCCGGCACCCCACGGCAAGCTCAACTCCCTGGCACGGATTAACAATACAAAGTAATAAAAATAAGTTTCAGACCTAGCTTGTAGCATAACTTGTGAGCACTGCAAAATCTCATATTATGCTAAATAATTCAGGAACATAAATAGTTGACAACAAATTAATAAAAGTATACATAAAAGAGAAAAAGATAATACATATGGGATAAAATTAGAAGTAATAGAATCAATTGAAACAGAGGCCACAACATTGCCGTGAGCATCGCAGCCCCCGTTATGGGGGCTGTTTTTAAAATCGAGGATGTCTCACAGTTTTCATAAACTTAATTAAATTCCAACAAAAAATGTCTAATTCATATTTGCCTCAGCTAACTTATTTATTATACTGTCGACACACTCGAGAATGGGTTAAAATAAGAAATATTATTTTTATAAGTTAGCAAGGCAAATATGTTGCTTTGGTTTGCTCTTCCAGCATTTCGATTCCCGCCACTGGACAAAATGTTCGTAGGTAATTGTTCTGCCGATATTGTGACAAGTATGTACAAAAATATTAGTGTTTTTCAATCACCTGGATTCTTTAGTTCAAGTTTTGCTTTGTATTTTTTATGTTTATTTTGCTTATCCGTGATCATGACGTGTGAAACTGCGTCGAAATATCGGGAAACTCAAAAAGACTCAAATCATGGTATAAATCCTATAAATATTGCATAATAATGTTATAACCATAATAGTTGCAAAAGTTTTGCTTTGCTACTAGAGTCCAACTTGTTTTGTTTCCAGCATTGTGTGTCCAGATTTTTGAATAAATTTTATCATAACTTATCTTCTAGCTTAGCATTATTTATTTATTTACACTGATCAAATAAATAACAATCAAAATACAGCTTGCCTCATTGATCTCATATCAAACTGTCCTAATAATTACATCCTCATACCTCCGTTTATCAATGATCTCTGCGCGTCGGCTTATTCAACCTCCCGTTACTTGCTTATCTGGAATCAACGATTAAACAGTGAATGAGCTAGGTGTCGAAGACTTCAAGTTCACTGTGCTTGTCCTACTTACCAACGATTAATTCGCCTGACCGACAATCGATTCTCAATTCTATGTCTTTGTTAAAGAGATTTATATTACCCGAACGCTGTATTCTTTCAATTCTTTCGCTTGACCATCCCGAATAAATTGGACTCGAGAGATTTGAACGTCCGCTATGTTAGTTATAGAGGTGGCTTTAGTGGTGTGAGAAATCCGCGGTTCAGAGCTTAGTGCTGTACCAACATTATCGATCTTTATCGGGGCCCGTATAAAATTCGACATGCATTATTTATGCTCCAAGGGTGGTCGTTTATTGAAATCATACGGAACAAATATTGGAAGTTCAACGTAACGCTTTCGCTGCTATCTAGGAAATAAATTGGTGCATTCCTACAGAATAATATCTTTACTGCTAAGGTACGAAGACTCTAGCTTGAGTTTGCCAATAAAGTTATAAGAGCAGCAAAACGTGTTAAATGTATATCGACGGAAGAGAACGTAGTTACTTTGTAACTTGCTAAATAGCGGGCTACTTTTGAGATAGTTGGCTCGTCATCATCATCATTACAGGCGTAGGACTCCACGTCCACTGCTAGACATAGGCCTCTCTCATACATCTCCAAAATCATAAGGGGATTGTTGCTATACTCGCCACGGTTGGCAGGCGGGTTTTTAATAGGCTAAAAATTAAAAGAGATTGACCATTCTCAGGTTCGTCAAAATTTTAGATGAACAACAAGTACATGCGGTTTAAAGTTATTATTTTTAATTACAAAAATTTTATACAATGACTAGCCGCACCCCGCAGTTTCACTCGCGTAGTTCCCATTCCCGCGGGAATTTTGAATAATCCCTCCTTAGTGCACCTCTAGGATACTCAAGGTATATGTGTGCCAAATTTCAAGTCTCTAGGTCCTGTGGTTTAGGCTGTGCGTTGTCTGTCAGTCACTCAGTCAGTAACGGAAGAGTTTTATATATATTGATTAAATAGTCAATTTTACTTTAAATTAACGTGAAACCTCGTTATGTAAATTCCAGAGCCTAAAACTATTTTTTTTGGTAAAATAATAAGCTGCGACGTTATAGTAGCGTATTCAAAACATCAAGTTACCTATTACGTCACTAAGTAATGCTTCACAGGAATTTGAAATGATTTTAGGCTGTTCTATCTTGATTATACGGCTCATTTTGGATTACCCGATCGGAAGACCCCATTATGTCTCCAAGCAGGTAATACATTTGTTCGTTACGGTCCATTGAAGGGGTACATACCGCTTGTTTCTGTTTATTGAAGCTTATACGTTTATTAGTACTTAGCCTTTGGTGCGTATAAATTTTGAAGGTGCTTGAAATAAATTCGGATATGTTTCACAGGTGGTTTAGGTGACTCCGTAGCGCAATACGTTTAATAGCAAGCTAAGACGCAGAAGGTTGTGGGTTCGATTCTCGCCGCGGGATAGAAGTGTTAGATGTAAAGTTAAGATGTACGTTATTAGTAGAAACACGAGTAGATTTCGCTGTGGTTTTTGGTAAATGTCTAGATCGCGCAAACGAAAACTCCACGCAGCGATACATCATCATCATCTTCATCGTCTCAGCCGCAGGACGTCCACAGCTGGATAAAGGCCTCCCGCGTGGCCGAGTGCTGATCATAAGGGGTTATTGCCATACTCGCCACGCTTGGCAGGCGGGTTGGAAAGCGCAGTACGGGATGTTGATGCACGGAGATATCCCTTAGCAGATTCTTACTGTAATCACGGGCAAGAGAGGAGGGGTGACGTTCTACTGCCAGCTCCCCACGGCACATATACTAATTTTCATTATCATCCAGGAACGTTGTCATGGCATAACGATGCTTTTAAGTTTTCTGCAGCTATTTGCCCGGGTAAAAGTGTGTTTGCAAAGAAAAAATATTTCAAGATGACGATAAGTATGTTTATTTTGTCATCAATTACAAAAAAAATACCTAAATTTCTAAATTTACTCTAAAACTAAATCAAAGTGACAAAAAAATGACGTAATCTATCAACCATCTAGTACAAGCTCTATCACGTTAAAAAAATCAAGCAACAAATTTAGTTTAGTACAAGACGTCATAAAACTTACTTCTTTTATCATCAGCATTTCAGATTTACAACGTCCACGTCCACTACAGAACACACGCCTCATGGATCTCCATGAGAGGATGCTTCCCCTCATGGAGATCCATGAGGGAGGCGGAATTACGCTGCTGCCCATCTTCCGGAGGTGTCCCTTAGCAGGCTCTTACTGTATCCACGGGCATGAGAGGACGGGTAACATCATACTGCCGGCACCCCACGGCTATTATAGATAGATAGAAGATAGAAAATGCTTTATTGCACACCTTAAACTAAACAAATTATCAAAAAAAAAGAGAAACACTAAACATAAAGTGACAATCGGCGGTCTTATCGCTAAAGAGCGATCTCTACCAGACAACCTTTCGATGGATTGGATAGTGGTAATGAGATGGGGTAAAATGGTGTGAGCTTTGAACACAGCTATTCTCGCTGAGCTACGCTAGCTGTGTTCGCTTTCGATGGATGGGATAGTGGTAATGAGATGGGGTAAAATGGTGTGAGGTTAAAAAGAATAGTAAATATAAAAAATACCATATAGAATATATGTACATAATATCCCTACCTTATATAAAAAATATAAGTTTAATTTAAGGCTAGATGTTTTTTTTTATTATTTGAAGGATTTTGTCGCTTAGCATGCTGTATCAAATGTCCAGCATTATTTATATATTTTATATATATGTATATCTATACTAATATTATAAAGAGGTAAAGCTTGTGAGTTTGTGAGGTTGTAGGGGGTAAACTCTGCGTCTACTGAACCGATTTTCAAAATTCTTTCACTAATAGAAAGCCACAGTATTTGTGAGTGTCATAGGCTATAAATTACCGCACAACGAAGTGGGCACCGGGTCAGCTAGTTATATATATTCCTACTCATTGGTTTCGGTGACGGCGACTCTAGACAAATTATTACCGAACATTTCTTAATTGAACCCTGATATGGCTCGCTAGACCAAACTTGGTTATAAATACCATAGACCTAAGCTCCCCTACACGTTTATATCCGGATCTCCAACAAATCCAGTTTTTCGGACAGCAATAAATTATGGATCTAGAGAGAGTGTATACCTGTTTGTACCCTCAGTAGATCGAGAATCGAAATTTACAAAAAAATTAACTGCATCTTTGTAATTGCAATTACAACTTGAATCTTCGTGTCAAAAATGACAGGCTTCAAAAGTGACAGAATTTAAATTTGCGGGTCAAGTCGACTGCCACACGTTTCTAATAGTACCTCTATGTAAAACCATGTTTGGTCTTATTTGTGTAAATAGTATTGAGATATTTGAATTATACGATCTGAAGATAAACCGCTGACATATCAGTGTATCATAGGAAGAGACCGAGTTGCTATTGAATCGTAAATCCCATACAACTAGCAAGCTCATTAATATAGTATTCAAAGCCACGTTAATATGTATCCAGATATTCAGATTTATTTCCAGATAAAAGACGGGTGGAACCTGAATCGTATAACTTGTTCGTACAAGCATTCAAGGTAGAGTCTGGTATCCATTAAAATAGGATCTAGCTTTGAAACAGCAACATTGTTAAACTGGCGACATTTTTAACAACGTTAGTCATAGATAGTAGAAACTCTACACAATATATACCAGAAAGAATAGAAACAGGAATAAATTAAAATATCACAAGTATGAGGTACAATGGGTGGCCTTATCGCTGAAAGCGATCTCTGCCAGACAACCTTCACGGGTGTTAACGGGCTGATATGATGATGATGATAGAACCTGCAAATAACAACACAGCATTCGGTCATTGTACTCGCACCCGAGGAGTATTGCCGTGGGGTGCCGACAGTAGAATGTTACCCCTCCTCTCATGCCCGTTGAAGCAGTAAGAGCCTGTTAAGGGATACGTCCGGAAGATAGGCAGCAGCGTCTGTCCGTGTATCAACATCCCGTACTCGCCAACCCGCCTGCCAAGCGTGGTGATTAATTACATTTCGTGGAGATCATAGGCCTGTGCTCAGTAGTCGACGTTTTACGGCTGAAATGATGACGATGATGATGGCTCGCATCCAACAAAAGAGATTTAAGAATAACTGTGTTCAAGTTTCCCCATTTTTCTCAATGATTTTCCCGAAGCAAATGTGTGGAATTTGTAAATATAATATGACGGTACCACACAATAGGGTCCTATAAATCACTCGCCTGATATAAATTCCCAAAGTAGTATTAACTTCTGGACTCTCAAATAAGTTAATACACAATGTACCCGTAAGTAATGTGCTGTGTTCTATAATTTGCAATTTTTAAAGTTCCGTATCCAAAGGGTAGACAAGACCCAATTACTAAAACTCCGCTGTCCGTCTGTCTGTCACCAGGCTGTATCTCATGAACCGTTATAGGTAGACAGTTGAAATTTTCACAGATGATGTATTTCTGTTGCCGCTATGGCAGCAAATACTAAAAACCGAATAAAAGAAATATTTACGGGATACAACAAACATGATTTTTTGCAGTTTTTTGCTTGGTGTTAATAACGGCAACAGGTAGACGCTTCAAATATTCACAGAAATATTTACACACGATGGTACGGAACCCTTCGTGCGCGAGTCTGACTCGCACTTGGCCGATTTTTAAAGTTTTGTTAGGAAATGAAAGCTTATCAAGAACTTCGACTCAACCCGTCAGGGTTTCGTAGTTTAGTTGGTTGGCAGAATGTTATCCCTCCTCTTACGCCAATGAATGCACCTCCGAAATATGGGCAGCAGCGTCTTTCCGTTAGTCAACATCCCATTCGGCGCTCACCAACCCGCCTGCGAAACGTGGTGATTTCATCGCGTACCTTTTTTAATTATTTTCCCGACGTTTCGACCGGTATGTTAACAAATTGCGAAAGCTTAACAAGTTCTAAAGCGTGGTGAGTATGGCAACTACCCATCATGGAGATCCATGAGGGAGGACTGTGGTCATAAGCGGTCGTTTTACGGCTGGAATGATGATGATGATGATATATGTATATAATTGAATAATTTGGGTCCGTGAGCTGTTTGGCCATACTCAACCGTTGACCTTACGCTAACCGGTAATTCGTATGAAATTCAGAACATCTATTGTGTATGAGATGATAAATATTAATTTCATACACAAATGAACTCCAAGAAGTATAAACTGAAAAAAAATGTTCAAACTAGCTTTAACTCTAACTTTACTTTTGGAGCATTTATCTAACAACATAAAAATTTTCCATCTTGAAGATAATAAAAAGTTTGAAGTTAATAAATTACCTTGTAGAGGTATATCAAGGTAATTTATTAACTTCAGCAACTTTTTTATGTTTATATAATCTATTTTTTTTTAATTATAACTTTCATAGACAATTTGCCGTGGGGTGCTGTCAGTAGAATGCTGCCTCTCATCTCTAGTCCATGGAGGCAGTAAGAATCTGTCAAGGCTCCGGAAAATGAGCAGCTGCGTCTTTTCGTGTATCAACATCTCGTCTTGCGCTCGCCAACCCGCCTGCCAAGCGTGGTGAGTATGGGAACTACCCCTCGTGGAGATCTATGTCTGTTCTATCTGTTTTATGACGTTTTACGGCTGAAATGGTGATCTGTAGTTATGGCGTGTTCCGAATTATCGGGACGCTCAAAAAGACTCTTCATAACAGGCGTAGAACATCCAGTGCTTGACAAACAAAGGCTTGCCTCATGGACTTGGAGATCCAAGTACTGATCATAAGGGGTTGGTACCATACTCACTACGCTTGGCAGGCGGGTTGGCGAGTACGGGAACCTGATAAAGGGAAAGACGATGCTGCCCATCTTCCGGCGGTTTACTGCATCTACAATCAAGAGAGCGACATTCTTTTGCCAGTACCCCCACAGATACTCAAATCATGGTAAGTCATCATTCCAGCCGTAAAAAGTCCACTACTGAACAGGCCTCCCTCATGGATCTCCATGAGGGGTAGTTGCCATACTCACCACGCTTGGCAGGCGGGTTGGCGAGCGCAGTATGGGATGTTGATACACGGAAAGATGCTGCTGCCCATCTTCCGGAGGTATCCCTTAGCAGGCTCTTACTGCATCCACGGGCATGAGAGGAGGGGTAACATTCTACTGCCGGCACCCCACGGCTCCATCATGGTAAGTATTCCGCAAATATTGCTTAAAGTGTTCATAGTCAAGAAAATTTTAAAAGCGAAAGAATTTATGGAGCAATTCATTTTTTGATGACTGTGTATTGTTTAATTAATTGTAACAATGTAAGCAATATCAATAAAAACCTAATCAAGCGTAGAAAGTGCTTAGCCAAACAATTTAAACAAATATTTGTTTAATCTACAAACAAAAGAATTGTACGAGAGTTCAATAGTTAAATCTAAATGAAATCTTCGTTAGCTGAGAACTAATACAAAACAAAACGAGCCAATAATTAAATTGGTCGAAGTTGCCTCTCTAACAATATTATTTTACTGTTGTTTATCCAATATATTTGCAATTAACTGAAACATTGTTTTGTAATTAAAGTGATATTCTTAGCTTTAAGGGTAGAAGAACTCGGATCACCGACAGAACCGGACGGATTAGCACGTTGAAGTGGCAATGGGCAGGCCATATAGCGCGCAGAACAGAACGGAGCCGCAAAGTTCTCGAATGAGGCCACGGACAGGCAAGCGCAGCGTGGGACGTCCACCTACAAGATGGGCAGACGACTTGGTAAGAACTGCAGGTTGGCGTTTGATGCTGGCCGCTTCCAACCGCAGTACCTGGAGTTAATGAGGGAGGCCTTTGTCCAGCAGTGGACGCCCTACAGCTGATACGGCTGAGATAGTAGTAGAAGAACTCAAATTACTATTATCATTGTTATCATCTCAGATGTAGGACGTCCACTACTGCACATAAAGCCTTCCTCATGGATCTAAGGATCATGATATACTCACCACAATTAGCAGGCGGGTTGGCGAGCGCAAGGTATAGGTACACGGAAAGCCGCTGCTGCCCATCTTCGGAAGGTATCCCTAAGCAGATTCCTACTGCATCCTCGGGCGAGAGAGCCGTGGTAATAAGCCCGTCAAGACTTCTCTGACGTGACGGGCCATCACTCCTAAACTTCAACGCGTTTTATCTGAGTCTTATTTTATTCATTTGATAAATTATTATAATATATATTATATTATTTAATACATTATTTTTGTATTGTTTAATGGAGGGTCTAAATGAAATCTTATATAATTATATATCTTATAATTTTATTTTCACTATTTTATTATTATTATCTACTTGAATTTGTTTATCGAAAATTTTTCTTGAGTGTAAATTTTGCCCCTGAGAGGCGGGCGTTGAGGCTGCTCCACAGTTTTTTTAACTTTTGTGGTCTCTCCGTTCCTCATGTAATTCCACAATTATGTACTTTCGTTAAATAAATAAATGATTATGAAATCTTGATTTTTATACCCTGCCAAATACTGCTGCCTAAATTTAGGACTAACGCGGTCTAAAATAACTCATTCTTTATTTGTCCAGGATATCTGCAACAAAAAGCCATTGCCTGTGACACATTGCCGCTAGATATGCGATAGATTGGGTGGTGCATAATAAAACTGGTGGAACTATCACAAAGTCTGATAATCATCATCATTTCAGCCGTAAAACGTCCACTACCGAACACAGGCTCTTATGGATCTCCATGAGAGGTAGTTGCCACCACGCTTGGGAAGCGGGTTGGTGAGCGCAGTACGGGATGTCCATCTTCCGAAGGTATCCCTTAGCAGGCTCTTACTGCATCCACGGGCATGAGAGGAGGGGTAACATTCTCATGCAGATGCACGGCAGTCTGCTAATACTGCAATTGTAAATTCAAAGTCTAGAGAAATTAATTAACTCAGACTAAATGAATAACAAATATTTCGTAACAAATCCGCTAACTTATTATGTATGTAATGACTAAAATGAGCGTTTGAAAAACACTCGAAAATAATTCGACAAGTGTTTGGCCTCTCGACAAGGCAGCTTCAGCAGAAATCGGCTCCCTGAGAGGTTCGTTGCCGGGCTACCTCTCTGTCTACTACCTCTGCATCTTCGTTGTTTTTAGAGTACCTACCCCGTGACGAACGGGAAGCCGAGTTCATAATCATCGGGTGCCGGCAGTAGAATGATACTGCTCCTCTCATGCCCATGGATGCAGTAAGAGCCTGCTAAGGGACACCTCCGGAAGATGGGCAGCAGCGTCTTTCCGTATATCAACATCCCGTACTGCGCTCATCAACCCGCCTGCCAAGCGTGGTGAGTATGGCAACTACCCCTCAGGAAGATCCATGAGGTAGGCCTTAGTTCAGTAGTGGACGTTTTACGGCTGAAATGATGATGATGAAGTCACAATTGGTTTTAGACGTGGTTACCAATACCGCAAATTACAAATTAATAAACACACCATGTTATAATATAATATTCAAAATGTATGTCAACAAAAATAAGAAGGTCATTATGGTACAAATTACAAATTAATAAACTTCTCCTGAAGGTGTTGAGGGGCGAAGCACGTGTCGAATTTTTTTTAAGTGTTTTTCAAGCGCTCATTGGATACAAGTTAGCGGATTTGTTACTAAACATTTGTTGCTATTTATTGATATAATATATTAATTATTATATTAATTAATATAATAATAAAGTCAAAATCAATAAGTGTTATTCAATAGAGCAAAAAAGCAACATCAATTTTCAAAAGAAAAAAAGAACACATATAAATTTAATAAAGCACACAATTGAATTCGTTCGCTTCAGATATTTTTTCTATGTGATGGAATAAGAGTAAGAAACGCAGAAGAAACCTCTCTCTTTTACTTTTATTCATTTTAGTTGTTAAACCAGTTGTTTTTAAGGCTTTAAGGAGTTCAGTAGCTTTAAGGACTGATTTAAAAATTGTTTCAATATTAGAATTATACATTATTCCTGGGTAACATAAGCTATATTTTATCCCCGTTTTCCGACGGGAATGGGAACTACACGGGTGAAACCGCGTGTAAATGGAATGGAAATGGAATCGGTTTTTTAGTTGAAAAATTGAGAAATTATAAAATTTCAGGATTACAATTTTTTCTTTTTTATTGTTTTCTCGTCTTTTTCTGTAGATTTAAAACTTAATAATATGTTTCCATAACTTGAAAGT
The DNA here is from genome assembly GCA_963082625.1 of Pasiphila rectangulata. Lineage (NCBI taxonomy): Eukaryota > Metazoa > Arthropoda > Insecta > Lepidoptera > Geometridae > Pasiphila > Pasiphila rectangulata. The sequence goes on along the minus strand of OY720238.1, from coordinate 20,891,580 downwards.
TTATCAATAAAGTTGAAAAGCATACTACAGATATGATCTTCAAACACTGTTGGTATTTCAAATCTTATTTCTGCTTCGCAAGTACCTACACTCCTCGATGTCACGATCGACAGATGGTCCACCAACGCTTCGTTAGAGTTCTCCTGGGATTTGCAGCGTTGTGTTGGGGTCGGCTTGTTATGCAGCTTTGTTTTTACTTTATACGCTTTCAATACTCACATTTTTGTTTTGTAATTTAAAATTTTAATTTTAGAAAATCTCTAGTGGTTTGTGTAGTTTATGAATTAAGCGACGCTCGAAGCTTGTTCAAATCCCGTTGGAATCAATATTTTTATAAAGTTTAAAACTTCATTGATTTATCAACGTCGATAAAAAAAATTAATGTTTTATACACTACTGCTTCCAACATAAACATAACATATTTGGACATGTTTTGCCATCAATATAAAAAATGCTTTCATACAAAAATCTACCAATATGATCCATAGCATCTGCTTTTTTAACAATGCTTCAATTTCATACATGTTATGATATTCTTTTCAATAACAAGGGTCTCATATTAAAGCTCATGCAGGTAGGTAGGTGGACCCTTGAATGTTGCGGTTAGAGAGAGTTAGCAGAGAGGCGATAAATATTTTATTTCCAGGTGACTCATGATATCACTACACAATATTTTGGTAACTTAAAATAATATCAAAATAAAAAAAAAAAACTAATACTGCTGTTGTGGAGATTAGTTATGAGAACGACGATTGGTATAAATATTAATAGACAGTAAACTTATTTTTCCACAGCCTTAATAGATAACAATAACACTCCCTCAGGTAAACAAAGAATGCGGTGAAAGTATAAGCAGCAGCGATACAAAAGATATTTAATAACACTTATACGGGGGTTTGCGGGAGACGGTCGCCAGAAATCCTCGTATTCTCTAAAATCCTGTAGGAAGGATAGGATGCTTCCCATGCGTTCGCTCTACGCTCGGCAGCCATTCGTTACTACCGATCACCCCTACTCTGCCGCCGGCCCGTCAGTTGCTCGTGTACCCGCGTCGCGAGCGGACGTATGTTCCTCCCAAGATTGCCCCGCACGTAGTCTTCGACGAATACATTAGTCTGCATCAGAAACTGTGACCTGCATACCTACAGTATCATTCTACAGAATTGTTGTTTTCTCGTTTTCTAAAACAGTGACTGTAAAATTTCTCATTATTGTTTTTCTCCGGCAAGTGCAAAATGTGATGTTATGTGTGCTCAACGACCGTACCGTCCTGTGTAACGTTGCCTCAAAGTGAACTCGATGGATGTAATGTGTTTTTAAAATTGGAAACTAAATCTTAAAACCCTTCGAGCAAGAATTTACAGGTTAGTGTTAGATTGAAAATTTGTAACACATTCGCGCTAAGATAAGACTTTTATGACAGTTTTTTGTTGGTCGAATGACTAATATTGTAACTCAAACTCAAGGCTAACAAGTACTTTAACTTAGCTTAACTCAAATGTAAATTTCAGTCCGACTCTAAACGCTTCGTAGATGTTTATTAATAAGGAATTAAGGTTACTCATAAACTGTGTATTACTTACTTAGTTATGTACACTGTATCAAAGTCAAGTACAAACCGATTCAATTATAAATCAAACTGACGTCATGGGTTAAGCGTTTAATTTGATTACTGTTCCAGTTACTGGTAAAGATGAGACGAAAGAGAATGCTTAAGAAGCGAGTGCGATAAATTGATAACACGCTCCATTTTCCACTGAAGGTCGATTGCATCGTGAATGCCTTCTCTGAATGGTCAATAAACAGTCGGAATATTAAAATAAATAACGACGTACATTTGGCATTTCCTTACTTGATTATTTTGGCTTAGATCCAAACATTTGTGGGCGTCCAGCATCCTTCCAAGTTCCATCTGAGTTGGAGCAATTTTGATACTATCTCCCAATAAGTATTTATCACAAAGAACAGAACGCTATCTTCAAATTTCGTGGCTAATTATTGCCGCTACCAAAGAGTAAACAAATTCTCATCAACGAGAGAGAATATTACTTTAATCAACTCAAGCCTCACTATTCGAATACGAAATAATGTTATGAAAACGACTTGTTTCTTCGCTTCCAACTTCGTAACGAAAGACATTTTTTTTAAGAACGAGTCTTGATTTGATGTTTTTATTTTTCTTTCCCATTTTCGCTAACGATACCAGCTACCTTTCATTATGTTTATTGGTTCTTCAGGCTTTTAGCTTTTCTTTTGTGATACTGTTTTGTTAATTTGCGTACGGAATTGTACTTTGTACGTTTTTTATTGAAAAGTAGGTAAATCATATCTCCGTATGTAATCTCAATTTAAATGCTGAAAAATCCTTTCGTTTGGTTACTAGCTCTATTATCGGGGCTCTCTGTTCTTTTAACAAAGGTACACGGTGACCTGAGACCGGGCTTTTGTATATCATTGTTTCTTAGAACACTATGGCAATGTGTTCGTGACCGCCTCTTGGATTCCTACCCACATTAACTGAAACACGATATTGTAAACATTGGGACCTGTCTTTGCTGTACTGGGCACTTTTATCAATTTTAACGGTAAAAGGTATATACCGAACTTAATTTTAGATTTTGTTCCTGTCATCATCATTTATCATACTAAGATTTAAAACAATCAATTTGTTGTTTTGAGAATGCTTTGATAGTTGAAGTTTGGAAAGTCAAAGTAAATTTTGTGAATTTGAAATTGATAAGATAACCCTGTAACCAAGGTTATGATAGTATTTCAATCAATTTAACACATTCTTCATATTTTAGCTGTCATTTTATGTTACACTAGCCGCACCCCGCAGTTTTCCCCGCGTAGTTCCCGTTCCCGTGGGAATTTCAAAAATCCCTCCTAAGTGCACCTCTAGGATACTCAAGGTATATGTGTGCCAAATTACAAGTCTCTAGGTCCAGTGGTAAACCACTAGCCACCACAGCCTAAAGGCTGTGCGTTGTCTGTCAGTCACTCAGTCAGTAACGAAAGAGTATTATATAAATTGTTGAAGTTTCTAAGTCTTAAGTGAATATTTGTGTAAATTTGTTAATAACACAGTTTGTGTTATTTAATCATTTCAACTCATTATTCGCGATTTCTTATGATCATTAATTTCTGTTACATATTAATGAACTTCCATTTTATAAAATACAAAGTTCCCATTGTTCACAATCACTGTTCCAAATAAAATCAGAATATCCATTTAACCCACAAGTGTCCGCTCCTGTTTCAAACGCTCACTTTTTAACGTATACAAACTTTTTTCTTATGGCAGAAATACATAAACCATAAAAAAGTTCCGCCATTTCGAACAGAGCTGCTCAAAATTCGTCTTATTGGGTTTAATGTACTGAGTTCTGTTTACTTGGTATTGACATTTTCGGAACTCTGAGAACTGAGTACAATTCAATGAATAATTTTTTAACAGGGGTATTTTATTAATACTTTCATAGGTACAAAATCTGTAGACCCAGATTTTGGAACGAAAAAGTAGAGAACAGAAATTGAGTTCGATTATCGAATCATGGATTAGTATCTTTTAAACTTTCGCGATCACAACACATTCGGGATAAAATAAAGGTAAATAAATAAATAACGCGATAAATACCCGATAATCCAATAAGTAGGGAATAGAACTTTTAGTAGCAGTAGAACTTTTGTGAATTATCCGGGGCAGAACTACCACCATGCTATTTCTGCAGCCAAGCACTAATGTCTGCATTGCTGTTTTACCGTTTGAAAGGGAGCTTACAGCTCTATGTCTGGTGACGGCGCAATGCAGGGTTGGTCACTGGCTTCGTGAACGTGATCACGGTGTATGTTGAACAGCTCTGAGCGCGCTGCACGTCGAATGATGTCTCCATTTTTTTGCGCTCACATTCTCCGTCTTATTTTAAATCACATTATAACTCAATACAGACAAAATCTATGAAAAACTTCTGCAAGATTCCTCTTAGTTGGTGACCTAAATCCAATTACATACCTCTTACTCAGACGTTTTCTCGAATTCTACACTTGAACTATTAACAGTGGATGTTCGCCTGTTCATCTTCATGTATGTACCTCTAAAGCGTACTTGGATGGAAACAGACGTTTTTCGGGGAAACTTGGCTAAGTTTCAAGTATTAATCATCCAAAAGCCAATTTAATAAGAGTCTCCAATTTGGCCTGTTATATTCAATTATTCTGTAATCGATAGTGAAAACAAAATTAGTTGATTAAACATTGATCTATTTGAGGTAGAAATCAAGTTTAAGAATATTATACCCTTATTCGAACACAGTAGTTTGCTTAAAATGGCATAATATTAATAAATTTCCCACATAATGATTTTTACAATACCAAAATCAATATCCAGCAAGAGAATAAATAAAATAAATAAATAATGCTGGACAATTCACACAGCATCACCTAGCTCCAAGCTAAGCAGAGCTTGTGTTATGGGTACTAGATGACTGATATACTTAATACAATATACTACATAGATAGATATTTTTTATTATATATAGAAAACATCCAGAACACCCTGAACAAATATCTGCAGGTCATACAGACATTTGTTCCGAGGCGGGATTCGAACCCGCAACCTCTTGCGTAGCAGGCGGACCTTTGCCCGCTGCGCCACAGAGGTCGTCAGAATGTGTAGATATTCAAATACTTTTTCCGAATAAAATAGTTTTGAACAAATAAAAAACAAAAAACCATACTGTTGAACCTTACGTTCAAAGTTAATAAGACTATTCTCATTACAAATAAAGTTATAATGAAACAAGATGCAACGATGTTAGATTTAATATTTTATTTCTCAGAAGCATTGTTAAAGGCAAAATAGCTTTTTTAAGGCCCCAGCTTAAATATCCTCGAGAGAACAAATGGAGAATTCTGCTAAAGGTTACCTGTTTCTTGGTATTTTCGAGTTACTGTAATATTAACATTATTTTATTCCTATCATAAAGCTTGCTTTCAAGACCTTTATTATAAAACATTTTCACTAAGAGAATACCAGTTGCTGACGCTGTATAAATCATCTGTCATTTATCTATAACAGATGTGAAAGACTCATCTAATTTGAACATTTAAGGTACAATAGACTTGTCCAGTATTAAATAAAATTATGAACTATCCGCTCACTTAACTACTGTTTATACTCGTAGATACTTTAATGGTCATGTCATGTATCTTGAATAAGTCACGTGGGTTTTATTGTTTCTTAGAAGAGGTTTATGAACATATTGTTGTCGATTCTGTTGTTGCACTTCCTAAAGCTAAAATAATTAGATTTATGACGTTTCTAAATTTGGAGCTGTCTACTTACAATTAGGTAAAATTGAATTGCAATTTAGAACGGCACTAACTGACAACTATATGTCACTCTAGTCCATTTTACGCAATTTTAGTAAGATTTAGTTAGCATGTGCGCCAACAGTATTTTCCGAATACACCACTACAGAGCTACTAATGCTCTTATTTCTAAGCCTGGGTATTATACACATAACCTTCTTAGATAAGAGAAGTACAAGACCAGACTGGCAATAGCTAAAGAAGCACCAGCGGATAATACAGGGCTAAAATTATGACGATGATAATCTAGGCCAAATATAAGCAGAAAACTTACAAAGATGATCTCAGCGGCGAGAATCGAAACCGCAACCTCCTGCATCTACCGGCTATTACACTTGTAGTGTCATTTAGCATAACCTACTTATTATGTTCGTATTAGTTTTTGTTTAAAATCAAAGCTACTTGTGTAAGCGCGTATCCACGCATTCCTTAGGATTTAGATATAGCGATGTATGTACGTATATGCGCACGCGCAGCCGGGCGCCCGAGGAACACGGACCGCCTCACGAGTCAGAAGCTCGATCCGACGGCGAATGCACGCCCATTTTTTGCTCCGCAACCACGTGCCGCGTACCGTTTGCATTTCGCTATTTATGATTATGTTAATGCCTGTCTTCCCTAAACGTAATCTCTTGACTTTCCTGTGCCTCGTACAAATTAAAACTTGTGTATAGTGTGAACTATCTAATACAGTGTTTGAACAAAGTTATTGGACTATAATTCAACGCACCTCTAACCAAGGTAGGAAAGCACTATATAATTGGATAATTATATAGTACACCAATTATATAGTGCTTTCCTACCTTGGTTAGAGGTGCGTTGAATTATAGTCCAATAACTTTGTTCAAACACTGTATTAGATAGTTCACACTATACACAAGTTTTAATTTGTACGAGGCACAGGAAAGTCAAGAGATTACGTTTAGGGAAGACAGGCATTAACATAATCATAAATAGCGAAATGCAAACGGTACGCGGCACGTGGTTGCGGAGCAAAAAATGGGCGTGCATTCGCCGTCGGATCGAGCTTCTGACTCGTGAGGCGGTCCGTGTTCCTCGGGCGCCCGGCTGCGCGTGCGCATATACGTACATACATCGCTATATCTAAATCCTAAGGAATGCGTGGATACGCGCTTACACAAGTAGCTTTGATTTTAAACAAAAACTGATACGAACATAATAAGTAGGTTATGCTAAATGACACTACACACTCAACTGGAGGTAAAATATTAGACGCCTTTAAATTTTTATTAACATTATTAATATGCAAAGCGCTGTTTGTATGTCTGTCTGTCCGTCCGTCTGTCTGTCCGTCTGTGTATTTGACGATTACAACCGAAGGCGTTAACCGATTTACATGAAACTTTTTTTGCTAGCACCGTTTTAATGAGAGAAAGGGACTGATTGATTTTGGTGACCCATCACAGGGACCGGAGTTATTGTGAACTCAAAAGCTCACCAAAAAAATAAAAGTCTTCAAATGGCCGAAAACGTCCAAAACCCGAAAATAACCTTTGGTAACCTTTTGAGGCCTTCGCGCCCTTTTCTGGCACCCCCGTACCAATGCTTGTATTATATTTAGATGATTTATATAGCAATTGGTATTTATGCTGACGCTGCAGTACCTGGAATATTGTTAGTTAGTATAACGCTTCTCCAGCACCCTTACCATCCTCCCAGGATAGTCAGCTGTTAGTCAGAGGAAAGTACAGGTCAATACGTCTGAAGCTGACTGAGCGAATGTTTTCCTTCACCGTTAAAGCACATCTAAAATGTAAATATGGGCGTTTCTCTGTAAGCTTGTGCAGGTCCCATACAAAAGCTGTCCTGGCAATTTTTTTTAACAATTGCCAAAAAGCTTAGTTTTATTTCGAAGAAAATTAACTATTATTTCTGTTAGATAAGGAGGCCCACTGAAATTATACGTATTTTTCGAGATATTAGCAATTTTCCAAAAAATCATGACAGGGGAATGTTTGAGGCTTCAGGGGAATGTTATACTTAGAAAAAAGTGATTTTAAATTAATCAATCATATATTATTTTATTGGAATATTTGCGCATCAATAATTAACAAAAGTTTCTTTAAAAAACATCAACAGAAAACATTACTTTTTAAACATTCATATCAAAAATTAACCTTATGTGCTAGAAGCATTTTGTACTCACTAAGATCAACATTGTCTTATTATTATAATATCAAACTGTAAATGCTTTATGCAGTATTCATTAAAATACTTACTATTATTAATTTAATTATTAGAAAAGTCTTAAATATATAATTCAACTGAGATCTCCAATGAAATGCTAAATATATTTTTGAATCAAGTAAGGCACATAATAAAGTTTAACTTAACATTTAAAAAAAATGCGCTCGAAAATGTCTAATTGAGTAGAAAACTTATAAAATAATCTCTTTCTCTTCAATCAATCAGAATACAATCACGTCAGAATTATACAACGATAAATGACATGTCTGAAAGGTCCTTATAATCTTAAATTTTAAACTGGGGTCACAAATCTTGAGCAAAGTAAATACTTCTTCTACTGTCCATCTAGGTTATGGAACAAGGTTGATACTGATAATCTTATAGAATTCACAAGAGACTTTTCATTGTAAGCGTTACACATTTAGTTGGAAGACCGAGGAAGGAGTAAACACCTACGACATAATGCACATTTAAAGTGCCTTTAAAACCCTTCTGATCGGACACTTCCTCTAATTTTAAACCTTAATGACCATTGCCTGGATGTCTACCGTTGATTGCGATACATGTTGATGTCGCCTTCAGAATTAACAACGAAATCGGCTGTTCTTTTGCATGTTGCTCCGATACCATCCGGTGCACCTTTTCTATGGCCACTTTCGGTGTAGTTCCATAAAAATATCTTACGTTAAGAGAAAAAAAAGCGTTACGACGTAATGACGTCGCCAAACAACGAACAATATCTGGTATATACAATGATCTTTACACTTCTTTAATGCAGCTGTGCTCACGAGCTGACATATTCTTTTCTAACTTCCGCAAAGATTTTTCTTTGTTCTGTTGGTTGGGATTTCTTCTCTCTTTTGAGGGTTATTTGATACTTTGATGATTGCATTAAATTAACAAAACAAACCAGCGGATTAATTTACAAACAATACATCAAAATAATAACTAATACGCAAAATACACAGTCCCCTGTAATGTAAAACAGTCTCCTGTTGCATTTTCAGGCTGAGGACTGTTGCCTGGGGACTGTGAATTTCGGTTAAATTTCACAATGTTTACAAAATTGATGTAAAATAGTTTTAAAAGAACCTACCGATAAATTTAGACATAAACAATAAACCAATAAATTATATATAGAGATATTTAAAGTAATTAACATAAATATTATTACTTACCAGAGGACTGTATGAGGTAGCGGTCCAAACACGTGTTCACCTCACAAATGACGCTCTGACACTTAACAAAATGGCGTCTCGCCGCCGCATTCGGCATATTTGCCATCTTCACAACAATTGCGTTTCGATTCACTCAAAAAAACGTTTATAAACATTACAGATTTTTTTAAATATGGCTTTAAATTTTTGGCAGGGGACTGTATATAAATTCTGGGGACAAAGTTTATAGGACTTAACTAAATATATATAATAGGTAATGAGACCTTGTTTTACAGAAATAATATAATTTAATTATTTTAGTTTATGATATTAACTGCCAAATGTATTTAGTTTCAATAACTTCTTCGTAAATCTCATTTCTAGGTCGGAAAACAGTGATGGGGACAGCCAGGGGACTGTGTTTATAGGGCTTCTATCACGTCTAAAAAAAAACGTTGAATAGTTATGTTTCTAAAAACAATAGGCCCGTAAAGTTTCGGGCTTAAAGTGTCATTAGAAGTGACTTTTAAAAAATAAACTAAATTAACTTATGAAAAAATCGGTCGGGACAGCCGATGGCGAGCTTACAGAGAATCGCCCATATACATTTTTCAGGGCAGAAAAATATATTGATTCACGGCCGGTATCGACCCCATCGGCCAACACAGTTTTTTTAGGTAGATAAAATAAATATTATTAAAATAGTTATCATATATCACCTTGTTATTCCCAGCCATCTTATTTTGTTTGTGATACTCTGCACATTATATGAGTAAACATTTTCCAAATTTACCAGCCATTGTTAGCTAATTACAGAGTAATATTACATTAATAATGTCTTCATTTAGCTGCCTCAGGCGTCGTATCATATTTCTCTATATATGCAAAATTGTATATTGTACAATTTTGCATATATAGATAAATATCATTTTTCATAATTGAAACACACATCTGCCGTTATTATTAAAACGAATTTATTATTTGGTAATTTAAACTTTGTGTCTTCACAATTTTATTGCTTTGTATTTAGTGTTGCATATTTCTCTAACCATAGCTTTTCATAAACATTCTCAATTACTATTTATTAAAATAAGAACAAGGGAATTTATCACATAAGACCTTCCATTATTCCCGACGTTTTGACTGTTTCAGCCACAGTTTCAACAGTCGTTATCCGCGGTAGGCAAAAAAAATATCAAAGGCTCATAAAAACAAAAAAAAACATCCATAAAAAAACTATTCCATAAGTTGCCTGTTTAAAAAAACCTTTTAATTTATTATCAATATGATTTTGGATGTCAGATAACTTTATTGCCTTCTCAAACTAGTTGCAAGGGAACAGTGTAACTTTTACTGCAGTTTTTATGTTAGTTTCTTAGCTTAATATGTGTATAATTTAAATATGCACATTCCCATCATTATTTTAAGTGCATATATTTTAAATATACATTCATGACACCGTTTCATAAATAACTCCCTAGAACTCTGTTATTAGTCGTTCAAGTAAAACTTGCCTCATAAATCAGTTAACATTAAATTGTCCCATATGAATAGTTTAACAACAAGGTTGTGTTTCACGTATTAATTATAGCTGAGTTAGGAAACTATTTAATAGGAAATGCTTTTGCATCGAAAGATAGTGTCAATTATTTAATTTACACCCTCGTTTTTGACTTACAAGCCCTCATAACATCACTGGCTTTGCTCGTAATTTTCAAATCGAAGCGAAAATTTTAATCAATGCCAGCATTGTCATTCGAGTGAGTAATGAGTCCGCACATCTCGCAGTAGAAAGCCCCAGCCCACATAATTATCAATGCTTGTTATTTACAGTCATCTAAAAATACTGTTGTACCCCCCACGCTTACTGGAAATAACTACCGTATTTACATTCGCAATGTTCTACACAAATATTGCATCTGAACTTACCAAACCAAAGCAGCTATTTTGTTCCCAGTCAAACTATTGGAAACATGAGCCGTTTCCGTAGTAAGCTGACTTGTTGGACAGCCGAGGTCAGCCCGACCGTGGTTTATGCTAATTTCCTATTGGCTAGTGGTTTTCTGTTTAACTTGTCCACCAATATTGATGCCGGAGCTATAATATTTTACGGGATTAACAGAGAGAAGATAATGAACTTTTAATACTGAGCTTTTGCTTTGTGGAGTTTTTCGTTATTATAGTCATGCTATTAAAATTGACAACAGTAAAACGGCAGAGCTATAATTATGTTATAGTACTTCAAACTCCCATGACGGAATACCTCCGGAAGATAGGCAGCAGCGTCTTTCTGTATATCAACATCCCGCACTGCGCTCGCCAGCCCTGACATGCGTGGTGAGTATGGCAATAACCCCATGATCAGTTTTAAAGATCCATCAGGGAGAACTATCCCAGCAACGGACGTCCTGCGGCTGAGATAATGATGATTACTGCAAACTTGGAGAGTAATAAGAAAAGTTAAGAAAGTTAACCTGTCTCCTTGTCTATAAACTTCTGTATTCTTTAGGTAAGACATTACTATCTTAATTTGGTCTTTAATACTAAAATGATGTACAAAAGAGACGTTATCAACACTCGACTCAGTTTAATGGCAGTTGATGAACTTCAACTCGCCGTTTCTTTAAGATTTTATTTATTTTATTGTGTCCCGGCACCACAATAAAAATTTACAGCCCAATTAAAACCATTAAAATTAAGTAAGCTTCCAGCAACTAATAAACCCTAAATTGAATCATTAAACCATAACGGAATTTTCTTTTCCGTGTGTTAGCCGTAAAAATATAAAAACACTCATCTTCCCGCACTTTTGTTTTATTTACGCTTTTACTTTTTGTTAATGGGTTTTTACTTAAAACGAGTATTTAATGTTGCTTTTATCGATTTCAAGCGGAGGACGGCAGGTGGCTTGCTTTAAAATACACTTCACTCAAAAGTTTGAAAAAAATGTTACACTGTGGCGGGAATGGGCGGGATGTGTGATCATGACTTTAGAATATTTTTGTTACGTTGCCTACGCTTTTTTAGAACGCTACATTAACACGTGCTACCAACATAAAGTAAACAAAACGGCGCAACGATAACAGGCAAACAGCCATGTGTCACGCTTGACTTTTTTATTAGTCGAAAAAGGCGTGTTCCCGAATAAATTAATCGACCGAAACTAAGCGCAAGTAACATAATTGTTGATAACAATTGTTACACGGTGAAATATCGTTATTACTAGTTTAATTTTCACATCACTAAATATTCCCGCGTATTATTAACAGTAATGGCCGCCGCGACATCTGTCATGTCTGACAGTTCTAAATTTAAAACAAACATCCGAATATGGAAATGGAAAGGGCTGGGCATCAATATTAACGGCGAATACATCACTCACCTTCGATTTGCCGACGATATTGTGGTCATGGCAAAGTCGATGGAAGAGCTCAGCACGATGCTCGAAGGCCTCAATCGAGTCTCCCAGCGGGTAGGCCTTAAAATGAACATGGACAAGACGAAAATCATGTCAAATGTCCATGTCGTGCCTGCCCCAGTTATGGTTGAGAACTCGGCTCTTGAAGTTGTCGACGCGTACGTATACCTAGGACAAACAGTCCAATTAGGTAGGTCCAACTTCGAGAAAGAGGTCAATCGTCGAATCCAACTCGGATGGGCAGCGTTTGGGAAACTTCGCAACGTCTTTTCGTCCAACATACCTCAGTGCCTTAAGACGAAAGTCTACAACCAGTGTGTGTTACCAGTGATGACATATGGAACCGAGACGTGGTCCTTCACTATTGGCCTTATGAACAAGCTCAGAGTCGCTCAACGAGCTATGGAGAGGGCTATGCTCGGGGTTTCACTACGGGATCGAATCAGAAATGAGGAGATACGTAGGAGAACTCGGGTCACCGACATAGCCAAACGGATTAGTACGTTGAAGTGGCAATGGGCAGGCCATATAGCGCGCAGAACTGACGGCCGATGGGGCAGCAAAGTTCTCGAATGGAGGCCACGGATCGGCAAGCGCAGCGTAGGACGTCCACCTACAAGATGGGCAGACGACTTGGTGAGAACTGCTGGTCGGCGGTGGATGCAGACGGCTTCCAACCGCAGTACTTGGAGATCAATGAGGGAGGCCTTTGTCCAGCAGTGGACGTCCTACGGCTGAAATGATGATGATGATCCGAATAAAGTAATAACTTAAAAGTGTGGCAGACTGTTGGTATAAGTTGGGATGGCGTTTTAAAACATTCCGTTTGAGTGCTGAAATTAATTAACTCCTATCATGAAACTGAAATATCGTGTCGAATTAAGTAATTTTGCCTGATTACTAAATGACTGTATGAATGACTAAATACTGAATGAATGACGACTAGCACATGTTGCTATGTTCGTTGTGAGGTAAGGATCTAAATATTTACACAACTAAATATTAAAAGGATTTTATTTGTGATTTTTAATATCCCTGGCTCGGTCCTAGCTAACTTCACCCATTACCTGTCAAAAAAATCCAGGTCAACGCTTCAGCTTTATACATGGAAATAATTATGTACACTACACTATCCTTTGGGAGAGGTTAATAAAAAAAGCATTTTGATAAATTTACAATATCGTTATATTTTTTGCTTCAACATGTCGTGCAATCTAATTGTAACCTTCTCTACCTATTTAACTTTCATTTGTTTCTAGTACATGCTTCCCCAAAAACAAACAAAAATGTTAAAAATCACACCTCAATAATCACGCTCTGTTACCACAATGTTACAAACACAGCTGCAAGGCGCTGTCGCGCTCACAATCATAGTGATGGAATGAGACAGCTAGTATTCATGAGGTGAAATTCACAGAACTATGTTATGTCATCACAGAAACAAGGTGTGTTAAACCCATTAGTAGTTTAAGGGAAGCAACATGATTCCTCTAAACTAAACTAACGAAGATGATGGGCACCAAATGTGTTGAAACTTAAGGCTTACACTTGAGAGGTAGAGATAATAGTTATAATTAATGGAAATATTATATGCCACTCACACCCGCGCTAGAACTGAGTGTCTCATTAAAAACGTTAAAGCAACATAAACAAATATAACAGCTGAGAAACTTCGAGAACGCGAACAGAATGATAACATGGAAATCCAAAGATTAACAAACACAGATGCGCTGTACAGAATTGTACATAATGGACTTCCAAGAATGCAAATAATCCGTACACGTTCACACAACTTATCAATATTCCACACGTGACAGAATAAGAACAAAGGAAATGTCGGTACTCAACGAAAGGAGGATTTTCGTGACCTTTCTGAAAATATAGAGGAAAGTAAGTAATGAAGCGTAAATATGGGAATGCGGAAGAGGTAATAAAACCAGAACAATATCGAGGCTTTTGCAAACATTCTTGAATTGTGTCGTGGAGTGCCGCCCAAAAAAGTTGCCTCTCCCCTCTTGGCAGTGCATCCACAGAAATAATCTGATACGGGATACCTCCGGAAGATGGGCAGCAGCGACTTTCTGTGAATCAACATCCCGTAATGCGCTCGCCAACACGTCTGCAGAGCGTGACGTTTATGGCAACAACCCTATCATCATCTTGGACATTCAAGAGGGAGGCCTTTGTGCAGCAGTGGACGTGAACAGCAGTCCTTCGGGTAAAATGTGTGTACCTGCCGTAAGAGTTTATTGTGCAGGTGGGCGATAAATTAACTGATTAAGGCGTTCCTTTTTTGAAATGAAATGAAATTGTTTACTTGCCAGGAGTATGGTACAAAGGTTTTAGGATAGTAAGCATCACATACTTCACTGATTGATCAGCGTGCAAAATAATATATGTAGGTACAAGTACATAAGAATAAATGGAGATTCTATTATTAATAATTGAATTACATCCAAACTTTAAGGTAATCCATTATTATATCTAAATTAACATCACATTTTATATTTAGTAACAAATCCGGTAACCTATCTAATATGCGCTTGAAAAACACTCAAAAAGAATTCAGTTGTTTTTCCAAGCGCTCATTCGACATTTTTTTTACATGCAATATAGGTACATACTTATCATAGAAAAATAGCCAGATTCGGGAAAATTCTGGAATCGAACCCGATTCTCACTGCATATCAGTCACCTTTTACCAACTGAGCCACGGAAGCAGTTGAGTATGTCGAAATAAACAGTGACTCAAAAGTACCAATATACAAGCACTGCTTAAGTTGGAATGGGCTCACTCATATCAATAACTTTAATCATTTGCTTAAAGTATAACAAACCTTTAAAACCTCAATGAGAACCGGTCACAAACATTAAGCCATAGACAGATTAAGAATGCCGCCATCAAAAAAAATTGAGATCGTAGATTCCGGTTGGGCGTTATACGTGGTTATACTATGAGTTCTGTAGTTTAAAATACTGGTATTTTTTAATTACGTGTTTTTATCTAAATAGTATCACGTTATATACCTCTATGACCGTGATACGAACCATTGACAAAATGATAATCATCGGTCTGTATCTCCTGGAAGCAGTGCTTGCACTGGCCGTCCCTCCTTGTAACACTTGTAATAGTAGATTTTCAGTACTTTACGTATGCTTGACTTGTGCACTCCGATATTTTCAGCTGCTTCTCGTAATGAAGCTTTTGGATAGGCCTAGAAAAACCCCAAATTGGCAATGGTGGTGAACTCGTCTATTTTTATTTCTTTTTCATTTAGGCTGAAAACAACCTTCATGCCTTAAATTTTTTATTAATTTTTCAAAAATTTTGCGATTCGGTACATTGCGGTCTGGGTAGCGTTCCTGATACCACTTCAACGCATTAGTTGGGATTCGTCGGTTGAGGAAGTATGCTTCAATTAAGTCTACTTTTTGCGTATTTGACAATGCCATGATACTCGTAGGACAAATAAGATGATGCAATGACTGATATAAAAGTCCGATAGATGCAAGAACCATGTTCGAAATTCAAAATTGTTCTAAAATACGAAATGTTTTTGAATTACTCGTGAGAGCATGGAGTTCCTAAACTTCTTAATCGCTACATACAGTATTAATACTTCTTTTATGTGCAATTAGAATTTAATAAAATGTTTGTTGGAGGAATTTTGCTTTGTCCTGTTGTATGAGAATACATTTTATCAAATTTGACTAACTTCCGCTGCTCAGATTTTTTTCATTTCATACAATAAAATTATCCTTACAAAGTACTGAGTTGATTGGCATTAAAAATTAATTACCAACTTGATTAATTTTAAGGCGCTGATTTTAATGCCAAAATACTTTTCTCCAAAAAGTAGCTGATGTTTTAAAAGAAACTGTGCCTGTATCTCCTCTGGTTATGGGTGCCTCCGTACTGTCTCAGTTAAAAAAACACACTCTTAATAGTACATTAATATTATAAGTACAAACATAACATTGATGTACTATTAAGCGTGTGTTTTTATATTATATATATACACTGTACGTCCATCTCGTTTCTGTCATTTGATTTGATAATTCGAATTATCGCGAAATTTCCAGATTTTGCGCAAACACGGATAATTAAACAATTGTGATTACATAACAGAACCAAGTCTGTGAAAGAACCACAGGACATACAGTAGGTTATCAGGTTTTTTTTATAATCATTCGAAGACTGCCTGTGGCAGAACCGAGATGGACAGACAATAGGTTATTAGGTTTAAATGTAATCACAATTTTATAAGCTATTTTGGAGACAAAATTTTGAGTGCATTTTTCATTTCTATAGTAATCACAATTGTCAAATTATCCGTGTTTTCGCAGAAACTCTAGAATTTTCGCGATAGTTCGAATTATCAAAATCATCCAACGACATATTATAATACTGCATACGTGTTATGTAATCTACTTCATAAGTAAGAAATGTTAAAAATTATGTCGACTCTCCATATTCCCTGCATTCGCAAGTAACATTTACCTAACCTTTGGTACATGCAGTGAGCGCTGTTTAAAGGCCAGTTTACGTAAGCATTTGCAGTTTATAATCTGTGGTAAGGCGCTTTAGACTGCCTTGAAAGTGCTTGCGAGTCAGTTGCCTAATTTTCGATAATTACCGATCGAGTAACCATCCTTTGCCGTGGGGTGCCGGTTGTAGAATGTTACCCCTCCTCTTATGCCCGTGGATGCAGTAAGAGCCTGCTAAGGGATACCTCCGGAAGTCTTTCCTCCGTCGACCGAGACACGTTCTCGGCTTGCCCGTTGACGAGCTCACCGCCGCTAACCCGGAGGTGACGTCAACCCATCCCACATTAGCTGCTAGGCACACATTCAATAACCGGTCCCGCCGGCGGGGCCGAAGAATCCATTCTTCCGTCTTAAGGTGCAGTTTTGCACCTGGACGTTAACTGTCAGTAGATTCAAAAATCTGGCAACAGTCCAAGCCGTGGTTCGAACCTAAGTGGTGCCCTTGAGCTTGTTGCCCCAACCTAACTTTTGCGGCTGGGCGCCTTCTGCGCTCGCCATAGTCCGGTAACGTTGTCATGGCCATCTGCGGTCAACAACATAATATTGTCAATTCGAAAAAAAAAAACCTCCGGAAGATGGGCAGCAGCGTCATTCCGTGTATCAACATCCCGTACTGCGCTCGTCAACCCGCCTGCCAAGCGTGGTGAGTGCATTCTAATAAGGGCTCGCCATGCTATCTAATTTATTTTGTTCTGTTATCTTAATTAAAAATAACTCTAAGGTCATACTCGGGTAAGCTCTTCAGTGGAACGCGATACGATAATAAGAACTTACGCAACAGGTGATGATGGTGATGAGGTATGACGCGGGTGCTGGCAGTAGAATGTTACTTGCCCGTGGATGAAGTAAGAATCTGCTAATCATCATCATCATCATTTCAGCCATAAAACGTCCACTGATGAACACAGGCCTCCCTCATGAATCTCCATGAGTGGTAGTTTCCATACTCACCACGCTTGGCAGGCGGGTTGGTGAGCGCAGTATGGGATGTTGATACACGGATAGACGCTGCTGCCCATCTTCCGGAGGTATCCCTTAGCAGGCTCTTACTGCATCCATGGGCATGAGAGGAGGGGTATCATTCTACTGCCGGCACCCCACGGCTAAGGGACACCTCTGGGGAATGGGCAGCAGCGTCTTCCGTGTCCCTTGTCCGACAGTAGACAACTACGTGCTGTGCTGTCACCGGTTTTGCGAAGAGAACATTAGTCCTAGAAAGCTGTAATTTTGCATGGACATATAAAATACAAAAAAAAATTGACGAGCTCTGTGGCGCAGCGGGCGAAGGTCCGCCTGCGACGCAAGGGGTTGCGGGTTCGATTCCCGCCTCGGGACAAATGTCTGTACGATCTGCAGATATTTGTTCAGGGTGTTCTGGGTGTTTTTCTATATATAATAAAAATATCTATCTATGTAGTATAATGTATTAAGTATATCAGTCATCTGGTACCCATAATACTCTGCTTAGCTTGGGGCTAGATGATGCTGTGTGATTTGTCCAGCATTATTTATTATTTATTTATTATAATAACAATGCCGAGATAAAACTACGAAAAATATTCAAAAAAAATGAATTAAAAAAAAATGTTATCTATCTATCTATCTAATACCTCTCATACACGAAAGGTGGGTTTTTTTATTTTCCCATCGTGTAAGGTATTGTTGAATAGGTATTTTAAAAACGATAAGAGGTTGAGAAGTCACTTTTTCTATTAAGGGTACCGTTTGCAAAATATTATTTAAACTTTCAAACTTTTTCCCCCTTTCTAAATCTAAACTGCTAGCTTTAAAAATGTGAAAAAACATGAATGCAGGTTTAATCATGAACTATCTAGAAATACTATAACGTTTATGCTAGCTTTTATAGTTTCGTAGAAATTATCGCTCAAATAAGATACGGTTTGCCGCACATACCGAAGTTCTTTAAACCGGAAACTCAAACAACAGGTCTACGGTTAACTACGGAACCCTACATATCGCGTGACCCGACACGCACCTAGCCTAATTTATTTCATCTAACTAATGATTTTATTTCTTTACAGGTAAACCATGTGTTCCACCACACCAGCTCTACTGATACGTTCAGATATCACATTAAAGGTATCATTAACGTTTAACAACTTTAGGTACATAATTATACAGCATCATCATCATTATCATGAATCAAGAATCAAAAAATACTTTATTCAGTGCGGCCGCATGGACCTTATTGACGCGTCACAACTTACAAAATAAAACACACAAATAAATAGAATAAAGCACATAATTGAATCTGTTCACTTCAGATGACACGCGAGTTAGGAAAAGAAGTGAACAGAAGAAAGATCTCAGCCGTAGTCGTCTACTGTCGGACAAGGGCCACGGAAGACGCTGCTGCCCATTCCCCAGAGGTATCCCTTAGCCGTGGGGTGCCGGCAGTAGAATTATACCTCTCCTCTCATGCCCATGGATGCAGTAAGAGCCTGCTAAGGGATACCTCCGGAAGATGGGCAGCAGCGTCTATCCGTGTATCAACATCCCATACTGCGCTCACCAACCCGCCTGCCAAGCGTGGTGAGTATGGCAACTACCCCTCATGGAGATTCATGAGGGAGGCCTGTGTTCATCAGTGGACGTTTTAAGGCTGAAATGATGATGATGATCCCTTAGCAGATTCTTACTTCATCCACGGGCCAGTAACATTCTACTGCCAGCACCCGCGGCATAATTTATACCTGTTGCGTAAGTTCTCGTTATCGTATCGCGTTCCACTGAAGAGCTTACCCGAGTATGACCTTAGAGTTATTTTTAATTAAGATAACAGAACAAAATAAATTAGATAGCATGGCGAGCCCTTATTAGAATGCATCGCAAGCCACATTCGGATAAGAGGCCTGGTCGAGATAACGAACAAGCAAATCACATTACGCAAGTCTCAAAAGGAATTTTGATTTGAGCTGATGAATTTTATTCGGCGTGCAGAAGAAGTTTGTGAAGCGAATATAATATTTAAGGCCAGGTTGTTCCAGCGGCGGGTTTCTGAGCGCGCGGGCGTGGCCTACTTAAATTCTATAAAATATTGTTAAAAATGTTTAGTTAGGTTTTCAGAAAAACTAACAGTTGAATATTCTTTTTAAGAGGGGCCAATCCAACTTGCTTTTCATACACCGCTCGTACGTGGGAAAAAATTCCGTATAAAATTTGTTTCTCCAAATTTTGATTTTTTGTTTGGATAGAAACCTAAATAGATATAGTGCACAAGATACCTATTAGATCAAAGGTTTCGTAGAAAGATCTATTACGACGCCACACCCACGTACGAGCGGTTGTATGAAAAGTAAGTTGTATTGGCCCCTCTTAACGTCGTTTCCTATTTTCTGAAATGTTTTTGAGAGTATTACATTGATAGACTTGAAGTGCAACCACGAAAACGAGCAACAACTATCCTACCTTCATAATTTATTATTATCAGGTGAAGTGAAATATATCGTGTTTTGAACGATTAAAATATTCAAAAACGTTTATTAAACTCGCCGTGGGGTTCCGCAATAGAATGTTACCCCTCCTCTCATACCCGTGGATGCAGTAAGAGCCTGCTAAGGGATACCACCGGAGGATGGGCAGCAGCGTCTTTCCGAGTATCAACATCAACTAATGCGCTCGCCAACCCGCCTGCCAAGTGTCAGTATGGCAACTACCCCTCATGGAGATCCATGAGGTAGGCCTGTGTTCAGTAGTGGACGTTTTACGACTGAAATGATGATGATGATGATTTAACTACAACATTATTTTTTCCGATCAAAAAAACGATATTTGATCGTTTAAAATTGAATCTAAAATTGGCTATTTTGGAATATCGCGGCCTTAAAGATGATCTTAAGTGTCGTGCCATTAGCTTGAACTGTCTTGTATTTGATTTGATAGTCGAGGTACGTCTGAAAGACGATATTCTAGCTAGGAATTTTTACTTTATTAAAACTTGTCAGAATAATTTTCATTTGAATTAATAGTCTCTGTGAATTTCGGGTAACTAATAGGCTTTATAACTTATATATAAGCCATAGAGTTCAAGAACTTATTAATAGTGTCAGAGAAAATGGTTTAATCAAAATCAAATGAAGTTTGTTCACAGATGATCTTAGATGATCATAGAGGCCGTGGGGTGCCGGCAGTAGGATGTTACCCCTCCTCTCATATCCATGGATGCATGAGAGCCTGAGGGATACCTCTGGAAGTTAGGCAGCAGCGCCTTTCCATGTACCTACATCCCGTACTGCGTTCGCCAACCCAAGCGTGGTGTGTATGGCAACTACCCCTGGATATTTACGAGGGAGGCCTGTGTCTACTACTCGTAAATAAGGACTGTGGATTTTGTTTAAATCAATAAATAAAATAAAGATGACGTGGCTACTAGTAGCGCCTAACTGAATGGAAGAAACGCATTATTTTCCCGGGTAGTGGATGATGTGATGAAAATGAACGAGGCGTTTTTAAAAAAAGAAAAACGTTTAAAATAGTTGCCTAGTTCCGTTCAGAGATGGCGTTAGTGTAAGTTTAATTACCTTGCTACTTCCACTCGCTAGTTCTATTAGATTTAAAAGGAAATACTACTTTTTTTACTGGCGGCGGCTCTTATAACATAAAATTACATTTTCCAACTTAATAAAACCAATGCTAATAGCATTGTCCAAATAAGTAATGCGACCAGATGAATGAATAGCGTTGACCCGTTAAATTTAGAATAAAAATAGTCATACACGCGCATAGCTCGAATCGGCGACCTGGTCGACAGTGACGAAATTAAAAATTTTAACAAAAATTTTCGCTTTGAGTGGATTTCGAATCCACGTTGGTCAAATCGATACCTGACCCTCCCTAAGTTGGAAGTGATTTAACCGACTAGCTACGGTCCCCTGATATGATTAATCAGAAAAAATAATTAAAATTACTAGCCTACTATTGTTAATTTCTTTTAATTTGTCCTTTGTAAACCACTACTGTGTATCTATAAGTGGAAACTTATTAATAGCCACTTGTTATTATACTTAAAACTATTGTGTATCTTGTGCTGATAGTTTCCCTGAGATGAATAAATAAATAAATCATTTGACATTTTCCAAAAACATAAAACTAATGCTTATTCATCATTACAGCCATAGGACTTGTGTCCGCATCCATGGCTGAGATGATGAGATGTCCACAACATATGCCTTCCTCATGAATCTCCAGGGTCATGACTTACCATACTCGCCACGCTTAGCAGACAGGTTGGCGAGCGCATTACAGAATGTTGATACAGGGAAAGAACACTGCTGCCCATCTTCCGGGATGTACCTTGGCTGAATCTTACTGCATCCACGGGCAAAGAGAGAAGAGGGATTCTACTGCCGGCACCCCACGGCAATGACATGATCATAATTGTATGACGTTTTCCAAAAAAATAAAATAAATACTGATTGCATTGTCCATATGAGTAAATTGACCTGATGAATGAGTAGTGCTGACCCGTTAGGACAAAATCCGTCAGACCCGCCCACAGCTCCAATCGGAGATCTGACTATTACCGGGGTCTGGTCGACAGCGTAATGACAGGTTGGCTATGTGCTTTGAGAGCGATCTCGGTACCTGCGCAAGACGTAATAGAGTTAGGCTGTGGGCAGATCAGACAGCTTGATCGATTTGAACACTGATAACAAAATAAATAAATTTATATTTTTTTTAAAGTGGTAAACCCTATGGCATTAGCTTTAACAGTTCATTGTCAAAAAGGCCTTGTCTGTGGCATAACCTTCAGCAGCTCGTTGTCAAAAAGGCCTTGTCTTGTGGCATGCGGTTAGAGCGAGGAGTACATGTCAAAGAACACAAGTTTAGCCGAAAGTGGATATATTTTTTAAGCTTATCTACCTGTAAATAGATAATTCAATTCATTCATTTAATAAAAAAATGTACTTATTTATCTATGTATTAGGGGGCCATAGCGCTGTCTGTCTGTCTGTCTGTGTATTTGACGATTACAGCCGAACGCGTTGACCGATTTACATAAAACATGTTTTTGTTAACACCTTCTTAATGAGAGAAGGTGACTGATTGATTTTGGTGACCCTAGGGTCACAGGGACCAGAGTTATTGTGACCTCAAAAGGTAAAAAAAAAATAAGTCTTCAAATGGCCGAAAACGTCCAAAAACCCAAAAATACCAGTTTTGACCTTTAGTGACCTTTTGAGGCCTTCGCCCCCTTTTCTGGTAACCCCGTACCAATGCTTGTATTAATATTTATATTTAGCAGCTTATTGTCTAAAAGGCCTGGTCTATGGCAAGCGCTTCTGGAGCTTTTTTGCATTGTTTCGTTTGTTCTTAAAGTTTTATACCATAAACTTTTATTTTATCTGCTTATTTTAACTGCTCTTACTTGCACTGAATTTAGGGAAAGACACAAGTATGGCATAGGTATATTGTTTAAAGTCAAGGAGTCAAAATTGATGACAGATGAATAAATAGTGTGCCTGAACGTATGACAATCGATTAATGGTTTCTAAAACAAATCTATTTTAATAAAACGGTTCAATGTTTCATTTATTGGTAAAAATATAGTTTAACATGTCAAATAGTAGATAATTACACAACTTAATTTATGATAATACAGTAACATACATTATATATTAGCAATTAAAATAATTAATTATAATATTTCAATGATTAAATTATACATTTCAATTAAATAATCACCAATTAATAAAACTGAATAACAATAATTATGTCATTAGGAAAGTAATACTAAGGAATAACAACACAATATTATGTCAGGAATTCGTCAGTCCTGTAGAAGAATAAATAAATAAATAATGAATAATGCTGGACAAATCACACAGCATCATCTAGCCCCAAGCTAAGCAGAGCTTGTGTTATGGGTACTAGATGACTGATATACTTAATACATTATACTACATAGATAGATATTTTTATTATATATAGAAAAACACCCAGAACACCCTGAACAAATATCTGCAGATCGTACAGACATTTGTCCCGAGGCGGGAATCGAACCCGCAACCCCTTGCGTCGCAGGCGGACCTTCGTCCGCTGCGCCACAGAGCTCGTCAAAAAATTGTTCGATCAGACAGTTCTTTAATTTAAGTTTAAAGGATTGCGTTGACTTAGCACTAGTGATCGTGGTTGGGAGACGATTGTATACCGCCGGCCCTACAACATGGATCAGTTTCGAGGTTTTAGTAAGGCGTCGTTGCACGGCCCTCTAAAATGCTAGAGAAATAGAGACCGAAACGAATCAATATAAATTAATTATTAGGATAAATGATATTTATATAATAATTCGGGCTACTTGCAATTTGATCAAATTCGAGCAAAAAGAATGGTGACACTGACAAGCAAGCTCAGCCATGACGTTTGAAAAATGCGATTTCAGTTGCATGTACACTGTACTGAAATTGAAACAGAATTTATTAAGAAACAGTTTAGTAAATAATGTTCGAAATTGTTATCAACAAATTAGCTTCAATAGAATGGAACCCTTCCATACTGAGCTCATTAATCTGAACACACATTACTCATATGTAATTGACGCGAATCAATTTTGCATAAATTTAACTGAATTTGTTAGTATAATCGATTTCGCATCTAAAGTTGAATTCAAGGCCAATCAAGGACGTGAGATTTTAATAATGAAAATAATAAGCTTATTTCGAAACTTTTCATTGTCAAGTTTGACCGAAGCTTTTATTAAATCCGCTTAAATTATAACTTTGCTTGATAAATGGCTTTGTACAATGTAAATTTATGCAAACTCGTTGAAATCACTAGAGGACAACCAATTTTAAGAATAAAATCATAATATCAGTCTTTAATAGTGTAGCGAGTGACTATGCTTTTAAAATATTTTTGGTACATTTTAAAGAGTAAAATGCTTTGGTTGCAAAAAGCAATAGATGGGAAGTTTTATGTTCTGTTTTATTTTTGTACCAAGGTGACAGTTATTGGTCGGATCTAAAGTATACAGGTTGATTTATAACATGTGTGCTTAGTCGAAAGGCTGTGATTCTGACCACCCCAACATCGAAGACCCCAATGAACAACTTTATTACTAAAAATCGAAAAATTGCCGATTTTTGCCCCCAAAACGACTTACTTTTATTTAGTGGAGAGTAGAAAATATATGAAAAAAGCATTCCATGCTG
Organism: Pasiphila rectangulata; assembly: GCA_963082625.1. Taxonomy (NCBI): domain Eukaryota; kingdom Metazoa; phylum Arthropoda; class Insecta; order Lepidoptera; family Geometridae; genus Pasiphila; species Pasiphila rectangulata. The sequence continues at coordinate 20,866,708 of OY720238.1, read as the reverse complement.
CTTTAGCCTATCTTATGATGAGAATTTTCCACGGCCCTTTAGTAGATTCGGCACACCACTCTCCCTTAGGTATCTCTGAACGTCATTTGTCTTTGGCGGAGTGACGTCGGCAGTGCAGTCAGTAATTTGTTGGCCCAGAATGGCCCATAGTTATTAAGCGTAGTGCGAGCCATAAGGCCTGGTAGGAGCTTCACGATTGAATATTTAATTGAATGTGGAGCGCTGAGGTCGACGACCCCAAGTTAAACATAGGTTTAGCTCGGCCAATTGCTAGATAAGATACGGGACCCCTGTAATTGTATTGGGACGGGTCGCTTTCACTCAGTGTGATCAGAGTCAGTGAACAATTCATCGCAGCCAATTGCTGTCCACGTGGATCTAGAAGAGCATGAGGGGGTTGTTGCCTTACTCGCCACGATTGGCAGTTGGGTTGGCGAGCGCAGTACTATATAATCAATTGATCTAGGTAATAGCCGACTAATCGTTAATTAATTAATTGCGACAAATTAAAGTTATCTAATTAATAAATAGATGACAACAAACAATGCTTGCCTGAGGTAAATACAATTAAAATTGTTTAATTCGTATACAAATGCAAAACGTTGCATTATGTTTAATCTCAACCATCCGTGGGTTAGAACAATATTCTATTGTTTAGCTAAAACAGTGTAACTAATGGAAATTATTAACTAGCTAAAAGGTTTGATTTGTATCCAATAATGTTCAATATCTATTATAAGTTGATAAAACATACAAATATTTTTGATGTTAGCTTATCCTGCGTTTTCATCATGACACAACTATTAAATTCTTCAATAAAAACCCCTTGGCAGGCGGGTTGACAAGCGCAGTAGAGTATGTTGATACACGCGAAGACTACTGCTCATCTTCCGAAGAAACCCCTTGGCAGATTCTTACTGCATCCTCGGGCAAGAGAGAAGAGGTAACCAACTACTGCTGGCACCGGCTTATTGCAGAAAAAGCAAACATTTTATCCCCCGGCGGGTAACGAACACGCAATCTATTGCGTCTCGGATATTAAACCAACTGCGTCACGGAGGTCGTATTTTTTATAGACATTCAAGTTGCTCGTAAAAGTTAGTTTAACATTCTACCAGCAGCCATTTTGCACACCCTCGTCGAACTCGTATCCTCAGCAAAAACTTTCTTTGTGTAAAAATACAATAAAAGTTGAGTTTTAACACCCGTCAACGAAAACCGGAGATCCAGACCACAGAGTGACAACTCTCGTCGTTTTGCACTTAGAACTGTCTCAGTAACCACGCTTGTCAACGTAAAAAGACCCCTAAATCAATCGCACTGAAGTCCACTATAACCTTAAATATAACCGAAGCTTCCTCAATTTGCCAAAATAAATTTGAATCTTCACGCCAACATAAAAGTGTCAATTTCGTTCGCGCTCGTTTTGTTGAGATATTTTTTTACAAGTGGCTAGAACTAGGGTTGCTACCCTTCACAAAATGTTATAATAACAGTTCACATAACGAGATAAGTAAAAATACGAGCTTGTTAAACCGTAAAAAGTAATAATGGGGAGCCAAGTCAACAGTTGCGGAATAATATTATGCACCCTGCATGATTGTCGGCCGCTTTACACCTATGACGTCACCGGAACTAGTATTTCGAGTTCTGTGACGTGAGTTTGTTATCTTTTAATCGAATAAGGTTTATTCGTGTTTAATTGTCGATTCGCAGCAATTATTTAAAAGCGATTATGGAGTCTATGTCATATTTTGTGTTTTACGTTATATTTTGTCACAAATAGATTTAAATTTTAGTATGTTTAGCAAAAAGATTTGTCAAAAAAATACCTAGCTATTAGATTTAATTATAGTTACGTGTCTAAGAACAACAGGAGTAGGACTTTAATAAAGAACACGTTTTAAAATTTCTCACCGCTGATATTACTTAAAATAGGCTTAATTACGAAAAATACTGATTTATTACCAAGCCGTACAAAGCTGCCTAAACTATAGCTTCAATAAATCTTCAATAAACACTCAAAAGAAAAAACATAATTGGTACAATGGTTCAGCCGTTCTACGGTACGAATCGATCGATTACTCATTGGATCGACAGATGGCCCAATCATTAGTAACGAGATCCCGCGTTATAGTTATTGGGTTAGCTGTTAGGGCTGCGATTGCTTCTAATTTTGAATAGAGTTTAGAAAACTATTCAAGTAGTTTGGAAATCGATTAGTGAACTGAATTTGAATTTGAGAATCGAATGCAATTAAATTTTATTTGAAGAGGGATGCGTTCCAGATTGGGAATTTGAAATTCGCGTGTTTTGTTAGATGTTGGCAAAGTTGATAGGTACCAAAATTAATCATTTAAAATCGTAAAGATTTAAATCATTAGATGAGCCATGACACCAAAAACTGTGGCATTTTCTTTATAATATGTGTTAATGATAATGCCGTCGGATTTACATTGGTTTTGACAATAAACTAAACTGTTATTGTTACCATACACTGTGCAATCATGTTGCTCGAACCTTAGTAAAAAAAAACACACCACGTCTGGCTAACATTGAGTTTAGAGGTACACTGATTCCAAATGAGTGAGCTCACTGGTTTCGTGTGGAAACAAAACGGTGCGGTTTCATCACGGCAAGGGCGTAACTAAAGATTTAATATTTGAAAACTGTAACGAGTTTCAAATGCAATGTTGTTGTATGAAGAACATCACATATTTATCCTTAGAAAATATGACTACTCACATTTTTATGTATTACATTATTTCCATTTTACTCGTTGAGGTAATATACGTAATTGATATAAGCAATTACGCCATTGCATTATTTACGGTGAAAATTGAATATCCCGCCTCAGGCTTATTAAAATTTTATGCAAAATTATATTTCATTAGTTTATTTCACAACCTTATTTTAATTTACTTGTATCGACACTATTCAATTACAGGCACGTATTGAATGAAAGCTGGGTCACCTGGAAGAGATTGCTTACAGCGATAAGGCCTGTTATAATGCTGATCGTTTTTAATGTCCTGTTTTAAAAGTATTTTATCGTTGATCAGAGTGTTTATCTATCTCCTTGAGACAAATATTCGCAAATATTACAATAAAACGGCGCGGTCTCATTACAGTAAGGGCAAATCTACAGATCTCTGGGTAAACTCATAGTCAACTTTTGGCATTGAATTTACTGAAAAAAGGCTGATTATTTTAGGTTTGTTTTTAAAAAAAGAATGTTGCTAAAGGATTTGTTTCCTTCTGGCAGTTTTTATATTCTTTGCAAGGATTTAATTGAAATAACCCCCAGTTTTGACGTAATTGGAATTCTTATCATAGCGCAAAGCAGGGAGGGAAATGGGTATGAAACGAATTAAATGTTTTCTTAGAAAAGGCAACAATTTCAATTTTCAATGCAAAGGCATGACTAAATAAATAGGTCAGCTTTACTGTTTTTGTTAGGAGGCAATCATGATAATAATTTGTTATTAACATTCAGGAAAGAAGTGGGAGTAGCAACGCCGGTAATGAATCTGCGTAAAAAAACTCGAAAGAGGAGAAATATTTATTTTCCTCGACTTTTCTGTTTTGTTTTTAATTCGCAATGAAATTGTTTAAAACGGCTAGCTAAACGAAGCAGACAATAGAAGTTAGAAATGTGAGCCGACGAGAAAAGTACTTGTATTAAAAGATTTAACTCGGTATAATGTGCGTACCCTTACACCAACAATTGTGGCATTGTCTTTAAATGTGTCTTAACAATAATGGTGACGTATGACGATGCTGGCACACTGGTTTTGCCAATACACCAAACTGTTAATATTACCATTCATTGTGCAATGATATTGCACGAGAAAATAATACACACTTCGTCCAGCTAACACTTTGTTTAGAGGTACACTGATTCCAAATGAGTGCGCTCACTCTTTTTGTGTGGAAACATAACAGCGCGGTCTCATTGCGGTAAGGGCGTAGAGATTTAAATCTTTGCTTGTATTATGGTTAACCACTTTAAAGTCCTTTCAAGTTCGCTAGACACGTGCCGTGGCGGGCAAAATAATATTATTACCTAACGTATTTATATCGTTATCGTAACGCGGCCTCATAGTCTATATTGGAGGACGGTGTTGGCGGGTAACCGTCTTCACCCTGAAGAAGACCCTCGATAAGGATCCAAACAGTTGGTGCCTCCACCAACAAAAACAAGTCACGAGAGTTACTATAGTAAAACAGTAGGTTCTTAGAAAACTATTTGAATGTAGCTAGTAACCATTTATGGTAATATCTACATGGTTTTTAACCGACTTCAAAAAAAAGGAAGTTTCTCAATTCGACCGTATACATATATTTTATTGAGCTTACTTGTCGATCATATTCAGAGTAAAAAATCATACATAAAAAGTGTCACTGCTACCCATTCTCATAGAACGTTTTTACCAAAAAGTCACCCCATATAGTTATTTCTGGTTCTAACCAGTTATTTTTATATGTAACCAGTTAGTGTGTCGTAAATTTAACATGTAGCAATAACCCGTCGGATGTGCGCCGTGTTCAGATAGATTGAACAGGAAGGGAGCTTGTATTGATAACGTGCATACTGCCTGGTCTAGCCTGGTTAAGACGTAACTTTCTATCTATGGTGGCTCTGCGGTCTTGGAGAGCTAAGCTTTATTAAAAATTATCTAAACCAACTCTAAATCAAGATGAGGCTACAACGATCTGCTCCAACGGGTGCCAAGCTACTTTGGTCACATTGCCCGGAGACAACCAGGTAATCCAACCAGGTTGTCGTAGGAAAAATAGAAGGAAAGAGACTATGCAGACGATCACACACCAGCAAACACTGTGTTTAAATAAATAAATAAATAATAAATAAAAATTTGTTTATTCAGACAACAATATGTTCCATTCGGTTAGTAACACAAGGTAGTACTTATAAATAATGTTAGTAAAAATAGACAAAGTGGAAGATATAAAGTAAAAAATAAATAAAATTAAAATTAGAATTCGAATTCCCTCATTCGGGTTCCCACCAAATAGACATGATATGATATCATCATTTGATTGAAGCCCGAATGAGGGCGCGTAAAAACGTTAAAGATACGTACTGATTCCAAATTAGTGAGCTCACTCACTTCGTGTGGAAACAAAACGGTGCGGTCTCATTACGGTAAGATCGTACACACAGAGCTGTATAACCTGTGCTTTGTGGTCGTATATAGGTAACAATTTAAATCTTTGCTATTGAAGACAGGCACGACCTTCAGTAATGAAGAAAACGAAGAAATTAATATTAATTTAAAAGCACTTCTAGGTAACTTACCTCTTTTTAAGTACATCCTAATGAATCGATATAGTACAACATCTTTCGTATGAACCCTCAGAACAGCGTATGGTCAAAACCAAAGAAAACAATCCTCCTAGCAGAATGGAATTGCTATTCTAGAGTGTTCCAACAATGTTCCAACAACTCAATGGTTGTAACTTCAGCCCAGCACATACCCATTTTCACCCAACAATGCAACCTTTCATGTTTGATTACGCTACAAGCATGAAATAGCATCGCAAACAAAATCGCGGACGCACTATAAAGGGAATAAACAGGTTTAGTTCTGAAAAGATTTATCATTCGCAGACTGTGTTTTATGCAAGGTGAATGGGATAGACGATGTATGGGCCACTACGTCACTTCTAACATGGCGCGCAAGCTTTTATGAATACAGCTGACGACGCACATTTGAATTCCAATACTTATCGTACCTAGAAAACACCCAGATCCGACTAAAATATTTGCAAATAAAGCAAACATGTATCCCCGACGGGGCTCAAATCCGTACCTCGTGTGTCGCCAGCCATCAAACCAACTGAGTCACGGAGGTTGTCTACTAATACTTTCTAATCTACACTTCTATGCTAATGTTGTAAAGAGGAAAGATTGGTATTTTGTGTGTTGTATTTTGTATGTTTGTAACGAATAAACTCAAAAACTGCTAAACCGATTTTCAAAATTCTTTCATCATTAGAATGCTACATTATCCCTAAGTAACATAGGCCAAATTTTATTCCCGTATTCCCACGGGAACGGGAACTACGCGGGTGAAACTGCGGAGTGCGGCTAGTTTTCTATAAAATCATCTCTTTGGCATGCAAAGTGAGCCGTAGGCATAATGGCGGGGTATCAAATTCAAAGTTCTATAAAGTCCTTCAGTTAGACAATACAAAAATAATAGACAAGTATTATATATTCCGCTGTTATTTTTTGAATTACGTTTAAAAAGAAAAAATCGTGTCCGATAGATTTTGTTAATCTACATGACGGACTAACAATTAAAATATTGTCATCTGGCCAATTGTCCATGCGAAATCATCATCATCGAGATGTATGAGGGAGGCCTATGTCCAGCTACTGGACATAGGCCTCCCTCCTAGGACAGGCAGTCCTACGGCTGTAATGATAATGATGATGTTTTTTTTTACACGACTTAATGACGAGACAAGCCGATGACCCACCTGATGTAAGCCTACTGAAGCTACACTTGGACAAGACCCAAGACATACATAGTTCTACAATACAACCACCTTTCCTTTACACGCGTCTAGAAGAACTATTCTAAATTCAAATACATTTTCATCTATACTGGTATAAGAATATTTGAAATTGGAAGAGTAGTCTTCTAGTTTCTGGCCTCCTTTTTGGCAAACTTACCTGCAATATTTAGTGTATTCTGGCCCATATAAAATTTAAGAGCGTGTGAGATTCCTTTGTGCAATTTGTGTGCCAGTTGTTTACATCTGAGCTGTTGTATGCCACGTATGCATGGACAAAGCCTGTGAAGCATTATCGGTATTTTATAGAATGCACTGCTATGAGCACGGCTGAGAAAGCTGAATTTTTAACCTTTATTTGTTTGATATTGTATGTTTTTTCTTGGCTTGAGTGCATTTTGAATGTTAATATGATATTTTACTATGGAAACATGTTTACTTATATTTTTAAATAGGACTCTAAGAGAACAAGCAGACATTTGACACGTTTGAAGAATATTACATTATCATTGATGAGATTGAAGTAATTCAAATAACAAATTAGCTATCTCTAGACACATGCATTAGTGTTCTCGGGAAGGGCAATATTGCTCTAATAATTTGTATAATTCTCTATTCACTTTTGTGGAATAACATGTGTAAACAAATTAGTAAAAACATTACGCACCGCTGAACCTATCCATTTGAGAAATTGGATATGTTGAAATAGCACTAGTCAACATTTCTCTTTCTCCTGTAATGCATGGAAGGAGAAAAAATTTATGAATCCATTTTGTTATCATAAAAAAGGGCTTGGACGCTTATGAGGTTATGACGCCAAATAATATTTATATATGTATGTATATATATTTGTATCTGGAGGGAAGTGGCTCAGGATCGAGATGCATGGAGGGAATCGAGGGAGGCCTTTGCCCAGCAGTGGGAACAGATGGGCTTATAATAATAATAATATATTTGTATTGAAATGCTCAAATACAAATCCATTTTCTGTTTTAGATTCAACATTCACATCAAAAGGTCATAGAAGAAGTCTGTAATAAAAAAAAAATAGGTACCAACTTCAAATGATAAATCCTTGACTCGTTCCCTCGATTCCATCGATTTATCATGAATACCATCAGCAGAACTGGGTGCAAGAACAAGCAAACATTTTAGAGCGAAACAAAAAACCCAACCGCAAGGTTAACTTTAGGGTATAAAACTATGCCTTGACTCCAGTGTTATCTACCTCTACTATTACAATTATTAAATTCTTCCATCAGCAGAAACGAATTTTGAAAAAAAAAAAATCAATAAAAGAATTCATAATTGGCGGAGTAATCACGTTACAAATATACAAAAAATATCGAAGTCGGTCAAAAAGTGAGAGTAGAGTCCAAGAGTTGTTTTTTTTGCGGCAAAGCAGCTAAAATAATGAACAAAATGACTGTTCAAAATGGCGGTAATGATGAAGTACAGAAATATTTTATCTATGACACAGAATTACACGCGTTCGTCGACCGATAACCTGTCAATGGCACAGAATAATGAATAATGCATCATGTATACAAAACTCTCACTCCGATGACATACTTGATTGATAAACTGACTGTGTGGAACCACGAACCGCGTGAAACGGCGGGAATGCAGGCGCAATCGATTTTGGAACTTGTGATCATGTGTGGAGAGGTGTTTCTTGAATGCTGCTTTGTGTGCATAAGCACATTAAGGCAGTTTATTCAAAAAACTCGTATTAATTCGAATTTAAATAAAGAACATCCGATTACAGTGACAATGTGATATTTTGACGACCTCTGTGGCGCAGCGGGCGAAGGTCCGCCTGCGACGCAAGGGGTTGCGGGTTCGATTCCCGCCTCGGGACAAATGTCTGTACGATCTGCAGATATTTGTTCAGGGTGTTCTGGGTGTTTTTCTATATATAATAAAAATATCTATCTATGTAGTATAATGTATTAAGTATATCAGTCATCGTAGTACCCATAACACAAGCTCTGCTTAGCTTGGGGCTAGATGATGCTGTGTGATTTGTCGAGCATTATTTATTTATTTATTTATTTATAAGAGTATAATTAAATATATCACACTATAAATAAATATATTAGTCCCTAAAATAGCAGATCCGTCACCAAAATTATCAATCACCTAATAAATATCATCATCATCATTTCTGCAATAGGACTGTTGTCCACGTCAACATAGGCCTCCCTCAGGGATCACCAAGATCATGAGGGCTTTTACCAGAGTCGCCACGCTGGCAAGCGCAGTATGAGATGTTGATACACGGACAGACGCTGCTGCCCATCTTGCGGGGATAGATTCTTCTGCTCTTGTCAGATTTTTACTGCATTAACGGACAAGAGAGGAGAGGCAACATTCTACTGCGGGCACCCCACGGCGATTATTTGTTCCTGAAACCCAAAGAAATAATTCAATGTCACCAAAATTTAATCTCCAAGTAGAATTGGGTTCTGTTACGCTTGCACGTTGCAACTGCCGCTTCGGCCACTTACGAAACCAAAATTCGAAACCAGTTCTTAAATAAGAATTATTTTTCTTCTTTCGAAACTGGTTTCGGTAAAAGAATAATATTTCTTATCTCGAAATTCATTTCGATAAAAGAATATGGTTTCGTCTTACGAAACTATCAAATCAAAATATACATACAATATACAGTGTGTTACCGGCAAGTAGGCTGTTTTTAAAGTAGAGTAAAGTCAGTTATACTTGGTTTGGTTTTTTGTAAGATAGCATATAAAAACTGGCATTCATTGACTAAATTGACAATCGAATTGTGTAAATATATTAAGGTAGGTAAATTGATTATTGAGTGTCATAATCCTACTTATTTAACGTCATACTGAAAACAGTTTAAAAAAGACATAATTTTCGTTTCGATAATGGTTATATATTTAGTTAAAATTGTTACAAAAAACACTTAAAATGCAACGAAAAAGGTGCAATAATTTCGAGGCAATGGCCAACCGAGATTTTTTCTCTTTAAGCTGTTGAATTGTTAATTTTATTTCTTCGTCTATCTCCATGTACTTTTTATTATTTTTGGATTGTTTGTTGCTAACGACGGTTTAATTTTTCAAAACATCCAGGACTTGAGCTAATGTTGGATTCGTACGCCCGATGAATCTGTTTATCTTGGATCACTTTATTCCTTCATCACTGCAGCAGCAAACTTTGTGAAAATTGTTTTGCTCAAACCATTGCCTGTAAAATATTCGTTAAATTTATGTACTTCTTTCTATGACATTTGGGCTTTTATCCGTTACATAGTTATATCCTTTATTTATAAACTGTTGTGGTAAGCGGGCTAAGCCTGCACAGCGAGCTACGTGTCTCTTTTTGACACTTGATTTTAAGTTCAGTTTTTTTGCCTTTCGGAATAATGCCCTATTTAAATGGAAATAGCACAAGTTTATTTCGATCTATGGAAAGACATCTCTTATTCCTAGCATTGCTGCTGTCTCAAAATCCAAAGTAATGTTCTGGGGTTCAAATAATGAAATTTGTGATTTTATTAATTGGAATAATAGTTGGTAAGTTCCCTTTTTCTTGTTTTCCAGAAAGGCAAAAATTAGAGGGGTTAATGATAGTCTTTTCATCATACCCGTGTATAGAATATAACCACAATATAACTGCTTGAAACACCGTGGGCAAGACTTAAAGGTTCTGTCGCAGTAAATGTGTTTATAATTTGTGATTTTTTGTCTTGCATTTGCTGTGCAAAATACTAGCGTACTATTTCCATCATCAATGAAATCAGCTAAGATCAAGTTTCTAAATTTTCCGGGAACAACTACTTGGCTAGGTAGTGTAAATCTCTGTTTCGTGACACCTAATACTTTGTTGCGTTCGTTGTGTAGTCCACTTTGAATATTACTATAACTTGGCAATTCACTAATCATATCAAATCCATTATTTTCCATATCAGCCATCATATCGTCATATTGTTTTTTTATTGAGACAAAATTAGTACCCACTTTTTGTTTCAAATTATCCAAGTTTTTAAGATATCCTGTTTTCACAATATCCCCTTTACAGTGATTCTCAGTGCTGGTTTAGTTTCATAATTTCATTCTTACAATTAATAGTAAAATTACCTTTGCATCCCAAATGTTCATTTTCGCAATAATAAAATGTGTTGCCGTTTTTGTAAATTTTCTTTCTATGGTACTTACGCTCCTGATATAGAGCTGCCACACCTCCTCTTTTAGTACTTATAAACTCAATTTGTGTAAATAAATGCAATTTAAATTGCAATCTCACAAAAAAACAAACAAAGTATGACTGACTTTACTCTACTTTAAAAAAAGCCTACTTGCCGGTAACACACTGTATATTGTAAGTATATTTTGATTTGATAGTTTCGTAAGACGAAACCATATTCTTTTATCGAAATGAATTTCGAGATAAGAAATATTGTTCTTTTACCGAAACCAGTTTCGAAAGAAGAAAAATAATTCTTATTTAAGAACTGGTTTCGAATTTTGGTTTCGTAAGTGGCCGAAGCGGCAACTGCAACACAGTCAGGATCTAACCTCGGGGAGCTATCTAGTTTTGGTGACTAAATATTGGTACAAATACTATTTTAGGAACGAATACATTACCATATATGTATTGCAGATTAGTGAAAAATCTAAACTTTACTGACAGAAAATATAGTGCCTTTTTTAAATTACGAACAAATCACTAACTCTACTCGGTCTAACACAGTTTAAATTTGTATTAAGAACGAGTATATAACAAGGAGGTTTTATTGCATGTATTGAAATGCTCAAGTACAAATCCAACTGATAAATATGAAACTCTACTGTTTGAAATAGTACTTTATTTAGTTATAGTTATAGCTCATTTTCCTTTGTCAGTTCAACGTAATGACAGAGACGCCTTGTCGATACACCGATAACGCGATAAAAATATGACGAGAACTAACATTACAGTGAACTGTTGCGAAACTGACTCAGTGAAGGTAAATATTGGCCTATTTCCACGCTATATGTAAAGATGCGGGTAAATAAAACTTATTTACTGGAACTTATTTACGTTCTGTTTGCCGTGGGGTGCCGGCAGTAGAATGATACCCCTCCTCTCATGCCCATCGATGCAGTAAGAGCCTGCTAAGGGATACCTCCGGAAGATGGGCAGCAGCCTCTATCCGTGTATCAACATCCCATACTGCGCTCACCAACCCGCCTGCCAAGCGTGGTGAGAATGGCAACTACCCCTCATGGAGATCCATGAGGGAGGCCTGTGTTCATCAGTGGACGTTTTATGGCTGAAATGATGATTACGTTCTGTTTGCCTTGGGGTGCCGGCAGTAGAATGTTACTTCAGCTCTCTTGCTCGTGGATGCAGTAAGAATCTAAGGGATACCTCCGGAAGATGGGGTAGCAGCACCTAGCCGTGTTATTAACATCTCGTAGAGCGCTGGCCAACCCGCCTGCCAAGCGTGGTGAGTATGGCAACTACCTCATGGAGATCCATGAGGGAGGCCTGTGCTCAGTAGTGGACGTTTTACGGCTGAAATGATGATGATGATACTTTTCATTTTGTAAAACGGGGTTACTCACGTAGTATTATATCGTCGAAGATTATTCCGACAAGTTTCGATTTTTCAAAACAAATCATCATCATGGGATTGAATGCCCACGCGTGGGGTGCTAGCGTGGGGTAGCAGTTAGTGTTATGTCGGTAGTTGCGTCATGTTTGAAGTAACCTTTGGCACTTTACCTAAGCTCTGAGGTTACCATCTTTTTTTGTACCGTGTACCCTCAGTTTTGCAATCTACACATCATGCTCTTTCATTTGATACCACTTTTGGGTAGATTTGAAAACATTAAATTTATTACCCCTGTTTTATTTTTAATTTTATTTGTTTGACAAAATCCAACAGCCTTTAGTAACAATTAAAAAATACTTAATTTTAAGACTTAAGGCCAATACAGGACTTACATTTTATACATGGGCAAATTAAATAAGACAGAAATTAAACTTATTCACTAACAGTTATAAATTAGATATCTGAAGTGCAAAAGGTTAAAAATTAAATGTTATCAAAACCCATATCTCATACATAAGGCTCGACTTATTTCTATATTAGGTTCTTATCTGTGATATTACTTTCAGTTTTGCATTCGACATATCGTTTCCTAGCATTTGATACCAAACTCGAGTATGTTTGGAAACATTCAATTATTCACCCCTCATTCACCGCCCATATTTTGTAAACTTCTCCAAACGAGTTTGATAAAACATGTTCAAAATCAATTAAAATCGTTTATTGCACTTATGTTGTAAGTGATACAGATGTTGGGTAGATAGATTTACGAACCACCGCCGGAAAAGCTGCTTTTAAATAAAAAAATGCATGTAAATCCGCCCACTCTCAAAGCTACGGTGCCACAGACATAGCGGTCAAACTTATAACACCCCTCTTTTTTGTCGGGGGTCAAAAACAATCACGAACCAGAGATAATATAAACACGTTCCCAACTCCGACTTTCAAATTAATCAAATTTACAGCTCCTATAATAACCTAACCAATAAATTCATACTGAAACTGAAATAGCTTAGCTCGCTGCACACTGAAAGCTCTTAAGATCATTACCATAAAACTGAAAATGCTATAACACTTACACTTTTAACGCCCTTATCATATCCGTGCAGGTTAATTAGAACTAATTAGTGAGTTAGAGTTTTAATTCTAGTTATATTATTATAATGGAAATTCACACGTGTTTATTTTTAGAGTTTCTGTTTAGATTAGCTCGTAATTTTGGCATATTAGAGGGCTTCGCCCACTAATATCTATAACGCTGTCTGTCTGTGTGTTTGACGATTACAACCGAACGCGTTGACCGATTTACATGAAACCTTTTTTGTTAGCACCGTCTTAATGAGAGAAGGGGACTGATTGATTTTGTTGACTCTAGGATCACAGGGACCGGAGTTATAGTGACCTCAAAAGGTCACCAAAAAAATGAATCTTCTAACGCTATTGCTGGATGACTCGTTGAAGGAAAAGAATTTGTCTGACTTGGTTTGTTGACTTGTTTGTTCGATGTGACTGTACTGCTGAACTGACTATACTGGACTGCTATTCCGTAGGTACAAAATTATCTATATTTTTTCAAAGGCTAACCAATCACATATTAAACTGATTGTTGTCTTGAATCTCCTTGAGGGGTAGTTGCCATACTCACCACGCCTGGCATTTCACGAGCGCAGTTAGGGATGTTGATATACGGAAAGACGCTGCTGCCCATCTTCCGCAGGTATCCCTTAGCAGGCTCTTACTGCATCAACGGGCATGAGGGGAGGGGTAACATTCTACTGCCGGCACCCCACGGCAACTGGTCAGTAAACCAGACAAAATATTATATTACAACTACATTAACGGTACCCTGTCGTGCAGTGGTTTTGCGCGCACGTTTCGCGCTAAAATATTACAATCGGTAAGAAGATTGTGAGGGCAGTATGTTGCACTTGCCCGAGGATACAGAAAGAATCCGCCAAGGGAAACCTCCGGACGTCGAGCAGCGGTGTCTTTCCGTGTATCAACATCTACTGCACTCGCCAAACCGCTCGTGAAGCGTGGTGAATGTGGCAACGACCTCATAATCAGTACTTGGAGTACGTAAGCCATTATGAGGGCTTGCGTTTCGCCTTTAGGCCTGTCCCTCGAATCTTGCGGGCAGCAGGGCGGCGGCGGCGGCAGCGGCGGCGGCGCCCGGCCGGAGTTTTCAAGCCCCGCGCCGCTGCCGCGCCGCCGCGCCGCTGTTTTCGAGGGCCGGTCCATTTGATTTTACGCATAAGATACTGCCGCTCCCGCGCGGCCGCCGCCCTTTCCTCCGTCGACCGAGACACGTTCTCGGCTTGGCCGTTGACGAGCTCACCGCCGCTAACCCGGAGGTGACGTCAACCCGTCCCACATTAGCTGCTAGGCACATATTCAATAACCGGTCCCGCCGGCGGGGCCGAAGAATACATTATTCCGTCTTAAGGTGCAGTTCTGCACCTGGGCGTTAACCATCAGTAGATTCAAAAATCTAGCAACAGTCCAAGCCGTAGTTCGAACCTAAGTGGTGCCCTTGAGCTTGTTGCCCTAACCTAACTTTTGCGGCTGGGCGCCTTCTGCGCTCGCCATAGTCCGGTAACGTTGTCATGGCCATCTGCGGTCAACAACATATATTGTCATTCCGAAAAAAAAAAAGCGGCCGCCGCCGCCGCCCCGCTGACCGCAAGATTCGAGGCAGAAGCCTTATAGGCATTCTAGTGTATCATCACGTGCGTTATCACCATCTCAGCCGCAGGACTACCACGTCCACTGCTGGACATACTGCCTCATGTATCTCCAAGATCAGAGGGGGTTGTTGCCATGCTCGCTACGCTTGGCAGATTGGCGAGCCCAGAACAGGTCGTAATTTATCTGCTTGTTTTATATTGACAAAATTATGGTTGGCATTTTTATACTTCGACATTTTTATACTTCAACATTAGCATACGAGTGGACATTTTTATACTTCAACATTAGCATACGAGTGGACATTATTATACTTCGACATTTTTATACTTCAACATTAGCATACGAGTGGACATTATTATACTTCGACATTTTTATGCTTCAACATTAGCATACGAGTGGACATTATTATACTTCGACATTTTTATACTTCAACATTAGCATACGAGTGGACATTATTATACTTCGACATTTTTATACTTCAACATTAGCATACGAGTGGACATTATTATACTTCGACATTTTTATACTTCAACATTAGCATACGAGTGGACATTATTATACTTCGACATTTTTATACAAATGGAGATTATTATACCTTGTCATATTTCATTTTGGACCAAAGTCGTCAAACCCGTTGTTACGGAAGGACGCTGCTGCCCTTCCGGAGGTATCCCTTGGCAGCTTATAGCGTCCACGGGCAAGAGAACAGGGAAGATTCTGCCGCCGGCACACCACGGCATCACATGGTTTATTATCCCGTGAACGAGAACACTTTTTTTTGTTCCACAAAATACCATTATTACAGTGTACATATTACGGTTTTTGCTTGACCTTGTTCCAGTTTTTTCATACGTCCACACCACACGGCTAATCCAGTCTGTATTTCCTTTTAATGTAAACCCAACCTTATGCCCTTGCAATAAGATAGCAGTTGCTAAGTCAGATTCAGCTTTATCGAGCGATGCACGCAGACGGTCTTGTAATCTTGTACGTCCAAAATTTTACCGTAACTCAATGATTTAAGGTCGATAAAAAAATGGACATATCACACAGCCCCATCCAGCTTTAATGTAAGCAGAGCTTGTGTTATGGCCAAATGGTGGATTTTTGGAAAATAAATACTTCATCATCATGGTTATAGGGCTGGTGTCCACCTCCACTTCTGGACATAGGCCTCCTTCATAGACCTCTAAGACCATGAGAGGGTTATGCCATACACGGGTTGGCGAGCGCAGAAAAGATGTTGATACACGGAAAGACGCTGCTTCCCATCTTCCGCAGGTATCCCTTGGGAGATTTTTACTGCACCCACAGGTAAGAGAGTTGAGGCAACATTCTACTGCCGGCGCTGCACGGCACGTGTATAACTTCTATTGCTCTGTGCCACAAGCGCCACTGTCAACGTATCCTCCATTACAAGGAAATAAAAAAGTAAGCCAGTGTACCTTGAACCACCATCCTATGGCACCTCTATAGAGAGACAGTTCAAGAATATTGCTGGTTGGCTGTGTGCTCACAACCGTTTTATCTGATAAAACATTTGATAAGAAGGTTTGTGTATAGAAGTAACAACTTTTATACCGTTAATTGGATTTCGAAGTGTTTTGTATTGCTTACAGGCTTTTGGCAATACAAATAAAAAGAGGTAGCTTTAGTAATTACTCGTAAATAGACTAATCTATATAAATATAGATAAAAAGATAATGAAGAAAATTGCCCAGCTGTGGGACACATTAAAGATTTTAAAAATATTGATAGGTACAAGAGTTTTATAATGATTATTGCTCATAACATCCACCGAAAATAAAAATAAATAAGGCTGGACATTAGTACTTAGTACCATCTCCCCTTAAAGTAAGCAGAGCTTGTGTAAGGCACCAGTTGGATGAAAGAAGCTATTGCTATGCCCAGCATTCAAATATATGAAAAAAAAATATCTTACAATATACCAAGTCTTCTGAGACACAAATATTAAATTTAGCCAAATTTTCATCTTTTAGTTGGCGCTAGACCACTAGAAAAGCTTTACGTATCGTTTTGACATTACAAACTATGGAAACAAAATTTTCATAAATTTCTTGAAAATTTCCTGCTTTCAAATAAAAAACCGCATTCAATCTGTTCACCCATTAAAGACCTACGTTACAGACAGACACACTTATTGGTCAAACTTAGATTAGAAAACTCTTTATTGCACACCTAAAAGAAGAACATGAAAATAAAAGGAATTAAATAAAACAATACACAAGTGCAAAGGGCGGTATTATCACTATAAGCAATCTCTTGCAGGCAACCTTGGGATGGCCAGGTCAGGAAAAGCTTATAATAACTCTTCTCCTTTTGCGTCGGGATTAAAATGTACGACGCATATCTGCTAGTCTGCTTGTGTGTAGAAGTGTGACTAACATACTTAATTCAGCCAAAATTTCAGCCTCTAGTTTCAATACTCTATGCTCAAAGTAATACAAACATCCTAAAGTCTAGCTTTAAATATGAGAATGTATAGCCAAGTAAAAGTCTCAGAACCACCACTAAAAAAGCTGAGTTGTATGTTTTGTATTTTATTTATTTATTCAAATTGGCTTTTTTTAAGCAAATTTGTATGGGCTTACAGATTAATCCAAGGCGCCCAGACACTATACTAATATTAATATACAATAGAAAGAAATACATAGCATACCTTAATGAAAACTAATTAACTATAAATATTACTTTGATGTCAAAAATTGTTAACAGATACAAGAACAAAAAGATAACTAATTACAGCAGATACACTAATGTCTAGTTAGATATTAAAATAGAATTAAAAAAAACAATGTCAACTCATAATAATTATTGTAATTATAAACTGAATACATATATAAAATGAATGCGTTTCTTCAATTTCTTGAAAATTTCCTGCTTTTAAATAAAAAAACCGCATTCAAATCGGTTCACCCGCTAAAGACCTACTTTACAGACAGACACACTTATTGATCAAAGTTATAACTTATAACACCCCTCTTTTTGCGTCAGGATTACAAAGTACGACGCATCTCTGCTATTATTCAAGAGTACCTTAGACAAAAATACTAAATTCAACCAAAACTTCAGCGTCTACTTTCAAAACTATCTCTCAAACTAATAGAAACAGCCCTAGACTTTAAATATGAGAATGTATGGCCAAGCAAAAGCAATAATTCGCTATAATGACTTGGCGACCTCTCGCAGTGCTAAACGTCTCAGTACCGACAAATAGTTATAACGTTGGACTCGGCTGCGTCGAGTGCTTGGATCGATGTTGCTCTCTAGCACCAATCCTCATCATCATTTCAGACGTAAAACATCCACTACTGAACACAGGCCTCCCTCAGTGATCTCCATGAGAGGTAGTTGCCATACTCACCACGTTTGGCAGGCGGGTTGGCGAATTCAGTACCTACTAAATGTTGATACACGGAATGCCGCTGCTGCCCATCTTCCGGAGGTATCCCTTAGCGGGCTCTTACTGCATCCATGGGTATGAGAGGAGGCCAAGACGTAACATTCTAGTTCCGGCACCTCGCGGCGACCTTGACTATGTACGCGACTGTACTTGTTGCCATAGATTTAAATCGAGAGACGCCCTTACCGTAATGAGTGTACCGTGCTGATGCTTAGGTACGTTTATTGATAGCTGCCTAGCTTACTGGAACTGGATTTCCTGGTCTTGCTGAGTTTAAATAAAAGAATTTGTGAAATGCTGTTGACTCGTGTAATTAATAATGGCGTCTAAAAACTAATTTATAAAATCCTAGGATAGGGGGGTGTGGGAACAATGTTTTAACCAATCGCATTAGCGATATGCGATATCACGTGATGGAAGCCGCCGCTGATTGGTCCGTCGCGTCGGCGTCGTCAAGTTGTTTTACGAGAATAGTTTCGTTCTTTCTTGTAAGCGCGAACATGCCCCCGGCCTTGGAAGCAGCAGCTTTCAATGTAGTGGTGTAGACTCCTCGTCCAAAATGAGAGGGCAGATCTTCGCATAAGCCCGTCGACTCACTCCCGACGCTGTCTGTATGTCCGCTACCCTGGCAATACCATCCTTGCCTGGAAAGGTAGCTAGCACACGACCCATGTGCCATTTAAGCGGAGGAAGATTGGTGTCCTTGATTAGGACTAGTGTGTTGACCTTCAACTCTGCCGTTCGCTTGGTCCATTTATGACGCATCTGCAACTCACATATATATTCTTTCGACCAGCGCGTCCAAAAATGCTGACGTATTTGCTCGACCCTTTGAAATCGTTTTAATTGGTGTACCGGGGTATCGGCGACGTCATCGGTTGCAGGAGTAGTAAGTGGTCGACCAACCAAAAAGTGAGCGGGTGTCAGAGGAGAAAGGTCCTTGGGGTCTGTAGAAAGAGGAGAAAGTGGTCGGGAATTCAAGACAGCTTCTACTTGTGACAAAACCGTACTAAACTCCTCGAAGGTAAGGTGTGCGTTTCCTAAAACCCGGCGTAAATGTTGTTTACATGACTACACTTGCCTCCCACAGACCACCAAAATGAGGCGAATATAAAAGGAATTAATTTAAATTAAATTTGCTGACTTGCTGCGTATTTAATAATGTCTAAAGGACATCCTTGTAAAAAAAATAGAAAAATCCAATCTTTGCGGTAATTCATCTTTGCACAAAAAATAAACATTACAACCAATATCAGAAAATATTTACCGCGTCTTGAAAATCTTGAAATGAATCCAATAAGCGTTTGTAAAGAAACAACAAACCGGTTCCATCGTCCAATACTTATACGAATGACGTCATCCCAGCTTATTTTATGTAGCCATTATTGGTGCAGTAAAACCTTGGCAATTATAATTAAAAGGCTTAGTGGATAAGCCAAGTGAATAAAAAATTGCGAAATATTCGATAAAATCGATCGTGTATTGACTGGGCTATTATCACTCGGAAATTGCGTTTTAAAATAAAACAAATATTTTAAATTACTCCAACCTAAACCTAGTGTTTTTGAAATCATGTTTTCGGTACGTTTAATTTCTTAGAATTGCTTTGATAAATAATCGTTTTCTACATATCTAGAAAGGGGTTCGATTATACCTAACGGTATTAACTATTTTTCTAATGATAAAATTTGCGTTTTGATTGCGTAGGTATATGATTTGCCTAAGACATCGGGTGACTATTTAAAAGGAATACGAACAATGAACCTTTCCTCGCTATCGCGCCTCGTTGTGCGAACAAAGTGTTCCTCGTTTGCCCGTTCCTCGTCAGTCTGCGCATCCCGATCCTATAGGTAGCTTATCAACCACCCCAAACAAACGTAATTGTGTGTCTCACGTGTACTTGTATGAACTTAAAATAGATGCGCCGTAAATTATTGACCGAAAATTGGTCCAGAAATAATCCATCCTAACTTTGTGTTCTGTAAAACTGGTCCACTAGGAAGTTTTATTTTGCCCTCTCCTAGAAGATCCCAGAACACGTCTGCGCCTATTAAAATGTCTATATTTTTAGAATCTAAAAACTGCGGATCTGCTATTCTTATGTTGTCTGGAATGCAAAACTGCGCGCTTAATTGACATAAGGTCGGTATTTTAGACAATATTTGGGATAATACGTAACAATTAATGCGTGTTACAAATGTATTATCCACTTGGGATTTAATATCGATGTTACAAGTTTCTGAACATTGCACCACCGAATCACCTGCGCCTCTTATTTCATGACTAGACTTAAATAATGATGCGTTAAGTTTGTCACAAAACGATTTTGAAATAAAGCATCGCTGGCTTCCACTATCAAGCAGCGCGCGCGCTCGGAGATAAGCACCGTTAGCGCCGGCTACCTCGACTACAGCTGTTGACAGCAGAACCGCATGCGTACCTATAGATGGACACTGCGCGTTTATATGTGCCTTGTTTACTTGGATTGACGAGTCCTCGGGAAGGGAAGCGCGCTCAGTACAAGCCGCGCCCTCACGCTCGTCGGAGCTATGTGAAATATTCGAATGAAATGCAACTGAGTTAGTATCATCGTTATATCTTTCTATAACCTCTACGGTAGGACTGCTGCCCACGTCCACAGCTGGACATAAACCTCCTTCATCGATCTTCGAGTTCATGAGGCGGTCGTTGTCATACTCGCCACGCTTGGTAGGGGGGTTGGCGAGCGCAGTACGTGATGGTGATTCACGGAAAGACGCTGCTGCCCATCTTCCGGCTGTATCCCTTTGCAGATTCTTACTGCATCCATGGGTAAGAGAGGAGAGGCAACATTCTAGTGCCGGCACCCCACGGCTATCGTTATGTATGAGTGAATTATGTTTTTCGTTACATTTCCTGCACGGCCCGAATCTACATACCTCAGGTGTGTGTCCCGACCGCAAACAATTCAAACAAAGGTTGTTGTCGTTAATTATTTTTAACTTGGATTCTAAGTTACTTTCAATAAAACTTTGACATGAATAAAGCGAATGTGATCCCCTACACTTCGGGCAAGGTCTGTAAACATGAGACTGACGATCGTTCAGCTGATTGGAAGAAACATTACAGTGCAATGTTTTGTTAGCATATGAACCTTGTTTTTTAATGTCTGTTTGTACGTTCTGTGCCTTGGAATGCGAAAGCTGTAGTGTTTCTAGCATATCGGCCCTGTTTCGTAGAAACCCAATGAAATCGCTTAATTTAATTTGTTGCTTTGCGGTTGAATGATTTGACATAAATGTACATTTATAGGTCTCCCACTCGCGTTCGGTTATTTTATCTAACTTTGACACAATCATATAAATAATGAGCGTATCCCAGGCGTCCGTAGGTTCACCTAGGATTTTTAAAGCGCGTAAGTTTTTCAAAATTACATCAATTAACGTTCTAATGTGACTGGACGACTCCTTGTTTAGTGCGTCCATAGTAAATAACGCCTTTACATGGTTATGAACTAAAAGTCGGTTATTGTTGTACCTATTCAGTAACAATTCCCACGCAACGGAATAGTTATCTGAAGAGAATTCCATTGATTCTATAACTAGTAACGCGTTACCTTTCAATGATGATTTTAGGTAGTGGAATTTCTGAATGTTACTTATATGTTTAGAGTTATGTACTAGCGACATAAATGTGTCTCTAAACTCGAGCCAGTGTTCATAACAACCGTCAAAGGTAGGCATCGTTATTGTGGGCAATTTTACTGATTGTGACATGTCGCAGGTTTTGGAATTGTTAGTGACCTCATCATTCGAAAGTAAAGATTCCGCTAAAGACAAAGTGCTATAGTATTGGTCTTCAAATAATTCTCTCTGACTCAGCTGGTCAGATATCTCGCTATCGTATACACTTTCTTCTATTCTGGACTGAATGTCATGGTATTCAGAAAATAAACCAGATGCTCCAGTAATGCGTAGTTTTAAGTCTATACGATTTCGGGATGATGAGACACAATCAATATTTTCTGATAATGCTTGAAGATAGTTTGTGAATTTAGTTAATCGGCCTTTTACAATGCCACGCTTCCTAACTAACTCACGAACCAAAGTGGGGTTGTCGCAATTAACATTAGGAGATCTATCGCGAGATTTAGATTTATCTAAAGCAGCACTTTCAATATTCAAAGAAAGAGGAGACTTGTCGCGTGACATGGCATTTTCGGTAGCCATTTTGGTGATCAGTAAGACACAGGTGTACTCACGGTTTTAATGCTTGAATGGAAGACTCGTCGGCAGTGATAGCAACGTCACAAGCCCCAGTCTTGTCCAACCTTAGCATTGGATTTGACACAGCTTCGCGAAAACACTGAAATGAGTTTAGCACGGGTGTCACAGAAAGAACATAGAAGTGTGGAAGGATGATGAAAGGATGGTTGGCCCCACCGGATTGCTTTTGATGATCGATGATGCCAATCAGACTTCAATCCCACCATGCGCTTGGCTTCCAAGTCTTCTGTCCAGCAGGTTGCGTATTGCGTGTTTGAGTTGATCCCTTTGTCCAGTAATGGCAGCCACGTCGCGTCGTTGTACTTCATAGGATGCTGGATTCTTGTAATCCGGCTCGAAGGACCATTTGTACCGTGCTGATGCTTAGGTACGTTTATTGATAGCTGCCTAGCTTACTGGAACTGGATTTCCTGGTCTTGCTGAGTTTAAATAAAAGAATTTGTGAAATGCTGTTGACTCGTGTAATTAATAATGGCGTCTAAAAACTAATTTATAAAATCCTAGGATAGGGGGGTGTGGGAACAATGTTTTAACCAATCGCATTAGCGATATGCGATATCACGTGATGGAAGCCGCCGCTGATTGGTCCGTCGCGTCGGCGTCGTCAAGTTGTTTTACGAGAATAGTTTCGTTCTTTCTTGTAAGCGCGAACAATGAGACCGCGCAGTTTTGTTTCCATACAAAATGAGATAGCTCACTCATTTGGAATCAGTTTACCCCTAAACACAATTACTATACCTACGCTACTAAATTGTTCATTCACAGGTTCTGTTATAATATGTGTACTAAGTTGAATGGGGGTAATTCTTACCACCCAGAGGAACAATTTTAGCTCTACGACTTTTCAGGGTTCGGTGATTTTCATATAAGAAAACATTAGTAAGTTTTAAGAGAAAAAAACACAAGCAAAGCCACCAGCAAAGCCAGTTTGATATAAACGCCACTAATTGGAGAAACCCATTGCAGTAACGCACCTCACCTCTGAACTCTTCGCTGCTATATAATACTCTCAGTTAAAAGCGACATTATCGACAATAACTGGATAGTTTATATGACAGTTTGGTAAACGATTAGATTAAGCTTGATAAAAGATAGGGTTTCGATTAGTAATCATTAAGTTAAATGAGAAGACATTTCATTATACTTAGTTTTCCTCTTGAAAGAGCAAGATAAGTAAACTACCGTGGGATGACGGTAGAATGTTGCCTCTCCTCTCTGGCCCGTGGATGCAAGAATCTTTCGAGTGATGCCTCCGGAAGATGGGCAGCAGCGTCTCCGTGTATCTAGTACTGCGTTCGCCAACCCGCCTGCCAAGCGTGATGAGTATGGCAACAACCTCTGATGACATCATCATGATCACTTGTAGATTCACGAAGGAGGTCTATGTCCAGCTGTGGACATCTTATGGGTAAGATGATAGGCCTTCCTCATGAATCTCCAAGTGAGCCATACACACCACGCTTGGCAGGCGGGTTGGCGAGCGCAGTACGGAATGTTGATACGGAAAGACGCTGCTGCCTAACCTGAGGTGGTATGACCTTGGCGTACTGCATCCACGGGCAAGACAGGAGGGGCATCATTTTTATGCCCACGACGACTTGGGGCTTGCCTAGCCCCAAAACCATCGTCTAAGCTAGAGTCGTCACTTAATGTATGACAGAATACACCCCCATAGTATCCTCTCAGCATTCACCCTCTTAGCTTATTCGGCTCTATCCAAATTGTTATTAAACATATCGTCGGTGGTACTTCAATACCGCTTATGAGCATTTTGCAAATACCGCGTATCTACATTCTCAAAATTTTACAGGAGGAAAAAACAACGTTATATTTGAACAGTTTCTGAATGTTTTTAAGACTGTGACGTCTCTGTACCCTACTTTATAATTATGATAAAGATAATTAGCCTTAACCCCTTAGACTGCAAATTGGCGTGAGGAATCCCTTGGCGCGATAACTCAATTTCGCTACTTTTGCAGATACGCGGTATTTACAAAGTGCTCATAGGCGGTATTGAAGTATCACCGACGAAATGACATATAATATTAGATCCAATTTGCATCCTGACCTATCTCCCCGTTTTATCTTAGGGCATTATTATCTTTATCTTTCGAAATATTAAGTTAAAAGTCATGGAGCGCTTGTGGCGATTACCAGCATTACTGTTCCTATAAATGTTTATGTTGTGTACCGAATGGGGTACTTAACCTGGTTCTGCATCATATTTTGTATAAATTTGACTTTATTTTTAGAGAAAAATGTATAAACTTGGGTGATTTAGTGGAAATTTATGTGTTTGGGTCGGATTGAAACACTTGTTTCCAAATAGTTATTGTGCAACGTTGAAAACAAAATATTGTGTACATACATTAATATTAATCATTCTCATATGAGGATCATATCATCTTAGGACTGCTGTCCACGTTCACAAAAGTGCCTCATGCATCTCTAAGGGGATCTCTATCATGAAGGGGTTGTTGCCATACTTACCAGCTTAGCAGGCGGGTTGGCGAGCGTTTAAATTAGGTTTAGGTTTATTTTTATTTGCACTACCGTGGTGTGCCGCTGGTAGAATTCTGCCTTTTCTATCTTGCCCGTGGATACAATAAAAATCTGACAAGGAATACCTCCGAAAGATGGACTGCAGCGTCTTTCAGTGTCTCAACATCCCGCACTGCGCTCGCCAACCCGCCTGGAAAATGTGGCGAATATGGCAACAACCTATACGGCCTCATGATCCTGGTCCATGAGGGAGGTGGACAGTAGTTCCAAGACTGAGATGATGATTTGAAATTGTTGGAACTTCTCAAGTAAAAATAAATAAAATAAATAATGCTGGACAAATCACACAGCATCTTACATATATAAAGTAATTTTTAGATAATTTATAATTTAAAAACATGGATGTTCTATTCTTACTTGAATCAGGATATTAATGACCGATATTCAGTTGAAGATTTTACTTTTCATTGATATTCGTTTATTAAACCCTAAGCCCTTCTTTATTGGCCGTAACGTTTATACCGCCTTGAGTTTAAATTTATTGTCTTACACACTCATAAATTAATCTTGATGAGGTCCAAGTCGAAACCGATAATCGAGCTTTCCCTTTTCGAAGATTTCAAGTTTATTTAGAAAGAAAGAAAATGTATTTATTTGGTTCGCACCCAGCACAGAACACAGGCATACTTAGTAGATTATAGTTATAACTTAGAAAAGAGAAGTGACACAGAGGCAATACCAAAGTTAGGTAGGCTAGGCACACACAAACAAAAACACTTACAAAATAATAAAGTGTTCATAATTTTTTTTTATTATTTATCACTCTTGTGATTCTAATTTCATATCAACACGTCCAAGCATTTGCAAGATGTCAGAATAGAAAAACTAAATACTATTTTACTATTTTTTGTTTTATTATGCTACTTATCCACAATTAAGCGGAGTCGGGAACAACATGTTTCGCCACTTTCAAACTTAAGATGTTGTTTAATGCTTTAACTTTGTGTTTTAATTACCGACCGCTAGTAAAGATGTTAAACATGTACTTATAATGTAATAAAAATCGGGATATTTTCAACAGTATTTGAGCATCTTTGAGTTTCTCAATATTTCATCAGGATCACACATTTCAAACTATTATTATTTTTCACAAACATTATAAGTTAATAAAAAAACGTCTATCTACCTACTAACATTCAATAAAACTATGATTTGTGAAGAACATCGTAATACTTAAAATACATAATTGATATAATACATTTGATAATAAATGCAACAAGATCGCAAAAATGTAAAAATAAGTAAAAATGTAAATAAAAATATGAATTCAACTGTATCAAACCCCCCTTTTGGGTTGGTACACATTTTATAATACACCCTGCATTTCAGAGGTGCCCGTACTTGTACAACCATATATTTACAACCGCTAGAACTAAAGCCTTCCCTGAAACATTCAAGTTGTACAGACTAGTGCGTTGTAAATCTGCCGTGAGCGAGGAACAAGTGAATATGTTTTTACAATGCTGCCAAGTTTCTGTGTTTGGAGTCATGGATCGAGGCCCTTGATCGCAACAGTGTTTTGCACTTAGTATACAATAGAGTAAATTGTGTTTTAGTTCAGAGGTTTGTGTTATATACAGAGATTGTGAGATATTTCGTCGTTTCGGTAACAACTGGTCTTCTTTTATACGTACACAAGTGAATATGTATATATAACAATGCTGCCAAGTTTCAGTGTTTAGAGCCATGGATCGAGACTCTTGATCGCAACTGTGTTTGCACTAGTATAGAGTCAAATTGGTATCCCTTTGGCAGATTTTACTGCAACCACGGACAAGAAGGGAGAGGCAATATTCGACTGCCATAATTACCAATAATCTGCAGTAGAAATATACAATTTCATGAAGTCACTATTTTATGACATGTTCGTCATAATACAATAATAATATACTGAAATGAAACTGGGTCAAGCATTTTTTACTGCATCATAAAGAAAAAAGATAATACTGTACTTAAACTTAACTAAATGATGAAGTGGTTTATTAGCGAGCAGCAGATGCTAAAGGTTTTATGATGATTACATGTCAAGAACAATAGGCTCATATATAAAATCCACTTGGTACTAGAAAAGGCATTCAAAATGATGTATTTGCATCACACATCTTTTTTTTTAAAGGAAATTTATTTCTTATATGAATTATTTAGGGTATTCACTTTCAAACTTATAACAAATCACAATGACGGAAAGTGTAAAGAAAGTTTCGTTACCCAATATAATTAAAACTAACAATTATAAAAAAACTAAATAAAAAATCTACATAAGTGAAAAGTATTAAATAGGTAAATAAATACCAAAATCTTGCTGTTATTTTTGATTTGCCATCGTTGCACATACTAATTTATTCACAGATAATTTCATATTTTATTTACACACTGAGCAATATAAATGTATAATTTCAATGCTTATTTAAATCTTCATGTTGTATAAAGGACTGAAACTCCATCTAATGTCCACAGACTAATAAAAATGCAGATCAAACAAATTGTCATCTCCATACAGACATCTACCCTGTTAGCATGTGTGTCACGCGCGCTGTCGCTAACGACTGTATCAACTAAAAGAGGCAGGTTTATCACGTAAATGAGACCGTCGGGGCTGGCGCTTCTATTAATTATTAATTCTGTGATTTTGCCGCGTCGATTGCTGTGGGTACGATTAACCATTACGATATTATCATAATATTATGGTCAAAACAGCAATCTTTGCGCATTGGCCATACGAGTTAGTTAGGCTTGATTACGATATCGATTCATCGCGATTTGCATTCAGGAGTAGTATTGTTCTTTATTGTTGGAGTAACAAATAAAAAATAATGCTGGAATTTCACACAGTACTATTTAGCCCATAGTAAGTCATCTAAGTTGCGTGACATTATTCATACTTATATTTATAATTTTCTTATATATTTCTTGTCATTTCTCGGGGTACGTATTTTGCAAGATCAATAACTAAAATACAAGTATTCGTACATGTTACGAAAAACCTTACAATCTTCTTGTATTATCCACATATACAAAAAATACCAAGAGTCTCTAATGACAACAGTAACTAGCCACACAAAAGAGACTAACGCAAAAAACTCAAGGTAAATCCACCAACAAAAGAATAAAACAAATTCCAGGCCATCTCTATTCGAAACACGAGGCATCGTCACCTGAAATCCTGAAATGCTAGCTGAGAAGCAGGCGGTTCGATTCCCGCCGTGAGACAAAAGTTTGTTATTTTTTCGATAATTTATTTTATAAGCACTAGTAATTAATGAAACAAAGATTTACATAAAACACTTTTATATCGCCTAATATACAAAATTACAACATAACTAGTCGTACATTATAAGAACCTAAAAACCTAACATTATGTACTATACACCTGTTACTTATTGTATTAATTACTACTTAGTTACTATACTTACAAAAAACACCAAGAGTGTATACTCATACATTAATGACAAAAGTAACCACGCATTGCCCAAAACAAAAGTGTATCCACCACCACCCACAAAAAAATATATTTTTTTTTTGTATATAATATTAGGCTCGTGCGAAGTCCATTGGATAAATTGTCTTAGCACAAAAGTGACTAACGCCAACAACTCAAGGTAACAATGTAGCATCTACACATACAAAAATACCAAAAGTCCACGCTAATGTCAACAGTACCCACACACTACTCAAAAACAATGTGTGTGTCACCCTGCCCCCCGCAAAAAATGGCAGAACTTTTTGTATACTACTAGGCTCGTGCCAAGTCCTTTGGATTGTTTGAGCACAAAAGTGGCTAACGCAAAAAACTCAAGGTAACTAGGTACAGTCGCGCACATTGTACAGGATACCACTAAGCCTTAGTGGTAGCTTGCTGTATCCTTACTTTAGTGGTATTCTTTACGTGCACGACTGTACCGACAAAAGAATAAAACAAATTCCCAATAGTAAGCCATCTCTATTCGAAACACGAGGCGTCGCTTGAGACCCTTTATTGACTGAAACACGAGCCGGTCTGTCTCTCAGCGTCAAATCTGCGGTAGGAGTAATGCTACATTGTGTGATATGCGTACAGATGCGACAGCGGTTGAAAAGTTGCTGATTTTTTGGCATAAAAAAACGAGTGGTTTTCGATGAAAAAAAAAAGTTTTTCCTACTAAACCTGATGGCAAGTGGAGAAAGCATGTTTGTGATTCGCTGTGATTGTGTTGTGATCGCAATTGCTGTTATTGACAAATTATGTTTCCTATCAGTAAAAAAAACGAACGCTATCTATATGGTTAAGGGACTATTTTTGAAGTTTTTACTTTTTGTAATGTTGTTCCTTTAATGCAGGGGTGCATACGGGCACCTTCGCAAAAATCCATTAACTGGACTACAAACCTGCTACCCCATCTAAGATATTCTCCAGATTTAGCCTCCTGAGACTATTTCTTGTTTCCAAACCTGAAGAAATGGCTGGCTAGAAAGAGATTTTGGTCGAATGAAGAGTTCATCACTGACACAAACGCCTATGAGCCTTCAGACAACCTATTATTTAGAAGGAATAAACAAATTTGAAAAACGCTGTAATAAATGTATCGAGTTTCAAATAGATTTAGTATAAAAAGCTTGTCGAAAAAAACATATTTAAAAAGTCACTGCTTATCAAACCGCCCTCTCGTAGTATATATACGTCGTTCGACGTCAATGGAAACCCGTCAGAACAGAATCGTAGGGGATGGCAGAAACTAATTGGTTTCATTATATTCGGAGAACAAACAGTTTTACATACTAAATAAATCGATAACTTACATAATAACTATATACCCTATGTCTAAAGAGTCATGCAAGCGTACTATTACCACATGGCTCCTATCCCAAACATATGCAACCACAGAAGATCTGCTCAAAATCATACCATGAGACGCACAAACACACACGCACACACACACGCACACACACATACACACACACACACACACACACACACACACACACACAGACGCACATATACACACACAAGTTATTATATATATATATACATATATAAGTATATATAAACATATATGTATGTATAGATATTGCATTAATATTTATTTATTCTATTATTATTATTGTTTATTTTGATGTTATAATTAATATTTTAATTAAGTGTTTTAATACTACATATATACGGAAATAAATATATATACATATTTAACATTTAAGTAATAAGCTAAGGTATATAGTTATTAAATTGATCACAGTAATTTTATGTTTTTCCGAGGAGGGCGATAATCTCTGCAACACAGTTTTAAAAAAAACTACTGCAGGCATTATCTAATTCCTTTATGATTGTAATCACTCTGTATTATGTGACCAAATAAATCTATTAAATCTATTAAATCTATTAAACTCTTGACCAATTATGTGTCCTCGCATGTCTAAGGGAGGCCTATACTCAGAAGTGGGTGAAGTCAGGCTATGGATTATGTATGATAATATGTACAGGTAAAAGAGGAAAAAATTCTCAAGTTCTACATCAAAGAAGGTCGTGTATGTGTAGAAGGTATGGCATGGATATGTCATTTGTTTATGGTGATTAGCTCTGACTGGGTAACCTAATTGAGGTGGTAAATATCACAAAGGTCTGTTAACAGACAGATTTCATAGTAGTCAATGTTGAAACGATGGTTGCATTTTACATCGGAACGTAATTTAGTCATTTATCCAGGTTCTTTATTAATATCCTACGCGTGTTTTTTAAACGATCAGCAGTTTGGCTTCTAAGAAATTTTCTTTTGCTAATCTTACAATACATGGATATTTTTAGAAACTAATTGGATCATGATCATTTGGACCTAATAGTACAAGCAGGTTGCTGCAAATATACAAGCTGGCTGGCTGGTGCCAAAATATTTGCTCCTAGAACTTTTGTTTTACGTTTTTAGTTATTCCATAGAAAATGTATTAAAAGCATTTTTTTTTATTTACCTTTTTTAAATTACCTATTTATATGAATTACTCCAAAACAGACAACAACTTTCTAACTACAAAAGGTAGTCGCTGTTTTTAACACACCCCCCCGTATTTAGGGGGCGAAGTCCCCTATTATGCACAGCGCTGTCTGTCTGTCTGTGCATGACAAGATTACAACCAAATGCGTTGACCGATTTACATGAAACCTTTTTTTGTTAGCACTGTTTTAATGAGAGGATGAGAGGTACTGATTGATTTTGGTGACCCTAGGGTCACGGGGACTGGAGTTATTGTGACCTCAATGTAATTGAAGTTTTGAAATTTAATATTTTTTTTCGTTCTTTCGGAAACCTTCACCCCCTTTTCTGGTACCCCCGTACCAATGCTTGTTAAAACATGTTTTACAGCAACCTATGCATTATTTGCATGTAAGGTCCCCTCTATCCCTGTCCTTGCATAATCTATGCGGCATTAGTTAGAAAGTAGAGTGTTACCAGCGGCGCCTGCATGTCCCGCACTAATGTCATACGTACGTAGTTTAGATATACCTAGATGTTTTATAGCAGCTCGTGATTTATTAGGTCAGTGGCAGCTATTATTATTTAGGGCAGTATTTGCGGGGTAAGGGCGTTCCCCGTAAATACTATGCAATTTGATTTTGTTCTATGTCCAAACTTCTAAAAAAAAGTTGTAAGTATGTAATTTATTCCTACTTTTTAAATCCTTAATACGCACGACACTTACATGATGTAATTTAGTTAAAGATGTTTTATGTTAACTTAACAGCGTGTTATATGTATAAATGTGATTATATGTATGTCAGGCGGTTTAATTTCTTCTTTTAATTACGTCCTTGCATAAAGAGTACCTTCTAGAAAAGCATTTCCTTAATATTATGTATTCATAGAATTATTTGAAGGTTTTGACAGATGAAATAGTTAATAAATCATCAATAACGATTTATTTTGAAGCCCTGTGTCTAGCAGTGGCCTTCTTGTAGAAAGGCCACTGCTAGAGATTTCAGGGCTCCTCAAAGATCTCCAAGCCATGGCCATGATGGGGGTGTTTTTCCATTCACCACACTTGGCAGGCGGGCTGGCGAGCGCAATACAAAGAAAAATAAAAAGAAAGACGCTGCTGCTCATCTTCCGGAGGTATCCCTTAGCAGACTCTTACTGCATCCACGGGTTAGAGTGAAGGGGCAACAATCCAATGCTGCCCGCAATTGAATGTCGCTCCCACGGCATAGGTAATACTTGACACAAACACTCCAAAAGCACAAAACTATGAATACACTACAACCACTACAACTCTCTACAACTCGTAATCAATAAAGATTTGTCCGAACAAAACAAATCCAGTGTAAATAGGGTAAACTCGACGGGAATCAGTTCCCGCATAGGGCAGTATAGGCCAGTCCCAGTTTCCACAAGTTTCTGCCCTCGGCGCGGGTCTTGGTTTAACAGAGTGCTATTTTAAAACTTTACCTAGTTTTAGTGTGCTGGGAAGTATGTCAGTTTCGTAAACAAACATGATAAAGTTAGGCCGCAGGACGCCTGGCTGATGTGAAATATCAAAACTATTTTGATAGTTGAGGTACGCGATAAAATCCTCTATTCAAAACTAATTGATAATTAAGTATGAAAAATGATGATGAATGTCGAATGTTGCCGTGGAGTCATAATTTCAGCCATAAAACGACCACTACTGAACACAGGCCTCCCACATGGATCTCCATAAGGGGCAGTTGCCATACTCACCACGCTTGGCAGGTGGGTTGGCTAGCTTAGTATGGGATGTTGATACACGGAATGACGCTGCTGCCCATCTTCTGGAGGTAGCTTTTAGCAGGCTCTTACTGCATCCACGGGCAAGAGAGGAGAGGCAACTTTTGATTAAAGATAATTAAGCTACAAATAAATACGTCAACAAACAATTAAATCTATCTTCTTTATTATTAGTTATTGTAGATTAGTGTAGATTTCGAAAACATCCATATAAGTAACAGCTGTGAAAAACCAAATTAATTTTGTATCTTATAGCTTCTCTGCTACCAGATATTCAAGTAAATTGGCAGGGAAGCTTCCGCAGCTATCTGCCAACAAACAGATCTCCTTATCTATTAGATTCTCCACTTTTGATACTTTATTAATCTATACCTAGCTCAACAAAAAATTCTCAAAAATCCCATATTCCCTAGCAATTTTCCACCTGAATCACTCTGATATCAAAAGAAACAGATGCACACCGATCTCTCAACCTCAAGCAAGCTCCCCCATCGCCCCCCTCCTCCCTCCACCCTATATGTGAGTGATAAAGCGAAGCTTTTTGCATTAGGCCTTTACAACTTTCCGTGTAAAGGAACGTTGAATGGCGAACTTGGTTATTGCCTAATGCAGGTCACACGATTTTAACGTGTTTTGTTGCGCGATTCTGTGGAGTATCGTCTTTTATGTTCTTGATTGTTATCTGTGCATTTCAAAACTGACAGGATTATTTTGTAACTATGTCGCTTAGAATAATAATCCAGGCTAAAATAACAACGAAAATCAATCATTCTGTACTCTTTTTACTTATGGCATTATAACGAAACCGAGTTTGAAAGAGATGCATATACAGACAGTCATAGTCTTTGGAATTGATAAGGATGGATGGCGTAAATAAACAGTCAAATGGTTCTAAATTTGGTTCTACTTATGACGCATAAAGCTAAATAAAGCAATAATAAACGTGAAGTTAGCTATAAAGATTACTTCTAAGAAACTTAAAGTAAGGCTTTGACATAATTGTATTTTAGCCTTACTTCTATTACTCTAAGATTTGTCGTCTTTGGATGTCCTTGAGAATAGGCATGATGAAAGTGTATGAAATTTAGTTAGATAATACAAAAAATAATAGATACGTATTTTTTGATTAAAATTAATTAAACATAAAGCGAGAAGAAGTTTAGGAGTAGCTCGTGACGTGATAATACCTACTCTACAGAGACACGTCGCGTCGGCGCGTACCAGCTTGTGACTTCACGCGACTTTTCGATATCACGATTATTTTTGGATTACGTTAAAAAATAAAAAAACTACGTGTCCAATAGATTTTGTCTACATGACTGACTAACAGTAAAAAATTTTAATATTTTTACGGGACATTGCAGTTTATATTTCGCTCCGTGTTCGATCATTTGTTTCAAACACGCAATGAACACGATCTTTCATACGATCTCGCAAAGATGGATATGAAGGAGCTGAAATACAAAATTATTATTGGTCTCATCTCTTGCCGTGGGGTGCCGGCAGTAGAATGTTACCCCTCCTCTCATGCCCGTGGATGCAGTAAGAGCCTGCTAAGGGATACCTCCGGAAGATGGGCAGCAGCGTCATTCCGTGTATCAACATCCCATACTGCGCTCGCCAACCCGCCTGCCAAGCGTGGTGAGTATGGCAACTACCCCTCATGGATATCCACGAGGGAGGCCTGTGTTCAGTAGTGGACGTTTTACGGCTGAAATTATGATGATGATGATTGGTCTCATTACTCTAATGCCGAACCTTCGGAAGATTTCTAGCTCTTTTCCGCGAAGGTTTCCCATCCTGTACCACTAAAATCTTGTAACATGACAACACAATTGCTTATTGCTACCAACAGAACTCAAGTATGCGAGTTCTGTTGGTAGCAATAAGCAATTTTGTCAATAATGCCTTGTAACCTATAGACCCATAAAAAACATTTTACCCGACTTATTTGAAAAGGATCTGAACCTGATTAACTGGTATAGCTTGCCTCCTCCTAGCTCTCTGGATGATCTGGTTTTTTCATTTACCTCTATTTTGCATTTCTTGTATGATCTTCATGCCCCATTGAAAACAACCAAGTTTAAAGCCCTTCCCCATCCCTGGATTACAGACACAGTTAAGACTATGATGGGTATTAGGGACAGTTACTATAAAAAATACAAGACACAAGAGAATCCTTCTACAAGGGAATGCTACAAGAAAATGAAGGTTCTAGTTCAAAATGCCATTGAAAATGAAAAAAGAGCTTTCTTTTCTTTTAACATAAACAATAATATTAACAATCCCAAAATGCTTTGGAAAAGGTTGAAAAGTAATATTGTGCCTAACAAAAAACAGACAGATGAACTTCCCTTACAATTTAATGACCCAAATGCCCTTAACGCACACTTTTTGA
This sequence comes from Pasiphila rectangulata, assembly GCA_963082625.1. Classification (NCBI taxonomy): domain Eukaryota; kingdom Metazoa; phylum Arthropoda; class Insecta; order Lepidoptera; family Geometridae; genus Pasiphila; species Pasiphila rectangulata. The sequence goes on along the minus strand of OY720238.1, from coordinate 20,831,550 downwards.
ATGTGCCTGGTACAGGCCAGGTTACTATATCTCAACTCACCTATTTTGAATTTCACAGACATGGCGCCCACTCTTTCTCCATCCAAACTGTCAATGAAGATGCCGTCCTCAAAGTTATTAAGAGCTTTAAATCGAATGCACTGGGCATAGACGGAGTCTCCATTGACATGTTGCTGCTCACACTTCCTAACTCTCTTACAACTATTACTAATATTATAAATGGGTCAATCAATCAAGGTTTCTTCCCCACCATCTGGAAAACTGCAGTGGTAAAACCTATTCCTAAAAATTCCCAGCCATCCGCATTTAGTGACATCAGACCAATAAGTCTTCTTCCTTGTTTATCTAAAGTCCTGGAGAGGATTGTAAGCAGCCAGATGATGAAGTTCTTGGAGGAGCACCAGATACTTCCACAGAAACAGTCCGGGTTCAGGAAAAGTCATAGCACCACCACAGCCCTACTCGATGTGGTTGATAATTTGTTGACTTCTCAGGATGAGGGAAAATGCAGTATTCTGGTGCTCCTTGACTTCTCCAGGGCTTTTGATTCATTGAATATTCCACTCCTTCTTTCTAAGCTAGTGTATTATGGTTTTGACCCAAACACTGTGAAATGGTTTTCCAGTTACCTTGAATGCAGAATGCAGTGTGTCGAATTGTCTTCATCTAGTGGTGGGTCCCATAGATCCTCTCCTCTCCTAGTTCCTCGTGGAGTACCGCAAGGATCAGTCTTGGGACCCATTCTATTCATGATTTACTGTGCTGACATCATAAACAGTATTACATTCAGCCAGTATCACATTTATGCGGATGACATTCAGCTTTTGTATTCATTCCTGCCATCGGATTGTTATGGGTGTGTGGAAAAAATTAACATTGACCTTCAAAATATCTATCAGTGGTCCAAAAATAATTCTCTGATTCTAAATCCTAAGAAATCAAAATACATGTTGTTTGGAACTAGGAAAATGTTGGACAGACTTGCTGACACAATTATTAACATACAAGTAAATGGGGAACCAGTTGAATGTGTAGCAGAAGCAAAAAATTTGGGCATGATCATGGATAGACATTTACACTTTGAACCCCATATTGCTGAAATGGTGCGGCAATCTCTTTTTCGCCTCAGGACTCTATACAAAATCCGCCCATATTTGAGTGAAGACATTAGAATCCTACTTTGCGAGTCATTAATACTTTCGAGGCTAAACTATTGTGACACGGTATATGGCCCCTGTCTTCTCAGTAGAACAGTGAAGCTCATACAGAGAGTGCAAAACGCCTGTAGCCGTTTCTGTTTTAACATACCTCCGAGAACACATGTTTCTCCCTTCATAAACTCTGCAAACATGTTGAATATGAAGGCACGTAGGCAATTGCACCTGGCATCACTTTTATTTGGCATCACTAAGTATAAGACACCACCATACTTGTACAATAAATTAAACTGGGCTAGTGATACCGGAAGGTTCCCTAAAAGATCATGCACCAACCTTATTTTGTTGACTCCAAGGCACAGATCCGTAGCGTTCCGTGGGTCCTTTCGATTTGCTGCTACTCACTGCTGGAACTCCCTTCTCCCGCCGATTCGTAATCTTAAAACCATTGGAACGTTTAGAACCCATCTCAAGAAGGAACTATTGCGCAGGCAAAAATCTGAGTAGCACGATGTATTTTAATAAACTTACCCGCTTTCCGCAACAGCAAATCTTTTTTCTTGTTTTGTTTTTTTCTTCCCCGGCTTTCAAATTTTCCATAAACTCTTATTGCACATCTATTCCCAGAAATAATTTTAAATTGTTGTCTAGTTGTAATGCATGTTTCTAAATAATAATCTAACACGCCATCATGCATTACAGCTTTTAGTTTGGTTAGAGTTAGGGTTTGGTTAGGTTACTTACATACACATGGTTGGTTAGGGCTATTTGCACACACGATTTGACAGCGCTATTATACCGTAACGAGTTTCGACTGTATACCAGTTTGGGTACAACACACAACGAAATTGCTACTTTAATGGTAAATAGGAGCAGACTGAAAACCAGCGTTGCTCCATTCCTATTCCAGGAGCGGAGCAACACAAGCTGAGGCTGCCTCCTTTTTAGTGCACATTATCAGCGCAGACCAGCCAGTAGTACCCTTAGTTAGTGTATATTAAAATATTGTTTAGTTAGTAGTATTGTTTAGTTTAATAGTATTGTTTCAACAATTTAATTAATAAGTTTTCTATAATCTGTCTTTTTTCTTATTTTGATTCATGTTTTTTGTTTTATTTTTTTGCTGTTTTAGTTTTTACCAACTCTTTTATTTTATTACTCTTTTATGTTCCTACCTCCTGTTATAAACTAAGATAAATGTGTTATGTAATGTCTTATGTCTGTGCTGTTTTTGTGAACTAAATAAATGTCTATTCTATTCTATTCTATTCTATATTTAAGAGTATTCCGTCGCACTTTTTAACTAACTAAATAATTAGTTTTTTTGGTAAATGCATTTAAAAGTATATTATTTTGCATATATATTATTGTATAAAGAGATGGAGAGATATTTTTCATGAAAAAGGTGGACCATATTGGATGACGAAGGCGAGAGAAAGGGACATATGGAAGGTTTTAGGGGAGGCCTACGCTGCTGAGGCGACTACTGCTTTAGATATTTAGTTTTTAAGTAAATTGTGTTTTATATTAAGTGAGTAGTAGAAATAAAGGCTTTTTTATTTATTTTATTTTGTATAGCGAAATGCACCATAAATAAATTTGGCCAGGTCCGTGTCGGGCCACGCGCTATGTAGGGTTCCGTTATTAACCGTAGACCTGTTGTTAGAAGTTGGTGTATGTTTTTTTACGAAAATGGGAATGGTTATAGTATAATCAAGAAAAAATCATCCCCACCCCTTACGTGTATAGGACACACATAAGGGGTGGGGATGCATTTTTTTTACCCCTACCAACCCCAAATTAATTATAATGTCAGTATTTTTTGTAGCGTTTTCTCGGCGTTGTTATTTTATATGTATGTCCATGCAAAAGGTCAGCTTTGTAGGACTAATAGTCTCTTCGCAAGGCCAATGACGGACGGAGAAACAGACAGGCAGACAGAAACTATAAGGGACCGTCTCCACGAGCGAGGGAGCCACGGCGATTCTATAGCGCGGACTCGTCGCGATTCTCTCGCTCGTGGAGACGGCCTGTGAGAGTGTATTGAAATACGTGGCACGGACGATAATATCGCCGCGATTCCCTCGCTCGTGAAGACAGTCCCTAAGGGTTTCTTGTTTTACTACGAAACCCTAAAAATCCAATACCCAAAAACAAAGACCTCTGGGTTAAATGTGTACTTTCTCCATTGTCTACATACACTCTAAACAACTACAAAAAACATTAGTGACCCAAATGTACTCATCTTAATGTCTTCTAATGTTGTTTTTATTTTCAGGTAAATCCTCGAGTGGAATTGAAATGCTTGAATAACTAACGCCAGGTAAGTGCTACATTTGCATGGCAGCTTTACATATACCAAGATAAATCTTAAAATTATGGAATGAACTTAGTCCAAGCACTTATCTAGACGGCATGATACCTACTAGCTGCTACCTGCGTTTTGTTTAGATTTTAGGGTTCCTTACCTCAAAAGGAAAACAAAAATTAAAAAACGGAACCCTTATAGGATCACTTTGTTGTCCGTCTGTATGTCGGTCCGTCTGTCAGTCTGTATTATGTAGTAAGAATCTGGCAAGTGATACCCCCGGAAGATGGGCAACAGCGTCTTTCCGTGTATCAACATCCCGTACTGCACTCGCTAACCCGCCTGTCACCAGGTGACAGGCGGGTTAGCGAGTGAGAAAACTTTCTCGTCTCGGCGATATCTAATTGATATAATTTTTTTTCTGCACTCGCTAACCCGCCTGTCACCTGGTGACAAGTTACAGGTACACAGGTTAATCTCGAGACTAGCTTTTTTTATCACATATGTATATTGTATTAAGACGTTTTAAGTTGACAAAACTTTAATGGAAAATGTTTATATTATTATTTTTTGTGGGTACGTTCAAATAAAAGCTTGCTTGTTATTTTTTTTTAATTTATTAGAGTCCAACAATCAAGCCAAATCAAATAACATAGAAACAGAAATTGAAATCGTTCGAATTCCAAATGTCGAAGTCATATCAGAACCATACCAGGAACAGGAAGGGTAAAGATTTAAAATTTTCAAACGAAAAAGATCCAACTACCAAAGCATTCTAAATTCAAAATGAAATGAAAGAAGGTCCAACTGAATTAAAGCACGCAATCCCTTCAATTCGGAAAATAGAGCGTCCGCGTCATTAGCTACGAACCGAATCTGCCACAGTAGAGCTACAGAAGACCGTACTGCATTTAGCCTGCTGATTACGCGTTTTTTACGCTTTAGAGGGGATTTTTTATATAAAAAAAAACTTAAAGAGCATAGACTATAAGACAAAATATCACAAGGAATGGTTGCAGATGCGTAAATTTTATAATTTTAGTTGTCTGCGAACAGCCAAATAAACTGCAGGAAACCTGTTCCATGTGTGCTTCTTATTTTACCTTCATTTTATATGCCTCATAAAAAAAATGCAAAACAGACGGTGCAAAAATAGCAAAATACTCAGAGAAATATAAAAATTATAATAATATAACAGGGTTATTTTCTTGTACCGACGTGACGTTTTGAACAAGTTACAGCGCCAATGGTAGCATGGGCGCTGTAACGTGTTCAAATTTCATTCAGATGACAATAAAGGCTCGCGAAAAAATCATGTCTAAAACTTCGATTTACAAATCGCTAACGTTTAACAATAACTAGAAATATTGTTACTGAATCATGTTTACTACGCTCTCACCTCACTCAATGCAAGTCCCGCATCAGTCACCATCCATCACGCGAAGGAAATTACGCAGGAGATTAATAATAACGCTATTAAAGTAGACGCTTCGGGCGAGCTCGGGTAAGATCGGCGCCCGAACTTTGACAGGCGACATGGGAGTTGATCGTGTGCATTTGGTTCGATTCGGCTATTGTGAAGTAAGATGTTGGCATTCTTATCAACTGACGACTGGGGTTAGGGTTGATGGCTGAAATTAGCTTTTAGGTATGATAACTAGTTGGAGTTCTCCCACGCGGTTTAAGTCGTGGATTTTTTTTCTGGATAGGAGACCCCAATACTAGAGTACCCTTCTTACTAGCGGTATGAAGATACTTTATGGGCTGGCAAATATACATAATAATTAATGAAAATCAGTTGAGCTTGTTCGAAGGAGTGCTTGACCGCAAACACCGTGACACGAAATTATATTATATAATTTTTATATTATATAGGTATATATTTTTTAAATGTTATTTTTTTAGATAAAATTCGTACCATTTCTTTTCCTGCCTTATATCGCCGAGACGAGAAAGTTTTCCGTCAAAGTTTCCCTCCCTTTTGAACAACTTCTGTTTTCGTAAATATAATATTTTTGAAAACATTTTGCCATGAATAGAATAATAAGTGTTATGTCAAATTTGAAAACATGAAACGGCCTGCTAATTGGTTTTTAATAAAATTAAATCCGGTATTAATAATACTTTCCATGGTAGGTACGTCAACTGTCTTGAAAAAATACTTTGTAAACTAAAACAACCCAATCACCCAGTACGGATGCGGATGCTACGATAAATAGCCGCCGACCAAAAAATAAACTTACTAATTATCGGATTTGCTTGAAATTTAACCAACGAAACCTCAACTTTCACAATTCAACTTTGGCATTAAATTTATAGCATTACTTTCCCTGTTTCATCCGAAAATGTGTCTTATCCCGCGACTGGTAAAGTTCAATTCCGGGTGTTAGAGCAGGGCCCTTGTTTTGACAACTCATTATTGGTATGCTCCTAATTGGGCAGTTCGTTTGGACGAGCCGGGTTCGGGAGGCTTCGGTGAATTTCGTTAATCCGACCGAATGTTTATTTGCCGAATACATTTTCGCGTTTGCTTTGCTGATTGCGTGCGATCAGGTCAGTCGCATTCTAGCCACGAAGCCGCTGAATGCATTTTATCAATTTTACAGATTATATTCTTACCTAAAAAAAAAAGGACAAAGTCAGGTTTGTCAAAGCAGAGTGTATTTTATTCTCGGAAGTGGCTGAAAGCGAAGCTTTAAGCGAGGTTTTGCAGATGTTTTTTTTTCTGTACTTTTACTTTGAAAACGACATGAAAGAACTTTATCCAAAAAATAAATTTTATCATGACATAAAATTTGTTTTGCTCGTATTTATCACAAAAACACCGGCTAAAGCAATTACGTCCTGGACCCTAAACCCCAGCAAATTCTAAATAATAAATTCCATTATGATTGGACCCACTTAGCTTCGTCAAACAAGCAAGCTCACTGTTTTGACGTGTGTGAACGTTACGTGAATACGAATCGTGCGTTGAATAACTGATCAGACGCACCTGTTGTGATATGAGATTGCAGTTACAGGACTAAAGATGTATGTAGGTCCCTTACTTCCATTGTAGATGATTTATGCAGTGTCAACAACTGGTATTCATGCACACTTCAGTGACTGGGACGTAGAATAATGAATGGATTAGGCTTGCCCAGCACCTATACAATCCTCCCAGCTTGGTCCGTTATTAATCACAGGAAAGAGCCGAACGAGCCGTATGGCCTTACCTGAAAACACTGACATGCTGCCAACCTATAAAAAGCAGGCGGTAGATGCATATTTCTTTATCTCAATTGAGATGAATGTTTGAAAGATAATCAGAAGAGATGAATCTAGGGCATTTGCTATATTATAATAAGTCCTTATGTGGAGCGGCTATTCACCTATTTATTGCTATTTAAACAGTCCTCATAATTTGTCACACTGCTGGGCAAAAGTCTCCACTATCTCCTTCCACTTAATAAATATAAATAAGTAGCTTATAAGTCTGTTAATTAGTAGAGACTGTTTAAATAGCAATAAACAACTAAATAGCCGCTCTACTTAAGGCATTAAATGTATTATTTTTATAAGTAGTTAGCTAATAAGTCTTTATATATGGAAAATAACTTATTTATATTTATAAGTGGAAGGATTTAGTGGAGAACTTAGCCCTTACTCGCAATTTCAGACCAGTCTTGTTACTGTAAGGTAAATTGTAATATATTTGTTATAGGTACTAGTATACCATCCTTTTTATCCTTATCCTTTTAATGTTGTTCTGCAAAAAGGAATAAATAACAAAATCGCAGCTTCATAATTATTTGGCGAATCTTAACAGTGATCTAAAATTTTACGGGTGATTTTGAACCTAACCTCCAGAGAGGTATAGTTCTAGGTCGGGATTATTTACTGCGATATCTGTTATTTTTACCTGTTAAACGAGTAGGTGCTTTACGGGAGAGATACGTGAGCAGTGATACAAATGTTTTAGGTTATTCCCTTTGTTTGTGTTTGTCTTATTATGATGTTTACATTTACATACAACATAAATTTTCGGTAAAAATAAATTTTTATTCATATTCAATATCGGGAATGTTCACGTACTTGTTAATTTGGTGGAGCGATCAACTGTTTTGACCCTTATGAAGAAGGCCCTCGCCTTCTTCAGGGTAATGACAGGCCGCGACCCTTTCCCTCCGCGTCCCGTCGTGCACTGCGCGCCAACAAAATTTTACGTCAATATCAACAAAGTTATTCGATATAACTAGGATAAATTAGTATCGTTTGAAACCACGAACAATTTGCATTAGAGAACAAGCATCAGCAGATTTTGTTTGTTTTATCGAGCTTGAAGGTGAAATAATAACACGTGAGCAAAGCCGCGGCTTAGTCAGCTTCAGACGTATTGAACTGTTCTTGCCTCTGACTAATAGCCGACTAAGCTAGGAGGGTGGTATAGGTATCCAACTTACAAAGTCCCTGGCACTGCAGCGTCCCGTCCAGCGCGAATACCAGTTGCTGTGGCTGCAATATCAAATGTATGCATCGACAGACAGATACATCCAATCCACCAACTGCAATGGACACCCAAGTCTGTTAAAACTGCGGTCGCGCTGTGAGGTCGAGAATAGGACTATTTAGTCATTTAAAAAAATGCAACACTCAAACCACAGGCATTACCTGAATCGTCTGTAATAGACGAAAAGGCCGATGATGATGATGATGATGATATATCAAAACTGTGGCATTGTCTTAATATGTTTGTAAAATATAACGCCGATGCACGCACACTGGTTTTATAAATAAACCAAACTTTTTTAATTTTCGCGATCACGACACATACGACCTAACTTCAGTCTTCATTCTTCCCGGGGCCACGATGGGTGCAATCCTGTCGACATGTCGGGAAATAATAAAGGTTAATAACGCGATAAAACCCCAGTTAAATAATCTGTTAATAATAAACCAAACTGTTATTGTTAACCATTTATAGTGCAATCATGCACATGCTTTCGTGACAAAAATAACACACACCACGTCTAGCTACACGTACCGGTACACTAATTTGAAATGAGTGAGCTCACACAATTCATGTGTAAACAAAATGTTGTGGTTTTATCACGGTAGAGGCGTATCTAACGATTGAAATCATTGTATAATAGATAAAAGGGTCTGTCTTTTTCATGGGTAAGCGAATAAAAATATGTTTTCGCTTTTATAACAACCAGCCCATATTTACTGAAGTAAGGATCTTTAGTAGAATAAATTTCTGAATCGTAATACGCCTAGAGACCTGTCCGTGGAAATAAATTAGGAAAACCAAAGAATTTTCTGCAAATTTTAGCGAATGCAAATTAGCTTTCACAAATAGCAAATGTTTTTCACTTGAACCTTTCTGCGCCAGGGAATACGCCATTCGCAGAACTTTTTTTTTTAATTATATTAGAAGGATTTTGATGTTTTCTTAAAAAAAGTATTTTTTGTAAGGTGTATTAAGTTCTCACTTTTTTAACAAAATGACGGTGAAAGATTTAATTTTTTATTCTTGTTTTGCACTATAATACTATTATTGCACTGATGGAGAACATAATGCATAAATCATAAGAAAACGCTGAATATTGCAATACTCGCACCCTTGGCAGGCGGGTTGGCGAGCGCGGTATATGTCGATAGGTTGGCAGATTCGTACTGCATCCACGGGTAAAAGAAAAGACGCAACATTCTACTGCCGGCAGCGCGGCAGTCGATTTATCCAACTTGATTCAAAAATTAAACCCTCCGTTATGCAAATCCTTCCCCGACAAATAGGCGCAAGCATCGCATGTTGATGTTGACAGCAATAATTGCAACATGCTTATTCAATTTGACGTTTCGCAATCAGCGCACACAAACGAGCAAACATATTGACCAAACATAGGAATCGATTATCGAGTATCCGTGATGACTGATGGACCCAACCAAATGCACGGACGGCACTTTTTTATCAGAGAGTCCTCCAGAATTTATCGATGTTGACTTTGTGTTAACATTTTGTTATGTCTTACAATGAGTAAGGCCTTTGCATCTGTTATAGATGATTTATACAGCGTCAGCTACTGATTATCATGCTGTTCGGGACGCTGCAGTGCCTGGGAAATTGTTAGATGGATGAGGCTTGCCCAGCACCTCTCAGCTTAGTCAGCTATTAGTCTGAGGAAAAGGATTATCATGTACCTTGCAACATTTAAGAATAAGAATATATTTTATTTCATTTGTATGCCTAACATAGCCGAGCATATTATAATTTAGACCACAATGTATACCTATGTTTCGTACAAATAAAGTTCTTGTATCTTGTCAAGATTCTTGAAAGAACGGGTCAATACAGAAACTCCTGAAGTTTCTGCCTTTACAGTAACAAAAAATACCTATTATATTCGTTGTGTCTCATCTGTGTATTTATATTAAGTAGAACCTTTCTAACGTGAACGGGCCCTAAGGTCTCAGACATAAAGGGGTGGGGAGGGGGGACTGAATTGATGATGTAGATTAAAGGTCTTCCCAGACAAAGCTTGATCTTTGAAGGTTTAAAAGCAGAGAAATTGACGCTATTTAGTTATTTTGCATCTTAATTGTTTGGGTTAATGCCGTTCTGGCTGTCACGTCTCGTTACCCTTGTCTTTGGGGCGAGATTAGAGGGATCAGCTTTGTTGTTTTAGTGGTCCCTCCAGATGAATTTAATCTATAAAATCATTTTGGATGTCATTATCTTTAGTACACCTGTCGTTTTCATTTAATTGGCCGCAGAGCGATTATTTCTTCCGGTTATTCAGATTTTGTGATAGGTCTTGACGTTGATTGTATTAAGAATATTTTTAATTAAATGATGACAGCTTAAAGTAGGTAATTTAAGATACAGATGATTTTCTTGAACGCTTAGAATATAAGATGCGACACTAGAAATGCAAATATGAAGTTACCTAATGAAAGAACTTAAAGGTTTAAAATAAAACCGGAATAAAAATAAGACATACAAATCATTGTACAGTGGCAGCAACTAGTATTCATGCTGAACAGGACGCTGCAATGCCTGGGGCATGTTAGGATTGCCCAGTACCTTTATTATCCTTCCAGCTGAGTCGGCTATTAGTCAGGGAAATAAATATCTATAGAGCATTGTCTACCAAACCAATCAAGCCACTTGAAGCATTCAATAGCTACTACCAAGGACCAAATAAATTATTTGGTCCATGCTACTTACTATACATGAAAATAAAGTGAAATGAAATGTAACGGATGTCATCCTCCCAGCTCCATCATCTCAGCCGTGAGACATTGGACGTTTTTCCGGTGTTATCCCTTGACAGATTTTTACTACACCCACGGCAGCTCTCCTAGCTGAGTCGGCTATTAGTCAGAGGAAAGAACTTCCCCATAAAGCATTGTTTACTTAACCAATCGAGCCACTTGAAGCATTCAATAGCTATAGCTACTATGCCCTGAGGAGCCCTAAACGTCTCTATTGTGTGGTTACAAATCGTCGATGCAGATTACAGCCCCGAAGGAGCGTCCCGGAAGCCATTGTGTTGTCTTATTGCTGGCGAGTGACGGATGACGGCGGAATCGGATTATCGAGATTTTCTCTCACTGTTTCATGTAATTTGATTTTTAGATTCACTTTTGTACTATCGTCGAGAATGGGGTTTTTTACATAAATGTAATGATCCAGGCTAGCAGTAGCAGTAGCTATAATAATGTGCTTACATGTTAAATTTCTTTATATTATTTACTAGCTGACCAACGCGGTATCACTCACGAAATCAAATTCTGAACAGGGACAACCAAATGACCTAGGGCTATGAATTATACTTTACGATTACGAAAAATTCTCTTAATGCCAGTTGAACATAAAAAAATCAAAATATAATTTCGGGGGCGTGCGAACACAAATACCGTTACACGTGATGTTTAAATTAAAAAAGAAGATATGAACGGTGATTTAAAAAAAACTGCAAGGTTGTTCTAATATTTTTTTTTAAATATGACACATAAGATAGTAAATAGATAGTTAATACGGCAAAAGAACTAAGACGATAATTACTACAAGAAAATGGTAGAACAAATCAATCATGTTCCCTCGCTTAGAATTAGCTTACTTAGCCAGTAACGATACAAAACCATCCCTGAAAGTTCTCGAAGTACGAATGGATCACCTACAACAAAACGGAAATGGGACAAACGCTCAGCAAAATCAGCATTCAAGGATAGATCAAAGCCAAAAGGCCGAGCGGAACAATGACAACAATGACGGAACGGTAATAACGGAGCTTAATAAATGGGTTGCTCATCCCTTAAGATGGAGTGCAGTTAGGAATTGCCAGTGACAGCTCCGGATTGGATTTGTGGAAGAATGGGTTTTTTGTTTCTCGTTAATGTTTTAGGTATGAAATGGAAAACGACGGAGTTAGTGAGGTTTCTTGACTTACTTAGCTGTGACATATTATTTGACCGCAAAACAAAGAACGGCGCTGGTTTTACCTAATTTTAATGACTAAGTAGTAATTTTGGGGACATTTCTCTGGTAAAAATCACGTAAATATTACATATAGTTTCAAAAACTACAAAAAAAGGTTATGAATTTAGTTAGCTTGTTGTCACTTTTCTTTAGCTTTTTGGTAGGTACAGTAGTGTATTAAGATCTAAATATAAAGTTTTTGATGAACAATAAATAATCTAATAAATTAAAAAATATACGACGCATATTCTTGACATCTTCGTCGTCATTTTTAATGCTACGGTCTCTTAATTATATTTATTTAGATTCTTTCTATTGCGGCTTCCCTCGAACCCTACTTTTGACTTTTTACTTGACGACTTTAAAAAGGAATTCAATCCCGTATTCTAATGACCAATTATTTTTATCTTCAATTCATGACTTAGCCCTTTGAAATGTGACTTTCTATCTCGGGAATGAATTCTAGTCTGCTATTGAGAACTTGCGAAAAAAGCGAAAAATTATGAAACATCTATTTTTATTTTATACTTGCTTATGCCCGCGGCTTCGCATGCGTTGTACCCGAAAAAGTAGTAGCCTATGTGCTAATCCTGGTCAACATCTACGCGCGTGCAAAATTTCAGCTCAATAAGTAGCCTAGTTTTTGCGTAAAAGAGTAACAAACATCCGTAATACTCAAAACTAATATTATTATAAACTTTCGCATTTATAATATTAGTGGTATATTTCGTCGAAGGATAAGATTGTTTTGGGGTCTTTTACGTCTATTATAGATGATTTATGCAGCGATAGCAACCGACAATGCTGTTAGGGACGCTGCAGTACCTGGAACATTGTTAGATGGATTAGGCTTGTCCAGCACCTACACTATTCTCCTAGGTTAGTCGACTGATAGTCAGAGGAAAGAACGATGGCAGCGTTGGCCCGGGGTAGAATTAGTATTTCAATGGGCAATTTTTATTTTTAAAGTCGTAATATGAGAACTATAACATGCGAGGCTAAGTCGAAAATGGAATTGTGTGCAAGATCCATTCAAAAGGTTTATCACTAATATATTCCTAGATCTTCGTCTAATCTTATAGAAACCATGGTTTCTCAAGCATTGTACAGCGTTCAATTTCAAACGAATCACCGCTTTATGGGTATTTTCATCAAACAAAGGCATCCTTTGTAAACTCGAGGACATTAATCCTCCCTTATTAATATCTACTCTGTGATATGAGCAATTCTCTGGAGCATTTCTGCCGCACGCTAATCAGAATTTCATTGAATCACATAATTCCATTGTTGGCAGAGCGGATGTGTCTCATGATCTCTACGTGTTAATGCCCACAGATTAAATAGGATAATTTTCAGTTATGATTCCTTTTATTGAATGACGGATCTGGTTTAATTGTTTTTGCTTTGTCATTTTAATTCAGTGATGAAACGATATTGTTTGCTGTTTTTACGATGTTGTAAATTTGTTTTATGCTCGTGTTTTTGGTTATTCACTTATTCGTATTACGAGTATGTGTATTGGTTCAGTATGTTTGATATTTCGATGACGTCATTACTGTTTCCTGTTTTGCACAAAACTATTGGGTAATTGAATTATTGTTATTCAGTTAAGTATTATTTACGTTTACATTTAAATTGCAGATATCATTACGATATCGATATTGTGAAGGTCAATCTTTATTTTGTTTCTGCATATTTCTTGTTTTAATGAAAGCTGTCTGAATATTTCTCGCTGCTTCCATCGTGAATACCAACTCTAATTGCACGCTATGGGATATACCTATATGTCAATGTCAGATTGCTCTCTGAGGACCTCATTTGAGATCCACTACGCAACTCACTCGACCTATATTTGATTAAACATAGACCAATTTAACATTGTAACACTGGTATGCATATTTTTACTAGAGTTTAACACGCAGTAGGTATATAAAGTCCTTAGTTCATCTTCATTGTAATATAATTTGTGAGAAAATAATATCCCTAACCACCGAGTTCTCTAGCAGAGTATGACAAATACCTGTCGACGAAGATCCAACTACATTATGGTGACTACATTATAATAATGGTGAAAGTAAAACCACAAGTTCGAGCGCATAACTCAACATCTTTACGATATAGGTACATATTATACAACCTCTAAACCGCCTCGCACTATAGTCGCAAAATTGTTTTTTATTGCACCCATGATGTTCCAAAAACCTCATCAAACTAATATTAATCGTTCAGTTCAAACTACATATGCGCCGCAAATGGCTCGGCATTTTTTGTTTTATTTTTGCGTACAGAATATTTAATATTCTTCACTAGTAACCCCAGTCAGATGCAGACGTATTGACATCCTCTTTACTCTGAATATAGCTGACTTTGAGAAGATGGTGGTGGTATAGGTGCTGGCCAAGCCTAATTCATCTAGCAATGTGCAATGCCCCTGGTACTATAATAGCTTCCCGTTCAGCAAGCATATAAATTGCTGGCGCTGTATAAATAATCTTTTAATATATGTTAAACTTTATGGACTTCAAAAAATATATGGAATTAAAGGATATTTGATATTCTGTGTAAGGCCATAATAATTCCACACCATTCTTCGCCGAATCTTACGAAGCGTGACATAATACGACCATGGTTTATTTGGTCCATGATACGACTAACTTTGTTATATTAACGGAATTAAAGAATACATGAATATTGAATAAACTTGAATATGTGTCCATTTAAAAAATCTTCAAGTCTAAATAATTCCTATTTTTTTTTATATTACAAAGTTAGTTGTGTATGTCATGCTTCGTAAGATTCGGCGAAGAACGGTGTGGAATTATTCGGCCATTAGATCTCATTACCGCCGGATGTTCGGTGTCAGGTGACTAACTAGCTAATCACGTGTGACATACACAGCACAGCTTATTGTACAGTTATACAGTACGTAATCGAGACTAATATTATAAAGCTGAAGAGTTGGTTTGAACGCGATGATTCGATAACTAATGCTTAATTTTGAAAAAAGAGTTTAGTGTTCCCAACCCCGTCCAATGAGGACTTAAATAATAATACGAGTACTTACATTTGTTCCCACTAAAGTAAGTACGTAAGGTAACTTTGAATGTTTTTAATGTGCGTGTTTATATTTATAAGGAATAATAAACGGATTTAAAAGTTGAGCTTATTAACAATAAATATTTTAAAATTTACAAAGCAGTAGTGATCTTTATTTTTGAAAATATTGTTGTAAGAACTAATTGTAAGGATCAATATGTTATGCAAAAACTTAATAGTAAATTCTTATTACAAAATGGTTATATAAAGATAATGGTTACGAGTATATCAAAGATATGTTACAACCATTATTTACACTGAAATCGTAAACATTTTAAAAATTTCGTTCTACCACTTCAATTTACAAAGTCTATGTTCACTGACGATTGGATAATGGATAACCATACCAAGTTCATCGACCTCAAATTAGAGGATGAAGGCGTCAGGTGATCGAGTTTGATAACTCCGTCGAAAGGAAACACTAATTCTGCTACGAATGTGACTTTTTAAACCACTGCCGCCACTTTGTAGTCTTAAGTGTGAAAAGATTTACTTACAGTCAAACATTGTAGCTTGTTTTATGTTCAAATTGATCAAAGAATTTATGTCATCCAATACGCTCAATGTAAGTCGACATCAATGAATGAATTGTTCACCTTTTCGACTCACCTTTGATTATGGAGTTTCTTTTTTATGAGCTGTTACCGTTTATTTGTTTTTGATCAATGGTATTTTGGTTACGATATTTTCAATGTTATGTCTTTCTGTTTCCTGTACCGTCGAAGTAATATTTTACCGAACGTATTTTTATCCTTCTCAAATTTTAGAATAATTTTTTTCTTTCGCATTTCAAAAAATCTCTTTTTATTCTGCTCAATTTTGCCACAAGAGTGATTCTCTGCAACATTAGCGTTGAAATAAATCTTGTGTATTTTAAAATAAAATATTACCTTGCGTTTACAAAGCTTCGCTCCAATATATCACTGAGCACGGAGTTTAATAATAATCGCATAGTGTCTGTGGCAGCTAAGAGTGTGCATTGTAATGAAGACGTATGGAAACAATTTCAAACTTACATTGATCGGACGCTGTTCTTATTGTAGTAGTTGAATTTTTTGTGAAGAGTTGATCCGGGAAAGTGCCAGCATCATACTTATTGCTGCCGCCAATCAGTAGGATATGTCTGCATTGCTGTCCCGGTAATTTCACCGGGCCCCTTACCCTCAGTAATGGGGCCGGTGTAATTACGGGCACATGATACTTTACAACTCTATGTCTCAGGGTGACGGGCACAACGCAATGCTGCGTTGATCACGTGCTTAGTGAACGTGATCACTGCGGTATTGCAGTTGTAATAAGTAGAGGTTACCGCTTAATATTAGGTGGGCCTTCGACTTGTATCGTAATTGTGTCATCCCGCTCAGTATCGTGTCTGCCAAGCGAGGCGAGTATGGCAACAACCCCCTCATGATCTTCGAGATCCATAATGGATGCCTTTGTCCTACAGTGGACTTGTCCTACGGCTTAGAAAATAATTACTATAACAATTTTCGAGCTTAAAAAGATTTTTCTCATATTTTTTTTCTATTGTAATTATCTTTTGTGCTAAGTAATGCTGGCTCATCAAATAGAGAGGAAATGTCATTTATTTTGTCAAAACAACAATTCCGCTAAAAATTAGCGCTGTACTGTGAAAAGCGAGAGAGAGTTGACTTTGCATTAGTGCAAAGCACTAATGTGTTTCGGAATTCTTATGACCTTATTGCCCCTCTATTGGATATAATATTCTCAATGTGCTGGATACTTCACTATTCTACTGTATATTTCTCGAATAAAACGAATTAGAATAAAAATCTCCCATGACACTAGATGTGCCGCAGTTGTGCCTTGAGAAACAAACAATATTCTATTGAGCAAACAAATTTCCTAAAGACTTATTTTGGGCATTATGTTCTATAGTTTACTTTGTCAATATATAATAGCAATATCAATAGAAAGCAGACCCGCATTTATAAAATCAGCTTTATGGAGGAACTTGTGTGGTCTTTTACGTTTAATATACGACTTGTTTACAATATCGTACAAGCTGTAATAATTTTGTAACTATTTTGTAGCAATTTTTTCTGTATTTATGGTTTTTTTTTGTAAAGCTTTTCTCTTATTCTCTAGTCTAGTCAGACTTTTGTGAGATGAAACGTTAAATCAATTTCTTTATACACAAGCATTAATTAACATTAAATCGTGTAAATAGAGACTGCCTAAATAATCTATACGGATATTATTAGGCCTATACCGAGCAGTAGGATAAGTCAGGCTGTGGATAATGATGATGATGATGATATTATGTGTTAAGGACTTAAATATGTTAGGCATACGGAAAACATCGTGCGGAAACTCGCAGCTTAGTTAAGTTTGGTCGTATCTTTGACATGTTCTTTCCTCTTAATATAGAGAACTAGCTCGTGCCCGCCACTTCGCATGCGTTGTACCCGGATAAAAAGTAGCCGTTGTATTATTTCTGGTCCACTTCTATACGTGTGCAAAATTTCAGCTCAATCTGTTGGGTAGTTTTTGCGTGAAGAGGTAACAAACCTCCAAACAAACTTTCGGCTTTATAATATTAGTAGGATGGGATAGGTTCTGGGCAAACCTAATCTATCTCACAATGTCCTAGGTACCGTACAGCAGCGTATCGTACAAAATCAACACCAGTTGCTGACGCTATACAAATCGGCGAAAGTGTATTTTATGTAAAAATCCTATTTTTTTTGTTTTACTGTTATAGAACTGGCTTTACAAACATTTTTTTTTAAATTAGGTAACCTTATATCTATTAATTAATCAAAAAATGCGGTGCATCAATTACAATCTGAATTGTTCAATACATATATGAAAATACTTCTTCAGGACAATATTATCCCAGGAAGAATTGCACAGAAGAGATAAAAAAAGAAAGAAAGTCAATTAAATTTCGATAACTTTTTATACACTCTAAATTTCCGCCCCAAAATATAAAAAAATTAAAACTGTAAGTTGCGAAGCCGACTCGATAGCCCTTCAAAGCGGTGGGATGAATTTTGTAGGTAAACCGATTCCGTGTAAATCTTTAAAGGCTTTTTAATTATACTAAGTGTGGCACCGACATCAATCTTCTTAATTCCTGAAACTCGATCAGTTACAGGGCCGTATTTAATTTTGTATTAAGTGCAAGTTAAACTGTCATTCTTGTGAACATTTAAGAGATATTTACCATGATTTGGGTCTTTTTGAGTTTCCCGATATTTCGACGCAGTTAGGTACATACGCCATGATTACGGATAAGCATTTGCGAGTAGGTGGTTGCAAACGAAACCAGTATCTCAGTATCAAAACGACTCAAATCATGCTAGGTGTTCCGTAAAAATGCCATATAAGTCTATGAGTTTTTAAACGTATTAAAAGTTAATCTGATTTAAGCCTAAAGGATTTAATATTTTAAGTGCTATATAGAATGAACATTAAATTTAAGTGCTTTAGCCCCGCAACCAGTTGGCTGACATGCTTGGGAAAATAGGCCATCTTAATCTTGTGAGTTTTATTATTTCTGTTCAATCTTTTGATTATTTCTTTGAACTTAGCCATTATCAATTACCCAATCCAAAAGCGCCATGTCAGAGTTATTCGAAACATGCTTCATGCTTTGGTAAATCAGCCTCTATCTCCGGACAATTTTTCATCACTATCGACCGTCAAAATTGTTTCCTGGCGCCTGCCCTGTAGCAGGACACTGCGATGTCGCTACCTGAGCACAAAATGAAATACCCTTTTGGCACCATTCATTGCTGCTCGAGCAAATCTCTGTTGCAAAACCCCACGTTGAAAGCGTCGATAAAACAAAAATCTGTCGCGTTTTAGGTCCGTATGACGCGGTTGCGCTGTGCCAATGAAATCAGCGATGCCAACTTGGAGACAAGTAATTTGACATAGCGAGCAGAGATAGTTCGATTTAAAAGATTAAATTGCGAATTGGAAACAAAAGTTTCACCACAACCTGGAGGTGTTCCAAGAAGCTGCAACTTATTTGGCCGTTAACTCGTTCTGAGCACCAGTTACGTTAAGCTTTATGGTAGATGTTTGTACTCCAATCAAAATTCGATCCAATTCACGCATTATTATAGGTTCGTTTATCGACTCCCATTTATTCATCTAAATAGGTCGGTCATTGCGCCGTCACGTCTCGGGAGCTACCCGTCGAATTAAAGAAGCTTGCCTTTTCTTTTTCCTTATAAAATTTACTAGGCTTTTTAACTCGGCCGGATGAATTATAAATTGGATTAAGCCCCCGGCAGAACGTGACGCCGCGAAGAATATGAATGATGACTTTGATACGGATACGAAACTCGCCAGTGTTAAGAGAACTGTAAGTGATTGAAAAACCTTTGATGGTTGGAATAGTTTAACTGGTCGATCCAAAGCTTACAATCATTTAATTGAAGTAATCTCACTGTTCCGGCTGTAATTGTATGATGTGTATGTATGTAGTTAACAGAACGTACGTAATGTTGAAAAATAAAAGCTTCGGAGAATTTGCTTCTAATATATTTTAATGTTACTTTATGTATAATGTTGTACTGAAATTATCATACCATGAAGCGATCTATAAGATTACTTACTAATACAAATTGACAAAAACTCTCTAAAACAGATTAATCTATAAACCAAAACAAATGTCGTGTTTAGATATTAATTATTGATTAACTAACTACAACCACCTCCGCGCATATAATTTTTAAAATGTTCTTCAAAATCGGATACAGCCTCATAATAATTCTTGTTTTCTCGAACACCCTCTATAACCGTAATTTCCCCTACTTTTTTATTGCCCACCATTTTTCTCCATAATAAGATGGCAAGATATATGGCGCAATTTTCCGGGATTAATTAAAAATTCCTTCGCTGCAATAGATGTTAATGGCTCTAAGCCAAGTGAAATTAGTTTTGAATATTAACACGAGTAACAATGCTGTACCAATTCTTTGAGAATTAAAGAAATTTCTTTTGGATTTTAACGTATAATATTATAGGTAATAGTTATATGTATGTACGTCTGAGCTGATAACGCTAACGAGATTCTGGGTTTTGTTGGTGGCCTTACTGGGTTCAAATAATATTGTTTACTAAAAAAATGTATTATTAAACCGAATGAAATCATAATTACTACATATTTTTTTTTCATTTATTTATCTTTCTTAAAAAAAACAAATACAAAAAATTATCTTATTAATAGCACAAGCACTAAGGTTAGTTTTATGAGCTATCGGAGTCGTAAATAAGTAGCACTAAGGCCTATTAAGTCCCCAATTCTTGTTCCCGAACCACTCATAATAAATAGTAAAGTCTTGTCGACCATATACTAAACTTTTAGATTGTCATATCTAACTTTCAATTGAAAATAAATTTATTTAATTCTTGAAAAATTGGTACAACATTGCTACTCGTGTTAATATTCAAAACCAATTTCACTTCGGCTCAAAAAATAAATTTTACATAAATAAAAACAAAACAAAATCCTACTTTCTTAGTTTAAATGATGAGACAAGGCGAAGACCCACCTGATGTTAAGCGGTATCCTTTGCCTATAACAACTGCAATACAGCGGTGATCACGTTCACTAAGCATTATCATTATTATAACTAAGCATTATCATTACTAAAACTAAGCATTATTATAAGCATCGCGCTAGGTAACCAACGATGCATTGCATTGCGCCCGTCACCCTAAGACATGTACTGTAAGGTTTCATGTACGCGTAATTTACTGTATTGTCAACATTTAGTATTTCAAAGATCACTGGTAAATTAATATTTTGTCTCTGAATAATGTAGTAGAGGCGAGCCCACCTATCCTCATACATAAAGCAGACCGGTTGCCAGTGTCGGCACTGACACTTTTATTAGAGAAAAGCCATTTTTGACAGGAACACTAACTGCATTATTGCCACACTGTTTGGACACGATCCAGCGGGCGGCGATTTTGGGAGTTTTCGCTTGGCTTTTTAATCTATTTTGCTGAATAGCCGATGCTTTTGGTAGCTTTTTTGATTCCAAGGGCATGGGAAATAACATGTTATTTGAAATTGATATTGTTAGCTATATTATATTATAGTTTAGTACAATAATTTTTAAAAAAGTAGTTTTATAATTGACATAAGCAAATTAAACTCAGCAAATGGTGAGCTCTTATCCGTAACATTATCAATATAACTTTTGAAACTATCATGTTTGTGTAAACTATGTGTAATATTTACGCCATATTAACCACGATTTGATTATTTTTGGGTTTTCCGATATTTGGCACAGCGGCGAAATAACGGAAAACTCAAAAGGAATCAGCAGTTATTATCTGTAGAACTGCTTCACCAGGTAAAGGTCTGTTGTCTGCCCTAGGCAGGATATATCGCAATTTTTTGAAATATTTTTTATTAGTACTGTTTTCTTACTTCGACTTATTAATCTATATCTCTCTCTTATCTCTTTTATTATATTGTAAGTGGACGAGTCTATTTTTTGTAATTACAAACTATGGAAATAAAGTAATAAATAAATAAAATACTATGGATTTTGAATCTTGAATTTTGCAAAATGAATCCAGTACTACAAAACCAACTATTTGGTGTTAGCCGTAAGATATATGTAATTTTACCGAAACACTGCAATCGCGCTAGGTAAATCCTCTAAGTAAACTGCCCACACTGACCCGAAGCTAGAATTCCGAGGAACAATCTAAACTACGTTCCTTTGTTCTAAAGTCCAAACTAAATAAACAACTCACAGTTAGAATGACTAAACCTACCTGTACCATTCTCTATAGTAAAATTATTGTAGTCTGGTTTCCGTTAGATAGTATGGTTTAGCCGAAATGTATGTAAACTATTGAAACTTCACGACCGTGGCGCAGTTGGTTTAAAAGCCGGCTGAGATGCAGAAGGTGCGGGTGTGATGCCCGCCGCCGCTGCCGGGGGGAGGAAAAGTTTGCTTTATTGTGAAACTTATATTTTTGTTTATTAACAATAATAAATAAAATAAATGTATATTATGTACACATATTAGCAGACTCGGAAGACGTCGTTCTCGCTGATTTGGTGATATATCGACAGTAACGCCACCGGTCCAACTGTGTTTTTAAACCATCCAGGAGCCCATTGAAATATACAAAAAACATACAAATCGGTGCAGCTATTTAGTAGGAGTTAGGTGACAAACACACCAACAAAAGAATTATTTATTAATTTTATTTTATTTATTCAACAAATATTATTATAATATAATAAGACAGTTTCTCTAGCCACGCAGGCAGTCAAGAATAAAATAGGCTCACAGAGCTAAAAAAGTGTATTTCTTTATTCACGCAGGATTAAAATGTCACCCAACAAAGCCGCCTAATTCTCCAATAGCTCCAACGAAATCCCTAACTATATACCTAGAGATAAGATCAATTCATCCTAGAATGGCAATAAAACCCAACAACATTCCGCAATGAGCTTAGAACTTTAAATAAAATCCCTTTCTTCCGTGAGAGTCAAACAGACAATTACAGAGACACGTCTAAGCAAGTTGTTAGCTGTGAATTTCAACAGCTTCCTACAGCCTCCAGTGCCATGTCTTAAATTCCTGTCTTGCCTGAGAATCGAACCCAGGAAATCCGCCGTTATACCGTTGCATCGGAGTTAACGGGACGCGTTCAATAGAGCTAAATAATGCATAGTTTGATTGTAGATAATGGTTGGGATCACATTCATACATTGTCTGTGCAAGCTGCTGAGATTTCCTTGACATTTGTATTATTACAGCCGCGTTGGAGAATGTGGGAACAGAGTTATGGAGAAAGATTACTGCTTTTAACAACATGTTTTGCAATAAATATTTAAAATTTAAATTTAAATAAGTACGTTAAGTTCCACAATAGTCGTCTCTTGTATACCATCCTCTCAGCTACTTAAAAAATATGTCAATAAGCTGACTGAGACGCGATATTTTCCTACGTTTTCCTTTTGCGTTCATTATCGACGTCCACTGTTGGACATGGGCCACATACCCATGGACCTTAAGTACTGAATATGAAGGGGTAGTTGCTATACTCGCCCTGATTTGCAAGCGGGTTGGCGAGCGCAGTACGGGATGTTGATACACGGAAAGATGCTGTTGTTCTTTTGGAGCTATCCATTGGAAGATGTTTACTGCATCCAAGGGCAAAAGGGGAGGGGGAGGGGAAAAAATATCTAGAACTAGATACAAAGATACTTAAATTCGAACGAAACGATGACACTTGTATTTCACATTCTGCCAGCGCCAGGCCCCTCTTGCGTTACCAGCTATTACACAAACTGCGTCTCGGAGATCTTTTACTCATATGCTTCTCATATGATTTACTCGTATGTTAGGTACGTAAAGCCTTTACATCAAGCAGCATAAGATAGTTTGGACCGATCATCTTACCCAAAACAACCCTATTAAATCTCAACAATATATCAAACCCCAAACTTAAAATCAGATAATGCATCATCACTATACCATACATTCAAGGGATTCTCATATGAACTGGTCCTAATTGTCCCATTTAAGCGCCCGTATCGCAGATTACGTACATCCTGAGTATTCCTGAGTACTCTTCATCAGGCTCAATGAATTATTCTGGTGCTTACCGGTGTAACAAAGGATGCCGTGATGAATTAAGATCTAAAGTGTCGGTGAGTAAGTGCTGCAAAAATAATTTCTCGACGTGTAACGTGAGAATGGTTGGTTGCCCTTATTAAAAGAGGAGACGGAAATGTAGATGATTGTCTGTCAGGATAATTTTTTAGCATTATATAAACACACAGCTGTGTCATGTTGGGAAGACAGCGCGCGGTAAATTTTACCCAATGAGGGTTACCAATTATTGAATCTTACAGTTAATAAATCGTAACGATGATTATCATCAAATATGACGAACACAGAAGATAGTAGCACAATCCTCATCATCTGCATGACTAATTTATAATGAATATGAATATTTATTTATTTCCTCTCACACAATAGGTTATTTATGCTAGGTACACATTAATGCCTACAATTTTATTTTCTAAACAGTTTTTTGAGAGGCTGTATAATATGAATAATAAACGTTAATCATTCATATGAACATTTTGTTTATACACATAACAAGGTCTAGGTTTATCTATAGGTCACTACGCTTGGCAGTAACTTGTTTAAACTGCCAAGCGTAGTGAGTATGGCAACAATCCTCTACCCCCGTACGTGGATCCATGACAGTATGATGTTTTACGGCTGAGATGATGATGAAACATAGGTACATATACGAGTACCATTTCTCTAGTGAGGCATCAATATCGTTCCCCTACCTTCCCACTACCATTTCCTACATCACTAATGATGCCGATTCTTAATCACATCCAGCACAATCACCTCCAGTAAAGTAAACATGCCATCCAATCTACCAGGGGTGCATAACAAAGCAGGAGCTAAACATCAGCTTAGTTAATCAGGGCTTAAACCCGCGGACTATTTGTCCGTCCGGCCGCGACATTAGTCCGATGTCCGGACACGGTACACCCGGATTTTGCAAAGTTCGCACGATTAGGTATTTAGGAGATTTAAATGTATTAAAGGGAATTATTTGATGTTGTTGAAGGTTATCTTTAAAAGGGTCGGGTGAACTTTTTATTGTGCCAGCTGAGTTGTTGAGCGAACTTGTTTTAGTTGAACAGGGTTGGCCGTAATGAAAACATCTCTGTAGATGCTTAATTAATCGGAAATAACAAACTCGTTGCCAGTGTAAAGTCTCCCAACCACACATTGACTTTCGCACAGAGAGTACGGTTTATCTAAGAGTATGGAGCTGTAATAGCATTTATCTAATCATTTACCACTCTAGGCTGCAACAAGTTTTAGACTTCGTAGGCGCTATACCTTGATAAAAAGATTAGGTCATTCCGCCTTATCGTAATCAGTTATTTGAGTCGAGAGGCGTTTCAGTAGTATTCGTACTTAACAACATCCATAGTTAATTATTTATCTATCTCGTGTTTATATTACTAAGTAAGATATAGTCAAAGTTGCTGGGCTCTCTTTGATGCGAGAAGCACAAAAATACCAGTCTGGCAAATGGGAGGATACACAGCAGTATATCGGGTTGAAATAATGATATTACTAAGTTGTGAATATTCTGGTTTGAAGTTTGTTTATTCGATCGATTATACTTTATTATTACTTCACTCAATTTATGATTCTTGGTATCACATTAAACTGGTGGAACTTCATGTAAATAATCTCCTAATCAAGTCCTACAATAATAGTCAGTTTTCGAAGTTATAAGTTTTATTTATCCAAAATAAAAGATGTTAACCTCCTTAATATAAAATCCAAGAACGTTGCCCCTCCGCTCTTGCCTTTGGATGCAGTAATAATCTGCCAGAGGATATCCGGAGATGGGGAGCAGTCTTACCGCGTATTAACATAAGGCAAGGCTGCCCTTTGTACTGCTGTTTTTTTAATTTTACTTTAAATTGATTTTGTATTCTTTCAATGTATCATGTAAATTCATGTACAACAAAGAATTATCTATCTATCAAACATATGTATACTGCGCTCGCCAACCCACCTGCCATGTGTGGTGATTATGGCAACAACCCCATGCTACTGTGCCTAGCAGTGAACGCCCTTCGGCTTAGAGTTCTGCTTTATTTCATCAACATCATTTCAGCCGTAAAACGTGCTCTACTGAACACAGGCTTCCCTCATGGATCTCCATGCGATAGTTGCCATACTCACCACGCTTGGCAGGCGGGTTGCCGAGCGCAGTTCGGGATGTTGATACACGGAAAGACGCTGTTGTGCCCATCTTTCGAAGGTATCCCCTTGCAGGCTCTAACTGCATGCACGGGCATGAAAGGAGTGGTACCAGTCTACTGCCGGCACCCCACGGCCGATTTATATAACCTGAGTAAACTTCTCGTTGCCTTCACAGGCTCATAAACAATTCAAAACAACAAGAATATACTCGGCGTCAAGATTGAAATACATAACATTTTGATTTCATTACTGAGAATCATTGCTATCGCTTCCCTGGGACAGTTCAACCGCAAAAGTTATCGTAACATATTCCGTAGAGTTGGGAGTTTATTGTTTTATTAGCCGGAACCGAATAAAATCCGGATTAACAACCGGCTGTCACTTCGCTACGAAAATATAGCGTAGAGATGTCAACACTCCAAATGTGATATACTATCTGAGAAACATCGAAGATATTTTACTGCTGTTCTAAAAACTGGATTTGTTGACCTACTGAGAGTGATCCTAAAATTCGTATAGCAAACGATCAGATTTTGATTTTCGCTCCAGTGATCGAATTCTGAGATAGTTGATGGCAATCATAAAATTCAAATAAGCGAAAACCAAGCCGTGGGGTGTCGGCAGTAGAATGTTGCCTCTCCTCTAGTAAGAATCTGCCAAGGAATACATCAGGAAGATAGGCAGCAGTGTCTTTGCGTGCATCAACATTCGCCAACCTGCTTGATCGTGGCGAGTATGGCAAAAACCCCCTTTTCATCTTGGAGATGCATGGGGGAGGCCTATGTCCAGAGTGGACGTGGACAGTAGCATTACGGCTGAGATGACGATAATGAACCCACCCACCCATAAATAAATAAAACATACATAGAGGGTTGACGATACATTTATATTGCAACAGCCTAGCAGGAGCAATGATATTATTATACCTTATTTTATACAGAAACTAGAGTAAAGTACACGTTATTGCTATCATTGTGAAGTTCGATAGCATTCTGTTACAATTAAAGCTCAAGAAGCGTCGTCTTCAGATGTTTACAAATCTTTAATAATTTGTAAAAACCTCGCTAAAAATTAAAATTTTGACAAGCATTCTCTTTAATTGCTATGAGCTTCCAGCTCATGGTCGGACCAACAGCTTTTACTCCGACTTATTCGCGTGGAATGGTCTGACAACGTTATCTGCTAGTATTCTTTCGTACTCGTAACAATTTAATTTAATCACCTCAGACCGACCGCAGCGCCCTCTCGGGGATTTTTCTAATTTTCCCTTGTAAAAGGCGCGGATTTACTTGGGGCTCATTTGTTTGTGGTAGTTTTCATTTGTTTCCAAGTTTCTGCTGGGAATTAAAGTGTTGAGAGTGGACTTGTTAACTTTATTTTTGTTGGGGACTTACAGTTTAATGAAAAGTCCCCTTACTAATAAACACTGATTACACTAATCAGCATTTAATTGATGGATTTTTTGAGATTTGTCAAAAAATATGCCAAAATCCGATGATTTACCTTTCATTAATTAATCCGCGTTTATGGGCGTTAAGGACGGTAAATATTTAATTAACTAAGCGACTGGTAAAATATGGACCTGCATCCATCAAAGGCTTTTGCAATATTCATTTTCATCATCCACAGTTTTTTGGTCTCCACTGCAGGGTGTAGGCCCCTTTTGCGTACGCCGCATATCCTGTGCTGTGCTCAGGGCTTGATACCGGTAATAATAATACTGGATCAGATGACATAAATTCCTGGCTTAACAGCCTGTTTTAAGCCAGGAATTTCCAGCGACCTGGCGAATATCGTCGACCCATCGTGCCATCATCGGAAGGGCACGACTTCTCTGGTCACTTCTTAGCCACTATTCAATTTGCCGTCAATAATCATTGTACATATTTTATATATATTTATAGTAAAAAAGTAGTGTGTAGTGTTTTCTAAAAACTTGAAATTCACAAATTATTAACCACAAAATTTTTGATTTCAAACATTGTTCCACACCTAGATCTATATTTCTAAAATAAATATCTACATTTCTTGGTATCTATTAACAATGCACCCAAACCGTTTCGCAAATAACTATGCTTCATTTAGTTGAAGGATACAAGATAAACAATGAAAATTTTGCTAAAACGCTGAGCAAAAAATATTTAGATTCTCCGACTAGATATTTAAAATTCATTCCTCACCTCGCTTTTTTTTGTTTGCGAACGTGACATTGAAAATTGAGAAGCTATTTCTAATTTATACTGTCCTTACGAACCTGTCGACAGGCGCTCTTAGTATAGCGTGCTGCCCTCTTTTTAGAGTTCAGTCTCTATGGCCACTTCAGAATATTAAATTGTTAAAGTTTAGATGATTCTGTAGGAAATGTTAACACAGTTACCCAACTTCCTCAGTTGTCAAAGTTCCTTTACATTTGTTACATGTCTTTCTTGTATTTACTTTTCCAATATACAGTGCAGAAACTGGAAAAAATTACGCTTTACTAAAATGTTTATTTTAGTTAAAAAATAATGTATTATTATAATAAATGGAATCAGGCGTTACTTTGCGGAAATCCATGACATTAAAATGCCATGAAAATATCTAGTTTTAATTCCGCTGTTGTATTATATATTCCAGTTCTATTCAATTGATTGTTTATTCTTCTTTTGTTATTTCCTAATGCCAATTCAAGAAAAATAACAAATTTCAAGTGTATTTCGTGACCGTGACCTAGCAGACATCTAACCCACAAAACGAGTCCATACCTAATATTTGCATCGTCATAACCTCGAATTATTTCTTCTACGGAACTTCAAATTCTCTTGACTCCTACTTGACGGAAATCCATGACATTAAAATGCCATGAAAATATCTAGTTTTAATTCCGCTGTTGTATTATATATTCCAGTTCTATTCAATTGATTGTTTATTCTTCTTTTGTTATTTCCTAATGCCAATTCAAGAAAAATAACAAATTTCAAGTGTATTTCGTGACCGTGACCTAGCAGACATCTAACCCACAAAACGAGTCCATACCTAATATTTGCATCGTCATAACCTCGAATTATTTCTTCTACGGAACTTCAAATTCTCTTGACTCCTACTTGACCGCGCTTGTTATACACCAGGTAGACTTGCACGCGACCTCGCATAATGTCTCTCTGCATCGCAATTTGCATGCTCTCAGTAATGACTAATACAACACCGGCGCGATTACCGTGTGCGCGCAAACATTTGCTATTTTATGGATGTGTTCGTTAGTGAGTTGCGTCACCAGTTCGTTTAGTTTACTTCATTAGTTGCTGGTTTACTTTGGGTGCGCATGGTGTTTTGCGTTAGGAATAGTTGATTGCAACTCAGATTTTCTATTCTTAATTTAATGTAATCGCCTTGTATGAGTGTAATTTTTTCATCGTCGAGCTCGTGAAGAGTATTATGGGTTTTTTGTTTCACTATATAATGTTTCATTGCTTTTAAACCCAGTTCTGATGATGGAATCAATGATAAATAGAGGGAAATACTCAAATTTAAAAAGCATAAATATAGCGGTTTGGTGATTTCAGCAACATTTTAAATTCTATCATTAAAATAGGTTTTTGGTTGAGAGATTAAACAATTTTGCTTTCTTTAATGTTATTTATTCGACTAGTGGCCCTTGCTTTGCAAATACGAAATAATATCTCGATTATATTTCTATTACACCGCGGTATTTAATCACTCTTGTACCAGCTATATTGCCTATTAATATGCTACTGGGTACTGGGTTCATAAAATTTGCAGTTACAACGTTTACAACCCCATAAAAATATATTTCAATTGCGAAACTGTCCGTTTATTATCTGCCGCTTATAATAATCTTTATGAATGCAAAACTAGACGAACCGGTTGCTGCAAACATGGAAGTTAAAAGTATATGAACATATGCGTTTGACATTTAGAAATAAACGCAGACAATGTTTAAAAGGGCCTTTAACATTATATTATAGATGATTTATGCAGCGTCAGCAACTAGTGTTCATGCTGTATGAGACGCTGCAGTGTCTGTGACATTGTAAGATGGATTTCGCTTGCCCAGAGCCTTTACCATTCTCCCAGCAAAGTAGGCTAGTTGATAATTTGCTTGTCATGTGTAACTGATGTGTGTTACACCGCACTTGGTAAAACATTTAGATTTTGGACTAACGGCGACGTGGGTTCGAAAACTGTAATAAGGTTCTTTATTTCTTTGATAATTATTAATTTAATTTTAAAATCATTTATTATTTAAAGATCTCACTTCCAAAGAAAAAATCACTAATAATAATAGAGCAAAAATATAAATATAAACCTTATAAAAGTACAAAGATTGTTTGATAGAATAAAGTTACAAGTTACCTTAGACTCGCTTCTTCCTTTTGTGGCAATCTTAGGTACTTCAGACATAGCTTGCCAATACTAATAGTCATAACAGGAAGTCCATGCTCTTTAGATACAAGTGACTCTGTGATATAAAACTGATATCATGATGTTTAAAATGCGTCATGTTGAACATAAATACGTATCTTTATAAGGTAAAATAATTCGACACAGCCTTCTAGCCTCAAAGTAAGCAAAACATCTGTTATGGGTACCACATTTTTTGTAAAAACGTACTTATTATACATCGAAAAACAGCCAGACCAGGAACAAATATCTGCGGAAATATTTAAAACATTTGTCCCGCAATTTGTCCCAACTGCAGCGTCTCGTACAGCATAATTACCAGTTGCTGACGCTGTATATGTATAAATCATCTATAATAGATGCGAAGGCCTTACTTTTTTGTCCCCCAATTTGTCCCAACTGCAGCGTCTCATACAGCATAATTACCAGTTCCTGACGCTGTATAAATCATCTTTAATAGATGCAAAGGCCTTACTATTTTGTCTCTTAGCGGAAATAAAACTGCATCTCAGTTGGGTACCAACACCACGAAGGTCTTCATAATGTTGTTTATTGTTTTATTAGCTAGCAATATTTGTGAATTTGAATGCTTAGTTTGTCCATTAAAATGCTTGCGTCGTATCTAAAGTATTAAACAAGAACTTGTTTTTAATTATTTCGATTAAATTGAATGGCAAGACAAGACATAGTAGCAACTAGACAGCAGGCCTAGGCTGAAAATAAATATAAAAATCAAAAACCTTAATTTTGCAACAAAACGAGCTGTTTATACTGTTACTGTTCGTACGTACTGCAAAGTTGACGAGCGCTTTGTTTAGTTAGTCTTGATGATGTCACGACTTGTTAGTGCTACCGGCGTCTTCCACCTACATCTTTCTGCCATGTTTACCTACTTGCATATACTTCGCATTACGAGCGTGTACTGAACATGTTTGCTTACTCAAAACATTCCCTTCATTATAAAACACAAACATGATAGTGACCTTCTTTCAAAATGAATGAAACGTTCTTGTAAATTAAAAACAACAAAAGACCTAAAGTGCACCCCTGAGGTACGCCGATATAACAGTGAACGTTTTCCATTGTTACAGACACAACAGGAATGACAGTGCCCCGGAGCAAGAACCTACCTTGGTACGTACAATCGGAATCAAAGTACAGTGTACTATACTTATGTATTCGTAAATCCTAAACTCGCTGCTATAATTTTACGAAATTGAATATCCTGTATATTAAATCTCGTAGAAATATAGAAGCATGTATTAAAATATATATAAGTATGAAAAAAAAACGGGAATTCGTATATTTTGTAGAAGGATTATGTTTGACACATAGCATTTTGTTTACTAGACACAAAGAATAACGACCACGAAACTTCTTGGAGAAACCTTGCCTCCTGCCTATCATATTGCAGGCGAACAGGTCAAACCAAACAAATATCAATTGCTTCCAAACAGACCTACGAGTACCACGTCAACCCGGTTTGGAAAAAAAATCGAAGTGAAATAAATAAATAATGCGGGACACTACACACACAACACCATCTAGTCTCATACTAAGCAAAGCTTGTAACTACGGAAACCAGATGGTTGATAGAATGAATGATATTTTGTAAATACATAGATACTTATCATATATAGAAATATACCCAGACCCGGGACAAATATCTGTAGAACACTGAATTGAAATTATCGTGGCTAGACATCATTTAATAAATATAATACGGCTTACTACACGTACCCATGAAGAAGGACCTCTAGACGGTCTACGAAACGTCAGCAAGATGATAATAAGTTAGGTACGTGGTGTAAGCCGTATTATATTTATTCAAATCTGCAGAACAATTACAAATATTTGTCCCGTTGCGGGAATCGAACCGCTACCCCCTGCTTATCAATCGGCTATTAGACCAACTGCGCCACGCAGGCAGTCAATAATCTTTTTAGGGTTAGGCTCGCCTTTGTACATGTCATCTAGTTAAGTTTTATTATAAGTAATTTAAGAGCTAAACGCCCAAGTCTCCAAACAGGTAAAAAAAACTCACTGCAGCCAGAAACGGCTAGGTGGATTATTATTATGTATATAGTTATTTACTGACAGTGGAGAGTTAAGAAAGAAATAGGGAAATAACTTTGAAATATTTCCATTTTTATACATTTGAATATCTAGTTCGTTATCAGGAATTCCAGTACTTATCTGAAGGCTCCACATAAAACGATAGTCGCGACATTTCTCGTTATCTCGCAGCAAACGATTCGGGAAATCGAGCGGGGCGAACTCAGCCGCTCCCATTACCGATATTGGTCTGTCGGAGATCGGAATCGTCTAGGGCGTGGATGTTGATATTCCATAGACATTGTGGTTTGCTAATAATATATCATCATCATCTCAGCCGTAGGACGTCCACTGCTGGACAAAGCCTCCCTCATGGCCGAGTACTGAACATGGGAGGTTATTGCTATACTCACCACGCTTGGCAGGCGGGTTGGCGAGCGCAGTACGGGATGTTGATTTTATTTATTTATTCAAATTGCTGTATGGGCTTACAGATTAATCCAAGGCGCCCAGACACTATACTAACATAAATATACAATAGAAAAAAATACATAGCAAACCTTAATGAAAACTAATTAACAATAAATATTACATTGATGTCAAAAAATGTCAGTATACAAGAACAAAAAGATAGTAATACACAGAAAGACGCTGCTGCTCATCTTCCGGAGGCATGAGAGGAACATTCTACTGCCGGCCCCCCACGGCAATAATATGTGCGTCTGCATAAATAAAAATAGTTGTACATTTAGATTTAAACAGTTAGTTGAGACCTTCATTTAAGTATAAAACTTGTGTTAGAGGACTCGGAAGGAATAAAAGTGGGTGTATTAATTTTGTTGAGCTTTCCGACTGGTAATTTTAATAATGATGATGCTGATGATGTTGATCTTAGCCGATATCGGCTACGGCGACATCGTCTCTGCTAAATTGAATTACGTTGGTGCGCCCTAAGATGAGTGGCGACACCAATATTGGCTTTAGACTTAAATAGAAATATAAATAATCTAATTACGACTCATAGGTACATAGGTAAATTAGAAATAAACATTAAACAAAATGAAAATCTTTTGAGACATAAATTGGTCGCCAACTCAGCACACGCCGTGAGAACACGGCACTGATTTTCAATGGCGCCATAATTGCCCTACAGACCCAGTTACAATTAGTTAATTTTTAAGAAAATGTCATGAAGAATATAGCTTAAACAAAATGTTACAAAATTGTTCAGATACAATAATACTATGTAGACCATGTGCTTATAAAGAAAATAATATATATTTAGAAAAAATTGTCATCAGAAACTTAGTCCAAATATTGTCACATGAAATATAAACAATTCCCAAGTACCTACGTAACACAAATTCAGTGCGCTTACACATCCAAAATGTTATCTAGTGATCACTGATGCTGCTCATAAACCAAAACGACACTCCAATGTATCATGATCAAAACAAAAAGCTTTTTGTCCACAGCAGCGACACGAGCAACGATCCGCAGCCACTATCAACATCGTAATTATCTCGGTGACAAATAACACCAGAGCGGTATCCTCAGACTCACTGATTACACCGCCACAAATAAATCCATCTATCACAGTCCACGCACAGCGTACTACGTTCCTAAAGATACGAACAATAAAGTCACACATAGATTTCCTGTGTCTTGTTTCCCCTCTTAACATATTTAGGGATCCATATCAGGCTTTTGTATCTTGAATCAGGATCTGAGTAGCCGAGGAGTGGCGTTAGGAAGATAAACATTATTCAAAACCGGACAAGTTCGAGCTGGACTCACCTACTGAGGGTTCCGTAGGTATGTAGGAACATAATAATTACTATAAATTAGCTGATCTGATTTAGTTAAAGTTTTAAAAATGCACAAAAGGATTCGCTCACCGATCTAATTTATGACCGCGCGTAGGGTTGCTTAACCTCGATGATGGATTTCGTACTTTTTTAGAGGCGATTTTTTTATGATTCCATTGCAAATGTAGTTTTTGAATTTTTCTCTGTATCTACAGTATAAGACGATATAGCTTGCCAAATTTCATAGTTCTAGGTCAACGGGAAGTTGTACAAAG
The DNA here is from genome assembly GCA_963082625.1 of Pasiphila rectangulata. Lineage (NCBI taxonomy): Eukaryota > Metazoa > Arthropoda > Insecta > Lepidoptera > Geometridae > Pasiphila > Pasiphila rectangulata. The sequence goes on along the minus strand of OY720238.1, from coordinate 20,797,217 downwards.
GCCTCCCTCATGGATCACCAAGTATGATCATGGATCATCATGAGGGGTTGTTGCCATACTCACCACGCAGGCGTGTTGGCGAGCGCAGTGCGTGATGTTGATACGCGGAAAGACGCTGTTACTCATCTTTTGTAGGTGTTCTTTGGCAGATTCATCCACGGAGATGTAGTAAGAACTTTAAGCGAGCAAAAAATTTGAAATAACTTAGTGGAAAAAAAAATTGCCTGTAGCATATTATGGGCATGAACTGTCAAACTTAGACTCTCAGAGCTCAGCTACATCCACAGGGAAGCAGTAAAAATTCAAGAACACCTCCGAAAAATGTGTAACATGATAGGAGGGGAAAATTATACTGCCACCCCACGGCAAGTTAGTACGCGATAAGGTAAAATTCCTGCCAGACGCACCCCGCACTAGTAATGTTGCTACGGATGCTTTCTTTCTGACAATTCGCTGTGCATCGAAATCGGTTTCCGGCTGGCGACAGATGAATGTCGGGGGACTGTTTTTGATATATCGCCCAGAAATTATTGTGTAAAGGGGCATTGACTTGGAGGGTATCGGAGACAAAGAGATTTGTGAAAAAAGGTTTGGCGTTCTTTTAGACTATTATTATACGATGCCCAAAGGGAGGTTTTCACAAACACTCGTTTGGCACACATGGTTATATACGAGTATAGGTAAATATTCCAAAGAGTCTTTGTGTGCTCTAGCTGTGACAGTCACAGTTTAACTATGCCTACCCGTAATTTGTGAGAGTCAGGATAGCGGGTGTTTTGTTTCAGAAATCAATATTTAAGATAATGTTATACATAAAATACACTCCAAAAATACACTCCGTATCAGCAATGTACCTGAATGTACCTTTAATGAATTTCAATGTACCTCCATGAAACCTTGTGCTATTTCTGTGACAAAATAAACAATTTTTATCTTTATCTTATCTTTATCTAAACAAGAATAATTTCAATAATAAAATAAGCCGCGGTCCTAGACGGTCAGAACCACGGGTGTATTCTTATAATGATTTGCTGGAATCATCATTCCTATGATTATTAATTATGTTTAAGGTGTGGTGTACCAATTAACGCATTTTCATTTCATTTCATTCCAGCCGTAAAACGTCCACTACTGAACGCAGGTCTCCCTTATGATTTCAAAATTTTAACTCTTTTCCTCTATTAAGTTATTTCTAATTTTTTGTTCGCCCAAAGTTTGTATCACAAAAGCACCAGACTGAAAATTGTGGAGAGTGAAAAGTTTTTTATCCTGAAGTGGGACATTGTACACGTAGGCTGAAAATTACTTTAATGGACGATATATTATGTAGTCGTTTTAACGCTGCAGCTAAACTACGCGTCAGCGATGCGGGACGCGCAGCGAACGCTACCTATAAATACACACACTCAAATAGCACAGTTGTATATTTAGATAAAATTAACTTTTTAATAAAGTAATTTACACTTTTGTCGTCATTTTTTTTATTTTATTTAAACTACAACTCTGTATTTAATTTTAAGAACGTTAGGCGTTGGTATCTGCGACACAGTTTCGTACTTTTGTAGGCACCATCGCCTTAAATCCGGAAACACAAGTCCTCTAATACTTGTTTTCAAATAAATAAATAAATTAAATCAAAAATGATATCTTATTGCGTCATGCACACCTATGCGACCACAAGGGACGACCGCGTCGGCAGAGCGGGACGATATTCGCGATTCGCGCCGTAGACGCGCGGTGTGCACGCTTAAAGGATGACTCACACTAGACCGTGTCGTGTCCGAGCCGAGTGTCCGATTAATATTACATAAAATTAATAGAATCAGGCGTTACTTTGCGGAAATACATAAGACATTAAAATGCAATGAAAAATATCTAGTTTTAATTCCGCTAATACAGAGATGCATATGCACCGCCCTCCCGCCCGCTAATTATGCACATGCAGGGGGAACCAGGCTGTTAGTGCAACATGCATACCCAAACCCACACGACGACACGTGTTTCGCCTCTCCGTCTCTGGTTTTTTAAATTGATAATTTAATTTAATAACACCAAAACCAAAATGCTCATGGTCAATCGAGCAAGAACACATCACCTAGATTAGTTTATAGTCAAAGCCAATGAGGACAAAGGCTAAGTTATTGTCTCAACAACGCGAATCTCGAAACCCAATCATAATATCTTTTGTCTTGTCAATAGACGGCATTTGGCGGACACGGACCCGTGCATTTGACACGTCTTTATTGTTATCCATAAAATATGATCGGCCGTGTCCGTAACGTATTGCAGTGTATTTGGGTCAACAGAGAAGTGGATGAAAGGCTTTGGGTTCGTGTTTGCTTCGAAACAGCAAGCGGAGAATGTGCAAACTCCCGGGTACTTGTACCCCTCTTGCGTGATTTATACAAACCAGTCGAGATATCATATTTTCTTGTCTCTAGGTAACGTTTTCCAGGTTGAATAAAACAGCTTTTATTTATTTTAGCTGAAATACATTCTGAAATGAACGGTCCTTTTTACAAATTAAATCGAGTAATGTTACGAATATTAGAGGTACATATAAGCTTATGAAAATATACGCAATACACCTGGGTAATATTTTTCCGGTATAAAAACAAGAAATATAAGTATATTAGTGTACCTGTGAGTTTCTTACGTTAATAACTGACAAAGGTAACATGATATTCTGAGGAATAAGACTAAACATGAAATTATGATAAAGCTTATTGAAATGATCCAACACCAAGATAATATTCTCCGTAAATACTTATCTCTCATAAATTTATTGAAAGCTTCTAGGAATTAAAGACAAGCTGAGCAGACAACGAAGATGAAAATGTTACATTATAAGTAAAATATTTGCGTCAATAAATACATAAAAAAACAGTTTTTGGCTCTTAACCTTTGTTTATACTCCAGAATCAGTTATACATATAATTGCGCTACGTGGAATAACTCGAGTCAAATAAAAATTAAACCAATTCTTCGGTAAACAAGACCGCTTTCAATCAACGCAAGATAAAAAGCGAAATAAATTGTACACGACAATTTAATTGGAGAACGGTATCCGTGTGTAAAAATTTTAAATGCCAGCAAAAACCTGCACGGATACTTTCATACAGAAGCCAGGTATGAAATGTTCTGGAGCCTACATGCTATATGTTCTCTTCATCAGGCCTGGACTGGGTTCTTCTCTTTTCATCTCAGCCGTAGGACAAAGGCCTCCCTCATGATTTTCTGAATACTAATCATGAGGGTTGTTGCCGTACTCGCCACGCTTAGCAGGTGGGTAAGCGAGGGCAGTATGGGATGCTTTGCCATAAAAGTATTATGCACTAGCAATGTTTGCAACAGTGTTAATTCATACTTGCGTAGAATGTTGTTTGATGCCGTAAGAATCTGCCAAGGGACCCCTCCAGAAAATGGGCAGCAGCGTCTTTTAGTGTATCAACACCCCGTACTGCGATCGCCAACCCGCCTGCCAAGCGTGATGAGTATGACGATAACCCCTCATATACAGTACTTGGAGATCCATGAGGCCTTTGTACAGCAGACGTCCTTCGATGATGATGATGATGACCATAATTTCATGTTAGACACGATGCGCGACGCCCCTCCGTATTTTATTTATGCTCTGTTTGCGGATAACATCATTTTGAACCTCCTATATTATTATGGTCGCCTGGTACTTTTAAATACGAATTTGCTTAGACTGTACTCTATCTATTTTGCGCGGAGGCGGTGATCATTAATTTGTGGATAGCGTAGTAATAAGCCGATTTTAGGAGGAGGTTTCTCAGTTCGATCGTATTATATAATGTTTTTTTATATATGTGTTCGCAGATAACTTTGTGGTTTATGAACTGATTTTGATGATTATTTGTTGTTGGAAAGGAGATGAGCTAGAACCCTGAGTCAAAATATGGATTGAATTTTGAAATGCACATTATTCTTGAATCTTGTTATGATATACAGGGGTATTAAAACCACCTTTTCATCATCATCAAAATTTAAAACAATTACTAAAAAATATGAAATAAGTGCTTTTTAAAATAAGAAAAGTAAACCGACGAGTATAAACTAAACATTTGTAAAATAATTGTAGTTTTGAGTCGGAATTGGTATAAAACATAATCATACCAAGTAGAAATCTCAAATTCTTTTTTTAGTAAAAATCACTTAAATAAGCGCTGGTAAGCTTCCAACCAACTGAATAAGACTTCAAGATACCGAGTGAAATATCTGCTATGTGTCGATAACTTTTTGTTTTCGCTCCGACGTTTCACAATTTGCAATTTCGAACAACTCGATTCCTCATTACATGCAATCCCATAATCGATTGTTGATTGAGCTTTCTCGAGGTTAATCGTTTAAGTTGTAGCAAACGCGTCGATGTTCTGAAATTTCGGCATTGGTTTGAGCACTGTCATTATTTTGAAAAACATTCTTCAGCTTATTGATTAACCCCTGACAAAAAAGGGGTGTCTGGCTGTGGCACCGTAGCTTTTATACGAGTTGACCGATTTGCATGCAGTTTTTTTTATTTAAAAGTAGATTTTCGTGCGGTGGTTCTTAAACATGTTTTATCAAAATCGGTTAAACAGATATAGGGAGTGAAAGAGAGGATGATTATTCGAATGCTTCTGAATATTTATAATACGTAAACAAAATATTTGTATAAATATTGAATTAATATGAGAACCCAATGTATTTGGGCGACGTCCCCATAGTAAAAAAAATCTCCTCAAGATAAGACCTCAACTCAATAAAATTGAGCTACATTTCATTTTTGTTGATGGGTGGGGACGATTCCACCCTTAGTAATTTACATCACAGAACATTAAAGTTTTGAGTTCTGCTAGGGTCACTTCTCTGAAGGTGGCAGATATTCTGGAACGTATTCAAAAGGATCAGTGTTTGAGGTTTTACATCCAATTGCATTATAAATGTAACACTCAGCGCTAATTTACATTTTAATTCCAGTTCCATTCAAATCGTAATCTCACTAGGTTATCTTTGCATATTCCTACCAGATTTAACTTGTTTAAAGTCAGGTTATTCCAGTGGCAAGTTTCTGAAGGAGTGCGCGCGGGCGCGGCCTACCTAAATTCTATAAAAAATTGTTTACATTTTTTTTAATTAGGTTTTCAGAAAAACTAATCGTACTGTTAAATATTCTTCTAAACGTTTCCTTTTTTCTGAGATATTTTTTGAGAGTATAACATTGATATTATAAGCCAGCCAAAAGACACCTCCGGAAGATGGGCAGCAGCGTCTTTCCGTATATCAACATCCTGTACTGCGCTCACCAACCCGCCTGCCAAGCGTGGTGAGTATGGCAACTAAGGGGTAGTTGCCATACACATGGAGATTCATGAGGGAGGCCTTAGTTCGTAGTGGACGTTTTACGGCTGAAATGATGATGATGATAACATTGATACACTTGAAGTACAACCACAAAAACAAGCAAAAACCATCCTTCCTACATAATTTATGAATATCAGGTGAAGTAAACAATATCGTGTTCTGAACCATTAAATATTTAAAGACGAACTATAACATATATTTATTTGCGATCAAAACAAAGGATATTCGAACGTTTAAAATAAAATCTAAAATTGGCTAATTTGGAATATCGTGGCCTTAAGGCTTCGTATGGACGATGGGACTATGCACTTCACTCTTCATGTCCAAACCTTGGCGTGGCCTGTAAATTACCTACCTGATTTTAAATCGTACATTACACCTTCGTGTAAGAGGTAAGGGAAACATTGCCCAGTAGTGGGATCCAGCGGGCTGATTAGATTACTTTAATTTAGGCACCTTAGTATATATTTTTGTTTGTATATTTCGTAATCTTGCTTAAATTTGGGTAAGACATTATTATTATCATGATGATTAATAGCCTGTAGCAGGATGCTGTGCCGAGATCTAATCTTTCTTTTTGCTATATTCAAATGCTAACATTTGGAGTTCTGCCGAATATCTATTCAGGTTTTTCCAAACCTACCTTCACTTTTGCTGCCGGGGTATTTTACTTTTTATTCTTAGTCTATCTGAGCTTTATTAACATCTTAGAAACCGTTGTTATGTTTTATTCTACCTTAAACATCAGTATGTAATTAACCTTACTGTAGGTCTACCACGAGTTTTCACAATCTATACTCGCTAGCGACTGTAGTTAAAAAAATGTGTGAAAACTTGTACAGCGCCTCTAGCGGATAGTTTGCTACTAAAATACGCAGTAAACTATACTACATACTACAGCGACTGTAGTTTGGGCTTTATTTGCTTAGACTTTGGTACCATGCAAATCTGACAGTTACATAGTGACATAGTTGCGTACTTTTATTACCTACTGTAGTAACGGCAGGCGATCTAACAGTGACAACTCATTGTAGACACAGTATATCCGCATCATAGATTTAGTTCCTATACATCAACGTTTATTCGCTTTCGGTAATAGCAACATCAGCGCAGCTATTCACGCGTCTCGCGTGTTTGTAATCTACTCAGCAATCACCTACCGTGTTATCGCACGCGAACCATTCACGTAGCTAAATATATTTTATTAATTCAAGCTTGTATTTATTTAAGGCTGAAATTCTGAACAAGGATGGATTGTTCGTAATAGAAATGTCGAGTGGGTTTGACCCCGTTGAGGACCGCTTGAAACACCTTAGCATTTTCATTGATATTTCGAGGGTTAAAGATGTAGATACTTACATTTTGTTTTGTCTGAAGAATAAAATGTTTTTGTAAACAATATTGTTTTGGGGCATGAGGTTTCAAAATATTTGTCTTAGTGCGGCATATAATCACTTGTTTAGTTAAAAAAAAAAAAAACTTTTATTTCGTACTACATGGAAGCCATGATAATACTTAGACTTAACTTAGACTTGAACTGCCACATCGGATTAGCAATTCTACCAGCTATAGTTAATTATAATCATTGCTATCATTACTTAGGAACCTTTTGAATTTTCTTACTAAAATGGTTATTAGCTGTGGTGTAGAAAGCTAATGGAAACTAATGTACAGTACACCTTAAAAATAAATCAACAATAAAGTTCTACCACTGTTTGACATCCTAATAAACCGCTATTAAAATGTCGTGCTCGCACCATGTATTGACTTAAATTCCTTTTCCAGAGAATATTGTTACTTGAAATCGATTTAACACGAACAAACAGAGACAGCAGACTTCATCGTACCCCTTATTCAACGTTTTAGTTTTAGAAGATATTTCCGCGCTCAGTTCAGCCGAGTGTGTCTTTGTGTTGCCACAAATAAGCATTAGTTTACGCCAACCAGTTAGCTCACTGAGAATTCGCTGTGAAATCTTCGCGCTCTCTTGTTGTAAGTGAGCTGTCGTCAAAAACGAATCGATCGCATTGATAAACGTGCATAAGTATCATCGTAAGCTATGGTTTACGCCAGCCAGATGGGTCACTCAAACTAATGATAAATCTTATTCTATATATAAATACTCTTATTGTGAGTTTGTCAGCTTTAGCCAGAAACTTAAGGAATTATGTGGTTTTATATTTATGGTTCTTTATTTATTTTTTGAAAAGCCGTGTTGGCCGAGTGGTATGTAAGACGAACCCACGGCCTTCGGATTGAAAGTCGGGGGGACTTTCAATCCGAAGGCCGTGGGTTCGATACCGGCGGTGCACCAATAGATTTTTCTTTCTTGAAAAATGTATGTGCACACTTAACACGTGCTTTGACGGTAAAGAACACATTGTGAGGAAACCCGCGGCTTAGTTAGCTTCAAATGTATTGACCTGTTCTTTCCTCTGACTAATAGCTGACTAAGCTGCGAGGATGGTATAGGTGGGCAAGCCTAATCCATGTAACAATGTCCCAGGCACTGCAGCGTCCCGTACATGATTACCAGTTGATGACACTGTATAAATCATCTATAATAGATGCAATATCCTTATTTATTTGTTTGTATATATTTTCAATGTGGTGTACAATAAAGATTTATCTAGCTATTTACGTCATAAAGGAACACGAAATGCATGATTCGACCATAGAAAAGGTAGCATAATGCACGAGTAGTGTAAATATAATTCGTGTGTATGTTAAGGTGACGCATTGATAAACTATTGTTTCAAAAATCGAGTACCGCGCCCCTTCACTCGGACAACTTTTACGCGGTCGCACTCGACAGGATCAACGTAAACTCACGCACGCGTCAACTCGATTTGCCTAGAGCATAGATAATCATGGAGTCGCCTTGTTCTTATTCAACCATTTAAAAAAAGGCAAAAAATTCTTTTGAACTATTTAATGATAGTTTTTTTTTTCATACAATACAGGCTTATTTCTAATAAATTAGCATATTTTTAGGGGCTTCTTCTGTGCATCAAAACTAACAACTTTTGTGGTATAGACGAGGCGATTGAACAGAACAAGATGCATTTTTATAAAAAAAAATAAAGACGGGGAAATAGTAGTCAACAAAAAATCAGACTGGTATTTTCAAGTCCAAGGACAGTTACATACTTGCAGGAAACAGGAGGCCTTACTTGGAATATGGTATGGTGACAAAAAAATAGAAATTATAGAAAAAGACGATACATTTTGGTCAGATATCATGGAGCCAAAACTGCTGAAATTTTACTATGATTGTCTTCTTCCTGAGTTGGTTGACCCTAGACACATAAGGAATAGGCCAATTCGTGACCCAGAATACGTGATTGCAAAAGGGAAAGAAAATGATACAGCTACCATTTTAATAGAAAAAAATACTGGTGACGTTGACGATGGTTCGGTCGGGGATACCATAGATTATGTGATGCGATTTTCAGAATATTGATATTGAGTATATTTTTTCACAGAAAGCGTTAGTTTTAACATTAAGATACCTACACCTTCCAAAACTGTAGTAGGTGGTAAAAATGATAAACAAAAGAAAATTTCTATAAACCTAGTGTGTGAAGCACGATAAAAACCATTTTCGATTTTCGATTTGATTGAGCAATGCGCCATTTCTCGTTCTAATAATTTCACATTAAATGACGACTGACTGGCTTAAAGCAGTTCTCACAGATGGCGCTTCTAACACTGTAGTAAGATACCTACATAAACAATTATAGTACATAAAACGACATTAATTTGTATACGTTGTATACTTTTAGGGGTTTATTTTGTACATCAAAACTAACAACATTTGTTCTGCGACTCTAGTCAAAACTAAAAATAAAATCAGCTGTTCCATACATTTTGTCGCATTATTTTTCCATTATTCCAGCAACAGCATCTTTGTTTACATCAGCCAAAGATAATTTTATTTTGTTTTTAAAATTACACATAGAGCAGACAAATGTAAATTCCGATTGTAATCCTATTCGATGTTCAGAAACTAATTTCATTGAGGCTAATCCGCAGTCAAACAGAGATTCATGTTGAGAGAGTTGTATTAGTTGTGATGTAAAATGATTAACATCTATTACTCGATGCCCCAAGTCGGGTGTTTCTGTTTGAATCTGAAATTTAAGCACATATTTTAGTATTTATTCAGTTTGAATTTCTTATTATGTAAATATTACTTAGCTATAACAAAATGCTTACTGTAGTTTCAGAGGTACTTTCGAATATGTATGAAAGCTCTTCATTTTCAGGATTTGGTTCCTTTAACTGAAACAAAATTACTTACATTACTATTAAATAAATTAGAAAGCTACCATATGACTGGAGTACAGTAACAAAGGCATGGATATTTCCAAAGCGGAAGCCGACGAAACACTCATTAATTACCTGGAAAAACTTTGTTATAAAGCAGTCACAGTAATTTGAGTGTCGTTTATTTAAACGAGTTCAGCTTGCAGACGAAGTAAAAAAACGACATTTTAAAAATATAACCAAATCGACCACTTCTTCTTTTTTGAAGTCGGTAAAAAGACAAGACAATAATCGCTATAGTTTAAAAAGGTACTTAAGTTTACCGTTTCCTCCGAATCCTTAGATGTGGGCAACACATTTTGTAACTCTTCATTTTCAGGATTTGTTTGTTTTAACTGAAACAAAATTACTTACATTACTATTAAAGGAATTAGACATCTATCAAATGACTGGAGTACAGTGGCGGAGGGATGGGTACTAAATACTCACTAAATACCTGGAAAATCTTTGTGATAAATCAGTGAGAGTACTTTCGTTTATTTAAAAGAGGAAAAAATAATAACCCAATCGACAACTTCCTCTTTTTTGAAGTTGGTAAAAAGACAATAAGATAACCGTGATAATTTAAAAAAAGTGTTAAGTTTACCGTTTCCTCTGAATCCACAAATGTCGGCAGCACATTGTGTAACTCTGCGTAAGTTGGTGATATTTCTGGGTGGCTACAAAATAAAATGACGTAATTATATAATTATTAAAAAGTTAAAGCTAACACAATAACCGTCGGATTCGAATAATATTTATTAGGTGATAGAACATCACCTAAGTAATAAATGTTATTATTTTAGATAGGTTTCGAAAATATCAAGAGACGACTCCATAGCTTTTTGTTCTGATATTTGTTTCCTACAGTATGGTTACTTTGTACAGACAAGTCATAGTACCTACCTACACACTTGAAAATAAAAAATAGACGGAGTATTATTATTAGATAAGTACTTTTAATTGATTTCTGAAATGATAGATAGGTATTAGGTATCTACTCAATACTCACTCTCTATCTACTGGCTCTGTTGAGGATGTGGGTTGACCATCGTCAATTTGCAGTTTCCGTTTTTTTGACCTAAAAAAATTGTAAATATTCTTAGGTAAATGCCGAAAAATTTAAGTAGGTAGTAGGCATGTGATTATCCATAATCTGTAGACGAATGTGTGTTTGCCAAATATAGACTTTATTCTTAGGGCATTGGAGTGCAACTATTTATGGCAAGTTTATTAATATGTAATCCAACTTACCCAAACATTCCGTCATGTTTTTTAGGTTTTCTTTTTCGTTTTTGTAAAAATAATTCTTTCCGCTTATCTTTCCTCCCCATTTTCTATGAACACTTGTTTACCTACTATTTACACAATACCAAATAAAAATATTAACTAACTTACTACCTACTACAATAATGTTCTGAAGCTACTATATAATATAGTACACTAAAGTCTAAATTATAATTTTGAAAATAATTTTGAAGTAAATCACTCGGTTGGCGGCGTTGCCAGCCCGACGCTGAGCGAACAGGCTATCGTGCACTCGTCGGAGTCGCAACGTCGCCGTCGCACCGGTGCGCCGCGCGCCGCCGGCGGCAGCCCAGATAGTGCCTGATCAAATTTTCTGAGCAAACACTGTTGGGTAGAGTAAACAAGAGTAGGCGCAAATGGATTTGATTGAGTTTTTAATTAATTAATCATAATATACACATTAAAAAAAAAAAATTCTCGAACTATAAAATAGAAAAGTAATCTGGCTATTTTATTCGTAAAAAATAATGGGGTGTTGTCGCGGATAATTCTGAGCATTCGAATTATTAAACTTTTTTTTGGTGAGAAATTTGTATTTTTTTTTTTGATAAAGCCGGTTACTTTTCAAAATTTTGTCCGATTCATTAAATTTTTCAAGGTTTTCCCTTATCTATGACATTTTTTAAATTTGAATCAATATCATCCATCCTCTCACATCGCGCATTCAAAAGTACTTGTTTTCGCCGTTTTCGTGTTTCTCGGCCCGATGCCTCATCTTAAAACAATAGAGCATGGCCTAGTTTATGAAACCAGGTAGCTTTATTACGTTCAAATATACTCATCAAAACGGTATCAGCATTTTAAATATGGAGTTTAACAATCACAAGTTGATGATAATGCTCAGTTGTGTCAACCATTTCCAACAACTAGTAACGCGTTAGATCTGGGATAAAAGCTTCATATAATGTTGAACAGAGATTCTGCGAAAAATTAGCTTTTTGATATTTCATTTATTTAGATTCCGAGAGACAGTTGTAGAGAAATTTCAACGTACAAAGAGTGTATTTTCTATACAGCGTTAGCAGCAACTGTTTTGTGGCTCAATGTCTTGCTAGCGCTGCGTTTTGCTCCTCTATTGCATTGTCACGTCATGATACCTGTCTGCTAACTATAGAAACTCGATTCAGAGGTTTAAATTTATGTAAAGAAAATACTTGAACTCTCCTCGTACAAGTACCGAAGCAGTTCTAGAGACAAGCGATAGCGTAAGCGTGCTATTTATGACAAAGTTTGTGCAAGGAAAACAATCTATTCCAAGTTGAGTAAGGGCGGTATTTTAGAACGACTCTCAAGCGTTGATTCATACTTGAGTGATGATTTCTAACTCCTATTAAGTCATTTGTCTGAGTTCAAGGGTGTTTTAGAACAATCTAGTAGAACATATTTAAACTACTCCATTTAGCGTATATGTTACGATTGTTCGATGAATAGATATAAAGACTTAATTAAGTTGGTTAGGGGATAATATATCCCGAAAACATAACTATTACCTATTTATTTTCCACTACAGTAAGGCAAAAGTATATCTTTCCTTCTGTCACTCTTGACGAATAAACGCTGCTACAGGCCAAGATCTTAAATCCGTGTCTAGTTTTTCGCGCCACCTCCTTATCTTTTCACATCTCCGGCTTGCATTATAATTATTACACTAGGTGTCCCGGAAAAATTTGTATCGCACCTACTACAACCACTGCTTACAACTGTCTACACAACATCTGAAAGAATTTTTTAAATCGGACCAGTAGTTCCTGAGATTAGCGCGTTCAAGCAAACAAACAAACAAACCCTTCAACTTTATAATATTATTAGTGTAGATTGTTTGTTTTCGACAGCAGCTTAGTCAAATAAATACTTCTTTTATATGACTAGATAGATAAATAACTCTTTATTGTACCCAGCTTAATTAGAATTAATGTTAGAACATAAACAAATTAACAAAGGAAATAAAGTAAAATTAACTAAAAGCAAAAGCACAATGGACCCCCTGCAATCTTAGATAATGGTTCTCGGTAAGCCTTATAATGTCCTTATCATTGTAGCATCCCGTAAAGCATGAAAAGGATGAATGATAAAAGGTTGTTAAGCTCCAATAAATTTACAAGTAAATAACATTTACGAGAATCGGGTAAATTTTCTAATGACCTATACAATTACAATTAGCCATAAGTGTCCCACTGCTGGGCAAAGGCCTCCCCTCCAACTCTCCATGCATCCCGATCCGCCGTCAATTCGACCCATGCGCTGTTATGCCGGTCTAACTCGTCACGCCATCGCTTCTTCGGTCTGCCGCGGCGCCTCACCGTGTTGGGGCTCCACTGAGTGGTTATCTCTGCCCACAGGACTGGTCATGTTTGCCGAATGCCCGAAGAGGGCATTCGGCAAACATGACCAGTCCAGCTCCATTTGAGTTATGCAACTTTTTGAGCTACGTCGATAATTTGAGTTTTAGAGCGCAGTGCTGTATTACGAATACGGTCTATGCGTTTTACTCCGAGTATACTGCGCTCCATTGCCCGTTGGCAAACCTCGAGTTTGGACCTTTGTGTGTTGGTGAGTGACCAAGTCTGCGCGCCGTAAGTGAGTATGGGGAGGATACACATGTCCATAAGCTTCTTTTTCAATGACCTATAAGAAAGTAAATTTCCACAACAAGCTCCTTATAAGACTCGACGAAGGGGAAGTGATATAACTACCATTACACGGGAAGGCATACAGGACTGCAACATTTATGCGATACAGCCGTAAAATAGTTCAACAAACAATTGCAGTTTGCGCTATGAGGATTTGGGATGGAGCCAACTTTGCAACGTGATGAAAACATCAAAATAATACGACATAGTATTTTATGTTGCGAGTTATAGTCACATTTGCAATAGCTGCAATGGTTCATGGCGTAAAAGCATCAGAGTGTAACTGCTTTTACTGTTTTACGTGATGGAGGCACTAGTTTTGAAATATTTGTGATCAGAAGACATTTGAAAATACAGGGTGTTTCGTGCATCATCATCATCATCTTCCAGCCCTTATCACACTCTATGCGGGGTCGGCACAGCATATCTTGGCTCTTTCACTCTCTTCTCTTAGTCTCTATCTCATCACTCACTCCTTTATTTCTCATATCTTCTTTATACCATCCATCGCTTCTGTGTCCTGCCTCTCGCAACCCACTGGCACTCACATTCGTTTGTGTTTGGTGTATTTATTGCCAAATTAAATTGGTCGAAAGGAAATGTCTTTGGGTAATGTTGGCTAGACTTCCCATAACCATCATGCCCAATTTTTACTGCGAATAACCAGATAATAAGTTCTACCGATATTATATAATTTTGACCGAATTGCACTAAACGTGGACTGAGAACTAACAAAGAAAAGCAAAGCAAAGCCTATACAAATTAGGCCTTAAATATTCTGTGAATATTTCAAGCGTTTACTTATTGCCGTTATTAATATCGAGCAAAAAACGGCAAAGAAAATCACGTTTGTTGTATGGGAGCCCCCCTTAAATATTTATTTTATTCTAGTTTTAGTATTTTGTTGTTATAGCGGCAATAGAAATACATCATCTGTGAAAATTTCAACTGTGTAGCTAACACGGTTCATGAGATACAGCCTAGAGACAGACAGACAGACAGATGGACAGCGGAGTCTTAGTAATAGGGTCCCGTTTTTACCCTTTATGGAACCCTAAAAATTATATCTATATATATAAAATTCAAAGTCCTGACTGACTCTCTGACTGACTGACTGATATATCAACGCACAGTCTAAACCACTGGACCTAGACTTGAAATTTGGCACACATATTACCTTGAGTATCCTAGAGGTGCACTAAGAAGGGATTTTTCGAAATTCCCACGGGATAGGGAATAAATGGGATTTATATTTTCGAATCGAAGTGGCTCTGCGTGAAAAAAGGGATTTTACGTTTTATGACTTCCACGCGGACGAAGTCGCGGGCAAAAGCTAGTTCACTATAGTAAGGTTCGTTTATTAAGGGCACTAACACCTATTCATTGCGCTGGACACTAAGTGCCTAGGGCAAAATTAGTTGGATTATACAATATAGAGAGTGCTTCGTGAACACGTGGGTATGGCACACTCACCTTGATAACCAGGGCTTTTATCGACAGCATTATAATAACCAGTCTAATGCGTGTATTATAAAATGGGGTTACCTTGTATTAACTTTCTAACGCTTCATTTCCAACATTTGCAATCGTATTTAGATATTATAGAGATGTGGAGCTGATTCAAGTATGGCGCTGTTAAGAAATCTGATGATCTGGCTTGAACAAACAACGGGTAATGTGCCAACCCGTCCGCAATAACGCATCGGACGAGATGGTACATTTAAAAAATATATTATTTTCGTTCGTCAACTCGTCCGCTCAGTTTTATTGTACCTAAAACTAGGATGATTTGTACAGTTAGCGACAGAAGTGTTTTAAAGATTTGAGAAATATTAAATATTCGCTAGTTTCTTTTAAAAAATATATTTACTCGTACACATACATAGAATATACATAGATAAAAATACATGATATTAATGGTATTACTTAATTGAAATTATCGTGGCCTGACATCATTTAATAAATATAATACGGCTTACACCACGTACCTAACTTATTATCATCTTGCTGACGTTTCGTAGACCATAAAGAAGGCCCTTCTTCATGAGCACCGTTCGTTGCCGCCTCCGAGGGCCGCGAGACGAGAACTGATTTACATTTGACAGAAATGTTCTCGTCTCGCGGCTCGTTAGGTACGTGGTGGAAGCCGTATTATATTTATTAAACAATGGTATTGCATCTATACAATTCGGTACCAAAAACAAATGTGGTTAATAATCATTTACATCATTAAAGTAACGTATCCAGTCAGAATCATTGTTTATTATATTAATTTTATTTTATTAATTTTAAGAAAACTTACAGCTAGGTACATTTTTATAACTAAATTATAAACTACTTAAAAGCAAAGGTCGCATTACGTTTAAGATATGTTATTTGATTCAATATCAAGGAATATCGCATTGCTGGCATGTTAGCGACCGTTGATAACACGAATCATCATCATCTCACCGGAGTACGTCCACTGCTGGACACATTCCCCTCTCACGGATGAAAGGTTGTTGCCATACTCACCACGCTTCGCAAGCGGGTTAGCAAGGGCAGCACGGGATGTTGATACAAAGACGCTGCTTCCCATATTCCGAAGGAATCCCTTGGCAGATTCTTACTACATCCACGGGCAAGAGAGGAAGGGTAACACAATGCGGGTACTCACAGCATAAAACTAATAAAACCCACTTTTTATATCTGCATCATTTTGGCCTTGAAAGTTGTTATAACACCCCTAAGAACCCGAGAAGGCGTCTAAAAACATTATTGAAAGATGATTCGACACTTTCGCTCCTAAAAACTTCATCTTCCTTATACCGTTCGAGAATAAAAAGTAGAAGATTCCGTAACTCAGTCCGATCACGCGCCCCAACTTCTTTGGTGTTCGTATCCCTCGCAAAAGTTACTTGCGAAGTAGCCGCCCTATAGGTACTTAGGAACGGTAAAATTTACGTATAAACATACTAAGGAGTTGATAATATAAACGGGTTTTCTACTTACGCTTATTATTCTTTGAAAATAGGTTTGTAAGGTGCGTGAGAGGGAAGAAGGTGCCGCGTAAAAGCTCCAATCCCTGATCTCTCCCCTGGGAGGAACTGAACAAGTTGGAAACCAATTTTCAACGAATAATTAACGTGAGTAGAAACTCCGTTTAACATTACAATTAATAGTTTAACTCACGAGTCTTTTGGAAGTGAAAGAATAAATAATTAAGTGGCCTGCGATGTTATTAATGACCACGGAACTTAAAAAAGATTTTCTTTCAACCCTGAAATGTCCACTAATGAACACAGGCCTCCCTCATAGATCTCCAGGAGTAGTTGCCATAATCACCAAGCTTGGCAGGCGGGTTGGCGAGCGCAGTACGGGATGTTGATACACGGAAAGGCGCTGCTGCATATCTTCCGAAAGTATCCCTTAGCAGGCTCTTACTGCATCCACGGGCATGAGAAGAGAGGTAACATTCTACTTCCGGTACCGCATGGCTAGAAGATTAAAGAAGAAGAGAAGAAGACTAAAGAAGTTTTAATGACTTTTAACTCTTACCTTACATCGTTGGCATAGATTGACATTCTGCGTTGATTTGAAAATGTTGTTGTAGTGGACGGCTCACATAAGAAGTTTCCAATTTCTAATATCCTCATTTGAAATGTCTAATGAAGGTAGTTATGAAAATCGGGTTTAAATACATACATTTCAGAGCAAAATTTTCCTAGTTATAAACATCGCAACTGCTGCACATCCGATGTTTATGTTTAGTATGTCAAAATAGGTGAAGTTATTTATATTATCTCAAAAAAGAAGAAAAAATAGAAATATGTAAATAATTCAAAATTACACACTTCTACCTAGAATATAAAGTACCAGCAAAAATTTCTGCGAATTTCTCGAAATATGCCGCAATGCACTTACCCTGTTTATTGTAAGAAGGGCATTAATACAGCATAAATATTATATATAATATATATAAATATATAATAATAAATATTATATAATATATAACGCATGATTTATAATGATATCTTTTTTAAATATATTTTTCTACGAGTATGAACGCAGTTGCAATGTAATTTTAACTTTATATACTCCTAAACGATGCAAATAATTACGACATTACTATTGCTACTAGCACGTAGGCTCACATACTTCGCTTACTTTTAAATGTTTTTTCCTACCTAATGCCAAAAATTAACTAAACGAAGTCAATACTAACATATGTAAACTTATACTTAGAAGAACTATGAAGCTTAATTAGTTTTGTTGAAATAGTTCTCTAACACAATCTACAGAAGTTCATCATAATCAGACTCAACGATAATCAGGAGAAATACCGTTAATATTACCAAAGTTTAAATCTAGTTCAAACGTGGAACATGTCCTGCAGTTTATAATACTCGTAAATCTAGGTTTCGATTTTATGAGACGATTAGCTTCAAATTCTTATCGAACGACTTATGCCAATATTCTAGGTTACCGCAAGCCGAAGACAGGCTATTGGATATGGTTTATAATCCGGTTAAAACCACAAGTCACTCCATGCTAAGAGTGAGTTCTGCTAAGAAAATATTTATACCATCTTGTTAGTTTTACAAATCACGTTTTTATTTTATATATTTAATGATTACATTATATACATATTATTATGTGTAGTCATATAAAATTAAAAATTTGTATATATATATTTATATCAAAAACTGCTGTACTTACGACTCTCTCATGAATCATTAAGTACTTACGTAGTTGATTATGAAGGTTTGTCACGCTAGGCAGGCGGTGGCGAGCGCAGATCTCCTGCCAAGCGTGGCGAGTATGGCAACTACCCCCTTCACAGGTCGTGCCTCATGAAACTCCAAGTGCTGATCATAAAGGGTTTGTTGCCCACACCCCACGCTTTGCAGGGGTTGGCGAGCGTATATCACTTGATATACTGCAATTTACCTGTCAATTTTAATGCCGTGGGGTGCCGGCTGAAGAATGTTACCCCTCCTCTCATGCCCGTGGATGCAGTAAGAGCCTGCTTAGGGATCCCCGGAAGATGGGCAGCAGCGTCTTTACTGCGCTCGCCAACTCGCTTGCCAAGCGTGGTGAGTATGGCAACTACCCCACATGGAGATTCATGAGGGAGGCCTGTGTTCAGTAGTGGACGTTTTACGGCTGAAATGATGATGATGACTGCAATAACTCTACCAGCTACTTGCTTCATAATGAAGTCAACTAAATATGCTAAGAAAACACAATTCAATGTTCAGATGTTTTCTACCTTCCCTTTCCCAGTGATTGATGACGTGGTCACGACGTCACAGATATCTAGTCGGTGATGAGGGTTCAATATTTAATCTTATTTGGTTGCGCTGTGTCGTGTGGCGAATTGGATCGGGGATAGACCGGTGCTACCCAGATTAAGAGTTGTATAATATTGTATTTAGGTTCATCATTTCAGCCGTAAAACGTCCACAACTGAACACAGGCCTCCCTCGTGGATATCCATGAGGGATAGTTGCCATACTCACCACTCTTGGCAGGCGTGTTGGCGAACGCAGTATGGGATGTTGATACAAGGAAAGACGCTGCCGCCTATCTTCCGGAGGTATCCCTTAGCAGGTTCTTACTGCATCCACGGGCATGAGAGGAGGGGTATCATTCTACTGCCGGCGGGAATTTTGGTTATGGTTGATATATTAGTGTTATATATGGATATATGGATATGTGGTGTGATATATGGTTGATTTATTACTCATTTATATATTCGCAGTTGTAACATAAAGTTGGTATACTCATATAAACAGGAAATAATGTACACTTGGGGATGTCAGAAAATCTAAAATTCTTAAAAAAATACACTTCTTAAGTCTAATCCACCTTAAAATGTCCCAGGCATTGCAGCGCTCTGTACATCACGAATACTAGTTGCTGACGCTGTATTGCTGCTATTATTATAAATCCATAAGTTTGTATGGATATGTGTTACCATTTCCAGCAAAAACTCCCGAACAGAAAAGCTGACACTACGCACATAATAATAACGTTGATCACAATGATCATGCTATAGGCTACGTAATAACCAGGTTCATATTTTTTGTTATTATTTTTATATATCCCTATCGCCCCTTTACTTTTCCTTATAAATGGGCTATCCACCACTCATCACCGAGCCATAGGACGTCCACATGTCCCTCATGGTCCCTAAAGGGTTGTTGCCATTATCACCCAGCAGGTTGGCGAGCGCAGTACGGAAAAAAATC
This sequence comes from Pasiphila rectangulata, assembly GCA_963082625.1. Classification (NCBI taxonomy): domain Eukaryota; kingdom Metazoa; phylum Arthropoda; class Insecta; order Lepidoptera; family Geometridae; genus Pasiphila; species Pasiphila rectangulata. Next base: position 20,777,371 of record OY720238.1, on the reverse strand, counting down.
TGGAGGTATCCTTTGGCAGATTCTTACTGCATCTACGGACAAGAGAGGAGCAGCAACATTCGATGCCGGCTATAGAATCTTGACCAAATTACTTTATTCTAATCGATTAGCACGAAATCCTGGGAAAGCGCATACAACCAAAAAAACCATTCAGCTTTTTATACTTAGTATGGCTGTAAAAGCTCATAGCTTCTTGAGCATAAACAATCGTCCCAATAAATCCAAAATCTACCAATAATTCACCGATAAATACAATCTAGACAGAAACAAGCAAAACAACATTAGGGAACAACTAACCAGACGAAATTAAGTTAAGCGAACGCACAATTCGCCTCATTAGCGGCCACGAGCGCGAGAGAAGGAAAAATCTGAACAAGTGCCGATCGGTCAATGCACAGTAAGGATCCGTAGAATTGAAAATTAAAAAATCGTTTAATAAACTTATGCTATAACTATTAGTTAATATTTTGCTGAAGATTAATCATCATCATCATTTCAGCCGTAAAACGTCCACTACTGAACACAGGCCTCCCTCATGGATCTCCATGAGGGGTAGTTGCCATACTCACCATGCTTGGCAGGCGGGTTGGCGAGCGCAGTGCGGGATGTTGATACACGGCAAGACTGCTAACTGAGTATCTCTATACTAATAAATAATTTAAAAAAGGCGATTTAGGATAAGGTAACTATAGTATATGATGATAAAAATAAAAGATAAGATTCATTGATTCATTCTTGTGATGAAATCATAAGGGTTCCCTTTTGCTTTTTTAACTACAGAACCCTAATAGGCACTTTTCAAAGGAAAAATCACGCACGTTTTGATTAATAAGTGTTGTTGACATTTTAATTAACCCGGGCAAAAGTCGGCGAAGCCTCTTTGTTTTCAGCTGAATGGTGAATAGGCACGCTCAAAATACCACCGGTAATGCCGGAGGAGGGTTTAAATCGTCCGATATTATCAGGGCGTAAACATTAGGCTGAAATATTACCACTTTGTTCACTTCTTCTTCTTCTTTTATGGTTTTTTGTGTTTGATTTTACACAATTCTGCCAGTGACAAGTATCGTAAGTAGGGTTAGTTTTATCGTCCTCTCCATCATCATGGGTTTGCCATTTCCCTTCTCCCGCTAAGTAATTTCGTTGCAAGTGTCCCGCCTCTCAAAGATTCAAAGACATTTATTGCTTCAAACATGGTATAAATAAGGTATCTTCTTAATAAATATTGTGCTCATGTTCACTGTTATCTAGCATGCAATTTAATAGGTAGGTACATAAAATTATACTAAGGCTTAAGATAGAGTAGTTCATTTACATCATAAAAATTATGTTTACTTATCCATTCACACATTTTTTTTTTATAAAAAGTTAAATAAAATGTTATTAAATTAATGTCATTAGGGATCTTGTTAAAAAAAATTACACACATAGTTAAGCAGCTTTTCTTAAATTTTGCTGATTTTGGAGTTTCTTTTATCATTCTATTGGGATATCTACAAGGCCTTGGATATTTGTCGCATGCTTTTTTGGAACAAGTACCCATGATTACTTAAAAAACATGCAATTTCATAGATATAAAGATCTGGTAGAGGCAACACATCAAGATCTCGAAACAATGGTTTGCATGACTCATCAGGTGGGATCCCATATATTGCTCTTATACATTTTTTTTGCCACAAATGCTCGGTTTCTGTCTGTGCTAAAGTGGCAAAGATATCAGTACGGACGTAGAGTTGGGGTTGAGGGGCAAATTACCACTTTGCAGTTCAATTATTTGGAAAATTAATATCATTAACGACACAAACGAGATAGCGAAACAATACATTTTTGAGGAACAGAAACTCTTGATTTTGAACTTAAACATTGAAGAGAGAGAGATGAAATCACCACATTGCCAAGTTACAAAATAGACAGGAAAACATTTTATTTATTTATTACATACCGAAAGCCTAAACAGTAATAAAAAGTAAAGTTATGCTACAAATAGCTTTATAACTAGATATCGACCTTAAGCACGGACTAATACAACTTATACAGATATGCTAATAAAATTTGACTGACACTTATTTTATCGTTAAACAGTATCCTGAGATGAGAAACAATATACTTACGGAAGCTCGGTTCACTATCGTCGTGTCGGATCCGTTGTAGAGCGATGTAAAAGACACCATATTGTATAATTGTTATATAAATACGGAAACTGGCGGCCGTTTTAGCTGGAGCAGCCTTTTTATTTGATCCGTTTTTGATAGTGCCGTGATATTGTTTGGAAGTAGGTGTGTCAGCGGGTCAGGTCTGGTATAGACTGTGCCATTATGTTAAATGTCATCGCGAATAATGAAAATGGTGTATTGTTTTAAATGGCGACGATTAATGTTCTTGGAATTTACCAATAGGTTATACATATTTAATGGATGAGATTATGATAGTGTTTGATTCTGGAAGTGGCCGGTGTCTAATAAATTTGTAAGCATTTTTTTGATAAATACGAGTATAATAAATACATGACTGCTTCCGTGACTCAGTTGGTCCAATAGCTGACTGCTAGAGGAAGCAGGTTCGATTCAATAATCGAACCTACTACTTCGGCAAATCCGCGTCAATCCGCGCAACAAAAATTTGTTATTACTACGCAGGATTTGTGCCAGGCATAATCCAATATATTTAAAAATAACTGTATCAATATCTGGTACCCATAACACACAAGCTTTTTACTTTTCGTCTATATAGTCAGTAGTATCCAGCATTATTACTCCGCATAAATAACCTTAATGATTTCCCGACGTATCGGCTGAGGAATACTGATTGAGGCTTTTCATGCTTTTGTAATTAATGTACTGGCTACTTCCTCAATTGACTGTTATGTATTTGTTATGACCGAAATGCTCAAAGCATCAATTTCGAATCTCTACATTCATCTTAGTAGGCTGAATACCCAATGCGAGTATACTGATATTGACTTAACAAAGCTAACATTTATCGCTCCTTCCCCATAAAATGTCGCTAAAGAACTTTTCATTTCACTTTAACGAAGTCAAAAACACAAGCCATTTAAAGATTTTTATAGATATCAATTTCCGTAAAAATCCTGAAAAAATACGGAGGTTCCTGGAAAATAATGCGTCGCGACATCGCATAAAACCACAAAGCAAAGTTTTAATAACGAATATAAACAATATAATGTTAGCAAAACAAAGGAGGAAGTTTAATTTTCCTCAGGAACAATGTTGCCGGAAAAATTGAGGATGGATAAAATCTGACCTGCTTTTAATTTTCAATAACATTAACGCTATGAATATATTGCTTCAGGTAAAGCGAAAGTTTTAGAAGAAAATGTTTATGGTATCTGGAAGCCTTGGATTAAACAGTTGTAAAGCAGTACCTAGAATTGGATTATTTTCACCAATTTTACGTAGTCTCAAGTATATATAAAATATACTTGAGACTACGTAAAATAGAGAGCCTGCTAAGGGATACCTCCGGAAGATGGGCAGCAGCGTCTTTCCGTATATCAACATCCGGTACTGCGCTCACCAACCCGCCTGCCAAGCGTGGTGAGTATGGCAACTACCCCTCATGGAGATCCATGAGGGAGGCCTTAGTTCAGTAGTGGACGTTTTACGGCTGAAATGATGATGATGATGATGATAAATATCGACTATGACAGATATTTTATTAGCGTTTTAATTCTGTCTATAATGAGAACTGTCGTATTTTGGCGCTAATTAGCAATCAGAGATAGCTTAAGCTTTTATAGTAAGATATTAAAGTTCGGTTCTTAGTACCAAAGTTTTCCACCACATTTAGACCACTGATTCTCATTCGATTTGTCACATCAACCGCAACTGAATTGGATTACGCAATGCGTTTTCATCCTCATCTTTAACGCTTGGATTTAGAGTTCAATTTCTTACAGCATCGGCTCAAATCCCATTGCAATTTAATGATGAGCTTTGAATCCAGTCAGACGTACCGCAAAAAACTGTCTCGTCTGGGTGACGTCATTTTGATAACATAGACACAGGATATTCATAGACACGACCATGAACAAAGGAAGACTTGAATATTGAGTAGTTTTTATAGAAAATGTGATTATTAAGCTCAGTGAACTGTCAAATGAACTTGATAAGGAATTAGAATTTGATAATGATCAAAGTAAAGTTGAACCACTTGTGCAAGTTAGAGCTATCAAGTTTAAAGTAAACAATATGCGTGATAATAATAGGCAAAACATTAATAAGTATAAAGCAATAACGGAACAAGTAATTCGGAAGATGAAATATGCGTCGACAGCGTAATATATAACACGAACGCCGATAAACAAAACTTAACGAGACAAAGTCACATAATTCAGGATGAATTGTGAGCATTTAACACGCGAGTAGGTCGCAATCGAGATTATTCGATTAGATTCTAAAGCAATTGGCGCAACACTAATCTCATGATGTCATTGGCAGGTGGGCGGCCATTAATTACATTTGGAATTCGAAATTCAATTTAAATACCATTTTTAAAAAGTTGCAATGTTTTGCTATGGATTCCTGAGAAAAATGTCAAAATGCTTTATAACTAGCTTGTGCCCGCCGCTTCGCATGCGTTGTACCCGGATAAAAAGTAGCCTATGTGTTAATCCTAGTCAACATCTATATACGTTCGCAAAATTTCAGCTCGATACGTACGCTACTTTTTGCGTGAAGAGGTAGCAAACCTCCATTCAAACAAACTTTCAGCTTTATAATACCTTATAAGAGAGATGTTATAAATCCCTATAAATCAGTTTACCTACAAAAGAATTTAGTAAAATTCCATAAGCCCGCAGCTTCGCACGCGTTGTACCCGGATAAAAGTATCCTATTTGTTAAAATGTATATATTTCATACTATTTGCGAGCCGTGTTGGCCGAGTGGTACCCTCGATTTTCGACACGAAGGTCGTGGGTGTAATATCGGTCGTGCACCAATAAGTTCATTAAACAATGTGCACATTTAACACGTGCTCTAACGAAGAAGAGAAACATCGCGAGGAAACCCGCGGCTTAGTCAGCTTCATACATATTGGCATTTTCTTTCCTCTGAATATAGCCGACTTTGTTGAGAGTGTGGTATAGATGCTGAGCTAGTCTATTCCACCTAAAATTGTCCAAAGCACCGCAGCGTCCCGTGTAATATCTGCTGATAAACAACCATGAACTAGTTGCTGACTCTGTATAAATCATCTAAATAGTAAATGTGAAAGACCAATTTACAATTTTTTGTAACCACCCGGTTACAAAAAATGGTAAAATGTGCAATGTTGATTCGAATGGTTTGCATCAAAGCCTCAGGGAATTTGTTAAAGGATTGTACAATTTTAAATCGTAAAATGTATATTGTGGGAATGTTTTGTAATGGACAATTGTTATTCGATCAAAGCGAAAATGATATTTTTTTACTAATATTTTTGTAATTTGTTACAGGTATGTAGTTTCTTCTTCTGTCATCATAAGCACGGCTATTAATTAATTGTGAGTACCTTCTTAAAATACACGTTGAAGCTGAAATTCCAAGTTTCCAATTCTTGAATCTTCGTCTGATGTAAGTAAAATTCAGAATTAGGATCGGCCAAATTAGAAAAAAGAAATGTAGATATATCCAGTTGCGTTTCAGGCCACGCGCTATGTATGGTTCTGTGTTCCGTAGTTAACCATAAGCCTGTTTTTAGAAGTTGGTGTTTGTATTTTAGGTTAACTAAAACATAGTAAGAGGAATTAATTTATTTCATTTTCAAAATTAACGTGAGACATACTATTCATTTTGTAAAAACGGGAATTACTCACGTAGTATTGTAACGTCGAAGATTATTCCGACACGTTGCGATTTTTCAAGAAAATCATCATCATGAGATTGAATGCCCGTCCGCGCGTAGGGCCGACACGACACAGCACGTGTCGGAATAATCTTCGACTTACAATACTTCGTAAGTAATTCCCGTTTTACAAAATGAATGGGAATTAATTTAGTTTTCGATATAGGGTATTCCGGTATGTTTGGTTGACCGTACTTACTCGCTTATTTGAGCGACAATTTATCTGAAACTAAAATAGCTAGCTAAACCGTTATGGTTTTCGGAAAGTTCGTGGTTAAAAGTCGTTAGCAGTTTAGACTTTAGAAGGGGGATCGCTCAAAAAAAATAATTACTTTAATAAGTCGCAAACAGTACTCTAGATCGAAAAATTCTCCTTGCAACCCCTCAATGGATTTAAAATACCTATTTAACAATCCCACAAACAAACTTTCAGCTTATTATACTATATAAAGCTATAATATTATAAAGCCAAAAGTTTGTTTGGATGGAGGTTTGTTACCTCTTCACGCAAAAACTAGGCTAAGGATTGAGTTGAAACTTTACACACGTATTGATGTTGACCAGGATTAACACATAGGCTACTTCTTATTCGGGTACAACGCATGCGAAACGGCGGGCAGAAGCTAGTACTCTATACGATGGGATAACCAAAAATAAATCATCCTTATCTCAAATGTGTGACAGGTTATTAACAATAATTATAGTACATTTTTTAGCATTTTTCTTACCGTTAGATAACTGAATAATAACTTTAACGGCGTGATTATTTAATATGTACACACAAAGTTACAGCTTTCTAGAACTAATAGTCTCTTCGTAAAGCCGCAGACAGACAGACATAGCGGAACTATAAGGGTTCCTTATTGTATTAAAGAAACCTAGAAATGGCATTCCAAAAAAAAATTGTTAGGGAGAAATTTGAGCAAGGTAACGAAGGTTAAATTCCTTCATTACCTTTCTCAAAGCTGCAGCTTTTGAACAATATGAAATAAACTCAAAAAACGATATATTTTTTATAAACCAGGTTTTTGTGAAACCATAATCATTGAAATTATTTGAGTGATGTCCAAATAGACGTCAACATGTTGAAAAATAACTATGTCGACCAAAACAGATCGATAAAAAGGATATACAGAAGAAATATTGCTTGTTTCCCAAGTCCACGGTAATCACATTTGCTTTTGTTCGTTTGCTCTTTGATTCGCTTAATCGCGTTATTTCGGGACGCTGCTGGAACAATCTTTGGTTAGTACAAGTTTTAGGAGTCAGCGATAATTCTAACAAAACCCTAAGCATATATTCATAATATAATGCGCGTTAGCATTAACACCCAAACTTGCTTAAAAATCAAGCTACAATGGTTATTATTTATTATTTGAAATATTCTTTCCTCTATTTAATATTATTTCATTTTATTTTTTTTATGTGTAACTATGGTTTTCGCCACAATAACATACATTTTATACTCCTAGGGTCAAGTGACTGATTTAACGGTATCAATAGAATACCAGCGCTGACCCGTCTCCTGATGGTGCAGCATAATGCTGAGTTGAGACCAATTCGCAGCAGTAGCACACAACACTTTATATTTATAGTATTAAGTCTCCTTTTATTTTTTAATATGTGTCTATTAAGATTTTGTTATTTTCAATGCTCTTTTTCTGTGTATGTGTTATTGTAGTGAATAAATAAATGTCTATGTCTAAATAAAATGGACATTCGATATGATCCTTTTAACTATAAGAACAAACTTATTTATGATATTATCAGAAGTGGGATTTAATGGACGGTTTAAACTAGATAGATTAGATAAATGTTTTGATGATAATTATGTGAGAAAATAAGTAGTGGGAAGGAAGTACGCCCGGCAAAAGAATAGAATAGAAGAATATTTATGCAGTTTCAAGTAGTTTGGTATTGGAGATAAAGATAAGTTGAGACAAACTCACTTTTTACTTAAACCCAAGAAACAAGTCCATACAGCATAAAAGGAAGGAAGTAAGCAAAAGACGTCAGGAAGATAGTTTGCCGGAAACCGCTGCAGGTAATTTTCTATTTATTTACCTCCACGCCCATCAGGCCTGTTTCGGGAAAAACTATTTTCTCGTGCCACGAAAATAAAAAGGTTTTCAGTAGTATTTCGTTATTATTGATGATAAAACTACTGTAGACAATCTATTCAGATAATCTTCAAGATGCTTTACGTTAAACTGCTAAGCTTCTAGTTGATATTTAATGGTTCTCTGTGTAGAAAACATTTACTGTTACTGTGTGAAATCAGCCAATAACCATGTATATAATATTGCTTATGTTTGGTAGAGATTTTCAATTATTTTTCTTGAATCCTAAAACTAATGCATATAGATGCATTAGTTTTAGGATTATATAGTAGAAGTAATGTCTAGAGCGATCTCTGTAGATATAAAAACAGTTATGTCTATTATAGACTATCTAAAAAATCAATTGAGTATTAATCATGCAATAGTTAACAGTTTTTACTTTCTTCTTCAACCAGTTTCTACCCAAGGCTGGGTATAGGTCTCTTTCATATCTCTCCAGATTCTGTAGTTTCCAGTTCTTAACATAAAATATTATTTCCCTTATCGAATCGAAGATGAAAAGTAGTTAAGTTATTTCAGAATAACTGTGCGTATACAGTTTTTAAATTATCGTCAAAGTAAAAACGTATTTGTTCACTCGGACCTTAAGGCCACATAGAATACAAAAATAAAAAACAACAAATTGAAATTGAATACACATAATTTAATTCGTTTGCTTGAGAAAACTTTTATTCCTAGTGAGGGAACCACTCACTTAAACAATTTATTTTTAATGTGAATAAGAAAGCCAGATAGTCTATTTGTCTTTTTATCTTAAAGGGAAAATAATAAAAAAGAAGACAATAAAATCCTGTAATTTTAAAACTTCATAATATGTTAACAAATCGCGAAAGCTTAACAATATTTTGTGCTAGGTCGTCGGTCCATCTCGCTGGCTATCTTCCCACAACTCTGCGCCCAGTCCGTGGTCTCCACTTCAGCACTTTCCTGATTTATCTTTACTTACTTTATATATATCTATGTAGTATAATGTATTAAGTATATCAGTCATCTAGTACCCATAACACAAGCTCTGCTTAGCTTGGGGCTAGATGATGCTGTGTGATCTGTCCAGCATTATTTATTTATTTATTTATATATACGTATAAACCTAAAAGCAAACTAAAAATGTTGACGACCTCTGTGGCTCAGTTAGTCGGTATAGCCGGCTAAGACACAGGACGATGCGGATTCGAACCCTTCCGAAAGTCAAATGTGGTGTTTTCTATGAGTAATAAATACGTATGTACAAAAAAGTATATAAGAAGCACCCTAATATGCATAGCGCTGTCTGTTTGTCTGTCTGTCTGTCTTTCCGTCTGTCTGTGTATTTGACGATTACAACCGAACGCATTGACCGATTTACATGAAACCTTCTTTGTTAGCACCATCTTAATGAGAGAAGGTGACTGATTGATCTTGGTGACCCTAGGGTCATAGGGACCGAAGTTATTGTGACCTCCAAAGGTCACCAGAAAAACAGGTCTTCAAATGGCCGAAAACGTCCAAAAACCCAAAAATTAAATTTTTGACCTTTGGTGACCTTTTGAGGCCTTCGCCCCCTTTTCTGGTACCCACGTACCAATGCTTGTATTCATTATTCTATCAACCATCTGGTTGCTTTAGCACAAGTTTTGCTTAGTTTGGGATTTGATGGTGTTATTATTAAACAAGTATTATTTCTGGAAATTACCTGTATTTATAAGTACTTATTGGATGAAAACATGAATTCCAATATATTTTCCTTTCTGCTAAACAGGGGATTATTTTCGTAAAATTATACTCAATTGTCGACTTCCTCACCCGTGACGCTTCATGTCAAATACGGTTAAACGCTTTGAGGGGGAACGTGACATTTATTTCTGACATTGTATTGTTATATTTCTCTGTGGCGGCGCCGGCGGTCAGCCGCAAGTTAGTCCTTTGTTTTGCATTCCTTATGGGGATTTGCTTCATTTTAGACGTAGTTTACGACGTCTTGCGTGTAGAAATAAGTTTTCTTCTTCTAGTGTTTTTTACCCTCAGAAAAAGTAGATTGTTTCATAATAATATTTTTACGTCGAGGGCGCTTTTTTGAATCCAGCGCGAAGCGAGGGATTCTTTAGTAGAATCCTGAACGTAGCGAGGGATTCAAAGTACGTCGCCCGAGCCAAAAATATATTTTGCGCCCGAGTGATACACTCTACTTTTCATCACCCTCTATGAGAAAATAAAAGGCACCTCATATTTTATTGTAATATTAATATTTAATAAAACCTATGTTTTATTAAATTAACTTATACTTACATTTTGAGACATTTTTGCGTTCGATTTCTTTGGTGCTGAACACTAAGCTGTTCCAAATTAAAAAAGTGCGCAGTAAAGATAATTGCGGCGCACTTATAAAGAGGATTAAAAACTCATTACTGTTACTGTTAGCCTGTATCATCCCATTTTTGGGCAAAGGCCTCCCCCCATTCCCTCCACTCTTCACGATTTTGCGCCGTAAAAACTCATTACTGCCCGCTAAAAGTTTCTTATAGAAATACCACCTTTAGGTGCACTTAAAGGCGAACCAAGTCGTTCTTTTCGAATAGATGGGATGAAAAGGAGTTATGTTATTTTAGAATAACTGTGTACATAAAATTTTTAAATTATCGTCAAAGTAAAAACGTATTTGTTCACTCGGACCTTAAGGCCACATAGAATTGCAGATAGAAGGCAGATAGAAAGTTTTTGCACTGAATTTGAAGTTGTGAAAACAAAAATTATATAGACGTTCTTTTATCAAATTAAATATTTCTACGCTAACACTTCTTTATGTATTCCACTTTTGAATTTCTGAAAATGTTGCCAGAATTTCCTTTGCAATATCATCCTCATGTGGCAATATACTGCGTCTCTTTGCCGAATCCCCCCACTGCACGACAAGGGAACTGACAAATTGTCTGGCAACTCGTCTGGGCGCCCCCTAGCGGATATTGGCGGTACCAAACACGGAGAGAAGTTTATATTTAATCTCGTACTTGTAAAAAGAACAATCTAGAGAAATGGTCCCTTGGCCTTTGTGACTAGATTTAATTTGTGAGTCGAGAAATTAAAAGATTCTCTAGAGAAATTGAATTCATTGTTAGGTAAGGAATTACTTATTAAAATGAAGGGGACAGCAAGAAGTAAACGGCTGTGGGGCAAAGTGATTATTTTTTCTATTAACATTATTTCATATTCTCTTTCGACTTTTATTTTCTATTTTAACAGACAAAGCCTTGTGATTTTGAAGTAATTTCATTCTATTATGGTTTGTAGAACTGAACTAATAATACTCGTAGTAAGATCAAAAACAAGTTAAAAGTGTGTTTAACAGAAAATTTCAACCACAATTAATTTTCCGTTGTTTTAAAGTAATAATGGAACATTTGAAATCCTGGTGTTTTGAGAAAATAAGTGTTCAAAGTTTTTGATATCAAATACACAGTCAAATGTTTATTAATTTAACTTTTGAGTTATTTCAATAGCGATTTAGAGAGATCTGAAAATTCCCTACCATTCTGCATACTTAATTTAAAACACGTGATTTCGGAAATGTTCCAGTAATTAATCTGACCAACGATCTTTAAGACGCACATTTATACTAATATTATAAAGAGGTAAAGTTTGTGAGTTTGTGAGGTTGTAGGGGGTAATCTGGATCTACTGAACCGTTTTCAAAATTCTTTTAATAATAGAAAGCCACAGTATTTGTGAGTGTCATATGCTATAAAGTACCGCCTAACGAAGTGGGCACCGGGTCAGCTAGTTGAAAATATACACGGTCGAATCAAACTACAGGGAATTTCGCTAAAATTCCACGACCACTGTCATCTTACTCCATTTTCACTACAGTTTTAGCTTAACGGGAACTACTTACTAACAGGAAAATTGCGGCAAGATAGTAACAATTTGCATGTAATGAACCTTAGTGTAGTAAAAGGAGAATGTTGCAAAAACGCTGAAAAATAAAACTCCAAAAATTGGTTGAAAATTAGAAAGATTTTTTATTACTTATATGTAAGAATCATAATTATCGTAATAAAATAATGTAGGTTTCTCAACCTACAATATAGATACTCGTATCATGTTGTTGAATAGACATGTACTCACGTATGTTATTTTTGAACTAGTTATTTTGGTATGTAACCGGGTATTTATCGCGGTATTTTTCTTTGTTATTGCCCGACGACGCGAAGTTTAGACAGGATTGCACCCATCGTGGTCCCGGGAAGACTGTTAATAATAAAGGTCAATATACAGGGTGTAAAAGGACAACTACCGAAAACTTCGAGAGGTCAATGTACTCGTCAATATGAACAACTTTTGCAAAGGAACTTTTGCTGTAAAAAAATGTAAAGAAACAGCTGTTCCATATATTTTAGTAAAGACAGTAGGTATTGTACTTTTGTATGGAACAGCTGTTTCTTCACATTTTTGTACAGCGAAAGTTCCTTGGTAAAAATTGTTCATATTTATGAGTACATTGAGCCCCCAAAGTTTTCGGTAGTCGTCCTTTTACACCCTGTATGTTAATAATGTGTCGTGATCGCGAAAGTTTAAAATAATTATTTTGTGTTCTATTGCTGAGGGTAAAATAGACTATCTAAATGTACCTAACATTGAGAATATAAAAATAAAATTTACATAATAACTAAGTATAATATACGGAATACCCTTAGGAATAACGGAAATAACTTGCAAAGTTAGAATCTGCCTCTTCACACCTAGACGTGAGTTTTTGCAGACTTTCTCGATAGAACTTGGTAGAAATTATGTTGCTCAAGAACAGTTTTTCTAAAATAAATTTCAAAACTATCATAAAGCTTTATTCATTTATTTTTTATTAGGCGACGTGGAAGGCCGAGAATGAGATGGCGGGACGAGCTTGACGCTTATTCACCATCTTGGCATGTAACAGCGTTATATATATCGCGAGGGATGCAAGGATGAAAAAACCTTTTCCCAGTAGTGGGACAGGAACGGCTAAAAGTAATAATGATAAGTTAAATAATATTTAGAGGAAAGATAAGATTAAGATTATTCTTACTAAGCTAAGCTGAGAGAGGATAGTTGAGGTGCTGGGCAAGCCTAATCCATCTAACAATGTCCCAGGCACTGCAGCGTCCTGTGAAGCATGAATACTAGTTAATGATACTGTTTAAATCATCTACAATAGATGTCAAGGATTTTTAAGTTTTAAGACAAAGATGATTGTCATTCTCAACCAGAGTAAAATTTGTAATTTTACTCTGTCTTCGACTTGCTAGTTACCGCATCCACCAATGTGTTTATCTATGAATGATATCGTCTCTGTACTTGATATTTTATTTTTTGATACCTTTTTTATAATGTTATGTTTTATTGCGTGTGCTCAGTGGATATGTCATCTATCACAAACAAGGGGACCATGGAAGACCAGCGCTGTGGTTTAATTTACTTTGCCACAGCACAAGCTGAATGGTGACTTTTTTGTCACTTTGACTTAGTTCTATTAATAATTTTATACCTAATTTTGTTAACTGTTCGTAATAAGTGACAAAATAAACATATTTTAATCTTTTATCTTTATCAACTGCCAACGACCGTAAATCATCACCTTCACTAGATAAAGAGCGTCCTACGTTTGCTGAATCACAAGACTCAAATATAATAATAAAAAAGTCTATATTTACTATTTCTTATTTTACAAGAAGTACTTATGTAGCACAACTTAATTGATAAAATTAATCTTATGCAATATTTACCATGACTTGAGTCGTTTTAGTTTCTCGATATGTCAACGCAGTTTCACACGATAAACGGAAGTGTTTTTCTTATGGGTAGTCATTGGCAGACGAAACGATCTACCCGTTCTCTAAGTCTCTGACTGCGTATGATGGCTCTACTACCGGTTAGTAAGTATCCCATATAATGTAAATATTGCATATAATGTTCACAACCATGATAGTTTTAAAAGTAATTAAATTAAATCCAAAAAATATTTTGCATCTAGTTGCTTGGCAGCAGTCTCTGTGGCGAAGCCCTTCCCTAGTTGCCTTTATTTGTCTCTCTCTACCTCGCTATTTTCATCCATTCGGGTCCACACCATTGTGTGAATATATCTCTCCACCTCTTGGTCTTCCTTGATGTCTTTCCCTATCTCAAGGCTCAAATAACATACTATAAAATAACGAAATAATAATTTATAACCATATATGTATAACGTGTTCGTTCTTTCTCCCTCCCAACAAAATGTTTTCTAATCAACACGTACCGTGCAACGCGTCTTTTAATTTACTAACGTCATAACCCGGCGAAAAATCCCGTTTGTATCACGTCGACAAGGAAACGTTTTATATCGCGACAAAACACGACTGGCTTAGATTCATAAAACTAAATAACAGGGACGGCCGCTCGCGATAAATTCATTATCCTGAACATCGTTGTGTAGTGCAAGAGGCTACAGTTATTTTAACCCAACCACCGCCGCCAGAAAGGATTACTTAGATAAGATATTGGTTCATCAACAAACATCAATTTTTGTATTTAAAACATACATAGATTGCTTAGATCTAAGTGGTATTTCCGGTATGAATGACAAAGGTAACCAAACTGGGGTAACCTGTGTGAAGGCGCACCTATACCCTCCGCCGATTAAAATTTATTTACAAAAAATTGTCTATTTACAAAAAAAAACACTATTTCGAGTGTGTATGTACAAGGTTTGTTCTATCTGATACTACGTGCAGCCTGACACAGGGTGGTAATTATATGGTATAAGGTGTTATCAGGTTGGACTGGATTGTGGCATAGGGTATATAGGGTGTCCATTTCGTCTCCGAAAAACGATTTTCCAAAAATCACTATCATTCATGAAGGGGTTGTTGCCATACTCACCACGCTTAGCAGGCGGATTGGCGAGCGCAGTACAGGATTTAGATACACGGAAAGACTCTGCTGACCATCTTCAGGAGATTTCCCTTGGCAGATTCTTACTGGATTCACGGGCAAGAGAGTAGAGGCAAGAATTAACTGCCTGCACCCTCCGGCATTGGATATCCATGAGGGAGAATTATGTCCAGCAGTGGACATGGATAACAGTTCTACGGCTGAGGTGGATAGCTGATGATCTTCATAAAAAACAAATTTACCTACTACTGAATTGTAAATCATTAAAATATCTACAAAAATACTTTGAAAGCATTTCGGATGACAAACAGAAAGTATTTTATCATGTCATTTAGTTACTTGCTTTTTTTGAGTTAACTTCCTACATATGTAACTACAAAATGTTAACAATGTCGAATATGCGAACCAGGGCGCTACAAAATAAGGCTTCTAAGGTAATTTAGTATTCTTTCCAATACTTGGCATACGTTTCCAAAACTTGGGTGCTCCATTTCTCACGCAATCGCGCTCCTCCAGTCCCGTCCTTTCATAAGGGTTCGACGTCTAAAATCAATCACTGACTCCAAAGCTATAATTTAGCACGAGAAAAAAACATAATTCCGAGACAAGCAGCTGCCGTTAATCTCAGAATAATGGCGGGAAAATCTCTCAGAAAAACCCGATTGGACGGAATTGATTGACGCTTTAGTTGACAAACGCCTTTAGTATCGCCCGCTTTGGTTGACGAACGCCTTTAGTGGATATAGTCGACGTAATTAAAACTTTTAGTCTTTCCATAGACAATGTCGTATCTACTTTGAAGTTGTTGTTTAGTCCTAACTTATAAAGTGTGAATTAATAAATATACTATGAAAAGGAAAACTCTTTTTCATTTCTCATACTCGGAAAGTAGTGTTGTTTTGATTGTATTGTGTATTGGGTGGAAAATGCTGCTTCCCTCCATAGAGGGGGAAAAACTGATACAAATTATTTCTAACCTAAGGGCCGGAATGAGCTTTCAAAATAGAACTGCTGTCAGCTATGAAGAGTTTTATGTAAAAAAACTAATTAAAAAAAATGCTGCAGCCATGTGACTTTCTAAACAACCAGTGTGAACTAAGTGCAAACTTCTTTGAGCGGAATAAGCCGCAACAATTACGCGGTGAGTTCCATATTTAATATTTAAAAAGTCGACATAAATTGGCGGGATGGTAATCTGTTATGTATCTGTGACGGAATTCAAAAAAATAGGTCCTAATTTGACAATTAATTTTAAATAGGTGAGTACTACTAATATTATATTATATATTATCAATAAATAGTTTAGGTAAACAACTAGTTTTATTTTCCTCATATTCGAAATGAAAAGTCGAGTGTTTAACACGGGTAGAAGAATCAATTCCTACTCGGAGTCTAAATACCACGGGAATTGATTCTTTCGACCCTCGGTTAACAATCTACTATTTTAAACAGTATACAATTTGTAAGAATACAATTTGTATGAAGTGAATTGTATATGTAAAAAACGAAAATGATGAATACGTTTCAGATGATAAGTGCCTATGACAAGAATGGACAGGATCCCATACTACGCTCGCCGACGCGCCTGCCAAGCGTGGCGAGTATGGCAACAATCCCCTCATGATCTTGGAGATGTATGAGGGAGGCCTATGTCGCCTATGACGTGGACAGCAGTCCTAAGGCTGTAATGATGAATTTAAGAGGACGTGTAAAAGTTACGCCAGTGGTAGAAAAGACGAGGAGTAATAGGTTGGCATGGTATGGTCATGTGAGGGGAGTTAATTGAAGGATGAACAATGAGAATTGAATGTGGATAGAGGGGTTGCGCGAGGAAGACCAAAGACGCGATGATGGATTGTGAGAAATAAGATATGAGAACGAGAAGAGTGAGTGATGAGATGATAACTGCGAAAAAAAGAGGAAAAGATATTTTGACGAACACAAAAAACAACAACATCAATACCCCGCATAGAGTAGAATAAGGACAGGAAAATAATAAAGGACACGTACATACCTATTTCGAGAGCAAGGGCAAGATTATGGATGCAATTGGCCTAAAGCCACAGCTAAGGTGTGGTAAAAATGAATCATCTCAGCCGTAGGACGATCACTACTGGACATAGGGGATGCCTCTGTCCAGTAGTGGACGTTCTGCGGCATAGTTTTATCCCATGGATCAATAGGTTATAAGGGGTCGTTGCCATACTCACCACGCTTGGCACAAAAATCAAACGACCGATTAACCAGATGGGCCATTGATCAAGAAAGCTTGATATGCGCTCTTGTCCAATGCTTCACACAGAGGCAGTCAGTGCCCATCCTCTCCGCAATGAGCAGATTGTTCCTGTCACGCAACCGGCGCATCAGGACGCCGATCTTGGAATGTAGGATCGGATCTTGGAATGTGGTTCTGGGGTATAGTCTACAGTATGCTTTTTTGTGAGGCTTTACTACAAGCCAGAGGATTCTAATATGAGACAATTTTACAACTTTATTTTTTACGAGCCCATTCGCCTGAAAATTTATGCTAACCACAAAAAACTTTTACGATGCTGTGACGAGAATTTCCCTAGTAGTTATTTTCATAACTGTTTAACAAACTCTCAAACCCGGGCTGTCCTCATCATCATCTCAGTCGTGGGGCATCCACTGCTGAACATAGGCGTCCCTCATCGATCTCCAAGTACTGGTCATAGGGAGGTTGTTGCCACACTTACTTGTCGAGCGCTGTAAGTTATGTTGATATAAAAAAGACTACCTGCACGTTCCGAAATCATAAATTCATACTATTATGAGGAATTATATGTTTGATGTAAGATACACGAAAAGACGCTTCTGTCCTCCTTCCAATAGGTATCCCTACGCAGATCCTTTTGCATCCACGCACAAGAGATGTGCAATTTTCTACTGCCAACACCCCAAGGCAAATCCGGGCTATATTGAATCTAAATGCAATGACGAAGCCGGTTTTTCTACGGTGACAAGCATGTCTCAACTTTAAAACTAGGTGGAGGCTCCACGCTCCGAATGCATAAACTTATACTAATTAGAGGAATTCTTTTGAAAGTTTCGAGATTTGGAAGTTGCCAACTCGGAGTGTCGCCGCTTTTAATTGAGAATCTTCAGGAATTCGCTTTGTCAAGAATTTGTACAAACGAAGGGGGATGAAGAAACTTCGTCGCTCGTAGTTGGTTTACTCGTAGGTAGTGTTGACTTAAACCGTATGACACGATTACTCTATAACTTCTATGCTATTGATATGTGAGAAAGGTGAGTAGGTAAGCAACGCGTATTTATACTATGGAAATTTACGTATTTCCTATGATACCTTAAAACTTAATGTCTATTTGATTTTGTTTTTATGGACGTGTCCAATTATTGCAATGGTTATCAAAGGAAATGAGGTTAATAATTTTGATTTTGATAGATTTTCTTACCCTGAAAAGGTGCTCAGTTGGCAATGTTTATAATTACCAGATAGCATTTTCTATGAAATTATAAAAAAATAGTACTCATACTCATACTCATTTATTTTTCCATAGGGACACTTAAGAACACTTGGATACGTCAAAGTTACACAATAAATTAAAAACTAAAATAGAATTTTGTATTTTAGTTTTTAATTTATATTTAAAAGCCAGTCCAAAAACAGACAAGCCAAGCATAGTATCATATCAGTATAAAGTAGTAGTATAGATTTCTGGTATATTGGAAGTCTACTACATTTTTTCATAAAACATCTGATTGTTCCCAAAAATAAAACGTGGCTGGATACGCTCAGGCATATCAAAATATTCTGGGCTTGCTGTATAGTAAGGCTTTTTCTTCTATTTTTGTCTAGGCCACTCTCTGATTTGAATTACTACGTACGCCAACAATGGCTACCGTCAGCTAAAAGGTTTACCAAATTAAAAGGTTATTTTAAAACTTTGTCATTACAAAGTTTTACTAGTCTATGCGTGACCACTATTAAGATAGTAGTCATGCTGTACACGAAGCTGTAGTGGCTGGGACACTGTTAGATGGACTAGGCTTGCCCAGCACCTATATCACCCTCCTAGTTTAGCCTTATTAGTCACAGGAAAAACAGGTCAATACGTCTGAAGCCTCACTATGTTTTCCTTCGCTGTTAGGCACTTGTTAAATATGTTAAAACTAATATCAAATTCGAAACCCCAGCTCTCGCAAAATTTATCGCGTATCTCAACTTTCTGTCGCAAAAGGCACACGTACGTTAATTAGGCAAGAATCCTGTGTATTCAAACGAAAAGTTCCCGCCAAACTTGGACGGTGAATTTGTTTCCCGTCTTGGGCTCTTCATCAGCTTTGCTAGTTGGAACTTATTACGTGTGTTTAAACGCCACTACAGTGTGGGAGCTTCATCAGGGTACTGTGGGGTGTTCAATCAAGTTAACTGCAGTTACATTGATAAGCTAGTTTTGAGTGACCAAGTTTATTAAACCTCTTCATTTAGAAATTTCCACACTCTAGCAAAAGTTAGTTTTTGGATATTCTACACAGCCAGCTCTAGCGCAAAGTGCTAAAGTATTTAACTTCTTTGAGTCAACACTCAATAGTGTAGAAGCCTCTTTGTTTTTATTTTTTCGCCGTTTTGTCGATATGCACCTGCTGCGGCACACCTGTATTAAAAATTTGCCATAATGCAATAAGGTTTATAGCATACAAGTGCTTCATTACAGACGTCAAGTTGAGAGTAGGACTTCTTCAAATTCGGCTAATTTCGAGCCTGCTTCCGGATTCGGCCCAATTATAAGGCCGGGTCTACGAATTTGGACCAATTAGATGAGCCAACGAGCGTGTCGCACTCTAGAGCAGTTTTGTCGGCAATATAATTTATTAGGAGGCTCAAAGTTGAAGCTTTAACCCTTAAAGACTGGAGTCAAATTTGATTACGAACGTTTTAGACGTGTCCCTTCGGTAGCAAAGTTTTAAATGAAATAGTCGAGGCACAATAAGGGGAAATGAGGGTGATCAGCGATGTCTTTACCTTGGCAATGGACCTTGGGCCTTTCCGCGGTTTGCAAGTTTCCGGACTTACCTACTTGAGACGAAATTTAACTGCTCATAAACATAAAACATCTATAATATAAACTGTAGATGTGTGATCAAATTTTAAGACTTTTATATGTGTTGGATTACCATACATACATTATAACCGGGTATTTATCGCGTAAATTACCCGGGAAGCCCAGGACCATGCTTGGTGCAATCCAAGCGAAACGTCGGGAAATAATAAAGGTAATTTACGCGATAAATACCCGGTTATATAAATAAATAAATAATGCTGGACAAATCACACAGCATCATATAGTCCCAAGCTAAGCAGAGCTTGTGTTATGGGTACTAGATGACTGATATACTTAATACATTATACTACATAGATAGATATTTTTATTATACATATATAGAAAAACACCCAGAACACCCTGAACAAATATCTGCAGATCGTACAGACATTTGTCCCGAGGCGGGAATCGAACCCGCAACCCCTTGCGTCGCAGGCGGACTTTCGCCCGCTGCGCCACAGAGCTCGTCTAATATGTATGTTAATAATGTGTTACGATCGCGAAAGTTTAAAAAAGACAATATGTGTTAGACATTTTGAGAAAGAATCTACTGAATTGGTTTATGTTTTGGTGTCTAAAAATATTAATCTCCGCCTTAGGACAGCAGTCCACATCCACTGCTGGACATATGCCTCCCTCGTGGATCTACAAGATCAAGGGGGAGTCGTCGCAGTACTCACCACGCTTGGCTGGCGGGTTGGGGAGTTTAGTTTGGGATGCCGAGTGGTGCCGCCAGTAGAATGATGCCCCTCCTCTCTTTCCCACGGATGCAGTAAGAATCTAAAATATGGGCAGCATCTTTCCGGGTATCAACATCCGATACTTTGCTCGTCAACCCGCCTGCCAAGCGGCCAAATGATTAGGCGCTGGGTTCATTAATATTTTCGTGATAGTTGAGATTAATTATTTCCCCGAAATATTGACACGGTAACACGGGATTAAGGGAAGGAGATGAAAGGAAACTCACCCCTGCCGGCCAGCTCACATAGACTTCCAGATTTGATGTGTCTTCTACACTGCACCTAAGTCGGAGGTTAGCACTCAGTCTCCCGAGGATTCTTAGGGAACAATTCACAATAGTTTGCAGGTTTCACAGTTTATGATTAATTAAAAGCGATGTGCGCGCGCGTTTTGAATGTCTAATTAGCACTGGGTATGGCAACCTCCTTACTTGATCAGTACTTGGAATTCCGTTAGTGAGGCCTATGTCCAGAAGTGGACGTTCCACGGCTGTGATGATGATGATAGTTTCCAAGGAGCAGGTGTCTCCTCTAAGGGGCTGTCTCCACTCGCTCGTGGAGACGGCCTTTAAGAGAGTGTATAGAAATACGTGGCACGACGATAACATCGCCGCGATTCCTTCGCTCGTGGAGACGGCCCCTAATGTGTGTAGTTGGATTATTTAATAATTTATTTCCATTGCATCATGACATACGTCCGCTCTCACATACCGGATAAATGATAAGTTTCTCATTAATCTCTCTTTAGGGTTCAGTATTCAAAGGGTCCGTTATCTGTCTGTCTCTCTCTCTTTCTGTCGGTCCGTCTGTCTGCGACCAGGCTGTATCTCATGAAACGAGATGGCTAGACAGTTGAAATTTTTACAATGATGTATTTCTGTTGCAGCTATAGCAACAAGTACTAAAAACAGAAAAAAAATTAGGAGCTACCGCAAGTAACGCAAACGTGAATTTTTGCCGTTTTTTGCCCGATGTTAATGACGGCAACAGGTAGACGCTTGAGATATTCGCAGAATATTTAGTTGTATATCGATTTACAAAAAGAGAAGTTAATTAAAATACGGGTACGGAATCCTTCGTGCGCGTGTCTGACTCGTACTTGACCGATTTTTATACTTTCGCGATCACGTCACATTATTAACACATATTTAACCGGGTATTTATCGCGTCACAGGGTCCCGTTTTTACCCTTTGGGTCGGGACCCTAAAAAGACGCTATTATTTATTTATTCAAGAAATAACACAGCATTACAGTACAACCAATGCGCTATGCTATACATAGATAAAGTAAACAATCAGATTTACACAAATAACAAACAACATACACCTTAATAATAAAACAGAAAAGAAATACAATAAAATATTATATTAACAAATGGTACTTATTCTTACGGTATCAACCTCTTCACAATACCTCAGACAAACTCTGCTTATAGGTACTAGTAGTAGGTTTCAAGGAGCGGACGTCCCCTGAACCTGATAGCGGATATTGAAACATATAAGCTGCACCTCGAACGTGCAGTTGGATTATTGGATCATTTATTTTCATTGCATCACGATATTAATGTCCGCTCCCTCATGCCGGATAAACGATGAATTATCTGAAGGATTTACAAAATAACAATCAATTTCTGAACGGAATAAATTACTTTAATATGCTGGTGTTTATTAAAATAAAGGGAGCGTGTACCCAGTACCGTGGGGTGCCGGCAGTAGAATTTTGCCCCTCCTCTCTTGCTCATGGATGCAGTAAGAATCTGCCAAGGGATACCTCCGGAAGATGAGCAGCAGCGTCTTTCAGTGTCTCAACATACAGTATTGCGCTCGCCAACCTGCCCGCCAAGTGTTGGTGAGTGTGGCAACAACCCCTCATGTTCAGTCCTTATAGATCCATGAGGCCTATGTCTATGTGTTGATATATGGACAGACGCTGTTGCCAATCTTCCGGAGGGTTCCTTTTCTTACAGAATCAACGGGCAAGAGGAGGGGTAACATTCACCCAGAAAGGGGTACTTACATACTAAAAAGGCAGACACGCGTCTTTGCCATCCTTGTCATACTCTGTCACCCTGCATCCTACGTAACTCCAATCTCTGCCATCAAAGCGGCCCCCAATCTGAATTCCCCAGACATTTTCCGTCGACTACACTCCACGTCAATTCTCCGATTATTTCCTTTACAAGGCATGTCAGGGAAAAAAATCGCCAGCTTAAGAACCAATCTCCTTCCACCTTCAAATGGCGGCCAATTAAAGGTTTTGAAATTGATTCCTTGTAGCCTTCTCTAAACAAGCCTATTGATTTGGGCCGGAGTTTCTCTGTTAAGGATACAAGGGCCATTTGTTTTTATAAATAGCTCTATTCGTGAACGTATTTGAACATCATTTAGGCTCTCCTAATTATTTAGTGATTTTCTCATTAAGATGTACAAGCAGCTGAGTTTCTCCAGTACTCTTGTTTAAATAGTTAGAAGCATTTTTCACTTTTAAAACTGAATATTCGTTTAAAAGTTCAGGGATTATTTTCGTTATTATAAAAGGTTGAATCTAATGCCCACAAGATTCGATTTAAAGTAAACCGACATCAGGGCAAACCTTTGCGTACACATGCGTTATCCACGTTTTAACTTATCGGCATTAGATTGAAATTAAATTATTAGGTAAATAATTCCTGTATTAAAAAAAATACTGAATTTAAATTATCTTGGCTTAACATCGTTTTATAAATATGAAATGTCTTTCCGGGCAGAACGCCGCACCCAAGCTAGTTCTCATCTTGCGGCCCTCGGAAGCGGTCACGAACGGCCTCAAAACGGTCTACGAAACGTCAGCAAGAAGATAAGAATAAGAAGTAAAAGCCTTCTAATTCTATTTCTGGCGGGGCATACTAGATCTGCACTGACGTTCCGGATTGAGGTGTATTGTGCCCCTTCGAGGCGCCCAACATCTTGAAGTACCGGAGAAAGACTCGGCACAGTACAGAGTAGTGTACTCCACTGTCTCCTCCTCTTCAAGACAACCGCGACATCTTCCACTGTCTGTGGCCTTGAGGGGATTGTGAACACGGTATCCCGTGATGATATCCACGACGAATAAAGTCTTAATGTTGTTATAAAAAGTTTCAAGTTCGTCGAAGTTCTGTAAGCATCGAAAACAGAATAATAAGATGTAGCTTGAGACACAGCGGCTTAAATGTCGTAGCGTACACAGCGATACCAACACCGTTTGATGTAACGACTTCACTTGCGTCGATGCGAAAAGTTGTTTTTTATTACGTCTGGTGGTATAAGCACGAAAACTATACATAACCGCACGCTTGTCTGGCCTGCTTTTTACTACAGGCGTTGTATCAACATTTCGACCGGATTGCACCTGGTCGTGGTCGCGGGGAGACTGGCGTGCAGTAATCCAGTGATAGCCAAGTGTACTCGGCGTGTGAATAAACCAAAGTGTGCTGATACAGTGAGTGTAGTGTGCTGTCCCAGTGTGAACCGGCCTTAAATCTCAAATTTCTAATTATGAAGACCAAGTGAGGGTAGTCTGAAAAGATGCCTTCGCTTTGCTGCGGTTAACTTCAGCACGCCAGTCTCCCCGCGACCACGACCAGGTGCAATCCGGTCGAAACGTCGGGAATAAAATAAAGGTAATTACGCGATAAATACCCGATAATCCCATATTTTAATAATGTGTTGTATCAACATTTTCAGCTTTTCAAAAATTTTCATCGGATGCTTGTATATTTTTCACTAAAGCGGTGTTTTGTTCTGACAAAGTATTGTATTATCAAGGAGGAAAACCTTTGCATATCAATACATATATTATGATTTACTAAAAAATATCAGCAATTAATAAACGTTTTCTTAGGTTCATAAAAAAATAACTTTCAAATTTTAAAGCTTTACAATCAGCTGATTAAACGGTGATTTCCATCACTCACGTCACATCATCAATCGCGAATGACATAATATTTGTGCATATATTTAAAATAAGTTTTATAATATAATCACATTAGTTTTCGTATCGCGCAACATAGCATTTGGCATTTGCGTATGTCCTGATATACCCTCCGATTTGTCCTTGCGTAAAAGTACCCTATTTCGAGATCTGCTCTGTAACGAGATGTTGTACGGCTTATTGCCTTTGAAATTGGCACTTTTAAGATGTTTGCAGTCGCATATATATCGTATATGTATACAACACAGTGTGGCGCGCTCAATATCAGTTATGTTATGCTTAGTTTTGCGTAAAAATGTACATACGGCATACATACATATAATGTTTGATGTTTTTACGACATGTTTATACATCATCAGTGGTTCTTGCATGGATGCAGATTAATTTTCGTTTATTTACAGTTATTTTTTCATACAATTTGAGTAATATTTTCCTATACCCCCTATATAGGTTCTTCTTCCATTCTCTCTTGTAGGTATATTAATGAAACAGAGAAAAAATAATGAGTAGCCTCCCCCATTGATCTCCAAAATGATCATGAGTATGGCAACAACCTGTTGCCATACTCACCACGCTTGGCAGGCGTGATAGTGAGCACAGTACGGAAGTTGATACATGGAAAGACGCTGCTGCCCATCTTCCTAAGGAATCCCTTGGCTGATTCTTACTGCATCCACGTGCAAGAGAGGAGGGGAAACATTTAACAGCCGGCAAATTCCGTTCTAGCCGTGGGGCGCCGGCAGTAGAATGTTGCCCCTCTTCTCATGCCCGTGGATGCAGTAAGAGCCTGCTAAGGGATACTTCCGAAAGATGGGCAGCAGCGTCTTTCCATATACCAACATCCCATACTGCGCTCGCCAACCCGCCTGCCAAGCGTGGTGAGTATGGCAACTACCCCTCATGGAGACCCATGAGGGAGGCCTTTGTTCATTAGTGGACGTTTTATGGCTGAAATGATGATGATGATGAAATTCCGTTCGTTATACAAACGAACGGAATTTGATTAGAGTTGGATCTGTATAAATGTCATGTGCCGAAAAGGGTGTTCAATATGATTGTGGATGGATATGTAGGGAGAGGGATGCCAAAGAAAATATCTATTGATTGTGGAAAGAATATATATGAATAAGGATAATGTCTTTTACCGACCGGCCGGCTGACGTATCTTGCGACAGAATTCGTCAAGAGATACCTTTGGAAGATGGGCAGCAGCTTATTTCCGAGTATCAACGCCTCGTACTGCGCTCGCCAACCCGCCTGCCAGCGTGGTGAGGCCTCCCTCATGGATCTCCATAAGGGGCAGTAGCCATACTCACAGCGCGCGGGCGGGCACAGCTCTACCATGAACAGCTGTTATAATAACAATAATAATAAAACTTTATTTCAGGCAACAAACTTAGTTTAGTACAAGATGTTATAATACTTAAACTACGGCCCATATAAATATATACTTACCTTATAGATTAACATACATAAAAATAAATCTTTATTACTAGTTATATTCGTACCTACTACAACATACACTGATTGACGACCCCTCGATGGCGCAGCGTGTGAAAGTCCGCCTGCGACGCAAGAGGTTGCGGGTTCGATTCCCGCCTCTGGACAAATGTCTGTACGATCTGCAGATGTTGTTCAGGGTGATCTGGATGTTTATTATTCATTTATATATAATTAAAATATCTTTAAGTAGTATAATCTATTGAGTATACCAGTCATCTAGCACCCATAACACAACCCTGCTTAGCTTGGAGCTAGATAATGATGTGTAAATGGCCCTCGTATTATTTATTTACTACTGTTATTTACTATAACATGCACTACACATACACTTAGCCAGATAATTTTTAGTTACTTCATCAGCCGTCGGACTGCTGTCCACGCCCAGCGTTGGACATAGGCCCCCTCATGGATCTCCAAGATTGTAAGGGGGTTGTTGCCATACTCACCACGCTTGGCAGGCGTGTTGGCGAGCGCAGTACGGGATTTTGATACACGGAACGACGTTGCTGTCCATCTTCCGGAGGTATCCCTTAGCAGTCTCTCCACAGGATGAGAGGAGGAGTAACATTCTACTGCCGGCACCCCACGGCATGACGACACATAAACCGAAATTATTGTTCAAGTTCACCAACCTTCCCATCATTAGCTGCAATGGTTAAAGGTTGATTTATGAGAAAATAATGTTCCCAGAGGAAATTTAGAGTGTTAACTTCACTAAAACTTGAAGTGTGTTCTGTGAATTTGATATTAACTCGCCTCCTCAAGTTGCCAGGAAGGGGTAGGCCAAAGCGTGTCGGTTCGTTCATTTATCTTGCATGGGAAACTTTGAAAATTTGGGACACATGAACATTGTTTTCCTTACTATCGAACCGAACACTTTGAGTTTGAGGACATACTATGTAAACTATTTTGTTTGTATGTACATATGTATCGTCGCCCCTAAAGTTCAAGTCAAAACTATGCAATACGAGTGTGTATATCCGTATCCGAAGGGTAAAAACGGGATCTTATTACTAAGACTCCGCTGTCCGTCTGTCTGTTTGTCATCAGGCTGTATAATCATGAACCGTGATAGCTAGACTGTTGCTAGCCATCTTCCGGAGGTATCTTTTGATGAATTATTGTTGTCGCACATCACTATTCGTGCAAATCACATGAAGTACGACGCTGCCAAAAGTAATTAATATCGTTACCGAATTCAGAACTTGATGGGCGGGATTTCGATGAATGCTGTCGCAAATTGCTGTAGGGTGCCGGTAATAGAATGTTACCCCTCCTCTCATGCCCATGGATGCAGTAAAAGCGTAAAAGCCTGCTAAGGGATACCTCCAGAAGATGGGCAGCAGCGCCTTTCCGTGTATCAACATCCCATACTGTGCTCACCAACCCGCCTGCCAGGCGTGGTGAGTATGGCAGCTACCCCTCATAGAGATCCATGAGGGAGGCCTTTGTTCAGTAGTGTAATAAATGATGATGGTGATGATGATGTCGCAAATTCTACTCCCCAGTTTATCTATAATACTAATATGAATAAACAGGAATGATTTGTATTTTGTATGTTTGTAACGAATAAACTCAAAACCTACTCGGGACCGATTTTCAAAACTTCTTCACCATTAGCTACATTATCCCTGAGTAACATAGGCTATAGTTTATCTCCGTATTCCCACGGGAACAGGAACTACACGGGTGAAACCGCGGAGTGCAGCAGGTATAAGATATATAGATAAGTGAGAAGATACGTTTTTGTGAAAATATTAGTTCCCTTGTTCCCACTCACCTACTTAACCGCAAAAACATCTTACTTAGGTACATCACTCACGGGCAGTTAACCTAATTTTCTAGTTTTTGGGTCACCCGGTCTAATCCGGTACTTTCATACGATAGTTAAGACCGTCCGTCCTGTAGGTCTACCATGAGTTTTCACAATCTATACTCGCTAAAGACTGTAGGTAAAAAAATGTACGGAAACTTGTACAGTGCCTCTAGCGGATAGTTTGGTACTAAAATACGCAGTAAACTATGCTACAGTGACTGTAGTTTGGGCTTCATTTGCTTAGAATTTCGTACCATGAGTTACAAATCTGACAGATGTCATAGTAACTACTATTGCTACTGTAGTAACAGGCGATCTAACAGTGACAACTCATGGTAGACATATGTACATCCGGTAAATTCCCGATTATTCCCGGAAAACTCGCAGTTATCGGGTTCGCCAAACTGCGGAAATTGTTAATTCGAATCTGAAATGCATTGGATAGAATATTCCGCGTCTGTTTCGTTCGTGAAATAAAATCTGCTGTTGCAAATGTCTATAAAGAGCTTTTGTAGCGTAGTATTTTTTTTGTACCGCACGTACATACACCCACGTCTGTCGTACGCCGCCCCGGCGTGGTACGCATCACCAACCAACGACAAAGACAGCAACTAAGAACGCAGGATAACAGCGCCTAAGAGCGATAATGGACGCGCCTCGCTTCGTCCGGAACAGCACCATAGTGCGAGACTAAAATTTTCAACCCTGGATGTCTTCATTACCCGCCTAGCGGAGAACTTTTACCGACGAAGCGACGCCTCAGACCACGAACACTTACAGGGCCTAGCGCCTAAGTACGACCGACTACTGAGCACGAAACCATACGCCAGGGAGATGTTACAGCAACACACCGACTCTGAAAGCGACGACCCAAGCGACCACACGGACAACGAACTCAGAGCTTGACACCACACGGGCACAGACACGCGGCCCAGATGGGCCACCCCTTAATTAGTTAGTATTGACTAAGTGCGCAAAAGACACCGCCCGAAACTACCTCCCCACGCGGCTGATTTTTATTTATATTGTGATTTCCGCAACAGTAGAATAGCACTATCCTTTCACGCAAAGGCTTCGTGCAAGGCGAATAATGTTTTTATTTAAATAAAACTCGTACACCATTTATAAGATTTTTAATTTTCCTGACCGCTTGTTAAGGGAGTTTTCTTTATATGGCTTATTATCAGGGCGTCCAAATGTTTTGTTCTTTAAAAATTAAACTTCATACATTGATTCTTAAGGCATCCATAAGTTCATAGGTATACTCAACCTACCATTCGTACTTCGGTTGGCAAGCATGTTTTTTAGGAAAGGAACATTGCCTGACCTGACAAAGCCTGTCGTGAAATCGTGTAAGTTAAGCAGATTTTTTTAGCTTTTTTCTGAGGCAACTCAACTATAGATTTATAATAATAGCTTTTTAACAAAATCTCATAAAAAAGACATATTATTTTACAGGTTATTATTTAATTCGATGATATCGATTCTTGGTCTGGTGCTACTCCGTTCATCCGCGATAAGAAACGATGTCATCTTGCTTTAACAAACTCAAATATCCTCGCAGACATTAATATAAGCTTTGAAGACATACATTGAAATAATTAATAGAAGTGAACGAGTAAGGTTTCTTCATCGCTTCTTTTCCTCACTTTGAAAAGAATAAAACAGAAAAAAAAATATTTTCTCGTCGACCTAACATATTAAATCATTGCAATATTATCGGAAGCATAAAAATTAATGTATATTTTATCAAACAGGCCCAAATTATTCCATTGTTTGCGAGTGTCAAATCAAATTTGTTTATGACGGATTTGTATACCGCAACACCTGCGAGTGGGGTGACCACCCTAATCCTTATTAGAGGGATAATTCCTTATTCAAATAGGATTCGGCTCGTTCCATAATTTATGGTTGCGTCTAGACAATGATAAAAAGCTTTTATTAAATATAAGCTAGGATTTATCGTTCGCACGTTTGTAATTCTAAGTAATTGGAATGAGAAACTGGGAGAAATTCCGTTTTTCCATTTAATGTATCTTCTAAAGCCTGCTCTAATTAGAAAGCTGTTATAATATCACTTGTTAACAAATATAATTAAAGCTTTTTTCGAATACGAATGACTACATTTCAATAACCTTATCAAAAGGTTAGTAATTATTCATCCCATAAAATTGGTATTATCCACCATGATTACACTACTTTTCACTTTTTAATCGTTTGTAATATTAAATGTTTGTAAACTGAAAAACTAATATGTTTTTTTTATGAAGTACAATATTCTTCCACTGCCGTGCATGTAAATAAGGGAAATATGCGTGTTTTTTTAAAACAATATCCATATTATTTTAAAACCCATTCAGATATGTGTGAAAGACAAACAAGACATAATGACAGGCGTTTCATATTGTAGATTAAAACTTATCAAAAATAATGTTTACCAACTTATTTTTTATATATATACACTTATATACTTACTTAATTTTTAACAAATTACCCAGTGACATAAAGAAATTGCAATTAAATTCATTTAAATTAAAATATTGGCTACAAGACAAATGTTTTTATAACTTAAAAGAATATTTAGAATGTTGACATTCTATTAATTTTATCTTATTTGAAATTAACTAAATCGATGACTATAAATAATGAATAATTGTTAAATTAATTACGTATCTTGCATGAATCTTAATCCATTATAATATATATTATATAATAATTATTATATACTATATAATTATTATATTTAGCGTGCCCTTATTTATTATTGTATAATATATAAGATCTACTGTACATACATTCAGCAAATAAATGATTATATATGATTATATGATATCATAATATGATCGTAATGCCTGAGCAAATATATGTACTTTAATATTATAGTTGTATGCTCATTTTAAGTAAATATTTTCTTCTATATGAGTATTAATAAAGTTCTTTATAACGAAATACTTAAAATCCCCCGACTAAATACATCGAGCGTTACTATCACTGCCGACCAAGATATCACTGCTATTTTAAAAACTGTCAGCAATAAACCAAACTCATCCACTATCTGGACTGTCCAGGCTAGTTGAGTCATTACATGGTCACCCCAGCGGAGTCCGCTCACATAATCCGCTTACGAGCGGAAGACGCCACCGATAATAATTATAACATTGTTATTGTTGCGTAAGCGGCCATAGGATTATGTGGGACTGTTGGTTGCGTTAATACATAAGTCATACCTTTGTTTATGCATGTCGACTGAGTTTACTCTGTGATGCAAATTCTGTATCAATTTTGAACCTATGTGAGCCTTTAGGAGGGTACAGTTTAACATTATTATTTTACCCACGGCTTACTAAAAGCCTATTATGATAGGTACAAGCCCGATTATTAAATTGTTTTTTCTTCTTGAATATTATCAACGAAAGATTTGGGGGAGTTCACTTCCTCAACCCAAATGGCTTGTAGTAATAATATTTATCAACCAAGTTCTACAAAAGTATGGTCTGAAGTTATTTCTATGATCTATTCGGTAGTTTCGGCTCTCAGTGCTCAGTGCTATACTGGAAATTTGGATACAGTTACTCGTACCTTAGAGATTAAAGAAAAAATAATTTTTGAACGGTTTTATTTCCTTTTGCGGTTTGCTCAATATTACACGAACAACACTTTGAGAAGTAACACTATCAAGTACTCGGAAGGACAAAAATAAACGAAATCCAGAACTCTTCTGCCCTTTATTAAGATAACCAAAAAATAAGTAGATACCTACCTAATAACTAAATAAGTAATTTATTTATCTCACAAAAGCCTCGTGAGTTACATTATTCATGGTAATGTTAAACGGGTTTTCTACTCACGCTAATTATACGTTGAAAATAGGTAGGTATCCAATGTGTTCAGTCCTGCCAGGGAAATGAGTTATGCAGTACCTTCTCCTTTCCAATCACGCGCTCGCACTGTATACTGGTGGAACGTCATTATAAATCTATTTTCAACTATTATCATTAATTTGAGGTACCCCCATAAGGAGGCGCATACCCAGCAGTGGGTGAAATCAGGCTGTGGATGTTGATGATTATGATGATGACCCCTTACAAATTAAGCCTGTTCTGTGAGAGGTGGTGCCTGAGAAAGGTTTTTATAAAAAAAAAAGCTGTATTACAGGTTTAACACAATAGTACAAAGATAAAACGTTAACAGCAGTAATATAAAACCAACATTTGGACCAACATTTACGCAACAAACACAGCCCAAATCAGAATCCCCATTTGCCACCAAGTACGGTAAAAATAACACCGAGCAAACACAGAGAGACAAAGAAAACAGCAGCCGTCAATGTCGCTAAGACGCTAATCTCTGTTGACATGCGCCGGATGCGGGACGGGCGTGTGACAGGGAGTTTAGGGATTTTCTCGTATCCTTCCTCATTAGCTCTTGGAGAGGCCTTTTTAAGTCTTTTTATTAACCTTTGACTTGTATTGTGAAATTTCGCCAGTTTATTCGATCTGATTTGATTACACACAGATTTTACTGTGCGGTTACACTTGCAACGTAACGAAGGAAAACATCGTGAGGAAACCCGCGGCTTAGTTAGCTTCAGTCGTATTGACCTGTTCTTTCCTCTGGCTAACAGCTGACTTTGCTGAGAGGATGGTCTAGGTGCTGGTCAAGCTTATCATACTGTACCTTGTTGCCGTGGGGTACCGGCAGTAGAATGGTACCCCTCCTCTCATGCCCGTGAATGCAGTAAGAGCCTGCTACGGGATACCTCCGGAAGATGGACAGCAGCGTCTATCCGTGTATCAACATCCCGTACTGCGCTCGCCAACCCGCTTGTCTAGCCGTAGAAGAGAAAAACCTAAAAACAAAATTTCGAGCAATTTGTCTTTTTCTATGACAAACGACACAGGCCTGTAGAAACAGCGACACACATAGTAATCTCAAATATAATACAGTTTCATCAAAAATCAGAAACAGATTTATTTGCTTATCAGGTAAATAAATATAACACTAATAAAATATAATAATATTATAAAGAGGTAAAGTTTGTGACGTTGTGAGTTTGTGACGTTGTAGGGGGTAATCTCTGGACCTACTAAACCGATTTTCGAAATTATTTTACTTATAGAAGGCCACAGTATTAAAATTTGTGAGTGTGATAGGCTATAAATTAACCCAAAACTTGGAAAGACTTTTTCGTGGTAGTTGGATTTGCAAAGTAAGTCGGAGAAAAAACGGTTGAACGAAAACGTTTCTTACGAACGCTGCTATGAAAGGTATATGTTTGAGCTCTAGAAAAAAGTTTTAGAGCCTGATAATGCCTACAAAAAAGTCAACAACAGCCTATGTCTAACTTTTATATGAAAGTTACAAAACGTAGTTTTTTATGTTTAATAAGTAATTTAAATCGTTAGGTGATGGCTTTTGGTTATATTATCGACAAATATGAACTCTTATCAAAATAAGTAAATTTACCGTCTCAAGTGCTTAAAACAAAAGACCCTTTTACTGCATATAATTTAGACAAATGGATAAAGAGATAATACGACATAGGTATGGAACCGCGACTGTTTGGTAATATATTGAGTGATATTTCTATTAGACGGCATGTTTCTTAAACAACACGTCAATCTTTTATTTAAAGCTACAGTATACTGTCAAGATCTCTATTGCCCTCACTATTAATAAGTCCTAGGGTGTAGTGTTTAAAACAAAAGACTTTTCCCTATTACTGCATATCATTTGAACAAATGGTTAAAGACATAATACGACATAGGTATGGAACCTCGACCGTGGCTTACGTCAATTTTTTATTTAAAGCTACAGTATCCCGTCATAATCTCTTTTGCCCTCACAATTAATAAGTCCCAGGATCAAAAATTTTCTCTGGTGGGTACTTGAGAAGGCATTCTTTTCCCATAGGCAGTTCATCATCATCATCATAATTTCAGCCGTAGGACGTCCACTGCTGGACATAGGCCTCCCTCATGGATATCCAGTTATTGCGGTTGGAAGCGATCTGCATCCACCGTCGACCTGCGGTCTTCACCAGGTCATCATCCCATCTTGTTGGTGGACGTCCTACGCTGCGCTTGCTGGTCCGTGGCCTCCACTCGAGAACTTTTCGGCCCCATCGGCCATCTGTTCTGCGAGCTACATGGCCTGCCCATTGCCACTTCAACGTGCTAATCCGTTTAGCTATGTCGGTGACCCGAGTTCTTCTACGTATCTCCTCATTTCTGATTCGATCGCGTAAAGAAACCCCGAACATAGCCCTCTCCATAGCTCGTTGAGCGACTCTGAGCTTATTCATGAGGCCAATCGTGAACGACCACGTCTCGGTTCCATATGTCATCAGCAGTTATAAGTTGACTTAAATCTCGGGTTGGAACTACTGAATGACAATTACAACAAGTAAAAATGTTTACCGCCCAACGACTTCGTTGCACGGGTTCGGGCAGCTAGTTTATTATAAAGCGATAGGATATAATATTCCTAAAAACGCCTTAAAATAACCATTCGCTATAACAAATATAAAAAACATGGTGGTATCTAAGCAAATGTATTTTAACATTGATGATGATCTTGACTAGAACTTTCCACCAGAATGTTATTCATGATTCTGCTAGAGACGATCCTTTATTCGTGCCAAGAGTTGTTCTCGAGGCGTGTTTTTAAATAAAATTCGGAATAGATGCAATCTCTCGCTGTCGTGGAATCGAAGAATCGCCAGAATACCTGTACATCCCCCTGCAAAGTATTTACATCTCTATCTTGTTGTGTGCAGGTACCATTTCGAATGCAAACGCAAATATTGTAAGCGGAGAAATTTTAAAAGCCTTGTCATTGTTTGAAATATAAAGTTTTGACGTAACAATATTCATGGAATTGGCTTGAAACCGGTTTTGCGATGCAACTTATTTGAATTTTCTATCAAAGTAAGCATGCAGCTTGTTCAACGTTTTGTTTTTACTAAGAATAACGTATTTTATAACTTTTTTAAGCAAAAATACAACTTCATAATTTTATAAAGTTTTATTTTCGCTTTCCATTGCAAAAAAAAATAATTATGGAAATGAGTTCAAATTTCAGTTTTTTAATGACAATCTTTAAAAACCGTTAATCAAAAACTATCAGAAAAACTATCATAACTTATCCGTAAATAAAAACTGTAACTATAATTAAGAAACTTTATTTCTAGTTTTATATCTAATAAATAATTGAAACAGATGAGTCTGGAAATTAAAATCGTTGGCACATTTTCACCTGCCCAATTAGGATGGCCTTTACATGTACTAGATGATTTATAGAGCGTCAGCAACTGTACTGTACGGGACGCTGCAGTGCCTGGGACATTGTTGGATGGAATGGGCTTGCCCAGAACCTAGGTATACCATCCTCTCAGCTTAGTTAGTGAGCTAGTCAGAGGAAAGAACAGGTCAATACGTCTGATGGATGAGAACTGTACATAAGACAAAGCAATATTTTTTCACCAATCTATTTACTAAGTAGCAATCATGGAAACCGCCAGCCTGCGTCTAAAGACTTGCATACCACAGTAATTCCCTACCTTTGAATGGAAGGTGCATTCGCATACCGTTACGAACCGACGCGACGGCTCTACTGGCACCTCTGAAGTAGCGTTAATTGTAGCCACTCGGTAAAAGCTACCGCTGTCAATAGGTTGTTTATAGACGGGGATTATGGAATGAAAATAATAGACTCACGGGGTTTGTCTATAGGATTTAATCAAAAATAAGGAACGTAGAACTCGGTTCACCAACGTAGCCAAACTGGTTAGCACGTTGAAGTGGCAATGTTAGGTCCGGCAATGGACGTCTAACGGCTGCGATGATGATGATGAATACAAAGGTTCGCAACGGATTGTTTTCACTACTTATTAAGCTTTGACATTTCTTCCCAAAAGATAATATCAAAATGCTTCCGTCAGGCCTTCGTTTGAAAAACATACTTTTACCTCTACAACAGCCTACGCAAAAAACAACATTTATCGATCGCAGTAGAACAGAATAAAAAGTTTATCCCTGTGCTTTGCACTTTTAAAGTTGTCCCAGATCAAGTTTACTGACTGACGGTGACGGTTACAAGGCAAGAACAAGATACCGCATAGAATAATTGCGAATAAATAGTGTCCTCTTGTTTATGAGTACTAACAAGACAAGTATTATAACTCGTCGATGGTACTATGATATCAGATAATTATCATCCAAGTATTAGCAGGCTAGATAATACCAAGCGTTAACAAAGAAAAGGCTGTTAAAGCCTTATTATAATTTAAGATTACAATGCTATAATATTTTATGTCACAAATTAATAAAAAATATTCACTTACACTTTTTTGTAAATATTGTAATGGATGTCTAAGGTTACGCCTGAATCAATTCACTATTTGAATTAAAGACAATGTTTTGAACAACCTTAACCTATTATTCGTTTTTTAAATACTACATGATTTTATCGCGTACCTTTTTTATTATTTTCCCGACGTTTCGAGCAGATTGCATCTGGTCATGGTCGCAGGAGGACTAAAGTTTCTGGGAGCTACGCGCGAATTAATGGTAAGATCCACGACTACCCTCAATTCGTCTTCAGAATTAGAAAATATATTACTGTATTTTAAAAACTGATATTATGTTAACAAATCGCGAAAGTTTAATAACCTTACCTAACTCCACGTTCGTCAACAACGCATGAATAGAATGGACAAAGAGCGAGTTCGACGATAATCACGCGGTAGATGCAAACTATACGGTTCGATTCAAATGCTATGTTATGGAGTAAAACTTAATTGCAGGCCACGAAACGGACATCGGTTTACTAAGGTAATAGAAATTGGTGCAGTAGAGGTTTACAAAGACCCATTGGTTAAAACGGAGGGTGCATTAAACATGATACAAAGAATGTCGACGATTAGTTTAAAATAATAGCGAAATTGCCGTGGGGTGCCGGCAGTAGAATGTTACCCCTCCTCTCCTACCCGTGGATGCAGTAAGAGCCTGCTAAAGGACACCTCCGGAAGATGGGCAGCAGCGTCTATCCGTGTATCAACATCCCATACTGCGCTCACCAACCCGCCTGCCAAGCGTGGTGAGAATGGCAACTACCCCTCATGGAGATCCATGAGGGAGGCTTGTGTTCATCAGTGGACGTTTTATGGCTGAAATGATAATAGCGAAATTTAGATAGCAACTATTATATTTAGATAATCCATCTAACAATGTCGCAGGCACCGCGGCGTCCTGTACAGCATTATTACTAGTTGCTGATGCTATATAAATAATCTATAATAGATATAAAGGCTTTACTTTAGATGGTTTGATGGCTTTACTTAGAGGTTGATGTTCACATGGTACGTAACGACTTTTAAGATAAAGAGTTAGCTCTCCACTAAATAAAAGGAAATTGATAAAAATGGAGTATACAAAAACTATTAATTATTGCAGAGTTTGATGCATTTTCAATCACGAAACGAAAGAATGTCGATAGTTGGTTTGAAATAATAGCAAATTGAAGCCACATGATTTTTTTTTCTTATGTATGTAAAGACTTTTGCAAGAGCAAGAGTGTGAATTTAACGAAGTAGCACTCTGTTCATAGTTTTTTTATATATTTATATAACTTAAAATTACCATCGATGTCGTTTTAAATACTTTATTCGTACAGTATCAATACTTTTTTTATTATAGAGGTAATACGACGAGACAAGCCGAGGGCCCACCTGATGTTAAGGCATTAACCTCTGCCTCAAATACAATAATCACGTAATCACGTTCGCTAAGCACGTGACCAACGCTGCATTGCATTGCGCCCGTCGTCCTGAGATATAGCGTTGTAAGGTCTCATGTGCCCGTAATTTCACCGGCCCCATAACCATAACCTTCAAACAGAAACACAGCAATGCAGATATGACTGCTTGGCGGCAGAAATAGGTATGATGGTAGTACTTCCCCAGTCAAACCCTTCATAAAAAGTTCTACTACTACTATGTATCCATACTTATAAGTATATCAGTCATCTAGTACCCATAATACAAGCTCTGCTTAGCATGGGGCTAGACGATGCTGTGTGATTTATCCAGCATTATTTATTTATGATACTCGTATGGATAAAGTGTTTAGGTGTTCAGGCAATGGATTTATTAATAAAGCATTTTCACTCTGTTAAACATAAATGCATACAAACTCTTTTCCACCTGTGACAGTGACGTATTTCAATTAAAACCGTTTATGGTACATCGCTAAACCAGTTTTGTTCTGTCCCGTATGTCAGCTGGACGGAAGTGTCACTCACTTGCGACCGTCGCCGGCTTCACTCGGTTTATTTATAGCTTTAGGCTGTGGGAACGAAGAGGAAAAACCCGGAGATTTTAATAAACCACAACGAAAGTATTCATAGTATCAAAAGTAAAAAAGTTTTAAGTCGCAATTTGACTGCCTCTGTGCTGTGTGCTGTGCTGCTCTAATACGCAGGAGGTTCGATTCCCGTCGCAGGACAGTCTGTAGTTTCTCTGCAGATATTTTCCCTTGGTATGTGTATTTTGCTATGTATGATAGTTATGATTTTACAATAAAAATGTATATACCTATTCTATCGACGATCTTGTACCCATAACACAATCTCTACTTACTTTGGGCTTAAATCGTGCTGTGTAAAATGTTCATTATAATTTGGATAATAAGTTAAGCCGCTGATATGATAAAACAAGGTCTGTACTAATTTTGGTATTTTTTGATCATGTAGGTACTCCAATAGGAGTGATAAAATATTGAGCAACCCGTAGATTGCTCAACGGGGCTACAGCATAGTAGCTAACAGATTCTGATTGTACCAATAGATATACTTTGTTAGATATACTTTGAAGGCTTAGGCTTGGCCCAGCATCCATACATTCCCTTAGCAAAGTCGCCCATATCCAAAGGAATGAACAGCTTTAGCCTCTACAAAAGTTATCAGTAAATATAATCAAACAAGACTTGAAGCTCGCCGCATGAATGGCATTCTATAGGCACTTATTTGAACAAAAAGTCGTTGAACAACTTATTTGTAAAAGAAGACGTTGTACAACTGTATAATTTAGTGTTGAATCACGGCCAGGTGCGCGTGCGCCGCGTCTCCGGAACTTGTTTTTGAACACAAGTTGCATTTTTCAGTATAAATTCAGTTCATAAATAACTCTTCAAAACGTCACCACAGTTTTAATTCAAGATTTACTTCCAGTCTCTTTTCTTATCTTTAAAAGTAGTGTTTCTAACTACTTTTGAACTTCTCAGTAGGTCATAAGGGCACTGTTTCTGGTTTGCCCGCCACCGCAGATCCCTTACACGCGTAAGGTTCAATTATAGTTCAGCTTTATCGGTTCGACAGATGCCAAATGTGACGATTATTTTTCTACTAGATAAATAACAAGATGCATAAATAATCTCAATTTAGAACACTCTCTTAGACTTAAACCTGGCCCATTGTAAATGTAACTTGTTATACTTTCACGATTAGCTAACGTTATTACTTTTAAACGACAGTCCTCCCGCGACCAAGAATGCTGTGTTCGTAACGTCGGGAAAATAATAAAAAAGGCACTTAGTTAC
This sequence comes from Pasiphila rectangulata, assembly GCA_963082625.1. Lineage (NCBI taxonomy): Eukaryota > Metazoa > Arthropoda > Insecta > Lepidoptera > Geometridae > Pasiphila > Pasiphila rectangulata. The sequence goes on along the minus strand of OY720238.1, from coordinate 20,737,836 downwards.
GCAATATTCCTGCATTTTAAAGCTAACATTGTAAATATGGTGCCACTGAAAATCAGTGCCGTGTTCTCACGGCGTGTGCTGAGTTGGTGACCAGTTTATGTCTCATAAGATTTTTATTCTGTTTAAATTATGTAATTTTAATTTACCTGTGTACTTATGAGTCGTAAATAAATATTTTCTTATTCTTATTCTTAAATAACCACTGATTCATCGGAACAATGCGGACATGTTAAGTTGAATCCTAAAATACTTACTGTTGGCCGGGAATAGAACATGACTAAGTGGGTTGAGCCAAATGCGGCCGTTGCGTTGCCATTTCAGTAAGTCTACCATGAGTTTTCACAATCTATACTCGCTAGCGACTGTAGTTAAAAAAATGTATGAAAACTTGTACAGCGCCTCTAGCGGATAGTTTGGTACTAAAATACGCAGTAAACTATACTACAGCGACTGTAGTTTGGACTTCATTTGCTTAGAGTTTGGTACCATGAGTTACACATCTGACAGATGTCATAGCAACGTGCTATTACTACTGTAGTAACGGCAGGCGATCTAACAGTGACAACTCATGGTAGACACACAAAGTGGTTACCTCCTACTCGCATGAATCTTTAATAGTTAGGTGCTAAGTCTTGTCTGGGGGTGCCGGCAGTAGAATGTTACCCCTCCTCTCATGTCCGTGGTTGCAGTAAGATAAGAGCCTGCTAAGATTCCTCCGGAAGATGGGCAGCAGCGTATTTCCGTGTCATCAACATCAACATCCCGTACTGCGTTGGTCAACTAGGCCGCTTAAATATAAACAAAGGCTTACATTTGTTTCAAATATGGTTTTTTTAATGATTTGGTATCCAAAACACATAGTCTCCTTACTTCTGTGCTGTGTGAAATGCATTATTCATTTATTATTTGATCCATGAGTGTTTTTTCACTTTATTTTTCATATCAGCAATTTTTAACCATGATTACGCGTTTTCATTTTAAAGATAATTATATAGGATAAAAATATGTTTATTTTATCACTTATTGCGAATAATTAAGAAAATTATAAAATTACTCTTAGAACTAAGTCAAAGTGACAAAAAAGGTCACCTTGTGCTGTGGCAAAGTACATCAAACAACAGCGCTGGTCTTCCATGGTCACCTTGTTTGTGATAGGTGGCATATCCGCTGAGCACACGCAATAAAACATACTATTATAAAAAAGGTATCAAAAAATAATTCAATCAAGTAAAAGACGATATCAGTCATAGATAAACACATTTAACAGAAAATACAATAGGATTTTATGGTAAGTAACTATAATATAAAATTTACAATATTATTATGTTCATAGTCAACATGGGATCACATTAGAATTTTAAATAACGTTTAACATTATTTTTTTTCTTGTAACACGCGATAATTTACGTTTCTATGGGGTAAAGTTTATTTTATCCGAGGCCATTTTATTCTTGCCTCTTACATTATAATTTATCACTAACATGTTTGATAGGGTTTACTGAGGTTATGGCTTATGTTGTCGTTACTGGTTTCTTTTTCGTAAGTGAGGGAAAGTACTTGAAGTAAATAAATCAATTATGTGCATTATTATAGTGTTTTGATTTTCATGGATTATTCCCCTTGAATCACCTGAGCTAGCTCACCTTGAGTTAAGGTAGTAGTTAAAAAAGCGTAGACTTAAATCACTTGTCACAAGTGATAAGACGCAAGTGAAAATATGTTTTTGAAATAGTTAACTCACCTACGATATTTTTTTTAAATTGACATTTCTAAGTAGGATTTTGGTCTTGTCCTGTCTTTTTTTATGGCTTTTTGTGTTTGGTTTTACACAATTCCGCCAGAAATTAATAAATATAGTTGGGATTTGACTTATGACTTTGACTGCGCTGTAAAAAAACCTAACAGAATCCTACAGGAGCTGGGGAACGGTGATAGCAAGTTTGTGATAAATCACAATTGCTGTCATTGTCAAACTGTGTTTCCTACCACTAAAAGAAAACTAACGCCATCGAGGTTCGAGGAAACTATTCTTGAAGTTTTTTACTTTTTAATGAAAACACCCCTTCGTCACTACATATTACCACATTATATTTGGAAACGAAATATGAAATTTAAATGCAAAATGAGTAAGATTATAACATTATACATACAAATAAAGTGTTATTTATTTAAAATGTCACGATTAACATTGTATGTTGTTAAATATTATTTTGTCACTTATATGTTGGGTTATAATTTCAACTATTATACCTGTACTCATAAACTGAATACTCATTTGAAGTTTTAGCTTTTTAATAAAAAACGCATAATTTGGCTGAAGTATAAAACTAACGCCATCTATAAGGTTCGAGGTAACCATTTTTGCAGTTTTTACTTTTAATGAAAAGCCTCATCTGGCTAACGTACAGAATAATCCAGTGGCAACCACTTAGCTCGCATCATGTTCCAATATCGGCACAACGTCACATGCGTCTGACGGCAGCCGATAATTGCCAACATGTCAATCTTGCGACAAATTGCTGACGCTGCGAGATATATGGCAGTTTTAATTATGGCACCACAATCGCCGACAAGTCTACAGGCTGCTTAGAGTCTTCCTCGCCAGCTTTAGGCTAGACTGATTAAATAAATATACGCTCTACAAGCATCGCGTTTCGAGATATGGTGTATTTTACGTTTATAAATACGTCATTTGCCCAGTTGGTTTAAGAGCCGCCTGAGACGCTGGAGGTATAGTTCGATTTCCGCCTCGGCACTTTCAAATCCGTTTCAAATTTTGTTCTGCAGATATTTGTCCCGGATCTGGGTATTTTTCTTGTATGGTAAGCATGGGCAAGTATTCTATCAACCATCTGATATTACGCTGTGCTTACTTTGAGGCTCGATGATGCGGTGTAAAATGCCCAGCATTATTTACTTAAACAGGAATTTTATTAAGAACATTTAGAAAGATACCCGTAGTCCCACCATACATCATAATTTCAGCCGTAATACGTAATGCCATGGATCTCCATGATGTGTAGTTGCTCACCACGCTTGGAAGGCGGGTTGGCGAGCACAGTACGGGACGCTGCTACCTTCCGGAGGTATCACTTAGCGGGCTCTTACTGCATCCACGGCCATGAGAGGAGGGGTCACATTCTATTGCGGGCACCCAACGGCATACATGCCTATTATAAAATGAATTACTCATTACGACATCAATAAGCCGTGTTCAGCAACTTAATTAGAATTCGAAGAGTTGGGACTTTTATTGCATTTTAACGAATCGACAAATTCATTACTGATTTTAAATCGTAACTGTGTTTTTATTGATGCGTGTGCCTACCGCTGTGGGAATGGGAACTTGGATGTTATCAGTGATGTGAATGAAATAATTATTTAATTAATAAATTGGTCAAGTGAGAGTCGGACTCGCGCACGAAGGGTCCCGTACTATTGTTTACTATACATATAACATACGGAATATTGTTTTGAATATACAACTAAATATTCAATGAATATTTCAAGCGTCTACATGTTGCTGTTATTAATATCGAGCAAAAAACGGCAAAATAAAATCACGTTTGTTGTATGGGAGACCCCCTCAAATAATTGTTTTATTTTATTTATTTGTTTATTTTTAAAGTGAATAGAATAAACAATATAATATTCTGTGAATATTTCAAGAGTCTACCTGTTGCCGTTGTTAATATCGAGCAATAATTTTTAGATTTAGGCCATGAAACTACATCCTTGTCTACTATTACAATTATTTAATTCCTCGTCACATACGAGTTTTGAAACTCGAACTTAAAAAGAATCATCAAAATCATATATACAACATACAGTCGAATTAAGAACCTCCTTCTTTTCGAAGTCGGTTAAAAATGCAAATCGAACCCGCAACCTTCTGCGTCCCAGCCCGCTACTAGACCAACTGCGCCACGGAGGGATATGTTTGTATGTGCATTATCAAGCATTGAATGATCCTTGGGGTGAGATTGATCCGGCAGTAGAATGATGCCACCTAGCCTACTACCGGAGGCCACGCTTGGCAGGTTCTTACTGCATCCACGGGCAAGAGAGAAGACGTAACATTCTACTGCCGGCACCCACGGCACGCACCCATAACTCTACCTAAAACTATGGTGGGAGTTACGCCTGTTTCCAACTCTTTCGCTATTGAAAAGACCCTTCAACTAACACGCAACTCACTAATTACTGGATATCATCAGACCTTTGAAAACGCAACGCTTCAAATGCCTTAAACTCCCTACACACCGTCCAATTTGTTGGATTTAACTCGATGTGTAGGAATATTAGAAGACTTTGAGCCCATAGCGTTAAGTGTAGTGCATCCATGTGGTCCATGCAGCCACACTAAATATTATTTTTTAAATTTGATTTTAAGTGCAAAATGAGTAAAAAATGCTATTTGGTGTCCAATATGTTTATAGAGAAAACGCAATGCTTCAAATGCGTTAAACTCCCTTCACACTGTCCAATTCGTTAGATTTCACTCGATGTGCATAAAATATTAGAAGCATCATCAAGGTCCATGCGGCCGCACTAAACAAAGTATCATCATCATCATCATTTCAGCCGTAGGACGTCCACTGCTGGACATAGGCCTCCCTTATGGATTTCCAGTTATTGCGGTTGGAAGCGATCTGCACCCACCGTCGACCTGCGGGTCTTCACCAGGTCATCAGCTCATCTTGTTGGTGGACGTCCTACGTTGCGCTTGCCGGTCCGTGGCCTCCACTCGAGAACTTTTCGGCCCCATCGGCCATCTGTTCTGCGAGCTACATGGCCTGCCTAAGAAATAAAGTATACAGTTCGGGTTTGAGTGCAAAAGGAATGACTATTTCGGCGTGTCCAATATGTTTAAAAGGAAGATGAAGTCGAAAGACTATATATTGTTGGAATGAAGCTTCCCTGGCGCGTTTGATCATTGAACTCGAATCTTAATCATGCTATGGACAAATGCTGCATTTCTTAAGAAATTTTATTGTAGAAGTTAAATTGGCTAAAAAAAGGCTGGCCAACAAATTGGATACCGTACCAACAGACTAAAGCTCATGACAAATACTTTTGAGGTTAGGAAAGCGTTCGCAGCCTCGCGTGCGAAGGGCAACTTACAGCAAGAATGTGCGGCCGGCCCTAGCAGGGTTAATGGTGTGCAGCCCTAACGGTATTGTTTAGGTGGAACTATAGAAACACCAGAATGTTCCACCGTTTATTTTGACACGGGACTAAACGGTATTCCAAAGTACTCTGACGCCTATGAGAGATTTTATATTTTTTTAATAATTTAAAGATGCCGTGGGGTGCCAGTAGAATGTTGTTCCTCTCTCACCCGTGGATGCAGTAAGAATCTGTCAAGGGATACCTCCGAATGATGGGCATCAGCTTCATACATCCCGTACTGCGCTCGCCAACCCGCCTGCTAAGCGTCTTGAGTATGGTAACAATCCCCTCATGATTAGTACTTGGAGATTCATGAGGGAGGCTTATGTCCAGCAGTGGACGTTGTATTTCTGAGATGATGATGAATATCATCATCATCATTTCAGCCATAAAACGTCCACTGATGAACACAGGCCTCCCTCATGGATCTCCATGAGGGGTAGTTGCCATACTCACCACGCTTGGCAGGCGGGTTGGTGAGCGCAGTATGGGATGTTGATACACGGATAGACGCTGCTGCCCATCTTCCGAAGGTTACCCTTAGCAGGTTCTTACTGCATCCATGGGCATGAGAGGAGGGGTATCATTCTACTGCCCACGGCGAAAATGATGAATATAAAGATGTTGATCATAAAAATATGATATAATGTTTGGAATTAACATGGAAGAAGGCTAGAAAATATCAGAACAATTCATTTTCTGAATCCCGTAGGTATATTAAATAGAATTTATTGCAACACTTGAAATACGAATCTCGGTTTTAAACAGATACTTGGAATCCGGGCTTGCGAGTTTTAAATGATTATAATGATTATTTTAGAAAGAGAAGAGGCCTTCCTTCCCTCCTTCCATTTCTCCCTGTCGCTGACTAGTTGAGATTCTCACTCCTCCAGGTATCCATCAAGTTCATCACTCCATCCTTGCTTGGGGCTTCCATGTCCTCTCCCACTATTAATGCCTTTATTTTTATCAACCTATTTGTCCCACTGCTGGGCAAAAGCCCTCTTTTTTCACTTCTTACAATCACCGGCCGTTTTTCACTATTCTTCCTGGAAGGCATCTATATCGTCACATCGTCAGTGTCGCCGCCCGTCTCAGGCTCACACTTAGTAACAATCGACGATACTATATTAATTTAACATTCCATGTCACATAAAGAGCCAGTATTTAGTAATATTTTTTTAAGTATTTATATAGATCCAAATAACTTATTCTAAATGCATTTATAAACCATATTTTACAAATAACAGAACTTAAACTAAACATTGTACTTTAGCAGCCGTGGATGCACCTGTGTTATGGCTGCTAAATTATTCCATCTTATTAATTATTAAATACTATAAACGTACACTCACGTAAAAAGAGTAGGAAACATTGTCTTTATAATTTATTGTCGTCGTTATAATTTATGGCTCTTTGTGTTTGGTTTTACACAATTCCGCCAGTGTCAAGTTAATATAAATATTTCTCTAATAAAACGTTTCAAAGCTACAAAATAAAAAGCGTAGGAAATATTAATAACATAACAGAACAATTTGTGTCTTCTTCTTCTTATTTTTGGGCTTCTGTGCAATTTGTGTCTGTATCTGTAGCACCATGACTAATAAAAACCTAAATTTTTAACGTATTCCCCGCAACCCTAAACCCTTCCATTTTTCACAGAGTCCATTGAAATAAGATTCAAAGTTACATCATTTTCGCGGCAACTTAATTTGAACCGAGTCGTTAGGCAGCTCATTAGAGGTTGAAATAAAAAGGTTGCAATATAAAAGCATGAGTCGACACTTCCTAGGGCATTGAGCGGGGTCATTCATGACAGACCTCCCAAATGAAAGTATTTTATGGTTGGTAACTCTTTTTTCATTCTGTCGTATTTTCCTTTAGGATTAAAAAGCCTTTGCAGTTTTGCAAACATTTTATTCTGGCTTTAAAGAAGAACTCTTTGTCTATTCTGAAATTCCATGAATTGGCAATGTCTTTTGAGAGATTAACAGTGTTGTTACGAAGACTCTCGAAATACCAAACTCACTAAATAATATTGTTAAATAATGGACCTGATCGGGATATTTATTTTTATTTTATTTATTAGGGAAAAACAAACAACAACAATATATCTACCTACATGTTAAATAACAAAATGAATCAAAGACGTTTCCCGATATTTTGGCGCAGTTATACAGGCTATTATCAATAAACTGAATATTCTGTGGTTCATGCACCCAATTTGTTTTTTTAATTTAATAATAATAATAAAAATGTTTATTTACAGTAAAAAAGGTTTACATTACAGTATTAGTATAACGGTAAATTGATTTGATATGTTCTATATCTTTCACAAATATGCCTAATATAAACCTTCTATGGTCAAAGAAAAATGTCTCCTCGCTCTAAGTAGAAAATAACTTGTAATGAGACACGAGGGCTCCTCTCTCCGGCTACAAATAAGTTCACTATTAAGTACAAAGGTGCGACTAAGGTTTTTATCTTCCTAGAGATACAAATTAGGATTCAGTGCAATTACGTTAAACAGTACAACTAGATAGTAGGAAACTAAAACTACACAAAAAGAGCCTAAATATTCAAAAAAGTAAAAAAATATATGTTTATAAGAATGATAATAAAAGCTGAAAAACACCAACCTCACACCATCCGCAATGTAGCCCGAAACTAAGATTGTATCTCCAACAAGTGCTCCACCTGCGCGTAATCAAAAAATCAATTCATTTGATTTTAATGTATGTATTGTCTGTCAAATTATTATGTATTAACGGTTATTCTGTTTTTTTTCAGATTTCACATCATCGACGAACATCGGACGTACGGACATATGTCGTAAGTAAAATTATAACTTGTATATTTATAACCAGAACTTTTGACTGGCCAACTTTTGACAACCAACTACCTAAATCGTAGAAATTGTTTAAGTGGTTAAAAAGTTTTCAAGCTGCAGCGAAGAGTCATTTAAAATACCCCAGAAATATACGAAATGGTAATCTTATTCAACACCACTGAAGCCGGAATATATTTAAAATAACATTATGCCAACAGTTCTACAAGAAAGGATTTTGAATCAATGAATACCTACTACTCAGTTCCAGCAGTTTTCAATTTAGTTTTACATTCCGCTGGGAGTTTTGGACAAAACCCTGTATAACAAATGCTCATGAAAATGTATTTCGTGTATTTAACCTTTACTTAAAAAATAATAATTTTACTAATAAGTATTTAAAGGAAAAGCCTTAACATATTTTTGATTCTGTTGGGGTTCGAATATACGTTCGTCAAATTAATGAATGATGTTTCTAAACCGGAAGTTAGTTTAAGCAACTAAGCTACGGAACCCTTTACGGTTAGAGTCAAAATTCTCGATAAGATCACATCGGTTGAGCATCGACTGATTTTATTAAATGTTCTTCCTAGTGTGGTTAAACCTTTAAAAATTCCAAAGTATGTGTAGCTACTTCCGGTGACTTATCTGTTAATTTTTAGATCACTTCCTGACATCCGGCTGAGTGAATTTCGCACACATCTTTAATTCTGGTGACAATACAAACCATGTTACTAATCAAAAAATTGTCCATATAATTTTGTCAGTCTCAAAATTTTTAAAATTACAGGATTTTATCGCGTACCTTTTTACGGGCACAGCCTCCCGCGACCAAGAACGCTGAAATGTGTTCGAAACGTCGGGAAAATAATAAAAAAGGTACGCGATAAAATCCTGTAATTTTAAAACTAAAAATATGTTAACAAATCGCGAAAGTTTAACAAGTTATAGTCTCAAAATTGTTGAAAGTAATTTTTCTTAAGGCGATTCTTAGACATGTTTTGCAACGATGATTTCCCCCGGTTGATTCAATTTTAAATTTAATGTTATTTACATACATTATTATGGAAAACTCCAGAACGAGTCCTAAGTTCTCGTGGTAGGTATGTTAACTCATTCATCATAATAATGATTCATTTGAAAAGTTTTATTTAATGTGACAATCCTAATAAGGTTAGACGTGGGTTGTTACAATGTTTGTATTAAAAGGAAATGTTCAAGAAGTTGATAATGAGCACAAAGTTTATGAAATACACAAAACAATATTGTTTGTCTTGTTAAGAACGAATCCGTTATATGGGTCTATGTATACAATTACTATGGCTATGTGTAAAAGCGTGAAAGGAAGGGAGATCTTTGCTCTGTAGTGGGACGGTACAAGCTTTTAACAGGACTTATAAACTAATTTATATTTAGAACTCAAGAAATGGGAGAATCGTGAGTTTGTTAGTATGTACATACTAACAAAATCATGATTATTAATATACGTATAACCTATTTATCACTTTATTAACTAACCCGCGTAGTTTCCAATCCTGTGGGACTACGGAATATAGCCTGTGTTACTCTGGGATAATGTAGTATTCTAATAGTGAAATAACATTTTGAGTTTATTCGTTACAAACATAGGAACAAATGTTTCCTCGATTATAGCATTGGTATAGTTACATTAATCACCTTTACTATTTCCCGTCGTTCATACGTTTCGATTCTGACAGTCTTCCAGGGTGCCTGGTGGTATCAGGTCGAAACATCGCGAATTAGTAGAGGTCATTTACGCGAAAAATACCCGCTCATACTCGTATGCAAAGATTTAAATCGTAAGATATGCACCAAAAACTGTGGCATTATCTTCATATGTGTGTTAACAATAATACCGACGCAATGAAACTGGTAATAAACCAAACCGTAACTCACCTTTTATTGTGTAATCATATTGCACGAAATTTCGTGAAAAAAATAACACATACTCGTATGACGTCCGGCTAACACTGTGTTTAGAGGAACGCTGATTCCAAATGAGTGAGCTCACTCATCTCGTGTGGAAACAAAACGGTGCGGTCACATTACGGTGAGGGCGTACCTATCTAACGACTCGTATGTATATTTATAATGACTGTGTTGTAATCGCTAAAGTTTCGCATTTCTCATTACATTCACACCAATACCATAGAATTGGTTTAGACGATGCAATGCGCAAAAGGTCACATTATTTGCATATGCATGGGATCGTGCGTACGCGCAGTGTGCTGCATTCGTCGCGGGCACGCGTGGCCAATCAGCGTCTGTGGTTTAGGGGCGCCACATCGAATTAAGAATCATAGTGCTTTGAGATTATTCTGATACTTACATTTGACCCGGGTTCTTTGTATCATCAACTCCATGTCCACTGCTAGACATAGGCCTCCCTCAATTTGGCTGAAGCATAGTTTTCTTTCTGCTGATATATGTCTCAGGTAGATGGTATATTATTATACTAACATTACAATGAAGAAAGATTCGTATTTTGTATGTTTGTAACGAATAAACTCAAAAACTACTGGACCGATTTTAAAAATTCTTTCACCATTAGAAAGCTACATTATCCCTGAGTAACTTGAAATACGTGGGAGAAAATGCGGAGTGCGGCTAGTGTATGATAAGTATCTATTGATAAAAAAATGTTTTGAGTAATTTAACAATAATCTAGTATCCATTACACAAGTTCAGCTTAATTTGGGGCTATTTGGTGCTGTGTGTACTGTCCAGTATTATTTATATTTATACTAAGAACCTGTGCCAAGGAAACCTTCAGAAGATGGGGAGCAGCATCTGTCCTTGTATTAACATCCCGAACTGCGCTCGGTCTCCCTCTTTATCTTAGAGATCCATGAGGGAGGCCTATGTCCAGAAGTGAACGTGGACAGCAGTCCTTTGACTGGCATGAAGATATCTGTGACAGCCCTAGACGTAGGAACACCGCAATTATACGTACCTACAATACTCACCTCAGTATGCGAACCTCGTCGTCGCCTCGCCGGCGGAATGCGAGATGACCGATTAGTTCACTTTTTATGTACCTACCCACTTGCACCTGCAGAAGTATGCTCCATTAACGAACGTACATATTTCCTTTCAATTGTTTCGGATTTGTTTTGGTACGGATTTTAATCAAAGGTGTGGTGATTGTGTAAAAGGAGAAATGAGAAAGAAAGGAACTGAGTAATGAGATTTCCTAACCACAGGCAAAAAGAGGGGTGTTATATGTTAGACGGCTATGAGTGTGTGTGTCAGTCTGTTGCACCGTAGCTATTAAACGGTGTATGTGGCCCCTGCCTGGAGACGGTGGTTGAGATCACAGACAGCGTGATGGATGATCCCTATCCCACTAATATTATAAAGTAGAAAGTTTGTTTGTTTGCGTATGGATGTTTGTTAACTCTTCACGCAAAAACTTCCCTACGGATTAAGCTGAAACTATGTGCACGTATTGATGTTGACTAGGATTAACAAATAGGAACTTTTATCCGGGTACAACGCATGCGAAGCGTCGGGCTGAAGCTTGTACTATTTAATAGGTCTTGTCATCTTATCCCAAACCAGTACCACTTGAGCTGGCCTGCTTTATGAGATACGTCAGCCATTTGCATTTTTGAGCAGTATCGTGTTTATGACTCCGCGGATGGATCAAAATGGCGTAGTTCCTTCATTTCGTTTATAACCTGCTTCTGACAGTTCGTTGTCCGTTCAAATCAACGCACAGCAACGTGCACTAAAGCCAGTGAGACACAGACAATAAAAGCAACGCATACATGCATACATACGCATGCATTTGATATACACCTGTGCGGAGCGCGCTTATTTATGCTTGCAGGTGCTGGTCCAAGTTACAGGAAAAGGCTATTGGTTAATGCTGACGCTTTCAGTTTTCGTACTGAACATCACATCCTGTGTTGTTTTACCTAATATTTTAATGATTATGTTGTTTTAATGTGGTGTGTAATAAGAGTTTTCTATATGTCTATCTATCATCTTGATTACTCGTATAATGCACATAATGATATAAACAGTCATTAAAGTTTTGTTTGAAGTAATTTAAAGTTTACCAGGATTGTCTTATTCGAGACCCGAATAGTGAATGAACAAAAAGTTTAACCTGCGTTCACTAAATGTTTGCCAAATTTTATATTGAAATCGCATTTCCATTCCGTGGATAAGTTCTAATCTAACTCCAGTTTGTGAACAGTGTGACCGAGTGAAACGTTATTTCCCAATGGCGCAGTGTTGACAACAAGGTCTTCTGGAAATGTATGCCATGTCATTAAAAAAACATTAAAGCGCCGCAGGACGCCTGGCAAGTAAACCATTTTTAATCTTGAGATACCTCATGAAATATGAATATTAATTGACGACCAATACAGTTACCGTCATATTTTTATCAATTTTCACAAACCATTAATTAATATTATACACTAACTGCTGCCGTGGGGCGCCGGCAGTACAATGTTGCCTCTCCTCTCTTACCCATGGATGCAGTAAGAATCTGCTAAGGGATACCTCCGGAAGATGGGCAGCAGAATCTTTCCGTGTTTTTTCACTACCCTATACTGCGCTCGCCAACCCGCCTGCCAAGCGTGGCGAGTATGGCATCAACCCCCTCATGATCAATGAGGGAGGCCTTTGTCCAGCAGTGGACGTCCTACGGCTGAAATGATGATGATGATGACTAACTACTATCGATAAGCCGTTAAGCTGTAAAAGTCGGTAACTAGTAACTCGCACGTCATTTTCTCGCGTCAAGTCTCGTCCGATCGATAGAACCCCCCGCAAAAGATGTTTCATCATAACATGGTCATTTACTTCTGGGCACAAATTTCAAGGGCCATCGCTGCCGCTACCGCTTCTAACATACGTCTGCCCAGTCCATGACTTATCCTAGCCATAAAGGCGCCTGCAGCATAGCTTAGCATAACATAAACTGTTCGAAGTGCAACCACAGACACACACATTCTATTTGAATATCCCTAGTGTGGACGCGGCTTTGCCAGGTGTAAATATTTCATGAACTGGGAATTTTAATTTTAAAATATGACTGTCTTTTGTTTGACTTGGCTTGACTTTGATTATATGTTTCAGTGCTTCAGGTATGTAGATTTACGTTCGCTAACTTTCATCATCATCATCAACATATCAGCCCGTTGACACCCACTGCTGGGTATAGGCTTCTTCAGCACGCCAACGTAAACGGTCCTGTGCAAGTCTCATCCACTGTCGATATTTTTTTATCGTAGGTAAGTTAAGTAGGTATACCAAAAACGAATTTTTATAGGCGACTTTAACCACCAGTAGCAAGCGATTAAGTATTTTTTTATTGCTACCTTAAGTCACCTAGATAAGTCAGTCGATGTGATTTAAATGGAACAATCTTCTTTTTAGTGTCGACCTCTGTGGCTCAGTGAGACACAGGGAGGGTTCGACAAATCTACTTAAGTTTTTCTATGGATAGTATGTACTTCTCTCTTCCAGCCGTAGGTAATCCACTGCTGGACAAAGACCTCCCTCTCTCATTGATCGCTAAAATACTGATCATGAGGGGTTGTTGCCATACTCACCACGCTTGGCAGGCGGGTTGGCGATCGCAGTACGGGATGATGATACACGCGCAACGTTAATGGCGTGGGAATCATTTCACTAAAGATCAAGACGGATTAGAATTTGTTATTTATCCCATCGTAATTGATTTTAAATTAAATAACGCGATCAGCTTTCCGAGCAGATTAAGTTAATCTATCGGCGTCGACGAAAAACATCAAAAACAAAATTCATTCCGACTTCCAATTCGGAAACACTGGCCGTTAAATCGACGTGTCTAGTTTTAATTTATTGCACAGCACTAACCAGGCGGTAGTATTTTTAAAAGATTTTCATTGAAAAATGAGCTTTATTGCTTTAGTATAGGATTTAATGGATTCCATTCAGCCGTAAGAAGTCTACAGCTGGACATAGGTCTCCCTCGTGGACCTCCAGGGCTTGTTGACATACTCACCACGCTTGGCAGGCAGGTTGGCGAGTGCAGTACGGGATGTTGACACAGGGAAATACGCAGCTGTCCATCTTCCGGAGGTATTCCTTGGCAGATTCTTACTGCGTCCACGGGTAAGAGGGGAGAGGCAACATTCTACTGCCGGCACAAATGTAACAAACCGCACCAAAATAGGAGTAGTACCTAATAGTTTTCTATGATTACAATTTGAATCGAATCGATTTCCCCACATAGTACCACGCATCGATTCACAAATATATCGAGAGCTTGATTAATCGAATCAATATTTAGGCGCTCTGCACACGCGTAGTGCTGTGAAGCTATCGACTCTCGAAACTAATTAAAAACTATTCCGAGCACGGGCTTTTATAAATGATTTTAGATGAGTGGAATACCAACATATGTTCGGTTAATGTGTTTATCGGATAATGAAGTACCGAAGGAACTTTATTTCATTTTCATCACAAAAAACAGACTGTAATGACCCTTCTTCACTTTCTTAATTAACGTGAAATATTATTAACATAATATTATATACATATTATATAGCCGTGGCTATATAATATATATTATATAGCCGTGGGGTGCCGGCAGTAGAATGATACCCCTCCTCTCATGCCCATGGATGCAGTAAGAGCCTGCTAAGGGATACCTCCGGAAGATGGGCAGCAGCGTCTATCTGTGTATCAACATCCCATACTGCGCTCACCAACCCGCCTGCCAAGCGTGGTGAGAATGGCAACCACCCCTCATGGAGATCCATGAGGGAGGCCTATGTTCATCAGTGGACGTTTTATGGCTGAAATGATTATTAACATATAACCGGGTATTTGCGTAAATTACCATAATTACTTTCCGACGTTTCGCTTGGATTGTACCAAGCATGGTCGTGAGATATACTTTTAATTTAGAAATACGAGGATACTTTCGTAGTTTTATAACGTTGAAATTTATTTAATGACCCTAATGATGGTGATAATGATGATGAAGTGCACATCATAGCTATCTTTTGTTATCGCCACTCGTGATTTTTTTTACATTGAAGAGTTTCAATGACCATCTGTGGTCTTCTTAACACCAAAAACGCTATAATGCCTGTAAAATTTGAGGACTTACCTCGATTTCTGATGTATCCCGTCATCAGAACTGAGTATTAACCATACACGTATGTACCTATACAGGTACCTATACAGGTACGTGTAGGTACCTAGTCAAACCCAATAATTTTCCGAATTGGTTCACAAACCGAGGAGTACTGAGGTAAGGAAGATTAATTTTACCTTTTTTTTAAAGAAAGCGCTAGTTTAGCAAGTTATCATTTGTAGTCTATTCGTGTATGTCACAAAAGTGGATGTAAACCTTCCAGATTCTAAAAAATTCATGTTGAATTCCAAAAAACCTAAACCCGGCTTCTTATCGTGACACTTCCATCGCATCCCAGAGGCAGTTCGCACATTACGTTATCGACAAAACAATATCCCACGTTATCGATACAGGCACATCCCTAGGAATCCAATAAAGTGATAACACAAATTGTGCACGGCCTCCATTAATCTTAAATGGTTCGTATAAGAATTTAGTGCTGCGATAGGACGTGGTATCGATACCGGGCTATTGGTAACGGATGACAGTTATTTTCAGCTTACATTGTCGATTTTGCTTGAATTTCGAATGAGGAAAACGGAATGTTCGATCATTATCTACGCCTTGTACTGTTGTCTATGCTTGTCTGTCCACGTAAGTACTGCTTTCCACTTCCACTGCCAAACATAGGCCTCCCTCATCGATCTCCAAGATGATGAACGGTTTGTTGCCATACCCGCCACTCTTGGCAGGCGGGTTGCCGAGCGCAGGTAGGGATGTTGACACACAGAAAGACGCTGCTGCCCAGATTCTTACTGCGGCACATTTTACAGCCCCACGGCAATGTTCGATATTTTGCTTCTGACGCTGTATAAATTATCTACAATAGATATTAAGGCCATACTTTATAGGTTGCACCTCCTCTCTTGCCCATGCGTAATGCTGTGAAGCTATCGACTCTCGATACTAATTAAAAACTATTACGAGCAGGGGCTTTTATAAATGATTTTAGATGAGTGGAAAACCAACATATGTTCGGTTAATGTGTTTGATCGGATGATGAAGTACCGAAGGAATTATAATTCATTTTCATCACAAAAAAAAGACTGTAATGATCCTTCTTCACTTTCTTAATTAACGTGAAATATTACCTCTATTAACATACATACATACATACATATAACCGGATATTTGCCTAAATTACCATAATTACTTTCCGACGTTTCGCTTGGATTGTACCAAGCATGGTTGTGCAGTAAGATACAGTAAGAATCTGCCAATGGGATACCTCCGGAAGATAGGCAACAGCGTCTTTCCGCGTATCAAATCCCGTTCTGCGCTCGCCAACCCGCCTCTGACCCGCTTGTCGAGCGTGATGAGTATGGCAACACTCCCTCATGATCAGTACTTGGCGATTAGGGAGGCCTATGTCCAGCAGTGGACGTCTTAGGCTGAGATGATAAAACGAGGTAGAAAGTACCTGCGTAATATAAGAAGTTTTCTACCGATATTAATCGCAACAGGTTTTGTTCGATACAAATAACAGTTTTCCCCACAAAAACACCAACCTTTCTTCCCATCAATGATTCCTAGTTAATATTCATAGAGCGAGTGAAATCTGCAAAGCTATAGGTCTTCATTCCTGCATATAGCAATCAAGAAATGCCATTGTCAAGTTTAATGCAGTGCAAACTGAGCTTTAAGCAAAAGCAGTCTTATTGCATTGAGATACGGTAACAAATATCAAAGAGTTGTTACGAGACTATTATGCCAGGGTTGTCACTAACGAATTTTGGGATTTATACACCCTTTATTAAGTATCAGTTTTGCTTGGTGAATCCGTGTGTGAGATCTGAGTGGTAATTGAAGCCGCTACTATGGCTCATACTGTGGTCCAATGCAGTGGGAGTAAGGTCGTTAAATCCCACGTTATTGACGAACAATGAATTTCAATTTAAATTCTAATTTGTCTTCCGTATTCTGATTGGAAATGTTTGAAAAGATATGATTAGCTATATTGAATCTTTTGACCTTAACCTTGACATAGAATAAAGAACCATAATCTCCGTTCTGCAATTTATATCATCATCATCATCTCAGCCGTAGGACTTCCACTACTGGACAAAGACCTGATGGATCGCCAAGTTATGATCATGTGCGGACGTTGCCATGCCCACCACGCTTGGCAGGCGGGTTGGCGAGCGTAGAACCGGATGTAGATACAATGGGTCCAACAATCTACAACAATATGCCCGACAATGTTGTGGAAGCTTCAAATATAATATTATTCAAAACTAGACTTAAACGCTGGCTTATCGACAGAACTTTTTATGCCTACGAGGAATTCATAGCATGTAATTAAATACTATTATAGTCTATTTGTTGTTTTTAAAATATTTATTGCAATTTGAATTAAATTACCTAATTTAAGTTTATTATTAAGTTTTTGTTTTATGTTAAAATATTTATTTATAATTTTGAGAATGTATTGACACTAAGAAATTCTTGACATGTATATTATATTTAATTTCATTTAATTTCTATCTTTAGACATAAGCATAAATTTATACTATTTTTATTTTATTGTATTTGGAAATGTTTGACGTGTAATTTAACAAATTATGAATAAATGACTATAAATTACTATAAACTATAAACTACACAAATAGGCGCTATTGCCAGAAGAAAAAAACATTAAATATTTACAAATCTTAAATACCACAGCTTCCGTAATCTTTTCGAGTAAGCATCTCAAACGTTGCGTAAAGTTGAGCAACGCGCATCAACGGACCTTTTTAGGGATTACGACGTGATACTCTGAACAGCCCTACGGTGCGGCAGTGTTGGGAAATGAATGGAAATTCTAACGAATCGGCAGCAATAATACAGCATTAATAATACATTATAAGGCAGACATAATTAGAATAGCCATGATGACAGGGAATGAAAAACAAAATTATATTTATTTCGTCACTTAGATAATACAAAAATAATAGACACGTATATTTTGCTTTTTTCAAATTTATGAAACAATACTTAGATAAAGCGAGTTGAAGCTTCGGAGTGGGGGGGGGGTCGTGAAGTTATAATTCTGTACCAAGGTACAGAATTATAGCGTCACGACAAAAGAGCAATACGTTGTCAATAGAATTAAAAAATACCGTACAGAAAATATTACTGTTACTGTCACTGTTAGCCCGAATCATCGCATATTGTTGCGAAAGGCCTCCCTCCCTCTTCTGGGAGGAGTCCAGTCACTTCGAAAGAAAATATTATAATAATATAAAGTTACATAGGTATCTACCGACGTGATTGAACTAGCAATAAAAACACGAAACGCAATATAAACTCCCTTCCTACGTTCATGAAGTTTTCAAAGCGAAGCCCGCATCTTGACTGTACCTTGGTACTCGAGCATTTTTCCCGACTCAAGTGTATGTGAACTAAAGCGACCCACTTTAGAATCGATTGAGCATTCGATAACTCGCAGTTTAATCGAGTACTATGAAATTACCGATTACCGATGGAAACCGGGTCATGGGGAGTAGGGTTGGCATCCGCATTTTAAACTTTTTCCGCGTTTTCGGGAGCTTTTACCGGTAAAAGATCGGATTCGTACGTTTCCACGGGCAATTTTGCGTGCATGTAACAAAACAACTGGAAAATGTACGAGCGGCTTTCCAGCCGGGGAGATTTTCGAAACTTTAAAACATTTCTTTTTAGCAACTACTCATAGACATGGACCTTCCACATGAATTTCCAAGTACTGATCGTGAGTGCTTTGTTGCTATACTTGCGGGTTGGCGAGCGCAGTATGGATACACGGAATGACGCTGCTGCGCGTCTTCCGGAAGTATCCCTTGGTAGATTCTTACTGCATCTACGGGTAAGAGAAGAGCAGCAATATTCCACTGCTGGAACCCCAAAGCATAAGTCAACTTTATTGGAGCCATCATTTTCCATGTAGCAACTATAATAAATTTGCCGTAGGGTGCCGGCAGTAGAATGTTACCTCTCCTCTCCTACCCGTGGATGCAGTAAGAGCCTGCTAAGGGACACCTCCGGAAGATGGGCAGCAGCGTCCTTCCGTATATCAACATCCCGTACTGCGCTCACCAACCCGCCTGCCAAGCGTGGTGAGTATGGCAACTACTCCTCATGGGGATCCATGAGGGAGGCCTTAGTTCAGTAGTGGACGTTTTACGGCTGAAATGAATGAATGAATGAACTATAATAAGTGTTAAGTATACGTGAGTAAATATCATCATCATCATCTTAGCAGGCCTCCCCCATGGATCGACAAGTAAGCACTGAGCATAAGGGGAGGTTGCCATACTCACCACGCTTGGCGGGGCATTAAGTAAATATACTTAAACTTAATACTAATAATAAAACCTACAACATATTTATTGGAGATAATTTTGTTGCCATAGGTACTCACCACGATTGACGAGGCAGCAGTATAGATACTTGAACTTTTTACTCCTAATACCTCATCATCATTTCAGCCGTTAAACGTCCACTACTGAACACAGGCCTCCCTCATGGGTCTCCATAAGGGGTAGTTGCCATACTTACCACGCGTGGAAGGCGTGTTGGCGAGCGCAGTACGGGATGTTGTTACACGGAAGACGCTGCTGCCCATCTTCCGGAGGTATCCCTTAGCAGGCTCTTACTGCATCCACAGGCAAGAGAGGAGGGGCAACATTCTACTGCCGGCGCCCCACGGCAACTACTAATACCTACAACATGTTTATGCCACTAATATTATATATAAAGCCGAGTTTGTTTGGATGGAGGTTTGTTACCTCTTCACGCAAAAACTAAGCTACGGATTTTGCTGAAACTTTGCACACCTCTTTATGTTGACCAGGATTAACACAAAGGCTACTTTTTATTCAGGTACAACGCATGCGAAGCGGTGGGCCGAAGCTAGTTGGAGATAATTTATCCGTACTCTTCCTAAGCAACCCTATATGCAAAGTATTCTTCGACAACGTTGAGCGAAGTTCGGATAACAATGCGGTTGGCGTATGTTAACATTGTTAGCGTCTAGTCGCTAGGGATGGGAACGATACCGACATAAATAAACATAAAAACCTCATATTAATACTTCTATTCCTACTAGTCCCTACTTCTCTACTAATATATAAAAGTGAAAGTATGAAAATGAATAAGCATTTATTCAACCTTTAAACTTATACTATGTTACAGAACTACTGCCAAACTGCATAGCAGTTTGTTGGCAGCTGAATCTCCCTTTATACCCAGCATTATAAACTGCGCTTTTTCGCAATACCTACATAAAAACCTATCTATTCATATAACTATACCAATGTTGCTTAGAAGAAACTCCCTCAGTCTTTTTTTGAATGAGAATTTAATTTTAAATTTATTAATTAGTAAGAATGTATGTATGTATTTTCCCTTTTCACGTCAAAACCGCTGAACCGATTTGGATGAATTTTAGTATAGGAGTAGATTAGACCATGGAGACGGACAAAGGCTACTTTTCGTTGCGTAAATTAGTAGTTGTAGGGTAGTGGTTGTAGGTGCGATACGAAGTTCACCGGTACACCTAGTATTCTACATACATATACATATATATATATATATATATATATATATATATATATACATTCTATATTGCCGTGGGGTGCCGGCAATAAGTATAGGATATTGATACACGGAAAGACGCTGCAGCCCTTTTTCCGAAGTATCCCTTGACAGATTCTTACTGCATTAACGGGCAAGAGAGGAGGGGCAACATTTTAATCCCGGCACCCCACGGCATTAGAACGGCACGGCATATGTTTTCTTAAATTTGTTTAACAACGCTAATATTTGGTTGTTACGTTGTTTATGACTGTTAGCTTTGGACGTGTTATGGAGTTATTCTACGTGTCAGATCGTAATCAGTAGGTCTACCATGAGTTTTCACAATCTATACTCGCTAGAGACTATATTTAAAAAATGTATGATAACTTGTACAGCGCTTCTAGCGGATAGTTCATGGTACAAAATTCTAAGCAAATGAAGCCCAAACTACAGTCGCTGTAGTATAGTTTACTGCGTATTTTAGTACTGGTACTAAAATACACAGTAAACTATACTACATTACTGGTACTAAAATACGCAGTAAACTATACTACAGCGACTGTAGTTTCGGCTTCATTTGCTTAGAATTTCGTACCATAAGTTACAAATCTGACAGATGTCATAGTAACGTACTATTACTACTGTTAGCCGTGGGGCGCCGGCAGTAGAATGTTGCCCCTCCTCTCATGCCCGTGGATGCAGTAAGAGCCTGCTAAGGGATACTTCCGAAAGATGGGTAGCAGCGTCTTTCCATATATCAACGTCCCATACTGCGCTCGCCAACCCGCCTGCCAAGCGTGGTGAGTATGGCAACTACCCCTCATGGAGACCCATGAGGGAGGCCTTTGTTCATTAGTGGACGTTTTATGGCTGAAATGATGAAAAAAAAAAAGATGACTTCTGTAGTAACGGGGGCTTATTCCCAGAGGTCCTTGGTTCTATTGTTTTTTATTCCCAAAGGGTCCATGAAAAATATTTAAATAATCTATAATATTCTTATATTAACTCCCAATAGGCGATCTAACAGTGACAACTCATAGTAGACACATGTTTTTGAATGAACGTACGATTTGGAAATACTCTTACATAATTTTGTCATAAAACATAAAAGTTGACTAATAACATCATTGTTATTGTTGCGGAGAAAGCACCCGGTAAATTATGAGAGATATTATCGTAGTAGGAATATCCCATGGGGTGCCGGCAGTAGAATGTTACCCCTCCTCTCATGCCCGCGGATGCAAGAGTCTGCTAAAGGATGCCTCCGGAAGATCGGCAGCATTGTCTTCCGTGCCTTAAATACCCTGTACTGCGCTCGCTAACCCGCCTGCCAAGCGTGGTGAGTATGGCAACAACCCCTCATGGAGATCCATGAGGGAGGCCTGTGTCCTGCAGTGGACTACATATGATGATCATGATGATTATCGTAGTCGTGTTGATCGAGTAGTGTGTACCAAAGTATTCTTCATCATCATCATCATCATCTCAGCGGTAGGACGCTGTCCACGTCCACTGCTGTACAAAGGCCTCGCATATGGAACTCCAAGATCATGAGAGGCTGTTGCCATACTTGCCACGTTTGGGCGGGTTGGCGAGCGCAGTACGGGTTGTCGGTACAAGGGAAGACGCTGCTGCCCATCTTCCTAATCATAAGCATTTCCGGAGCTATCTCTTAGCGGTTTCTTACTGCATCCACGGGCAAGAGAAGAGGGGAACATTCTTGAAATGAAAATGAAAAATGAAATGAAAAAAATGAAAAATGATTTATTTGCAACACTTACAAACTTATACAGTGAAATCTTAATCTAAGAGACAACTAATAAGTGTCACAAAATGGTCCTGGTTCAGCATAATGTTAGTTGTGTGCACAACTAACGCTGATCCTCCACGGCGTCCTTATGCTTGGTGAAACTGTATAGATATGACATTATTGATCTGTGGACAATTACACTTACTGTAATGATGTTTAATGTAAAGCTATTAGAATATCTAAGTAGCCATAATGGATGGGACATTTTCCGGTTAACAATGTGGGTAAATAAGTATTACCATGGACCAATTAAATACGCATTACCTACTTATGTATTACCCTAGACACATAACCTTCCCCTGCTCATACTTTTTACCTAACCATACGTCGAAACAATGAACAATTTTGGCTAGTCTTTTTTAAACTTTCGCGATCACAACACATTATTTCTATTATATATTCAGCACGCCAGTCTCCCCGCGACCACGACCAGGTGCAATCTGCAGGGTGATTACCTGTCTCGCGACAGGTTTTGCAACAGGCAATTGACAGCAATATTGCTGTCAAATCTCAATTTTGTATTAGAGAACAGCAAGGAATTGACATTTGACGACAATATTGCTGTCAATTGCCTGCTGCAAAACCTGTCGCGAGATACGTAATCACCCTGCCGGTCGAAACGTCGGGAATAAAATAAAGGTAATTACGCGATAAATACGCGATAATCCAATATAGTAATAATTTTGGATAATTTTATTGATAACTAATAATGCAAGTTTTCATTATTTTAATGACTTGATTACATTTATTAACTATTATTTTAGTAAATAAAACTAAAAACTTATATTTTTCATTCGTAATTACCTACTTATTCTTTACCTTAAATCGTGAGACACTAGTTTTTCAAGATCAAAGGAGACTTACTAAGAGAATAAAAAATAAAAAAAACTACACAAAATAGACGAAGAAAGATTCTTTGGCGAACTTGAATTATGGCAGTTCTGTTATATTGGTAAACATGTGAAAAAAAATATTGTGATGCATAATTAGATAAGATAGATAAGATAATTTGATTTAACCATGCGCCTTTTCTTTTGACAACAAAGCCCTACTGGTACAAAGGTACTGTAGTTTTCTTCATATTTGTCTCCACGACTTAGAAGTTATTGCTGGATGGTGAATATGTAATTGATTTTATTTTTAATCATAGTTTTGCCTTTTTATTACTATCAATATATATTAAACTCTTCCGTTACTGACTGAGTGACTAAGTGACTGACAGACAACGCACAGCCTAAACCACTGGACCTAGAGACTTGAAATTTGGCACACATAATACCTTGAGTATCCTAGAGGTATGGAGTGGTAATTAGGTATGGAGAGGGCCATGCTCGGGGTTTCTTTACGCGATCGAATCAGAAATGAGGAGATACGTAGAAGAACTCGTGTCACTGACATAGCCAAACGGATTAGCACGTTGAAGTGGCAATGGGCAGGCCATGTAGCCCGCAGAACAGATGGCTGATGGGGCCGAAAAGTTCTCGAGTGGAGGCCACGGACCGGCAAGCGCAGCGTAGGACGTCCACCAACAAGATGGGCTGATGACCTGGTGAAGACCGCAGGTCGACGGTGGATGCAGATCGCTTCTAACCGCAATAACTGGATATCCATGAGGGAGGCCTATGTCCAGCAGTGGACGTCCTACGGCTGAAATGATGAAAATGATGATGATGATCCTAGAGGTGCACTAAAAAGGGATTTTTCGAAATTCTTACGGGAACGGGAACTACGCGGGTGAAACTGCGGGGTGCGGCTAGTTACTAATAAAGTCAGTCCATTTAACTAGTTCTTCTAAAAATTTATCAGTCATTATTATTCCAATAATGGCAGTGGATCTACTATATTTCATACCGTACGCGTAGGTACTCTGGTAACATGACGACATTTATCCCAGCTACTCTGTTTAAAGTGCGCCTTGTTGGTGGCCAAAACGGAACCAGGTGTGCAGGATATTGAAATTGCTGACTCAGCTTTCTGCTGATACACCTGAAAGCTCCACAAGGCACATCGTCTTGCCAAGCAGTAGAAGAGCGACATTGAGTATCTTCATGATCGGAAGGGTCATCTTGAGTGTCACATGATGCATCATTCACCTCCAAAGTATCATCTGTTTTGCTGTCAGATACCTCCTATAATGCAACTACTTCCATCTTCCTTACCCATTAATAAACGCGTAACATATTCCTCGGTGCCGTGGGGTGCCGGCAGTAGAATGTTACCCCTCCCCTCCTGCCAGTGCACTGCTAAGGGATACCTCCGGAAGATGGGCAGGAGCATCTTTCCATGTATTAACTTTCTTTCACTGCGCTCGCCAACCCGCCTGCCAAGCGTAGTGAGTATGGCAACTACCTCTCATGGCAATGCATGAGGGAGGTCTGTGTTCAGTAGTGGACGTTTTACGGCTGAAATGATGATGATGATATTCCTCGGACAGCAATTGTTATCGAAACTATGGTAAATGCTGCATTTGTAAAAAAATATACTCAAAACCTAAACATTCATCAAAATGACGACTATTTTCGTGGCATAATGAAAAATAAAGTACTTACCCTCCGGACATTGTTGTCACCTCCCTAAACCGCTCGACAAACACTTAGTTCAAAAGCAATAGCGTGAAGATCGATGCGTGCGCCTAATAAATATGACCATGTTTTTGTTGTGTCGTCGATTCGACGAAGGTTATGTGTCCTAGGGTTATGACTTTTGGTTTTACTATAATAAAAAAAACTGATCGCATCACTAGCACTTACCCAGCCCTAAACTAGGCAGAGCTAGTGTTATGTATGAGTTTAGACTCCAAACATCATGGCATTTAACATAAACATAATAACACAACATAACATAACATAAGCATAACACAAGCTCTGCTTAGCTTGGGGCTAGATGATGCTGTGTGATTTGTCGAGCATTATTGATTTATTTATTTATTTATTTATCCGTCTTATATACATATATCATTATTATATGCACTTACAAAGAAAAAATCCCAGACCCAGGAGTAATATCTGCAGAAAAATTACAAACCAAATGTTTGTAATTTGTTTCCCGTGGCGGGAAGCGATCCCACTACCTCCTACGTACCAGTCGTCTATTAACCAACTGCGCCGCGGTCTTCATTGAAAACTAAATCTAAAAGTAACGAATTTGACCTTTCTCATCATCATCTTAGAAGTAGGAATGCTGTCCACGTCTCTGCTGGACATAGGCCTCCCACATAGATATCCATGATCATGGTTGACTTTCATATTTCTTTCCCTCAGAAAAAAGTTATCTGAAGCGAACGAATTCAATTATGTGCTTCTAAACTGAATAAGTTTAAATGTGTCTTGTTCTTCTTATTGTAAATTGACTATTCTAAGTAGCGTTTTGCTCTACTGAATAAACACTTATTGACTTTGACTTTGTTAGCGAGTTAGTGTGACAGTTTTTTTACAAACATTCTACATCAAAACTGGCTGGACCCGTAGGTATAATCTAGATTGATGTAAATCTGAAGCGAACGAATTCAATAAAATGCTTTATTCAGTTTAAACGTGTCTTGTTCTTCTATTGTAAATTGACTATTCTAAGTAGCGTTTTGCTCTACTGAATAAACACTTATTGACTTTGACTTTGTAAGGGAGTTAGTGTAACAGTTTGTTTACAAACATTCTACATCTTAACTGGCTGGACCCGTAGGTACATATAATCTAGATTGATGTAAATCTGAAGCGAACTAATTCAATAAAATGCTTTATTCAGTTTAAATGTGTATTGTTCTTCTTATGTAAATTGACTATTCTAATAGAGTTTTGCTCTATTGAATAAACACTTATTGACTTTGACTTTGTTAGCGAGTTAGTGTAACAGTTTGTTTACAAACATTCTACATCAAAACTGGCTGGACCCGTAGGTATAATCTAGATTGATGTAAATCTGAAGCGAACGAATTCAATAAAATGCTTTATTCAGTTTAAATGTGTCTTGTTCTTCTATTGTAAATTGACTATTAAGTAGCGTTTTGCTCTACTGAATAAACACTTATTGACTTTGACTTTGTTATGGAGTGTGACAATTTGTTTACAAACATTCTACATCAAAACTGGCTGGACCCGTAGGTATAATCTAGATTGATGTAAAAGGCATGTGTGCACACATCTGACGGATGTGGTGCAAATAAACTATTTTCTAAATGCAATAGCGTTCTGAAATAGTTCAGTCGTTCTCATTTTATGTGTGCCATCGCAACGTTTATAGAAATAAATGGTTTCCCGCGATCGTTATGTTTTATCGGCCAATAGGCAGGCCGTTTTGATACGGCGTAAAACGACCCTTTTCTGATTAACAAACAGATCAATGCCTGGGGTGCCGGCAGTAGACAGTTACCCGTCCTGTCATACCCATGGATACAGTAAGAGCCTTCTAAGGGATACCTCCGGAAGATGGACAGCAGCATTATCCGTGTATCAACATCCCGTACTGCGCTCGCGAACCCGCCTGCCATACGGCAACTATCCGTCATGGAGAGCCATGAAGCAGGCCTGTGTTCAGTAGTGGACGTTTTACGGTTGAAATGATGATAATAGTATGCTTTCAACGTCGCCCCAGCCCTAATCGTGTCACTTGGCATCCTTCGCAGCGATCAAGATAAGTTTTATAACCTACAGTAGTACTACTCAAAATAAAATCATCTTTATGAAGTTTTACTGCTCTGAGACGCATCGTTCCAACTTTATGATAAACATATTGGTTTCTTAAGTCGTTAGAGATGTGAGAGAACTTAAGTGTCTATGGTTTTTTATTTATTGCTCATTGAATAATGTTTAAAGGGAAGCTAACTTCATAGCTTGATGTCGTTTTAACACCACCGACACAAAAGAGGGGTGTTGTAAGTTTGACCGCTATTTGGGCTCTGTGTCTGGCTGTGGCACCGTCTCAATCGGGTGGACCGATTTTATTGCAGATTTTATTTATTAGAATTTTATCAAAATCGGTTTAGACGTTTACAAGATTTGAAATGTGAAAGAGGGCATGAATAATCGAATGTTTTCAAAATACCCAAGTTTGGTATGAAATGAAAGGGTAGATTGCAAAGGGTTAACATTAGAAAACAAAATTAGGTTACCTCCGAGACTAGGTAAAGTAGAAACTTAAAACTTTGACTTGTTCTTGTGAGCTCTTTCAGACTTGCCAGCAACAGGTAGATACATCCAATCCACCAACTGCAATGGACACTCACGTCTGTCAAAACTGCAGTCGCGCAGTGAGGTCGAGGATAGGACTGTTTAGTCATTTAAAAAGATGCAACACTCAAACCACAGGCATTACCTGAATCGTCTGTAATAGACGAAAAGGCCAATGGTGATGATGGTACCGGTATTCAATGTTAATTAAAGCAAAAGCAACAAAATATATTTTGTATAAACTTTTTTTTATTTTGGGGAGAAGAGGCTGGGTGAATACGCGACCGGGGGATAACTGACCTTCTTTTCGACGTGTAAAATATAACTATGAAATTTCTTATTAACTACTCTCCATAAACAAAATGATTTCTGAAACGAAACAAGTCAATTTTGTGCTTTATTAAATTTAAAACTTTTTTATTTGTGAATTACATTTTAGGTTGCCTTTGAGTCCGAGTGAATAAACACATATTTTACTTTGATTAATAGCAATTTCTTAACAATTTTCTCAAATGATCGGGATATTAACCGTGGACGTTTATGTACGCCATAGATAATAAAGAACATGATCTTAATATACTAAAACATGGATTTAGTACAGTGGGCTGCAGAATTGCTATAATAGTATGAATGACTTCGACCCGAAAGTCGTAGCTTCGACCTACTGTGCAACGTGTACGACTAATAGCCGACTTAGTTGGGAGGATGTTGGGTAGTTCTAACCCATCTGATAATATCTCAGGCAGTGCAGCGTTCCGTACGGCGTCAATAGCAGTTACTGAAGCTGTATAAATCATTATATAATACATATGTATATGTGAAAACCTTGCTTCACTATCGTGGACTCTGAATCAAAGCCAGCAGCAGTCATTACTTTCTAAACTGTTGAAAATATCTTAATTGATAGATAAGTTGCTTACCAAGATCATAGTTACCTCTAAGCAAGCTTAATAATAGTTTTAAGCCTTATGATATGATTGCACTCTTGCAGTTCACTGTACAACATAGGATATAACGTCTCAATAAACAATAATAAGGAACCACAGCGCACGCAAATGTCGGCTTTCACGTTTAGAAAGTACGGAGCCATTTTATAAAGGTACCAATATACTATCGTGTCGTGTTGCGCCGCGTCGCGTCTGATGCATAGAGACTTCAAAAATATCATAATCTCAGCTGTAGGACTGCTTGTCCACGTACACTGCTCTAACACAAACTCAAAAAATACTTTATTTAGTGCGGCCGTATGGACCTTATTGACGCGTCACAAATTACAAAATAAAACAACACAAATTAATAGAATAACGCACATAATTGAATCTGTTCACTTCAGATGACACGCGAGGTTCTTCTGTTCGCTTTTTTTCCTCAAAAGAAGCGAACAGAAGAACCTAACTCTATGTTACGTTTGACGGTGTTGGAGCATATTTCGTCCTAAGTAGTTTTGTCTAAACCATCATTTTGGCTAAACATAGGTCTCCATCATGGACCTCCAAGATTACGAAGGGGTTCCCATACTCCCCACACTTGACAGACGGGTTGGCGAGCGCAGTAGCGGATGTTCATACACGTAAGGGCGCTGCCCATCTTCCGGAGGTATCCCTTGGCAGATTCTTACTGCATGCAAGCACAGATTACAGAAACTAACAGATACATCACTTCAATACAAAAGCGAAAATACCTACGCTATAACACAGAATAGTAAAGTATACAGTAGTTTGACTCGGCCGTATTTTTTAAATAAATACCTACAGCCGCGCGGTACGTAAACATGCGATAGGGCTGCCCGCCTCCAGTATTTTAATTAAATTTGCCTACTTTGTGTTTCCATTTAGTTTTGTGATTGTAAATATACTTTTTTTATATAAACAAATATAATAAGTTGTGAATTGAATAGATAAATTGAAAATATAGTGTACGCAGAAGTACTATAAAATAACATAGTTATGAATTATTAGAATAACCTACAATCTAGATGATATAAGATTATAAGACCCAGTACTTTTACCTAATGTTTTAAAGTTCCACTCTTACTGATGAAAGCGTGATGTAGGTACCTACCTAAAATTACGCTTAACGTAGGTATTATTTAAAAATATTATATTTTCACCTTCTACGTAAACGAAGTCGTGGGTAAGAGTTAGCGTTAGCCCAAAGGGACTATTCCACGCGGACGAAGTCGCGGGCAGAAGCTAGTTAATAATAAATAAAATACCACGTCTTTACTTTGAATTATACAAACTAACAAAACGAAACACACATGCCCCGAGGTTTTTACACAAGCGTACCTACCGTATCATGAACCGCATATAACTACCTATTTTACTCGTGTCAATCACTTTCCATTACTCTATTCACTTTATTTAAGAATCCAGACATTCTTTTTTTTCGGGAGATACAAGGAAATACTTGTCCATTAAAAAGACACACATTACGTACCTACCTACTAGGTAGAAAGTAAAATTATTTTATAGTCTTACTTTTCAGAGTTTCCAGGTAATCTAAAAAGTTATCTCTGGATGCATTCTTGAAGATTTCATGCAACCAAAAACAGCATATAATATATCCTACTCGACATATTAAATACGTAGGAAGGTACTTGAACTTATTTTTTGAGAAAAAATCGCGCAGTTATTGTTAAAAAAACAACACACCTCCGTTCGTCAATGTGGCACAGTCGCGACTGTTTAGATCCCGAGAAAGGACCGAGATCGAGGCGCGTAGGTATAGCTCGCGCTTCGTCCGTTTGTATGAAGTCGGAACACTGTATACACTGTGGCTATAATAACCTACAAAATTGTATTAATAATACCAGCAGTTCACAGAGCGAAAGAGTGTACCCGCCTCACTTACTTGCAAGTAATCTGTGACGCGGCATCGAATGAGTCGCTAGGGTTGCTTCTACGATAATTTTTATAATAAAACGAATGTGGTGAAAAAAACAGTTATATTTACAACCTCCTCTTTTTTTAAGTCGGTTAAGAAAAGCAGCGACCTTTGTATAGGGAGGTAAGGACCTACCTACTCTCCGTAGGTACGCAGTATAGTAATAGGTGTACTATGGTAGTAGTTATATTCTTTGACATAACGAACAGGACATAACACCACACTTTATCTTTAACCTAGGTATTCAAATACTTCGCCAGCAAAGATTTGAATCTTTGTTCTCCGGTGGGTACCTACTACTTTTTGGCTTGATTTTAGGACTGTTGTTTTTAAAGCCACAGTTTTACAGGCATATTTTGTGTGTGATAGGTAGCTATTTCTTATACAAACAATACTGTTTTAATAGCTGAACTCCTTTATTTACGAATATTTACATAGTACCTTCCAACGTTCTGACCATTTTTAGAGGAAAGAGAAAAAATGATTCTAAAAACTTAAGATTTAAAATATCTTTGATAATAAAGAGAAATATGACAATTTTTCATTCGTTTTTTTACTTTGGCATCCATCCACTGCACAATAGTTACGCGGTCTCGGCATCTAAAGAAACGTTTTAACATTTAACGTGCGTGCGCTCAAGCGGGCGTGTGGCAGCCATAACTACTGGCGTATCGCGGACTCCTCGCAAAGCGGTAGGCATTTAA
The DNA here is from genome assembly GCA_963082625.1 of Pasiphila rectangulata. NCBI lineage: Eukaryota > Metazoa > Arthropoda > Insecta > Lepidoptera > Geometridae > Pasiphila > Pasiphila rectangulata. Next base: position 20,706,572 of record OY720238.1, on the reverse strand, counting down.
CGCGTGCCCTTGAGCGAGTGACGGACGCCTGATGCAAGGGCGAGAGAGGAGAGGCAACATTCTAGCCAACACCCTAAGGCAATACCCCTGTATTAGGTTGGTATAGTTAGAAACATTCCATTGGACTACTGTGGATCGCGTTGCGTCAAAAGCATACGCTAGACGCAACACGACCCAATAGAATGCTCCTACCTCAAGCCGCAGTCGGCGCTTCATAGTCGAGCTACATACAGATCTGACTTGACAAAATAAATGGAAAAACGGCCTTGGCAATTTCACATACTCACTCACCTTCTCTTATTAAGACGGTGCCAACTAAAAAGGTTTCATGTAAATTGGTCATCGCGTTCGGTTGTAATCGTCTCATACACAGATAGCCAGACAGTGCTATGCATATTAGGGGGCTTCGGCCCTAAAAAGTGCCGTCACGGGACGCCTGGCAGATGTAAAACTTTTTCACCACAGCCGTCGTAGTCGCTACAGTAGACTCAGTTGCCAAAGTCACCACAGTCACTAGGTCTATAGTCGCCATAGTAGCCCCAGTCGCCACAATCGCCGCAGTTGCCACAGTCAACACGATGGGCACGATGGACGAAGGGCTGTCATCTACTAAGACGACTGCCCTTCGTCCATCGTCCGCGTGACGCTTGAAGATGTGCGAGCTAGTTAGTACTAACTCGCACATCTCCTAGCGTCACGCGTCACCTCACGTCCGATCTGTTTTACCCCAAAAGATGTTTTACATCAAAATATCGTTGAAAATAAGCACAGCGTATCTAAAAAAATTAATTAACACTCAAAAAAGCATTATACGTACATTTGGCCGGAGCGCAATTCTTACAAACGCGTTGTTTACGGCAATGTGTACAATAAATGCAGCAGCATTCACCGTATCGCACTGTGAATATTAAAGCTCTCCTTAATTTTTACAAGGGTTCCGTGAGTTTAGCGGAGCTTTAAAAGTATATTGGGTTTTTGTTTAATTTCAAATGAACTTCAATAGGTTTAGATCGTCATTTTCATTTTGCTTTCTTTAATCCAAGCCCACGTTGCCGTGGTATGCCGGCATTAGAATGTTGGCCCTCTTGTCTTGCTATAGTAAGAATCTGCCAAGGGATATCTCCGAAAAGATGGGAAAGAAGCATCTTTCCTTAAATAAACATCCCGTACTGCGCTTTTTAACCCGCCTGCCAAGCGTGGCGAGTATGGCAACAAGCCCCTTATGATCATGGATATCAATGCGGGAGGCCTTTGTCCGGCATTGGACCAGAAAAACAGTCCTAAGGCTGAGATGATACATAGGTCACACTAAAAGTTTCCGGAACTGGCCACTTACAACAATATTTAAAAAGTAATTACAACATTTGAAAATGGAACTCTTTGGCTGTAGAATGCAGTTTGTTTCATCTGACTGTCAATTGTTTTTACAATGTGGCACCACTTTAAAAATTGCGTGTCTAAATTAACATGGATTTAACTCGGGAAAATTTTCAATCTGCTTTTGGCGATGAAACACCATGCAAGACGACTATTTATAGCTGGTTTACAGAATTCAAGCGCGGTCGTGTCTCAATCTCAGTGACGAATCTTGCGATGGTCGCCCGTCCACCGCTGTGAACAACAAAAACATAGATGCTGTACGCCGTATGATTGAAACAGACAGGCATGTGATCTACCATGAGATTTGCGCATTTTTAAACATAGGCATGAGTCAAATACAATCAATCCTACACAAACATTTGGGTGTGAGAAAGCTGTGCTCGCGGTGGATCCCACACAATTTGACCGAGGCTCAAAAAACGGACCGCGTCACTTGGTGCAGTGCCATGCTTACCAGATTCAACGAAGGTGCGTCAAATTTGGTGTGGGACATAGTAACAGTTAACGAAACATGGATTTATTGCTACGATCCCAAAACAAAGCAGCAATCGAGGGTATGGGTCTTTCAAGATGAGCCGAAGCCAACCAAAGCGGCGCGCGTGAAAAGTGCATCTAAGCGGATGATTGCTTCTTTTTTTAATAAAACTAGACACGTGGCTACTGTTGCTTCAGAGAATCGTCGTACCGTGAATAGTGACTGGTACACGATCTCCATTTCCATCATCAGCCGTAAATCGTCCACTACTGAATACAGGCCTCCCTCCATGATCTTCACGAGAGGTAGTTGCCATACTCACCACGCTTGGCAGGCGGGTTGACGAGCGCAGTACAGGATGTTGATACAGAGAAAGACGCTACTGCCCATCTTCCAGAGGTATCTCATAGCAGGCTCTTACTGCATCCATGGGCATGTGAGGAGGGGTAAAATTCTACTGCCGGCACCCCATGGCAGGAACATTTCTTTACCGGAAATTATTGACGAACTCCGTAAAAATAACCGGAAACGCCGTATCATCTTGCACCACGACAATGCTAGTTCCCACACGGCTAGACAACCAAACGAATTTTTGAAGGTGAAAAACGTAGAACTTATGAGCCATCCTGCATACAGCCCCGACCTGGCACCTTGTGACTTTTTCTGTTCCCAAAAATTAAGAACCAATTACGCGGTCAATGATTTTCATCACCAGAAGAGGCTGTCGAAGAGTATGAAAACACGTTTCTGAGGTCACCACGGAGGAGTGGCACAAAAGTTTTCAAAATTGGTTTAATCGCATGAAAAAGTGTATTTACGCAAAGGGAGAATATTTTAAAAAACAATAAATTCATTTTTGACCTTTAATAGTATTTTTTCATATTCATTCCGGAAACTTTTAGTGCGCCCCACATAAAGCCCACATTTTTAATAAATATTTTTTCTGTCCAATAACTGTCTGTTCTATTCTATTAAATGTATTCTATAAAAAAGTTATATTTGAACCTTGTATTTTTCTTTGTAAGATATTTATGTAGGTATGTAAAAAGAATTAGGTTTAATTTTTCGATCTAACCATCTGGTACCCATAACACTAGTTTACTTCGCGGCTAGATGGTGCTGAGTGTATTGTCCAACATTTTTTTTATTTTTTTCTAAGATATTTTAAGTCCTTAAAGCTACTGAATACCTTTTTATACGTATTAAAAAATATTATGACACTTATGACTCACGTCTACATCTCTACAAAGTTACCAATTTCGCATGAAAAAATTAATATTTTTAAGCAAGCAAGCGTCAAAATTCTATCCCCGTTCCCAATGCCCCACGGAATCCTAAAAAATAACAAATTGGCGCGCAGCCAGGGTTCTTCCCGCCACCCCAGAAGCAGACTCGATGTATTGCATGCAAACAGTCTTTTATAGTTTTTTCCGAGACCTTGTGATTTAATACCGAGACTTACCGACAATAAGCTTTTATTCGGGAAACAAATCTCTGGCGAAATTGGTCGTTCATCTTTATTGGTGGCTTGAGGCCGAGCAGACAAACGAAGTTTGGTGGTGAGACAGGAAAGTTAGGAGTTATTTTTTGTATAGGTTTTTTTTTATTAAAAAGTAAAAAAAATAATAAAATCCGATTATGACGTCAGGGTCATTTTCACATCACACCGTCTTATAAAATTATAAATAAAAATATTAAAAATAAAATGAAAAAAAAAAACAAATTTCCAATTTCTTGTTTTCATTGGCTGAAACTCCCTCTTTCGGGTACTAACCCCATGTGGGTTAGTACCCGAAAGAGTACGTACATGTGTACTAACACATGTCATTATACACTTTGTATAAGATGCAAGCTAAGTTTGTATGGAAGATGTCTGCGAAATCCCTCTCGCCCAAGCGTATGCGGGTAGATCAATACCTACCAAGTGTCGGGTGAATCTATAGTTTACCGCTGACATGAGTCGGACCGAATTTATTTGAATGGGTATAGCTTGTAAGTGAACAATTGGTTTTACTCCTGTGTTTGTGTGTTGCCAACTCAGATATATGTAGTATCCATATCTGAGTTTGGTAGAATACGCCTTAAATAACATAAAAACAGAGAATATATAAAACTAGTGACGATTAAGTGGACAGTGGGTGGCCTTATCGCAAAAGCGATGCCAGGCAACCTTTGGTTAGACAGGAATATTAAAAACAATAAGAGACGGTGGAGTACCTCATAGTGGAAAATAATATAAAAGTAGGATTTTTGTTTATTGCATCATTTAAATAAATTAAAAATATATATTATAAATGTTTAGATAGATGCTTTAACCCTTGCAGCTAGGACTTGATTTTCAGTCTAAGCAAAGATGGAGTTGGAAGTTCACTTCATACGAAAATTGTATTTTACAGTATTTTTCCGCGAGGTCTAATTCTCTGGTGGCGGGGTAACGCCTGCTCTAGAAAACGATTACGATATTATCGTCAGAATGGCAATCTTTACGTAATGGCTATAAGAGTTAGTTTAGCTTGATTACGATTTCGATTTATCGCGATTTGCATTTAAGAGTAGGCCCCCAGGTCTGCACTGACGTCCTGCATTGTGCATTATCTCCCGTGGAAAGAATCTGCCAATGGATACCTCCGTAAAAGAAAAAGCAGATAGATAAATCTTGTGTAAATCATACAGAAAATAAAAACAAAAATAACTTAAACTACAAAAACAACAGAAATACACAATGGGCGGTCTTATCGCTTAGAGCGATTTCTTCCAGACAACCTTTGGATGGGGAGGATTTTAATGGAAGAATGAGGTGTAGTGTTAATATCCTAATATTTAAATCCTAACATATATGTACATATATGTACTATATATATATACAAATATATTTAATAATTACACAAATACTAAATACAATTTTTTATCTATAAAAGCTTAAATAACTAACCTACATCAATACATATAATATTTAAATATAGCTAATACGATACCAATAACATATGTACATAAATGGCATAAAAAAAAAATATCAAAGCATACATACTGCATTGTCCTCATCATCGAGTATCAACATCCCGTACTGCGCTCGCTAGCCCTCCTGCCTAAGTATTTAAGGCAATAACCCCCGTCATAATCATTACTTGGCCTTTGTCCAGCAGTGGACGTCCTACGGCTACCAGATGATGACGATGAACCCAAATAAACAGCTAGGTGCTTAAACGTTCGCGGTTGGTCTTAATTTCTAAGCAAAAATGAAACTGTGCTATCACTCTGTATAGAAAACGGTCTTTTACAGAATTATGTTTTTACAACCCAGCGTTTTCCGATACAAAAATACAAAGTAATATTTTTGTTGGTGCGAAAAATAAACAGTTTTAAGGCTTGCGTGTTCTACGAACTAGTTTGGGATTTTGTAAATTTTTGCTGGTAACATTGCGGGATTATGTTGCCAGCGGTAGTAACCAGCTAATGGCACAGTTGGATTCGGAACAGTTCGATGGCACCGCAACGGGCTTGGATTCGGTGATTTTAGTAACTTTAACTATTTATTATCTACGCAACTGTTCACTGCATTGCTCGCTGCGCGTGCTCCAAGCCAAGTCCGTGTCAAATCTATTCAGTTGTCAAAATGACACTGACATTGTTATACTTTTTAATTTACAATGAAAAAATATAACACGTTACCTGATAACTGTTGCTCATATGGGTTATTTTGCAATATTTAAATTTTTGTGAACATGTAAATAAGCCCATTTGAAAAATCACTCCTCGGATTAATGATGAAATGAACAGTTTTGAAGCTCAATTAAACGTCGTGCAAACTGGGGTGATTGAGGACTTTGTGGTGATAGTGGCGTTCAGACTCTGGCGTCCTCTGCCCCGTGAAATCTTGGGCTGGGCGCAGATGGACCACCTAAATCCAGAAAGTTATCTGGGCGACTAATCCACGACATCAAAGTTGTTGCTTTTAGAGGCATTACAAGGCAATACATCTGACTTGTCAATAATGATGACTTGCTTTTTCTTTAGAATTGGTTGAATACGATGATAATTACCTATGATTTTATGTGCTCGGCAGGCCTAGTACAAATATCCACTAGAACATCCCATACAGCATCGCTTGACAGTTACTAACGCCAACTAAATCACCCAGATAGAAACAAAGACCTGTAGTCCCTCTAGTAAGACCAGACCCTCGCATACAACAATCAGAAAGAGAAGCATGTTATTCCTAGCTTTAATCGCGCTTTAGAGCATTTGCAGCTGCAATAATCGCGTTCCTACGTTCCGTTTCACGGAATATCTGCCGCGCTCTGTTTGCGGTTATTTTTGTGTACACTGCACTGTCTGCACTTGGGACGCATGTAAACGTGCAAGGGAGTTATCTGGCTTTGTTTCTGAAAATGGAATGTGTGAATGGAATGGTTCGAAATTTTCTTGTAATGTTCTAGGTTCACATTGATGCTAGATGAATGTGATACTGCTTTTAGTGAGAATGGAACTTGATTTTTTAAGGGTTTTGTTATATTTGGAAGTGGCTTATGCCTGGGCATGAGGGGACAAAGCAGATTACTAAATCAAAAAAAATTGGCTTCTGTTTGATCCCTTGGTAGAATTATTTTACGATGTTACCTATTAATTTGAATACTGTTTTACTGGGTGATTAAAGAATGAAGAATGACAATGTGGTTTTTCGTCCAACATCTAAGTGACACAGTACGAGTAGCAACCATTAACTCAATACTATTTCATAATTACAACACAAACAAACAGCGATATTCCGCAAATCTACAAACGTACCTTGCGAGACCCGCACAAATCCTTACTTCATCGACATATTTATCGAGCGCACGTGGGCATCACTATCCGAAGGTCGTATTGATTTATAGTGACGCACCTCGTGAGTTATCGATACCGGTACTTGTTTCGCCTTTTCTACGGAATATTTAATATTAACAGGTTGTTTACATTGCTGAGTTTGAATTCTAATGAATTTTATATGAGGTTTGATGAGAATTTCCGTCGAATTTAAAATATCTTGTGAACTTAATCATCATCATCATCATCATTTCAGCCGTAGGACGCCCACTGCTGGACATAGGCCTCCCCATGGATTTCCAGGTATTGCGGTTATAAGCGGCCTGCATCCACCGTCGGTCTTCACCAAGTCATCTTCCCATCTTGTAGGCGGACGTCCTACACTGCGATTACCGGTCCGTGGCCTCCACTCGAGAACCTTTCTGCTCCATCGGCCATCTGTTATTCGAGCTACATGGCCTGCCCATTGCCACTTCAACGTGCTAATCCGTTTGGCTATGTCGGTGACACGAGTTCTTCTACGTATGTATCTCCTCATTTCTGATTCGATCACGAAAAGAAACCTCGAGCATAGCCCTCTCCATAGCTCGTTTAGCGACTCTGAGCTTATTTATTAGGCCAGCAGCTTAAAACTGAACAACTTAATAATGAATAAATATCATTTTATTTCACATTAAATTAAGAGAATAAAATGAGTAATGAAATATCTAGTTTTTGCTTCAGAGTTTGGGCGTTAGTAGATAATACTGCCCTCGATATTAAAAAGCACATTTCTCACATATTTTCAGATTTCAATTACTATATTACAGCCATTGCAGGTGCATTTTCCTCAATTCCGGTAAACAAACGTAACTCCAATCTGGAATAGGTAAATGTGAGAATCGCCCTTTTTGCTATCGGGGGCAGAATAGCAACGGTTGTTTATTTTAATGATCATAAATGTATAAAATTTATTTTCTAATATGGCTTGTGTTTCTTTTAATATGCATAATGTTGCAATGTTCACACGCACACAGAAAACTTCCCATGGCAAATAATTACATGTGGCAATAACTGTTATAACACAACGTGTGTGCACTACGAAACGGTATGCATAACTAACTATTAAATAACGGTGGTATTAACTGCGCCTGGCCGTGCCTGCTTGGAATTAGATTTGCGTTATGTCAGAGTTGGGTAGAGTTATAATGTAGTACCCTATCGAAGTCTAAGAGTTCATACTGTGTTTGTGTTCTTACCTTTGTGTGTTCAAAAGAGTGATGTTCTGGACGTTCGTGCTTGGAATTAGATTTTCATTATGGCTTAAAGTTGGGTAGAGTTATAATGTAGTACTATATCATGCCTAAGAGTTCATACTATGTATGTTCATACGCTGTTCACTATATCGAGCCTAAGAGTTCATATTATGTTTATAGTGCCGTGGGGTGCCGGTAGTAGAATGTTACCCCTCTCATGCCCGTGGATGCAGTAAGAGCCTGCTAAGGGATACCTCCGGAAGATGGGCAGCAGCGTCTTTCCGTGTATCTGCAACCCTTACTTGTCTCGCCAACCCGCCTGCAAAGCGTGGCGAGTACGGCAACACCCCTCATGATGACGATGATGATGATAATGTAGTTCTCTATAGAAGTCTGAGAGATCATACTATGTTTGTGTTGTTACCTTTGTGTGTTCGAAAGAGTGGTGTTTGCTCTGTTAGGTGCTCTTAACTGTGTCTGGACGTTCGTGCTTGGAATTAGAATTGCATTATAGCTCAAAGTTGGGTAGTGTTATAATGTAAAACTATATCGAGGCTAAGAGTTCATACTATGTTTGTTCATACCATGTTTGTATTCGTACCCAAGTGTGTAAAAAAGTGTTTTAGACCTTCCCAATTTTAAGCTATGAATTGTCTTTATATGCGTTTGAACGTGCCTGCTTGGAATTAGATTTGCATTATTATCAAAGTTTTATGGAGTTATAATGTAATGCGCCTCCATCGAAGGCGAGAGTTCATACTATGTTTGTTCATACCATGTTCGTATACTTACCCAAGTGTGTTCAAAAGAGTGATGGTTGCTCAGTTAGGTGCTACTCGTACGAGTATTAACTGCGCCTTAACGGGCCTGCTTAAATTGCTTAGATTTGCACTGTAGCTCAAAATTATAATACAGAATGCCTCTATCGAAACGAGAGTTCATACTATGTTCGCTTATAGAGGTACAATACATAGATACAAGATATTTGTATTGTTGACAAAAAAATGATGTTTGTAATTCTGAGCTACATAATGTCTAGGTTTGTCTATTGCACTTGTTATTTAATCTAGATATCTAGGTAGGTCGCAGTAATAATCATCACATTCTACAACTGCTGCACAAAAAAGTTAGCGCTGTGTGAAATGTTCAGCGTTTTTTTTTATTTTCGTTTTTACCTAACTTCGCTATCTGTATAACTAATTTCTACTCCGCGGTTCTACTTAGACCACGGGTGTAGTTTAGATTGGACTAGTATGCTTGAGGCACGTATTAGTTATGTACAGCTAAAATTAGTTTATTCGAAGAGGAAGATAGCAAGCCTTGCTTAACATTCACAACATCTGGCGTTGATGGAGAGAAACGTCAAAGGACCATGCCAGGAAATGTGGAAACTCTGGTACTACAATCATCATCATCACTATTTCAGCCACGCTTGGCGCTGACATGTAGAGACGCTGCTGCCCATCTTCCGGGGGCATCCCTTAGCAGATTCTTACTGCATCCACGGGCAATAGAGAACATGCAACATTCTACTGCCAGCACCCAGCTCGACGAGTCATGATTTCTGCCCTAAAACGTCCATTGCTACACAGGCGTCCCTCATGGATCTCCATGAGGGGTGGTTGGCATACTCACCACGCTTGGTAGACGGGTTGGTGAGTGCAGTACGGGATGTTGAGACACGGAAAGACCCTGCTGCCCATCTTCCAAAGGGATCCCGGCTTTTACAGCATCCATAGGCATGGGAGGGGGGGGTAACATTCTATTGCGGCACCCCACGGCAAGACGGGTAAAATTACGAAATGGAAATCAATATATATAAAACTCTTCCGTTACTGACTGAGTGACTGACAGACAACGCACAGCCTAAGCCACTGGACCTGGAGACTTGAAATTTGGCACACATATACCTTGAGTATCCTAGAGGTGCACAAAGGAGGGATTTTTCAAAATTCCCACGGGGACGGGAACTACGAGGGTGAAACTGCGGGGTGCGGCTAGTTAAATACAAGCGCCTTCGTTGAGAGGTGAAATTATTAAATATACTCACATCGTACTGGTACTACAATAAAAGTCTACGTCTATGTAAGTCTGAGTCAAAAGCAGCACAACGCCCTGAGTGGAGACGTTTCATCCATCAACAGGTTGATACCTTTGAAGATGAGCGTCGCGAGGAGCTCGATAGGAAGCGCGATGAGTTGAAGGCCCGTGCACCAGCTGACTTCCGGTACAATTTTACTAACGGGGTATTAACGTGCCCAAAGTGCTCTCGTACCTTCTCTTATAAGATTGGGTACACAAGCCACCTTAGAGCACATGAAAGGGTAGAAAACCAGAACCCTCCTATGAGACTTCTTCTCTGAATACTTAGTCGCCATGGCCGAAATCGGCTAGGAATCATCATCATCATCACTACAATAAGAATAATTTATTAAAAATTATCGTAAGAGCAGGTAATTATGAATGTGTTGTGTTTTCATTAAAATGTTATTATACGTGCGTTCAACGCTTGCCGTGGCTGGCTACGAAATACATTTTCAAGAACAACTTTCATGTTGTATGGAGATTTTATTTGTTTTTTTCTGTTTAAGTTAATGACCAAGTGTACTCGGCGTATGAATAAACCAAAGTGTGCTGATGCGGTTGGTATAGTGTGCTGTCCCAGTGTGAACCGTTCTTGATCATTTCAGCCATAAAACGTCCACTGATGAACACAGGCCTCCCTCATGGATCTCCATGAGAGGTAGTTGCCATTCTCACCACGCTTGGCAGGCGGGTTGGTGAGCGCAGTATGGGATGTTGATACACGGATAGACGCTGCTGCCCATCTTCCGGAGGTGTCCCTTAGCAGGCTCTTACTGCATCCACGGGTAGGAGAGGAGGGGTAACATTCTACTGCCCCCACGGCACGGAACCGTTCTTACTTTTCTCTTACCTTCTTTTATCTTAGGTGCAACTATTGCTGAGACAGAACCTTTTGACACACCACACTTTTATGAAAAACTGTAACCTTCATAAGTTAGATTATTAATTATGTTTAAGGTGTGGTGTACAAATAAACGCATTTTCATCTCATTTCATTTCTTCTCAAATTTCTAATTATGAAGTCCAAGTGAGGGTAGTCTGAAAAGACAGTTTCGCTTTGCAGCGGTTAGCCTGCCAGTCTCCCCGCGACTACCCGATAATTCAATATAGAAATAATGTCTTGTGATCGCGATAGTTTAAAAAAGTCCGAGCTAATGACTGTTTAAAATTTATGCAATTTCTTCTTAGGATCTGTGCAGTTTGAAATTCTCGAGATGAAATTTTATAAAAATTGCAATAGGAACATTGTATTATGCATTTTAAATAGAACGAATGGGTGAAAGGACTTATGTAATTCTATTTCCACCGTGGGGTGACCCGGGTGCCGGCAGTAGAATGTTACCCCTCCTCTCATGCCCGTGGATGCAGTGACGCCTGCTAAGGGATACCGCCGGAAGATCAGCAGTGTTTTTCCGTGTATCAACATCCAGAACTGCGCTCGCCAACCCGCCTGCCAAGCGTGGTGAGTATGGCAACTTCTCCTCATGGAGGTCCATGAAGGAGGCCTGGGTTCAATAGTGGACGTTTTACGGCTGAAATGATGATGATGATCTAATACTTGATTTACTTTTTATAACAGAAAATTGCAGTATTAGATCAATCAGCTTAAAACTAACACTTCATAAATTTATTTAGTATATCAGTCATCTAGTACCCATAACACAAGATCTGCTTAGCTTGGGGCTAGATGATGCTGTGTGAATTGTCCAGGGTTATTTATTTATTTAAATATCCCACGCAAGCGCGAGCGTCAATTAAATTAATAAATAATGCTGGACAATCCACACAGCATCATCTAGTCCCAATCTAAGCAGAGCTTGTGTGATGGATACTAGATGACTGATAAATTTAATAAATTATACTACAAAGATATTTTTTATTATATATAGAAAACCATCCAGACCACCCTGAACAGATCGTACATTTGTCCCGAGGCGGGAATCGAACCCGCAACCTCTGGCGTCGCAGGCGGACCTTCGCCCGCTGCGCCACAGAGCTCGTCATAAATGAAACGTATTTTGAAACAAATCTATAACAAAGCTTTCACCCAGAATAAAATACAGATAATTTCACCCAAAAGCACCCTCGTTGCAAAGGGAACCCAAAAAACACATTACGCAAGTAAATTCATTCTAACAATTGAATAGATCAATAAAACGACGGAGAGAAAAAATATTATGCAAAGGAAGTATAAAGGAAATAGAGTGAAACCAGTAAATATTCCCCACTTCCATAGAAATGTTCAGATATTTAGATTTAAGATGTGAAAGCGGACTTATTCAGTGAATGTCGCGTTTTTATCAAAGCTAAACTGCAATTCTAATTGGCAGTGTCATTTTAAATCAAAATGGAATTATTTGTTTATTAATATATATATTACAACATATCACATATTTTCATTAAGGCCTTTGCCCTGCAGTGGGAAGAATCAGGCTCATAAATAATAAATAAATAAATAATAATAAATCACATATTTACCGCAACTATCAAGACATAGTTTGACGCAATATTGTGTGCTGTGAGGTGCCGGCAGTATAGTTTTGCCCCTCCCTTCTTGTCCGTGGAACCAGTAAGAATTTGCTAATGGATACCTCGGGAAAGCAGCAGCGTCTAACTGTCAGCATGTCGTACTGCGAATGCTAGCAAGAACCCATTCTTGAGTGACTGATCTTGATCAGTACTTGTAGATTAATGAGGGAGGCCTATGTCTAGTGGACGTCCTACGACTGAGATGATGATGATTTTTTAAAAGATTTCAAGAAATTTCAGATTACACTATTTATTTATCTCTTATAAGACGTGGAGTACCAGCAGTAGAATGTTGTCCGTGGATGCAGTAAGAGCCTGCTTTGCGATACCCCCGGATGGGCAGCAGCGTATTTCCGTGTATCAACATCTCGTACTGCGCTCGCCGACCCGCCTGCCAAGCGTGGTGAGTATGGCAACTACCCCGGATGGAGATCCATGATCCAGGCCCGTGTTCATTAGTGGACGATATACGGTTGAAATGAAAATGAAGACATTTATTTATCCAAAACCGAGACAACACGCACCACTTAAGACAGCAAAAGCATGACGTTCGCCTAGTTTCTGCTACAATCAGCAAATGTTCGTGCACTAAGTTACATCCGCAATAACTATCCGCCAAATTCACTTCGCACTAGTTTATCGTAATGACATTATTTATTCATCACATTATCGTCTTCAAAGCGGTTCCATCTCGATTTCACCTCTACCCGAATGGAACTCTGACAGGCGTCCCGCAGGAGTATCACCTGTCCCGACAATTTTAATAAAATATTATTACCGCCTCACTCTCGATATTAAAGAACCGCAAGCTGCAATGTCGCGTGATTTTTTGGCGTGTCTGTACGCACGTGTCGAAATGAAATTGTTTTTTCTACAAAATATTGAGGGCTCGCATGCTAGGGCTGAACAAACGAAACAATGATTCATATACTTACTACATAGGTGGTAGATGTAGGCAACGCATTCGCTCGACATTATTTTGTATATTATCTAGGTTAATAGCTTAGTTGCGTAAATAAAGCAATCAGAGCCTTCACAATAAGCAAATGAGCCTTCAACTTTCTCATTATAAGAAAAACAGTTTACCCTTCCGTTTCCTCTTGCACTAATGCTTAAAGTAAAAAGCATTTTGCAGATGCGAAATACTTAGTACCGCGTTCACGCCAATTTACATTTTGCAAAACAGTTTTCACTGTTTTTGTAAGCAAATACGCAGATATCGCCGCTGTTGCTTCCGGAATTTTTAATTTACGCGCCAACAGAGATTCAATATCCGCTCATAGCCGGCTGAAACCGATTTAATAACAAAACTCCTCGATTTGTGAACAAAAGGTCGCCAATTGGTATTAAATGTGTCGCATTTCCAATATATTTGGAAAGTATGAATGCTCTACTAAAAAGGCTTTTTGGGATCCATTTTCAGATGAAATTTTTTTTTTTTTTTTTGAAAGGACGTTTACTAATAACTGTGTGTCATACACTTTTGGAAAATAAATAAATGTGAATCCATGTATAATTTATGGCTGAACAATTTAGTGTACGCTTCGTACTCGATGTGGTCCTTACAGTTACGAGGCACCGGCCGATAAACAAAGTTTAGTTTCAAACTTTTATATATGTACACATTTATACAAATTTAAAGCTGCATTCTTAATGGTTGATGCGACACAAAACTATTTTTTTAAACACATTTTACAAAACAATGTGACCACGCCAAGCGTCAGCGCTCAAATGTAGAGAAAAGGTATATGTAGTAAAAACAGGTCCAAAACAGCAAAGAGTTTTGTTCACTTCCTGGTACCGCTGCAGGTTTCATTTTCCCCAGAATAATCTCTAAAAGCCGGAAAGTGGGAACACGGACGGTAGTTCCATTTTAACCTTTTTGAGTATTGAGGAAAGTAATTAATGGAGAGGTTTTGAAAGGAAACCTACATATATCGAAAGCTCGTCTGCCTAGAATTGTAGTAACCTTTTCACAGAAAAGTGCGGTCAACTGGAAATAAGCGGTTGAAAAAATCAAGTAGCTTTCTGCGGTTGAAAGCGAAACGAGATAACAATTACCTTTGAACCTTATGTGTCTCACTGGAATGTACACGCGGCCTTAGCGGGTTCTGAAGACAAAGTGAGGGTAGTTGCAAAACCACCATCGCTTCTTCGTGGGCACTCCAAGGAAATCTCCAGGCTATCCGGGGCCACGAATATTGAAACACAGTGAAAACGTCGGGAATAATCAAAGGTATTAGCCGAGGACTAGCGATTCTGTGGTCAAACGGTAATAGCTCGTTCGAATCCCGCGATTGACTGCCTCCGTGGCTCAGTGACTGACATGCAGGAGGTAGCGGGTTCTAATGTTTGTGATTGTTCTGCAGATACTTGTCCCGTGTCTGGGTATTATTCTATGTATCAATAAGTATGTGCTTACGAAAAAAGTATTTAAGGATTTTATCAATCATCTGGTTTCCATAGTACAAGCTTCGTTTAGTTTGTGACTGTTGTGTGAGTTTACACTTATTTTTTTTATCTATGGTGTGAGAGGCTTTTGAAACTATCATGGGTCGGAATACCATTAATAATTTATCTGTGATCACGATGCGTGCAACTGCTTCGAAATATCGGGAACTAAACCAGAGTCAAATCGTTGTAAATATCCCGTATACAAGAATCAAGATTTCCAAAGTCCCTAACACTGAGAGTACCTACAGTAAATGTAATCCAGTGCAGAACCGTAAACATATGCCTGCAGAACCGTAAACATATGCCATATTATACTAAAGAACCAAAGTCCAAAATACGTTATAGCTCATAACTTTCAACACATTCCCGATACATATTTTACCAATTTTATGCAAAAAACGTTTGTGTAACCATAGTAACGTAAACAATCACAATAAAAAACAAGTGCCAAGGGAACTCACAACGTTCATACATTATCCCCATTTCTTCCGCCATAACGGCGCATATAACACTTTCCATCCAAAACGCGTGAAGATAAACTTCATATATGCATAAAGATATATAAAATTATGTTGTGACTGAATATGATGGCAACGCAGTTTTAACTATGTTAGAAAATTCCGTTTTTAAGGAGTAATCAGATATTGGAATTAAGATTCGAATAATAGAACATCCTATTATTATTAGTACCTACTACTTTTTAAACTTTCGCAGCCTATAGACGGAGAAACGTCGGAATATAAGGATAACTTAATTATGCGACGAAGTCCTATAGTCCTAAGTATATTATTTAATTAAATCTAATAAACATTAATTCAACATAAAGCCCCCATCCCCACCAATACCGAACTGTCTATTGCAGGGAGCACGTCATACTTCCTGTTAGTTATACGCTTAACTTTCGTGTATGGATAATCATACAGAATTTCCTGTTATAGGGAACTAGCTTCTCTTTTGTTTAGCTTGTATTTCTAAAAAAAGGGGAAGGATTTATGTGTGTAAAGTTGACTTATGTTCTTTTCTCTGAGTATGGCCGACTAAGCTGAGAGGTATAAGTGCTGGACAAGCCTAATCCATCTAAAAAGTTCTCAGGCGCTGCAGCGTTCAAAATATCAGGAATACCAGTTCCTGACGATGTATAAAATATCTATTTAACAAATCTGAAAGGCCAATTTTGCCTTTCAGATTTTCAGATGAATTTTGCCGAATTTCACATTAATCCGTTTTATAGTTTGCAACAAATATTTTCACATTTACACAGCAACACTGATCTGAAATTTTAATCAACAACTCATTATAACAACCTTTGAATCATACTCGTAGTCATAATTTTTAATACTGCCTGCTGGGTTTAGTGTACTGCATTATTTGCCACTTCTTTCTATGTTTGGCCTATCTAATTCAGGTCTTGTTGGCGACCTAACGAAGTATAGATAGGTATCTAGCAACAATATAAACAAAATTGCAAAAGTAGAGATTGATGTTAACGTTGATTTGAATTCTCGTAAGTTTCGTGTCTCTTCTCTTTCGTGTCTCTGATAGTGCTGAAAGCTTCTTGTGTCACATTGGTAGAGGCACGCTCGACAACTACTCGTAAGTACAGTATATATTTAAGTACATATATTCCTTCCATATCCGAACTGCTTCTAACCAACCCATCCATGCGTCATTGACTCTTTACTGAGCAGACGTGGCAGACTACATTTTCTATGCTGTTCGCTTATAAGCGAAATAGCATGGAAAATATAGCAAGTTTCGGGTCTCTTTTCTTTCGTGTGCTACTGTTTTGTTTCCCAGACGTGGCTATATGTGCATTGTGATTGATAATTTTGTATGTATACATTGGTAGAGGCTCGCACGACAACTAAGTACTGTATGAATTTCATTGTTTTCCTTGCGTATCAGAACTGCTTCTAAACAACCCATCCATGCGTTATTGACTGTTTACTGAGCAGCCGTGGCAGACTGACAGCTTAGCAATAGCATAATAGGGTGGAGATCCACCGTCGAACTCTGCAACTGTTTGCGAGACGTCAGATCACATCACTGATGGCTCGAGTACAACGTGATTGTGGGATCGAATTCTGTTGTTTTCCTTTATTATGCTGGAGGTCTTTTATCGATGTTATGGAATCTTTTAGTTATGTAAGATCATCAGTAAGAACTTACCGGCCCCCTTACTTTATACCGATGCACACAACAATGCAGACATTACTTTAAGGCATATTAATGTACTTCTTAATACAGAATACTGTTTGAGATGCTTCAAAGGAAATAAAACGCTGAAAAAACTCTCGAACTGAATCATAAATTGCCTTTGTCAACCGGTCAAATTTAAAATTTAAAATCTCTCAAGCCGAAACCTAGTTCCATTCAATGTTTTCAACAGGCACCAAATTCTTATGTCGACAATCGTCGAAATTCGCCGCCGGCTGATAGCTCCGCAAATATCATGTTATTCTGAAAGTGCATCAAGCGGCAGCGTTCCCACATTTCCATCTCGTTTCAGCCAGAACTATTCCCGTCAGAGAGCGAGCAAATCGACACCGGCCGGCCATGTCGCCTCCGTAATAAACCCCATTGCGATGACAATCGTAAATCAAAACGTTATTCGCATGTTCAACAAAACAGTCTGTTTGCGCTTCCAGAGCTGGAATCTTGGCGTATATCGCGTTAGTGTCACCAGCATTAGTGCTTCGTGTATTTATAGCCGAGGCGCTAATCCGTGGACCGAACGCACTGTGATAAACTGCAATGTCGATGCAGGATTTACTGAAATAGTTCCGTATAAAGATGTCTCTGCCATTAGCCGTTCCGCCATTGTCTGCCGCCTGCCGTCCTTTGTTCGTCGCCAATTAGACATAAGTTGGAGCGTCGGAGGCTCCGCACCTCGGGAACTAGACCAGCGCTATTATTGCTTAATAGATTATGGCTTACGGGCCGCTCGTGCTTTGTCTCCGGGGATGGCTACATAACTCGGGAATATCCTAACGTTCAGTTTCGCCGGGATAAATAATTTCAACGGGCGCTGCGGCTTGTATCACAAAGGCATTAGGGTGACCATGTAGCAGGCCGTTCGAGCTGGCACAGCTACGAGGTAAGGACTGTATTAATATCTCAGTACATGATGGGTACAGCAGTTTTGGTGAGATATTGAATGGCACTATGCAAAATAGGAAGCGACGAGGCTAGGGGCGAGATGGGCTTGTCATTCCATTGATTTACGAGTAGAGCCTTTGTCTCGTATGTTGTCTTTGCATAGACTTGCACTTGATGTTTGGTTACTCTTTGGGGACGCATGTGATATTGTTGCCTCTAACAATCCTGAAGGACATATCTATTATTGTCTGCGTCCTCTTTTTCTCACATGTTTGATATATGGTCGTTTTCTCCGAGCGTACACTCATGGCTACAGTAAACACAAGAGATCATTTTTCACTCTCCGCATTCGAGGTGTGTATTTGTTTTGAGCGACAGCGACGGTTGGAAAATATAAATCATAACGTCTCAGAAGGCTTTTGAATTTATTCGGTACGTGTACGTCTGACATGGTAATTGTTATTTATTCTGCGGCTTTTAATGACGCGTTTGCTTACGGGCTTTTGCTTACGTGTAATGAAACCTCGAGTAAACTTGAGGTACTTGAGGGCTGGGATATTAATGGTTGGTACGCTTTGGTTTTTGTACCGTTGTTCTGTAAAAAGACGAAGTTTTATGGGCAATTTTCGGTACCGTTGGTCGTAAACAAAGATAGACTGGTTGTGGCAGCTTTATAATGTATGGCAGCGTTGTGCCAAGAAAGTGCTGACTAAAACAAAAAGTTTACCAAGCATCTAAGCTGAACGAGCCGAAAACTGCACTAAAATATTTTACACATGTTAGCTAGTCGCACTATCCTTGTTTTCAAATCAGGTACACAAAACGTTGAATTCATTTTTGTGCCGCGTAAAGAGCAATATAAACAGGTCCATTCATCCGTAATGTGTGGGCGTAAGCTTTTGTACAACTGCAGCGCATTAACAGGCCCATTCTGCCCAGTTTACTGCAGCGTGCGCACTGCGTTTTGTTAAAATTCCCGTGTCTGTCAAAGGACAAAGAGCTATTTATCTATTAAAAACGCTATAAAAGCCGCAGCCACGTAGGATGTCCACACGCCGGCAAAAAGTACTAAAAGGTGTCGACACGTCCGGGGTTGTGGGACACTACTAGCACCGACCCGGCTAAAATATGGCCACCCGCACGATCCGTGGACATCCCGAAATTTATTTATTACGTCGCTCTGGAATGAATGTTAAATGGATTTTGTATTTTTATAATGAATTGATAACATACCCGTTACGGTAATTAAACGATTTATGTCGAGTGCGAAATGATGTCGCTGGAATTTGTCAAAAACTCCACTAATTTTAATGGGTCGAGCGTGGATAGGATTGTTTAATTTTTTTGATTTAGTTGGTGTCATGTTCTTAATTTGCTTAATGGAATACTCAGTAAAGTGCTTTATCTATTTTCATCAGCACTCACGTCATAAGTTAGGTAGCATACTTTTTCTGTGCAACTGAAACACATTAATTACAGACTTGACAGCGCCACGCTGATAGTCAAAGTCGCCTGGCTAGTTTTAGCTGCGATAGCTTCCAATTCGTCGCTCCATTACTTCACCTGTCTCCGCTAGCAATGCAATCTCATAACTGAGAGACTGAATTTTCGCTGAAGAACGCGACTTATGAACCCAAAAGATGCTACCCAGAGATCTCAAACTCGGGCCTCAGCAAACAAGCCGAGCCAATCCTCGAAATACGTCAACCCTCAGATCGAAAAGGCGCTTTGTCAGACGAACAACCTGCACCTGAGGCCAGGAAACATGTGTGTAATTTATTAAGTTATATTGGAACTCCTGTAGCAAATACTGGGCTACCTTTATTTATTGTAACTTGTTACTGCGGGGAATAGATCGGATTGGGGCACGGTACAGGTGAGAGTGAACTATAATAAGTTGTTTGTGAGATACAGTGTATTTTGTCGCGTAATGAGCTTCCTATTTTATCGGAGGTGTACAGCTTATATACAGGAGCTGTGTTTTGGTGTGAATTTTCTTCAATCTTGCTTTATAGTTTTTATTGCGGATACTTTTAGCATAATATTAAGACAATAACTGTAACAATGATAGGTATAAGAAAATACCCGGATAACTCATTTTAGTAATAATTTCTTGGGATCGCGATAAAAAAAGAAGAGAAAGAGTAGCGTTCCTTCTTTGCTTCTTTCCCTCACTTGGAAGAAAAAGTTTTTCTGAAACGAACGAATTCAATTATGTGCTTGTTTCACATAGTTAAAATTATAACACACTTTTTGCATCGTGGCTGAAAAAGGGGAAATTTCAATAAGGAAGCACCAATCTTATCATATTTTTCTGCCTTTTCTCCTTACTAGGAAGTTAATTATTACTTTTAACTCATTCAAAGTTTTTCTTTGTTACAGAGCTTTACAACTGGGAACAACATCTCATCCATTATGCCGGTAAGTTTTCTACAGAACTTTGACAAAATGAGTTTACCAAACGTAAAGAAGGCAACGAAATAAGAAAGAATATCGCACCTACCTTACAAGGAATTCAATGTTTGAGCATTAATCTAGGGATGATTTTAGAAACAACAATGATGAGGCTATGGGTTGCCCCAATAACCAACAAGCTTACAGTTATAATACTGGTTTAATTGTGGTGATGTTTATCAAATTGATTGTTAAAAGATTTAAATATAAAAATTATGCGTGTGCGAGCTTTCGTCATCGGCCAAGTAGGATTTTGAGGAAGAGGTGCGCGGTGCGGGGGGACGAGGTTACGTTCCGTTATAGTAGTCGTAGACAATCTCCGCCTCCTTAAAAGTGATGTTCTTCTGCTTCAACTACAGGTCCATGAGAGGACAGATTCGGTTAAGGGCTCTTCTGACATCTCCCTTGCTCGTTTTGATGTCTGCTATGCGATAGGCGCCATTTGATCCTGTTAAGACGGATATGATTCGCCCTAACGACCATTTCATTGGTGGGCTTGCTTCATCCCTCATGAGTACCAAATGATTTGGTTTGATGTTGGGCTGCCTGTCTTGCCATTTTGTTAGCTGCTGTAACTCGCAAATGTATTCTTGGCTCCATCGGCTCCATAATTTTGTCTGGCCTGTTCGATGAGAGCGTGTCTGTGAAGACGGCTGGGATTGGCGTCTTAAAGGTAGTGTCGTGAGCGGTCTCCCTACGAGGAAGTGCCCGGGGGTCAAAGGACATAGGTCTGCGGATAGGGGAACTAACGGTCTCGAGTTCATAACAGCCTCAACCTGACAAAATAACGTGGTAAGTTCCTCGAATGTGAAATGCGTTACCTGCTACCCTTTTTAAATGAAATTTCGCAGAGCGGACAGCTGATTCGTAAAGGCCACCAAAATGTGGTGAATATTCTGGAGAAAATTTGAATTTAATGCCTTCACTTGATAAGTTTGACACGGCATCAGAACACTTCTTGACAAGGACAGCGATTTCTCGGCTTGCGCCGATAAAATTGGTGCCATTGTCGCAAAATATCTCGCAAGGCTTTCCTCTACGAGACTAGAAACGCCGCAAAGCTAATATAAATGCTTCTGTAGTTAATTCAGTTACTAATTTCAAATGAACTGCCTTTGCTTTAAAACAAATGAATACACTGAGATAACATTTTATTAGACTTGGGCCATGGCCTTTTTTGTTTATAATTAAAAAAGGTCCAGCGTAATCTGTCCCTGTGATTTCAAAAGGAAAACCGGGAGACAATCTTAGTAAAGGCAGGTTACCCATAATCTGCTTCGTAGCTGCTCCTTTCATTCGTCTGCGAACCAGACAACTGTTACTTACTCGCCTTGCAAGGCATCTGCCGCCAATGGGCCAATTATACTCGCGTACGACTGAAAGAAGCCACTGTGGACCTGGGTGCATTAACTTTTTATGATGATGTTGCATCATTAGCTCTGTAAAACGATGTTTACCACAGAAAACATTTGGATGCCGTTTCTCAAAGTTATAGGACGAGTTGTCTAACCTTTCACCTATTCGAATGATATTTGTTTCATTATCAACAGTAGGGGTTAAATTATGCAACGCAGGTAATGATTTAATTTTTATTTTTTAAAGATAAAATGTTTCTAATTGCGAAAATTGAGCCAACTTTAATTCGCTATTCTCTAATTCTTCTACTGTTAAAGGCTCGATTCAAAAAAACACAAATCGATCTCCACTTAGAATTTTTTGTGACAAACAAATATATAACTTATTTGCCATGGTACTATATACTTAATATAAAACGTTTAATACGGACCCAGAAACCAAAGGTGCATGGTAAAGCTCAAATAGATTCTCCTGCATATGTGCCACAAGCCGAAATCCTACAGTAACACCCCTACTGATAGGTAGTAACAGATAAAGTCAATCCATGACAGATGGCATTATTTTACGAGCCTCAAGAAAGGTCCGCATTTTGTGCTACGTAAAACTACGTCCAATATCCCACCATCTGGTAGATCATCCCCAGAGTACGCACAAATTACTTAGCTTTATTCCTTGCAGTTTCCATAAAAACTCCCGGTTTTTGGGGAGATGGCAGTTGGAATTGCTAGGCCAAAAGGTGTTTGAGACCGGCTGATTACGTCTCTAGCGACAGGTTTGCAACAGGCGTATATCTCGTACGTAATCACGTAATCACCCTGCGGATTGGCTTACTGCCTAGATATTCCATAAAAGGTACGGTTGGGGAAATAGCGACGACCTATATGCTCTTCTACTCGTTTAATAATAAAATGACGCAGTGAATTTGTATATACCATACTGTTTATTGGTAGAATACATTTTTAATGGTAGAAAATATACATATATCTATGTATGCTTTTAAAAAATATATTATGCATAGCATATTGAACTTGTCACCTTTGACAGAGGATGGTGGGAGTCTGCAAAGGCTCTGGATGGTTGGAAGACTTTAGGGGAGACCTTTGCCCAGCAGTGGGACAACATAGGTTAAATAAAAAAATAAAAAAAATCATAGGTCTGTCTGTCTGTCTGTCTATATGTGCATGACACGATTACAACCGAACGCGTTGACCGATTTACATGAAACCTTTTTTTGTTAGCACTGTCTTAATGAGAGAAGGTGACTGATTGATTTTGGTGACCCTAGGGTTATTGTGACCTCAATGTATTTGAAATTTTGAAATTATTTTTATTTTTATTGTTTTTTCGGAAACCTACGCCCCCTTTTCTGGTGCCCCAGTACAGTATGCTTGTTCAACTATTAGAGATTCAGAAAAATACATTTTTAAATTTTTGACTGCCTCCGAGGATCGGTTGGTCTAATAGCCGACTGACGCAGGAAGCGGGTTCGATTCCCGCCATGGGACAAATATTTATAATGTTCTGCAGTAAAAAAGTATTTAAGTATTTTCAATCATCTGGTTTTCATAGTAAAAGCTGTTCTTAGTTTGGGACTGATTGGTGTTGTGTGTAATCCGGCATTATTTATTTATTTAATATTATTAATTAAGCAATTAACTACCTGTGTGGCGCATCGGGCGAAGCTCCACCACTCAAGAGGTTCGATTCCCGTCTCGGGAGAAATTACTGTATTATCTGCAGATATTTGTTCAGGGTGTTCTGGATGTTTTTCTATGTATAATGAAAATATCTATCTATGTATTATAACGTATTAAGTATATCAGTCATCTAGTACACATAATACAAGCATAATGCTTTAGCATTAAGTCCTCCTTACACAATTGTTATGTGTTAAAGTGTTAAATAAATAAATACAAGCTCTGCTTAGCTTAGGGCTAGATGATGCTGTGTGAATTGTTGTCATCAGAACCTGGGATATCTCCTTTCGAACAAAAAATTAATCGTCAAAATCGGTTTATAAACGACGAATTTATCCGCGAACACACATAAAAATATATAAATATACGGTCGAATAAGAAACCTCCTTTTTTGAAGTAGGTTTAAAAGATTTTGCATTCGTCCAACACTCCACCTCTGGTTATTACAATTCCGGCGCGGCTACGGGTAGGCAAATTACTTATATGCATAACATAAACCAGGGGATGAAGTGGTCGTATTTCATATGTAATTTGAATATTATCAGAGCCCCCGCAATAATTAAATGTCTAAAACAATGGCTTTAAAAGAAAAGTCTGAATAATATTTACCCGCGGTCGGAAACAGAATGTTCGGACTTTTTGGGGTTTTAGAAACTTTGGGAGTTCCCCCTTTCTGGCTCCATAACGGGATCCGGACCGCGAGTTTGGAAGTATCTGGTCAGTGATCTCTTCATGGAAACTTTCCCTAGATTATTATGATAATATTTATATGATCATGATCATCATCATCATCATCGCAGCCGTATGACTGCTGTCCGCGTCCACTGATGGACATCATTCATCATCATCATTTCAGCCATAAAACGTCCACTACTGAACGCAGGCCTCCCTCATGGATCTCCATAAGGAGCAATTGCCATACTCACCACGCTTGGCAGGCGGGTTGGCGAGCGCAGTACGGGATGTTGATACACGGAATGACGCTGCTGCCCATCTTCCGGAGGTAGCTCTTAGCAGGCTCTTACTGCATCCACGGG
Organism: Pasiphila rectangulata; assembly: GCA_963082625.1. Classification (NCBI taxonomy): domain Eukaryota; kingdom Metazoa; phylum Arthropoda; class Insecta; order Lepidoptera; family Geometridae; genus Pasiphila; species Pasiphila rectangulata. Next base: position 20,681,968 of record OY720238.1, on the reverse strand, counting down.
CAAGATAGGAGGGGCAACATTCTACTGCCGGCACCCCACGGCACATATGCCTCCCTAATGGATCTCCAAGATTAATAGAAGGGTGTTGCCATACTCGGCACGCTTGGTAAGCGGGTTGGCGGGCGCAGTACGGGATGTTGATACACGGGAAAACGCTGCTGCCTATCATGCAGTAAGAATCTGCCAATCGTACTGCATCCACTGGCAAGAGAGGAGAGGCAACATTCTACTGCTGGCACCCCACGGCCAAAGAGTCCATATCATTCAAATAATCATAAGTTTTCAAAACTTACATCTAATTGCATATGTCATCATTCCAGCCGTAAAAAGTCCACTACTGAACAGGCCTCCCTCATGGATCTCCATGAGGGCTAGTTGCCATACTCACCACGCTTGGCAGGCGGGTTGGCGAGCGCAGTACGGGATTTTGATATACGGAAAAGCGGCTGCTGCCCATCTTCCGGAGGTATCCCTTACCAGGCTCTTACTGCATCCACGGGCATGAGAGGAGGGGTAACATTCTACTGCCGGCACCCCACGGCATTTGAATTGTATATGTATATGCCGCCAATTGTCATAATGTTTAAGTGTTTCTCTTGTCATTATGTTAAGTTTTAAGGTGTGCAATTAACCGTATAAAATTAAATATATTAATAAATAAATAATGCTGGACAAATCACACAGCATCATCTAGCCCCAAGCTAAGCAGAGCTTGTGTTATGGGTACTAGATGACTGATATACTTAATACATTATACTACATAGATAGATATTTTTATTATAAAAAACACCCAGAACACCCTGAACAAATGTCTGCAGATCGTACAGACATTTGTCCCGAGGCGGGAATCGAACCCGCAACCCCTTGCGTCGCAGGTATTAAATATCTTTAAGAAGATTACTCCTACTTTTAGGTCCGACGTAACTCTCTTAGTAGATTTCCCTCATGGGAAAGCTTTGTCAAACTTCCCCGGCTCACGAAGGCTCCTCGAGAGCGTTAGGTTGACGTCGGGAACAATAGCCTCGCATTACGCCAACAATAGGTGACAAAACAGGAAACTACGCATGTTTGCGAGACTCTTATGTGCAAAATAAACACGTCTTTTAGCACCCCTATCGCGTTTGGAATTAGATCTACTTTCGCCATTGTTCTCGAAGTGGTTTGTAAAACTATTTGAATGAATGAACACTTTGAACGAACGTGGAGAGTCTGTTAGCTATGCTTTTGTGGCCACTGAAATTCTCTTTGCAGGAATCGTGTTTGAATTCCCTAACTTAGGTATTCTTAGAAAGTAAATATTATGGAATTGGGTAAATCACACAGCCAACGCAACTTAAGACACTCTTATCCAAAATTAGGCCGTGGTTTGTCAGTTATTTTTGGTTAAAAGTGAAAAAACTCGATATAACACTGGCGATTGTTAACCAAAAATTAATTTACTTATTTTCTGTAAATATTAAGCGAGAAATTTAAAAACGAACATAAGTATCTACTTAGGAAAGCGCATTTAATGTTGGTTCACCATCTCAGCTGTAGGACGTTCACTGTTGGACAAAGGCCTCACGATTTGGGGTTGCTGCCATACTCGCCACTCTTGGCAGGTGGGAAGGCGAGTACAGTACAGGCTGTTGATACGCGGAAAGACTGCTGCCTATCTTCCGGAGGGTGTCCCTTGGCAGATTCTTACTGCACCTACAAGCTAGAGAGGAGAGGTAACATTCTACTGCCGGCACCTCACGGCATTAGTATTGTTATTATAAGTTAATTGCCCTCCTCGCGTACCATGGTTTGTAAATAGCAAACTTAAGAGATATCTCTTTGTTACAGCTCTTAGGCTGTGTTCCGGACATATGCCTCTTTCTAAATTCAAGCATCTAATGAAACGGACTCACCAAACTGTGGCTCTTGTGAAATCATTGAGGATGTCCACCATATAGGAATGTGTTGGAGCCAGGTCTCTGATATCACTCATCCAAAAGCAATTTAATTTAAATTTATTTAAATTTGGAACTTTAAATTTTGGAACTTTAACGGAACGGTAATTTTCAAAGTTATTTGAATTTAAATAAGGAATCCTTTACTAATTCATTACACATCTCGTACAAGTCTTTTACAGTGGTCATCACTTACAAAGGTAATTTCATTACCTTTGCGAGGCGTACCATTGCATAGTAGATAGATAGATAGATAAACTCTTTATTGTGTAAATCATACAGAAAATAAAAACAAAAACAACTAAAATTAACTAAATTAGTATTGCAATAGCAAAGTCTTAACTTTCGGACTTAACTTTAAATACACACACCATCATTCATAATTCTACTCATGATTCTACTACAGTCGTAGCCACGACGTTATGGATGGCGGCTAGGACACTTTATAAAATGGTATTGAATGTTGTAACAGGGCGGGCTTGGTCGCTGTGCGACTAAAAGTCCTTTGAAAATGAAAGAATTAAAAAAAACCTGAATGTACACTGCAGGGCAAATCCCATTAGCGATATATATATATATATATGTATACGTAAAAAAAGGGAAATAAGAATATTGCAACGCAACTGCAACAACATTTTATCCAAAAACCAATAGGATATTATGGTTTGTACACACAGCCCGTAATCCAGCTAGGAACGCGGTGGCAGTGCGAAAATCCCGCGTATATTTATCTCGCTGTAGAATCTGGCAACGAGCACGGCGTAAAACTAATACTTTTAACTTGTAAATAGAGATGCTTGTCGCCCAATCACATAGTGAATCAGCTTTGTCGTGCACTACTATAACAGAACTGAAAACTTTCTGCGCATAAAACGGTAGGACTACAGCCAAAACAATTGCGTTAAAACTACTACAGATACTTTACAAAACAACCGATATAGGTAATTCAACATTGTCATTTTGTTATTAAGCCATGTTTTATGTTCCCAAATAAACGTTTTTTTAACATACCTACCTGTCGATGAGTGCCGCAAAATCATGAAGAGTGGGAATGGGGATAGGCCTTTGCCCAAAAATGGGACGATACAGGCTAACAGTAACAGTATCCTTCAATATTGCCACCTGGGAATTTAAAATTGAAGAGTCACCAAATCATACTTTCTGAATCTCTCTTTCTCTCTCTCTCACACACAGCCCGGAATTACCCACTACTAGGTATAGGCTTCCCTTAATTTTTGCTAGCCTCCTCTGTCCTGTGCCCTTCGCATTCAGGTGTGCCAAATTTCTGAATACCAATGCTTGATTTGTCGCTGAAAATACCAAAATCTAAGTAGTGGATGTCTGTAATATTTGAGGAGTTTCTTAGATTCCCCCTGGATCCCGTCATCAGAACTAAGTTGATAAAAAAATTCGCCAATCTGAATGTGTATCTAACTCAAAAAGAGTTTACCCAAATCGGTTCACAAACGACAGAGTTCTGAGGTAACAAACATTAAAAACACATACAGACAGACGACTTGAGAATTTTCCCCTTTTTTAAAAGGGTTAAAAAAAGCCAAAACGAAAAGGATATAATACTGAAATTCATAATTTAAAATAAAAGTCAGCCATATTGATAAATTAAAATTATCACTACAAAAGGCCGCAGACTTCATTAGTCTCCTCTGTCCCTCATTTTTCAAGATAAGTTTAATTACAGGCTGTTCATAAATTACTCAGACAAATTGGTTGGTACTGATTACGTTATCTTTGTATTTTTGTTAGTCCCTTAACGCCCATACATCAATTCGATATACTCTTGGATTATCTTTTTACATTTACCTACGAATTGTGTTTCAAATATTTTGTATAAACTAAAGAGTTTGATTGCAATGTCTTTTTTAACTAGCCGCACTCCGCGGATTCACCCGTGAAGTTCCCGTTCCCGAGAGAATACGGGGATAAAATATAACCTTTGTTACTCAGGGATAATGTAGCGTTCTAATGCTGAAAGAATTTTGAAAATCGGTCTAGTAGTTTTTGAGTGTAATCGTTACAAACATACAAAATACAAATCTGTATAATATAAGTATAGATTAATAGCCGACTCGGCGATCCGTACCGCAGTCCTATTGCAGCGCCACCTACCGAATCCAAAAAAAATGGCCTACATTACAAACATCCAAAAATACAAAATATTTTGACATAGATTTGATTAAAGGACGCCCAACAGAATATATACTATACGAGTATAAACATTTAATCTTATGGCTATGCGCTTTCCTATTTACAGGGCATCACAACTTGATAATTATACCTTATTATCGCTATATTTTACCACCTTAAACTTGTCATCCAAAACCTAATAAGTATATAATTTTAAGGACATATAATTTATTTTTCAATATGACAAAAATACTAAGATTTTACAAATAAAATGTCATATCTCATTAATATTATAAAGCCGAAAGTTTTGTATGGAGGTTTTTTACCTCTTCACGCAAAAACTACCCCACGGATTGAGCTGAAACTTTGCACAAGTATAGATGTAGGTCTGGATTAACACAAAGGCTACTTTTTATCAGGGTACAACGCATGCGAAGCGGCGGGCAGAAGCTAGTATTTAATAAGTCACGTTTAAAATTATGTCGTTAAATAGTATTTTGTCACTTTTGAATTGGGTTGTATTTAAAGTCTAACTACGTACCGATACTCATAAACGGAATTAAATTGCGTCGATTTCAGAACATCCTTTTGTTTACATCGGTTAACAAAATCCCCATAGATAATCGGATGTAGGTATAACGCAAAACACTCAAAAGCGCAAAACCCAATTTCAATCTTAACACGTAGGGTTAACGCACATTTTTCCTAACCAATCGATTTGTATGAAACAGGAGCTCGACTGTTTTAAAGTCACCCCGCGAAAATGTCCCTTTGACACAATAGGAGTAACTAACGTCAGTTTGTGTTCGAATGAGTGGCAACTTTGGGGTGCATCTCACTGAGATGTGGGGTTATAAAATGGCCAGTAGGTACCCAATAGGAGAGGGGCGCGTGTCAAAAACACAATCTTATAGACACGGGTTATTAAATAATTACTTATATAAAAAAAAATTGACTGCAATGTTTCCCAAGACGACGCGTTGTGTAAGTGACCCCACCATCAGATGGGAATAATAATTGCCAAGGAGAGAGAGAGAGAGAGAGAGAGACGTATTACAACAAGAAAGCGCGCCCTGAGGCTTACTTTCAAAACTACGTTTCATTGAAACTTTCAATTCGTATAACCGATAGCTTGTTTATAGCTACATAAAAATGTGAACTACCCTCACTTTACTTACTAAGTAGTATTTCTTCTTTTCATCATTTCAGCCGTACACTACGCTTGACAGGCGGGCTGGCGTGCGCAGTACGGGATGTTGATACACGGAAAGACGCTGCTGCCCATCTTCCGGAGGTATCCCTTAGCAGGCTCTTACTGCATCCACGGGCATGAGAGAATGGTAACATTCTACCGCCGGCACCTTACGGCGAGTAGTATTTCATAAGTGGTATTACACTCGTAAGAGATAACTTAATAAGAAAGGAGAACTGATAACTTAGTTTTTTTTTCTTATCCCGGTCTTTAAGATTGTGTTTTTGACACGCGCTTTTCTCCTACTAGTCATTTTATAACCCCACATCTCAGTGAGATGACTTTAGAAGTCTTATCTTTTTATTTGTTGACGCCACTTAATGTGAGAGTTAGTATTGCATGCTCCGTCACTAGTTCTGACGTACATTATACATAATACCATTTGCAGTCAAGTTTTTCTTCTCTACTGTTGCAATTTTAGCTACTGCATTCATCCTAGAGGTTATAATGTAAAAACAGGATAGTTTATTTAATTTTTATCGTATTCACGAGAAATGCCTAAGCCCGTATTTCATTCGCCAGCTCGTTTCGCTTGCACTTGCGATTTGCCCAATACTTAATACAAATAAAATGACCTTTAAACTGCAGAGAAGACAAGGGGTACTATCCATTTACTTCAATGGGTAATCCGTAGGGGTTGACCACCCCATCGGCATCCGGGGCCCAAGTAGAGCCCTTATTTGAGCTCCCGTATTGGCTGAGATTCTTTGCGTTGGCGGGAAGAGGGGACGCAAGTAGCATAAACCGGTAAATTTGATTTAGTTTCTTTGTGATTTTATCTTCGCTGATTTCTTGCGATTTTATTTTATAGGAGAATTTTTCAAGCGCCAACGCGTACTTTCTTTAGTTATATTATTGTGGTATAAATGGCTTCATAGGAGTTGGCTGGGGTTCATACCGGACAGAGCCAATGGAGAGAAGCGGGAGAGGTCTTTGTCCAGCATAGGGATGGTGTGCTAATAATAATAAAATCTGGCTCAATTTATACAGAACGAAATGCAAAAGTCTGGTGATACTCTGTCAATTTTTGCTCGCAGAAAATAAAACAGCTATTTGAAAATAGAACGCTAAAAAATAACGTTCTATTTTTCAAATAGTTCGAAAACCAAGTTTCCTTTTTTAAAACAAACAGTATGAAACACGCATCCAATTATAATTAACTAAGTATATGAGACATGTGCAGGTCTTTGATCGCTATGTTATTGTAACCAACACGTGCTTCGACGTACACACATGCTAGCCCTATCGTGTAAACATTAGTTACACGATTAACCTGCTCTGGATTGTATCAATCGAATAAAAACTCTCTGAGTGAAGGGTTTTCCTGCTGTCTTCAGGAACGGAACCATTACCGAAACAATATTGTCCTAAAATAATATTTCACATGACTGATCCCTTTGGTTGTCCCGACAATCTCTTCTATCGCAAAAATAAAATAATAAAACGCCAAAAAAAGGAAAACAAAGTGACTGAATGGCTATCAAATCTTTGCTCGTAAAATGAAAAAAAATCTGAGCGGTTTAAATGGAACGGAATTATTTGAAAAAGTTCCGTATTTTTTCTTTATAGCCCTAGACCGGTGATTGCTTTTGAATATTTCATTGAGTAAACGACTAAACGTATTGAGTTTCCTACGTAAGTGAAGTACCTACCTAAATATTTAATGGAATGGAACTTAGAAATCATTAGAATTATTGTTTGGAGAATTTGTTTTGGAACCGTTGGCTTTTGTGATTACGAATATTGACACAGCCTTACGTAATATGCTGTCTCTAATGTTATTATACAAAAGTTGTTTTCTTTTGAGCATAAAAAATTTCGTCTACATATTTTAAATTTCGAAAGCAGAATTTTGCATTTATTATAACACTATAAAAGACGCTTCCAATGACTTTGTTCGTATTTTAAAAATTCGAACAGGTTTTCGAACACTATTTTAATCCGAACCACGCTTTTTTTTTTAATGTCTCCGCATTGAACATCGCATAGTGCGCTCCCTATTCAGCCAAGCTTGCAATCGCCAGATTAAACTGTCAATTCTGGCCTTGTGTTTCCCTCTTTTTTTTTCAAGCAAAGAACCCTTCGTTACGGCTAAACGGGCCGTAATTTAGGGTTCCGCAGCTGCCACGCGTGTAATGTTGATTGTATTGCGAGTGAGCTCCGGTTGTAATCGAACACTTTACCCTTTTTATGTGAATTAGGCGAATAGTGAGACTATTGAATTTTACATTTATTTCATAGGATATGGTTCGGTATAATCGACTTTTATCGAATACTATAAAATAACAAGGGATATTTCTTTATCTCACTGGAGTGCCTATAGTCTGCTTTGTTACTATATAACCTTTTTATAACAATAAATTTTATTGTTTGTAATGATAGTACCTCACATAAGTAGAGACTGTTGACATAACGTTGTAATAGCGTACCTACATTATTCTTAAGGTAGTCTTTATTATTATTATTTTATTATTAAGAGCCTGTACTGTCTCACTGCAGGGCAAAGGCCTCTCTTCCTTCCTTCCACCTTTAGTAGAGTGGTAAGGTAGTCTTAGTCAAGGTATTTCCAACTCATAAATTTACCTCTGGTCCTCGTTTTATTTGTGTTTAGATGTTTAGATCGAGAGCAATTACGCGACCTGCCGGCACTTTCATTACATTAATTCTGGGCATAAATTGCAGACGGAAATAAATTAAGTCGCCTTAAACCGACCACTTAGCGCAGGAATTAACCGACTTTAATTGAAACTAGACTGGTGTAAAAAAGCTCGCTCGGACTGCAGATAAGTAATCCCCTCTAAACAAAGGATTAAACTTTCAACTTCGAAAAGTGTTGAAATATTTTACCGCTTCTTTTAATGCCGATTACACAAGTTGTGACGTAATCTCCGGTTTGGAAATCTTTTTAAGAGTTCGGGTTCTGTTCCGGGAGTTTACCCTGACAGAATATTGCTAAATGATTTTGCACTTCTATGTCGTCGGGACTAGGTTAGGTAACGAAAATGAAAAAGTATTGTTTGTGAGACTGTTCTTTTTAAGGGTATAAGACCAACTTTACCATACTAGAGTATACGCCTACCTTACTTGCCTCTGACCTAGGTGGGGTAGCCATACCATGCTTTAATTTTATTCAATCCCCTATCACTCGTCCAATTCACATTCACACCTTTTCTGGCCGTACTATCTTTCATGCAGTCCATCCATACTCTTTTTCGTCTCCTTTAATGCTATCGTTAGCCACTAATATAAGTTACCAATTTGGGTTCACGATTTTTTTTTGTGAAGGTAGTATAAATAACCTGCATCTTAAATTAATTGCCTTCAAAAATATCCTCAGACGTATTAATTCAATGCATTTCTAATGTATTTGTTCACACAGCAGCGAAATCCAAATATGGGTTGGTAATGAAAGCAAAACATCGGCTGTTATTTCCCTAACACACAATATTACGTGTCACGTGACATGCATTGTGTTTACTTCGCGTGATAATAGCATCGATTTCAAACAGCCCTCGGGCTCTAAAGGGCCCTAAACTAATATCTATCAGATCAATAAGATACACCCCTACAAAGTTGCAGCGTTCAGAATTAATGTGACGGCAAATGTTGGCAGTGGCTATTTTCACACGATTGCCAATAGACGCGAATAATTATTATTCTGATGCATTATCGCAGTCGTGCTTAAAAGCTTTTCGCAGCACAGCTAATCTTCTAAATAAGTTTCTATATTGGAGCTTAATAAAATCAATTTAGAATTAGGTTGTTTTTTTCGCAATAGTATCTAGTTCTTAAAAAGACCGCATCCGTGACTTCGTTGGTCTAACAGCCGACTGGTACGTAAGAGGTAGCGTGTAGGATTCCCGTCGCGGGTAAATGTTCTGCAGATGATGTGTATGATGTTTGTATTTTACAAAATAATGTATATAAGTTTTATATGAATCATGTGGTACTCTTAACACAAGCTCAGCTTACTTTAGGTGCTGTGTGAAATGTCTTAAATTATTATTTATAACTATTATACAACATTATAATAATAATAAATCATATAAGTAATGCGTTTCGTTTCTTGTGAAAGTATGTAACTTTTTTCATCATCATGTATCACTACGTGATCCTCCAAGATCAAGAAAGGGTTTTTTGCCATACTCGTCACGCTTGACAGGCAAGTTGGCGAGCGCAGTACGAGGCGCTGCCAGTCTTTCGAACCCCTTGGCAGATTCTTACTGCATCCACGGCAATTACATTGGCTGCATACTTTTAACTCTACTGAGGTTATGGGCAAACTTTACAACATATGTTTGGAATGTTCGTACAAGTTTGCCCGTACTCGTATGTGAATCGATTCTGAAAGCTGAAACAACTCTGATACGTGGGCTTAAACACTTTTAGGCTTAACAATCTCGAACACTGGATTTGGAGTTAACTATTTAATGCAAATGAATTGTCTGCCTTTGATAAGAATTAAGGTTCGAAGACTTTAATTTCTCCTAATCTATTTTAATGCGGTGTTTTATCTGATAATGCCGTGGCGTGCCGGCAAAATGTTGCCCCTCTTCTCTACCCGTGCTTGCAGTAAGAATCTGCCAAGGGATACCTCCGGGAGACGGGCAGCAGCGTTTTCCCGTGTAATCAACATGCTGCGCTCGCCAACCCGCCTGCCAAGCGTGGTGAGTATGGCAACATCTCCCTCATGCTCTTGGAGATCCTTGAGTGAGGCCTGGAGACGTGGATAGCAGACAATATTTCAAAGATTTTTGTTATTATTTGTATTTCGGATTATTGTATTGTATTGAGGTTGTTGTAAGATATGATTTAAACCCGTATTACTTTATTCATTTTTATTATATCTGTTACGCCGTGTGTGTGGTCTGTGCTTTGTATAGCGCTACGGCGCCACCGAAAACCAGCGCTGCGACAGCATTCGTGTTGTTACAGCAAATGCTGAGAGGCGACCGATTTGTGTCTTATTTTATTGAATTTTTTTATTAATTATAATTATGTGTACATTGTTAAAATAAGGTGCAAATAAATATATTCTATTGATTGTTATAAAATTATAAGATGATGATGATCTGATAATGACTGAGCGCTTGTAACTCATCGAGCGTGGAATCGAGATTATGTATAGTAATATTGAGAAATTTAGAACAGGAGAGCCAGATTGAACGAGTCAAAGTCAAGTCAAAGTCAATAAGTGTTTACTCAATAGAGCAGAAAGCTACAAAGGATAGTCAATTTACAAAAGAAGAACAAGACACATTTAAAATACTATTAGTTCTTCTATAGTTAAGATTGATTAGGATGTTCATAGTTGTTTGTTTTTACCTGTTATGTCGTATATCGGTGAAAACCTTTAATTAGCTTCATGGTATATATTTTATTGTTTTATAAGTTATTAATACGCCGTGGGGTGCCGGCAGTAGAATGATACCCCTCCTCTCGTGCCCATGGATGCAGTAAGAGCCTGCTAAGGGATACCTCCGGAAGATGGGCAGCAGCGTCTATCCGTGTATCAACATTCCATACTGCGCTCACCAACCCGCCTGCCAAGCGTGGTGAGAATGGCAACTACCCCTCATGGAGATCCATGAGGGAGGCCTATGTTCATCAGTGGACGTTTTATGGCTGAAATGATGATGATGAAGTTATTAATAAGCTTCTGGTTTTCCGAAAAATAAATAAATAAATTGAATGAAGCACATAATTGAATTGGATCGCTTCAGATATATTTTATCTTCTTCTCACACTTATCTAGTCTGGAAAACATTTGTTCTACATCGGGAATAGAACCTGCGGCCTCAACTCATTCTCTTAACAACAGCGCTGTTTATATGTTCTGTACCCTTAAAGATCCCCTGTGAATGTGGTCTTTATATCAAAATGCCGTTAAACCACGTACTTAATTAAATTCTACAACTAGTAACAATTAGTGATACGGTCCCGTTTTTACCTTTTGGTTACGGAACCTAAAAAATACTGCAGATAGCCATAGCATGTTCTGTGACTGCCTCCGTGGCTCAGTTGGTCTAACACCCGACTGATACGCAGGAGGTGGCGGGTCCTATTCCCGCCTCGGGACAAAATGTTTGCGATTGTTCTGCCGGGCAAAATATTTGGCCCGTGACTGGGATTATTTTTCTATGTATCATTAATAAGTATTTAAAGGAATAAAGTATTTGAGTGTTCTATCAATCCTCTGGTTTTCATAGTTTTGCTTAGTTTGGGACTAGATGGTGTTGTGTGGAACATCTAGAACTATTTATTTATACACTAAACTTCTAGATCTACATCATATTATAATAAGGAAAGATTTGATTGTTTGTTTGTTTGTATGCATTGAATAGGCCCCGAAACTACTGGACCGATTTGAAAAATTCTTTCACCATCAGAATCCAATATTATTTCTGATGAACAAAGGCTATATTTTATCCGCGTATTCCCACGGGAACGGGAACTGTGTGAGTGAAACCGCGCAGTATACATATATACACTTTTGAATTATTTAAATGTAATAAGACTTCGTCAAGACTATATAATCACTTTTAAAATAATTTAACAAGCCAGGATCATCCTGAATCATCATAAAATTCGTTCAAAAGCGTATCAACAAAATATATTTAAAATAAACTGCATTAAACTCATTACAGGAAAATAACGCCCAATAGAATTCAATAACGTTTAACATAACTCGATATTTTATAATTTTATCACAACAGGCAGCTCTTATGGAAATTCGACTTTTATATAGTCAAACTAGCCGCAGCCCGCTGTTTCACCCGCGTAGTTCCCGTTCCCGTAAGAATTTCGAAAAATCCCTCCTTAGTGCACCTCTAGGATACTTAAGGCATATGTGTGCCAAATTTCAAGTCTCTAGGTCCAGTGGTTTAGGCTGTGCGTTGTCTGTCAGTCACTCAGTCAGTAACGAAAGAGTTTTATATTATGTTGATTAAGTATGCGTCGGCATCGTAAAAATTTAGGAATATTTAGGATATTTTAGGACATTCATTTCGTTTGGAAACTGGGTTGCCAAATTGTCTGAATTCCGCAGCTGTCTACATTAAATTATATACTTGTTACTCAAAGTTATAACTCAATACGTAGTTTTTGCGTGAAGAGGTAACAAACGTCTATATACATATGTATATATATACAAACTTCTGGCTTTATAATATTAGTGAGATATTCTTAACAGACCAAAGCGCAGATGGCGGGACGAACTCGATCAGTACATCGTTGACTGGAGGGAGGCAGCTCAGCCCAGCAGTGGGATCCAAATGGCTCATAATAATTCTTAACCTAATTTAAACATAATCCGATCGGAAACTAGCTCTGTCTGCAGTATCATGTATTTCCCTAGCATATAAAGTTACACATACAGCGTGTAAAAGGACAACTACCGAAAACTTCGGGAGGTCAAACTACTCGTCAATATGAAAAACTTTTATTAAGGAACTTTTGCTGTAAAAAAATGTAAAGAAACAGCTGTTCCATATATTTTAGTAAAGTAGGTATTGTACTTTTGTATGGAACAGCTGTTTCTTCACATTTTTTTACAGCGAAAGTTCCTTAATAAGTTGTTTATATTGATGAGTACATTGACCCCCCGAAGTTTTCGGTAGTCGTCCTTTTACACCCTGTATACATATAGTTTCACTATTGGCTCAGATATCGGTCGGATATGAGAGCACAACATGAATGTATTCCGTCATTAGTTTATCTTTAACAACGAGGCTTAACTGTAGCCGTAAGATGCCGGAAGCAGAATGTTGCCTCTCCTCTCTTGCCCGTGGATGCAGTAATAATGCTGAGGGATGCCTTCGGAAGAGGAAGCAGGATTTTTCATTTTTCATTTCTTTAACCCGTCTGCCAAGCGTGGTGAGGCAATAACCTCCCCCATGATCAGTACTACAAGACCCATGATGCACGTCCAACGGCTGAGATAGAACAGCGAGGCTTACGCGATTACGCCTTCGGGTATCTTCGGGAGAGCTCGGCTTTTCCGGAAATTGACGTATTTTACGATTACTGCGCTTTTATTTTTCGCCTCGAGTTTTTATACTTTACATCGTACATAACTTTCGTAAGTGACTTTTTTATTTTTCTCCTTGCATTTACGTATTTCTGCGTATCTAATTTGCCTACTGGAAAAGCGTTTGGCTTTTCCCTGTGCCAAATGAGGGTACGTTAAGATTTTAATTAAAACATTAACTTTATGACATGCTTTCAATCCATCTCTGTGACCCTGCTATCTAACTATACAGGCTATTCAGTCGTAGTACAGTGGTATTCTTGGCTCAAACTGTTTTTTTAATTTAAAATTTTGTAAAACATCTTTTCCGGGGGTAAAACTGATCGAACGAGAGGTGACGCGTGACGCTTGGAGATGTGCGAGTTAGTACTAGGGCGACTGCCATTCGTCCATCGTGCCCATCGTGTTAACTGTGGCGACTGGGGCAACTGAAGCGACTATGGCGACTGGGGTGACTATGGCAGCTGGGGCTACTGTAATCGTGTAGTTCTATGGCGACTGTGGTGAAAATCTTTTACATCGACGACTTAATTTTTTTTTAATATGTAAGTTTAAGAATAATACTTTTATTATACTGCGTTATGTTTTATTATAAGGAACAATAAACATTATCTTATTATGAATCTTAGACATGTCTAATTAATCGTTTCTTCCTTACATTTTTACATCGTCCTTTGTCGCTTTGATAAGGTGAATAACATTTGCAGCCCAATTAAAATAATTACATGTTGTTTTAATATTGGTTTAACTATTGAACCCATCGGGGGTGTAATGGGGATGTAAGCCAATGCCTGCTATGCTACACTTTTACTAAACTATTTCTGTAATATATATTGAGACAGGGAAGCGAACAGATTCATTCATGTGCCTTATTTCCTGTTAACATAATTTTAATAGATTGAAGTGGACGTGTCCATGTTTTGTAATTGCTAACTATGGTAATAAATTAATTAATTTCAGAATTTTTAAACAAACTGGAACACATACATATGCTAACTTCTTAATCTGTGTTAAATATTGGAGATTATTTAATCCTGTCATTTAATAATGTTTCGGTACATATCAAAATATAACTGTAAATAATTATATATTAAGGGGTAATTTTCCTGACAGGCAAAAACTACAGAGGATTAAATTTTAAAATTTTGATAGATATGGTAAGTTTAATTTTGGAATTATTTATAAGCTTTAAAATGTTCTCAATTGTTCATCATCCTCATCATCATCTCAGCCATAAGACGTCCCCTACTGGACGTAGGCTTTCCTCATGGATCCTTAAGTGCTGATCACGAGGAGTAGTTACCATTATAGGCCATAATTATTTCATGGTTAAGTGTGTGTAACATTCTACTACCGGCAACCCGCGGCGCTATTATTTTCATCGTAAATGGTAAATCTTCCAGTGGCCTGCAACCCTTACAAACGAAGGGATGGTCCGGTACGTTCATTATCCGATTATTAACACGGAACGCGTACGGACGTACCCTCTAAACTAAATTACACACACCCTTTACAGGGCCCACATAGAAATTGTATTAAACTGTAATTTTATTGATAATGAAAACGGTAAATTGGATGCGCAGATTATATAATTAAGTTGATTACTCAATGGTAGGATTAATTATAGTAATACCGGGGTTTGATTTGATTTGCTGGAGTTTTGCTCGTTATCTGCATTTTGTTTAATGTATTTTTTTTCTATACGACCTGATAACACACACAAGCCGACGGCCCACCTGATGTAAATAATCAAGAATCAAAAAATACTTTATTCAGTGCGGCCGCATATACCTTATTGACGCGTCATAAATTACAAAATAAATAAAAAGTAAAAAAAAACTTTTTAACAAACCAGCTTTTATTTAAACGTACCTGATAAACATTATTTTATTATAAACATTTTCCTTTAGAGTATAATGTCAACTTAAAACTTCTTTACACAATTGATGTGATAAAAAAGCTTGTCGCGAGATTAACCTGTGTACCTGGAACTTGATCTAATTGATTTAATTTTTTTTTTCAAACAATGTAAATTTGAGTGCCTGCTTAA
The DNA here is from genome assembly GCA_963082625.1 of Pasiphila rectangulata. Lineage (NCBI taxonomy): Eukaryota > Metazoa > Arthropoda > Insecta > Lepidoptera > Geometridae > Pasiphila > Pasiphila rectangulata. Next base: position 20,666,558 of record OY720238.1, on the reverse strand, counting down.
ATCTCGCGACAAGCTTTTTTATCACATAAATATTGTGTAAAGACGTTTTAAGTTGACATTAAACTGTAATGGAAAATGTTTATTTTATTTTGTTTTGTAGGTACGTTCAAATAAAAGCTTGTTTGTTAAAAAGGTTTTTTTTACATTTAATTTATTTTTTACTTTTTAGTTATCACTGGACAGTTGGTTTCTTGTCTGTTCATCTCATGCCCGCCATGTTTGATTTAGTGATGTCATATAATTTTACGAGTAACTCTCAGCAAGGTCTTTCATTTGATACCCATATTGTAAGAGTGCATTAAGAATAACTAGTCCGCCATCTTGAGTATACCGCCATGTTGGCTTTAGAGTGATGTCATTTAATTTCCCGAGTGACTCTCAGTAAGGCCTTTCATTTGATACCCATTTATAGGAGTATATTAAGAATAACTGGTCCGCCATCTTGGATGTTCCGCCATGTTGGATTCAGAGTATCGTCATTTCATTTTCAAATTATTCTCAGCCATCTCTTTCATTTGATACCCATATTGTAGGAGTCCATTAAAAAAAATAGTCCGCCATCTTAGGTGTTCCGCCATGTTGGATTCAGATAGTTTTATGGTTTTAATATTTAACCACCTGCGTTGCGTAGCGGGTGAAAAGTTGGCTATGACGCATAAAGATCTTATTAAACCAAAATAATTATAATTCAACACATTTAAGCATCTTCTTCTTTTTCCTTTTTCCCTCAATGCTGAGGATCGCGACCACGATGAGCTATGTCTGCTGATGAACTGTGCCATCTTTTGCTTTCTTCATTGTATCGGAGCACCTTGTAGGAAAGCGCCTACCCCTACGTAGATATTGCGAACGTAGAATGGCCAAAATAGTGTTCCTGTATGTTGCATTACATTGTGACTATCATGAAAGAATAAGACAATATTGGTCCATTTTCTCCGCACTCAATAAGTATCAACAACTTCAATTTATTTTCGAACTTCTATTTCCATTCAATAAAATAAAGTGCATGATATTGAAAACATTTCGGACTGTTTATAAACGAGTTGCAGTTTTATTACCTAGACTAGACCTATTACTTTTCATGTTTAAACAACTTAGGTCTAGATTATGTAGGGCACCTACTGTTTTTAATGTTAATTATAATAAATTTCACCGTTTTAATAAACAAAATGTATATATTATATTATACTAAATGTATATTGCCACCAAAATAAAAGGTAAATACATCGTTTTAATTATTTTTTAGAGTATAAATTCATCATTTCAAATAAATAATGTTTCACTAACTGCCCTTCTTCGATACTGCCCTACCAGCGTAAGTATCGAATACTTTATCGCCTAACAGCAAAATAAAATAGCGTTTACCAATAACATCTCGACTCAGAGCCGTACAAAAACAGCTAAAAGCGTCTTTGTTTGAGAATAAATGAAATCGAAAGGCGGGTTTGTCGAGGCTATTGAAACTTCTAAGATAAAAGACAAACTAAACTCAGTTTAGAAATTCCGAGTTTCTTACTTGCTTTATATCAATGTGTTTAAATGAAACTGGAAGTTCAGCTGAGGGAAGTTTTGAGGTAGTTGTTATAAATGTCTTTAGCAAATTTATTCTGTATTATATAACATTGTAAAACGTGTGGTTGTTACTTTTAACCTTTGGCGAAGACATAACAATCAACATCCTATATTACTTAAACATTACTTTATGTAAAATAAATAAATCTGATTCTAAAATCTTATATTAACTACAGTTGTACAATTATTTCTATTAGTTATACAAAAAAATCCCGCAACTTAAATGAATTAATCCACAAAAAGTTGATTAGCCATTTAATAGCCCTAGGTTAATAAACAACCAAAAAGCTAGTGAGGGGCAACAACGCATAAAACTCGTTAAATTTTAATATATTTTTCTAAGAACATAAAATTTTTATTTGCTAGAATTTTCTTGAACACGGCTTTACTAAACTCCTTTGAACCTATTCATTAATTAACAATTAGTTACAGAACAACAAACGGCGTTTTCATTTTCCGATTCTAGTTCTATTACACGAGCAATTACTCGTACACAGTAATTGTTGTGCGAAAAAACTTTGCTGTACAAATACCATAAAGCAGATATTTCGAGCTATTTCTAAAAAAGTCGCAATATTTTTTGTTCGTTCTTTATTTGATTTGCCAATGTGAATAGCCGTCAAATAAAGTACAAATAGATAGAAATAGAGCTCAAATAGAGCACGTTTGTTATGTGATGTATTTTGAGATCTGGACATGGTTACCTACTTGAATGGCGAGACAGTTGTCCTACGCGACACCTCTAACAAATATATTTGGCCATACAACAACTTTTAAGATATACGAAAAAAATACGAGGCGTGTATCTAACTTCAAAATCTTAATAGTGTTTGTTCGCTAGCAACTTGATGAAAAATCAATTGCCATATTATAGGTAAGTACCTAGGTATATTGCTTTTCACGAGTCGCCTGTCATTCCCTTGATATTACACTTACCTTATCACAAGGTAAAATAAATAGCTAAAGTCGAATCGACATTAAAGTACCAATATTTCACATTACGATTTCAATCGCCCGTATTTGCTTTCTGTTTAATTACAACTTTCACGTCGACTTTTTAGTTTTCGGAGTAGGGACATTACTCGAGCGACTTGGCACGCTTGGCCTGTGGGGGTGAAAAATACCGATAACTGAAGCAAAGTGAAGGGTGAAACGGGTATACGGTTACTAATAGTTTTATAGTTGAAATGAAGCTGGCTATTTTACGTGCTGAGTTTTTAAAGGTGAACTTACCGTGTTTCACTAGAAGTTGTCGAGACTTCTAGTGTAGAGCTAATGTGTCGCCTAAACTCTCAACTGAAGAAGCATTCATAATCATCTCAGCTTTAGGATTGCTGTCCACGTCCACTGCTAGACCTAAGCCTCCTTCTCCAAGATCATGAGAGGGTTGTTGCCATACTCGCCACGCTTTGGAGGCGGGCTGGCGAGTGCAGTACGGGATGTTGATGCACGAAAAGACGGTGCTGCTCATTTTTCGGAGGTAGGTACCCCTTGTACTGGACAAGAGAGAAGAAGCATAACTTCAAGAGAAATAATTTGTTGATTTCCTTCTATTTAGACAGTTATTACAATAAAAATACTTACCTAGGTAGGTAATACTTACCTAGGTAGGTAGGTAATTATTTTGTAACTAAAAGATTAATATTAAGATTAGCTGCCAAACTAAGGTTAGCTTAGCAGCTAATCTTCGAACTTTTTAAAGTCGGTAATTAAAACATCTCGCAGATAACGGATGTATAGTAATAATTCTAAAATACTTAAGTATTTAAAACAAATTATTTGTGTAAAAAACTCTGCATAATCAAAACCGCGATAAAAGTACCAAGAACATAGTTCATCTCATCTAGCATCTACGAATTGAATTCAAATTCCGAACCGTCTTCGCCCCGGCATTCAAATATCCATCAATTCGAAATGCTCACACCATTAACTCAGATTCTAAATTCAAATCGATCGCGCCACTATCAAAAACGTCTCGGCTGCCAGTATCGTCTTACATCAAAAGTCCATTTCGTCCGTTCTTACCAAGTAGGTTCCGATAGTCGATACGTCTTGAGGTTTTGGGTTCTCCTTTAGAAATTCAACGATATTTTAATGGCCACTATCGGGTCCATTGGTTTCCTTTTTTCTCTTTCCCGGAGTTCCGCTCTTGAGCTTTGACAGAGCCCGATATTGCTTCGGCCTGGCTTTTTATTTACTATCTGAATAAACAGTGTGGCTGCCAGTGGTAAGATTTTTAAGTAATTTATTTTTCTGATGAGTTGGTATCTATTTGGTAAACTTATTTTGGTTTATATTTGGCATATGAAATGATTGATCAAGAGACCAAAGTATCGATGGATGGATTGTGTAAACGAAGATATGAGGAAGAAAGGAGAGAGTTCTTAGAATAGTCAATTTACGAAAGGGAAACATAACACTTCAATTAAATACCTATAGCTCAAAATCGAATTCGTTTCTGAAAACTTTTCACGCTATCGAAAGAAGCGAAAAATACACCTCAATAAAAACTTTTGGTACAAAATAATTAAAATCCTACCACCATTTTGAGGAAAAGGTTGTATACACTTATATATTCACAAGGCACCAATAAGTTTCGTTCACCTACAAAGAGAAAATCTATGTTTTTATACAGCAGCTTTTGGGTTCGTTTTCTGTTGTCAAGCAATTGTGTACAACAACTACCAAAATTATAAATCAACTTATACAATATAACAGTTATTTATACCTACAATAACTTCGCCGACTTATATTTATTTACACGGGAAAACGTTTACTCTGTAAATAATGTAAATGTTAACTCCACAAATGTTTGGATAGTGCGATTGGGGATTCTCATAATGTTTGTAGTGTGGATTCCCACAATTAAAAAACGGTTGATGCACTCAGCCAGCGCCTGTTTACTGCCGAGCGGTATGTTTGAAGGTAATCAAGTGTTCACCTTCTTCACTACGGGCCTCATGAATAAGCTCGGAGTTGCTCTACGAGCTATGGAGAGGGCTTTGCTCGGGGTTTCTTTACGGGACCGATCGAATCAGAAATTATCTGACGAGCTCTGTGGCGCAGCGGGCGAAGGTCCGCCTGCGACGCAAGGGGTTGCGGGTTCGATTCCCGCCTCGGGACAAATGTCTGTACGATCTGCAGATATTTGTTCAGGGTGTTCTGGGTGTTTTTCTATATAGAGGTATAATAAAAATATCTATCTAGAGGTACAATGTAGTATAATGTATTAAGTATATCAGTCATCTAGTACCCATAACACAAGCTCTGCTTAGCTTGGGGCTAGATGATGCTGTGTGATTTGTCCAGCATTATTTATTATAATTATTATTATTATTAATTATGAGATACGTAGAAGAACTCGGGTCACCGACATAGCCAAACAGATAAGCAAAGTGGCAATGGGCTGACCATATAGCTCTAACAGATTTCCGATGGAATGATGGAATCGAATGGAGGCCACGGACCGGCAAGCGCAGCGTAGGACGACCACCAACAAGGAGGCGGACTGATAAGGTATGCAGGCAGGCCGTTTTCAGCCGCAATACTCGGAAGTCCATGATGGAGGCCTTTGTCCATCAGTAGACGTCCTATGGCTGAAATGATGAATCGAGTTTTCCAGGACCTTAGAAAATTAAACGGTTTTGTGACTTTTTGGCAGACTTTTAGACAGAGTTAGGCCAAGTAAGATCACGCTAAGTCGACGCATTGGCGACGATATTGGCGTCGGGGATTAACTTTTGGATAAACATTCAGAATTGATATTTTTTGTTTTGAATTTTTTATGTTTTTTTACAAGATTTTTTTAACTATTAAAACACAAAAAAAACAACACACGGTCTTTCAAAACATAAATTTTCACTTAACAAGTAAATGAAACAGATTTAAGCCTCTAAATTTTCTGAACATGTAATTCTATACACTCTTTTCAAAATGGTAATAGGATATTACATAATAACCAAAAGGTTTTTTTTTTATACGAGACATATTTATAGATATTTTTTATTATATAAAAAAATATCCAGAACACCCTGCACAAATATCTGCAGATCGTACAAATACTGACTTGACTTGAGGCAGGAATCAAACCCGCAACCTCTTGCGTCGCAGGCGGACCTTCGCCCGCTGCGCCACAGAGGTCGTCAAAGAATGCAGACGGCCACCCTCTGTCCACGTTTTACCATAGTTATTTAAACAATTACATTTAAATAATCGTTTATCAATACGTCCCCTTACTAAAAAATCCACATCTGATAAGAAAATAAAAAGAATTAAACGCTTAAACGGAACTAAATTTACAAGCAATTTACAACAACAGCTACGTACAATTGTCCAATTCTACAGACGGTACAAAGTTGCCGAGCACTTCATCAAACATTGTAGCAGCGTAACAAAAAGTACCAACTCAACAAAACAAAACTCAATAAGCTCGCTCATTGATCATTTCGAATGCGAATTGTTGTTCGATACGCCTAGAGGTGTGACGTGGAGGTTATACCTAGGGTAGCCGGGAAAAAGTGGTTTTAAAAATCTCCCTGTGCTTTTTTGTAGACTCCTAGGCAAAAAACAACATTTTTTTCAAGCTTTTATTTAGTTTGACATGTCCCGATGTCTGTCTGTAATCAAATCATGCAAGTTGAATTTGATCCACTTCCCGGTTATTGATGGAGCTGAAATTTCGCATGCATGTGTAAATCGGATGACAATGCAAAATTTTTGTGCCATAGAGCTGATCTGCTGATGGACCACCTCAAACAACCCCATCGAGTTTGGACTCGTTTGTTTCGTCTTGACGAGACTTTAGAGCTAGATGGTAACCAGGATCTGATGATGGAACTGGAAGGTGGCCATAGAAATTCAGTAATAAGCGATTTATAACTTTTAAGTTCTTTTTATTATGGAGTAATATAAAAGCTTGGTTTTAAAAAGTATTTTTTTTAAACTTAACTGGTTTTGATGTATGTACCTAACACATCTTTTGCGGGGTAAAACTGATCGGACGAGAGGTGACGCGTGACGCTTGGGATGTGCGAGTTAGTACTATTGACTGTGGCGATTAGGGCGACTGGGGCTACTGTGGCGACTGTGGTGACTATGGCAACTGGGTCTACTGTAGCGACTGTGGCGGCTGTGGTGAAAATGTTTAACATCTACCAGGCGTCCCGTGACGGCTAATTTTTTTTTATCTGCTCTGCTATTGCACATTCTCAAAACACACTTACTAAAACGTTCACTACAAATGACGACTGTTTTTCAAAGAAGCTCGCTCGTTGATAACTTCGAGGTGGACATGGAGGTTATATCTAGTCATTTTTAAGCATACCGGGCGAGTAATACCGGGTTTATTTATCACGTTATTTACCTTTATTATTGCACGACATTTCTGGCAAATAACGCGATAAATACCCGGTTAAATGTTCTAATAATAGCTGCTTATACATAGGGGCAGCTGGGTTTGTTGAACATTGTGCTTTTTTGTAGTCTCCTGGAATTTAACGCAAATAGTTTGCCCAGCTTTAATAATGCAAAATGTATATATGTTACTACATCAATTTGTACGACAAACCGTATTTAATGTTCCAAATAAACGATATTGATTTGAAATATTTTCCAATTATGTCGTCCGTCTTTTCAGCCTTTCCCACAACTCTAGCCACGACCAAGTTTCGAGTTTCGCTAACGACTCTCGAAGAGACTCCAATGGCCAGTTCATTATTTTCCAAAACGGCACGTGAATGGTTCCTATTTATTTTAATATTCGGTCTCCCTTTTAAAATTATTGGCGCATGTAACAAAAAGTATTATATAGAAATAAGTAAATTGTCTAAAAATTAAAAGACATACTGGGACAAAGTAATAACAGGTACATGGCGTTTGATTAATTTAAATTAAAGAAGGTTGAACGTGACCCTACCGATTACGATTGCAAATTCATCACAAGTTCCAAATGTTCCAAATTCAATAACTCCGTTCAGTGGAAAGTGTCAGTAGCATTCTTCTGTCTTATTACCTGTTCCCTGGAAATTGTCATTGCATTAACAATTAGCACTCTCTCGTCTTCAATAATTGAATTTATATCTTCAGTGTCGAGTTAACGTAAATTTAAATATAATAAAACGTAAATTAAAGCCAGAGATTTTCAGTGTTATTTTAATAATTTCATAATTAACAGACAATAGTAATGCTACAGTAAAAAACATTATCACTATTTTTGAATTTCATATTCATATGAAAATTCAGGTAATTTTTGTTAACATCACACAGTTTACAAAATTTAATAACCGTAAATATTCCATACACTTTTTAGCGAAATTTTTCCGTACTGCAACTTTTCTTTTCAAGAGATATATTTGGTGCATTTCCGAGACCGAGAGGCATTCAGCCCGTATGAATTTCGAGGCGAGCGCTGTCGACGATTCCCGCCGCAGATCTCAGGGATTCCCTTATAATTTCTTTTTGATACCAGAATAAGTCCCATTCGGGAACTTAAATTACGTATGGTGTAAGCGGTATCGAGATTCGTATCGAATGGCGAATAAATCTGCTCGCTTCGCTACGTCGCCGCCATATGCGGATTACTGGGAAAGTATTCTCTTAAGTTTCATTAAGCGATGGGACAGATAGGACGGTATAAATCTGGATTCGGGCAAAGTTTTGGACGCTTGATTTAGTTGTGGGACATAGAGTTTTTCAAAGCTTTGAGAAAGCTTTCGGAATGGTAGGTGGTGATATTTTTCTTGGTTCAACTTTGTGATGCTGCAATTAGATTATGTTAGGAAAGTTACGTGAAAATGTGGAAGTATATAGTGGATACACCAGTCCATAACAAACACGAGAAGCCGTGTTGGCCAAGTGGTATGTACCCCTGACTTTCAATTCGATGGTCATGGGATCGATACCGGCCGTGCCTATGGATATTTCTTTCTTAAAACAATGTATAAGTACATTTAACAGGTGCTTTAAAAGTGAAGGAAAAGATCGTAAGGAAACACGCGGCTTAATAAGCTTCTGACGTATTGACGTAAATATTATTTCCTCTAACTAATAGCTTACTAAGCTGAGAGGATGGTATACTAGGTATACTATGGTATACTAGGTATACCATCCTAAGCTGCTAAGCGATCTAACAAATAACCATGGCACTGCATCGTCCCGTACAGCATGAATAGCAGTTGTTGACACTGTATTAATCATCTATAATATGCGTAAAGGCCTTACTTTTTAACAAACACGATTTTGTACAAGACAAAATTATCTCGAATCTGGCCCAACACCGAACCTTATTAACATCCCCTCTTCAAAGTAGTCTGAAACTTCATTTCTCGAAACTAGTACAGTTATCTCACACGAAAGTTAGGCAATCTACAATTATTCCAAATCGCCTCAAGGCTTTACCGTGCCGTACCCCAAAAATTCGACCCCACATAGTTGTACAGTACCCTAAATAGCATCTTCACAATCCTCTCGGAGTCAGTTCTCTCATTAAATGCCAACCCTTGGGTCCTATCGCATGACGATCGAGGACAGTCATCGGAGGGCCGTAAACCCTAGCTTCGGCCCTACGCCGGTAACTCACTGTCAAAAAAAGACAATGAGACGTGGTTTATTGCTGGCGTTTTGAATGTGAGGCTTTAAATGGATTCCTAATTCGAATTCCTTTAGGATCTGTCGTTTTAACTGACACTGGGATTATAAGATATCTGGTTCTGCTTAGTACAAGTTCGGAGCGTATGTTAATTCTCGACCTATTTGTTGGCTAAATGTGTCATGAAACACTTTGATGGAGTTTACTTGGCACGAGGGAGTCCGATATTGTAAAATTCAAAAGCTTTAATTAGCTACACGGTATTTTAAGATGGGTATGATTTTATCGATGGATTGGACTAGCTCAGGACCGTGGCGGATGGCGCAAACTAAGGGAGGGCTATACCCTGCAGTAGGTGAAGTCGGCTGTGGATGAGGATGATGATGATTTTATATTGATAAAATCATGAAATACCTAAGAAATATATTTGTTCTTTAAATAGTAATAAACTGAATCACCGATGAGAATTTGGTTCTGGCACTTCGCGGGCCGCTGCCGTCGTTGTGCGTTGTTTGCTGCAACAGAGCCATAACCTAACCTAGTTTTTTTATGTGGGGTTTGATATTATTTGATGGTTCAATTTAGATGACAGATCAACTATTTTAGAAGCAAATAAATAAATAGGGTTTTAACAGATTAGTAACAAATCAAAACTTAGATGTCAGGAAATAAAGTTGCCTTTAAAAATATAACGTCAACATATAGCCAAGAGCGTTGCAATTTTACGATTCGATCTTTATTTTCCAATTTTCGTCACGCCATGAATCTCATCGTAAACATCGCAATATCAACAGAGACAAAATATAAAGGTGACAAACCTATTCGTAAATTTTGCAGTAAAGCTTAAAGATGGACTTTTTACGGCTAGTCATTTGCTGTCACGAATTACGAGAAGCGAACGACTCGTTTTAATGCAAAGATATTAGGGCCAGCCCCTAAACTGATCAGGGCTGTCCAAATGCCGTGGGGTGCTGGCAGTAGAATGTTTCCCCCCCGTAGATGCAGTAAGAGCCTGCTAAGGGATATCTCCGGAAGATGTGCAGCAGCGTCTTTTCATGTATAATTATCAACACCCCGAACTGCGCCCGTCAAGCCGCCTGCAAAGCGTGGTATGGCAACCCCCTAATGAAGATACATGAGGAAGGCCTATGTCCAGCAGTGAACTACGGCTGAGATGATGATAGCCCAATTAATAAACGACCGATGAAATTTATAAACGCAATAATCAAAAATCAAATCAAATCAAAAACGTTTATTTGTAACTAAAACATTAATTAAATAGATAAACCTTTACATAACTTAAAAATAATACAGGATGACACATTATTAAAATATGGGATTATCGGGTATTTATCGCGTTATTACCTTTATTTTATTTCCGACGTTTCCCCGCGACCACGACCAGGTGCAATCCGGTCGAAACGTCGGGAATAAAATAAAGGTAACTACGCGATAAATACCCGATAATCCCATATTTTAATAATGTGTCAGGATGACACATACGATATAATGTAATATAATACTGTTAAACTTAATTTTAGCTACAAAATGGTCCCAACTCAGCATATGCAGGTGTTTAAAACCTTAATCAATACAAATAAAAGAAGAAAACAAGTTTTATTTTGACTAGGAGAAAAAAATTGACGGCACACGTAGTAGGAACTTGTTTACATAATTTTCAATCGACAACCCTGATGCATAACATATTGCGAGTGAGAATTTATAGTTTTAACACAACCCTTTCCCTAAAAGTAGGGAACGTATGAAAGCAGTAATGAAAGGGCGCGTCTTGCTCAAAAACTTGGTACACGTGAAAGTTCCGCACGTGAATTTGGCAACTCTGATATACAATGCCCTTTATAAAGGTCTGAAGTAAACGTAAGTAACACATGTTCCTAAGAACTTGCTACAATTCTCGTATTTCGATTTCACGAAGTTTTCCTACCGCCATAACACTGCGAAAACAATTTGCAAGAGAAATTCATGTGATTCCTAGAAGACGAGTTCTATGTTAAAGAGTTAAATGTTGGATCGTTATGGTATTCTTGGCGAATATTATCAAATCTTCAAATTTTTTCTCACCGGACTACACGTTTTTTTTACAAAATCTTAGCCGAAGTATCTTTTGAGCATGTATTATCTTTTTTCACACTCACCATTTTGAAAATTGTTGTTTATTCTGTTATACACTTCCTAAAACTAATTATAATTAGAGATGACGTTTCTTAATTGGGAGCTGTCAACGTAAATTTTGTATAATCGTTTTAATTTTAGAACGGGACTATCCAAAAAGCTATACGTTTGTTATTTTAGTCCGACAATTTAATTAGCTTTAGCTAGTTAGTGCAGCAACAGAAGCGCCACCACTTAAGCCCAAAACATGGTATACTTACGAGGTTAGAGCTCTTTAAAATTCTAATTACAGTACACCACCAAATGACCTAGCTGACCCGTAGCTGAAACCTATATACCCGTAGAAGTATCAAATAAAAAGTTTATGATCGCAGTTACCTAGACACTACCTAACTTAACAAGATTACTGGAAAAACCTCTAAGATATGACCACTTAAACGTAACGTTAGATGTTTATGAACATGTTAGTGCTCCTGTGTTATTGGTACTTATAGTGTTTCTTATTTTAAATGGAGTGAAATTACCTTCTCCTACCTTCTGTCTCTCATCTAAAAGATAGTCAGATATTTTGAGGTGAATGTGTTTGTAAACTATTACAGTGTTTTTTTAATTGTCTTTTTATTTTCACTTCAGTCCTAAATTCGTCCCTACTCACAAGGGCTTACTCGGAATCATCGTACAACTTGTAACAGAGTTGCGAACTGGACTACTGTATCTGATAGTGAAGTTGCGACTAGGAGTTTGAAAGAGTTTATTGGCTAGTTCTAATTGGCGACACCGCTTCGTGTAGTTCGTGTAGTTTCTAGACGGTTCGAAATTGGAACGAAATTTATTTCATTGCGATGATTTGAAAATTTCGAATGCGGTTGGGTGTTACCAGAAAAAATATGAAGTTTACAGAGCGATTTAAAGTTTGGGGGGAGAATTTTTTATACAGCAGTTAGATCTTAAATATTATGTAACAACAAACAGAGCTCAATATTTTTGCTATCGCGGTAGTGATCGCGTAACTGCCTTTATTTTCACCCAAAGTTTCGATAGCATACTCAGCTCCTTTTGTGATCGGAAAACAAATATATTTACAAACCTTGTGTTCGCAAAAGTTTAAAAAAACAGAGCTTCTCTCTCTCTCTCTCTAACTCCTCTTTACGATCAAGATGAGCCTAACTCCATCCATAACTGCTTAACTGCCTTTAAATAATTATTCCATCAAACAAAAATAAATGCTTGGGACATAAGATTGAAGTTATCATTGCTTAGAAAGCAGCCGTTGGTAAATTTTAGTTTTTCTATTGTGCGTCTTCTATCCACCCTTCACAAACACTCTATCAAGGTTGCGACCAAAGGTTTTATATCTGCGTTGATTGTCAGTCTGTTCAAATATTTAGGGTGTATCTATTGTACCCGACCTAAGTATTCTAACAGTCATCTGGTTTCTATACTACAGGGGTTTGTTGGCTTGAGGCTCGGTAGAGTATGAAATGTTTAAGTCATCATCATCATTTATTCCTTTACTGTGGATTTTTTTACCAATCTTTATCATTTTAGAACATGTCGCCGAAGCTAGCAATCTTGTAATGATCTTTATGAAACTAGTTTTTGAGAAAAAAATCCCAATGCGGTGCCAACATAACAAACTTAGACCCAAACCTTTAATATAACGTTCTTTGTCGCCTTAAATATGATTGGAGGTCCTGACCTTTATAAACCAGATAGGCATTTGAATGGTTTTTTCCACTGATAGAACTTCGTAGTCATATAATTTTAAGGTAGAATGAGTCTTGTTATTCTATTAGCATTCTTTCTGTAAACTGTAATGAAAAGCTTTGTAGTTAGAGCACATGGATTCACCATATAACATTGTTTAGTCTGTGGTCTGTGATCCTAAAGCATTATTATTATATACAAATTTATTTTGAAAAATATCTCCTTCCGGCCGCTATCTTAAATGTAACCAAACCATATCGATCCATGGTTTCACATAGAATAGATAGACAGAATACGCTATATTGTACACCTTGAAATAACATAACAAACAAAATAAATAAAACTAATAACAATTAAGTAGACAATGACAAAACAATTACAATAAAAAGAAGAACGTGCTCAAACTTCTCAAAAAATATCGATTTTCAGCTCTTTTATCATTAAAATTACGAGTTCTATTTTACATTTTTTTAGCCTACAAGATCGTCAACATCAATTTTTCGCAGATGCGACGAGTACCTCTAGAACAAAAACCATGTTACCTATGATTTTTCCTCATGCTATATAATTACCTATATAATTTGATTGTCGGACAGTGGGCAAGAATATCTCTGAAGATTTCTGCTAGATGTCGCTACACGGTGCTACAAAACCGACTAAGGCAGTTTAGAATTTCGACCCGACGGTCAGTTTGCTTTGTAGCCGAATTGGTAAAGGCAGCCTGCGTTAAAGATGTTCGTCTGGACGTTACGGGTTCGAGTCCCGTCGTAGAGAAAAAAATTATTGCATTTTTCATTTTCTATATATGATACCTTAGTGTGGGTTTTACACTTTAGATACAAAATATAGCTTATATAATTTGTACCTTAAGTGAATATACGACGTACAAGCGACCCTCATAATGTCAGTTACCGTGTAGTTGTAGGTATAGCCCTATAGGGGTAGTCTACAAGGTGCCGGGTCAATAATAGGCGGTCAAATATTTGCGATGCCGCCGGCGCGGCCCGTCACAAGTTGTTTGTTTTCAGCGTTAGAGGATATATAGTGGCGCTTGAGGAGTTCTTAGGTAACAATGTACGAGCATAAAATATGTCCGAGGAATATTTTATTTTATTTTATTTATTAACAAAATCCACAGCTCTTAATTATAACAAATAAACTAATATGTATCACTAACAGCCAATAATGGATTTACATTCTAAAGGTTTAACTTATACGACAGTCAATAAATTATAAATTAAATTACAAACTCATGAACAAGAAACATACATATGTACCTACTTGTATAAACTTATCCTAAAGATGTAATAATATATGTATATGAATAATATATATGAATCTTTTAATTTTAAATATACCTGAATTGTATGAATTATTATTTTATTTCTATCAATAGGAACTGCTTTTATAGTTTTTGTTTTACTTTGAAATCAGTATTTAAGAGCAGTGGAGTGCTGGTAGTAAAATGTTACCCCTTGCTTGCCCGTGGATGCAGTAAGAAGATGGGCAGCAGCGTCTTTTCGCTTATCAACGTCCCGCACTGCGCTCGCCAACTCCTGCCAAGCATGGTGAGTATGGCAACAACCCCCTCGTGATCCGTACTTGCGTAATAATAAGGGAAGCCAATTTGTCCAGCAGTGGACGTCCTACGGCTGAGATGATGATTAAAAAAGGCCTAATGTTATTGCTGTGGGGTGCCGGCAGTAGAATGTTACCCCTCCTCTCATGCCCGTGGATGCAGTAAGAGTCTGCTAAGGGATATCTCCGGAAGATGGGCAGCAGCGTCTTTCCGTGTATCAACATCCCGTACTGCGCTCGCCAACCCGCCTGCCAAGCGTGGTGAGTATGGCAACTACCCCTCATGGAGATCCATGAGGGAGGCCTGTTCAGTAGTGTGTTTTTGCGGCTCGAATGATGAATGTTATTAGTAAGAGATTTCGGAGCTGAGCTGATGATGATAATGGTAGTTTGGCCGACGTTTTCTGATGCTGAAGATGAAATGAGGGACGAATATCATTATGTTAATAAACCACGAAACTTGAACAAGTTCTATAGCCTCTATGTAACCTTTAACAAAAACAACGTTCAAACGCCCTTTATATACTAGATGTTCCCCGCTACTTTGTACGCGTTTTGATGCTCTACTCATATTCTGTTTAGCAAAATACTTACATATATTTTATAATTTTTAAATAACGCGGGACAATTCACGTAGCATCATCTAGCCCCATGATAAGAAGAGCTTCTGTTATGAGTACTAGATGATACATTATACTTAATAAATAGACACTTTTTGGTAATATACAAAAACACCCAGAAAACCCTGAATAAATATCAGCGTACAAAAATTAGTCATAAAAAAATTATATTTTTTTTTTATATTTTGCGAATAAGAAACATTATCAACACTTACATTTGATATAATTTTTGAAACTATCATGATTGTGAACACTCATACTGAAAAAGAATCATATCATGGTAAATATCCTGCAAATATTGGTTATAGAACTCACATTTGAGTCAACCGCATTTTAACAAACAAACTCTTCCGATTTATATTACTATAGATGACGTTTACTTTAACATGGAGCTCTTACACACGAGCGGCATGCGTCGGCGGCAGCAGTCAATACGTTGCTATAGTTCGACTGCTGCCGTCGACGCGTCGACGGCTGCCGCCGGCGCGTTGACGGCTCCCGCCGACGCGTGTCGACGGCTGCAGTTACCTATGCCGTTGGCAACATGCCGCTCGTGTGTAAGAGCTCTATTAATCATTCTGAAATTGAGTTGAAGTACATAAAGGCTATTACACGCCGATTGCCATCATAGACTTTCAAACTCATTTGTAAAAGTTTTTAACTTTCTTAGATCCATTAGCGTTATTGAGAAGTCAAGAGCTATATACCCGCGACTTTCGATCCGAAGGTCGTACTGACATATTATTTCCTTTTAATATGGCGAATGAGCTGAGAGAATACTATACGTACTAGGCAAACCTACTCCTACGAGGACAATGTCCCAAGCACTGCAACTTCAGGACAGCATGCATATCAGTTACTGACGCTGTATAAATCATCTAAAATGGATATGAAAGGCCAATTAATCGTCACAATAATATATAATGTGTTGACTTAAATTAATTATGATCAACACCTGTCGGTGACTAATAGGCGTCTTATTGGCAATGCTGATGGCCGTATTGACGGCAGTTAGTGGCCTGCGGTATTAGTTCCGATATATGTAACTAGGGGAGAGACCGCGGTCTGCTTTGTTGGGCTCGGGATGTGTTGGTTTAAGGTTGGCCCGAACATTATGTGTTATGTATGTAGATAAAACGATTATACAACGTGTATTATAATACGTGTGCCCATAAAAACTAGTAGTTTTGAAAGAATAAAAACGGAAATTCGTATTTTTTTCAATTTTTTTATTTATAATTTTACTAGATGTGAAAATGATCCTGAGTTCTAAATCGGACTTTTAATTTTGTTTTTTACTTTTTATTAAAAAAACCTAGTTGTAGTTTAGGTATTCCTATTTGTTCCTCTACGGCAACTCTTCGCGGAGGTCAATGACCCTGTCAAGAATCAGCTTTTAGGTTGTCATTACCGTGTAATCAGCTGTTGAAGTAAACCTTGACTTTTGGCCGACATTGCCCCTTGCACTATGTTCGCCATTTGTGCATCATTGTTAAAATTGTCTGCAATAAATAATTTATAAATTATATATAATCATAGTGCCGGCAGTAAAATGTTGCTTCTCCTCTCTTGCCCGTAGATGCAGTAAGAATCTGCTCAGGCATACATCCGGAAGATGGGCAGCAGCGTCTTTCCATGTATCAACATTCCGTACTGCGCTCGCCGACCCGCCTGCCAAGCGTGACGAGTATTCAGATTCAGATATATTTATTCCATTAAGATACATACACAGTACACTTGGAAAGGTAAATTACATGTAAAAATATCAATAGAAATAGAAAAACATGCCAACAACCCCCTTATGATCTAGTAGATCCAAGAGGGAGGCCCACGTCCAACAGTGGACATAGACAGCAGTCCTACGGCCGAGATGATGATGATGATAAAGTTGTATATTGTTTTTATTAGCTTGACTGTCACCCTAAATCCTGAAATAACACAGTATGAGCCCCAAGTTTTAAGTTGTTAACGCAACAGAACCAAAGTCGTTAATAAAACAGTGTCGGCGACAGCTAGTGTCTCCCGTAGCTCTCCGGAGAGCCGTACGCAGGTGTCAGCTATAAATAATAGAGCTGCGAGAGTGCGGTGTGAATTTAAAAAGATTTTACTACTTTTCATGCACCCTGTATTTTATGGACGTATAAAAAGTTATGGTGAACGTGGAGGGTTTGAATTTCGTGTTCGAAATTTGACGTGTCAGGAAAGCTTGGGGAGTCCATGATGAAAAAAAATTATATATATAATTATAATTTTAATATAAGTATTGTATGAAGAAAGTATATATTTTCTGGGGCTGTTCGTGTTCATTCTATGACGCCTCATCCCATTATGTGTATTATTAGTTTTTCACTGGATCTGGAACAATTTATCATCATCATCATCATTTCAGCCGTAGGACGTCCACTGCTGGACATAGGCCTTCCTCATGGATTTCCAGTTATTGCGGTTGGAAGCGATCTGCATCCACCGTCGACCTGCGGTCTTCATCAGGTCATCATCCCATCTTGTTGGTGGACGTCCTACGCTGCGCTTGCCGGTCCGTGGCCTCCACTCGAGAACTTTTCGGCCCCATCGGCCATCTGTTCTGCGAGCTACATGGCCTGCCCATTGCCACTTCAACGTGCTAATCCGTTTGGCTATGTCGGTGACCCGAGTTCTTTGCGTATCTCCTCATTTCTGATTTGATCCCGTAGAGAAACCCCGAGCATAGCACTCTCCATAGCTCGTTGAGCGACTCTGAGCTTAACGGCACAATTATATTGCAAGTAAATAATGCTGGACATTTTACACAGCATTGTCTAGCCCTAAAGAAAGCAGAGCTTGTGTTATGGGCACCAGATGGTTTATAGCCAAATACTTTTTTTGGTAAATACATACATACAATGCATAGAAAGTACTCTGATACGAGCCAAATATCTGCAGACATTACAAAATTACAGATATTCGCTTAAACCAACTGGGACACTGAGGTCTGCATGCAAAACCAGAAAATGAGCAGATACCGACCCCAAAACCGATTTTAATAAATACGCAAAACGGTGTCAAAAGTATTCATGAATGCTTTTACGATGAGATTATTTTCATCATTATGCCAAAGCCATTTTAATATCAAACCAAATACATCTAGGTATAGATACTAATATACACCATCTGAGATGCACTGAAACAGTACTCACAAAAACAAATCTAAATACATATTAAGTGGGGTATTTAAACATCGGTCGCGGGTAACCAGGAAGCAATGGCTGACTTCCGCCCACTGCCCTTCCAGTTTATGAATGCTTCATGGAGTCCTTTCTTTTCCATTTATGTTGTTTTTTCCTTGATTTTCCAAACGGTGTCAAAGTCAAGCTTATTCATTGTAGTCTTATTATATTATTGTAGTAACTCTCTTGATTTTGGTGTACAATAAAGTTATTCATTCATTCATTCTTATTAGAGTCACATTCAAGGAATTTTAAGTCGAAATATAAATATCTATTTTTATTACCTTTTCAATTTTAGGTTAACTATTAAACACAACTTAGACGGTACAATTATAACAAAACTAGCCGCACCCCGCAGTTTCACCCGCGTAGTTCTTGTTCCCGTGGGAATTTCGAAAAATTCCTCCTTAGTGCACCTCTAGGATACTGCGCTGCGGACCCGGCTTTAGTTTGATAGTTAACTTCAGCAAGCTATATTTAGTTTTTTTATGCGAAGACGTATAATTGGTTCGTGTATATTTAATAAGTTAACTATTATGATTATAAAACTGTCTTCCGAATAAAATAAAATAAAAATAAAATACTCAAGGTATATGTGTGCCAAATTTCAAGTCTCTAGGTCCAGTGGTTTAGGCTGTACGTTGTCTGTCAGTCACTCAGTCAGTAACGAAAGAGTTTTATATATATTGAATAATGTGAATAATTAATAGCAAAAAGTAGATCTAACTGATTCTCAATCAAGTTCTAAATTCAAACTTTACGAAAGTAAAATTCAATACCCATAGCTTCTGCAGAGAAAGCCATAGACAAAAATACAACCTTATTCCAATAGAAGATTCTTTTTAAAAGCACAATGATCAAAGATAAGAGCGTAACTCCCGAAGGTCGTAAACTAATGTTATTCCTAACGCGCCTCATGGTTCGGTCCTCCAGACTAGACCCATAAATTTTTCATGAGCAATTCAAACCTCTGCGGTGATTGAAAAAAAACTCTTTCACAATATTGGCAGCCGCTGATTGGCTGTCGCTTGTGTAAATACTGGGCCTCTGTTTGAGGAGTCGTTTGGTTTTAGAATTCCAAGAAGGGAGCAACATTCTGCGTTATGATTCCTATTATATTTATAAATAACAGGCACATGACAAAAAAAAATATTTAGTTCGATGTGGATTAATAAACTAACAAAATATATTTATTTCAAGTTACAAGACTCATTAATGTATTGTATATAAATTAAAATTAAATTTACCCTAAGAACATCAAGTAGGAAGGTGTCGCTGACAGCAGTGCCACGTGTAGGGACACTCTACCCTTAGGAGGCCTAATTATAGGTTATACCCATGTGGGTGAAGTCTGGGTGTAGATGATGATGATGGGTTGACACTATTATGATTTTCTAACACATAAGTTACCATAAAATAATTAAGGCTACTATATTCCTATGGCAACCGAATAATTTGACCTCCTTTCAACCTTCAACGCTTCGTCACTATGACAAAGCATAACTATGCAAAAGTACGTCTATATGCCCTAGTTTCTACTAACAAAACACACTAAAACGGCGTAAATGCACCACAGAAAGTAACGATGACAAAATAGCTTATAAGTGCCCTCTTCAATGGAGTCTGCTTATCTCTTACGTTCCGTTTCACTCTTGTGTTTACACCGGCTTAAACTATAAATCAAAATAAGAACGGAACGCTTTCATAAATTCGCGCACAGTTGCTCGTGTCTTTGACAGTTAGATATTGGAGGGAAAGAGTGCAGTTGGTTGTAAACATGAAACCGAAATAATAATTTGGCTAACATTTTCTTGGCAAGGGCGTTTCATTGCATGGTAACATAGTTTTTCAGCTTGCTATTAACTTCGATAAATCGACGTCACCATCAACCAAGTTAAGTTTGTAGCCATAATGTTCGTGGCATTAGACTATACATATAACCTACTAGCTTCTGTCCGCCGCTTCGCATGCGTTTTACCCGTATAAGAAGAGAAACAAGAGTAGTCTATGTGTTAATTCTGGTCAACATCTATACCTGTGCAAAGTTTCAGCTTAATCCGTAGGGTAGTTTTTGCGTGAAGAGGTAACAAACATCCATACATCTATACAAACAAACTTTAGGCTTTATAATATTAGCGGGATTAAGATGTTTATAAGTAGAAAACTTAAGGAAGTCATCAGAAGCTAGTTGAAAATCTAGAGTCATTAGCTCAGTAGCGAATCCTACAAAATGGCCATCAAAGATCTGCCGTTCCTTTGTGATTGGGAACAAAAAGGCGGGAATCGGAAGAAGTCCATGTCGCTTCAATTAGGAACTAAATGAGATCCTGGAGTCTGGGATTGCTTTACAATTGTGTTTCTGAAGAAGTTGGCACACAGTTTCTGCAACTGTAGGGAATTAGTAGTTTTTAAAAGTACCTACGACTTCTCGTACATTCTGGACTCTTCAGTCCAGATGTTTGATGTTGTGACCAAGTTGCTTCTAGTCAAGTCCGTTTACTGTTTTTTTGATGAAGAAGTACTAGCACTATTGTCTTATAAATCAGATGTATATGTGCAACCCAATGTTACTTAGGTACTTGCGCCTATTATTTTCGATTACACTATACTACTATTACGATTATCATTAAACATTGCGGTGCTTGTAATTTGACATATCTTCTCCATCACACACATTATAAACAACATCAATAATATCCACACATTATTCTACCCTGATTTAAGACCCAAAAACGCCAGCGAAGCGTCTACCCTCATAAATTCTAAACCACTAAGCTAGGCTTCTTGCAGCAAAACAGACCGCCTGTTGCCACCGCCATTTGCATTTTGCTGATTGATTATTCAATTGGACACCGCAAGCGTCCCCCACACAACTGGCGTGGACATAGCGAAATTGATTAAGTCAATGCTAATGATGCTCTAGCAATGATAAAGGACTCTGTGGCAGTACTGAAGACGTCGGTGGCACGGCGTGGCAGTCGACCAAGACGAAGCGGTGTTCCATCTATCACGAGTATTAGTATTCGTGCCGTGGGGTGCCTGCCGGCAGTAGAATGTTGCCCTTCCAGATGACTTTGGAAGATGGGCAGCAGCGTCTTTCCGTGTATCAACATCCCGTTATGTGCTCGCCAACCCGCCTGCCAGGATGTGTGGTGAGTATGGAAACTACCCCTCATGGCGATTCATCAGGGAGGCTTGTGTTCGGTGGCGTTTACGGCTGAGATAACTAGTATTATCATTAACTTATTTATTTCGAATTAACATAAAAAATACACATTCTAACATAAAAAATATCAAAATATTATGATCTTAATGAGGACTCTGACCCCAGCATTATTTTATCCATTCATTTTGGATGGGACAGGCCAGAGGTAACACATTATACGGAAAAAAGTAAATTTCGGTTTAATTCATTAATTCAACCAAAATTTTTTTATATGTAAAAAATCTAATTGGTAAAATAAGTCTTGTAAACGTTGTACATAATGTATGGTATTCATGCTGCCATAAAATACCTTCTTGTAAACCTAACATTTTAACCCGTTACTTTTGTCACCTACAAAAAAGCGGAGTCCTATTTTTCTTCTCAGCGGCTGCAACTCATCTTTGAACATTACGGAGACGGCAGCTGGCCAGGAAATAACAAGTTTGAAAGAAAGACTTTGCAATAAAAAAGGTAGGTAGAAGGCTTTCTTGCGTGATTAGTGAGTCTGCTAACTGTTTACAGTTTATATCATGTGAAGCTCTATTAAAATGATAAATCATAATTACATTGTATTTATTACCAAAAATATATCACAAAGACAGCGCAGAGTTAGGTTAGAACACAAGATACAGACAGAGAAAAAAATATTACTGCTATTTACGCTGTATCTCTGCAGAGACCGGGCATTGTTAGATGGATTAGGTTTGCCTATACCATCCTACGCTTTCCTAAAGGTAAAGTGTAGGTACCTATAAGATCGACAAATCCGTGGCCTATTACCTAATACAGTGGAAATGGTATCGTAACCAAAGGCTTCTTTGAAACGGTCGAATCTCGGCCTAAACGAGGACACTTAACACGCCATTCTGGTCATACCGACCGCCATAATCATTCTGTCAGTCTATTTTGAGCGCTATTATCGGTCTCTTGCTCTTTTTACGGATAATACCTAGATTGTTTACCTGTTGTCTTTTTTAAACTTTTGCGATCACACTGTAAATACATATACATGGCTGGGACCAAGGCTGGTGCAATCCAGTCGAAACGCCAATATGTATTGTTATGGTATCAGTATGTTTAAATGGAGGCAAGGATCGGCAAGCGCAGCGTACGACGTCCACCTACAAGATGTGCGAACGACTCAATAGGACCAGAAATTCGAAGATTTGTGACTGGCGATGAGTCCCGTCTGCAGATAACCCAGCTGATGATGCAAGTGACCGTTACTGGCCAACTGAGCCTGAGTAATGATTCACGGGACCTTGTTTTCTCTTGAAGTCCAAAGACTTCCAGAAAAGAAGGCCATAAAGATTGTATTATAACTTTTCGGAAAATTTGTCTTTCATCCGCGACTTCTCGCGCTACGCCCCGCTTTTTACGGTATCTGGACGCTTAGAAGAGATCAAAATGTATACTGTAGTAGTTCAAGAGGGAGCACAAACAGAAAAACCTAATATTCATAAGGGCATGAGGCCTTTACATATTATTATAAATGATTAATACAGCGTCAGCAACTGGTATTGATGCTGCAAGATACGCTGTAGTGTATAGGACATTCTTAGGCAGATTAACCTTGCTAGCACCTGCACATTATCCCAGATTAGTCGGGCATAAAGCCTACCGAAAACACTCCACCGTTTAGCAATCAAGTAAGACATTTTATCCCTTTCAGTTAACTTTCAGGATTGCGTTGAAGCCTAGCATTAGCTCGTAATATCCAGCTTACCCGCCGACTCAACGACACAGGGGATTACCGGCCGGCCAATTCTAGAAAATACGTCTCGAGATATGTGTAAGACACGACTTGGAAAAAATATAGCGGTCAGTCCACTGCAAGCACGCAAGAATTCAAAGACTTGCGACTGGCGATGAGTCCCATCAGCAGATGATGCAAGATGAGCTGATGATGCAAGTAACCGTCACTGGCCTGAGTTATGATTCGCGGGACCATGTTTTCTTCTGAAGTCCCAGACAACTGGCCGTAAAGATTGTATACACCGGGGATTACCGGCTGGTCAATTCTAGAAAATACATCTCAAGATGGATATATGTTAGACACGACTTTGAAAACATCTAGCGGTCAGTCCACTGCATGCATCTATGCTCTTTCGTGTTCGCTGGGCAAAGACATTCCCGAATTCTTCCAACGGCTGATTTTCACTCAAATCAAATTTAAAAAGTAACAGAGAAGGCTAATTCTTGTGTTATGTTAAAGTTACCTTTATGTAAAGTTTACCTTATTAATTTTTTGTCTTTATGTAAAGTTACCTTTATGTAAAATTTACCTTATTAATACCTTTTTGTAAAGTACTATAAATAAAATATTTGATTTGATAGCTACAATAAAAGCTTTCCCGAAAATGTTTAACAACAATAAAAAAAAAATATTTAAAAAATCTTTAACAGTCGCAATAACTGTAAACACGTCTTTTAGTCGCATCTTAAGGTTTATTTCAAGTCCTATTTCTCTCAGTTACTCTAGAAACTTTCGAGGTTAGATATAGAAAGAAGAGTTTGGAGTTTATAAGAATTGAAACTTGTCCAGAAGTTTGATAGCTTATGTGTTTTAGAAGTTAAATATGTTGGATATGTCAAGAGAATCGGTGTGTTGTTTTGTGACATAAAGATTATGTGTAATATTTTCAATATTCTTTTTTTAAACTTTCGCGATCACAGCACATTATTACTATATTGGATTATCGGGTATTTATCGCGTAATTACGCGGGGAGACTGTCTTTCCGCGACCACGACCAGGTGTGATCGGTCGAAACGTCGGGATTAAAATAAAGGTAATTACGCGATAAATACCCGATGATCCAATACATATAGTAATAATATTAACAATATGAAATATAAATGCATGTAAAATAAAATAAAGCTAACAATGGACTTTTTTGATACAAAGTTTGGAACGCCAGCGACTGTGATCCTCATTTGTCCGACAAGGGCGTTATGCTAGTCTGTCCTAGTACTTTGTATCCACCGAAAGGTTGTCTGGTAGAGATCGCTCTTCAGCGTTAAGACCGCCGATTTGTCACTTTATGATTTGTGTTTACTTTTTTTGTTAATTTGTTTAGTTTAAGGTGTGCAATAAAGTATTTTCTATCTATCATTCTATATTTGTAAACTTTCGCGATCTGTAGACAGAATTTCAAACTGCTTTACTGGATTTTATCGCGTAATTACCTTACATCATTTCCCGACGTTGCGAGTGCCTTGCAGCCCTCGTGGTCACGGTAGACTGATAGATTGTCCTGATAAAAAATGTATAGTGCGATAAAAAAAAACAAATGCTGGATATTCCACACACCATCCAATTCCAAACTAAGCAAAGCTTGTACTTTGGTCACTGCTAATTCATAGAAAACATACTTATCACAAAAACACCCAGACTTGAGACAAACAGGCAGCTGTCTGTCCCTAGATAAAGCCAACATTTTGTCCCCCGGCGGAGATAGAACCCGCATTATTCTGCATTAAACCAACTGCGCCAGGGAGATCTTCATAGTACAGTACGAGTGGTTCTTCCCCGACCCAAACGTTGCTAAAATCTTGCATGTTCGCCAAGACTGTAACATACATAATTGAACAGAGCACTGAAGAATGCAGAAGGCGTGACATAGACAATAAACGCGACGGTTTAAAACGCAGACCGTCTTGAAAACATCTCACTAGTATTAAAAAATCCAAACGTTTGTTTGCATGAATCTTTGTTACCTTATCACGCAAAAACTCCGTTACGAATTGAGCTGAAACTTTGCACTTATAATAGATAACTAGCAGCGCTCCGCCACCCGCGTGGTTCCCGTTCTTGTGGGAATACGAGTATAGAATACAGTCTATGTTACCGAGGGATAATGTAGGATTCTAATGGTGAAACATTTTTAGAAATCGGTCCAGTAGCTTTTGAGTTTATTCGTTAAAAATATACAAAATACAAATCTTTCCTCTTTATAATATTTGCGTAGATGAAGATAGTTATACATGACTAGGATTAACACTTAGATTCAGGTAAAAAGCATGCGAAGCTGCGGGCAGAAGCTAGTTCCTTACAACTAAGAAAATAATATGTGCATTTACTGCAAACTAACTTTCAGAGCGAAAATAGACTTTATTAGTTACATCAATGCACACGAATGAAGCTCTGACAAATAATCCGTAAGCAAAAGTTAAGGCTATGGTCGAAATCGGCCTGTAAGACATCATCATCACCATCAACAGAGCACTGACAATTTTTTTTCTCATCATCATCATCATTTCAGCCGTAAAACTTCCACTACTGAACATAGGCCTCCCTCGAGGATATCCATGAGGGGTAGTTGCCATACTCACCAGGCTTGGCAGGCGGGTTGGCGAGCGCAGTATGGGATGTTGTTACACGGAAAGACGCTGCTGCCCATCTTCCGGAGGTATCCCTTAGCAGGCTCTTACTGCGTCCACGGGCATGAGAAGAGGGGTAACATTCTACTGCTGGCACCCCACGGCACATTTTTTTTTCTATTTTACTATTATTTTAAGAAGAGACATTTTATTTTTAGGTTCTTTGACATAACCAAGTGTACCTACTATATGTTCCTTCGGTAAAATAAGTAAGTATGAGCACTAAACAGCCTAAACAATAAAAATTCTACATTCTTAAAAGTTTTCGTGCCTGATTAACAAATCTGCATTCCATCCAGCTTACCCGTTAAGAGCTTCGGGCCTCGCGAGCTGGAACGTATAGTAATAAAAATGTATGGAAAATAATAATAGTAAGCCTAGCAATGGACGTTTTTTCATAAAAAGTTTTGAAATGGTAAGTGTGGCTGCGATCCTAAAAGAAATGTGTTACTTTTGCCGACCTGAACGATGCTAAAATCGTGCATGTTTGCCAAAGCTGTAACAATCATAATAAATAATGCAGGACATTACACACAGAACGACCTAGCTCTAAATTAAGCAGAGCTTGTGTTACTGGTACCAGACGGTTTAAGAATACTTATATTCATTTTGATGACATGTGGAACCGAAACGTGGTCCTTCACTGCTGGCCTAATAATCACATAATAACAGTCGCTCATCGAGCTATGGAGAGGGCTATGCTCGGAGTTTCTCTTCGTGATCGAATCAGAAATGAGGAGATACGTAGAAGAACTCGTGTCACCGACATATCCAAACGGATTAGCACGTTGAAGTGGCAATGGGCAGGCCATGTAGCTCGCAGAACAGATGGCCGATGGGGCCGGTTCAAAGGTTCTCGAGTGGAGGCCACGGACCGGTAATCGCAGTGTAGGACGTCCGCCTACAAGATGGGCAGATGACTTGGTGACGACCGCAGGTCGACGGTAGATGCAGGCCGCTTCTAACCGCAATACCTGGAAATCCATGGGGGAGGCCTATGTCCAGCAGTGGGCGTCCTACGGCTGAAATGATGATGATGATGAAATTCATTTTCAAAATAGCCAGACCAGGGACTTACGTGTATATCTACAGAAATACTACAACGAATCCTCCTAGAATCGAACCTCCTGCTGATTTAGGTTTGTCGCTGAAAAGGGTCTTTGCTCAGCATATTGCGGGCTGCAGGGCTAGCCTGCGCTGGTCTTCCGTAAGGACCATTTCGAAAACGCGGACATAGACAAAAAACACCGATCACCTTAACGGCTCGAGCAGACCAGATGCGTATGCGTAGACGTGCACGTACCACTGAGTTGTAATGTATGGAACTGACATATGACGCGTACGTCTACGTTACGCAAGCGGTGTGTCCTGTCTCATACAGTTTCATACATTACAACTCAGTGGTACGTGCACGTCTACGCTTACGTCTACGCATACGCATCCGGTCTGCTCGAGCCTTAAACGTCATTCAGACTGTCTAGGTTTTACGTTCAAGAAAGTCCTGCGACCCTAGCTTACCTTTAATAGCTTCGGGCCTCGCGAGCTGGAATGTATTAGCACCACCCCTGGTTATTTCATTAACCCTGCTTTCGCCTAGTGTCCCGACTATAAATCAACGTCGCTGTAATTACGGCCGGTGACTGATGCCGGGCTCGCGTCGCGAGCGAATACCGAGCACTTCATGAACTTAGCGGAAAGTTTTGGGTGGGCTAAGCAAGTCATGGGCTAGCTAGGGTTGCAAAGGTGGCATAAATTATTTGAATATACTTAAGTATTTTGCAATAGCCGTGGGGTGCCGGCAGTAGAATGTCACCCCTCCTTTCCTACCCATGGATGCAGTAAGAGCCTGCTAAGGGACACCTCCGGAAGATGGGCAGCAGCGTCTTTCCGTGTAAGAACATCCTGAACTGCGCTCACCAAAACGGAACATTTGACCTAATTTTACGTTGACAGTACTAAATTTAGAAACGTCAAATCTATAATTATAATTAATTTTAGGGACTGCAACAACAGAATTGACACCAATAATCTTTTAATTGTAATCATACTTGTTCATAATAACTATAACTACTAATACTAATAACTATGACTATACTGTCGGATCGCTGGTTCGATGTGCCATCATCATGATTGTTTTTTTTTTAATAAGTATTTATCTTGTGTTTTCTTTTTAGTTTTTGTTTTCTAAATTTATATTTTATAATATGTTAGTATTAGTTTGATAGTTAACTTCAGCAAGCTATATTTAGTTTTTTTTATGCGAAGACGTATAATTGGTTCGTGTATATTTATTATGTTAACTATTATGATTATAAAACTGTTTGTCTTCCGAATAAAATAAAATAAATAAATAAATAAATAAAATCATCCTCATTATTAATTTAGGTTGAGAGTAATAATCCGATTAACAAAAAATAATTTACAAGTAAGTACTTATTATTAACGAGTTTCATCTCTCTCTTATATCTCTCAATATCATTTAACGATTCTCAATCATAAAATATCATCAACAATCTTTTTAGCTCTCCCATCTACCGCTCCTTTTGTCAGTTAAAAATTTCTCAATCTTGATAAAGCGGGTGCAAGTCACAAAGTTTTAGCATTCTAATAAATCAAACATCAATAAATAACGTTTTACGCTTATCGCTCACCGGCTCGCTTCGCTCGTCGCACCCCCATTCCTCCATTTGCGACCTAGATTTCGTAGATTGCACTCAGGGTTAAGGAGGGCTATCGGGCTGTAAACTTAAAGAGAGCTCGTTCTCTTTTGTGTACGCTTTCGAATGGGTTAAATGTTTTGTGTAAGCTGCCTTGTAATAGCATTTTTGCCGCTTAACTGCTCCACAGGGAATGTAAATGAAACTTTTCTTGTTTATGTTATAGTCGGAAATGAATACTAAAAAAATCGGGACCAGGTTTAAAATTTCCTTAGTAATATATGTTATTAGAAGTCGCCCGCGGTTTCACCCGCATCTTTGGTTACTGCTCCGCTCCCGTAGGTCGTAGCGTGATGTTATATAGCCTATAGCCTTCCTCGGTAAATGGGCTATCTAACACTGAAAGAATTTTTCATTTCGGACCAGTAGTTCCTGAGATTAGCGCGTTCAAGCAAACAAGCAAACAAACAAACTCTTCAGCTTTATATATTAAGTATAGATATAGAAGTATAGATTAAAAGAACTTGGTGATTTACTTTACTTTAAACGGTTGGAAAATAGAAATGGTCCAGATAGTTCAAAGTCTTTCGGTATAACTTTTCACTTTGACGATAACTGGTGCTTTTTTCAACTATGTACTATTCTTACGTGTTTTTCTTTGAATACTAATACTAAGTAATAACTTATCGTTAAATAAAATAGTATTTTAAGCAAAATATACCTTGTTATTTAACGTGTCAATCTTTCATTTCAGTCTAAGCGGATTCAAGCCCGACTTATACCAAATTTATACAGAAGCAGTATTTTTTTTTAAAGATAATATGCAAACTTGTTGAAACATCGAAAGATATTACGCGATGGATATCCCGATAAATTCGTGAGTAAAGACATAGTTCATTTATTAGATACCTGTGAACCTAAGTTATTTTTTTTACACCTTAGTTAATTATTATAATTCTTTTGTGGTAAAAAGTGCATTCTTATTCCTTATTCTGTATCGATAATCCATCAAACAGTACCGTAGCCTGATTATACCAATTGCGATAAGTTGAGTGCATCTTTCGTAGACACGATGTAGTCTCAAAGTTTTATTTGAACGGTTGACAGCATCTCAGTCATCCATGTGAGCACAGTCGGAGTGAACGAGCAAAATAAATAGAAGTACGCTTTTAAGATTGCGACCATTTGTAAACAGAAACATAATACGTGAGCTGTTTTATAGTAAGGGGATATGATTGCTAGCATAAACGAGGACTAGCTTTTTAAAACGTGAAACACTCTGGTAAGTTGAGCACTTACGTAGACACTTGAAAGTCGCCATTAAATTGCGGACTTTGCCTTGTTTTGCCGGCAGTAGAATGTTGCCTCTCCTCTCTTGCGTGTGGATGCAGTAAAAATCTGCCTAGATACCTCCGGATGGACAGCAATAAGGAATAAGAATGCACTTTTTACCACAAAAGTATTACAAAAATTAACTAAGGTGTACTTAGTTAATTTTAAGTTGAGCACTTACGTAGACACTTGAAAGTTGCCATTAAATTGCGGACTTTGCCTTGTTTTGCAAAGTCCGCAATAAGATGCAGTAAGAATCTGCCTAGATACCTCCGGATGGACAGCAGCGTCTTGCCGTGTATCAAAAACCCGTACTGCGCTTGACAACCCGCTTGCCAGGCGTGGCGAGTATGGCAACAGCACCTCAAGATCAGTACATAGTGATCCAAGATTCCCTTGTCCAGCAGTGGACGTCCTACGGCTGAGGATGATTTATACATTGCCTAGGTTTGCCGGCAGTAGAATGTTGCCTAGCCTCTCTTGCGCGTGGATGCAGTAAGAATCTGACTAGATACCTTCGCAAGATGGGCAGCAGCGTCTTTCCGTGTATCAACATTCCGTTCTCGCCAATCCCAAGCGTGGTGAGTTGAGTATGGCAACTTTACACTAATACTTGGAGATCCAGGAGGCTGGACATATCCAGCAATGTACTTCCTACGGCTGATATGATGATGATGATTTACATCATCATTATGGGGCCTTGTCAGAATTAACAGTGTTCTGACAAAGGTTAAAATTACAATCAAACTCCTAGGAACCTCCCTGGATAGTTGAAAAATAAAATGCAACTATCTATTTTAAAAAAGAGCCGGCCAAATAATGAAATTGACTTGAATTTCTTTTAATGAAACCAAGGAGACCAATTTAGAAACTACAAAAACGGGAAAATAACCCGCGCACGGGCTATTTAGCCGGACGGTACAGAAAGGCAATTTTCTGTCCTATTTCAGTCGGAATCCCGAATTATCAGCAATCAATCGAACAAAAGAGGAGGATGCCAAAGTTATTTCTCTAATGCCTGACGATTTATCACAAGAATCATTTGTTACGGACAACTGTCCGTATTGTTTACTTGGCAACGAAAGATATGATTAAAGACTGTGTCCGAAGAGGCAGGTTATGTTTTCGAGGGCAGGCAGGGGCTATGATGACTTTCAAGTGACTCTCGAGACACTTCGCATTCCTACTCCCCTTGTGATCGAAGGCTTTGAAGGAACACTCGTGAAGTGCGCGCTAACTATGCTTTCTTGGGCTTTACCGCTGGGGTGGGATTGCTGAGAGTTGAGTGAACCGTTCTATGCATTGCAGCGGGGGCCTCTCGATAGCGATATTATTTCTTTTAGTTTTTGAACGTCATTCTTGCCGTTTTTTTTTTTTTTTTATTTTAATTAATAAAGAGCTATGTCGCTTAGCGACCATATCGCCCAATCGAGGTAACAATAGAAAATATTATCAAAAAAATCAAACTTATCACAACAATAATTACTAATTTCTTAAATTAAGACCTATTTTAGCAAGTTCATACAGTTTCTGAGCTTCGTCTGATAGAGGTAATGCTAGTATAGTGTTATAATCTCCAACAAGTCCTGCCAAATAATCTGTTACGCTCGGCGACGTTCCGCACACATTCCATCAATAAGTGATGCACATCCTCCACGGCGCCGCATACTTCACAATTGGGAGAACTAACTTTCTTCATTAGGAAGGCAAATTTATTTGTAGGTATATGCCCGGAACGCAGTCTGAGAGCCATCACCAATAAACATCTATTAAATAAACACTGATCAATCCAAGGGTATGACGAGATTTGTGGTTGAATGGTACGATACCAAATACCTTTCTCGGTGGATCGCTTGTCGAAATATTCCTGCCATAGTTTATTACATTGGATTTTTGCAAATCTTAAGTAATCGGAATAAAGCGGGATAACTGTTAAAAGCCGAACGTCATATAAATGTACATTTTTGTTGTCCAAGTGCCACGCATGTAAAGCGCAATTTTTTCAAACTCGACAGTTTGTATCAAATATGACGCATGCGGTCACAGTTTTGTTGAAACTAAGGGGCAAACCTTTACATTTTATTTTAAATCATCATAATCAATGATTTATACATTGCCTTGGTTTGCCGGCAGTAGAATGTTGCCTAGCCTCTCTTGCGCGTGGATGCAGTAATAATCTGACTAGATGCCTCCGGAAGATGGCGAGCAGCGTCTTTCCGTGTATCAACATTCCGTTCTCGCCAACCCGCATGCCAAGCTTGGTGAGTATGGCAACTTTACACTAATACTTAGATCCAGGAGGCTAGACATATCCAGCTATGAACTTTCTACGGTTGATATGAACCTTTACATTTTATTTTAAATCATCATCAATATCATCTCAGTCGTAGGCTGCTGGACATAGGCCTCCCTCATGGATCTCCAAGATAAAAGGGGGTTGTTGCCATACCTGCCAAGCGTGCGGACAACAGTAAACGAAAAGACGCTGCTGGACAATCTCCCGGAAGTATCCCTTGGAAGGTTCTTACTGCGTCCTCGGGCAAGAGAAGAGATGCAACATTCTACGCCACGGAATTTTTTTGTCTATACTATTATATTAGCAATTATTCAATGTATTCAATCGATCTATCAAATCGTTTATCTAAAGTTAAATCATAAACTAAGAGAGACCATACCAGACTATACCAGTACGGTAATAGTATATTGATACATGGATAGAAGCTGCTGCACATCTTCCGAAGGTATCCCTTAGCAGATTCCCATTGCATCCACGGACAATAGTAATTTTTTCTACTGTTTTTCGTTTCAGCCGTAAAACGTCCACTACTTAACACAGGCCTCGCTCATGGATCTCCATGAAGAGTAGTTGCCATACTCACCACGCTTGGCAGGCGGGTTGGCGAGCGCAGTACGGGATGTTGGTACACGGAAAGAAGCTGCTGCCCATCTTCTGGAGGTATCCCTCAGCAGGCATTACTGCATCCATGGGTATAAGAGGAGGGGTAACATTCTACAGCCCCACGGCGTTTTTCTACTGTTTAATACGAAACTATTAACTTTGTCTAGAATGTCTAGTTTCCCAAGAAACTTTAATCTATAGCTCTTCATAATATTCTGCAGTAATTCACGCTACACTTAATTAAGTTTAATGAATTAATTAACAACGCAAAACGTTTAACTCTGAACTGCAGCTAATATTAAACGTTATATTTACATGCATTGTTTACACAAAGTCGTGTTATCGGATGCCGCTCCATTTACACTGTTAAAATTGTATAAAAGAATTAGTTTAAGTGCAGCCAAAGGCTTTTTGGGGATTTGATGCCTGTAGGATTATGTTGTTTCTGTTCGGGCCATCATCATCATCATCATCTCTATCTAGAGAACAAAACCACTTGGGACGGAATCGGCTCCAACTCCGTCCAACGTAACATAAGACAAAACAAAATTGTTAAATGATGACTATAACTCGCGTGTCATCTGCTTTTTTTGCATTTACTTGTGTTGTTTTATTTTTTTATTTGTGACGCGTCAATAAGGTCCATGCGGCCATACTGAATTAAGTATTTTTTGATTCTTGATTCTCTCATAGCCGACTAAGCTGGGAGGATGGTATAGGTACTGGGCAAACCTAAGCTATCTAACATTGTCCCAGGCACTGCAGCGTCCCATACAGCATGAATATCAATTTCTGAGGCTGTATAAATCTTACGAATACAGTTCCTGAGGCTGTAAAAAAGTAAAAAAGATGTAAGAGCCATATACTAAATACATAGTACTATATGTATTACATGGCCTTATTCCCAGTAAATTCCCAGGCCCGGGACAAATATCTGCAGAACAACTAAACATATTTGTTCCGTGGCATAAATAGAACTCGCTACCTGGAGTCTCCCAGTCGGATATCCGACCAACTGGGCCACGAACGCAGTCCACTTACCTGAAAACCAGTGCAGGATGCTGTATATTATGTTGACTACTCTATTGTATTAGGTTATAACTAGTTAAACTTTCGCGATTTGTTAACATATTTTAAGTTTTAAAATTACAGGATTTTATCGAGTATGGACTGTCAGTCCTCCCGCAACCAAGAACGCTGAAATAGATATTGTTCGAAACGTCGGAAAAATAATAAAAAAGATACGCGACAAAAAAAACTAAAAAATATGTATCAGGTTATACCTGTAAAAGTCGTAATGTTTTGAATAATTACAAATTCAAAAATAATACTGTTTTCATTTGACTTTACTCTCCGTTTCAGTCACGCACACCTTTCAATGTCAAAGTCAATAAGTGTTTATTCAATAGAGAAAAAAGCTACATAGAATAGGTAATCAATTTTCAAAAGAAGAACAATGCAAAATGTTTAACTGAACTGCAGAACATTTAAATTGAATAAAGCACATAATTGAATTTGTTCGTTTAAAAATTGAACCCGCTTATAATTATTATGTTTATTTTTTTCCAAGTGACGGAAAGAAGCGAACAAGAAACCTTTAAAACATTGGCACCGCACGTCAACACACAAGAGGTGGAACAAGAACCTGACTACATTTCATTGTTTAGGGTAGCCTGCGCAGATTGGTACAAAGTTCAGTTCTATCTAAATTGAATTAGGACTGCAAATCCCTTGAAATTTAATTTAGGAAGCAATGTGCCCCGTGTTTCGAAGTTAGTTCGGGGGTATAGCCGCAATGTTTCTACAGTATAGAACTGCGGTGCCATACTCACGGCATTGGATCATGGAGTTTAATTATGATCATCATCATCACAGCCATAGGACATCCACTGCTGGGCATAGCCTTTCTCACAGTTCTCCGAGTTGGTATTGATCATGAGTGGTTGTTGCCATACTCCACACGCCTGGCAGGCGGGTTGGTGAGCGCAAGGGTTGGTAAGCGCAAGGGTTGGTAGACACCGACCGCTTGAGCCTTGCTTCGCGGGCGTAGATTTACAATTTTGATATATTTTTTTTTTTTACTGTAGATTATTTGTTTTTATATTTCTATATAGTAAAAAAAAATATTTTTATATTAGGTAGGTAAATAAAATTTGTTTACTTACAACTTTAAAAAAGCAATAAAGTTTTACTTCAAATCTCATAAAAAAAGATACAAAAGTAGTCTAACCATATAACCAGCCAGTTCACAGGCGAGGGTCAACTCTGTCCTATTTGAATCACAGAGTTATCCTTAAGTAATTAGCCTTTCCACGAAGGGAGAAACTAGTTCTCCTTAATTAAGTACGCTGATACTTGTAACCCTTCTATTACAAATTAGATTTGAACTTCGGGCCTCCTCTAATCCCGGTTTTGTTGAGTTGATGGCTGGATATGTGATTCGTAAACCGCACGCTGAAACTTCTACGGAGTATAGATAGGTGGTTTGGAGTTGGAAATCCGTCTTTTCGTGTAACTTTGGCATGACAGCCCTTGCACCCTTCGGCGTATAAAGGTCCCTCTTTAAGTGCACCCTCACACCCTATATACTTGTTTATAGAATAGGTACTCGAAGTTAATGATGCGTTTCTTGGTCGTTGTTCAGAACCGTCATAGAAGATACTGTTTTCGATTCTATTTTCACTCTTTTCAGTTTCTTTTGTTTATGGCGTGTGTCTCAGTAAAGAACCACCTATTGCCGGCGTCTGTTTATGTGACAAGTTTTTTAACCATTAAACAACGGGCTTAAAACATTTTGTAAATATTCCTTGGCAGTCGGGTAAAATATATGATAAAGAAGCTAACGAAAAATTTATTCCCTGGACACCTTCATCATCTGCCGGCGAAGCAACGCCTCGTCCCATATCCACCTACAAGACCTAGCGCCAAGGTACGACCGCTTACCCAACAGCAGACCATACGCCCGGGAGCTGCTGCTCACCGATGACAACAGCGACACCACGGTCACCAAACCCGAGCCTGTGTCTACTCGGGCACAGACATGCAGCCCAGGTGGTTCCACCCAAAGACCCCTTCATCATCATCATCATCATTTCAGCCGTAGGACGTCCACTGCTGGACACAGGCCTCCCTCATGGATTTCCAGTTATTGCGGTTGGAAGCGATCTGCATCCACCATGTCGACCTGCGGTCTTCACCAGGTCATCATCCCATCTTGTTGGTGGACATCCTACGCTGCGCTTGCCGGTCCGTGGCCTCCACTCGAGAACTTTTCGGCCCCATCGGCCATCTGTTCTGCGAGCTACATGGCCTGCCCATTGCCACTTCAACGTGCTAATCCCCTTAAAGACCCCTTAGTCGTAACTAAGGGCGGATAAGAAGAACCGCAGTAAGGGGTTCACTTCCGAAACAACCTCCTCACGTGGACTAAAATTTATTCGTCTTTAGCTTCCATATCATTTTTGTGGGTTTTATATCATTTTAATTAGATTAACTTAGTGCTCCAGATCACTGTCAAGTAATAAATATGTCTACAAAAATCAACCACATCTAGTTTACAGTCAGTCTAGTCGTTAGTAAAACCATTACATTCCTACTAAGCCAGAAACATTCAGGAAGCCAAAACATAAAGTCAAATTTTAGTATGTAAAGTGCATGCACATTATTCTTTATTAAATGAAACAGTTTTATAACTTACATTTGCGAATCCTTCGAACTCGCGGTCAGTTATTGGATTCTGCTTTGACCCCGTAGATGGCTCTTATCTGGGTCGACGCAGCATCCATTCAACTGGGCAATGCAGCCGTCTTATGTGGATTTCAGCATCTCTATCATGTATGTTATTCGAAGCGTTTGAAAATATATTCTCGATTATTCTATGCACATAGAACGTGCAGCGAGTAGATATATATTTACTAGCGACCCGCCCTTGCTGATTTTATATTTTTCAAACAGGTAAAATAAATTGGCCATGGACATCTACCATAGGTGATTTATAGTGTCAGCAACTGGTACTTATGAATTATGGGAAGCTGTTTTGTTGTGGTGTTTTTTAAGCGCTAATTATAAACGTAACTTAAATGTAAAAAAATACAACGTGATCGCTTTGCAGAGGTTGAATTAAACACGTCGATAAAGGTGACATACGTAATATATTCAGCGACCGCGACACGTGCATTACAAAGGCCACATTTCGTCCGCTTTTTTTGCTCGATCTCTACACCGGTAACGACTTCCCTCACAAACGCCTCGCAATGCAACGATTCCGAAATACGCGCGGATAACTCCAATGTCCCCCATCCTTTGTTACCTGTACACTGCGAGCGCGAGAAAAAGGCACATCGATTGTACCAATACAAACGGAAATATTGCTGTTGCATGAAAAATGGATTTTTTTTTAACCAACGTTTGTCGCATTTTGACGCGTGAATTTACAATGCGCGCAAACAATAGCAGATACAGATTTTAAATTGAGCATTCGGGAGCTCGGTTAAATCGACGCTGCGCGGACAGTTTCGTGAAAAATTATCGTCGAAACTGAGCGATGCTTTTAGCCCAGTTTCGGGATCGGAGTGACCTGATGGTACCGCGGCGTTTACCGGACGCATATCGGGTAATGGACATGCCGAAATTGACTTGAGGCATGGAGATGTTTCAAGTGCTTCAAGTGATAAATGGAGATTTATCATGCTGAGTCAAAGATATATTTGAGTACCTATAGGTATACAAGAGACTCTTTGACTCAAACAAGGTAGTTACTTAATGTAGAAACAAAAGAAGGAATTGGGATTACCCCAAGGCGATATATGTCCAGCGGTGTACTAGAAACCTAGAATCCACCTGATAATACAAGTCCAGGAAATTCCAAACGCTGACACGGACACCTAAAAAAGACACCGTCCGAGTCTATCAAAGAGCAGTAATTGTACAGAGAGGGCACTACAATTCAAGTGGTTTTATTGCTGGGTAAATGGAAGGCGAGCAATTTGGCGCTCTGACCGCAAGAGCCGCGCATGTTTATTAGAGACAAAGAGCCGTCCCGCGATTTGCATAACGGTCTGTGTCGTAATTAGAAACCATCTCGGACTTCCCTTTGTCCGTCTAGGGGGCGCGTGGAACGCCTTCTATTTAGTCGCAGCCGTACTGTTTAGGATAAGCTGTATAAACCCGGTCCAAATGTGCAGTCCTATGCTCCGTGAATCGTAACAATTTTCAAACTTAATGGAAACATCGCTTTATCTTCGCTTGGCAAACTTGCAAGCCTTTCGTGGTTATCTTAAACCGTTTACCGAACTAAAAAGCAAATAATCTGCTCTACAAAAGCCGCCTCCGAACCATTAGGAGACTTATGAATAGTAAAAGCATGGCAACATACCTTAGATTAATGGAGTTCAAATGGAACTGGGCCGGGCTGGCTACATAAACTAGGTCATATAAACACGGATCCTAGCACGCTGGTTGACGAGATAGTCACATCAAATTCGCAAGCGCCACATGGGACAGAGAATCTAGGGTGTTTACGATAAAGCCTTTTCAGCAGTTGATAGTACAAAAAAAAGTACATTAAGTATAAATAGCCGCATGAGAACCCATAACCGCAATGAACCCTCAACCGCATGTCCAATATTTATGGCAAAGTAAAAAGCAAGTAGGCATTAGCGGCAATATATTTTACAAACCAGTAAATGCAATAAGAAATGGCGTAAAGAAACGTGTTGTACGCGGGCGCGGGTAATAAATCGCTTCCCAAGAACTCTATGGCTGGGCGTGTAAGTCAATGGTAGAACAACTGGGTAGGGTTAGAATAGAATAGAATAGAAATCATTTATTTGCTGAAATGTAGGTACAAAAGGTCTTAAATAATTTAAATAAAAAATAAATCCAATACATTCTGCCATATACAAGCGTGCAAATATTATAAAGGAGTCTTAAAAAAAATTTAAATTAATATGGGGTATAAATTTTCAAAATATCTATTTTGTTATATATCTTATTTGGTTATAACTTATATTTTTATTTTTATTATTATATTTCAGCTGTTATTTTCCCACTACAGGGCAAAGGCCTCCCTTCCCCTCTTCCATTCCTCACAACTTAACGCTACTACAGGCCTAGATGTTAAATGGGCGTATAGTTCGTCGCGCCATCTCATTCGAGGTCCTCCACGTCTTCGGCTTGCGTTGGCTGGAATCCACTCTGTAGTGAGCTTTGCCCAGGGTTGTTACTTACAAAACAATAAAACTCAAGCCTTTTACTTCTATTGAAGATAATTCATGAAGCGTTAGCTACATGCTGAACGGGACGCTGCAGAGCCTGGGACATTGTTAGATGGATTAGGCTTGCCAAGCACCTAGACCATTCCCAGCTTAGTCGGCTCTTAGTCAGAAATAACAGGTAAATGCGGCTGTAGCTGACTAAGCCGCGGGTTTCCTCGTGGCGTTTTCCTTCACAGTTAAAGCATGTGTTAAATGTGCATATATTTTTTTAAGAAAGAAATATCTATTGATGCACGGCAAGGGTATCAAACACACGACTGACTGAAAATCGTTATCTTTGTCATATAACAGAGGAAACGTTGCTGGTTTATGTTTAAGTTTCAGTTTTAAGTATTCATCATTTCAGCCGTAAAACGTCCACTACTGAACACAGGCCTCCCTCATGGATCTCCATAAGGGGTAGTTGCTATACTCACCACGCTTGGCAGGCGGGTTGGTGAGCGCAGTACGAGATGTTGATACACGGAAAGATACTGCTGCCCATCTTCCGGAGGTATCCCTTAGCAGACTCTTACTGCATTCACGGGCATGAGGAGAGGTAACATTCAACAACACCCCACGGCTAAAACCCCCATTTGGCAAGCACGGTTTTGATCTATGTGATTGTTTTAAGTTTGCAGCTGATTTCCTTGAGTAAGACCATAAACTAGGCTATTGGGTAACAACGCTTTGACACAACAGCCAAGCAGGTCTAATAGACGTAAGCGCCAGCGCAATTTGCAGTAAATAAGGATATCGGTTTAGCGTCATTATCCACGGCACGGCCCGTAACCCCTATGGGGGCTTTGGGGACGCTTTTTTCAATCAATGATTGACGAAAATGTATCAGTTTAGGTGCGCGATTGTTTATTTATTTGTATAGAAGGAAATTTGTGTAATAGAAGGAACGCCGACAATATAATATAACACATCGATTGATTTTTAAATAAGAGGCTCTTGGGGTTGAATTTAGGTGAAAATATGTCTTTTGTGAAAATTAACATCATGTAACATGTTCATAAACGTTCTTAGTTTTGGACGATATAGCGAGTAGTGTACCAACACGTCCGCCCAAATCTTGTCCGCACCGGACGAGTGGCCCAAAAAATTAAATTATTGCATGTTCGTCAACTCGTCCGGTCTAATTTGATATCAAGTTTTTTTCCATAAATATATAAAAAAATGTGTTTTAAGAAGAATACGTTTTTTTGCAAACGTTTCAGGTTATTAGCGTGACCAATAAGTAGTATCGCACTCAGCACTTCGTTCAGAAACACTTAAATTCAACTTTTTTTTTTCTCTCTATCCTGTTCCCAGCCTTCCTGCTGCGGTCAATCATCTAGTTTAAAGTACAGCAACCAGTAGTACTTCAAAGAACTTATTGATGTATTCCTGACTAAAATGATATTGGGAGTGTATTTGACACGTTGGGTGGGTGGGACTCACTAATCTATTCTATCTACATATATTCTAACTATATATTCTAACTCGCGTGTCATCTGAAGTGAACAGATTCAATTATGTGCTTTATTCTATTTGTTTGTGTTGTTTTATTTTGTAATTTGTGACGCGTCAATAAGTTTCATGCGGCCGCACTGAATAAAGTATTTTTTGATTCTTGATTCTATTCGGACTAGGCGCGGTTAAGATTTTGTATTTACCTAAATTCCACCAAGTTGTTTTATCCATAACAACATCCTACTTCAGACGACTTCTAACAAAATTTGCTTGTTTATCTTCAACAACAAAGTGGTTTATTTCAACTTTCTAGATTGTCATATTAGTTTTCTTTGTTCTCAGAATGCAATAGTGAGTCCCGAGCGGTTATACAGCACTCATAGAACATCAAAGGTGAGTTTCTATTATACAGAAGAAACTTAGTGCTGCCTTATGGTTTGAGAGGATTTTATTTCGCTATAGTCTCTATTTCCCTCTCGTCTCTATTGCCGTGGGGTGCCGGCAGTAGAATGTTACCCCTCCTCTCATGCCCGTGGATCCAGTAAGAGCCTGCTGAGGGATACCTGCGGAAGATGGGCAGCAGCGTCTTTCCGTGTTTCAACATCGCAAACTGCGCTCGCCAATACGCCTGCCAAGCGTGGTGAGTATGGCAACTACCCCTCATGGAGATCCATGAGGGAGGCCTTTGTTCAGTAGTGGACGTTTTAAGGCTGGAATGATGATGATGATGATAGTCTCTATTTATACTAGAGGTGAAACTGGTATCTCTTCTCTCTTTATCAGCCGTGGAATATATACTGCTGGATAAAATCCTACCTCATTGATCACTTTCAATTAAATTTGTACTTTTAGAAATTCATTAAAGAAGTACGTAGGTCTACCATGTGTTTTCACAATCTATACTCGCTAGCGACTAGTAATTTTTTTTTGAAAACTTGTACAGCGCCTCTAGCGGATAGTTTGGTACTAAAATACGCAGTAAACTATACTACAGCGACTGTAGTTTGGGCTTCATTTGCTTAGAATTTGGTACCATGAGTTACAAATCTGACAGATGTCATAGTAACGTACTATTACCTGTAGTAACGGCAGTCTAACAGTGTCAACTCCTGGTAGACACAGGATTTTATTTGGCTATAGTATCGATTTATACTCTAGGTGCAACTGGTATCTCTACTCTCCAGCCGTAGGACATACATACATACTGCTGGACATATGCCTCCCTCATGGATCTTTAAGAACTGATCGTGAAGGGTTGTTGCCGTACTCACCCGGCTTGGCAGGCGGGTTGGCGAGCGCAATACGTTGATACACTGTCGTTTCCCTCAAAAATGTCCTAATACAGAAAATCCTTGAAATAATAGCCCAATGAAAGATAAAAGATAACGGTAAGCGTTGTCAATGTCTTCCCCGAAGTAACTTAGATGCTACAATCAGTATTCGGTCGGATATTGTCCAATTACTATAATGAACCGTTCGTTTTCACACAATTAACGGGGCGTTTTGATACAAATTGCTTGTTTGTTTACTGCACTGTTACGTGGCTTTTAAATCAGGGCCACCCGTAACATACGTAATAATATTAAACAAGTGTGTAAAATTAAAAATTTTACGTTCATCATGTCAGCCGCAGGTCGTCCCACGGCTGGACAAACTCCTCCCTCATGACCGAGTACTGATCATGAGGGGTTGTTGCCATACTCACCACGCTTGGCAAGCGGGTTGGCGAGCGCAGTACGGGATGTTGATACAAAGAAAGACTTACTGCCCAACTTCCGGAGGTATCCCTTAGAGCTCTTACACACGAGCGGCATGTTACCAACGGCATAGGTAACTGCAGCCGTTGATACACGTCGACGGCAGCCGTCGACGCTTCGGCGGCAGCAGTCAATACGTCGCTATAGTTTGACTGCTGCCGTCGACGCGTGTCGACGGCTGCAGTTACCTATGCCGTTGGCAACATGCCGTTCGTGTGTAAGGGCTTATAGCAAGCTCTTACTTCATCCACGGGCATGAGAGGAGGGGTAAAATTATCCTTAAATTTTAGGTAACCTACGACAAATCTTGTCAATGGATCAACCGATTTTATGTTACTTTCACTTTCGCGATTTACACTACATTTCCGTTAATTTGATATCTAATACATGGACATGGACACATTCGGATTTGAGCACATTCGATGGTTCATCCCCTTTCACCCTTGTAAGGCTCAACTGATTTCTATGTAACTTTC
The DNA here is from genome assembly GCA_963082625.1 of Pasiphila rectangulata. Taxonomy (NCBI): domain Eukaryota; kingdom Metazoa; phylum Arthropoda; class Insecta; order Lepidoptera; family Geometridae; genus Pasiphila; species Pasiphila rectangulata. The sequence continues at coordinate 20,623,738 of OY720238.1, read as the reverse complement.
AGTTATGCATTCTACACACCATTTCCTTTTATTTCATACCAAACTTGGTTATTTGGACACCAGATTATTAATCGAAACTTATACCTTCCATATCGTGTAATCGTCTCAACCGATTTTGATCGATTGAACGATTTGACCGACTTTGAAAACTTGCTTTTTAATCAAAAAAACTGCATTCAAAACTGTCGATATGTTTAAGAGCTACCTCTACAATGCCACAGAAAGACACACAGACACACACAAAGCGTTCAAGCTTATAACACCCCTCTTTTTTGTCTATGGGGCTAAAACTCGAAGGTTTGCCATGATCTTCTTATCGTATAATTTAAACATGCATGTCCCAGGCACTATAAGCAAGTCTCATTATTTTAGTACTACGATTTTAGTAAGATACCGTTGACCGATTTACTTACTGACAAAATTTTGAAACCCGGCAGCTGAGATGAATATGAAATGACTATTCGATGCTGAAATATTTTGAACATTTGGGGGCAAAGATCAATATGATGACTGTGGGAGCGTTGATAAAAATGAACTTTTGTAAAAAAGATATTTGTGTTCAGTTTGGAGGCTGAGATACAATTGACGCTGACAGTACCACTGCACCAAAATATTTTGACTATACCGCTTTCAATCATCTAAGAAGTAAATGCCTTCCAACATTTTATGTACAAGTTAGCACCCATTAAATGTCAAAGACTATTGGAGTCACGGAATAAACTCTAGTACAAGTCATCACTTATAATTAGCTAGGTAAAACTTAATTTTACAGGGACGGAGAACTTACTTGGCTTTTGCAACTTCAATTTTTATAACAAAGTTAGCTTGAAATGTTGTTAGTGCTGTTTAAAAATGTTTTGAACCACTCTCGGCTTAGTTAGCTTGCTGACGCTGTATAAATTATTTACAAGTTTATAAAATTGCCCTTTCATTTGATACCACGGTTAGGTATATTAGAAAAATTATATTGTTTATCCCGACTTTCACCCCCCTTTCTTACCGATTTCTATATAATTTTCAGTTTTGCTTTCTACACATCATTTCCTTCCATTTGTTTGATACTAAACTCAGGTATATTTGGAAACATTCGCCTATTCATCTTACAACCTTCTTATCTTGTAAACTTCTTAACCGATTTTGATAAAATATGTTCACTACAACAACCGCTGGAACACTTGCTTTCAAATAAAAACAACTGCATGCAAATCGGTCCACTCGTTTGAGAGCTACAGTGCCACAGACAGACACACACACATAGCGGCCACACTTATAACACCCCTCCTTTTTTATAGAAATGAAAAATGCAATCAAAGTTTTGTCTCCGACGGGACTCGAACCCGTAACGTTCAGACGAACACCTTTAACGCAGGCTGTCTTTACCATTCGGCTACGGAGCAATTAACCGTCGGGTCAAAAATCTTGACTGCCTTTATCGGTTTCGAACCGATACTTTGCCCTACCCCTCCTTTTTGTCCAAAACTAAAGTAAAAAAAAATTACGTGTGCTGATTAAACAATATCGTAGTTGTGAAAGACTACTAATACTTAATTGAAACTCATCTTGTGCTATTCCTCTCCCAAATATAGTCGATATCTAGTTCAAAGCTTAATATTATGCTCTCTGCATAACTTAATATAACTAAACTCAGCCAACTAATTAACTATTAGCATTTCTCGATCTCACATCGTGTATTTGGGCTGTGTGCACATTGGGTTCAGGTTTGAGTTTGAATCACCGAAATGCTACACGCTCGATATATATCGCGATATTTGGATCGTAATCCAGGATCACGATATTTATCGAGTGTGTAGTATAGCGTATCACGTCTTCCAGAGGTATCCCTTAGCAGACTAGACTCTTACTGCATCCACGGGCATGAGGGGAGGGGTAATATTCTACTGCCGGTGCCCCACGGCATGTTTACCACAATTTAAGTTTTTTTTAGCTTCCCGATATTTGGGTGCATTTTACACACGAAATGATCTCGAATAAACACAGTTTTGTCCGTGATCAACACCGTGTTGAACGTTGAACAATACAAAAAAAGAATTATCCAATTTGTTGCAGTGGTTCTAAAGTTATGCGCGTACATACATTTTGGCGATAAATTTTTATATATATTATTTCTTAACCTTATCTTCTTTTTATAGTAATATGGATGACTCGTTCGAATTTTCAATTTGAAATGTTATTATTGTGAAACCATTATGAATTCACCCTAACCTAACTTCTGCGAGCTGCGTTCGGAAACCAAACAAACTGATAATTAGCAGTTCTGACTTCACCAGCTAATCAGTGCACATGAACGTACTCGACTAATACCTTAGGAATATTACTGCCGTGGGGTGCCGGCAGTAAAATGTTACCCCTCCTCTCATACCCATGGATGTAGTAAGAGCCTGCTAAGGGATACATCCGCAAGATAGCCGCAAGCGTCCATCCGTGTATCAACATCTGTACTGCGCCTGTCAACCCGCCTGCCAAGCGTGGTGAGTATGGCAACAACCGCCTTCATAATCTTGGAGAACCATGAGGGAAGCATATGCCCAGCAGTGGACGTGAACAACAGTCCTACGGCTGAGATGATAAAGTTATCCACATTAAAAAAGGATTTAAATAGTACAACATATTTCAACTTACATACCACCTAGTGGCTATAATCATCATCATTATCATGCACAGCCCAATTTCACCCACTACTGGGTTTTATTTATTGAAACATAAACACTTATGGGATTACAGCTTGTGCCAAAGCGCCCAAATATTACATAACTTTATCAAGAGTCTGGTTGACCGAGTGTTATGTACCCCTGACTTTCAATTCAAAGGTCGATGGTTCGATACCGCCCGCGAACCAATAGATTTTTCTTTCTTGAAAAATGTATTTTCACGTTTAACACGGTAAAAAACACCGTGAGGAAACCTGCGTCCCTATTCAGCTTCAGATGTACTGACCTGTTCTTGCCTCTAATAGCCGACTAAGCTAGAGGATGGCTAAAAGAGCTGGGCAAGCCCCTAAGCCCATCGTAACAATGTCGTATGAGCGTATGAATAGTTGCTGAGCTTTTTATCAAGTTTACACAAAGATATTCAGCAGAATAAAATGTGTGCCATCTCTATATTGTACTAGTCGCAATAGTTGGTCGTGCCTCGAACCTTACTTATAAATGCTACACTATAAGCAGCACTTAATTGGCAGTTTTAAATGAAAAAAAAACATTTTGCCGTCACGGGACGCCTGTCAGATGTAAAACGTTTTCACCACAGTCCCCATAGTCGCTACAGTCACCACAGTCGCTACAGTAGCCCCAGTTTCCATAGTCACCACAATCGCTACAGTCGCCACAGTAGCCACAGTCGGCCCAGTTGCCACAGTCAACACGATTGGCACGATGAACAAAGGGCAGTCGCCCTAGTAACTAGTTACTAGGGCAGTCGCCTTAGTACTAACTCGCACATCTTCAAGCGTCACGCGTCACCTCTCGTCCGATCGGTCTTACACCCCGCAAAAGATGTTTTACCTACATCAAAAGCAAACGTTTCGCGCTGCTCTAATATTTTTCTTAACTAACATATTATGGATCTGTGTAATCTGAAAAATACATGAATTATTATTATTAATAAATAAATAGTGCTGAACATTTCACACAGCATCATCTAGCCCCAAAGTAAGCTTAATTGTCATACATTTTACAAGTTTGGGAGTCGCCCTTTCAATTGTTTCTCTGTTACAATAGTTACAATATACATTTTGAGGTGTGCAAAAGCATTCTTCTAGAGAAACTCGTAGTAGTAGTAGAACTTCTTGTGAAGAGTACATCCGGGGAAGTTTTACCATTTTCTGCCTCCAAGCAGTAATGTCTGCATTGCTGTGTTCCGGTTTGAAGGGGGCCAGTAAATTACGGCCACATGAGACTTACAATTCTGTGTCTCAGGGGACGGGCACAATGCAATGCAGCGTTGTTCACGTGCTTACCGCAGTATTGCAGCTGTAACAGGCAGAGGTTACCGCTTGACATCAGGTGGGCCTTTCAATTGTTTTCGTGAATTAAAAAAAACTTCAGTAATATGAGCTGCAATGGTTTATTTTTGCATTTGTACCCAGTAGGCGTTCCACAACAGGCTACAAGGCCGTTAGAGTTTACTGCCCCACTAGCGATTCTGATCACGACCGGCCCGCGAGGGGTGTAAGCGACTCCTGAGTTATCGGAGGAACTGGGAAATGTAGGTTTGGTGTTTTGAAATTAAGTGTAACTGTTTCCGATCCAAAAGTTTATATTTTACTGAATTTTATTTTTCCTATGCAAAACATTGGCATTGTGCTGATTTTATACAGTATACTCGCCGTGGGGTGCCAGCAGTAGAATGTTACCACTCTTCTCATAACCATGGATGCAGTAAAACCTGCTAAGGGATAAATCTGGAAGATGGGCAGCAGTGTCTTTCCGTGTATCAACATCCCGTACTGCGCTCGCCAACCCGCCTGCCAAGCGTGGTGAGTATGGCACCTACCCCTCTTGGAGATCCATGAGGGAGGTATGTGTTCAGTATTGGACGTTTTACGGCTGAAATGATGATGATGATGAATAAAGTATAAGTTAATATCATAATTTTGTTAAAGAACGCTTAGAAAATATACCAATGCGCTCCAGGTGAGATAAATATGTTAACAACACCCAGTCCCAGATACATTTCGGTAATATGTACCAAATTTTTAGAACAAAACATTTTTTACAACACGTAGGCAATTATTGATGTTAATGCCACCACAGCAGAAACGCCCAATCAAATATTTACGGAGCTAGTTTAACCATTATTAATAACCAGAACTTCCGGAAAATTTTAATAAAGCTCTAACCGTAAACAAACACTTAGGTAATAAATTTCACCTACCGCACTGACCAGGCAAGGCAAAATTAAATAGGCCTTTTCGGGTTTAATAACAAGGGAAGACTTTTAGCTGAAAGCCAGACGCATATTTTCTGGTTTGAGCCTCGTTTTAGGTTATGAGATGAAAGTGGATAATGGAAACGTTATATTTTCGCTTGGCTTTAAGATCGTTGTACTTTGCGGGTAGCTTTAATCTTAAAATATTGCATCTGAAAATTCACATAAGATACAAAAGATACCTAATAAAACGCATTGCATTTCATGTCCCGGAGAGTCGTCTCTTTGTCACAAAGTGCAACGATAACAAAGGCTACAAATCTGTGAACGAACAAAGTCAAAGCACAAACAATTTAAGCGACAACACAAATCCGTAGCGGAAACACGTTATTTAATTTCCAAATATGCGGCAGACGCCGCCAAAACGGACCCGCACTTATAACTGAATATAACTGGATTTGCTTTTACACAAACAGACTAATAGGACAAGAGCATTCAAACTCAGTCCTTAATGGGACAAGAGCGCTCAAACTCTGCTATGACGTTGATGTAAATAACGTGAGAGCAACGCGACGACCATTTATAAAAGCGCAGTACTGATAAACAGCAACGAATTTATCTTTGCCACGCCACGTCATAAATTAGAGCTTATGCACAGCTCCGGGGGAAATTAAGAAAACGCGAGCTTCCACGGAAACAGTGCATTAATCTTGGAGCTACAGCAAACCGCTTACCTCTGCTCGGAAGGATCTCTGGGCTGGTGTTGATCACATCCTATCTTTTATCGATCTCCGCCATCCATGTGGGCAAGGAGTTTACCTATAAGTGAAACTGTGTTAGTTGGTTTTGTGGTATCCACAGGACGAACCAGCTAAACCTTTGAAACTTGGCTGGACACGCTTCCGCGTGTCGAGATAAGAATGGCTCTTACATCTAATAAAGATGATTCATACAGCAAATGGTATTCATGCTGTAGATGGATTCGGTTTGCCCAACCTATACCATCTTCCCAGCGTAGTCGGCTATTAATCTGAGGAAATAACAGGTCAATAATACGTCTGAAGTCGACTAAGCGGGTTTCCTACGCCTAATAATTCTTTAGCATACGTAGATAAGTTGATTAATTCAAAAACAGTATAATAAATTTAAAGTAAAAAAATATTTTTAACAAACAAGCTTTTATTTAAACGCACTAAAAATATGTAATAAAATAAACGTTTTCCAATAAATTTTAATGTTAACTTAAAACGTCTTTACACAACTTATGTGATAAAAAAGCTTGATTGCGAGATTAACCTGAGTACCTGCATGTCGGTGCAGCAGTGCACGTAATTCAAGCTGCAAAAATAGTCACTTGTAACCAGCATAAAACTGACCTTTGCACGCCGCGAGGTGCAATAACTCGATTTCTGAATAAATGGCTCGAAACTTGATCTACCGTCCCGCCTCTATCAGGATAAAGCAGGATATTCCTTTTGCAGAGCGATAGTTTCCGCACTGAAATTTAATCTGAAAAATTCTGAAATACCTAAGGGGTTTAAGGGATTGCCGATGCAGTTTCGATGTTTGCTGGCGCTTGTACAAGGCTTTTTGTTTTGACCTCTGGTGGATCCCGCTTGCGAGTTGCGCGGATGAAAAATGGCTGCCTAACTGTCAAAAGGTTATTGATGCGCGAGCTCAAAATTTACTTTTACGAATGTCGGCTTAGCGAATCGGGCGCGTGATCCCGGCCCGAATACAACGCAGAGGTGTGTTTTTTAACACATTTATTCCGTTATATGAATCATTGAAATGAGAAGCTTATTTGTTACCAAACCTACCCAGAATCAAGATGTTCTTTTTAATGCGTAGCACAAACAGAAAACAGCATTAAAACCTAAAACTACATGTACAAAACGTCAACATAATCGCCATAAAGATTTAAGCAAAAATCTTCATTTGTACTGTTATCCGTCCCTGTTTTTATTTTAAGTTTGTATCTTAAGTTAAGATAAAGACCATGTAACGCCTTGGATTATAATTATCTGTAAAGCATTACAGATAATTATAATGATGGATGATTTAATGATTTATCACATGTAGCAACATGTGATAAAATAATAAAGAATTAAATTAACACTAAAACTAACTTTGCTCTTACTAAAAGTAAGTTCCAAAGTCGCAAAATTTCTTCAACATTCTACTAAACTGATCCAGCAAGCTGTTAATCCTATAAATATCCGATCTGCAGTTGTGGCTACCAACGATTAGCTCTGTTAGGTCTGTTTGATTCCCGCATTGTGGCGAGCGCTGGAGGCGCGATAAGTACCACTAAGTTACGGCCGAGACTCTTGCTGTATCGATGATTGCATCATAGGAATGGAACGTACAACTGAGAGTATCAAGAGAATCTGGGTAGTTATTGAACCTGTTAGTGCAAAGAGTGCCTACAGAATAAAACTGTTTTAAGGGTTAATTTTAAACTGTTTAACGGGACTTTATCGCGTATGGGTGATGGTAATTACGTAATAATTTTCTTTAAACAGTTTAAAATTATGTCTATTGATCGCGAAAGTTTACAAAGTACTGTTTAAGGGTGTTTGGTATTGCGTTTATGGTTTTAGTCTATCTAAAACAGCACATAAATGACATGAAGATGGTGATGTTCAGTCAAGTTACCTGCTTAAAAAAAGGAGTCGTCTGTTTTTTTATACCGAGAATTTCGTCGTTTATTTATACATTTTGGTAAATTATATTTGAGTTCCTGCAACGTGCCGCTTTAAAACTCAGGAGGTATCCATCCCTTGACAGATTCTTACTCTATCCACGGGTAAGAGAGAAGGGGCAGCATTCAACTGCCCCCCACGGCAGCCGTTTAACCATTATTGAGACAATATTCTCCGGAGCTAGTGTATTCAAAAAATATTTCTGCCTTAGTCAGTACAAAGCTCAGCACACAATCCAATACCAATTTTGATAGACCCCTTATCTTCTCCTTGAGACGGTATGCCGGATCGGTACTGGAATACAGTGCAGTGCTCAGGAGATTAACGCGGGCACTCGAAGAGAAGTCTATCCTAGTCTGTGGATTCTGAAGTTTAGCCTATAACTTAAGCCTATAACGACTATACACGTAGAACACAAATTTAACGCTAAATTGTCATATGAACCATGCTGGACACTTCACACAGTACATCTAGCCCCAAAGTACGCAGAGCTTGTGTATTACCAGATGATTGATATAATACTGAAATACATTTTTTTAAAACATACTTAGCATGCAGGGAATCATACTCGGTCCAGACCAAAAACAAATATCTGTGGAAAAGCTAAAATGGGTTATCTATTTGGTCTCTGAAATTTTATTTCCATAATGTAATAATACAATTTTTTTACAATATACGTTAAGAGTGGTTAAACAATATACGTTGCACGAGGCAAGCCTGTATCGCGGGAGACCTCATTACAGAGTTCGAATTACAGGGCAAGCAACTAAAAAAAACAGAGAACAGAATAAAAAAAAGTAAGGCCTTTGCATCTATTATAGATGATTCATACAGCGTCAGCAATTGGTAATCATGCTGTACGGGACGCTGCAGTGCCCGGGACATTATAAGATGGATTAGGCTTGCCCAGCACCTATAACCTTCCTCTCGACTTAGTCGACTATTAGTCAGAGGAAAGAACAGGTCAATACGTCTGAAGCTAATTAAGCCGTGGGTTTCCTCATGATGTTTCCTTCACCGTGAAAGCACAACAATAACAACTATAACTATACAATATCGAGTTAAAGTTTACGAAAAAAATATAACAGTCCAACCAAGCGAAAAAACAATTAGAGCTCTCTGGATGGAAAGGGGAATAGATAGGATATAATAAAGAAATAAGTAAGTAAGCTTGGAATACTCATCGCAGAATGCTAAGGAGGTCTTCAATAGCATTAGCATCGTAGTCTAGGTTTAGCAGCCAACGTCTTATTTTTTCCTTCACGCCATAAAGGGAGCTGGACAGATCGCAGTGTTTGATCACGCGACGATAAATGAAAGGGAAGGCAAAATATTTGAACCGTTTGGCAAATGCGGTTTTAGTGGTAGGGATCCTAACTTTTATACGACGAACTTTTACTATTAACCATAAAATTTGCCCGAATTATCACAATCTATAATATAAGGATCCCTAATATAGTTTCCACTAATATCGGTATCCATAACGATTACAATCCATAAAGTGATTCACAATTAGTAAAGAAATCCATAACATTATTCTCGTAATATTTATTTAAATAATTTTCATATACCAAAATATTTTGTTGGCGATGGTTATAAAAAAAAACCTAATAACCTACTGTCTCTCCATCTCGGTTCTGACCCAGGCAGTGTAAAATAATAATAAAACAATATTAACATAATATAGTTACGAATTTTTCATAGTTTTTTTGCCCAACGAAACAACGCTATATATCACTGTCTATGGCTTTGCACAATTATTGTACCCGAAAAAAGCATATGGTGCTATTTATACCTAAGCATTGTGGTAGGTAACAAAAATATATCCAAACATTATTTATTTATTACGAATTAGCTGCCTTTAATATTAGTATGGTAGAACGATGGGGTCCTGGGCCGGCAGTAGAATGTTGCCCTTCCTCTCTTGCCTGTGGACCCAGAGAGAAACTGCCAAGGGATACCTCCGGAAGATGGGCAGCAGCGTCGTTCCGTATAACATTATCAACATCCCGTACTGCGCTTGCGAACCTACCTCGTGATCAGTAGGTACTATACATATAGCCCATGTCTAGAAGTGGACGTCTTACGGCTGAGATGATGATTATGATAATAAAGTATGGATAAATTTAAATTAACCTCCTTTATAACCAAATTCATAAATTTCCATCCCATAGGGATTTAATAATTCCCTCTATGTAGGTAAGTAACTCTATTCGTCAGAGTTCTCGCAAGGAAATGAACAGATTTCAGCAGCATCCGCTAGTAACAGCCTTTAAAGGCGGTAATCCTCGCACGTAACTCATTTTGAGCTATTATGAGGCTTATTTCTGGGTGGCTATGGTTTATAATACGTGCGTAATAATGCGCCTTATGAAAAGAAATTCAAAGTTCTTAAATCTTCTTTATTTGCTCAGGTGAGTTTGTTGCAAGAAAGTCTATAGAAGGTGTAGGCGCAATTACTGTGGAATGTGACTTCGTATTCTGATATATAACTTCTGAATATACTAGCTTCCGCCCGCAGCTTCGCAAGCATCGTACCCAGTTAAAAAGTAGCCTACGTGGTTATTCTGATCTATATTTTTATAAATTCATCTTAGTCAGTTTGGTAGTTGCGTGAAGAGGATACACTTTCAGACTTTTTATATCGTGAAATGGCGCTGATTTGGAGCAGTTCCAATGTCCAGCAGTGGACTTCGATGACGACTATAATAAGCCGGTGATAATGAACGAGTACTTTCACGCGTTCTGACTACCGCTATGTAGAACAACTGAACCCCAGTCTCAGTTTTGAGCTTCTCCGCATGAGTAGAGCAGCGCTGGTATTCTGAGTCTCAGTTTCGAGCTTCTCCACATGAGCAGAGCAGCTCTGGTATTCTGAGTCTCAGCTACGAGCTTCTCCACATGAGAAGAGCAGCGCTCGTATTCTGAGTCTCAGCTTCGATCTTCTCCACATGAGAAGAGCAGCGCTGGTATTCTGAGTCTCAGCTTCGAGCTTCTCCACATGAGAAGAGCAGCGCTGGTATTCTGAGTCTCAGCTTCGATCTTCTCCACATGAGAAGAGCAGCGCTGGTATTCTGAGTCTCAGTTTCGAGCTTCTCCACATGAGAAGAGCAGCGCTGGTATTCTTAGTCTCACTTCGAGCTTCTCCACATGAGAAGAGCAGCGCTGGTATTCTGAGTCTCAGCTTCGAGCTTCTCCACATGAGAAGAGCAGCTCTGGTATTCTGAGTCTCAGCTTCGAGCTTCTCCACATGAAAAGAGCAGCGCTGGTATTCTGAGTCTTAGCTGCGAGCTTCTCCACATGAGAAGAGCAACGCTGGTATTCTGAGTCTCACTTCGAGCTTCTCCACATGAGAAGATCAGCGCTGGTATTCTGAGTCTCAGCTTCGAGCTTCTCCACATGAGAAGAGCAGCGCTGGTATTCTGAGTCTCACTTCGAGCTTCTCCACATGAGAAGAGCAGCGCTGGTATTCGAAGATTCAGCTTCGAGCTTCTCCACATGAGCCTCTGCTCCCGTCAAATTACCAGCGTGACTCTTAACGCTAGTAATTTGATGGGAGTCTGCGCTGGGATTCCAATATTGGCCGTTGATTATGACAATGATGAACGAGTGACCGAAATGACACTTGACTCGTTCGGGTTCAGAGCGTTCAGAACGGGTTGTTCTGACCTAACCGCAGCTTTGTAGAACAACTAACCTCATTTCTTTGCGACTAACAATTTAGTTTTATTACAATAGGGGTTGGCCCTTACAGTTACGGCGACATCTCCGTACATAGTTGTAATTTGGGATGCGTTACAATGTGACCTTGTGGTCCGGGACGAGATGACACTCACGTTCCGTGAAATTACGCCGTAAACGTTTCTCCGTGTATTTCGCTTACTAATTCGTTTTGAGATCTGTTTAAGTTATAACTTTCTGGAACTAAATACGCTACATTTCAATGACTAGGTGAAATTGAATATTCCGCACATCTACGTACCGTAGGTCTGTTGTTTAGTTGTTATTGAGGGTTGAATTAATCTCTTTGCACATAACCGGCTGATAAAGTGGTAATTTGATGTGGGACAGTTTTTGCTGTTTTCCTCTCTTTAAGGAGGGTCGACGAAGTGTGGCATTGTGTGACAAGGGTGAAATTTGGGTTAAAGTAAGTTCGAGACGTCACAGTCATATAGAAAAAATGTAAATGGAATAAAAACTAATTTCTGAAATGCTGTTTTCATTTTATACTTCATACATCTGATTGCAAAATGTGTGACGTCAAACTAGGAAGTGGAGAGTGAGAAAAAGAACATGAAATTCACGTGTACGTGTGACGTAATAAATGGATATACTTTAGTGTTCCAAACAGTCTAACCTTAAAACCTTATATTTGTAAAGCAAAAAGCTACTTGCTCTACCCAGTTCAGAAATCTCCTATTTTCACAGTAATTAATTGTGAGATCTCTCCTCGCGTTGTAAAACGTGGAACTGTTTACTGCCTGTCAGATTTACGAAGCTTGTACTAACAGCTTCTCTTACCACTTAAATTATCTAGGTAGCTTTATTTATTGTGTAGATATACTATTTATATGCAGCATTTGAATATTGTATAACAAACTACTTATAAATTGAGCTTTCACATCTATTATTAGATGATTTATACAGCGTCAGCAACTGGTATTCACGCTGGACGCTGCAGTGCCTGGAACATTGTTAACAGATTAATAATAATGTATTAATATAAACTTTATTTCAGACAACTATAGAGGTAGATAAGTAACTAGATGTAAAGTACTAAATCTAAGGCCCTTATAATATATACCTTACAGACTGACATACATAAAAATAATATCTTAACTACTTAGTTGATATAATTATCTACTATACTATTATATTGAATAATATCTTAATTACGAGTACGATTAGCCATGCCCAGCCCCTATACCATCCTCTCAGCTTACTTAAATTACAAACCACTTATAAGCAGTGCGTTTTGCATGGTTTCATTCAGTAAACCGTTGCTGTTCAAGTTCCATTCAGCTCTTGACGTTGCTTAACGAAAGTTTGTGTAAGTAAGAGTGTCACAAATGAAAAATAAGAATCTAGTGAACTTTATAGAACGAAAGCAAGGTTCCATAATAATTGAAATTTAATATATAATAATCTGAAAACCACGGACACGCTTGGCGACTAAAGTTTCGATATGATAGATTATTTCAAATAATTCTTATCATCATTTCAGCCATAAAACTGATGAACACAGGCCTCCCTCATGGATCTCCATGAGGGGTAGTTGCCATACTCACCACGCTTGGCAGGTGGGTTGGTGAGCGCAGTATGGGATGTGGATACACGGATAGACGCTGCTGCCCATCTTCCGGAGGTGTCCCTTAGCAGGCTCTTACTGCATCCATGGGTATGAGAGGAGGGGTATCATTCTACTGCCGGCACCCCACGGCGGGCAATAATTCTTATAATCTGCTCTTAAGTTACACCATTTACTTATGGTACTAAACTAAACAACTACGAGTAACTTTCTCGTTCTTTATACTAAGCAAAAAACAACCATCATATACCCAATCAGTACCTGAGTAATTTCCAAAGAAACATCTTCAATTTACATGATTGTATTCAAGCTTCCTATTATAATCTATAATGAGTATTTTGTTTTCATGTCATGCCATGACAAAACACTCAGATTCATTACAAATTATAATAATTGAAGACCAAGAATATTTTCCTCGAAACATTTTCTAAAAGATATCTATTACATTATTATAACTTCGAAAAGCTATAATTTATATTAAATATTTTTTCGCCTGTTTATTTATTTTGTTGGAGGTAAGTTAATTTTTTTACACACTCAACAGGAGTGACGCCATTTTATATTTATGGCTGTGGTCAGCTTTTTATTCTGACGGCAACGTTCTATGATCGCGTGACGTATCAACCTTTTTTTTAATGTTCTTGAATAAAAAGGTGTACAGCAGTCGACACGCGAGGGGGAGGAACCCATCGAAACGTTGTTTTAGGATCCCGTAATTAAATGATGGAACGGTCGAGTAATTTTTTATTTTGCTTTTGCGTTTGTTGATTGAGTTTTAGAAATGTTTATTTTGGTTACCCTCGCCTGTAATTTATAACTTTTTTATAAATCTGATATTTTGGGGTTCTAGCTACCTGGGGTTGTACATTTCATTTATATTGATTTTGTTTGGATGATACAGTTGTCGAATTCAAAAAAGAAGAAGATCCTCAAGTCGTCTCTATTTTTAATTTGTATAATCTTTGTTACTTCAGAACTCCGTCGTTTATATGAACCGATGTGGAAAATTCTTTATGGGTTTGAATTAGTATAATTTAAATCAGGGCCCATTTTTTTTCTAAACTCAATTCTGATGATGGGGACTCTAAGGGAATTAAATAATTGTTATAGTGGAGTCTCTCAAGGTTTAAACTATAAATGAACGAATACAATTTAAACATGCGGTTCGGCTTTGCTTGTTCTAACACTTTGATCTGATGATGGGATCCATGATAATGGTAGAATACATAAATGGGTTGGGTATTTTCAACAACAATTCAAGGATTTTACTATTAAATTCGGCAGGGTGATTACGTATCTCGCGACAGGTTTTGCAACAGGCGATCGCCGCTATCAGAAGTTAATTTTGTATTAGAGAACAGCAAGGACAGCAACGATCGCCCGTTGCAAAACCCGTCGCAAGATACGTAATTACCCGGCGGATTTTTTGTTCAATTCCACTTAACTGGACTACGGCATAATCTGCCGAAGAAATGTATAGTTACATTTTATTCTGCTAAACCTATGGTCTTCCAAAACAAATACATATATTCAACACACTCTTTCTATGCTAAATAAATTTAATTCCTATTTTTGTTTATTCTAATTATATTTTTATCATTCCTATCTGTAGATGGCCCGTCCGTTTCCGATAATTGTTAAGACCAGTTTGTATAATTAGGGAATTCATTTTAACTAATTTAACGTTTGTCCGTCGTTAAAAACATGTGTAGATAATGATCAAGTTGTTTTAAGACAGGCTTATATTGAACCTTATTAGGGTTTTTGTTTGTGTTCATGTTTTAACCTTATAATTATTAGTAGAGGGAACTACTACATTAAGTTTATCTTTCATCATGGTTAATTTAAAAATAATAAAAAAATATTTTGATGACTGTATAATTAACACTATTATAGGCTGTAGCCGTGTTGGCCGAGTGGTATGAACCCCCGACTTTCAATCCGAAGGTCGTAGGTTCGATACCGGCCGTGCACCAATGGATTTTTCTTTCTTGAAAAATGTATGTGCACACTTAACACGAGCTTTAACTTTTTATCGTGAGGAAACCCGCGGCTTAGTTAGCTTCAGACGTATTGACCTGTTCTTTCCTCTGAATAATAGCAGACTAAGCTGAGAGGATGGTATAGGTGCTGGGCAAGCCTAATCCATCTAACAATATCTCAGGCACTGCAGCGTCCCGTACAGCATGATTACCAGTTAATGACGCTGAATAAATCATCTATAAAAGATGCAAAGGCCTTAATAGGCTGTAGGCTTGGTTAGTTTTATTTTACTAGTTTTTCATTGTTATGTTTTTTTTATTACTAAAAAAAGTTTGCGATCCCTACTAAAACTTTAATACTGACGTGTAATGAAAATCACGTCTAACCAGTGAACCGGTTTTAACAATGCTTTCAATAATAGAAAACTAAATTATCAACGAGTACATAATTATGCTACATTTTATCCCCTTATTCCCAAGGGAACGGTAACTACGCGGATGAACCGTGGGGCGCTGCTAGTACTACATAAACAACAAACAAGATCTTAGATATTATTTATGGCAGTTTCCAACAATCAATCCGTGGACTTCCCTCTGCTTCCTTTTCAAACAAAAACTAACGTACAGATAAGACTGGAACTTTTGCACTTAGATATCTATATATACATATAAAATTCAAAGTCCTGACTGACTCACTGATGACTGACTGATATATCAACGCACTACCTACACTATAACGCAAACCACTAGACCTAAAGACTTGAGATTTGGAAAAAAATACACAGTCGAACATAGAAGCTCCTCCTTTTTAAAGTCGCTTAATAATTAAACACAAGTGCATTTACTAGGAATAGTGCCGGGGGGTGCCCGCAGTAGAATGTTTACCCTCCTCTCATGCCCGTGGATGCAGTAAGAGCCTGCTAAGGGATACCTCCTGAAAATGGCCAGCAGCGTCTTTCAGTGTATCAACAGCCCTTACTGCGCTCGCCAACCCCAGGCGGGTTATAAGCGTGGTGAGTATGCCAACTAGCCCTAATGGAGCCCTGTGTTTAATAGTGGACGTTTAACGGCTGAATTGATGATGATGATGCATCCACTAACCTTTTTCCTTTATTTAGCCTCGTTCTAACTTTTATTTGTTTATTATAGGTCTCTTGTCTAATGTTATTCTTGTATGTCCTATTTACCTGTTCGACTGTAATTTGCCTTGTTTCTCTTTTATCGTGTGTATGTGTGAGTGTCAAATAAACGTTATTCCATTTCATTTTAACCTCACCTAGTGTAGATAGCCTAATTCATAACGAGACCTACAGGAATAGCCCAATGCTTCCCGAAGGAGCATAATTCACTAAACAATGGCGTTCTGTTCGCTTGGGTCGTAGTGTTGAGGTAGTTTTGCAAAATAGTTCTAAGTTTAACATACGCTGACAAACTTTGGATCTACGGCATCTACGTACTAGTACATTTGTTTAGCGGCTAACATCGAGATATTGGTTCTGGGCAGGGCGTTTTGCAACTGCCAGGTTATTTTCTTTATCTGATTACTAGCTTTGGCCCGCGACTTCGTCCGCGTGGAAGTCATAAAACGTAAAATCCCCCTTTTCACGCAGAGCCACTTATATTCGAAAATATAAATCCCATTTATTCCCTATCCCATGGGAATTTCGAAAAATCCCTTCTTAGTGCACCTCTAGGATACTCAAGGTATATGTGTGGCAAATTTCAAGATTTTAGGTCCAGTGGTTTAGGCTGTGCGTTGATATATCAGTCAGTCAGTCAGTGAGTCAGTCAGGACTTTGAATGTTATATACTTATACCTCTATAGATTAGTGCTATATTTTAGGCTCTTACACGATTTTATTTACTTATGAGAATTTATGACTTAAGTAAGAAGGGTATGGGTAAGAAAAAGAAGTCGAATGTCGAGAGAAGGCTACAGAAATAGAGGTCGTCCACCATCCCGATGGGTGAACGATATTTAGAAGGCCATGGGTTGCACCTGGCCAAGAACAAAGATTAATAATCTTTAGCCAAGAATAGCTTACGACAGAGGCGAATGCCAAGGCCCAGCAGTGGGTCGAAAAATCCCGACAATGATGATGATGATGACTTATCGTGTTTTTTAACTAATTTAAAAATTTAGTTTTGCCAGTGTGTCTACCATGAGTTGTCACTGTTAGATCGCCTGCCGTTACTAGACTAGTAATAGTACGTTACTATGACATGTGTCAGACTTGTTTCTCATGGTACCAAATTCTAAGCAAATAAAGCCTAATTTTAGTAATCTTTATTTTAGTCCCAAACTATTCGCTAGAGGCGCTCTACAGGTTTTCATAATTTTTTTCAACTACAGTCGCTAACGAGTATAGATTGTAAAAACTTATGTTTAGAGATACGTAATAGTTGCCGTGGGGTGCTGGCAGTAGAATGTTGCCCCTCCTATCTTGCCCGTGGATGCAGTAAGAGTCTGCTAAGAGCTACCTCCGGAAGATGGGCAGCATCGTCATTCCGTGTATCAACATCCCGTACTGCGCTCGCCAACCCGCCTGCCAAGCGTGGTGAGTATGGCAACTGCCTCTTATGGAGATCCATGAAGGAGGCCTGCGTTCAGTAGTAGACGTTTTATGGCTGAAATGAATAGTACCTACCTACTACCAATTCTACCAATATAGTACCTACTATACCTGCCTAATATTTTATTTAACGTCATTTCCTAGACACTTGCTGATCAAACCTATAATTTATAAATACCAGTTTTAAATAGTTTCAACCTTTGTATATTTTAGTTCTATTTAAATTCAATGGTTGTGTAAGAAACAATGGCGCTCTATTTTGTTGTGAATCGATGACCTATTTGCGTTTATAAATTGACCAATCAATAGACGACTGTGATTGGCCTCGAACGCTAATTGACCAAAGTTCACTATTTAGTTAGACAGCGATAACATGGGATTTTGTTTAAAGCAAACGTTATAAAAGTGTGGGCCAAAATTACCACACAGTGGGTCCCACAAAGCGCAAAGCTGTCTCGTGGTCGGCCCAGGTGGGACGAACTGGATGCGCATTGCACAGATTGGCGGACAGAAGCCCTAGACCGGAATTGGTGGAAGAGGAGAAGGGAGGCCTTTTCCCAGCAGAAGGACTGTTTAGACTAGATTATAAGAGTGAAACAAAAAAACAAAGGTAAGTGCATGAAACTATACCTTGAGGGACTCCAGTGTCTTTTATCCCAATTATTTAATTCTTCATGGATCTATCAGAGTCCAGTTTTGATGTGACATGGGACCACCTCTGAAACGTGACCTACCTTATAAAAAAAAGATCCATCAAAATCCATTCGTAATTGGCGAAGTAATCGCGTAACAAACATACAAAAAACATACAGTCGATTTGAGAACTTCCTTCTTTCTGAAGTCGGTCTAATATTAATTAATTACTTTAAAAAAAAAAGTAAACTAAATTATGTTATTATGATGCAGTTGTCACCAATTATCTCACAATACTTAAATGTAATCGTTCAAATCCAAGCCTAATCTATAGGTACTAATATTACTCTTATAAATAAAGCTAGACTACCACTGACTGACTGACTCACTGACATCATTGTTTACCCACTTCCACTTGGAATATCGGGAATCTAAAGGTAGGGTTATGTAGAGGGTGTGGGGGTGAGTACCAGAAAAATACAAATATACAATAAAACTACTCCTTTTCCATCCCCCAAACCAAAAAGCAACCGCGAGCTGTTGCAGCTCGCGCACAACCTACCCTCTATTATTTTTAAAATCAACCGCGAGCTGCGCGCACCTCGTGCACAACCTACCCTCTAGTTACTCCCATAAAGCTGAAGAGTATTTTTGTTAATTTGGTTAAATGCTCTTATCTCAGAAACTACTGGTCTAGTGTTTGGTTCAGTGTTGGATAGCCCGACTATCGAGGAAGGCTATAATAAGCTAAAAAAATAACATCACGCTATGAACAATAGGTGCATCATTGAAAAATGTATGAACGGGGAAAAAATCCTTTTGAGAGCTTCTGTTGCATGCGTTGCGTAAACTGTTAAAGTTACGCAGCTATCATGTTTCACGTAACTGTTCCTCTTAAAAAGTAGCAAAAAAAGTCGGCGATAGCATAGTCCATATTTTGAGGGTGACCCACTATCACCTTTTTATGGTAATAAAATGTGTTCTCAAACGTTATTTGCGTGAGTGTTTTTATAAACAAAGTATCAATCCTTAATTATTATTGGATAAATAGCGTAACTGTTTGTATAAGTACTAGTACTTATTAAATTTTGAACAGAATTGCCTTGTACACCATTTGAATTCAAGGAATATCTTAGAAGATATTATCACAAGTTTTACCGCGCGCGCATTTTAATTAAAGGTCTACGACCCACTCTTTCTTATGTGACGCAGACGAAGTTACGCGGGACAGCTAGTTTTACAATATAAGCCGAAATGAGGCCTTTGAATCAAATAATTTGAAATCATATCGGATTTACTCTAGTCAAAATGAATGGCCATTTCAGTGTTTAAGCTTCAAATGTTTATGTTAACTGGCTATTAACGGATTACGGGATGTTATGCCTAGAGGTTGCCATTGCTGCAATTTGCAACCAGTCATAAGCCCTAAATACGATTACGAAAGGAGCACAATCAAAACTAATTAAATTAATGCACTCAAATAACAATGATTTTCAGAGCGAGCAGCATGAGAACAATTAGAGGTGATAATATGTCGGTATAACGTTTATCACATCGTTTCGAGAGAGACGCGACTGACCAACGCCGCCATTTTGAGTAAATAATTCAACAAGATTCGCGCGGAATGGCTGTCACATCCGTGCGGAAGGTCTTATTTCATTAAAACCGCGCTAATCTGCTAAAAATGTAGTATTCTGCATTATGTTCCTTTGTGCAGGAATTAGTTTATCTTGTTTTAGTGCGCATATATTAACGCGTACTGCAATAAAGGGGTTCTATATGGCTCGGAGCGGGGTAGTTTCGGCGATGCGGGAACAATAACCGGCCGGCTCTTTCGCCGAATAACTTCACTAAATTCGCGGCCAAATGCACCGGCCATTTCCTGCGCCGCAGACGTTAATGGTATTCAGAAATTGTGTTGTGGCTCGGTCGGGCAAAGTGTAACCGAATTGACCGTGCCTGGACAGACGATTAATTTTTGACTATCGCAGCAGCTACTCCCTAGCTAAGTGAGAACAATGGACCGTTGTCCTGAACCGGATAAGCGAAAATACTATGGAAATCGAATTTAGCCTGTATGTGTTAGCCTTATAGATGTGTATTTGAATATACCTTCTTTGAACGTATATTAAACGTACATTTTTAAGTAAAATACCCATTGAGTTTACAAAGATTGCGTAGTTTTGTATCTACCTATTAAAGAAAAGGAAATTAAAGTTCTAGACTTAGATTTTCTTGCACAAATAGTGTAGGATACTTGCAAAAATACTGCTAACACTATCAAACTAATCAAAGTTTCAGCATATTCATACACAGTCGTTAATTCTCCAACACTAAAGCATTTTATGATGACGATAAACACATAAAGTTGGAGGGAAACAGAGCAGAAATAAGTCTTAAATATTCAAATTTAATTAATCGTTGCAGCAATAGTTTATGAGCGAATTAAAAGAGCATCCGAAGCGATAAAACATCGCCGTGGGAACGCTTAAACCGCTGCAAAGCTATAAATTCACTTCTCGGTCACGATAAAGAGCCTTTATAAAAGTTGCATTTATTATCTGGGACCATCGTCCCAATGTCGCGGTATAAGGAGCGTCGAGACATAGGTCATTAGTTTGATATATCGCCGCGATAAAACACCTATTCGGATGTTGTGTATTTGTTACCCGTTGAACATATCGCCCAATGGGAAAGTTGAAACGACCGCATTGACACCCTAATTAGACGCGCCGGAATTTGTAACGTTTGCTTTAATTTGACAGCTCTGGTTTATTTGAATTAGAATCATTAATATAAAGATAATGATGCTATAAATTTTGGCATAATCAGTTGATTTTCTGCATACCCAACGTACTGTGGCTTATGTCAGGAAATGGGTGAGATTCGCGTATCTAAATTGTTATTCATGCATTTGCATTTATTGTAGCTCTGTAGAACTAAAAAATAAAGTAAAGAATGCTAGATACATCTCAAAGCATTAGTTCACTCCAAATAAAGCAAAATGTTATTAGTCAACCTGCTGACTAATATACTTCATAGACAATTTAACACGTTAACGATATCTCCCAAATTATTCAGTCAGGGTAGCTATTTGAAAATAGTGACGACCTTACACAATCTATCTGTTGAATTTTACAACCCAAACTATCCTAAATACAATTAATTTCCATCAAATTACGCTTCCACATAGAATTATAGACATGCCCGATGACCAACAAATTAATGCAGCGGCCCCAGGCTTGCATGTACAATAATCTACTATCTCTCGGGGTATCGAGATGTTGACTTTTCAATTAGACTGAGAGAACTGACGACATACGATTAATCACCTGTCTCCAAAGATTTAAATAGCTAGACGCCCTTGCCGTGATAAGATCGTGCCGTTTTGTTTCCACACGACATGATATAGCTCGCTCTTATGGAATCAATGTACCTATAAACACAGTGTTAGCCGGACGTGGTGTGTGTTATTTTTTCACGAGTCCGTGCAATATGATTGTACAATAAATGGTAACATAAATACATAGTTTTTGGTGACACGCATATAAAGACAATGCCATAGTTTTTGGTGCCAGGGCACATCTAACTATTTAAATCTTTGCCTGTCCCACCCCGCCCCGTTCAGCCAAATTGTAGGTACTCACTTGCTGTAATCTATTAATTCTATCGAAATTACTCAATCATTACCTTAAGCAGAAGCGGCTGGTGTCGATGGGTTTCTTTTTTAATTGGTGGACTGGTATTTTTGTGATAAACTTAATTAATGGCAGCCAGGAGACGGAAGGCGTCATAGGGGCAGACCGAAGAAGCGATGGCGGGACGATCTCGATACATTTGACGGAGATTGGTGGAAAATCTCTAGGGAAAGGGAAATGGGTTGACTGGAGAGATTTGGGGAGACCTTTGCCCAGCAGTGAGACGATACAGGTTGAATAAAAAATTGAATTCAATCTGTTTATAAATTCATCATTTGCATCGCTAAGGTCTGGAACCAGCTGTCGAGTCAAGTCAAGAGTGAAAGGTGTCTGCTAGGCCGTTGTGACCCATCACCGCTTACCATCCGAGATTGTGGCCAACGAGATTAACCAGACACCAGACGAACCAACTATAGAAATATAAAAAATATACGCTGGATTCATGATAATATTTTCTGGATTTTTCTACGACATTCAGTAATACATATTAGATTGTAGTAGTTGACTATTTTGGTTATTTTTAAGTCTTTTAAATTATTATTGAACTGTAATATAATAAAATAAATTGTTTTTTTATTATTTTTTTAATACAATATGGTTGGCACAGCGACTAAAAGTCCTTTAATAAGAATAAAGAATCCAAAAATACTTAATAATTATTAACATATGTACATACATATAACCGGGTATTTATCGCGTAAATTACCTTTATTATTTCCCGACGTTTCGCTTGGATTGCATCAAGCATGGTCCCAGGAAGACTACTTATCCTTTATTCAGTGCGGCCGCATGGACCTTATTGACACGTCACAAATTACGAAAAAACAACACAAATGAATAGAATAAAGCACATAATTAAATCTCTTCACTTCGGATGACACGCGAGTTAGGAAAAGAAGCGAACAGAAGTACCTAACTCGGTCGTTATAGTCATCATTTACAAATTTTTTTGGTCTTATGTTACGTTTGACGGAGTTGGAGCATATTCCGTAGTAGTATCTAGTATAAAAAAATGCATACAGGTTTTCAATATCACTATCACAAAACAAAACAATCAATTAACCGTAATATTATATAACTATATACTTAGTTTTTAGTATATATATATATGTATGTATATAAGAACTGGTCCTTGCAATTTCAATAAGGAACGTGTTAAATATATACTGTTGACGTTCCTATTGTAAATATATATACCTAATGTAAATCCGTTATTGGTCGTAGGATATATATGTTATTTAGGATAATGTAGAATAAGGACTGTGGATTTTGTTTAAATAAATAAATGAACACGGAAATTTATCCCACTATTTTTAATGTACGTTTAGACCTATTTTAGACAAACATTTAGGTCAGCGTTTTTGAACCCACTCAAATCATTTCATCGGCTTCATAGGGCATAAAAATCAATTAAAATGCATTCGGTGCATTCCACTGGGCACGTTAATTAGTAAAACTGTAGAAGAGTTTTTATCTGAAGCAACCAAGTAAAAAGATACATCTTTGATGTTGGACTAAGACTCGGCCCGTATGAACAAACCCTTATTTTATTTCTGTAGATTGTAGAAGAAAATATTAGTTAGTCGAAATATAGGTACAACTAGTAGATAACCCAGCACACAAGCTCTACTTAGCTTGGGGCTAGATGATGCTGTGTGACTTGTCCAGCATTATTTATTTATAAATTAATCAACATAATATTCATATATGGATAATATTTCATTTATTTTTTATTTTATTTTCCTTGATACAATTTTATTCTACTTTACAGTCTATCAAAATTCAAAATTCATTCGATTTATTTCCATAGTTCGTAATTACAAAACATAGACACGTCCACTTACAATACAAAATAATAAAAATCGGCCAAGTGCGTCAGACTCGCGCACGAAGAGTTCCGTACCATTATTTAGCAAAACCATTATGTTTAGCAGAATCGAGCAAAAAACGACAAAAAAATCGCGTTTGTTGTATGGAAGCCCCCCTTAAATATTTATTTTACTTTGTTTTGTATTTTTTGTTATAGCGGCAACAAAAATACATAATCGGTGCAAATTTTAACTGTCTAGCTATCACGCACGGTTCATGAGATACAGCCTGGTGACAGACAGAAAGACGGACAGCGGAGTCAAGAAAGAAAACGGCACCCAATTACTAATAATTTCCCGTTTTTACCCGTTGGGTACAGAACCATAGAAAAGATAACGTTGTTTGATATCCAATTTAACTTTATCTTCGATTCCAATAAATCATACGTCGTTTTCAGAGTAGGCCCCTAGTAGGTATATATTACCTATAATGCACCGAACAGATTGCCTCCACGTTACGGAACTTTAAGTCCTCCAAGTGTCATTACAACAGTTTAGACAAAGATGGCGGATTCCGCTTCAGTTCGATACGAGTAGTTGAGGTTCTTACTTATAATAATGACATAACGTTCTTAAGCAAACGCCATTACGGTCAGAAATAGGACCCATTTCTTCGTCTTACTGTGGGTTTTGAACAAATCATAATATTAATTAAAGTTTAATTAAAGTATTAATTAAAGTATAATATTAATTATTGATGCAAATTTTGATCAAACTCATTTCAGGCGCATTATTTGTTAAAAAATAATAAAACCTTTTTTTAGATAAAATAAGACAAAACAGAAAATCATTATCATCATCTCAGCCGTAGGACTGCTTGTCTACGTCACGACAAAGGCTTCCCTCATAGATCACCAATATTTCGAGGGAATTGTTACCATACTCGCCACGCTTGGCAGGCTGGTTGGCGAGCGCAGTTGATACGTAAAGACACTGCTGCCCATCTTCCCGAGGTATACTTTGGCAGATTTTTACTGCATTCACGGGAAAGATAGGAGAGGCAACATTCTATTGTCGGCACCCCACGATACAAACCAAGACTATTTGAAGACTGCTGACTTAGTATAAATCATTTATCTACTTAATCTAAAATGTATGTGACTTATATAGTAGAAATGTAAAACATTAACTAGGTGTGTCACAAACAACATTATAATGATTGAAAACTTATCATAATTTTCATCGTAGGTGATTTAGGTTTATAAATGGATAAGGGGATTTGTGGACTTTTTGTCCCTTTGCTTCCCCTTTTATAACCGAAAGAGGATTTCTGGACAAAATGTCAAAAAACCCTTTCGCAGGGAATGTTTGGAATAAGTCATAAAAGCTTATGTCGGGACTTCTGACGAAAATTTAAAATCATTATTTCTTCTATACCGTAGCGCTTTTTATTGTCAGCTGTCTAAATTCATTGTAGTAGCTTATTAGATAGTTCGTTAGTGTTTTTATTGTATTTATTTAAGTACCTAAATTAATATTTTTAAGTAAGTTGAAATACATATTGTTATTCTTATTGAATTGGAAGGAGGGAAGGGAGGCCTTTGCCCTGCAGTGGGAAACATCAGGCTTATAAATAAATAATAATAAATAAATAATATTGAATTACATAATTTTTCAAAGGGAAGAAGCGAAAAAGTAACCTCACTCTTTCACTTCTATTCATTATTGTTGTCTTAACAGTATGCTTAATTTAATGACTTCGTTGTAAGTAAACTATTCAAGTTAGACATGAGTACACGCTGAGGTTATATCTAAAGCAAACTTACTGAAATCTAAAGTTCCATCTAAATTCAAAACTAGACTAGAATTTAGGACTAACTTGTCTTATTCAGAGTTCGGAGAATGCGGTCTGCAATATCGGTTACACACAGTCAAAGAAAGTTAGATGAAGTCGTATATATCGTATATAGATAGAGTCAAAGATTTAGATCGTTAGATACGCCCTTACCGCGATGAGACCCCGTCGTTTTGTTTCCATACGATATGAGATAGTTTGCTCATGTGGAATCGGTATACCTCTAAAAAAAATACAATTAAAAAAATTACACACACCACGTCCAGCCAACACTGTGGCTGGACGTGGTGTGTGTAACTTTTTCACGAAAGTTGGTGCAATATGAATGCACCATAAATGGTACCTGACAATATCAGGCTTCGACGTTATAACGACGTTATACTACGTGAGTAATCCCCATACTTTACATAATGAATATCATGAAGACCGTATACTTGGCTGTCACGTAGAGCGCCGCCCCGTAGGACGTCCTCGGTACCGCTGGTGGGATGTGGTAGAGAGAAACCTACAAGAGCTCTGCAACGCAGACTGGCGCTTCCTAGCTCAAGATAGGAGCAAATGGCATCTTCTGTCCGAGGCCAAAACCCACTTCGAGTCACTGAGCCAGAGGAGTAAGTGAGTAACAATAACAGTTTGGTTTATTACCAAAACCAGTGTGCGTGCTTCGGCATTAATTGTTAAAACATATAAAGACAATGCCATAGTATTTAGTGTCAGGGCACATCTAACGTTTGAAATCTTTGGGTAACACAGTCAACGATACTTAGATGAAGCTGTAAATACAAGATAGAGTAATTAACAGTGCATGTCTATACGTGAATTGGATAACTGAGGGGGCTTTTCGTTTGACTTGCCAGTCGTTTGTCTGGGAAGTTTCGTGGTGCGCTAACAAAGTCCACAGACTCATGTGGATAATAGGATCAGCTCTAGTTTGATTATTTGTGGGCTGTTCGTCTGTATGTCTCGGGCAAGAACGAACCATTGATTTGAAACTAACTTAACTAGATCCAAATTGTAATGATGATTCTGGTGGAGGTTACCTGATGTGCACTGACGTCCCGTATTGAGGCGTATTGTGTATTGTCCTCCGAGATACTGCCCCGACCCTATAGTCGGGCAGTATTAGGGATGGTTAGGTTAGCCTAACCAGCCCAACTTCTTGAAATACCGGAGAAGAACACGGGGCCGCCCCGGCAGCATTCCATGAGCTTCCCCGATGGATATGCAGATGATGGAGAAGAAGGGCACGACTATAGAGTCGTGCCCTTCTTGTTAGTGGGTGCTTATGGGAGCACCCACTAACTAGGTCCCATTTATTATGTAAAAGAAACGACCTACGTGGCGCAGTTATTTAACCGGCTATCTAGACCCGTGACATCCGCAGAGAACTTAGAAACTTGTGGGACAAATGACCAGGAAGTATCATCATCATAATTCCAGCCGTAAATGTCCACTACTGAGCATAGGCCTCCCTTATAGATCTCCGTTAGGGTAGTTGCCATAATCACCACTCTTGACAGGCGGGTTGCAGACGGCTTCCAACCTTTGTCCAACAGTGGACGTCCTACAGCTGATATGATGATGGTAATGTTAGGTTGTCTCGCGAAGAGTCACTAAAACCCCGCCGATGGCCGTGCATGTCAAGGGGCTCCAAGACCTCTAGAAAAACCGCACTGGAGCACATCTCGCACTTCGCAAGCACTTCCCAGGGGTGTCCACAACTAGCACCACCAACGCCTTGCGGAACTTACGATGACGCATTGCCATCATGCGCCATCGCCCTCTATGGTTAAGCATAAGATATACTAAGCCCTCACTCAGACTACACCATGGACCCTAAGTTTGTCCCTTCGCTTTTATTGGAGGCGATTTACATTTTTATTACATTTCATACAGCGTCAGCAACTGGTAATCATGCTGTATGGGACGCTGCAGTGCCTGGGACATTATTAGATGGATTATGCTTGCCCAGCACCTTTACTATCCTCACAGCTAAGTTACCTCTCTTTTCCTGCCCTTATCCCACGTTAGGGTCGGTACAACCTGTCTTTCTCTTCCACTAGTCAGGAAAGAACAGGTCAAGACATCTGAAGCTGACTGAAGCCAGGTACATACGTCGGGGGTACATACCACTAGGCCAACACGGCTTTTAAGTTTGCCTTATGTCCTAAATTAATTACTTTATGGTATGTTTTCAAGATACAGTCTTTAAGAAGATCGTCTTCGTCACCCGTTAATACGTTTTTAAAGCGTTATGTCATAATTTAACCAACCTTGTGAAAGTCGCTGGATGCCTAATTATAAATGAGAACACGGAATTTGAACCTTAACCCGACGGCATAACGCAGTGCTGTTTGTATGCAAAGTGCACTCGGAGATACATTGAATAACAAATATCTAGAGAAATGAAACTCCGACCGAATGAAAATGAAATATGTGATAATTACTAATGAAAATGAAATATGTGATAATTACGACTAACAATAACATTTTACATATTTATATACACTTTCCTCCCTTGCCCGTGGATGCCGTGAGAATCTGCCAAGGGATACCTACGGAAGATAGGCAGCAGCGTCTCTCCGTATATCAACATCCCGTAATGCGCTCGCCAACTCGCCTGCATGGCAATATGGCCCTTGAACTTCATGAGGAAGGTCTATGTTCAGCAGTTGACGCGGACAGCAGTCTGTCGGACAGGGCTGAGATCATCAAAAATATTCAAAAATATCAAAGAAGTAGAGAGCTTAACGCTGCCTACTTAGATCTTTGCAAATATTTTTGATGGGTGACGTTAT
Source organism: Pasiphila rectangulata (assembly GCA_963082625.1). Taxonomy (NCBI): domain Eukaryota; kingdom Metazoa; phylum Arthropoda; class Insecta; order Lepidoptera; family Geometridae; genus Pasiphila; species Pasiphila rectangulata. Next base: position 20,595,491 of record OY720238.1, on the reverse strand, counting down.
AAATTAGCCGTTTTCATGATCGTGATATGACGAGAATGCAGAAAGTTTTTTTTGATCGCCTTTGATAGTTTTTCTGAAATTTCTCGATTTTGAGCGTATACCGCTTGGATCACGATGCACGAGAATTGGCCCCATCACCCGTGACAAATATTCAGAGGAAAGGTTACGTCTGAAGCTGAGCAAGGGAGAGTGTCCATATATAAATGATTTATTGGTTTCGCTTCTATGCATAAACGTTAAGTTTTTACTGCTGTTTAGTAGTTAATCCGTGTAATCGGATAGAAGTCGTAAATCCCGACTACAAATAAGTTCACACTACTCATTACCATCGCGTTAATCTAAGCTCTATCAGTTTCAGTTCTGTTTTTATGAATGTTACAGCTGCAATTGTAGTCGTTTCATCATTATTATCATCATCATAATTATCATCAAAAGTCCACTGCTGGACCCAAAAAAACTGCGCTATTTATTATGTTGCTTGCCGCATCCAGCATCTGCCACCAACCGTTCAAAAATATACACTCCATATAGCTGTTGGGCGTACCACACTACGCTTGTCGAGTGGTGGTCTCCACGCAAGAACTCGTTTACCCCATCGGTTATCGGTTCTTCGATAGAATGTACCTACTATGTCGACAATTAATTGTAGTCATTTGGTTCGTGTAACTCTGAGATCACATGGGGGTTGTTGCCATACTCGCCACGCATAGCAGGCGGGTTGGCGAGCGCAGTACGGGATGTCGATACACGGAAAGACGCTGCTGCCCATCTTCCGGAGGTATGCCTTGCTAACAACCAGATAAATTCAGTATCAGTAGTATCACAGCCTATTATATAATTTGTGGTAACAATAACCTTTACATTGATTGGCAAAACAATTGTACAAGGTTCTACCATTTCCCTCAGAATTGTTTAACAATAGCGTCCCAAGATATACGCCAGAATCATACACGGCTCCCGCACAAAAGTGTCCAATATTTAGGCGGTAATTTACGCAACACAAGTCACGCCAATTAATTTCAATTTCATACAACCCTCGGAATGATATCGTACTATTGCGCCACAGAAACTCGGTAACGGTAAGAGAACTGTGATCTTTTCTCATCATCATCTCAGCCGTAGGCCATACTTTACTTGTCTCCAACTTTATGATGATGGTGGCTAAGCGCTTGCATAAGGTCAATAAAAAAAACCATAATGCGGGCTGCTGATCTAGAAACTAACAATCTATTTGAAAATAGAACGATATTTCAATGGTTTCCGTACTGTCTGCTCGAACACTGCGCATTGTTTCGTCCTAAACACGGGGGACAAATGGCGTCGTTGGGTGTACACTGCTGTCTCCTTATCGCCGAGGACAAATGCGTGCGACTTAAAGGACGCAATGAATTACGCAAACTGCGACATTACTCAAACGATCACATCATAACGCTCTGTGACCCTGTTTTGTTAAGAGATTGGAAGACGAATTTGGTGACGTGAAATTACAAATTTGCATAGCTTACCGTTTTTGTTTGCCTAGTGTAATGTAGATCTATGATTATGTTACGTGGGATCTTATAAATTTGAGAGTAGGGCATATTAATGTTGCTCCTCTATTTAATTGAAATCATTATAATAACGTACCTACATCGCTAGCAATCAGCTAGTTGGCTAAATTATATTTGTCCGTTACATAAACAGTTTTTAGACACGTATTTTTACGTTATCAAAAAATTACGGCGATACAATGAATCGAAATGTCGCGCGACGTCACGTCGTGTCGCAGTTGAAAGGACGCTATGACGTCACGAGCCCCTTTCCTAAACTCAAAGACCTTTAATGCGCTTTGTCTAAGTATTCATTCATTGATTTGAAAAGCAAAAAGTGTTTATTAGATCTAACCGACGGAGACGGATTTGAATTTTTACGCCCTGTCAACATGCCTTGTTCGGTGTGTCCAGTCACTATACCAAATTATCTGTGATCCAATATAATAATATGCTCGGGATACTGATGCGTCTATTAAAGTTGTAGTTCTGCAGAGCATCAGATAGCACCCGACGGTTTTGGTTATAAGAGTCTCAAACTTTAACTTCATCTTACGAGTCTTAAACTAGAAAGGAATTAAGGGTAGATGTTAAATCTTTGTGTGTGATCTTGAGGGTGACATAATCTTGTTGATTACATCTATAACAAATTAAATAAAAAAAAATAACTAGAACTAACCCTACTTATTTTTACTATTGCGATTTTACATATTTTGTTAACTTTTTGTTGTTTCTAATTGTTGTATGTTCAACTGCTCATATGCTATGTATGATAATATATATTATTTTTACCTATTGTCCATCAATTGTGGACCGATTTTAAAACTCCTTTATTATTCGGAAGTGTTTACTTTTGAGGTGATCTGAATATTGAGGGAACGAAGCCTGTTTAAGCTTTGAGAGATCAAAATACTGAGAATGGTATTGAACTCACTTTTTATGAATTAAAGCTAAGTACCTCACAACTTTGTTGTGTTCAAATAGAATGCCCTCGAAACTAAACGAATTAGTTTCTTTCGTTGGGCTTCGAAATCATTTTATCTGCAATAAGGACTAAATGAAAAAGTAATAATGTGAAATTACGTAGTACTTAATGGTATTAGAATAGAGATGTTATACAGCAGTAATAGGACTTATATTCGTAAGTTGATGGTACTCGTAATAAGATTTTATGATTAACTTGATTACTAACTACAATAGGGGATTACTCATATATATTTTTTTATTTTTCTATGTATAATAATTTTGTCTTACGGTTTGTTACGAGTTAAATGAACATATATTTTGATTTGATTTATTTTAAAGTCGAAGCAAAATTCGACACATCGATTTTTCGAGAAAATCTAGAACTAACGGCACACTCAGTACCGTGGCCTGCGCGAGGAAGGAGCTACGCACAAATACTACGTACAAGGGCTACGTCCCTGATGATGATTTTCTTGAAAAATCTAACCTTAGGAGTGACTAAACCCCGTATTTTACTAAATAACGTGTGCGTTCATTTTGTGAGAGACAAAAATTATATAAATAAATAAATAGATAATGCTGGACAAATCACACAGCATCATCTAGCCCCAAGCTAAGCAGAGCTTGTGTTATGGGTACTAGATGACTGATATACTTAATACATTATACTACATAGATAGATATTTTTATTATATATAGAAAAACACCCAGAACACCCTGAACAAATATCTGCAGATCGTACAGACATTTGTCCCGAGGCGGGAATCGAACCCGCAACCCCTTGCGTCGCAGGCGGACCTTCGCCCGCTGCGCCACAGAGCTTGTCAAAATTATATGTTTAGCATACTAGCATCGTGCAAACAGGTTTTTATGATGATGCGATTTATAAACACTACCCGTACTCCTGTTTGCGACTATTATGCAGTATTTACGGGATATTTACGGGGGGTAAATATTTCGTAAATATTGCATAATACTATAATATAATATACCGCCGTGGGGTGCCGGCAGTAGAATGATACCCCTCCTCTCATGCCCATGAATGCAGTAAGAGCCTGCTAAGGGATACCTCCGGAAGATGGGCAGCAGCGTCTATCCGTGTATCAACATCCTATACTGCGCTCACCAACCCGCCTGCCAAGCGTGGTGAGTATAGCAACTACCCCTCATGGAGATCCATGAGGGAGGCCTGTGTTCATCAGTGGACGTTTTATGGCTGAAATGATGAAAAGATGATGATTGCATAATAGTGTTCACAACCATGATGATTTCAAAAGTTATATCTGTTTGCGACGCTTAGCAAAACCTTAACGATTTATGAAAACATCGCAGGTTGCGTTGTCCTTACCTTACTCTAAAGCATACATAATTTCCCCACTTTAGTAGGTGCTAAAGTAGTGAATTTAGCAGCTACCAAAGCGATGCAAAAGCTACAATGTCCTTCAATAAAATATTCAGAGGCTCCCGTCACGGCCGCGGTCAAAGCAATATCAAAGGCGTTCGCTTCGGCCCGTCTATTTTAGCGATATTAGGTCCAGTGAAGTCCACATTACACCCTCCTATCGCTGGGGCTCGTTGGGTACAGTAAATCTTTCCCGCTATCCTATTAAGATAATAATCAGCAATTCGCAAACATTGGACGTTGCCGCGTCCACAATTCCCCTAAGTGTTGAAATAAAGACATAAGCGGGGAATAAGCCGGGAAAAAAATATGCGGAAAGGAAACACTGAAATTATGTGTTTGGGATTCACTCGTAAGTGTGATTTATCTGGGTTGAATTGTTCGGACGGTAGGATTGTTCCACTTGAATCACCAAGCTAACTGACCTAGGTGAGTGGACGGTAAACTGTCGCTCAATTTAAACAAAGCACTTAGCAAGAATTTCGACTCAGCCCATCAAGGATTCTGCAGCTTAGTTGGTTAAAGAACTTCCGGCTTTAGGTAGGGTCAAAAAACGATTTGACCAAGGTGGATTCAAACTCACCGGATTAGATTTTTTTAATAAGTTTTTTTTTTAAATTTCCTTGTTATTGATAAATAAAGTCCGTCCGTAACTCTCGTATCGTAATTAAATTTACGGATTCTTTTATTTACGGTGTATGCATACACTTCTTAATAAAATCCTCTTTAAACATACAAGTAGTTATGTCGTTTTTTATTACGTGTGCTCTCGTGTAAAGCAGCTCTGCACAAGCAAACAATATATTATCAAATACATTGGAGTAAACCCAGCAAGCTCTGTTCCCGCCTTGTTCGACTCGCCTTGAGCTTAAATAACATATTTCTATCGGATTCATTAGTTTACTAGAACATTCTAGACTGTGTATACCGTTGCCTTTTCCGCGTTTTCTTTGCTAACAATAACTTATTAATTAAATGAATTTCGCTCTCAACTCTTCCGCACTGAGTTATGTTTTCACCGGATTAATATGCGGACTAGCAAGCAAAATCTGCATTGGGAATTGGGCTTAGTTGCACATTTTTCAGCGTTGAATTGTGCTTTTTTCGTTTCGCATAAAGCAGGGAATGTATCCGCGCCTCCGCGTCCGTTCGTCGCCTAAGCCGCCTGAAATCGCATATTTTCATCGGATTATATTTTCAACGGATTAATTACAATTTCGCTGCGTCCCCGTTTGTGATATGGCGACTAAGGCTGCCTCTAAGCGTTCGTGTGATAATCTCCTGGGCCGCAATCCTCTTACGTAAATACGTAATTTTCTCAACCATTTCATTATTTGTACAATGCCGGGAATGCTTACTCTCGGGTTTCGTAAGTTAAGATCTTAATTGTAATGTTCTTTAAATATATTAAGGATTATGGAAATATTTGCTTTAAAAAGCTGAATGTCTTGTTCGCTTTGAAAATTTTTGTTTTGTTTTGATTTTAAACTGAATCATGGCTTTCATTCAAACGAAAAGGGGTGAAAAACTCGTCAAGGACGAAGTATTTTGTTGATTGACCATCCCTGTCCGTGCCTGCCGTTCCTTCTGGTAAATCTATTGAACCATGTCAGTTTGTTGATGGGATTGGGTTGTGAATTAGATCATCAATTACCTTCAAACCAATCTGTTTTAACATGACGTACAATTTTTAGTTTTAAAATTACAGGATTTTATCGCGTACCTTTTTTATTATTTTCCCGACGTTTCGAACATCTTTCAGCGTTCTTGGTCGCGGGAGGACTGATGTGCTGGGAGCTACCGCCGCGAATTGATGGCAGAATCCACGACTACCCTCAATTCGTCTTCAGATTCAGAAATGTCCAAGTTCACATTACGACACACTACACTGACGGTATCGGACTGCTGTACCGTCGGAACACAACGCACACACTTATTCAACACATGATTCCATGCAGAAGAGAGACGAAAACCATCTTCACGATTGAAATTTAGGTGTTTCTTGATCTCAATCGCCTCTCGAACTATCCTCTTATAATAGTGTCGTTCTTTGGATAGAACTTTTGGGTCGTGTAGTTATATGACGTACAATCTCTGGCCCAGGAGCTAGCGAACATGTAGCCTACTGCATGATTCAATTAACACGCGTCTCAAATTTTACGAAAAGGCGCCTTATATTTCGTCGCCTGCTCGCATCATTTAGCTCCGACATCAGCCGAGTAAACCGAAAATTAACTAATACAAAATTTACTGTGCAAATGAGAGCAGGGTGCAATACTTCGCTAAATATTCAGGATAATAATCGTTATTGTAATAGGGTTCTCGCGGAAAGGTTGAGTGCGTATGTGCGGTGTGACTTGATTCGTGGAACAGTCAAGAGTTATTATTAGAACTACAAGCGGTACATACGCGCTCAACCAATAATTGTATGATTTGAAGCCAATACCTATGTTATGGCTTCAAACAGTTATTGTGAAATCTGTAGACTAAAATATAGTAGTGGCCTTTGTGATTCAATCATTCGGGGAAATGCTAGCATCCGATTTATTACTGCTGTGCGGAACAAAGCTTTTGGTTCGATAGCTTTTGATAAAATTATACACATTATATATTTATTGGTTTTGTTCATTCTAACCGCTTAGTCCAATGAGTTGGACGAGGGGCACTTTTTTGTTAAATTGTTTTTGAATTACAATTCTTTGTTCTCTTTTCCATTTTCTTCTAACTCTAGTCTGTAACTAATATAAAGTTAGTCATTTACGAGTATACAGGGTGTGTATAATACCTACGTGTACCCGAAAGAGGGTGACTCTGACCAAGAAACATATTTAGTTTTACGACTTTCCAGGATTCGGTGGTGTTTATAAAGAAAAGACCACAAGAGTTTTAACTTTAACAGCTGATTATACGCTAATGACAACCTTAACGCCAGCTGATTCTTGACAGGGTCATTGAGTTCCGCGAAGAATTTCCGTAGAGGTACCTACAGATAAAAGTACCTAAAACCACAAAGGTTTTTTTTTTCATAAAAAAAATATCGTCATTCCAGCAGTAAACAGTCCACTACTGAACAGGCCTCCCTCATGGACCTCTATGGCGAGCGCAGTACGGGATGTTGATACACGGAAAGACGCTGCTGTCCATCTTCCGGAGGTACCCCTTAGCAGGCTCTTATGCATCCACGGGCATGAGAGGAGGGGTAACTCTCTACTGCCGGTACCACACGGCTTAAAAAAATTAAATTATAAACTCAGCATTATGTTCACACTACAATAACTAGTAAAAATATTAAAAAAAAAAAAGACGAAATCCCGATTTTATCCCTGGTTTCACTGGTTCACACATGTGAGCCCATGAAAACCAGTGTAGCATGAAAACCGAGTGTATGTATGTACGTACACTCTGTATTTGAAATTCACGATTGAGATTACAACTCCACGTGTGTTTTTCTCATACATTTGAGCCAAATTACTCTGAAAGTTACGAAACTAGGAGGAATCCAGGAAGTAACGTCAGCAAATGTAAATTTCCAATCAAAGCGAGAAATAGTTCTACAGTAATAAATTCATTGGACAATTATCGTTATCGCGTTGCCGCTCGGGTGGTCATAACTGAGTTACGACGGTGTGCAGCTAGTAATGGAGTTATGGGAACTAGAACTGATCGGCTCCTTTTGACGCAGCTCTGAGCTATCGGAGTTATAGCTCTAGGAGTTTTATAGGACTCTTTGTTGTGGTTTTATATACAGGGCTAATGCTATTGCTAGAGTATTTCTCGATTTGTATTTATGAAACTCTAATGCTTTTATATCTTTGGTTTATATTTATACAATTTAAATTGTTAGTAGTGTAGATAAGCAAAATCTATTGGACATGTATTTTTTAATTTTTAACGTAATCCAATAATAACCGCGATACATTATATCGAAATGTCGCGTGACGTCACACACTGGTACGCGCCGACGTGACGTACAGAATGATGACGTCACGACTAAACTAAAACGAAACGTCGGCAAAATAGTTAAAAAAGGTACGCGATAAAATCCTGTATTTTAATAACTAATAATAAACCTTAAATCTCTTAATCTAAGCATTTTTTTCATTAATTAAAAAAAAATACGTGTCAATTATTTTTGTATTATCTATATGACGGAGTAAATAGAATTCTGATTCTCACACCCTGTCATTATGCCTATTATATTAAATAAATAGGTTGTTAATTATAATTATGCGGGCTCTCTACTACTAGATGTGCGGGGTCTCTAAATATTTAAGTATTATTTAAGTAGTTTATTAGTGAGGTAGCTTTCTAATATAATTTTTAAGTTTAGAATATGTATTTTTTTTGTTTTTATTGGTTTTATGTTATGATGTAATGTTTTTTCTTTCTTTTTAATGTGTAAAATAACTATGTCGGCACTCGCCAAAGGTCCTACCTGAAAACCAGCGTTAATCCTTATTTGGATTAACATTATTTTGAGGTAGGACCTTTTGGTCCACAAACATCCTTTTATTTTTCAATTTAGACCTGATGTACCTTTGTTGTGGATTAATAAATTATTTTCTATTTTCTTCTAGTTTAAAGTATTTAAGTAGTATTAGTAGCAATCATTTGGTCCTCATAACAAAAGGCTCTGTTTACTTTAGGGTTTGATGGATTTAAAATGTATCAATTTGTGTATAAGTACACATATTTCCTCTCCTCTCTTGTCCGTGGATGCACTAAGAACCTGTCAAGGGAACCTCCGGAAGATAAGCAGCAGTGACTCTCCGTGTATCAACAACCAGTACTGCGCTTGCCAACCCGCCTGCCAAGCGTGGTGAGTATGGCAACTACACACATGATCAGTACCCTTGTAGATTCATGGGGGAGGCCTATGTCCAGCAGTGGACGTCCTACGGCTGGTGGTGATGAATTGATGATCTGGTAACCCTAGCTAAGAGCACAATCTTTCTAGAAATTCATCATCATCACATTTCAGCCGTAAAACGTCCACTACTGAACTAAGACCTCCCTCATGGATCTCCATGAGGGGTAGTTGCCATACTCACAACGCTTGGCATGCGGGTTGGTGAGCGCAGTACGGGATGTTGATATACGAAAAGACGCTGCTGCCCATCTTCCGGAGGTGTCCCTTAGCAGGCTCTTACTGCATCCACGGGTAGGAGACGAGGGGTAATATTCTACTGCCGGCACCCCACGGCTAAACTCTAGAAATTAATTTTATTAGTTGTTTTGCCAAATTAGCAAATTAAAATGTTGTAATGATGACACGTGTTAAAACGAGGACATGTTACGCCAACCCCACATAACGTAGGATGATGATGCTTTTCTTAAATAGCTACGTTGATATTATCGTTCCACGTCACCACTGCGGCTTATGGAAATCGATTTGCATTCAAATCATATAATTAGAATTGACGAACATTCGTAGGGTTGAACGCAATAATGAATTTTACATTCAGATATAATTATGCCGTGGGGTGCCGGCGGTAGAAGTAGTCTCTTGCCCGTAGATGCAGTAAGAATCTCCCAACGGGTTCCTCCGAAAGATGGGCTGCAGCGTCTATTCGTGTATCAACATTCCGTACTGCGCTCGCCAATCCGCCTGCCTGGAGCAGCATGGTGAGCATGGCAACAACCTCCTTGGCCATGAGGGACGTATATGTCCAGCAGTGGACGTGCTAGGGCTGAGATGATGATGATGATGATGAATAGAACTTGTTGAACTTCTAAAAGCCATACAACAGCCATATATATTTTAAAAGGCTTCTGATAATAGTTAAGGGATACCTCCGGAAGATGGGCAGCAGCGTCTTTCCTTGTATCAACATCCCGCACTGCGCTCGCCAACCAGCCTGCCAAGCTTGGTGAGTATGCCAACTCATGGAGATCCATGAAGAAGGCCTGTTTTCAGTAGTGGACGTTTTACGGCTGAAATGATGATTTTGATAATAGTTATCACCGACTATAATGTACATCGAAAACGTTGACGAGACGACCTCTTCACCTTCGACAGAAATTGCTTGGAGTCTGCGAGGAATCACCAACAGTGAGACGCATAAGGTTAAATAAAAAAATGTACAGCCTGTATACTAACGCTATTAGTAGGTAACGCGTTGGAAATATTTTGTCAACTTCAAACTTCGTCTTTTACCACGCAGAACTTAAATGCAGCAAACTCGAATGACAAAACCAAATCTTAATTAACTATGTACCTACAATATTGAAATTAAAGCTAGTTGCGGTGTTATCGCCCGCGCCACCCGCCACTGCAGGATAGGGTTGTCACGTAGAGTTCTACTCCGAAACAAAAATAACATGTCAAAAATATAGATAGATAGATAAACTCTTTATTGTACATTCAACACATAACATAAATTTCACAAAGATAAACACAGACAAATATAACATACAATGGGCGGTCTTATCGCTATAAGCGATTTCTTCCAGACAACCTTTGGATGGACAGGATATAAGATAATAAAAACGGCGGTGTACGAATAATACATACGCAAAAATAGATAGATAAAAATATACCAACATACACAACAACCTAAATACTTATATGATAAACATACTTATCACTACATAAATATATAAATACTACAATCATAAATAGGTAACGATATAAGTATTACGTCCTAAAGATGAATACATAATTAAATTATACAAGTACCTAATATTTGGACAAAAAAACAGTTTTACGCCAAGGATAAGTAATGACAGTGTACCAAAAAAAATATAATTAAAATGTAATTACATAATAATTATGTGTTAACTCACATCGTAACACCATGGCTTCCTGACGACGGAAGGCCACGACGGAAGGCCGCGCCGGGGTCGGCCAAGGTAGCATTGACGGAATGATCTCTGCATCGACATCATCGCGCCAACGCTTGACAGAGGATGGTGGGAGTCTGCGAAGGATCGAGATGGTTGGAGGAGTTTGGAGGAGACATTTTCCCAGAAGTGTGTCGACACAGGTCAGCAAAATAAAATGGGTTAACTAATTGCAAAAAAAAGTTCCACTTCACCTCTCGCTAAGTTAAGTGTAGGTCATAAACTTCACTTCGCCTAATGCGACATGCGTTCGTTGCATAAGTCTTCAAGAACTTTAAGAAATCACTTTATGTAAAGGTTATATAAATATTATATTCTTGGGTCTTGTATTATTATATGAGTCAATGTATACATCTTACTAATACTATAAAGCCGAAAGTTTGTTTGTATAGATAGACTATAGATGATGGATGTTTGTTACCTCTTCACGAAAAAACTACCCTTAGGATTGAGCTGAAACTTTGCATATGTATTGATGTTGACCAGGATTAATACATAGGCTACTTTATATCCGGGTACAACGCGTGCGAAGCGGCGGGCGGAAGCTAGTATTAAATATAATAACATTTATATTTAATTGTACCTATATTCATACACAGTTTAATTTTTTTTGAATAAATAAACTGAAACTAAAAGAAAGCGTACACCGTGAGGATCCATGACCACCCATACGCATTTCGAACATCGGTCAAGTTCGACCAAATTCACAATTAAAACTTAAATCTCAATCTCAATCTTTCCTATTCAATTATAAAACGTCAAGCCAAAACGAAACACGTAAAATAACGATTGAAATAATAATTTTGATTTTCTGAGTAAGGACAAAAATATAAGTTGTTTATTTTTTATATATATATAATGACATGTTACATAATTATATGAATTGTAATTATTTATTTATTTGTTTCAGGTATGCTGCTTTACATTATATGATCGGAGTTTTACTTACAAATTACATACTAAGGTAAGAGTAACTTTACGATTAAGCCCGCCGTTTTATACTTCTAAATGACGAGGCAAGCTGAAGTTAAGCCTCTACCTATTACAACTGCAATACCATCTGTCACCCCCTGAGACAGAGTTGTAAGGCATCATGTGCCTGTAATTTCATAATAATATAACACGTATTAATTAAATACAGTAAAAGCTACAATACGAAACAGCTTATCTATCTTATCTTAGTTTCTACGTCATCTTGCCGATCCCTAAAGGCTCGAGCAGACCGGATGCGTATGCGTAGACGTAAGCGTAGACGTGCACGTACCACTGAGTTGTAATGTATGGAACTGTATGAGACAGGACACACCGCTTGCGTAACGTAGACGTGCGCGTCGTCATACAGTTCCATACATTACAACTCAGTGGTACGTGCACGTCTACGCATACGCATCCGGTCTGCTCGAGCCTTAAAGCTCGACGTAAAATGTCAACGCTGCAACGTCAGTATACACTTTTACCTTTTTTGATTGCCTTTCGGAGTCCGAAGCCCGCCACATCCCTAGCAGCCCCTAACTCCGCTAAACTGAGCCGTTATTTATTCCTCATATTCTCGAAGGCAGTGGATTATGGCCCGTTATCGGAACTGGATAAATTACTTTATTACTACGAACCCTTTTCCCGTAAAGTGGGAGCACTGACGCCATTTTGAAAAGAATTTCGCTCAGCTTATAAGGAATTTTCTTTTAAATTGATGGGTAAGTTATTTACGTGAGGAAGTGAAGCTGATATATTCAAATTGGATGAGAGCTGATCATACCAAAATATAGATTGTTGCTGTAAACTGCCGTGTTTATTCTCTGATCTTGTGTTTACTGAATTTTTATGTATACATCATGTCAGCCGTAAAATGTCCACTGATGAACACAGGCCTCCCTCATGGATTTCCATGAGGGTTAGTTGCCATACTCACCACGCTTGGCAGGCGGGTTGGTGAGCGCAGTATAGCATGTTGATACACGGACGCTGCTGCCCATCTTACGGGTGTATCCCTTAGCAGGCTCTTACTGCATCCATGGGCATGAGAGGGTAACATTCTACTGCCGGCACCCCACGGTATGTATAAGTATGAAAGATAAATTATTGGCCATTATGTACCTTTACCTACTATAATTACTTCGTAAACCTACTTTTGTATTTTTTTTTATTTTGATATTTTAGCTTAGGAATCTTAGGACGCAGAGTAAAGCGGGTCGCCCACTGCTAAATGAGATGGTTCATTAATGACTCGCAAGCCTTTCAATGCAGGCCTTGATTGTCGTTTTTTGAATCTATGCTTATATAAATTAGGCCAGGCGCGTGTCGGGCACGCGCTATGTAGGGTTCCGTAGTTAACCTGTTGTTAGAAATTGGTGTTTGTTTTTTTACAATTACCAAAACATCATCATCATTATCATATCAGCCGTAGGACGTCCACTGCTGGACAGAGGCCTCCCTCATTGATCTCCAGTGCGGTTGGAAGCGGCCTGCATCCAACGCCGACCAGCGGACTAAAACATATTAACAGGAATTGAGCTTTTAGCTTAAATTATTCCGGTTTTTGTAGCGTTATCATGGCGTTGTTATATGTTCATGCAAAATAACAGCTTTCAAGGACAGACAGACAGGCAAACAAAGCGAAACAATAAGGGTTTCTGGTTTTACTACGACGGTATTCACTAGAAATCAGTAAATTCCAGAAATGTCATTTAAACTAGCCTTAACTATTAGGTACCTTCAATAAACTCAAATGTTTCTAAAGTGGGTTTGATATCACTGCACGCTTTAACTACCGGAGGGGATTTTAAAGGAAAATGTGTAGGAAATAACCGGGGAATATCCGGATATAACACGTGCCTAGCCACAGGCGAAACCTACACGATAGTTGTAGTATGAAGTATTGATGTACAGTTCCTACTCGATAGCACGATATTTTACCGTAAGGTTCCGGCAGTAGAATGTTGCCCCTTCTCTTGCCAGTAAATGCAGTAAGAAGGTGCCAAAGGATACCTTCGGTATAGCGTCTTTCCGTGTATCAACATACCGTAGTAGAATGTTGCCCCTTCTCTCTTGCCAGCAAATGCAGTAAGAAGCTGCCAAAGGATACCTTCGGAAGAGCGTCTTTCCGTGTATCAACAAACCGTTGTAGGATGTGGCCTCTTCTCTCTTTCCCGTGGATGCAGTAAGAATCTGCCAAAGGATACCTTCGGAAGAGCGTCTCTCCGTGTATCAACATACCGTACAGCGCTCGCAAACCCGCTTGCTTCGCGTGGTGAGTATGACAACAACCCCCCATGATCTTCCTTGGAGATCCATGAGGAAGGCCCAATAGTCCCAACAGTGGACGTCCTATGGCTGAAATGATGATGTAAGCCAAAGGAAAATGGAATTATTATTCTAAAACAGGTCATCTATTGAAGTAACTGAACCATTCCAAACCAATTGAAGCAAAGGTGTTTATTTTATTTCACAATTTCGAAAGCTCATTCACACCTCGACGGATTGTTGTATTTTCGGATCTTAACTTTGTACCAATCGATTTTATATTATCTATGTTTCTCATGAAAACAAAATGATAGCGATGATTTTATATTATCTTGTCTTTTTATTTTATGGCTTTTTGTGTTTGGTTTTACACAATTCCGCCAGTGTCAAGTTAATTGAGAAATTCTTAAGTTATTTGGCTGGCCACGTTTGCGGCCATAAAATAAATCAGATTTTATATTATCTATGTTTCTCAGCAAAACAAAATGGCGGATAGAGATGATGTATGAGGTTAACAAACCTCACTTATGCAAGTTTATTTATAAAATGTATACCTACCCGAAAGGGGTTTTCAGCCCATGATAACAAGTACTTTTGGAGGGGGAAAACAATCGGATTTTTTACATTGCTAATGTTGCCTGAAGTAAACGTTATTATTATTTATTGCATGCAATATTAACGGGATATGTATGATTATCCACCTTTATCCGTGATTATGACGTGTGAAACTGCGTCGAAATATCGGTAAACCCAAAAAGTTTTAAATGGTAAATATCTCATAAACATTGTGAACACCATGATAGTTTCAAAAGTAATTATTATTTACTTACAACTACTACTTATGTAGTAGCGTCGAGTCGGTAATTAATCTCTGGACCCGGACATTTTACCCGGTAACTACACTTTAAAATGCTAATTTGAAAAGTGGTACAGCCCCCGATTAATTATGACCGAACTAGAGGCATTTTAGTCGGAGAGTTACAAAATTATATGTGACGTTTTGTGCCACTTTAGGCGCTACGCGAAAGCAGCCAAGGTATGAAAAAATATCTTCAGATGTTTGTTACTCAAGTTAATTTTTTGGTAAAATCTTCACAACTTTGGAGAAATATCAAATGTATAACAACAATAAATAAATCATGAATAATGCTGGACAATTCACACAGCCTCATCTAGCCCCAAGCTAAGTAGAGCTTATGTTATGGGTACTAGGTGCGATACTAGGTTCATCGGCACACCTAGTACTTTATACATTATAAATATACATACATACATTGTATATATATATATATATATATATACTAGCTGTCCCGGTGAACTTCGTATCGCACCTACTACAACCACTACTTACAAATTACCTATGTCCGTCTCCATGGTCTAATCTACTCCTATACTAAAATTCATCCAAATCGGTTCAGCGGTTTTGACGTGAAAAGGGAATATACATACATTGTTACTTTCACTTTTATATATTAGTAGGATAGGATAGGATAGATTTTTTTTATTATATAAAGAAAAACATCCAGAACACCCTGAACAAATATCGTAATATATTTTATCCTCTTGCGTGGCTGGCGGACCTTCGCCCGCTGCGCCACAGAGGTCGTAATTGTTTACATAATTGTATAATTTAAACCCTTTCATTTATTCTGTTTTTATAACTTATTATGTATAATAATAATAATACTTTATTCACAAAATAAAGGAGTACAGGCTTACCTGAACCAAACAAAATAAATTTTACTTATAATCTAAACTAAAAATTTACAATTGTTACTAAGTAAGAGATTCATCTTAAAATATAATAACAATAGGCATAGGGTGACATAATAAACCTTGTTAAGCTATTACAACAAGTAGCGATAGGTTAAGGCTGTAAACACGTGGTCTAGATACAGTAAAGTTGACTTTCCTCCGTACGAGTTCACACTGTATGACGGCAGGGGTCTTGCTCTTCCTCACTAGGATTCGTTTAGTATTGCCTAAATTATTTTAAAACCTAATTTGCGTTTAATTTGGGCACTTAGTTGAAACTCTTATAATAACGAAAGTATGTACTTACTATGACTATGAATATATACAATTTATAAACCTCATAATATGAATATAAAAACCTAGAGGGTAATGTATAAATTATTTGTATTAATTATGATAACTTTATTAGAAAACCTAATTAGAATTTGATTTCACTTAGAGTTTAAATTATTATGATAAAGAAAATATGTACTATGACTATGAGTATATGACCACGGAATGCAATATTCTGTTTATGCTAGACTATCAGTAATGTTACATGTGTGTGAATACATTAATTTTAATTGGCTTCTCGGGTAAGGTATATCACATAAAATCCCCAAAAAAACGTTCGGATATAACAAACAAAATTAAAAGTCAAATCAATTAACAAACAGAAATAAAAAAACAACAATCGCCAATTCTCGTACTCGATTTTAAAATAGTTTAAAGAAGAAAAATGCAAAAGCGACGAATGGATTTTTTACGGTTCATTCGTCGAGCGCTCTCGTCATCATTAAACAGAAGAGCCTCGCTTCCAGCCTCGTGACCTTCTCGCGAAGTGAACCATATATCGATGGTATTCGATGGATCGGTGGAATGCTCTGTGGTTCGGAAGTTGCAGTAAGATATGATTGACTGAACTTATTAGTAGTAGTGTTAGTAGTAGTATATGTAGTTGCCAAACTCACCATGCTTGGCAGGTGGGTTGGCGAAGAGCGCAGTACAGGATGTTGACAAGTACACGAAAGATGCTACTGCTCTCTTCCGGAGATATCCCTCAGCAGCTTCTTACTGCATCCACGGGCATGAGAGGAGGGGTAACATTCTACGGCCATGAACTGAACTTTTACAGATGTAGAACGTAAGCCATCGTGATTTAGTTATTATTATATTTTCTAGCGTGTCATAGCTGCACAAGGGTCTCCATTTTATATTTCTACACCATTTAACACATACCAAGTTTTAAAACACGCGGCTTTATTTTTATAACTCGTATTTAACTGAATCATTATCATCATCATATCAGCCCGTTGACACCCACTGCTGGGTATAGGTCCTAAGATTATATATATTAGTTTGTGAAATTCCTTTCTACTCGAGCTTTTAACTTGGTTTTACTGAGCATCCGCCTTGAGACCCTCAAGGAAAAGATTGCTCAGGTTCTCCCTGATGTTCGTTATTTCCCCCCCGATTGACAAAAACTGTATCCCCAAGAACTTTGCTTAGTATTGTGACTGTATGAATGGCTGCTTGTTTCTGAACTATGTTAATATTGATGTGTGAGTCTAGTTTGTCGCAATACCTGCTTAAACTTTTAGCTATTATACCTGTAGCTCCGACCACAATAGGTATGACTTCGGTTGGTGTTTTCCAAAGCCTTGTAATTTCTACTTTTAATGCGTGATATTTACTTAATTTTTCAATTTCCTTCGCTCCAATATTGTAGTCAGATGGTACAGTTATATCTATTAAATATGTTTTATTTTCTATTTTATTTACGTATATTATATCAGGTATATTGTGTATAATTGTAATATCTGTCTGTACCGGTATTTCCCACATGAGTTTAGCTGTGTCGTTTTCTATAACTTGAGGTTGTGTTAAATTTTCCTGCCACCAAAGATTAGAAACTTCAAAATTATGTTTTTTTGCTAGCGTCCAGTGAACATATTGCACGATGTTATTATGCCTTCTAGTATAGTAAGTACCTGCTAGTTTTTCACACCCAGATATGATATGTTGCGTGGTCTCATCTTTTGCCATACAGAGCCTGCATCTACCGTCCACTGCTCTTTTCAGGATATCTCTTTCATGCTGTCTAGTTACTACTGCTTGATCTTGTATAGCATAGATTGATGATTCTAGACCTGGTGTTAACGGTTGTTTTTTGATCCATTTAAATGAATTTACCCTATCAACATTTTCTTTATCCAATACTTTATTATAAAATTGTCCGTGAAGCGGCTTGGCTTTCCATTTATTGATTTTAGTTTTTAAGACAGCCTTACGAATTTCGTTATCTGTATAATTTTCTTCATTCTCTAAACCTATTTCTAATAAATTTACTTGTGACTCTTTACTTATTGAATATTTAACCTTTTTTCTATCCTGTTTTACGATTGCTTTTATAATATGGTCTTGTTCTCCTCTTAAATAGTTTCTGAATTTAATAATTTGTGTTTTATACAGCATTTCTACATTAATTAATCCCCTACCCCCTTCTTCTATTGGCAAATACAATCGTTCTACTTCAGCCTTTTGTTGATGCACTTTATTCATTGCTAATATTTTTCTAGTTTTTACATCTATTTTCTTTAAATCGCTTGTTTTGTAATTTACTATGCCAAATGTATATAAAAGAACCGGTACTGCGTATATGTTAATTGACTTTAATAGGTTTCGTGCGTTGAGATGTGATTTAGTGAGACATTTAACTCTACGGAAATATTCTTTTTGGCTTTGTTGCCTGGCTTCGCTGTGATCTATTTTACCAGATTCATGCACTCCTAAATATTTGTATTGTTCATCGTTACGTAGATGTTTAAACTCCTCCCCACTAAGTAGAATATGACCTCTACCTTCATGTTCTTGCCTCCTACCTTTCGCTAAATGTAATACATTGCATTTACTAAACCCAAAATTCATCCCGATGTCTTCTGTGAATATTTCTGTGCTGCCAATTAAAGTTTTTAAATTATTGGAATTATTAGAGTACAATTTAAGATCGTCCATGTATAACAAGTGGTTTATAGTGCTATTGTTTTTGAGTTTATAACCTTTGGATTCATATTTACTCAGGATGTTTGTAAGCGGGTTCAAGCCTAGAC
Organism: Pasiphila rectangulata; assembly: GCA_963082625.1. Lineage (NCBI taxonomy): Eukaryota > Metazoa > Arthropoda > Insecta > Lepidoptera > Geometridae > Pasiphila > Pasiphila rectangulata. The sequence continues at coordinate 20,576,667 of OY720238.1, read as the reverse complement.
AGAACAGTAAAGGCGACAAAGAGTCGCCTTGAAATATTCCCCGGCGGACGTAAATTGGGTCAGTGGTAATGCAGGCGTTTGCTCCAGAGGCTGTCATGATAACATTCCATGTAGGCATAACTATCTCAAGAAAGCCCTTGATAGCAGGTGGACATTTGTAAATATCAAGTACTTTGAGTAACCACTCATGTGATATGCTATCAAAAGCTTTCTGATAGGCAACCCACCCCATACTTAAGTTTTTCTGACACTGGTGTGCATCCTCCAGTATGGCTTTGTTGATCATGAGATGGTCTTTGCAGCCTCGGGAGCGACGCCTGCATCCCCTCTGTTCCGGTGCTAAAATGTTATTTGTATCGCAATGTATGTAGAGTTCATCAGCTAATACAGAAGTCAGCAATTTGTACATAGTTGGTAAGCAAGCTATGGGGCGCCAGATTTTAGGGCTTTCTGTATTTTGATTTTTTGGCAGCAAAATTACCTTTCCTGTTGTGAACCAATGTTCTACGGGTTCGATTCCTTTTAATAACCTATCAAATAACTGTGCGAGATATTTGTGTGTACATGTTAAATATTTAAGGTAGGTAGTAGTTTTGTATTTTATCTATACCTGGTGCCTTCCAGTTATGAATCTTCCTGACAGCTCTCTTAATTTTATCTAAGTCTATTTCCCTAAACGTTACATCCTCTTCAATATCTCCCATGGACTCTTCTACATCAGAAATCCATTACGCATGAGTGTTGTATGGCACAGGCTCTGATAAGATTGAGGACCAGAATCTCTGAACCTCACCCTGTGTTGGTATTTGAGTTGGTGTAATTTGCTCCCCGTTTAAGCTTCTGTAAAATTTGTGTTGATTCTCTTGAAATAGTTTATTTTGTGTTTTTCTATCATTCATATCACTATATCTTTTAAGTCTACCTGCTAATGCTTTTACTTTTTGTGTGTGTTGTTCAATTCTGTAGTCTAAATCCTGTTCGTTTCTTACGTTATATTTAGTATATAAATTGCCTCTTACTCTACGCATGGTTCTGCTATTATTTCCTCTCTTTATTTCTATAAGCTGCGCAAGTTCTTTCCTAAATGCTTCTAAGTTGTTTTTTATTCGAGTTTTCCATGGTGGGTCTCGTTTAAGTTTTTGTGAAGTTGAAGGTGTGTATGGTTTTTGATTATTAGCTATCAATAATGTTTTTGCGCAGGCATAGATGATGTTATTTATATCTCGTAGTGATTTATTTATTGCCAATAGACAAGGCAAAAAATCATTAATTTTGTTTAAATTTTGAATATATTTTTTATTAAAGTTCGGCTTTGGCAGCGTTTCCCTATTCTCTATCTCTATTTCTTTTGTTTCCGCTAGCGTTTGTAGAAACTGCAGAACGAGTGGATCTTGGTCTTCATTTACTACAATGTTATGAGACGGAGAAATCAGTTGATTTAAAACTTCTTCCGGTATTGTCTGTGTGTCTGCAGCTGTTATTTCTGGTGTTTGTGTAGTTACAGAGATTTGCTCCTCGATGTTTTCTATTAGTATAGGCGTCGCAATCCTAGGTGGTGTGTGAATATTTTGTGAACTATGTGTGGGAAGTGGTGTGGCTTGTGTGTTGGATAAAGATCGTTCTGCTTTAAGTTTAATTTGATCTAGTACTTGTGTGGATAAGACTTTACGTGCTATGATGCTTCTTGCTTGGTTGGATAAAGTGTTACCTGTAAATTTGTCAATCTTAGGATTATTTATATTTCGGTCTCTAAATAGTCTCTCGAAACGTTTGATGTAGCCTGGCCCTCCGGCTCTGGCTTTGAAGAAGCAGAACATTAGTTCGTGAAGTTCTGCTTCTGACCACTTTCTTCTGGCATCATCGTTAACATTAGTTGAACTTCCAGTGGTCACTTCTGATGCACCGGCAGAGTTTGTGGGAGATGTTTCCCTACTCCGCAAAGTATCATCAGGCAATGGTTGGGCGGTCTCGCTTTGTTCGGGTTCCCCGACGGAGGGCCGACCCCTAAACCCTCCGCCACCGATGGTTCGTATGCTGGAACGTCCAGCATCGGCTCCAGACATGCCCCGGCGATCGCCCCCGGGAAGCGACCATATACGTTTACTTCTATTACTCATCTCCATAAAGGGTTTGCCATTACCTTATTAGCTCGTAAGTTTTGATTTTACAAGGTTCCCCCTCCCACGTGTGACTGGTGTTCGTCGCGGACGTTAAAGGTTGGACTTTGGGAGGGAGATTATATATATAATATAATGAATATAATATACTATAAAATTTATATTATTATTACACTATCAACATCATCATCACAACCACAGCTGTAGGACGTCCACTGCTGAACAAGGACCTCTCTCATGGACTTGGAGATCCAAGTACTGATCCTCAGGGGTTGTTCTGTTGTCTTACTCAACACGCTTGGCAAGCGGGTTGGCGAGCGCAGTGCGGGATGTTGATACATTTTTTATTATATTAATTATTGATTTACTTATTTATTATGAGCCCATCTGAGTGCTGGGGAAAGGCCTCAAATGCCAATTAGATTAATTGTGCTTTTAAAATGTTCTGCCGACTACTGTACTCTTTTATCTACTTCCTGAATGTATCTTTTCCAATAAACTTGATACCGACTCTTTAATTCATTTGGGATTGAGGTTTGGAAATTCCTTATGCGAACTGATACACCCAAAAGCTCTGGAGAGGCACATATCAAATTTATTACTCCTCTCCCTGCTTTTAACCTAGTTCTATACAACTACACGCTGTAACTGAAATCACAAAAGGGTCAGAAAGAATCCATTTATCTTTATAAGTGTTGTAGGTCAAAGTTTTAAATTGTCATATGTACCCTTACCGTAATAAGACCGCGGTATGACGTTTTATTTCCAAACGAAATGAGTGACGTCACTTATTTGGAACCAGTATGCTTTTAATTTGCTGTGTCGGCAGTAGAATGTTACCCCTCCTCTCATGCCCATGGATGCAGAAAGAGCCTGCTAAGGGATACCTCCGGAAGATGGGCAGCAGCGTCTTTCCGTATATCAACATCCTATACTGCGCTCACCAACCCGCCTGCCAAGCGTGGTGAGTATGGCAACTACCCCTCATGGAGATCCTTGAGGGAGGCCTGTGTTAAGTAGTGGACGTTTTACGGCTGAACTGATGATGATGATACCTTTAAATACAGTGTTAACTGGACGTGGTGTGTGTTAGTTTTTTCACGAAAGTTCATGTTATATGATTGCACAATAAATGGTAACAATAATAATATGGTTTATTGGCAAAAAATCCTAATCCATCTAACAATGTCCCGTCCCAGGCACTGCAGCGTCCCGTACAGCAGGATTACTAGTTGCTGACGCTGTATAAGTCATCGATAATAGATGCAAAAGCCTTACTTTTTTTTTATTGGCTTAACCAGTGTTCGTGTGTCGGCAGTATTGTTAACACACATTTAGAGACAATGCCACGGTTTTTGGTGTCAGGGCGAATCTAACGATTTGAATCTTTGTTGGAGGTAGCATCAAGGGGCCGCAAGCCTTACAATTAGTGGGTTAATCCAGCATCCCGCTCCCGGGTCCAAATGCCATCGTTGTCATCAAAACTTAACCGAAATGGGTACCTTCTAATATTTATGATTAATGTGCAGTATTGCTCAGGTAACTGCAAGTTAGATTGCGCTCGCACAATTTGCTAAAAGTTATTAACTATGTTCTAACCGTGTTGAATGAATTTCCGCGGTAATTGAGAGTAACATTGTTAATTTATAACCTGAGTAGGTTAAGCACACAGATTCGTATGTCCGACAAAAAGGCCTTACACGTATAGTATAATGTAGACTGGGTAGGTTGGATTAGGCTTGCCCACCTCCTATACCATCCTCTCAGCATATAGTAAGGCAATTTGGTTTTTTTTATAGATGATTTATGAAGCGTCAGCAACTGGTATATGTGCTGGTCAGGACGCTGCAGTGCCTGGGACATTGTTAGATGGATTGCCCAGCGCCTAATACAGGGTTTCTTAAACTCTTAGCGGTCACGGACCACTTTTACAATTTAAACAATTCCATGAAGCCTTATTTAAAAACACTTTTATTAGTACTTTCATTACACTTACTAGAAAGTTAATGAGAAGGGGATGTTAAATTGTGGGACTGTCTTTGACAAGGCAAGGCGCATGTCATCAGCGACGTTCAATCGATTGCGACTTTTTGTTTTTATTGTCAATAAAAACAAAAAGTCGCAATCGATTGAACGTCGCTAGAACCGAGAACCCTGCCTCGCAAAGATACGTAGTAGCAAAATATGATATCAGAACGGACATAGCTCGCTTGACAAGAAGAGGGTAAGCTTGACTCAAAGAACACCAAAGCTCGCAAAGATCTTTTGCATGAAATTCAGCTTTCAAACTTCTTTAGATCGCATGTCAATTAAGTCATTAATAAGATCTTTATCGCTGATATTATCAATATCGATTAAAAAATGGACCCCGTATCCACGTTTCTCTTTCAAGCGATTCTGAGCTAAAATAACCTTCAAAAAACGTCTGCACTGTTCCCAGATGCTTAGACACTTCTTTCTGGACCATTTTTGATATCGTGTTGCCGTCACTTTGTGTTATCAACTCTTCCAACATCAGTCGAGCCCCGTGCCCCACACTCCGAGCCGAGTGGCCGATATTAAGACAGTGCACAGTGATCGCGCATAGAATTCGCCACCCGACGACGAAAATGCGTCTCGTCGAGTTTACTACACAATTTCCTAATAAATATGTTTACAGACTGACCTACTACGGATTCCTGATATACTTGCCACGGAAACCTAAGGGGTCCGTAGACCCCACTTTAAGAAACCCTGGCCTAATACCATCCACTTAGTCGGCTATTTAGTCAGATGAAAGAAGCTGACTAAACTGCGGGTTTCCTCACGACGTTTTCCTTCACCACTCATCATCATCATTTCAGCCGTAAAACGTCCACTACTGAACTAAGGCCTCCCTCATGGATCTCCATGAGGGGTAGTTGCCATACTCACCACGCTTGGCAGGTGGGTTGGTGAGCGCAGTACGGGATGTTAATATACGGAAAGACGCTGCTGCCCATCTTCCGGATGTGTCCCATAGCAGGCTCTTACTGCATCCACGGGTAGGAGAGTAGAGGTAACGTTCTACTGCCGGCACCCCACGGCTCGCCACGGCCTTCACCATTAAAAGTGTTAAATGTGAACATACATTTTTAAGAAAATAAAATCCATTAGTTCACGGCGTAGTTAGTTAGCGTAGTCTTAGCTTCATCATCATCTCTGCCATAGAACGTCCACTGCTGGACAAAGGCCAAATACTGCTCATGAAGGATTGTTACCATACTCACCACGCTTGCAGATTCTCACTGCATCCACGGGCAAGAGAGGTGGGAAACATTCCACCCCACGGCATAGTCTTAGCTTAAATAAAAGTAAACAACGCTTAATAATAAGGCTTCGATAGCGGTGTTTGAATTGATTAGGCGGTTTAAGGAGCTGATCCCGGGATTAGGGTGAGCCGAGGGGGGCTGTCAGGAATCAATGGGAGACGACGTCTACGGTGTTTGTTTCTACAAAACAAAAACAATACGAATCGTCTTGCAAGGTAGAGTTGTCATTTCTGAATTGGGCAAGGATTTATGTGAGTTTGTATAAAGTTAATTTATATAATATGTATGCTTTTTTTATTTTATAAAAAACCAACAGCTATAAACCAGTTTGTCTCAAATTAATATGTAAGAAACAGACAATAATAGGTGTCTCTATATTTTACAAAAACAAAACAAACGTCATACATATCATTTCTATGCAAAAACATAATCAAAATTGATTTTATAATTGCTCATTTGTGTGGTACATATATGTATGTATGTACTTATATACCTAGATGACTTATAGAAATACCAAGTCATCTAAATTATTAAATTTGTGAAGCTAATTTACGTTTAATGATTTATTTATTAGGCATACATATATTTTACTTGTCATTCGGAGTAACTAGTTTAAAATCAGCCGTTGCTAAGCCAACTCTATTAGATTTAAAAGTAAAGCATAGAAAAAAAGTATGATGGCTATATTTTGCGTAAGTATATTTTTTACTTTATCAAATATAACGGCGAAACATTAAGTCGAAATAATGTGTGACGTCATGGGGAATGCGAAATATTTTTTTTTTAAATAAAGAATTGAGATATTTGAATTTTGTGAATTTGAGAATTGAGATAACTTTAATTGAGATGTACATCTCAAATCAAGGCAAGTTATGACGTCACCAGCCACTCGTTTTATCCTGTTATTTTTTTCATTAACTTAAAATATCTGCACTCTCCTAAAACATTTCAAAGCTTTAATTGCATTAGTTTTTAAAAAAATATTTCGCATTCCCCAGTTGGATCGCTCCAGTAATTTTCGAGATAAACCAGATATACTCCGTAATAGGGTTTCCGCATTTTACGTAGATACCCTGATTTATGCAAGCAGTATTTTTAGCGCGCACCACAGAACACTGAGGCTCGATTCAATACAAATTTAAAACTTGCCTCAGTGGCTCAGTTGGTGTAACTACTAGTGTATTAAATAACATGTTCACGTTCCCATGGGAATATCGGGATAAAATATAGCCTGTGTTACTCGCTGATAATGTAACTTTCCATTGGTGAAAGGATTTTTATACTCGGTTTAGTGCTTTTGGCGTGAAAGCGTAACAAACAAACAAAATTAAGAAAGGAAAGTAAGGACTTTGCATCTGTTATAGATGATTTATACAGCGTCAGCAACTGGTAATTATGCTGTACGGGACGCTGCAGTACCTGGGACATTGTTAGATGGATTAGGCTTGCCCAGCACCTATACCATCAGCTTAGTCAACTATTAGTCAAAGGAAAGAACAGGTCAATACGTCTGAAGCTAACTAAGCTGCGGGTTTCCTCACGATGTTTCCTTCACCGTTAAAGCACGTGTTAAGTTTGCACATACGTTTTTCAAGGAAGAAAAATCCATTGGTTCACGGCCGGTATCGAACCCACGACCTTCGGATTGAAAGTCGGGGATACATACCACTCGGCCAACACGGCTTATAAACAAAATTAATATACTCAATCAATATATATAAAACTCTTCCGTTACTGACTAAGTGACTGACAGACAACGCACAGCCTAAACCACGGACCTTGAAATTTGGCTTACATAATACCTTGAGTATCATAGAAGTGCACTAAGGGATTTTTCGAAATTCCCACGGGAACGGGAACTACGCGGGTGAAACTTCGGGGTGCGGCTAGTTATAGTATAAGTAAGATTTTATTATGTACTAGCTTATGCCCGCCGCTTCGCATGCGTTGTACCCAGATAATGTAGTCTATAATGTTAATCCTGGTCAACATGATACGTGTGAAAAATTTCAGCTCAATCCGTAGGCTAGTTTTTGCGTGAAAGAATAACAAACATCCATACATACTCACAAACTTTCGCGTTTATAACATTAGTAGGATATATTAAAAAAAAGGATTTATTTATTTCACTTTTAACGCCGAAGATTTGAAATAAGAAAGGCAAACTTTTATTCTTTTTTCAAATCACCTCGAGACTTGTTTTCTTTTGAAAGCCATATTGTTCACTCCTAATGATATTATATTTATTGCAATAATTCAAGAGTCTCTTATACATAGGTACATTTCTTTTATTCTTTTTTCAAATCACCTCGAGACTTTTTCTTTTGAAAGCCATATTGTTTACTCCTAATGATATTATATTTATTGCAATAATTCAAGTACTCATACATTTCTTAAATATTTTTGAGAAGATTGATATAAGAGTAATCGGACGATAGTTATCGAGCACCGTCATTTCGCGTTCCGTTTTGACGTTGGCATTTTTCAAAGCGTGTGGGCGTACCTTACCAAATTATACGGAGATATGCGCATTCGTTGTAGCAATGCGTATTCTGACAAACAAACAACTTTCGTGGCGAAATTACAGTCGAAAATTTGTGAAACAGATTGTGTACAATAAAATTACTTACATTTAGTAGGTATTACATTTTCTTAGTTTAAGTTGAGTACAAGATTTTAGAAAGCCAATGGAGTTGATTCTGGTTTTAATCGCTATTATAATTAGTTTATCTCAAAACTAGTTAAAATAGATATATAACGTTTCTACATTTAGAGCTGTCAGCGTAAAATCGGGTCTTTTGGTTCTGTTTTAATTTTAGAACGGCACCAACCGAATCTCTCATTATAGTCCATTTTATGCAGTTTTAGTTAGCTTTAGTTAGAAGTGCGCCAGCAGAATTGACACCAATAATAAATTTATATAAAATTACTCATTTAATGAGTTTACCTAACGTAAACTTTAAATCAGTCAGTCTGAACAAAACAGGTCATAATGCCAATGTTCTCTACGCTATTACACTCACTCACTGCATTACTTATATCCAAAGCACAAAGACCCATAAAAATAGCAGTAGAAACAAACAAAGTGTGAAATCCCTACAACATGTCGGGAAAATATTATGCTCGTTAGCATAATGCTGTTTGTGACTGTTTAATTACAACAGAAAATGTGCAATAGTAAAGTTACAACGAAAGCCACTCGCACGCCAGTTACTCGCGCCAGTACTCGCCTCGCGAGTTGCCCGCGCTCGCAATAATGACAAAGTTTTAAAAGCGTTCCACGAAACAAACGTAATTTGGAATGGATTTGAATTTAGAATGTTTTAAAAATTAAGTTGCAAATTGAATTCGGAACAGCTGGCAGGGTCATGTCCTTGTCTTCTTTGCGTTAGTTAGCGAAGGATGGATGCTGCCACCCGAACATGGATAAGGATAAGGAATGAGTTTAACCGTGGCTCAGCGTCGGTCTTTGATCGATCAGCGCCCTGCGCGTCAATACAACGTTTTCAGAACACTGGTGGGGTTGCCTCGGTTTTGTAGTGCTTCCGGTATGTTTGCAGATAAATTGCAAGGACGGATGGCTTTAAGTCCCAATAACGTTTTGAAAATCATTGCTGATTAGGTCGATTGTCCAAAATTACAGCTCCAATGCTTCAAACTATTAATTATCTAGAACATTATTTTATTTCTTAAGATTTTAATAATCTTGTCTATTTGGTTTAATGTTCGTGCAATGTTTATTATATTCTATATGGACCCTTGTAGTATGAAATAAAGATTTTTCATTCATTCAGCTGATATAATAGCCGACTGAGATAAATGTTTGCCTGCAGATATTTCTCTCTAGACTTGGTGTTTCACATTGCCGTGAGGTGCCCGCAGTAGAATATTGCCCCTCCTCCCTTGCCCGTAGATGCACTAAAAATCTGCAAAATACCTCCGGAAGATGGGCAGCTGCGTCTTTCCGTGTATCAACATCCCCTACTGAGCTCGCCAACCTGCCTGCCAAGCGTGGCGAGTATGGCAACAATCCCCTCATGATCTTGGAGATGTATGAGGGAGGCCTATGTCCAGCAGTGGACGTGGACATCACTCCTATGGCTGTAATGATGAAGAATGATGAACATGAATCGGCACGCAATTCGCGTATTTTGGTAACCCACCATAAATATTTGAAATACCTTTCAGCGTGCTTTTAATTATTCCACTGTAAATCGAAATTATGGTATTTTATATTATTTCGTGGCGTGTAAATAACCACGGTCAATGGACCTTGTCAAAACGTTTCTGACAATAAATTGCTGACAGATGAAATACTTTGCGCCGCAATCCCTTGTGGTTTTATAGTGAAAAATTATATAGTATTTATTATAACTAGTGGTTAGGTTGTGCGCGAGCTGCACGCAGCTCGCAGTTGATTTTAAAAATAACATTATTTTCGTAATAAGCACCCCATAGTTTTTAGTTTTTATATTTGCGTCGCCGTGGGGTGCCGGTAGTAGAAGGTTACCCCTCCTCTCATGCCCGTGGATGCAGTAAGAGCCTGCTAAGGGATGCCTCCGGAAGATGGGCAGGAGCGTCTTTCCGTGTACCAACATCCCGTACTGCGCTTGCCAACCCGCCTGCCAGGCGTGGTGAGTATGGCAACTACCCCTCATGGAGATCCATGAGCGAGGCCTGTGTTAAATAGTGGACGTTTTACGACTGAAACGAACGAACGAATTTGCGTCCGCCATCTTCGATATAAAAATAATATCATTTTAGTATTCAACACCCCCAAATTAGTCAAAATCGATACCCATATCAATTTTTTGCCCATACCAAGAGAAACATGGGAGAGGGGGATGAAGGGGATGGAGGGGATGTAATTACTTTTACCCTTGAATTCAGCCTATTTAAACATTTTCCATACGATTCCGCAAAAAATACTGATTTGGCAAAAAAAAACCCTAAAACGCCGAAATCTGATTTTTTTTTACTTTTACTTTCCAAAACTCGCTCTATTTTATCCCATAGTAAAATTATTGAAAACCGGACTTTAGGATTCCGGAACAAAATGGTAAAAAAAACCCGTAAGGGTTCCTTTTTGTGTTAGTGAGTTTGTCTGTTTGTCTGTCTGTCACAGATGGATATCTTGATTGAGAGAAGATGGCACGGAACGGTGCGCGAGACCGACTCGCTCTTGGCCAATTTTATAAATTCAATTCAAAATCCTAAATGTTTTATTCAGTATTAAATTTAATCGGGTTGTGGCTTTACTAGAATTACTTTAAATAACCCTTATGGAGATAGTGAACACTGGATCGACCTTTAATTATCAGTTTTGAGTTACTCTTCAATTGATAAAAGTATTTTCCTAAGAATATTTAGAGGCTCGTGAAATATAAGAATAATGAGAATAAAGAAATTATAAGATTTCTTCTGATACGATAAGAAACCCTAAAAAAGCTCGTCTTCAAGGTACAATACGCATCGTCTCTTAATACCTTCTTACCTACTACCGGGCTAGACTGCCGCACAAAAGATAACCACAGTAAGTACAATTTTTCGCGGTATTGAGTTATTATATACATATTTATATAACTCAATACCGCAAAAAATTGTAAACTATTTCAAACACCACGGCGGCGGGAAAAATGGAAATGGACGTACCAATAGCAATTCCAAATGCCAATATAATTACTCTACTACTACTCTACTACTGTAGAGTAGTAGAGAGTAGTGGCAACATTCTACTACCGGCACCCGAGCGCACCCCACCCCTTTTACTGCTTACAGAAAGATTAAAATTATTATAGCAGCTTTGCTAGTAGTGTTAGTAAGTATTCTAGTAAGATTACGAAGAAAATACCTATTGTGTAAGAACTTAGCTCGTCCGTGAAGCTCGGGGCTAGACCGCGGCGGAACTAGATTCTATCAAGAAAACACGAACTACCAGCGAGGGAACAGAGAGACGCATCTAGGACTGATAGGAATGGGGCAATGCTTCATCATCATCATCTCAGCCGTAGGACGTCCGCTACTGGCCTATGGTCTCTTCGCGGAGCTCGGGGCTTGACTGCGGCGGAACTAGATTCCTACAAGGAATCACGAACTACCAGCGAGAGAAGAGAGATACGCGTCTAAGACTGAGAGTAATGGGGCAATGCTACATCATCTCGGCCGCTAGACGCCCACTGCTGAACTATGGCTTCCCTCATGGATCTCCATGTACTGATCATGATTTGGTGCCATGCCCACCACGCTTGGCAGGCGAGTTGGCTAGCGCAGTACGAGTTGTTGTTACGTGGAAAATGCTATGCCAATCTTCACGGCATATGCTCCTCGTACTTCGTTTATAGTGCATAAATTATGTTTTAAGTAGTAAGTTAAAGTCAAAGTCAAACGTAGGTTACCTACGTAAGCTGAAAAACTCTCTTTCTATTGTTATTAAAAGAATTACGTTTAAAAGCTCCTGCAGCAAATTGCCTAACTAAATAACGTTTTCTGATGTAAAAGCATTTGCCTGCTCCTAAAAGCCTGAGTACAACCATCAAATCAAGTAAGACAGTTGAGTTTATAGCTAGTTCAACTGTAAACCCCAGACAAGATCTCATTTCATTAACATAAACAGGGCTTTGTTAATCCCAGCCTAAGATCCGGGTCGCCCTTTCCTGATACCTCAAAGTTTAAAAGGAAAATGTAAGAAATCTCTTCAGTATAACCACAGTATAACATCCTTTAGGATTATGAAGTTTCAATAATGGAAAGCTCGCCAGTAAGTAATTGTTATGGTGCTAAGACAAGATAAGTAATATAAGGAGATAACTTTTGGGATCCTTGGGATTTTTTTCATCTAAAAGCTTTTGCAATAAAAAACCAGCAGACCTTTCACATTCACCGTGACTTTACACAAAAAATAAATATTTATTCGTCTGAAATATTCAAAATTCGAATCGTTCTAGTCGGTCCTTCAGGCAGTTTATTCATGAAATATGGATTTAGGTTGTAGGTATTCTTTTTCACCTATCGGTATCTGCCACACAGTAGACAAACTCTTAACAAACGTACACTGGGTAAAGCCTTGCCTTTTCTAAATTCAGACATTTAGTAATTACGTTCCGTTTTCGGCGGCCGAGATCACTCGAAATAATTAACGCTCACATTGAGTTATTTACCCGCCCGCATGTGTCGGCGGAAACGGAACGCGGCCATTGAGGACGATTGACGCGCCTAATTCTTCATTTACCCGAGACATGGCCAGGTCTGATAAAACATTTTGTTACCTACTATTTACGAGCTACAATTTATCCGTATTTTTTGTTTGTGTGAGAAGGAGAAAGAATGGATAAAATTATTAGAGAGCATAGATGCCTGTTTGTATTAGGATTCGTATTTTTTTGTTTCATTTTACAAAAAAAATGTAATTTAAACAAGCAAAGCTTGCACGCTGCATAATAAAGGCCACATGAACCGATAAATAGGCAATAAACTAGCTGCACAATTTATTTCCTTTATAACGTACAAAACGAACTCGCTTGGAAGCGATAAAATATTACTCTCTTGTTTATGTTTTTAATCATGTGACGGTTACGTGACTGCAACCAACGCTTACGCGATGCATGAAACACCATAATTGGATAATTTCATAATGTGAGCCTATTTATGCCCTGCCGCCACAAAATTTCTCTAGCGTGTGTGATAACAAAATGATTAAAACAAAAAACATGTTTAGCAAGCGTGACACAGGCTTGCTACTCATTATTATTCTAACAAATTACCCTACCGCATTACGCTCTCCAACGCTACTACGCTACTAGCACTAACTCAACACTCATTGTCGGACCTAGTTATGGAGGATAGTTACTCTCCTTTCCCACTAAACCCACATAAACAATCCTACGTAAAGTCATTCTGACAATTTGTTTATGTTTATGTTTTGGCAACGGCAGGACGACATTCTACCAATCTATTTAATGCAAGAAAAACCCTGCGTTACCCGTCGGGCCATCCATCAGCTCCTTATCCATAGCCGTCTCCTAACTACCGTTTAACGTACTTATTCCAGTTGATAGATCACCGGCTGCGACACCCGAATCCATTAAACCGCGTCTAATTGATCGCAGCAGGAATTGAAAACGGCAAAAAGTGGCCGAGACAGTACAGATGTCTGAAGTATTCGCCGTGAAACTATTTGGGAAGTCCCTCGGTCCTCGAATAACTAAAGGCAGCGTTTCGTGAGGTCAAGGCTGACCTCACGAAACGCTCACTGGATTCGCCATAAGCCGTAGTTACGCAGGTAGCGAATAGGAAGGATGCTTTCATTCACCTGAAGGTACAAGTATCTCTGCAGAAATTTACTTACGACTGTTTATTTGGAAAAGATTTTAAATTCGTTAATATTTAGTACAATATTACAAATTGTGTAAATTTGTTTTTTGTTTATTTTACAGCTAATGGCGGGTATAATTAATAATTATAAAGCAATAAACTTAATAAACCATGCTGGACACTACACACACAGCACAATCTGGTTCCAAACTAAGCAAAACAATTACTGTGGAAACCAGATAATCGATATAATACGTAGATACAAGCATCATCATCAGCTCAGCCTTAGGTCTGCTGTACACGCCCACTGCTTCAAATAGGCCTGCGTATCCTACTGCAGCCACGGGCAACATTCTACTGCCAGCACCTCACGGCAAATACATACAATATATTGATATTGTATAATATCAATATATTGTATTATACAATAAATTGTAGTACATTATTACATAATATTGTATTGTACAATAAATGATTGCATCATCATAATTTCCGCCGTAAAACGTCCACTACTGAACTCAGGCCTCCCTCATGGACCTCCATGAGGGGTGCATGCAATACTCACCACGCTTGGCGTTGACGAGCGCAGTACGACACACGAGATAGTTGATACACGGAAGACGCTGCTTAAATATAGATAGATAGAAAATACTTTATTGCACACCTTAAAACTAAACATAATAACAAGAAACACTGAAAAACAAAGTGACAATTGGCGGCCTTATCGCTAAAGAGCGATCTCTACCAGGCAACCTTGGGATGGATTGGATTGTAATATATGACAAGGGGTTATAATGGTGTACATGTATGTAGGTTAAACGAATTACATAAACCATTCATAATATACATTACAAGTACATAACATATTATACATACAAAATACATAACAATTGAGTATCAAAGATAACGTATAGACATATATACTTACATGTTAATAATAAATATATAAATATAGTGTCAATGAATCAAGCAGATGACAACAGGATAAATAGTGTTCCTTAACCATAGATTTGAAGATTGGAAGGGATGGAGCACGCCTGATAGACACAGGCAGGAAATATATAAATAATAATAATAATGCTGGACAAATCACACAGCATCATCTAGCCCCAAGCTAAGCAGAGCTTGTGTTATGGGTACTAGATGACTGATATACTTAATACATTATACTACATAGATAGCTATTTTTATTATATATAAAAAAACACCCAGAACACCCTGAACAAATATCTGCAGATCGTACAGACATTTGTCCCGAGGCGGGAATCGAACCCGCAACCCCTTGCGTTGCAGGCGGACCTTCGCCCGCTGCGCCACAGAGCTCGTCAAAACGTCAATACTCTAATAATATTCTTATCCTTCATAGGGTTAATCCAAACACATCCCAGGTTTGCTCGAGCCCGCGGCTTAAGGCACGGGCACCGGTCGCGTCCAACATTGCCGAGTTTCGAAAAACTTTCCGCAGCGGAGCTGGAATTATTTTATTAAATCTCTTGTACAGTTGTCTTGTTCATAACTAAAGTACCGCTTACTTCTTGTTTCGTATAATCTTCCGAATCTTTGTTAAGTCTTATTATTGCTTTGGGAAATTAAATTTTGTTTGGAACGCCATTGCACGCTTTGTTCACCTTAAACCTGCTGCAGCGCATAACAGAGTGAAGTTTGCAAGGCGGACGCACCTTGGCGATGGTTCAAAATTAAAATTTGACAAGTTTATAACATTCATAAAAATAAGCAACTCCCGACACTTAGCCTAGTCTAGTAGTTTTTGATGTGAAACACCGATTTCTGGCGTGGTGACGCATGCCGTGGCGACGCGTCGCCACGCTATAATGATGGTGTATATACAGTGTATATGTTGTAGTGGCCGTTTTATAAATTTTAAATTTTGGTATTTAACGAAAATAAATGTTTATTAAATAAACAGTCATCATTTACTGAAAAAAAAATCGTTATATTTTATTTTATTATTATGTCTTATTTAGTTCCTATCGTAATCTGTTCTATTCTGCATATTACTTTTACAAAATAATGTCGATGTTTCATATCTGCCAGGGGGGTCCCGTGACGGCTCAATTTTTTTTTAAATAATCTCTGTCATTTGATACCCCACTATGGTATAATTGAAAACATTTGATTGTTCATCCCCACTTTCACTCCCCATGTCTTGTAAATGGTACAACCGATGTCTTAACACCCCTCTTTATGGTGTGTTATTAAAGATATTATAACTACTACTATGTTTTTCCTATAAATTTATAAAATTGTGACCCAGTAGGTTCAATTTTTGCTCGCGTATAACTCGCATGACATGATTTTGTCTAAAACATTATCATCATCATCAGGGCCTCCATACTCACCACCCTTGGCGGCGGGTTGGCGAGCGCAGTACGAGATGTTGACACGGAAAGACGCAGCTGCCCATCTTCCGGAGGTATGCCTAAGCAAGCTCTTACTGCATCCACGGGTATGAGAGGAAAGGTAACATTCTACTGCCGACATCCAACGGCTACAACAGTGTGTTGTAGACAAAATCTTGACGATGAGCCGGTATGGTTCGGTCAAAAATTAGAATTCGAGCGATTACCCGCGATAGTATAAGAACGTTAATCAGATTTAACTTTCCCCTAGTGATATCTGGTAAGGTTTAGGACTACAGATAAAGCAAACTCTTTGTCCGGCGAGAATCGAACCTGCAACCTCCTGCATCTCTGCCGGCTATTAAACCAACTGCGCCACAAAGGTCAAATATATTTTAATAACCAATTAAAAACTTTTTATTTCGACTCATACGCGAGAGATTCAAAATGTCCTCCTGTTCCTGGCCACTAACAAAACATATCCTGTAAGTTTCTGGCAGAATAAATCGCCGGTCCGTGGTCAGAATCCTTGCGTTTAGGGTATGTCGTGACTATGCCTGCGTTGCGCCACACTCCGCAAGGACAGGTAAGGTATTCCTCAGGACCGCAAGCCGCATACCGTGCGATCTCATGTGTAATGTATGGTATTGAGGCTATCATGTACATCGTATGTGATGTTCCTAACTCAAGCTATCAAACGTAAAGTAAGAAAGTTATTGACAGTTTGTTTATAAACATTCATAATCGAATTTGGCTGAAGTGGTGAAGTGTATTTAAATTAATAGAACATTTTATAGATACCTAGTTAGGTACATAGTTTATCTACAATCTAAAGGCACCTACTTTCTTGGTACGATAGGTATTGTTTACACGCTGTTAAAGGTACCTAATCAAAATCACTTGGGAATAGCTCTGCAAATGGCCGATGACAAATGAAAACAGATAGATGATTGTGTGTTTAGGACCTCGGCTGAATCATAAATCATTTGAAAACCGGTTTCTATGGCCAATGGAACCGTATAGCACCATAATGTTCAATTAGGTAGGTAAAGGTAGACACAATTTTTAAAAATCTGTGACATAATATCCAGTATTTGTGTCTCGGTTCGTGCTGTTAGATTTCAGGCGGTTCCTTTAATTTTTAGTTTTAAAATTACAGGATTTTATCGCGTACCTTTTTTATTATTTTCCCGACGTTTCGAACACCTTTCAGCGTTCTTGGTCGCGGGAGGAGGCTGAAAGGTGTTCGAAACGTCGGGAAAATAATAAAAAAGGTACGCGATAAAATCCTGTAATTTTAAAACTAAAAATATGTTAATAAATCGCGAAAGTTTAACAAGTTATAGGTTCCTTTAATGTCGTATGTGTACCAATATACTAAACAGCTTCAAATTTTATAGTAACGTGGCTAACGTAGGTACATCACTAATTCAATTCGGATTTATTTTTGTTCAGTATTTAAAAAGCTGGTGGTCTCTGCCTTACTGAAAACTAGCACTCGAACTGTTAAATGTTAAAAAATATTCAGTAGGGCAGAGACAACCAGCGTTTTAAACCTAATCTAATCTAATCAGCCTGTAGGATCCCACTGCTGGGCAAAGGCCTCCCTTCCCTCTCTCCATACTACCCGGTCCAAGGCGTTGGTCGACCAGTCAGCACAGTACATGTCCAGCTCATCCCGCCACCTGCGCCTGGGCCGGCGCGCGGTCGTTGTACCGCATGTGGGACCCACTCGGTGGCTATCTTTGCCCACATTTCTTCCGACATGCGACACACATGTCCGGCCCAGTCCCACTTCAGTTTAGCAGATAAAATTCGTTTTAAATACTGAACAAAAATAAATCCGAATTGAATTAGTGATGTACGTAAGCCACGTATTAGTTAAACAACGCATAAACACAATTTAAGTAAATTACGAAAACTTTCCTTAAACCCAGTTGTAAATGTTTTTATCTAAATTACTCACTGGGTTTATAAAATAAAGATAAAACTAGTTAACCAATTAATTTTAAGTAGAGTTCACTAACAGAAGTGGTACAAAGAAAATGTTCGTTGAAAGCAAAGTTCGTTGCAAGAAATAAAAGGTTGTTCATTTATTTTTTACATACTCTAATTGGTAACATACTATTATTTTAATAAACTAATCTGAAAGCTCATGAAAAACCACTTAGAATACATTCGTAGTTTGAAAAGGATTAAGTACCTACAGTTGGAAAGTTATTTGCGCCGCCTTTCTTCCACGCAAGAAATCTTACTTAATGCGTTTCAAAGAAGTTTGGGCTCGCTTCGTTTCTTCAACAAGTTCACCTTTAATCCAGACAGGTTAACGATTGTATCACTTAGTAACAACAGCTTGATTTAACCTTTGAACGGCTAGAAGGAGTTGGATTATATTTCAAATTAATTACAGTGTTTATTGTTGTGCAATTAAATTGCCTGATATTGCTGAGTGACCAGTGAATTGAAGGATATACTATAATTTACTGACTCGATGTTAAGGTAAGTAGATTTATACTACAATTTAACAACTTTAAACATCGTGAGGAAGCCCGCGGCTTGGTAAGCTTCAGTTGTATTGACCTGTTCTTTCCTCGGCTATTCTCCTTTTCCTCAGCTATTAGTCAGAACTAATAGCTGACTTAGCTAAGAGGATAGTATAGGTGCTGGGCAAGTCCAATCCTTCTAAAAATGTCCCAGGCATTGCAATATCAGTTACCACTTAGCAGATACTAGTTGCTGATGCTGTATAAATCATGTACAATGGATGAAAATACCTTACTTTAATAACTTGTAAGATTGTTACTTCCATTAAAATTTGATTTTACAATAAAAGTAACTGATAGTACCTACCTACCTATCATCATTAGGTACAAATAGTCAAATGTGATTCTCAAATGCGTGGGTCCAACAAACTAAGGATCGAGATGTTTCCGATTGTAGATATTTAAATAAATAAATAAAAAAAAAGTTTTAAATAAATCTACCTTTTCGATCTTCAATAACATTAAACATGTCACTGCACCGTGACATGTTCGAATGATTGTCCAAAATGTACATGCTAATGCTCACTTAATTTAGGTTACACGATGATTCGGGACATGTTCAACGCATCGGGTGGTCGGCCACCCAACGCATCGCGCTTCATCGATAAAGGCTCGCGCATCTATCGATAAACGCACCGCACTAGCGATAAAAACCTAAGAAGTTTCCAGCCCATGATACTTCAATCGCATCTGTTGAAGACACGCTAGGAATAATGGATTTTATTTATTGGTTGGTACTGTTTATTTTCCGTTGTAGATAAAAGTCTCGTCTCCCTAGATAGCACCGGTTTGATGTGAGCTGTACTGCATCTAAATGCAATGCTATAAAGTTCAATCTTAATTGAAAGCTAGCGGAATGAAATAGGGTTGTTGATGTGCGTTTTATACGACATGTCGATTTTATCGCTGTTTTGTGAGCTTTAATTATAATAGGTAGCCGCCGCGCCTACTGCCGATAGGAGCAGAAATATGAGAGGCGACAAGGAGGACAGATAACTTACCGTCGGTCGCGTCGATTTATTTGGACGTTTTCTTTACGATAGATTCTGATTGTCGATAACGAATATAATAATTTATTGATGTGAAGCCAAATGCTGTTATAAATCTTGTGAAGTTGCGTAAGGTTGATACAGGAATGTGTTACCTTTACAAGTAGCCTATCGGAAATGTTTCTTTGAAGGGAATTTATGAACACGAACCTTCTTTATTAAATGCGTTAGAACTTTATCTCAATTTACATAAAAATTTGAGAAAGCTGCTCCACCGAAGGCTTTATTTCTACGAAACTAAGTAGAAACTAAGTAGTACACAGTTGAAAGTTAAATTTCTCTAGCATATCAAGATAGGGACTAACTAGGTACAAAAACATGATACATAAGTCGTGAGAAATAAACTAGCCTACTCACTTACACCTACTTAGCCACCTCCATAAAGTTAAAAAGCTCCTCGGACTAAAGCTGTAAAAGGCTCTGCGAATTAGCTTCTTTACGATCAAACTTCAGTCCCAATTTCGGCATTACGTTTCTGTTAATTAAAAACAGGAATCGAAGTGATCAGATCCCGTGGGAAGGTTGCCTTAATCGTCAGTAATCAACTTTAATTGCGATACTAACAAAATCGCTATGCTGACATTCAGGCACGAGAGAAAGTCATGTAAAAACTTTGCGAGCTAAGAAATGTATTAAGTACTAAATTTATCGAAATTTAGGATAAGCAAAGTAAAAACTACTTATTATATATACAACAAAACGTGCTACGTGAAGTTTAATTTAACACAATAATTGGAATTCAAGTTATGCTATCCATACTCCATCCCTTTCACGCACGTTCTTGGTAATGTTTGTTTTGATGAATAAAGAGTACAATTCGGTACAGTTTGGGATGAATAAATAATAATATACCTACCTACTTAACGGGATGTGACCTTACAACGGTCACGTGCTACGTGAACGTGATCACCGCGGTAGTGCAGTTGTAATAGGTGTGTGTACCGCTTAACATCAGAAGGGCCTCCGGCTTGTCTCGTAATTTTGTCGTATAAAAAAATCGAGTCGTTATAGAATGAATACGGATAAACCCGGATATAAAAGTTTCCTATTAGACCATAAGCCACCTGAAATCGACGGTTGAATATACTCGTATTTACTTAGAAGAAAAATGGTTGAGATAATTTAGTGTTCTGCATCGAAGAGAAAAAGAAACGTTTAATGTTAAAAAAAAGGTTTAAACAAACTCTACACTATAACTAAGACGAAGACTTCTTCTTAAATGGGAATGGAAAAAAACAGATAAGTTCATAAGTTCTTTAATGATATATTTTTAAATTTCAGCTCATTTTTAAGTTTCCTTCTGAAATGTTATAAAATTTTAATGCTAGATATCTTAACAAGAATATTGTTGGATGTCGCGAATTTCCACAAAAAGCACTTTATTATATTCTGTTTAAAGCTGCTTTTCGCACCTGAGCCCTGTTTAAACATATTTACCGCCACTCTCAAATAGGGACGTAAAACAAAACAGTAAAAGCCGGATAATAAAGATCGTCGTTTGTCCCGAACTAACACTAGCGAAGTAAAAGCTTATTCGTGTAGGCGATTTATGACAAAGACAATACAAGCTTGGATCGATTATCTAACTACAAAAATCTTAGAATAGGGTAGTAAGAAAACCACTGTAATATTTTATGATTTTACTTAACTACCTAGTACACCTTTTTCCTTGTAATAATCATCTTCTCTAATTGTTTAGTTGATAGATGAAACACCAATCATACTGACACAAAATACAAGCTAGCTCGATGTTTTACTACAAAAGTCTTAGAATACGTTAGTACTAACAGAACTTAATGATACGATTTAAATCTTTGCTAACAATTCTATTATTTTACAACCGCCAATTCTAGATGTCATTGTCTTATTATTTAAAGCGCTGCGCGATTTATACAATCGCTCTGGCTAGAAACTCGGACCTACAAGATCTATTAACTAACCTACTTAATGCTTTTCGTTTCTGGGTTGAACAAGTGTAGGGGTTGTTATGATCCATATTATGACAACTGGCTCGACTATGCCCTTGTATTTATATTTTAACTCACCCCGAACTCACCGATCTTACACATATCAACACATGAAACAAACATCAATCCCGTCTTTCTGGCTCACATGGCAGTTCTCATTGTGACAGTGACAGTTCGCTAACCAATACCCGTCAGTACACAGGATACACGAGACAGCGTATGTCTCGTAATATAGCATGTCTCGCAATAGTATCGCATACACTACATCGAGTATTCTCAGTGAGAGTGTTCTCATGAAGGACATCATCATCATCATTTCAGCCATAAAACGTCCACTGATGAACACAGGCCTCCCTCATGGATCTCCATGAGGGGTAGTTGCCATACTCACCACGCTTGGCAGGCGGGTTGGTGAGCGCAGTATGGGATGTTGATACACGGATAGACGCTGCTGCCCATCTTCCGGAGGTATCCCTTAGCAGGCTCTTACTGCATCCATGGGCATGAGAGGAGGGGTATCATTCTACTGCCGGCACCCCACGGCATAAAGGACATGGCTCATTTGAATGTACATAATGTTAGGGTTACGTACATAAATTGTCTAAAGTAATTTATATTTATCTCAGTAGTAAAATAAACAGAAGAAAATAAGCATAAAAAGGTTTTTTTTTTATATTTGCACGTTCGTAGAATAATGCAAACATTTGTCACGTGGCGGGAATCAGTTCTCCTAGTTCTCCTGCGTATCAGTTGGCAACTGATCCACGGAGGCTGTCATATTAGGTTTGACGACTTTGGTCCAAAATGAAATATGACAAGGTATGTAATGCCAACAATCATATCTAGCCGAATCAATTGTTTCGGGCGAACTACAGCCGTCCCTAGCTAGTGTTAATTCGTTTACTCTTTTGTTGGAGGTCTAATGGAGCTCTACTTGCTATTAGCTCTACAATTATGAAGCTTTGTGTAAGGAAACCGATGTTCTTCGCCTTATATAAGCGTGTCCTAGTTATAATATTATAATTGGTTTACTCATTATGGTTTTACTATTAATAGGTTATTGTTACGATTAATCTCTTAAGACGACCTGTACTAGCTTGTCCCGGGGTTTCGCATTTTAAAGGTCGCACTCCGCGGTTTCACTCGCGTAGTTCCCGTTCCCGTGGGAATACGGGGATAAAATATAGCCTATGTTACTCAGGGATAATGTAGCATTTTAAGGTCATACGGTCCAGTAGTTTTTGAGTTCTTTCGTTACAAATTTACTAAATACAAATCTTTCCTTTTTACAATACTGAGAGATGTCGGCGTCTAGTTATGGCGTAACCATCATCATCATCATCACAGCCGGGACGGATATTCGGACGGAGGGCCTATTTGGCCTCCCTCATGGATCTCCAAGTACGGATCGTGAGGAGTTTGTTGCTATACTCGCCACGCTTGCCAGGCGGGTTAGCGATCGCAGTAAGGTATGTTGATACACGGAAAGACGCTGCTGCCCATCTTTCGGAGGTATCCCGTGGCAGATTTTTACTGCATCCACGGGCAAGGAGATCCTTGAGGGAGAATTATGTCCAGCAGCGGATGTGGAGAGCAGTCCCAAAGCTGATAATGATGATGATGTCTTGCGTGTTTTTCTATGTATGAAAAGTAAGTTTAATAAATATAGGTATATCTTAGTATCTGGTACCCACAATTTAGACTTATGTACTTCAGGGCTAGATCATCATCATCATCATTTCAGCCGTAAAACGTCCACTACTGAACTAAGGCCTCCCTCATGGATGAGGGGTAGTTGCCATACTCACCACGCTTGGCAGGCGGGTTGGTAAGCGCAGTATGGGATGTTGATAT
The DNA here is from genome assembly GCA_963082625.1 of Pasiphila rectangulata. Classification (NCBI taxonomy): domain Eukaryota; kingdom Metazoa; phylum Arthropoda; class Insecta; order Lepidoptera; family Geometridae; genus Pasiphila; species Pasiphila rectangulata. The sequence goes on along the minus strand of OY720238.1, from coordinate 20,553,177 downwards.
ACGGAAAGACGCTGCTGCCCATCTTCCGGAGGTGTCCCTTAGCAGGCTCTTACTGCATCCACGGGTAGGAGAGGAGGGGTATCATTCTACTGCCGGCACCCCACGGCTAGGAGGCTAGATAGTGATAGTGATAGACAGGGCTAGATAGTGCTGTGTGAAATGTCCAGCATTATTTATTTATAGGATTCCTTTTTCAATTTCTCTGTTATAATAACTTTTAAGTACCTACTACAATTCCGTGCCGTGCGCTTCGCTCTCTTAATACTAGTTAATTGTCCAAATCATTAGCACGAACCATCGGCTTCTTAAGATCTGCCGCGACTCTGTTCCCTGGTGTTAAGGCTCAAAATACGTATGTTATGATAGCTGGGGGTATAAAGGTTTAGTTACACAGTGCGAGTTTATAACTAGATGTTCCCCGCGACTTATGCGAGGCTATAACTCTACAGCTATCCAACGCTAAAACATTTTTACTATTCGAGTCAGTAGTTCCTGAGATAAGAACGTTAAAGCCATAAAATTATTATATTTGTAGAGATTTTAATACTTACTACTTAAATTAGCGTATAAAATTGGTGGACGTTATGTCAAAGGCATTTTTACCTGTCAACCACATAGGGTTGAGATGATGATGATGATCCTGGGGTGCCGGCGTGAGAATGTTGCCCCTCCTCTCCTGCCGTGGATTCTTCTCTAAGAGTCTGCTAAGGGATACCTCCGGTAAATAGGCAGCAGCGTCTTTCTATCAACATCCCGTACTGCGCTCGCCATCCCGCAAGGCAATTATTGTTTAGCTACAGAGGTCGTCAGTTCACTGTTCTGGTCTACAAAGACCTAAGACAGTTCCCCGCTCATCCTGTGTAACCAAACCTTAGCCAAACCAGATAACGTCTTCACCAACTCTTAACTCCTTGCAATAAGGTTCGAATTCCCACGTCACCATGGCGGCGGTGTTATCCGTGCGAACTGCGTTCAGTTTCCGCTCTCAAGTTCGATGCCACCATTAGAACTGCAAGCAGGTGCGTTCAACACACTCGATATAATCTTGGGTGAAGTTATCTATTGGTTACCTTGGTTTATCCTCCAAAGGGGTATTACCAGGTATTACCGACCTCTGTGGCGCAGCGGGCGAAGGTACGCCTGCGACGCAAGTAATAAAACATTTACGCCTTATGACCTTGGTGATCCACGAGGGAGGCTTGCAGCAGTCACGTCCACTGCTGGTCTTAGGCCTCCCTTGTGGGACAGCAGGCCTACGGCTGAGATGGTATACAATACCTTTAGATTTTAGCATGCTCAGTCCACTATGGTCTACTACAACAATATATAAGTCGACAAAGTAACCACAGAAACAAATAGCACCTACTTCGATACAAACAAACCGAAAACCACTTTGTTATCCAGTGAAATTAACGTGTCTAAAATTGTAATAAAACATTTACTTCCCTCACAATTTCTCGCAGTGATCAAAGTTTGTTCGAAACGTGGATTAAGCGCGAGACAGCCCTAAGAATAACTTGGGTATACTTGAACCACTCCAGCGAATGTATGTACAAAACAGGGTCAGCGCACGACTAGGAGTTACCTTGAATACTTGCTGGAAATGGCGTTTGGTTAAAAATACAAAAAAAATTGCCGTCACGAGACGCCTGGCAGATGTAAAACATTTTCACCACAGTCGCCACAGTCGCTATAGTTGTCTAAGTTGCCACACCCTTTGCGGTGACTGGAGCGACCCAGTCACCACAAAGGGCACGATGGACGAAGGGCTGTCGCCTGTAACTAGTTCATCGTGTATGTAGTAGCACTACATCGGGCCCTTCGTGGCGTCTGTGGCGACTTAGGCTAAGAATAACTTGGGAATACTTCACGCGCGTAGGTGCGGAGAAACATGCACCCACGCGCGTAGGTGCGGGGCGAGACGCAAGGTATGGCACACCGAGTCCCACAGTCTAAGGAACAGCTTTGAATGAAATGAGTCAGAGCCGCCGTGAATCCTCAAAACGCAAAAACGCGCGTGAGTGCGTGAAAAACAAAAAATACGTGTCCAATAGGTTTTGTTAATTTACATAACGGACTAACAATTAATATTTAGTGATCCAGCCTATTACAATTTGCCATTTCAGGTGAAAACAGACGCGAGTAACTACGGGATAGGTGAAAAATGGACTAAACCCAGCACATCGTGTTCCCTTCGCGATTCTATTCCATTCGCTTTGATTCCGCAACTCGTAAAACAGTATTAAATGTGTGAAAACGGGTTGCCGGTTTGATGAATTGCTCCTAATGTGACTTGTTCGGCGAAGTTGCGAACTTGTTAACTCTTTTTCGATTTATTATGTATACCTACGCAGTTAGTCGCTTGTTTATCATCAAGGGAAATGCTTAAATACTACTACGCATAAAATGTTAAATGTGAACAACATTTAACACAGTATACTGATGATAATGATGATGCTTCCTAGCCGATTTCGGCCATGGCGACTTTGCATTCAGAGAAAAGGTCTCATAAGCGGGTTTCGGTTTTCTACTCTTTCATGTCCTATAAGGGTCAATTTATACTAGCACAGAGTCGATGCGCATCGAAGCGTCAAATTCTTTACAACTAAGGCGAAGCCGTACGAATGTTCAATCAGCGTTGTTCACGCGCAGACCCGCAAATTCCGAAGAATGCGCGCGTCTTTTTAAAATCTCAGAAGTAATGTGTGCATTACCAGCATTATAAGGCGAAGCCGTACGAATGTTCAATCAGCGTTGTTCACGCGCAGACCCGCAAATTCCGAAGAATGCGCGCGTCTTTTTAAAATCTCAGAAGTAATGTGTGCATTACCAGCATTACGCTGTGGAGTTTGTTTTTGATTTTGATTTTTGAGTTTACTTTTGTTATTACGCTTCGATGCGCTTCGACTCTGCGCTAGTATAAATTGACCCTAAGGTGACTCGATTGCCCACAGAATACTATTACACATTAATATTATTACACATTTAACACAGCAGTCTATCTCCACACGCCAAGCTCAATGATCCAGGCAGATGATGTAATATTTAGTTGGGAAGGTCGGAGGATAGGCAGTGGAGACTGAAAGTAAGGTTTTTCTCGCTGATAGCACCAGTAGAAAGTAATGGCTATAAAAAACTCTTATTTTTTTCCATAAGCAAATAATATCAAACTACCAAGTCGAGCGGGCATGCGAACGTATCATCGATTCCTTTCGAAACACTCGGCACTTTTAACTTAGTTTGGATTTCATTTACAGTTTTAAGTTCACGTAAACTATTGCCATGGGTATTTACCATGATTTAAGTATTATTGAGTTTCCCGATATTTCGACGCAGTTTCACTCGTGATCGTGAAAATGGCGTGTGACGTGGTGATCATGAATTTCACACCGTGAAAATGACGTGTCAAACTGCGTCGAAATATCGGGAAACTCAACAAGAAGCAAATCATGATAAACATCCTGTATATAATGCATGTAACGTTCACAACCAAGATAGTTACAAATATTGAACACATATACTAGTGGTACTAGTTCTTCTCCTTCACATAAGTATCTACAAGAATACTTCTAGGCCGGTCAAATCGGCTGGTACGTCCGCCATGACAGTTCTAAGCAGCCATTACAAATTGCCTTCACACAAACGTTTACGTATTTAACACCATCAGTTTCAGTTTAGCATTATTTCAAACCCACATTGCGCGCTCGACTGTGAATCCGAATCTAAAACAAAGGATATTTTAGGGCCCGTAAATTACGCCTATTACACCCGAAGATGGTCTTGACAACGGACCACAGAGAATACAGTGTGTCTACCATGAGTTGTCACTGTTAGATCGTCTGCCGTTACTACTGATTTTGATTTGATTTGTAGTATAGTTTACAGCATATTTTAGTACCAAACTATCCGCTAGAAGCGCTGTACAAGTTTTCATTCATTTTAGGGTTCCGGACCAAAATGGTAAAAAGGAACCCTTATGACTTTGTCTGTCACATATGCATATCTTGAGAACTACTGATGCTATCGACTTGAAATTTTAAATTGTATAAGACAACTCTTTTTCACCAATATGGAATAGATAAAAATGTTGAAGAGTACATATTCTTATTATTGGTTACAGGTTCTTATTAGTTTCTGTAATCTGTGTTATTACTGCAAAAATTCATCATTTAGCACAATTATCAAACCATACCTGTCATGCTTACGGCAAGGTAAGGTCTCTGTAATTAAAGTATTATATTAAACTAGTGTCTGCGCGCAGTTTCGCACGCGCTGTACCCGAATAAAATTAGCCTAGTGTTAATCTATGACAACATCTATAAAGTTTCAGCTTGATGCTTTTTGGTAGTTCTAAAGGGGTTACAAACATCCATTTAAACTACCTTTTGGATTTACGATATTCAGCATCATCATTTCACCCGTAAAACGTCCACTACTAAACACAGGCCTCCCTCATCTCCAAGTAGTTAAAGAAAGTAGAGTAGTATAAAAGGGGTAGAAAGACGCTGCAGCCCATCTTCCGGAGGTACATATCCCTTAGCAGGTTCACGGATCCACTCGTAACAATCCACTGCCACCCACGGAAAATCTAAGTTGTACCTAACGAAATAAAGTTCTGGGCAAACCCAGCATAATATCTATTCTCCAGACTTCGGTATTCATCAGCTCTCTAACTAGTAGCGTTCTAACTTAGTTTGTTCATCGTGGCTGAGCTGCGTTCGTCAAACTTATCCTATATAATAATTGTGAGCGTAATAATAACTGTAACGAAACTTTTGCTGTTAAAAATTTTACAAAAGTATTGCTTTGTGTTCTTCTGGACTCGAAAGTGGGTTCCTACACAGGATGTATCGTGTTAACTTTATCATCATCATCATTATCTCTACGCACGTCTACAGGTGTTGATCTAGTGTCAACTCGCGTGTCATCTGAAGTGAACAGATTCAATTATGTGCTTTATTATATTAGTTTGTGTTGTTTTATTTTGTAATTTGTGACGCGTCAATAAGGTCCATGCGGGGCCGCCCTGAATATAGTATTTTTTTTATTCTTCTTGAATCTTGATCATAATTCATTTAGGTCAACCACCATATATTAAGTATTATGACGTTAAAGTAACTGGGCGTTGACGTCTATTGTAGATGATTTTTACACAGCGTCAGTAACTGATATTCATGCTGTCCAGACGCTGCAGTGCTTGGGACATAATTACTGCTGGACATAGGCATCCCTCATGAATCTTCAAGAAGGCACTGATAATAGGGGGTGGTTGCCATACTCACCACGCTTGGCAGGCGGGTTGGCGAACGCAGTACAGGATGTTGATCCCTTGAAGGATTCTTACTGCATACACGGGTTAGAGAGGATAGGCAACTTTCTACTGCCGGCACCCCGCGGCAATTGCGATCCTAAACACCGACAACTAGCATAGACTTGGTAGGGTTGCCAGCGTACTAAATTCTTCCAACTTTTATTGACGAGCTCTGTGGCGCAGCGGGCGAAGGTCCGCCTGCGACGCAAGGGGTTGCGGGTTCGATTCCCGCCTCGGGACAAATGTCTGTACGATCTGCAGATATTTGTTCAGGGTGTTCTGGGTGTTTTTCTATATATAATAAAAATATGTATCTATGTAGTATAATGTATTAAGTATATCAGTCATCTGGTACCCATAACACAAGCTCTGCTTAGCTTGGGGCTAGATGATGCTGTGTGATTTGTCCAGCATTATTTATTTAATTAATTTATTTATTTATTTATTTTCGATTACATAACTAATATTATTTTTAGGCTTTTACTCTACATATTTAAGTCTAGCATTTTTAGTCTTACTTATCACTGCTGTGTAAGAATTAATTAAGTAGCTAATAATAAGCTAACAAAAAGATTTACAAACAATTTCGATCAGTGTGTTTTCATACATAATAAGCATTAAACATGCAAGAACGTAGACAGGCATTATGGACATATGCAGTATACAATATGCAATATACATAATATGCAGGCAAGTTATGCATAACCTCTGTATAAACATCGCGTAGGCCTCTAATTAATTCTATAAGCCCGAGATATGCTTACTACCTACATGAATATTACCTGAGATAAAATGCTAATTCTGTGCATACATATTTATCCTGCGGCTAATTTAGTTGGAGTACGGATACTGCTAGAGATAGTGAGGTAGATAGGACGGATAGATTGAGATGTAAGTGATGATAATTACGATGTTTGCGTGGGGTTAGGTAAATAAATAAATAATGCTGAACAATTCACACAGCATCATCTAGCCCCAAGCTAAGCAGAGCTTGTGTGTTATGGGTAGTAGATGACTGATATACTTAATACATTATATTAGATACCACGCCGGCAAAATTAGGGGAACAAAGGTAAAAATTGTCTTTTTTTTTAATTCTGTTATGTTCCTTTGTTTTTTTTTTATTAAATTGATGGTTATTAGGTAAATAAAAACACGATTTTATACTAAATATCCTTTAATTCAATGAAAAAATTAATAAAATAAGAAAAAAAAATTTTTTTTTGTATAGAATTAAGTAATACTGTAGTTACATACTTATTGTTCCAGGAACTACAGTAATAAGCCAAGATTAAAATACTAAAACGAGCTGAAGCTTAAGAGCCGCCTTCTACGAATTTTCACACACTAGTTCACAAACGCCAACTTAATCTAATTTTCGGTATAATGCGATCACTTGTATGTAAATATAAAACACTAGCTCCTGTCCGCCGCTTCGCATGCGTTGTATCTGGATAAAATGTAGCCATGTGTTAATCCCGGTCAACATCTATACGTGTGCAAAATTTCAGCTTAATCTGTAGGCTAGTTTTTGCGTGAAATAGTAACAAACATACTCGCAAACTTTCGCGTTTATAATATTAGTAGGTTTTTAATTGTTTATTGTTGTAAATAAGAGCGTTTATTGTTGTAAATAAGAGCGTTTATTGTTGTAAATAAATGGATGGTTGTCCGAACAGGAATCCCTGCACACTGATAGTAAACAGTACCACGAAGACAGAAGATTGTGCTACTAAGGTGCTACTACATACCGCTAGTAAAAACGGGAAAGCTTCTCGCTGCTAAATCCTAAGGACTACGTCTCAGGAAAGCGTCAGAACTTCGTCAAAACGGCCTAATTTTACCCGTACAACCGCTTTGTCTTGCAGTATTACCCATTAATAACATTAACAAAGCAATATTAATTGAACTGCGTCCATCCGTTATCTTAATGATATTATCTGAGGACTAATTCATTATCGTCAAATGGGATAAATACAGATCTCCTATCAAAACCGGGGTTAGAAATCTTTGGGGAGTTATCTGTAATTGAGAATGGATCTAAATCTGCAGATAGGGTTAAATTAAGCGATTGCCTGGTTAATTCCAGCTATTTAGTTTTTGGTTTCATATCAACGGGATTAGGATTTTTATTCGGCATTTTTTTACTTCTGATAAATCTTTGTTTGGGGAATAGAAAGCGACGATGTAGCCGACAATAGATCACAAAAGTCAGGAAGACACCTATTCACTATTCATATCTCTTAATTTTGCGTGACTACAATAAGTGTATGCCGTGGGGTGTCGTCGGCAGTAGAATACCCCTCCTTTCATGCCCGTGGATGCAGTAAGAGCCTGCTAAGGGATACCTCCGGAAGATGAAGATCAACATCCCGTACTGCGCTCGCCAACCCGTCTGCCAAGTGTAGTGAGTATGGCAGCTATCCTTCATGGAGATCCATGAGGGAGGCTTGTGTTCAGTAGTAGACGTTCTACGGCTGAAATGATGATGATTGATAAGTGTGTATACCCTTTAGGTCGGAGTGTACCAACCAATTATATGTGATAATAATGTGGATATGCGGTTAAATGTATTTTTTCGCATTTCGCAGAATTCTCAACCAACCCCCCCATAGGTATATTGTAGGCGCTACGACACATTTCCCAAATTGTCTTTCTCTCGCAATTATTTAAAAGGCAACTTTTGGGTAAATAATTCTGGCCAATTGTACTCTACCTAAGTCGACATACGCACCGAACAAAATTGATGACTTCCAAAGCGTATCTTAAAAGATTTCCTTCCACAACCAGAAAGAAGAAAGATTTCGTATAAAAATTAAATAAAAATACATTTGATTGCGACACCGATAACAAACCTGCATCTTAATGCTTAATTCTACGAAACAAACTAATAAGTGTCACAAAATGATCCCGGCAGCATACGAGTACTTAGGTAGGTACTTGTGTCAGATGTATTCAAAACTAACGGTTGATCTTCCACCAGAGCCAATGTCGCGGACGTAACCTTTTAAAAAGTTTGATAAATTTATCATAATTTTATCTTTAAATGATCTAGGTAGGTATGCAAAGTGTCCTAGAATCAATGGCCTAGTGCCCCAGCGGAACTGCAAAGATAAGTTTACACAACATAAATTAATTGTTTACTCAGCTTGAAAACAGAATCGCTACAAGATTGCATCGTGAAATGGAAACACCGAGACGGCAAGTCATTCGAATAAACTTGCAACATTAGTACCTTCTTTACTAACAACCTTAACCTTATTGTTTTAAAGACTATTATGAAGTGGAACTGCTTTCGTGCCGCCACCTCCAGATTTCCCAACGGTCAGTATTTTTTAAAACCCACCTCAACGTTAAAAAGGTAAAATAATGTACTTGTGAATTTTGAATTGGAGTTCGTTGTTTGAGTTTCTCCCCCGCCTTTCTTTAGGTTGCGGAGTGAGGTCATTAACTGCGGGTAAGTGCCGGAGAGCTGTGGGGTAATTCGGACACAAACTTGAATTGAAGGTGTAGTGTAGTTCCAAATCAGACCGGAGGAAAGGGTCGCCGGGACGAAGGGATCTCTTAGTCGGGGTTTATCTGGCTTTGATGCCGGTTCGGGCGTGATTTTGATTTTTGGATATGTCAAATTAATTTATGTTTATTCCCAGATGGAGGCAATTTGTGAGAACTCGAGCGGACGCAAACTCGCTTATTTGACGATTGACCCGAATCGCGGTCGCATTCGAATATTAGAACGAGGTCGTGATTTTCATGTTTTTCTTATCAGGGGTTTTTCATTTGATTTTAATTTGGCATTCTGGTTTCTTAGAACGTGGGAGACTTTTTATCTGTGAAATTGTGTCGGGTTATCCGGCTTTCAAATAATATAATGATATCAGATCATTACAAACACTCAGTGACTAACAATACCGTTAACCAGAAACACTGAGTGACTAACAATACCGAATCAGTAAGTAAAGCTAATTAGTTGGGTTATTTTTCAGATAATTGGGTAAACATAGCAACATCTAGTTTCAAACAGGGGCTTAAATACCTTTTTAGGGTCCGCACCTCGAAAGGAAAAAACGGATCACTTTGTTGTCCGTCAAGACCCTTTTTCTCAGGAACGCGTAAAGCTGGAATTTATATCAAATACTCAGGTCTACCGTCAGGTCGCCGTGGGGTGCCGGCAGTAGAATGATACCCCTCCTCTCATGCCCATGGATGCAGTAAGAGCCTGCTAAGGGATACCTCCGGAAGATGGGCAGCAGCGTCTATCCGTGTATCAACATCCCATACTGCGCTCACCAACCTGCCTGCCAAGCGTGGTGAGAATGGCAACTACCCCTCATGGAGATCCATGAGGGAGGCCTGTGTTCATCAGTGGACGTTTTACGGCTGAAATGACTCAGGTCTACTGTCCTTTGGAGCTGTAAAAAAAAACAAAGTTCTAAGCCAACGCAATCAAAATATATAGCCGTTTATGCAGCAAATTTCCGCAAATTTTCGACACTCGCAAGGGAATCAAAACCTACTACTTCCTGTGAAATGGTACGAAGCAACGTCTTATAGCACAGATAATGGAAAAATTGCGAAAACCGTAAATTTTTGGTTACATTATAATTATAATAAAAAAAACTTATTACCCTCTTGAACGCGTAGAGGTATTAAATTGAAATTCATATCAAATACTCAGGTCTTATACCTACAGGTTTGTACGGAACCCTCGGTGCGCGAGTCCGATTCGCACTTGGCCGGTTTATTGTTGTTTTTTTTGTACATATAGCAACATGTGCAGCCGTGTTGGCCGAGTGGTTATTCACTCCCGACTTTTAATCCGAAAGTCGTAGGTTCGATACCGGCAACGAACCAATGGGTATTTCTTTCTTCAAAATGTATGTACACATTTAACACGTGAAGGAAAATATCGTGAGGAAATATAACGAAATATAGAACACCCAGTAAATACCTCTATACCAATGTAGATCGTTAGGATATAATCATAGAGCCGCGGAATCCCATCCTGACTGAACAGCAATCGGTAATCTGCAGCAGCATTTATAATTTACTAGCTTTTGCCCGCGACTTCGTCCGCGTGGAAGTCATAAAACGTAAAATCCCCTTTTTCACGCAGGGCCACTTTGATTCGAAAATATAAATCCCACTTATTCCCTATCCCGCGGGAATTTCAAAAAATCCCTTCTTAGTGCACCTATAGGATACTCAAGGTATAAATGTTTGCCAAATTTCAAGTCTTTTAGTCCAGCCAGTGGTTTAGGCTGTGCGTTGATATATCAGTCAGTCAGTGAGTCAGTCAGCACTTTGAATTTTATATAATATAGATTTGGCCGTAGTTTTATCTAAACTGCATAGCAGTTTCCATCCATACATTTGATTAGATAGTCCAGTGCAGTTTATTTCAATTCCGTGACGCACCTAGTGGTGGGCTGTTTGCGCGAATACGAATATTCGGTCACGAGCCCCGGAGATCCCATGCCTAAATTTCATAGATTTAATATAAAATACAAAGAAAATATGCATAAAAGGAGAGAAACAACTAAAATTCTTGATTTTAATAAAATCTAAAAATGTCCTACCTAGAAGGTTGTGCCGTGATCTCCATCGTTCGGAGGGCTGGAAATGCACAGCCAATGATAACGAAGGTCTGGTAGGTCGCTTGAAAGTAAGCCGTTAAATAAAAAAAATGTCATCTGTGGAACCGAGGAAGAGACGCCAACTCCGTTACACAAATTATTTCTAAAAAAGTCGTTCTAAGTGTTTGTATAAGCTGTATAATACTGACTAGACTAGACTACAAATAAATAATTTATACAAAGTGTGTCTTAGCACAAACAAATTAAAAACTAATCATTTTCTAGGTCATACATAAATATAACGAACGTCATAAATATACGAACGAATAAAATATCAGCATACCTATTCCTAGCACTGCACTCGTTCGGTCAAGTGCATCGAATATCAACACCGGTGTCATCCCTACGGCCCGGACAATAGCCATTGTGCGTTGTTGCTGCAGCAATTGAAATTTGAACCAGTATTGCTGCCATTGCTCGGCTGTCGCTCGGCTGTAGCTCCGAGTTTCATGGAAGAATGTTTTTCGCGACAATGTGTTTCGTTTTCGGCTAAAAGTTTTCATTGTCCAATAAAAAGCTCAACGACAATGTTGAATTAAGTACCTATAGTATAAATCTATGTATCTTAACATTAAGTCAGTAAGTATTTAAATACTTAGCTGAGTGACCTTTGAGAATGTACTTAAGTACATTCTCAAAGGTCACTCAGCCAGGGTAATAAGTAATACCAGTAATACGAGTACCTAAGAAAAAGAAAAGCTTTTTCAAATCAACACACTAACGCTCACTAAGACCGTAGTGCTTGTGCACAAAATTTCTCGCTGGACCTTAACGCCTTAATACCCCCGAGTGGGGTCCATTAGGGCAGTCTGCGACTATCAAACGAGGTGATTTATCACAATTACAGGGGCAAGGGCAGGTCGCGACCGCACGTTACTCATGCTCAACTTTTTTAATGGAAAGCGAGGGATAAACTCGATCATTGATTACAAATCATGTGTAACGTGACACAGTGTGTGACGTGACAAGCTGTATGATAGCCGACTGTTGCTTCAATGAGCCATTTTCATTAAAAAGAAAAAAGTGGTTATACTAGGTATTGAACTAATTGGATGGAGCTATCCAAAGAGTATGTAACACTCCGTTTAGAGCTAGCTTTCGGAGTAAGCGAGGTAACCTAGTGTTGTCATTGTCATTGTACATAGTTGTGTATACTAACAGAAAAAGCCTTTATTCCCAGGTCTTCAGTTTCCCAATTTTGCGCAGGCCCCTTTTTTCACATTTCCAGATCTTCACTTAACCGGACATAAACGCCATCTCTTAGGATGTAGGTATTTTGACGTTTGTTGCTTTTCATAAAAACCCCTCATTAACAGTTAGAGCTCTTACACACGAGCGGCATGTTACCAACGGCATAGGTAACTGCACCGTCTGCAACGTCGACGCGTCGGCGGCAGCAGTCAATACGTCGCTATAGTTCGACTGCTGCCGCCGGCGCATCGACGGCTACAGTTACCTATGCCGTTGGCAACATGCCGCTCGTGTGTAAGAGCTCTTATGTTGGCTTGTGGTGGAAAATACATACGTATAAATATAACTTATCAATGTAATGGAATAAAATCATCAAATTATTGTATTGTCATCTATAAGTCTACAAAGATTCAATTACTTAAATCTGACCGTTTAAAGTGGGTCGAAATCGAGTTCAAAGGAGTTTAAGTTTAAGGTTGAGAAAGTTTAGTAACATATAAACATACAAGTGATTGTATGTTTGTACTCAGATGTCCAAGGAGCTTCACAGCTAATAAAAGCGTGATAATAAAAATAAAATGTTTCAAATAGGACCCACGAAGCAGAGCCCTGCCTACTACCAATCCTAATAGATTTTATGCGATGAATAAAAAGAGCTTTTAACCTAAATCTTTTCATGTGAGTAAATATGGTAAGCGCAAAAAAGAAATGCTATTCATGCATACAACGCGTAATTATGAATAATGGCGGGTTAAATTACCGAGTCATCGTGATTCCCACAGAGTCATTTATAAATTATGGCTTCTTGATTTAAATTACATTGAAACTGAAAATGTTCTTATGGTAATGGCTTAATCTTAAAATGTTTCGCATTATTTATTTTGTTTAAACTTTTTCTAAAAAAATATATTTTTTGTAACTTTAACTTGTAAATATCATATCGGGCGGAGGGTATAGGTGTGCCATCACACAGGTTATCCTAGTTTGGACACCTATGTCATCCACTCAGGAAATGCATCTCTCTAGAACTAAGCAACTTTGTGTCTGTAAATTATGCTCATTGATGTTTGTAGATGAAACAATAAAATAACTTATCTTAAATTATCTTATTTATCTCAAGCTATGCTATACTTAGTAAATTAGCCTTCCAAATATGAAAAGGCTTTACACATCTATTATAGATGATTTATACAGCGTCAGCAATTCAGGCTCTACGGGACGCTGCAGTGCCTGGGGCATTGATAGGCTTGCCCAGCGCTACCATTCTTAGCATAGTGTTTAGCCTCACGATGTTTTCACCATTGAATCACGTGCACGTTAAATATACATGATCTATACAGATGATTAAAACAATGTCAGCAACTGTACCTACCTACACTCACCGGAAAGACTCTCTACGGGACACTTAGGGCATTGTTAGATGTATGGATTACCTATTAACGAACTATTAAGGCATTGCCTAGCACATATATTTATAACTCAACATCCCAAAAGTTGGAGATTTCTTGGCACCCTCGGCCGGAGTGGACGCGAGAAACTTGTAACGACGTATTATTGAAGTAGCCACAACTTTGTGCCGTCGTATCGGATATTCTTGAGAAGAGCAAAGGGACGCGCCATGCAATACTTATTTAACAAGGATGTGCCAGGGATAGAAACTGTTAAATAAACGCAACTATGATACAATACAATACAAAATACTTTATTGCACACCTTAAGAAATTACAGAAAAAAAACTTACAATAAACATTTGGTACAATGGGCGGTCTTATCGCTTAGAAGCGATTTCTTCCAGACAACCTTTGGATGGAGAGAAATATGGAAGCAAGACAGGCAGGGGTGTACTGTACATACAATAAATACATAAACCTATATATGATTTTCTGTTACTAAAGCTCAGATTTGTCACTTATCTGCAATACACTATTTAGTCCTAAAATAGTAAATCTTTCACCAAAATTGAATCGTTATTGTTAGTTTTAAGCCTATGTGACATCTGGAAATTTCTTGCATTGCCTTTACATCTATTATAGATGATTTATACAGCGTCAGCAAGTGATACTCATGTTGTACGGGACGCTGCAGTGCCTGGGACATTGTAAGATGGATTAGGCTTGCCCAGCATCTCTATTCAGCTTAGTCAGCTATTGTTCTTACGTTATACAGGAACAATACAATGAGTAATGGATATAGATACCTACATACATATATCACAGATTACAAAAACCAATAGCGATAAGTAGCGAGGTGCCTTTAGTTTTCATTCAAATTAGCCTAGACTACGACACTTCTTATACATACCTCGAACTCGTTAAACGTTCGCTGTTTGTGAACATAAAGATTATATTTTATTTATCACTAGCGACCCGCCCCGGCTTCGCACGCGGGTGCAATGCTGGTACTAAATATACTACAGAATGTCTTTATATACAACGTTCACAGCTTTTTTGTCATTAGACAATACAAACATGTTTTCTTTAGAGGTTACTCTTGAAAGAACCTCATATTATTGGCCATGTGAAAAACACTCAATCTAAGCCTCAATGCTAAAATCTAAGCCTGCAACGTTGAAAGTTTGACCCTGCGATTTATTAATGGTTAATGCAAAAGATATCTTTACCGGAAATTGTAGGCGTTTAAATTCGACCGGTAAATCCGATGGTGTTCAGAGGAATTCGGGGAATCAATACATCTTCTCCGGTACCACATCCGGTGAGTATTGTGCACTCTATTATGAATGGTTTTTAGTGATTTTACCAGCAAACGCGTGCCATAGCAAAGTTTAGGTGGATTCAGGTTTCTTAATTAAATAACAGGACAACCTACTTTCAACACCATTTTATGAGGAGGGAGTCAAGACGGGTTCAAAAAATAAGAAATTCTGTAGGAAAATGAACAGCTTCTTCCAAATCGAGAACAGTATCGATCGAGTTTTGACCCCCCGGCGGTACCGTCGCAACCGCTATGTCCCTGCATTTTCGATCTGTAATGTCTTCGAAAATATTATATTCAACTGGCCGCACCCCGCAGTTTCACCCGCGTAGTTCCCGTTCCCATGGGAATTTCGAAAAATCCCTTCTTAGTGCACCTCTAGGATACTCAAGGTATATGTATGTGTGCCAAATTTCAAGTCTCTAGGTCCAGTGGTTTAGGCTGTGCGTTGTCTGTCAGTCACTCAGTCAGTAACGGAAGAGTTTTATATTATATTGATTACATGTTGTAAAAGGCCATATTGATCAATATTAAATGTACAATGTATTAAAGGTACTTAATTGGATAAGGATTAATGCAGTATTGCTTAAAATCGCTTCGTAAATAAGCCATTATTTCTCGTAAAAAGTAAAGGGTAAAAAATGGTTATTGTGTTTTATTTCTAAGTCATAGACAATATACTTTTACGGATTTTTTGTAGACCTTTTTAAGGTGTACAATACAGTAGTAAATTATTTTGATCTATCTCGTAGGGTTCAGCCAGCGTTTGCAATGTAAGCACAAAAAAATGTGTTTGTTTACGACGTCACATTAGAAACCTATAAAATTATCAGTGTATCTCTAATATATTATGCATGCATAAAAACCTTCCTCTTGAATTACTCTATCTATTAAAAAACCGCATCAAAATCCGTTGCGTAGTTTAAAGATTTAAGAAAATATAGGAACAGGCAGACAACGGGAAGCGACTTTGTTTTATACTATGTAGTGATACATCTAACTAAACATGCAGGGTAACAAAACTGGCGAGAACCAAAACCCATTTGAGCAGAATTGCGGTTTATTACCGAGATAAGATCCTAAGGTGAGTTATATCATTTGACTTTCAGTTCGAAACTGCTCTGAAGTCAGCGACCGAACTGACAAAGCACTCATAAAATACCCACGGACGGAATAAATTCAAGTTGGCTCGTGAATTTTACTTAAATAGCTTCTTTCATCATTCTAACATAGTCGTATTTTACTTACTTGTTAGTTTTACAGACTTTAGTTCTACAGTTTCTTAATTAGAGTAGGACTAGGTATAACAGAACATTTTCTGTTTTCAACTTTTGTCGTTAACATACACTTCTTACTAGAGTAAGAAGTGTATGATAACGACAAAAAGTTAACTAACTCTTGACTCAGTTAAAGTTAAAAATAAAATTAATGATTATTATCTTTAAACATCAAAATATATTTTCCGGCACTTCATCATCATCGTCATCATTTCAGCCGTAAAACGTCTACTACTGAACACAGGCCTCCTTCATAGATCTCCATGAGGGGTAGTTGCCATACACACCACGCTTGGCAGGCGGGTTAGCGAGCGCAGTACGGGATGTTGATGCATGGATAGACGCTGCTATGTATCTTCCGGAGGTATCCCTTAGCATGCTCTTACTGCATCCACGGGCATGAGAGGAGGGGTAACATTCTACTACCAGCATCCCACGACAACTTCACGGTACGACTTTGACTGTATAGGGCTTTAATTTGTACGAAACATCGTTTAGGATACCAGAAGACGCTGTTGATTCCATACAACTGTTATTTATTTCTCTAAAAAACAAAATCATTCTCCTTATTTGAAAATAAATTAAGAGTAAAAAAAAACTTATTAACAAACAAGCTTATAACTAAACGTACCTACTAAAAATAATTAAATAAACATTTTCCGTTACAGTTTAATGTCAACTGACGTCTTTACGCAATTTATGTGACAAAAAAGCTTGTCGCGAGATTAACTTGTGTACCTGTACCTTGATCTAATTGATTTACATTTTGTTTTCAAACAATGTTCGACAAGCTTTTTTATCACATAAATTGTGTAAAGACGTTTTAAGTTGACATTAAACTTTAATGGAAAATGTTTATTTTCTTAATTTTGTAGATACATTTAAATAAAAGCTTGTTTGTTAAAAAGTTTTTTTTACTCTTAATTTATTTTTTACTTTTTAGTTATCACTGGACAGTTGGTTTCTTGTCTGTTCTCATGCCCGCCATGTTGGATTTAGAGTGATGTCGTATAATTTTTCGAGTATCTCTCAGCAAGCCCTTTTATTTGATATCCATATTGTAAAAGTGCATTAAAAATAAGTAGTCCACCATCTTGGGTGTTCCGCCATGTTGGATTCAGAGTGACGTCACAGCTGACCATTCATTGTCATCCAAAGAAAACATGTATACAAAATTTCAGCTCAATTGGTTGAAGATATCTGCTTCAAAATTGAGTTGCAAGATTCCGCGAATAAACATAGTAACATATGTACATACATACTACAAGGCAAGCTAAATAAAAGCTTGTAAACTAACTTTCACATATACAGTTGTGTTTATTTTTGTGCAGTAGTTTATTTCAAAATGAACAAACTCGTGATGAATTCATTTTTGGCACTAAAAGTGTTAAGTAACACAGATATATTACCATTGGAAACAATTCAAAACCCTATCAAAAGATACTAAAGCTTACGTACGCGATACGACTGAACCAACAATGAGCGCGTATGATGTAGATCTACGCATGAAGTTCTCGCGTAAAAGCCTTTTGTTCTAACGAAAACCCGTTGTAACTCATGCAGTAACACTTGAGACACCAATGGCCCAAGTTACAAGCACCTGCTACACTTATTCTCAATCTTATAAAAAGGTTTTACGGCTGTTTTCTCTCTAAATCGGTTTCCTTCTGACATTTTTTACAGTTATGGTGGAAGTACCCGTAGTTAATCCAAACGCCCTAGATTATTTTTGACTGCTTCAATTTGGATAATTTAGGGACTGGTTAGCCTTAATAGCTTTGATTGATTGAAATGTCCTGAGCGTCAAACTTTGTAAAAATATACCTAAAACATTTTCAAAATACCTAAACCTAATAGATATACGAGTACCTATCATTTTATTTTAAATATCGAGCGATAGAAAGTTAGTAGACACTTTGTAACATCGCAAATAAAAGCAGTGATGTATCGTCTTTCATAAAAGCTCGCGAAGCGTGTTTGCTAAATCATAGAGCTGATATCTGTATTTTCTAGCGAAATAAATAACAGAGCAGAGATTGAGGATCACGGCCAGGACAAATTGCGAGCGAAACTTTCGTGTTGTGATACCGTTTCGCTATTTGTATAAAAGTTCCCATAAAATTTGAATAAGGCAACCGCATTCGTGATACAAGCAGAATTGAATGCTGTAAACATACAAAACTGCTATTTTCCAGAATAGCTTCATGTTGAACACCGGGTCGCTCTTCGCTTGCGTCGAGACTGCGCTGAAGGCAATTTCACCCTCTCTTATCTCATGGTGGCCTGGTAGCTGCGCCGTGACGCGAAGTTATTTACGCGAGGAACCACCCCTAATCCCCTATTTATTCTCGGAGATGTATCTGAAAATTAGGGATCACATCCGAGCAGGGCGCCGCATGCGAGGTTAATTTGCGGCTGCTAACCGAGCGCCAGCGATACTGTAATAAGCCGATACAACGACGTGATTCCTAGTTTTCCGCCATGTTATTCCTAAACTGAGGATACCGAAGATTCTTTTGTTTATCGCCTGGTAGAATGTACTTAGTTTGCTTTGTTTTGTTCCTGTTTCTTACGACGTTATTGTGCGTCGTCGATCCATAACGTCCGCTGTCAGCGTCAAAAGGAAATATCGTGTTTTCTTTCTCGTTCAACAGTTTGAAATATAGTTTCTGGAGAACTTTATGAAGAAGTTTTTTTGCTTTGAATATAAGTCGGTTGAGAACGGAAATCGTCGGGATCCGAGCTGTGTTATACGACAATCAGAGAGTCCTTTTGTGTCGAGAAAATTGCTTTTACCTACTTTTCAGAAAATGCCATAAAATTAAAGCATTTTTCCCGTTGACAAAAGAAAATATAATAGCTACTAAAAGTGAAGTGGGTTGAGAAACAACAATACGACTCTGAGAAGTCTTAATTTCGGACTCACAGCTACCTAACCTAACATAACCATAAGATGCAGCTATTGATGAAATAGCTGGAAGCGTAAAAGTATTTGTTTTCATAATTTTCCTACCTCATATTGGCGTCGTTCCAACTAAGTTACCTGAACTCAACAATACAGCTCGAATAGGGTTGTCATTGGCATCTTATCGATACTTTTACAACATTAGCGGCATTACTCGTCTCGAACAGTCGCAGTAACCATAACCAAGTCGCGTAGAGATCCAGAGTGGGGCCATTTGAACCGCTTCCAATGTTCCAAGTGTTCCAAGTTCTGAACATATCCATTTGGCCGTGAATGGCCGTTTTAAAACACTTTCCGTGTGTTTAGGGCTGGGCTAATCTTGTCGTGGGGTCGCGGGGAAAGGTTTAGTGACGTACTGCGATTGAAAGTTTTTTCGGACTAGAATAGGTTATGAAAAGCCCGACTACTATTGACAAATTATTATAATTATAATTTAAATAATACCTTTATGTTGTAATATTTCGTTACATACTCATATACATATTTGTATCTAAGATATAGTCATCGTAATCTTTATCCTATTTTTTCGAAAATATAATTAACTAAGTACTCAGATATAATTTTGTAGCAGTCCAATTTTATCGTCATTGAGTCATTTCAACATTACGATGATTTCACGTTTATCGTGATTCATTTCAGTTTTATCCAATGACTTGTCCATCTGAGTCATCGGATGGTGCATTCCAATTGTTCAATGCAACCTACTGCTTCCTGTCAATAATTGCTTGACTTTAATCATCTTGTCAATTTACCACGTTTTTGGACTGAAAAAAAATGGCCGCCAACAAGGCCAGCCAAATAACATAAGAATGTATAAATTAACTTGACACTGGCGAAATTGTATAAAACCAAACAAAAAAAGCCATAAAATAAAAGACAAGAAATAGCTGGTGATATTCTTTGTTGAATGTTTCAGAAGCATTTAATACTTTTTTTTTGTTTTGAGTGGCTCGAGGAATCATCATTTGGTATAAAAACTTGTAAAACTTGTTAGTCTTCTTAAACTTTCGCGATCACAATGCATTTTAAATATCATAAACATGGAAATTTATCACGTAATACCTTTAATATATCACGGCTGTTAAAACACAGTTGAAACGTTTTGTAGTCTTGAGCTCACAATACCTACGTCTAGCAAATTACATGTTGATGTACCTTTTTGCAACTTTTTAGAACTTTGGTAAGTTCACACAAGTCCACGGGGAAATCATTTGCTTGTTTTAATTTTGTCCTATTTTAGGAAAACCTTATTTAGGTATCTCTGTTGAATTCCTTAACCTATATACTTATAAAAATTTACCCATCACTAGTCCATCAGCAGGACGTGACAAGAAACCGTCTTGATGCCTTTATCGAAACCTTTGAGGGAAGGATTTTCAATTCACAGTGTGAATTTCAAGTGCCCTCGAACGTGTTCAGTTTACAATCTTGATGGATTCTACTTTTAAGGTGAAGTTTTCCATGACCCTGAAGGTACTTGCAAAATAATTTACAGTAAAAAGACTGCTTTATGAGTGGAGAGTGAGACCTAGAGTGGAGAACACGCGATGGATTGAAGGCTGATATTTAACTGACGAAACAAAGTAGGATGTGTGAAAAATTATATCATCTTGCAACATCCAAACTTTCCAATATCCTTGCGGACATTAAGCATAACATTATGAAAAAATTGGAACATGAATGGAAGAATTATTCTTCCATTCATGCAAGCAGCGCCTTTCCGTGTATCAACACCCCGTACCGCGCTCGCCAACCTGCTTGCCAAGCGTAGTGAGTATGAAAACTAACCCTCATGGAGATCTATGAGGGGGCCTGTGTCCAGTTGTGGACGTTTTACGGCTGAAATGATGATGCACATTGCAAGTTTTCTCGCTATCGATCTATTGTGAAGCTTCGCATCGAAGATTCTAGTCTTGGCCCTTAGGTCGTAACACTTAGAACTACTATCTCAATAGAGGACGTCCACTCCTGGACATAGGTAAGTCTCCCTCATGGACCAAGTACTTATCATGAGGGGGCTGTTGTCATACTTACCACAATTGGCAGACGGTTTGGCGAGCGCAGTACGGGATGTTGACACATGGAAAGCCCCTGATGTCCATCTTCCGCAAGTATCCCTTGGTAGTTTCTTATTGCATCCACGGGCAAGAGAAAAGGGCAACATTCTACTCCAGGCACCCCACGGCGAACGTATTTATAAAAATAAACGGGTAAGTATACATTTTCCCGAAGTTTCGGGTATTTTCACAAAATATACAGATACAAATATATAGCACCAACTATGTTATTCCTTTTACATACCTACAGGCTTAGGGCTTAATATAGAGACGGTAGTTGTTGCTGCTGATCTTCGGCTTCGGTCGCGTTGCCCGAAATCCGGCTTAACCTTGACTCGAATATACAGGTACTACTAATTAATCTGTGGTTAGCTCGTTAATTACACGCTTACATTGTCTGTTTGTAAATTAGATTAGGCATCGTGTACGCTGAAAGCGATGTCAGGGTTTTAAGCTTCTAACGAGGTTGGAATGATAAAGGTTAACGAAAACACTAACAATGCGATAATAGGTGAAAACAGACCCCTTTTAAAAGGTTTAAGGTTTTGTCCCTGTAGTTATACGGATTAGAGGGACGTAAGCCTATTTAACAAATAGGCGACCTACGTAACACTAGAGATTTCAATATCAATTTCTTTATTCACACACATGTAGGTACCTAACATTACAGATCTAGTCTAAAGCATTACATGGTCATATCTATAGTAATATTACTAATATTATAAAGAGAAAAGATTTAAATTTGGTTTGTTGTATTGTGAAACCGCGGAGTGCAGAGTTAATAATAAAGTATGAGCAACACAAATGGCATTAGCCGTGGGGTGCCGGCAGTAGAATAATACCCCTCCTCTCATGCCCATGAATGCAGTAAGAGCCTAAGGGATACCTCCGGAAGATGGGCAGCAGCGTCTATCCTTGTATCAACATCCCATACTGCGCTTACCAACCCGTCTGCCAAGCGTGGTGAGTATGGCAACTACCCCTCATGGAGATCCATGAGGGAGGCCTGTGTTCATCAGTGGACGTTTTATGGCTGTAATGATGAACACAAATGGACGGGTATTAAATTAGAAATTAGTTAGGTAGCTTAGAGATATGGGATAGATAGGCTTTCATGTTCCATCTTCGGCTGCCTCTCATAGTCATCACCTCAGCCGTAGGACTTCTGTCCACGACCACTGCTGGACAAAGGCCTGCCTCATGGATCTCCAAAGATCATGAGAGGGTCGTTGCCATGCTCGCCACGCTTGGCAGGAGGGTTGGCGAGCGCAGTACAGGATGTTGATACACGGAGACGCTACTGCCCATCTTCCGGAGGTATCCGTTGGTAGACTCTTACTGCATCCAAGCAGAAGAGGAGGGGCAACATTCTTCTGCCGGCACCCCATGGCGACTCCACTCATAGTATCGACTGATTTTCATAACTCGCGTCTTTCCTCCAACAGGATCGTCACATTCTCTTTGTTGGAAAATCAGCTTAATGCACCTCACAATTGCCAGCAGAAACACACAAAGAGATACCTAGATAATCTTAGTTTCCATTCAGTACGGAACACTAATAAATGTTGAAGGATCCCCAATCCTCTTACGGTTTACCTCACTTAAAGTGCTACGGACACTTGCGACAAAGGCCCTTGAAGGGTAGGTAAACACTCCGTATTCGTTGATAGGAATTGCACGTTTTCTTTATCTCCCTTTAGGTATCGTCTCAGTGAAACGAGTGGAACGAACTTATTTAAAGAAGTGAAACCTTTTTCTGGGAAACCCTTTAAGAAATTGACGCTTCTATTTACAGAGGCGTTGGGGGTTTGTGACTTAGGAATAAAGTCGTGGAGACCGCGACGGGCATCTCTGCAGTTGGTTGGAGCTCGTGAAGCTAAAACTTTGTAAAAAAGGAAAAAATACATCGCTAAAAAAATATTTAATCATAATAAGGGCCTTTGAGAGATTCATGAGGGCGGCCTGTGTTCAGTAGTGGACGTTTTATGGCTGAAATGATGTTGACAGTACCGTCACGGTAGAATGTTGACGTAACACATCAGGTACTACAAGAAGACAGGGGAGTTAGAAGTACCCTCAATAATCTCACCGCAGCGGTAGCGCCGCAGATTCCCGCTAACCGCAATTAACACAACTATTCCGCTCGTTTTAATATAAACTTCACAAAAGCAAATAGCTTTAGAAACCGCCGACTCTTATCCCGAGGGTATTCAACAAAAGGCTCGTCGGTGAAAGTAGAGCGTTTTTAAAACTAGCGTAGTCATTACCGGCCGTTTTGTTTTGCATTCGCAATTCGCAAATACGTTCTGTTGTTCCCTGAATTCAACCGACAGACAGTGACACAGCAAATTACTTTTAAGCGGAAATTTCGCGCGCTCACTGTTGTAATGACCGCTCCAGCCGCAAACAAACCGACGCCAACTAAAAGTTTTAAGTTTGGAAGTTCGCCCCGACGAGTTGCGTAACACTGAAACCTGGAGCGGTTTGCGCGGATGGCGGGGTCGGACGCCTAATTTCCGACGCCGCCTCTCGCTAATGACCCATCAATAACTCTTTGTTCAACACATAAATCAAAAATCGAATGCCTGAAATTCAATTTCCTGAAAAAGGAATCGAGTTTCCAAAGAAGCAATCAAATGTAGACCTAATTAAAAGTAAGTTAAGTTTCAAAGGAGCACAGCACTATTCGTATAAGTAATTGGTTTGCCGAATAGCATTCTATTGCAGTCGCAGGTCGAGCTAGCGCCAGCGGTGTGGTTATTCGAGAATTTCATCTCGTTGCAGGTACATTGGACGACCTCAAATTAATTTAGTATCTATCTGGTAAGGTTTTGTGGCCACTCGGATTAGTGTTACAAATTGATTCGGGGTTTAAGTCCTTTTATTAGATATAGTACCTAACTCTAGCCCCACAATCTACTGGTCAAGTAGAAACAAGGTAGAGTAGAAACTATTGCGGAGGTTTTATTTGAAACAGATAGATACATCGTTTTATGTTACGTTTTATCTCAATGATTTTAAAGTATTGCATATTAATCTCTTCGTTTTATATCTTATTATTGTTAAGATTACTACTTATCTCATAAATTCAATTAATTTACACCTACTTAATACCTACCTAAGTAGTATTTATTATATTCGTTTCCCATCATCCCATGCAATCACGTTGAATATTTACCGAGTCACCAGCATTAATGGCTTCCCGAGCCGTCCACAACAAAGACTCAAAATCTACATAAATATAGCGTGTTATTTTAAAATTACCATCAAATTGCTGCCATGAGAAAGTAACAGGTTAAGCGAATAATGCTTTCCGATCCTTTAACCGGCGTTTCCCCACAATTACTTTGAATTGTGACTGAGTTTAATGAAATTGTTATAAACATAGACGGTAACGGCGTAATCGTAGGCCTAGTGGGAATGCCGCCATGTGGGGGGTTCGGGAGGCTTGTTTGAGCTATTTGGCTCGAGTTGAGAGCTACAGCGTTTTATAGAGAATGCAATTGAACTAAATACATTTTATTAAACTGAATTTTATTCAATGGAGACAAAGAGCATTCAGAGTAGCATCATTGAATTCAGAAAGAAAGATTTCTACTTCTTAATTTTTTGCTTATTAATCCTGTCTCATTAACAGTATTGATTGCTCAAAAACGAAAACTGTATAATGCCAAGATTTGGTATTTTTAACTGCTTTGACATACGGAGTGTGATGTGGAGTGAATTGAGGGTTTCAAAAATTCTAACAATTCTACAAACTGTTTTCTACGGTTGAGTTTTAAGTCACAGCTTGCTCTATGGCCCTCAGTACAAAGTAATAGGCCCATTTCGGTTTGACGAGTCGAAGCAAATTGTATACGGCCAGCCCTGGAATTTGCAACTCAAACAACCACCGGCAATTTGTCGGATTCAATTGAAATTATCTGTACCTGGTAAAACTGTTGAGTGGATCTGTCGATTGCTTTATTATTGCATTTGCTTACAACCTTTTTGTTCTTTTCAGATGACTACTTCAGAACGCTTCGGGCGGATCATGGCGTGGCTGACTTACAACACTTCTCTGGTGAGTAACTTTTACTGCCTATTGTTTTGTATGGGCTGATGACCTCAAAGGGTAATTAATGTGCAAACAGGAAGTGCAATGGATGAGCACTCGTAAAATTATAAAAGTTTATTAGATAAAGCGGAGCCAGTTTCAATAACCGAAACGATAGCCAGCGGATATTAAATTAATAAAGCAAAATCTATTTTGCATCCTGTAATAATTCCACAAACCGTACATATCCATGCTTTACCAATTACGAGGGCATGCCAATAAATCTCGATGAAAATATTGATAACGCCAGTGACGGGGAGCGCCGGGCCGCGTCCATCGCGCTGTGAAATATACAGCAAACAACGCCCTGCAATTTATCCACAGCGTTTACGTAGATAATTAAATCAGTTTACCGTATTATTTAGCAAACGCGGCAACAAATCGAACAATTAGCCGTTAGAGCGCTAGGACGGCCGCTCAGATGCGTTCTGTTTCTGCAATCTGCATAATGCGCGGGGCTCATTTGCCGGCCGTTTGTGAGCGACAAATGAAGCGGCAGACGGAAATGTTTAAAACGGCCAGCGTGTCCGGAGCCGCGTCTTGGCGGGCGCGGCGGCGGCGCGTGTGTCGCCGCTACTGGCCGCGCGAGGCCGAAACGTGCCGAAACGCAAATATTCGCGTAACCGCGCGGCTCTAATAGCGCGTGAACCCGGTGATTGTTCGCTTGGGGTGGCGCATGCCATCCGTTTATTTATTTTACGAATGGGCGACTCCTTTCCGATGCTTCCGACTGTGCAGTAATACAAAAACTTTTTACGCATGAGAATACATTTTGTACAAACACAGTGGTGTGTAGCGTTACCGGTATCCGTTCAGAAGTATCATAAACTCACGGCATTGTTTCAGTCACGCGATAAGCGATAGATCCTGAATTTATTTTCCGTGACACTGCGTAATAACATTTGTCCTAATTTTGTTGGTGTCATAATTTTCGGTGGGTCAACTGAACTTTATCATCGTAAAAGTGTTTCCTGTCCGTAATTTAGCTAAAAGCTGCAGCTACAAACAATGCCAAGCATTCTAAACTTTCAAGCATTTGTGGAAAGACGCTTTTCATTGCGAATATGAATGTGGGTAGGTTCCACCTTACTGATAGCAGATTTGGTCCCGACGTGTTCTGGTAAAAGAATTACTTCGTCATGTTTAAAGAATTTGGAATTACGGTAAAATTTGGCACAGCTTGGTTAGCTGGCACGAGCTGGTGATGTTAACTTGGGCGCCGAAGAGGTTGGTTAGATCTCCTTATGCCTTAGCTGCTGCCCATCTTCCGGAGGTAGCCCTTAGCAGGCTCTTAACTGCGTCTGCACTGCATCCACGGGCATGAGAGGAGGGGTAACATTCTACTGCCGGCACCACACGGCAGTAGAATGTTATGTTTTTGTTGGTATTTATAAGCTTTATTGAATCTTTAGTTTTAGCAACCCAACCTTACTTCTGCGGCTGGGTATCTAGTCTCTGCGCTCGCCTTAGTCCGGAAACGTTGTCACATCTGTGGTTATCAACATACGGTTAACAACATTAGTCAAAGTCAAATTGTTTATTGTAACCTACATATAAAGTACAATCGAAAAACGAATAGCTTTAGCAAAAGCAAAGCAAAGAAGCGCCAAATTGTGTGCGTGCCCAGGATGACTGGCAGAGAATTCTTTGCAGAATTTTGTAATGTGTTAAAAAAAATTAAAAACATTCACAACATTGGTGACCAATCATAGCTGTTAGTTTTTATTTCAGTTAATTTATTCGTATTTGAATGTTCTTAAAATTAAACACAAGAATAATAATAACAAGCATTAAAATAAAACAATAACAAAAAAATCGGGAATAAAATTTACGTAGTTATATTTTCATGCTAATCTAAAGGTAGAATTCCACCATAATATTGTGCGGTACTGTGCGGCACAAATGTTTGAATGTCATTTGAAACCTTTTTTTTTTATTAATGGCAACTTATTCCTTTTTGAAGTAGGAATACTACTGCCAACTTCACGTAGCTGGTTCACGGTACAGATAGTATAAACAAAGAATAACATCAGTTTCAAAATTATGCACGGGCGCGACTGTGAAAATTAACACTGAAATCTGTTATAAAAGAAAAGAAAATCATAAAATAGTACAATCATTTTTTCTAACAGTCATAGGTAGTAAACGAATAAAATAATGAAATAAATATAATGTATTTAATATAGTAATTATAATACATAACTATAGTTTTATGTCATAATATTTTAGAAATTTTATGAGAGCACATGTAGACAATTTATTTTTTAGGGAGAGAAGGGAAGAAACGTTAGATGGCAGAGGGGCTTTAAAGTGGGCCAAAAAATCATTTATGGACAGAGACAAGTATTTGAAACCTTATTTTTAGGTGAAAACACCAAAATGACATTCAAACATTTGTGCCGCACACTGGTGGAATTCTACCTTATAACTTATATGTATATAACTACTTATTCGTGATATTGTGAGGAAACCGGCTCCAAACGCCAGATGCCAAACGCCAACAACACAAAGAAAGACCAAAGGCCTCCGACACATACATAGGTACAACTCCGCGGACCAACCGTGTCGTCGCGTATTTAAGACCAAGTTTAGTCTGGCGAGCCACACTAGGGCTCATGTTACAAACAAAAACAAGTACCTAACCCAGAAAAGGGCGCCGTCATCGAAATCGATGAGGAGGACTATACAACGTGTATTATAACATGTGTACTGAGCCGAAAGGGGGTGATTCTGACCATTCCAAGGAACAACTTTTGTTCTACGACTTTTCAGGATTCAGTGATTTTAATTCAAGAAAAGACCACGTTTTAACTTCAACAGCTGACTATCGTTGATTGGTTTCCATATTTAAATAAATTATTGATACTAACATTATTAAGGACAACTATGTTACGTAATTACAAGGGAAATACCTAACGGTCTATCGCAACCGTAGAACTAAACCTCCCTATTGCGTTACGATAACACAACATGTTTCAAACACTCCCAAATTAATTAATAGATGATTGGTTAAGATATCTGTGTGCTATAACTGAACGGAATATATCACAAGTTCTGAATTTATGTTTGGTTTAGTTTGGAGTAGTATGTTTAGAGATAGGGTGTGCCGGAATCACAATGTAAACCATGTATTTTTAACATTTATGATCATAAAATAAAATATTAAGTTGATAAAAAATGTCAATACTCTCAACGCGGAGAACAAATTAGGTTAATTGTATTTTTCATAGGTAAGTATGTTTTTTTTTATTTGGCACATATTGTCACTGCTGGCACCGACATGGCTCTGACTCGTTCAAAGGACGTAGATAATTATATCCTTGACGATTATAGATTTTTATTAAGTGCCTAAGTATTACTTGGGCAGAAACAAGGGACGCAGGGCGAAAGTAACTGCATCAAAGCAATGTTACATCTATTTAATTAAAGTAATGTAAAATGCACTCAAAATTTTCGACTCTGACGGAACTTGGACCCACAACGTAACGACCTTAAACGCAGGCTGCCTACAGTTTTGGGTGCAGAGCCACAGAACGCCAGGTCGAAAATCTTGAATGCCGTAACATAAAAGCTGCATCTTCCAATTACATAAGTACCTAAGTAGCACCAAATTATTTAACCAGCTCAAAAATTGACAGTATTTATCGACTCAAATAACCTTTTCTCATTTCTACTTGACACAGTGTAGTGATCCCGGGGCACCCTGTGATATGTTTATTATGTATGTATATCTTCCCTAATATAACTAACATAGTTTGCGATGATTTATTTGCAAATTTCAAATTGGCTTGTAAATAGTTAATAACCGTTCCATTATCAGATTTACTAACAAAGCAATGTGGACACAATTATACGCACTGTGAATGTATTACTCACTCAACTGATATACCTCTATGATTAATAGGGATGGAGATATGCCTAATGTGTTTTACTAATGTACACAAATCGGCAAATAGGCCAACTGGGCGTAATTGCTGATTTAGACTAGGTGGAAATTAAAGAGAGTGGACTGTATAAGATGCTGGTTTAATCAAGACTAGAAAAAGCGTGCGTCTTCGGTCGCGTGTGTGATGTTAGGGTCCCAAGCGTGGAGTCGCGGTCGCAGGTCGACGGCTCGCCCCCGGCGCCCCGCGACCCGCGCGTCCTCGTAGTGATGTGCAGCTGTGCAGCGAATTCGCGCGGCGACGCAAGGCGGCGATTTGTCTCCGACATTGCTAAGTACCTAACTACCTTATGCCGTGGGGTGCCAGAAGTAGAATGTCTCCTCTCTTGCCCGTGGATGCAGTAAGATTCAGCCCAGGGATTCCTCCGGAAGATAGGCAGCAGCGTCTTTCCGTGTATCAACATAATTTAATAACTACTTTGCCGTAACACAGTCTTTTGACTAGCACGGAAAGTAATGACACCTAAACCGTCATTTTTGCGATGATGCAAGTGAATTGGTAGACCTTATGTTACCTACGCACCTAAACTGTTTTGTAAGTTATGTTAAATAAATTATTCCTATACCATCACTGTACTGCGCTCGCCAACCCGCCTGCGAAGCGTGGTGAGTATGGCAACAACCCCTCATGATCAGTACTTCGTGATCAATGAGGGAGGCTTTTGTCTAGCAGCCCTACGTCTGGAATAGAGAACTAACTTATCGAACGAGTGAAGCAACTAAGATCTCAGTGGCAAATAGGCGTTTCGGCTGAATGTATGTATACGGTATGTCCGCAATTTTTGTCCGAGGACAACTCTTAAACATCGTGTCGGATTTGAAACATAAACATTAACATACACTGATTACATCAATACAAATCGATTGTCGTTTTAAGCATATTGTAGGATTTGAACTCCTTAGCTAGCACGGCGTGCAGGATAGGTCACAACATGTATGTGATCCGTGTGCAGGAAATCCAAAATAAGGGTGTGGTTTTTGGCTTTATATAGCTTGTCCATCATTAGCTTTTGTTTACTAGATTTCACCTTAGTGTTAAAATTGTAAATCGTGCTAACAAAAACGCAGAGCTGTAAATGACGTGCACGCCCAACTTAGTCCTGTCCTGTGCTATTAAGGAGCCGTCTCCACGAGCGAGGGAATCACGGCGATTCTATAGCGCGGACTCGTCGCGATTCTCTCGCTCGTGGAGACGACCTCTAAGAGAGTATACGAGTATAGTGGCAACGACGATAACATCGCCGCGATTTACTCACTCGTGGAGACGGCCCCTTAGAGATACCTAATTAAAGTATAATTTGTTTTGTCTTACTGGTTGGATTAATGTTACGCTTTAGAAAACACGATTAAGTCCAAATACATATCTCTACGTAGGTAAAATCAAGTTTAAATGCAATGGAACTTCATTCAAAGAAGTCACACACATCATCATCATCTCAGTCGTAGGACACCCACTGCTGGGGTCTTAAGCCTCCGGAGGGTCTGAATCTGTACTTCTAGAGATTCATCTTCATCAGGAGATTCTGTACATACTCCCTCATGGAGGGAGTAAGTACAGATCAGAGGTGGCTGCCATACTCACCAAGGGGCGAAGGTTTCCTAAAAAATAAGTATAAATTTCTTAATTTCCGGTCCCTGCGACCCTAGGGTCAAAAAATTTCTCAAAAAATCAATCACTAAGTACCCTTCTCTCATTAAGAGAGTGCTAACAAAAAAGGTTTTATGTAAATCGGTCAACGCGTTCGGTCGTAATCGTGTCATGCACAGACATACAGACAGACAGCGCTGTGCATAATAGGGGGCTTCGCCCCCTAATTATAATGGATTGTAATCTCGAAGGTTTCTTATTATTTAAGTATCGTAGTCCAGGACTAGAATTGAATAGATTTGCGCGGAGTTTTGATAAATTTCATACTTATGCTATTTCAATAACATTACCTACTCTTGCTATTTTGACCTATTAAAGTTGTTGTTGTTGAGTCTTGTTTTGAAGATTTACGTCATAAGCAAGACTCATGCAGCAACTATTAACTCTTACCTTCTGTCGAATCTGCCAACAAACTATTAAAACTAGGTCTGTACTTACAGTTGACGTCATTAGCGCCGTCCAATTCAAACTTAAAGGCGCACACGTGCCAACTTTCGATTCTAACATTATCAACATCACCAGTGAAGATTGCTGATGTTGGTGACAGCATGCGGCTGGACATACGCCTTCCCCAATCTGCGACATTTCACCCTGTCTCCGGTGTGATCCAGCGGCTGAGGCCGTCCACTATATATTATAATATAACTCCTTCTTCCGGACCCCCTTTGGGTTCACTGGGTGACGCCTCGAGACGTAATACTGGTAATACGTCATACGACTTTCACGATTTCTTTGACAACCCCCCTTCTCACTCCCTTCCCTCCTTGTCACACTTCGTCGACCGACTCCACAGAATTATTAAAAAAAATATTATATTCTTAATACAATATACTACCTACATAGATAGATATTTTTTATTCTGTAAATAAAAACATCCAGAACACCCTAAACAAATATCTGCAGATCGTGTACCTATATAATGAATAATGACAGACATTAAAAGGATCTCTTTTCTGTGTTCCATAACGTGTGACATAATTTTTATGGATGGCCCCCCATCAATCCATTCGGCTCGTGGGTATACTACCATACGCTACTATACCCTTAGAATAATAATAACACTATAGAAACCAAGTCCGCGCGTCCATTTTGAAGCACCAAACGCCGAGCCGCGCCGTAGTGTTCAATGTCAAATCACGCCGAACGTGTCTCGCACAAAAAAAATAATTTCACTGGTTTGTGCAATTAAATTGTGTCACAACACATCTGAAAAACAAAAGAAGTATTATCAATATCATTGATACACTTCTTTTGTTTTTAAGCATGCAATATTTCATAGAATCTTCTAGTTAATTGGGTCAAAATAGACATAATTATTTTTTTTGCGCGAGACACGTTCGGCGTGATTTGACATTGAACACTACGGCGCGGCTCGGCGTTTGGTGCTTCAAAATGGACGCGCGGACTTGGTTTCTGTAGTGTTTTATTTTAAGGTTTAGTGCTTCATTCATTATTGACAAAGCGCTTGTATGAAGATTATCTTTCTATAGTGTTATTATTCTAAGACTATACCATATTATATTACGCTTGCGGAGCCGCGGTCTCCACTTAATTCTCACATCAAACCTCCTTTATTTATTATTCTTGAGCATTTTTAAACAGAAACCCTTTCAGCTAATTTGAATAATGGCCAGAGGCCAGGGTTTTCTCAAGGAACGTTTTCATTTATTAGAAACTTTTAGCATTAAATAGGCACCTACAATCGGGTTAGCTTAATAATTAGGTCAGTGTTCTACTTAATAGAAAGCAAGAAAGGCGAGAATTGTTTATCAGACATCTTGTTGTCTCCCATTTGACATACATTTTATAGCTATCATGGTGTGGCTACCTGTTATTGTTAAATAACCTGAATACGTCCGTATTATTTAAGCCGTTAGTGTTTTAATCTCATAGCTCAGCTGTTCTAAATATTTATGTACCTGAAAGCATACTCAGCTAGATTTTTCCAATGCCACCCTCAAAGAAATCTGCGAATTCCCAACTCAAATTAGGTCTCTAGAATGCGAGCCTTAGACAACTCGACGTTGAAAAATGTAGAAGAGCTTTACATACACCCGTAGGTAGGCACGATTATTTGCGACCAAGTCGTATATCCCTATTTTTACATCAGTCCGTGATGGACCGCAATTACGTGATTTGCTTGCCTATCTACCCTCGGGGTGCGACCTCCAAATAGGTGCAGCGTAGGTTACAATGACCTGATTTTAAAACTGGCAAATTTTATACTGGGGTTAAGAAAAACCAACAAAAAAGTTTTTAACTCAGGAAGCTTTTGGATGTCTGGGGACGGTTTTGGGCTGTTATATGTATATAATAAGATGCTTAATCCCATGTTGAGGCGGGTTTTTATAACGTAGAATTTTTCCAATGAGTCAAGGTGGCTAATGGCATCAGTCTATTTATTGAGAGCTACTTATTTTAAAAGACAAGACTCCCTGACCCGTAAAAAGCTGTAGGTAAACCAATTTTAAAAGAACGTTCGCGAACCTTTTATGTCTCGCTGCGACCGAAGCTAACCAGCGCATGCATTCGAAGCGAATGCCTCCTTCCATAAGAAAGCACATCAAACCCGGTGACGAATGACTGCATCCAACAAAGCCCAAAATATCTCTCGAAAATGCAAACCGTCGGCCGAAAAGTCGGCACGTAGTACCGGCCCGCCAGTTATTGGATTTTAGCGGAAATTTCCGAGCGAAACGAGCAAAACATCTCACTGTTTGCGAATCACACAGCATATCGAATTTTGATTTTGATTTGTATCGCTTGGCGGCCAGTGTTGCCCGAAAATTCCCATTTACACGCTTCAAGCTTGATTAGGCTTTACTTCATCCTGATTTGATCCTTTGTCTTTAGTTTTAAGTTCATTAGGACTACTTTGACAACCAATTTCCATGGCAAACCGACCGTAGTAGGACGCTTGACGTTTACTCAACTACTAGGCTTCATGCCAAAAATTAAAAGGCACAAACAGGCTCATACATACAAAATATTTAATCCCTCCCTTTTTTGTTTGTTATTTTACATTCCTTCTGGTTGTTATCCTTGTTGGCGTATTTAAACTTGTGTGTGTACATAAAATTCTAAGGTTGTTATTAACTGATATCGACGTCCATCTGAAGGATTACCTTTGATGGAGTTATTTTTACATGAAATATTTGCACATTTTGGTCAACCCGTCGTTACATCAGTTTCTGAAATCAAAATTTGATCTCTGAAACTGATGTAATGATCTTTGTTATTCATTGTCATTCGATACTTAACTAAATCCAACATTGGGTGATTTCCAAAGTACCCTCACAAATGAATTGTTTGAAAGCGGAAGCGGAAAGCAACACTATCGCACTATGTCCCGTATAAATGGGCCGACAGATATGCTATGCGTGAAAGGCCCGCTACATGAGTGAACAGTTTCTTCCAAATCTATGTATCTTACTGAAGAGATACCAGATGACCACAGAAGTAAGTGGCAAACCGCGCTCGTCTTGCGGTTTTAGTAAAATATCATCATCTTATCAGCCGTAGGACGTCCAATGCTGGACAAAGGCCTCCCTCATTGATCTCCAAGTACTGCGGTTGGAAGCCTTCTGCATCCACCGCCGACCAGCGGTTCTCACCAAGTCGTCTACGCATCTTGTAGGTGGACGTCCTACGCTGCGCTTTCCGGTCCGTGACCTCCACTCGAGAACTTTGCGACCCCATCGGCCATCTGTTCTGCGCGCTATATGGCCTGCCCATTGCCACTTCAACGTGCTAATCCGTTTGGCTATGTCGGTGACCCGAGTTCTTCTACGTATCTCCTCATTTCTGATTCGATCCCGTAGAGAAACCCCGAGCATAGCCCTCTCCATAGCTCGTTGAGCAACTCTGAGCTTATTCATAAGGCCAATAGTGAAGGACCACGTCTCGGTTCCATATGTCATCACTGGTAACACACACTGATTGTAGACTTTCGTCTTAAGGCACTGAGGTATTTTGGACGAAAAGACGTTGCGAAGTTTCCCAAACGCTGCCGATAGGCAGAAAGAGGTCAATCGTCGAATCCAACTCGAATGCGAGTTGGATTCGCTGATTGACCTCTTTCTCGAAGTTGGACCTACCTAATTGGACTGTTTGTCCTAGGTTGGATGGTGACCGGTTTGAATAAATACACCGTGTATTTTGAGCTCAAATTGAACGCAAAACTGCGGACATGGTCGCATCTGAATCTGCCGCGTTACTAGGTACAAACAAAGGAAAAAATATTACCTGTTTTTGCGATGCGTTTTTTGGTCAACTGACTTTTAGGAATACATTAGGCTGAATATTCAGGCACTAACGCAATATGTTGAATGATGAATGCTTTTTTATAGGTAACACTTAATTCTAGCAAAATATTTCCACAAAAAGATCTCTCATAAGTATAGCTAAGTATCCATTTAATAAGTAGATAAAAAGGCTACCAAAAGAGCAGAAATCATAAAGTTTGCGAAAGTAAATAAGGAAGTTCTCGTATTTCTTTGTTTCAAAGTAAATTGGATTTGCAAAGAAAGCGGCGTCAACAACTCAAAACTCGGTCGATGCTATCTTGGACATCCAATCGAGTTTCACCGAGACGCCGCGCCGCCACCCGCCGCCTCCCCATAGAATGCTAATAAACCCACTTAGCCGACAACTACTGGCAGCTTTGTCTTTTAAAGCTCTCAGATTGTCGTCGTTGCATCTATCAGCAATCCGACTGTAACAGAATTAAACTGCGCTCTGTAATTCTAGATGCAGTCGAATCTCCTCCACTCAGATCTCGTTGCTAATTGTCGGAAAGAGGAAATGTAATAAAAGTGCTAGTCTTTGAAGGAAAGAAGCCGGCCCCGGGCGCCTCGGAGCGCATTTTAATAAATTAAAACTGCGCAAAATTCCCATTCCAATATCATTTTATTTTCCCTTTTGCGTCCCTCCGTAGCGCACCGGCTTACATTGATTCTATTTCACCGACGGAATCAGGTTAGCTAAAACATGGCCGTATTAAAAACATACCGTGTATTTTAAGAGATGCTTACATTCGTAATTGAAATGATTCGCATTCGGTTAAACGTGCGGACGTAGGGTACAGTCGAGCGAAACGTTTGCGGTCTACTTGATGCTTAAAGCAATGGGCAAAGGGGCGTCGGCATTCTGATAACGTTTGCCTAACGTTCGGCAGTCTAGCTAGATCCCACGAATGGCTAAGCTTTCGACGGAATTCGAAACCGAAGTCTCAGTATAATTTAAGTATCTAACGAGGTCGTTTCGTTTTATGCGCAGCGAGGTAGGTGCCAGAAATTGTTTGATAACGAACACTTTATAACAGTATTTTCTCTTCTATTTCAGGTTTTCCTGATTTCGCTCATGGTTTTGACGTCGCAGAGCGGAGCGGCGGCCCTTGCCAACTGCCCAAGCGGCTGCAACTGTAACGATGAGACGCTGGTCGTGGTCTGCGAAGAGAGTCGCCTGGACGTCTTGCCCATCGCTCTGAACCCCTCCATCCAGCGACTTATCATCCGAAACAACAAAATCAAAACTATCGACAGCTCCATGCAATTCTACGCAGACTTGCAGCACCTGGACCTTTCTCAAAATCATCTCGTGAATATCCCCACGAAAAGTTTTGCGTATCAACGAAAGCTGCAAGAGCTTCACCTGAATCACAACAAAATCTCCTCAGTCACGAACACCACTTTCCAAGGTCTAAACTCGTTGACAGTACTGAACTTGAAGAGGAACTTTCTCGAGGAGCTCACGAACGGAGTGTTCGCGACTCTGCCCAGATTAGAAGAACTAAACCTGGGACAGAACAGAATATCCAGAATCGAGGCTAGAGCTTTTTCAGGCCTGTCCGCGTTGAGAATTTTATATCTGGACGATAACCAGCTCAGCTCCGTACCGACCGCATCTTTCAGCCTTCTGGGAAGTCTCGCCGAGCTGCACGTAGGCCTGAACGCCTTCTCGTTCCTGCCCGACGACACCTTCGCTGGTCTCAACAGGCTGGCCGTGCTGGACTTGAACGGAGCCGGTCTCTTCAACATCAGCGAGTTCGCATTCAGAGGTCTTCCAGGATTAAGAAGTCTGAATCTCTTCGGAAATAGACTGAGCGTGGTACCGACTCAGCAGCTGTCGTGCCTGACGAGGCTGGAGGAGCTCTATATCGGCCAGAACGACTTCCTCGTTCTAGAGGGCAACTCCTTCAGGGGCCTCAAAAACCTGAAACTGCTCGATATCACTGGCGCAACGAATCTGGAGAGAGTGGAGAAGAGATCGGTCGAATTCAACGTGAACCTGGAGTCGTTCTACCTGGTGAACAACAAGAAACTCTCGACCATAGAGGACAACACCCTACTGGGGCTGCCCAAGCTGAAGCACGTCTCGCTGCGGGACAACGCCATCGTGACGTTCGGCGAGACCGTGTTCGCGGGCAAGGAGCTCCGCCAGCTCGATCTCACCGACAACCCTATATTCTGCGACTGTCGCCTGCTGTGGCTGCAGATGCTGCTCAACGAGAGGAGCAACTTCTCGCAGATCCAGTGCGCGAGCCCCGACCACCTTAAGGACCGATACCTGCGCAGCCTCTCGGCCGACGACCTCGGCTGCGTGCTACACGACTCGCGGCAGCAGACCATCATCTGCATCATCGTGGCAGCCTGCGTCGCCACGCTGGCCGCGCTGGCTCTCGTGCTGTACCGCTACCGGAAAAGCATGCAGGAGAAGCTGAAGGACTACAAGTGGAACAAGGGCCGCAAGAACCTCGACTACCACAAGCCCATCTCCACGGAGGAGGACTGCATCGTGCGCGGCATCCACCCCGCGCAGTACGCCGCGCCGGCGCCGCTCGCGCCGCCGCACCGGCCCATCCCGGTGACGGAGCTGTAGCTAGAGCTTTACGCCTCGCCGAGCGTGTTCTTCATGTCCGGCGGCGGC
Organism: Pasiphila rectangulata; assembly: GCA_963082625.1. Taxonomy (NCBI): domain Eukaryota; kingdom Metazoa; phylum Arthropoda; class Insecta; order Lepidoptera; family Geometridae; genus Pasiphila; species Pasiphila rectangulata. The sequence goes on along the minus strand of OY720238.1, from coordinate 20,515,414 downwards.
GGGCGCCGGGCGCCGCGCTCGGGGGGCGGCGGGACTCTGCCCGCGCCTGGCTTCACGTACATCGGCGGGGTCGAGCGCGCGCCCCAAGTGCTCAACAACGGCGCGCCGGCGCCGGCGCTTAACAACGGCTCCCTGCGCTCGCTGCCGGGGCGCGCGCGCCGCGCCGCGCCGCCGGACGGCTTCCAGCGCAACGTGGAGCCCCGGGGCGGCTACTCGCGCAAGCAGGAGAACGGCTACCTGCGCAGCTCGGAGACCGTGCTCGGCGTGGGCCGCAAGGAGCGCGAGTACGCGCAGTACGCGGAGCCCGAGTACTCGGTGATCCCGGAGAGCTACGCGCGCGCGGCGGACTACCCGCGCGGCTGCTCGCACTCCAACACGTTCAACTGCTGAGCGAGGCGTGACCCTGAACTTTGTGATCTTGAAATTCTAGCAATAATCCTTCATTCCATTAAGTTTTCTATGGACTCGCGACGGGACGTAGTGCTCTAGAGCGTTAGTGACTTTAGATATCTCGGTCCGGTGCGGTGCGGACCCGTGTCGGTTGAGAGAGTACTTTATTTGTAAATGATAATTAAGTAGTAGTGATGGATCTATTTTTCGATTGGAGCGCGAGGGAGTATGAAAGTGAGACTTTCATGGACGTACAATGTACAGACTAGTCGAGGCCGGGCCTGCGCCCGCGCCGTTGTGTAATCATGACGCATTGTGATTTGTATTTAATTTCTACCAGTGCGGTGGATTTTGTATTTGTTTGTACAAAACCATTCCTTATGAAAATCTTTTTAATGACGTAATATTTTATTTATAAATAATGTAAGTGTGCGTTAAATAAGACACCAATATAAAAATATTAGGATTACCGATTGTAAATATATTTATACTAAGTATATATTGAGATATTTATAAAATTCAATACGATCTTGTTCTTCTAAATTATCATAACGTAATTCGGGATATTGTATGTTTTTGTCGACTGATATCTAAAAATATGAGATTTCTTATGTCTGTCATTCATTACCTACCTATTATAATTAATCACTGTCCCTACCTAACAGACACCTTTCATTAATGTGTAGGTAGCACCCATTCACGATATCTAAACACTAAGCTCAGCTCAAAATGAACCTTCATTGTAATTTTAATTCTTAGATTTAAAACTTGTTTTCATGGGGATTAGGTGTATTTTGGCGTGACTACGAATTGAAAGCGCTGTTTATCAAATTTCTTTATGTACTATAGTAATATTTTTCTAGCCGTTGAGTTTAATTCCTAGAGATGTCTCAAAAATGGCAGTGCTATCGCTTACTTGAGTGTTATTAAGATGCCAAAAAAACGCCACGAGCCTTAAATAGTAGGTCCTTAATAACTACCCTATAACTAGTTTGATTAATCAGTATCAAAAATGTACAAACCTAGAGTCAAATATTCTCCCCCTTTTTGGCAGTCGGTTAAAAGTAACGACCAAGACAGACTTGAAACAATTTCAACTTATAAGCAGTACTCGTATATTTTTTGTTTTAGTGTAAACCCACCCAGGCATTCGTCTGAGCGTGGCGGGTTCGAGCCCCGTCAGAGACAAAGTTTTTATTGTATTTTTCATTTATTACTCTTTCTCTTTCATTTATAAAAACTTATTTTTCTACCTACTGTTCTTTAAAATACGCGGGTATGTATATGCCCAGCTGTATATTCATAGAACAAAGCTAAGCCAATTTTGATAAACACGCGTTCAATTGCTCTTAAAATGTGCCTGATACATTTCATTACATTATATAGGACTAAGATTCTATTGTGTACAGTTAATTCTTCTCTTGTTTACTTACTAGGTATCGTCGTAACGTCTTATTCCATTGAGACAGCGCTTGTAGGTAAGGCGGGACCTTGACCTACAAAATAAAGGGGGTCCATAAATTACCTACGTCACACGAGATTAATGATTATTTGACCCCCTCCTTCCTTCGGACAGCTGGTCAAAGTGAGACCTTCCTATTTAGCAATTTCACATCTAGAAATCATGAAATTAAAACAACAGTTTCGAAATTAGTTTCAATTCTATTTATAATTTAAATATAAGTTATATTTCTATTTAATTAAATTATTTTTGGAAATGTGTTTCACGCATTTTAACCCCCCTTTTCACATAATGTGTTTGTCTATCCCCTCCCTTCCCCTTAACGTGTGACGTACCTACTTTATTGGAGGCCCCATATTATATTTATCACTTCTATTAAAAATATAAATATATAAAACATAATCCTCATAACCGTAAAAACTAATAATTCGTAATATCCGTTCACTAATCAATCGAACGCAGTTAACGCTAGGAAGCTAGTTACTGGCTTTTAATATAACTAATATTTATATATTATGCTCGAGCCATACCTATGAAATCATTATGTATTAACGAATGCTACTAGTTTTATATGCTTTTCGATAGTTTTCGAAGTCGATTAACTTCAAAAAAAGGAGGTTTAAAGTCGTCTTCATTTTAACTTCTAAACAGCATCTTTTTAAATGCCCTTTCTAAGGATCGAGAAAAGATATAAACGTACGATTGTTCTTGTAAATTTTGATGAGCATTATTGAAACTTGTGAATCCTGTCTTGATGGAATCTGACATTGAAACCTGATAATTTAAAGCTCCTAATGTTTCGGTGTCCACGTGTAAATATATTGGAGAAACTAAAGACTAAGCGGTTGGCAGAAAGCCGACATTATGCCTAAAGACGTATACAAGATGGAATACATATGAAAATTGTGATTAGAACTTTGAATCGTAATAGAATCATGGTCATTTCTGTATTTTATTGTAGTTATTACCTACATACAAACTCGATAATATAACATACCTCAAATTTATAGTGTGTTTTATTTTAATAATCCCTCCATTCATCAATTTAAAAAGTTTGAATAGGAAAGTAGAAATTGAAGTGTAACTGCCAAACAAGTTTTGCTAAAGCCTGTACTTATTAAACACTACACGGTATTCAGGGCCCGGTAGTTAGGGCGCCCTAATCGCCCTAACTACCAAGCAAGGCTTGCCGGGTCCGACCGGTCGCCCTAGTTAGGGTCCCTTACGCTCTAACTCTTATTACACCACTCTTAGTTAGGGTAAGGGTCTCTGAATACCGTGTAATGTAATACAGGCTTAACCTAAAATTTCAAGAACAAGTTTAAGTAAGTTGGCGTCTGTAATAAAAATTTTAGAGCAATCTTAAAACTTTCGAAATTGATATTTAAAGTTATTTTTTTTCAAAAAAAAAAAAAAAAAAAAAAAACTGAAAAAGGGCGGCTGCGTTTTTCTCACTGAAAATTTTATAATTAAATTTTTAACGAAATATTGGTCAATAGTTCGGCCTATATAGGCCGGTAGCCGTGCATTATGAATGAACCTTATGGTGGAAGAGATTTAGTTCATTATGGCGAAGAAAATGAGGGTGCAAGCACAGTTACGATGGAGGTTATGGATTTTCCTACTCAGCAAGAAAACGGAGAACAGCACAAGAGAAGACTTGAGGAAACATCGTCGGACGAAGGATGGAACACAGTTCATCGTAGCAGGAAAGTTATTCGTAGATCTAGTACAGAAATCGTAGAAAAGATTCAAGTTTATGTCATGTGCAGCTCCGGCTTGCCCAAACAATTTGCCTTGGCTAAGCTTCTACGTGACAATAACATCAAGGGAATCAGAGAAGTTAAGTATGTTCACCAGTATAAGATAGTGATTACTTTCGAAGAAGATGGCGATGCGGATCTTCTTATTCAATGCAAAAAGTTTATTGATTTGGGTTGGAGATGTCAAAAGTCGTCGGAGGTTGGCCTTTCTTATGGAATAATAAGAAACATTGACTTAGATTTATCAGAGGAGGAGATACTAAAAGGTGTTGTAAGTCAATTTGAAATCGCATCGGTTAGACGACTAAACAAAAGGCAGTATGACAAGGACAATAATGCTTCTGGATGGGAGAAATGTGAAGCTATCCGTTTGGCGTTCCGTGGGTCCTCAGTGCCTTCACATGTACACATATGTGGTTTACGAGTTAAGGTAGCTTCTTATGTCTTTCCCGTGACCCAGTGTTCGCGATGTTGGAAATTCGGACACACTCGCCTATTATGCCCCTCTAAAAAGGTGATCTGTCCGAAATGCAGTAAAAATCATGAGAACTGTGAATCAGTCAATTTTCGTTGTGTGAATTGTACAGGATCGCACATGGCTCTACAAAAGATTTGCCCAACTTTTAAAAAAGAAAGAAGATTAAGAGAACTTATGTCAGAGTTTAACTGTACGTATCGCAAAGCCCTAGATATGTATGTTCCGCCTTCCCCAGTCCCTGAGAGGAGTTTTTCACCTGGCCCACCACTTCCAGAGGTTCGTAGGCCGCAGTTGATTACCCAAGAGCCTCAGTTGCAGGAGACCAACACCAGTGTAACACCAACACCAACTCGGAGGGTAAAACTCATGTCCGAATTATTTACTCACTCGGGGGAAGCCCCATTCAAGCCAGTAATTAGTCGTAAGAAGGTACAGGCGCAGCGTAAAAGACAGTCGAACCCCTCCAACCCCTCTCCCCTTCCTACTTCGACCCCAATGGAGTCCGATTTATATATTGAATCTGAGTGTTCGGACAGCGAGCCTCAGCAAATCACCGCTAACTCTACACACCGTCGCCCGCGTTCCAAAACTAGCAATGAAAATACTAGCGATATGACGTTTATACGTTTACTAACTAAACTTTTTACGATTGTAGTAGGTAATGATTCTTGGGAACTTAAAATAAAACAAGTGGTATCAATCTGTGGAGAATGGATTCTAGTAAATATAGTCAGCGGTTTTTCGGCTGGCTCCCTCCTTAATATGTTTACTCAAAATGGATAATAACACCTATAGTAGTGTCAATGTCAAAATTGTACAATGGAACTGTCAAAGTTTGCGCCCTAAGTCATTATCTCTTGAAACCCTTCTCAGTAAAGAAAAAGTTCACATAGCGGTACTAAGCGAAACTTGGCTTGAAGCTGACAGCTATTTTAGGATAAATGGATATAATACCTATAGATTGGATAGATCGGATGGGTATGGCGGTGTAGCCATTTTGACTCATATGTCTGTCCGTGGTTTTGCTTGTGTAACAACATGCCCAAATATTGGTATAGAACTTTTACATGTAAAGATTATAAATTGTCACTATATTGAAAACATTTTGTCAGTATATTGTCCGTCAACAGTACATACGAGTCAAAATGATTGGGATTACGTATTTTCCTTGGTAAATAGAAAGTCATTAATTTTAGGTGACTTTAATGCACATCACTTGTCATGGTCGCATAAAACCGACCAAAAAGGACATCAGATTTTTGACTCTATGTTAGAAAATAATTTTAGTTGCTTGAACAACGGCCAACCTACAAGGGTCAGACTTGTAAACGGAATTCTACAACAAACTTCTCCTGATATATCATTTGCTTCTACTGACATCATAACACAATTTTCTTGGACAGTCAGTAATGAATCGCTCGGAAGCGATCATCTTATAATTCAATTAATAATCAACATCAATATTTACAAAGAGTTTATAAAGAAAAGGAATTTAAAAAAAAGTGATTGGAAAGCTTATACTTTATATTTGGAAACTTTATTTACAAATTTTTGTTTTACCTCTGATCCCCAAGAATGTTACAACAAGTTTGAACAATCAATTCAAACTGCAGCCGATAAATTTATTCCCTACATTAAAATCCCAAAACATATTTGTGATAATTTTAAGCCTAAACCTTACTGGAATTCCGATCTTTCCAAAGTAATAGCCGAACGGCGGTTAGCTTTGACTAATTTAAGAAGATCTCCTACTCCTGGTAATCTAGAAATTTGGCAGGATAAGGTACGCAATGCTCAAAAATTAATAAGACAAGCGAAAAGTAAGGCATGGCAGGAGTTTTGCTCATCCATCGATTTTACCACTTCGTCGTCAGATATGTGGCGTAAAATGCGATGGGTTAAAGGCCATCACATAAGGTCTAATCACGGTATAAATATCGATAAGGCGGAGTGCTTACTTAATGATCTTACGCCAGATTTTGCATGCCCACCTACTCCTCTATTTAACTCAAATAACAGCAAATTAGAATCAGAAATTTCATTACAAGAAGTTGAAAATTCGATTAAGAAGTCTGATAGTGCGCCTGGATGTGATGAAATTTCATTTTCTATGATATTTCATCTTCCGAAGATAGGCAAAAGTGTTTTAGTAAAATTATTTAATATATTATTTTCTTCCAGTTTTATTCCTAGTCAGTGGCGTAAGGTTCATATCATTCCAATACCAAAGCCAGGCAGAGATCCAAATTCAAACTCGTCACTTAGACCAATTTCACTTCTATCCTGTGTTTGTAAAATCTTTCATTCTATCCTCAATAAAAGATTAGAGTGGTACCTTGAAAAGTCGATCTTATTTTCGGACAACATGGTTGGTTTTCGCAAAGGGCGCTCATGTTTTGATAATCTTTCACGATTAGTCTCTAGCATTCAAATTGGCTTTTCTAATGACTTAGTTACTGCGGCATGTTTTGTGGACGTACATAGATAACGCATATAACAATGTTGACGTGCGGGGTTTATTGGCCGTGTTGGACGAGTTAGGCGTTGGGTCTAAGATTTGTATATACTTGTGGTCTTACCTAAAAATAGGGTGTTGCAGGTAAGAGTAAACGGGTCGGTTTTAGTCAGATCTACTGGCCGGGGTTTGGCTCAAGGTGATCCATTATCTCCTCTTCTTTTTAATGTCGCGACCATAAATATTTGTAAGAAAATAAAGGGTGTCAGTATCTCTCAGTATGCTGACGATTTTGTTTTACATTGCTCACGTAAATCGGTGGATCCGGCGATAAGGATACTCCGTCTTTCTTGCGGGAAGCTAAATGATTTGTTCGGTAACTTAGGTCTTTCAATTTCTACATCTAAATCTAAAATTTGTGTTTTTAAAAAAGGAGGATTTAGAACGCCGATAGATTTTAGAATTAATAATAACTCGTTATCGTTGGTTAATCATGTAAAATATCTAGGCTTGTGGCTGGATGGATCACTTAGGTGGGGAAAACACATTAATGAACTTATTCAAAAAGTATCTAAATATATTAATTTGTTAAAAGTATTATCTGGTCCGGGGTGGGGTATACATCAAAAACATTTAAGACGTTTATATATTTCGATAATCAGAAGTTGAATGGACTACGCTTCTTTTTTATACGATAACTGCTGTCATACAACTTTACTCAAGTTAGATAGGCTCCAAAATCAAGCGCTACGTGTAATAGGTGGATACATTAGAAGTACCCCCATTCATGTCATGGAGAACGATCTATGTCTACCACCACTCCATGTTCGTAGGAAATTCCTTGCTGGAAAATTTTGGTTGAGATCTAGATCGTTTTCTAACAACCCGACTATAAAGGTAGTACAAGAGCTAGATTCTGTAAGCAATTCTCGTTATTGGTCCAATAAAAAACTTCCTTTACTTACCTTTACCTATAATGAGTTCAATTCTTTACCAATGCACAGCTGTTCTTACCTCGAAATGTTTTCTTTGGAGACTTGGGTAAGTAGCATTGACTTACAAGATGTCATTTTTGATTCCATCCCATTAATAGTTAACGCTAAGAGAACTTATAATTGTCATCTCCTAAAATTTATAGCTATCGATTATGTAAATAAAAACTATAGTAATTTCTACAAAATATTTACTGATGGATCAAAAGATAATGATGTAGGGGGTGCAGCGTTTTTCGATCCATGTCTTGATTGCTATGGTAGGTTTAGAATTGATGCGAATATATCCATAATGAACATTGAACTAATCGCCATAGCGGAAGCTTTATCGTACATAGATTCAATTAATTTTGATAAATTTGTAATTTTGACTGATTCCAAAAGCTCATTGCAACACTTGGCTCGATGTACCTCGCACGTGAGAGGCATACCGATTGCATATCAGATATTGCAGTCAATTCTCAATCTTAAATCTCATCACAAGACAGTGTGCCTTCAGTGGATTCCTTCACATGTTCAAATAAAAGAAAATGATCAAGCAGACCTTCTTGCAAAACAGGCGATTGCAGATGGAGTTCCGTTAGACCAGTTGTCTCTGTTTTCAGATTTTATCAGGCATGTTAAAAACAAGTGTGCTGATGTTTGGCAAGAATATTTTGACGAAAGATCACGGGAAAAGGGAATCTGGTACAAAACCATCCAACCTCTAATAACCCGACATCCTTGGATTGATACTACATTGTTCATGCGAAATAATTTAAAATCTGTACTTAGATTGCGATCTGGACACATCCCTTCAAACAAATTTACTTTTCTCATGAATATAGTTCCATCTCCAAACTGTGATGATTGTGGTGTGCTCGAAGATCTCCAGCATATTTTATTGGAATGTGTCCGTAACGCAACATTTAGATCCACTTGTGTAAATAAGATTCGTCAACTAGATGTAGGTATTGTAAATAGCATTTTATCCAACCCTAGTTGTGAAGAAGTAGAGCTCTTAATTAAGTTATTAGATTTAGGTTTAGTTAAGCATTAAGTTTTTATTTTTTTGTGAACTTGTTTCATTTCTTTTTCTTATACGGACGATGTGGTCGCTAAGCGACAGTCTTAAATAAATTAAAAAAAAAAAGTTATTTTTTTTATTATTTTACTTCAATTTTTAGGCCTTTACATCTATTATAGATGATAAATGTAGAAACATCCTAAATAAGTCGTGTGGGGAGACAACAGTACCTACAGTTAAAAACAGTTTTAAAAGTAAGATCGGATATCTCCCCTGCCTTTGGGACACAACAGGATTTTTTTCCCTGATATCTCCCTTAGGGGATCCGTCAGGGGAGACAATAGACCAGATGAATTTATACAGCGTCAGCATTTCAGCAACATTTCATGCTGGTCAGGACGCAGCAGTGCCTGGGACATTGGACTATACCATCCTCCCAGCTTATTCAGCTGCTAGTCAGAGGAAAGAACAGGTTAATGTCTGAAGCTGACTATGCCGCAGGTTTCCTCAGAATATTTTTCTTCACCGTGCACATTACATTTGCACGTTAAAAATGTGCACATTATTTTTTTAAGAAATTCTGGGGTACATTCCACTCGGCCTTTTTGTAACACGGGAAATTCATCATATATAGTAGATTGTTAACCGAGGGTCGAAAGAATCAATTCCCGAGGTATTTCGACTATAGTCCGAGTCAGAGTCCGGGCTATAGTCCGAGTAGGAATTGATTCTTTTACCAGAGTTAAACACTCTACTTTTCATTTCGAATATACTTAAGGAAATTAAAACTAGTTGTTTATCTAAACTATTTATGGATAATATATAATAATAATAGTAGTACTTCATCATGTCAGCCGTAAAACATCCACAACTGAACTCAAGCCTCCCTCATAGATCTCCATGAGGGGTTGTTGCCATACTCACCACGCTTGGCAGGCGGGTTGGCGAGCGCAGTATGAGATGTTGATACAAGGAAAGACGCTGCTACTCATCTTCCGGAGGTATCTCTTAGCAGGCTCTTACTGCATCCACGAGCATGAGAGGAGGGGTAACATTCTTCTGCCGAAATTGTGCACAATTTTGCCAGGAGATACATATTTCTTGAACCCTACATATAATTTGCAAAGAATTTTTTTTTTTTTTTTTATTTACATAATTTGCCAAGGAGATCCATGAGGGAGGCCTGTTCAGTATAAGTGGACGGCTGAAATGATGATGATGACATATTTCTAATAGGCATCAGTCAGTGCAATCGCAGAGCGCCTTTCTTAAGTAGTTCAAGAGCTAGACTATTTTCGATTTTTCAGGAAAACTCGTCTAATTCACCATGCATTTTTTTGGAAAAACTACTAGGGCACCAATTGGCACATATTACAGCTCACCTGCCCACGAAAAATCATGTCTGTTTGTCCAGCCGTTCCGGATATATGGAAATCGGCCAAACATTACTGCAGCGGCAATTGGAATTACCGAAAAACCGCAGGACGCACAAATGCCGCTGGCCGGCCAAGGGCAGGCACAAATAAGCTACCTTTTAGGCTACTTTAAATTTGGCTAAGGCTAACAGAAAAAATCATGCCGCTGCAGTAACGTTTTTAGGCGTTACTGCAGCGGCATTTTATTTTTTCGAATTACTCTGAAACCTTAATAGGCACTTGTTTTATTTTTAGGGCACATTAACAGGGTATAAGCGCTCTAACTTTTCTATATATTTTCAACTTGATCCGAGTCGACATGCCGCCCCAGTAACGCACACAGCTATCACGGTTCATGAGATCCCTGGTGACAGTCAGACAGACGGACAGCGGAGTCTTAGTTATAGAGTCGTATTTAACCTTTGGTTACAGAACCCTAAAAAAGAAAATCACCTACGCATGATCCATCACGAAATCTCTAAAACGAATAACAGCAACGAGGCTAAGATTGGGCCTTTTAGGACTATATAACTGTTAAAACAATGATTGCTAGACTTTAAAATTGGCAGTTATCTGAGTTGATGTACGTAACATACAAAAGCGCATAAATATATAGGGTGTATTATATAATATTTGTACTAACCCGCTTTCAGCCCATGAAAACAAGTAGTTTTGGAAGGGAAAAAAATCGGATATTCGTTTTTTTGTGTTTTATAATTTTACTAGTTGGTATTGTTTACTAGTTGTGATGTGATAATGATCCTGAGGTATAATCGGATTTTTTCCCCTTAAAATAAAAAAAAACCTATTTGTGGTTATAGGTATCTTTATTTGTCTTTTTATATTTGGTTTTACACAATTCCGCCAGTGTCAAGTTAATTTATAAATTCTTATGTTATTTGGATGGCCATGTTGCCCAAACGGTACACGATGTGTAATAAATAATAACTTCAACCCTTCCAACAATATTAGGCGTAGTGCACGCGATTTTGACCGCGCAAAAGTATGTGAATACACTTTTAGCACAAGGGTTATTAAAGAAAAACTTGTGTAATCTTTTCAACATAACATTTATTTCAACTTTTTAATAATTAAACTATGTCGGAATGACGTTCATTTTTGAGTTTTCTTTCTCCGTATATTATTTAGTTAAAACATATGACGAGATAAATAGATATAATCCTTAGTGTTGGATGGTCAACGTCAAACAGTGGAGTAGTAACCCTTCCACGTTTGTAAGGAAAGATGGGCGACTCGTTCAGCCTTAAAGGCTGAAATGGGCACCTGAGGACTGCTAACAATGATGAGCCCTCTAAACAACAAAATCTACTTTGCTACCTACACTAAACTCTTCAGTAGAGTTCAACAAGCCCTACTGGCCCTTCTATCCTAGTTCTAATAAATGAGTAAAACAGACTTAGATAGTTGTTCATCAATTTATTTATGCAACATTAAATTACAAAATGGTTCAGCCTTGTGTTGGGAGCAGCCGAGCCGGTTTTTAGATATGAAATTATAAATAAATTAGTACATCGTGAGGCGCCTTTTTTGGAATATTAGAGTAATATTATCACTTTATGCCGTAAGCTAACAACTTAGAACTTCTCCTCCTCAAGACCGTGCTTGAAGAACATCATGATTGGTACTTGAGCTCCGTCAATATCTCTGAAACAATACATTTATGTTTAATACAAACTGACAAATATACTTTTTCAAAGTTTATAAATAACATACATACATACAGGGCAAGCTAAATAAAAGCTTGTAAAATGAATGATTCTTTGTAAAGTCCAGAAGTAATTTCTTGCTTGTTTGAATGAGTAGTAAATAACACGTTTTTAGCCTATTATAGGCTAGAATATTAGTAAACTAGCTTCTGCCCGCGACTTCGTCAGCGTGGAATAATTACTTTGGGCTAACGCTAACTTAAACCCGCGACTTCGTTTACGTAGAAGGTGAAAATATTTTTATATAATACCTACGTTAAGCGTTATTTTAGGTTAAAACGTTAGGTAAAATTACTGGGTCTTATAATCTTATATCATGTAGATTGTAGGTTATTCTAAAAACTCAAAACTATGTTATTTTTTAGTACTTCTGCGTACACTATATTTTTAGTTTTGATTCTTCCGGCAGAACTAGATATTCATTTTCACCAGAACCAGATCTCGATATGGCAACATAATAGTAGCCCTTACGAAAAACAATCTTGTCGTACACCTATTCCTACGTGCTTAAATGTTTGCCCCTGGGCCTTATTAAATTAATTAATAACAAACGATAGCTTCACCGGAAATTGAACCTCACTAATATTATAAAGCCGAAAGTTTGTTTGTATGGAGGTTTGTTACCTCTTTACACAAAAACTAGCGTACGTATCGAGCTGAAATTTTGCAAACGTATAGATGTTGACTGGGATTAACACATAGGCTACTTTTTATCCGGGTACAACGCATGCGAAGCGGCGGGCACAAGCTTGCGATATATCTATCAGTACTGTTTGCCCTGCTGCTGGAACAGTCAAAACTATAGCCAATCACGTTATTGCGAAGAAATTTTACTTGAGTCTGGTTCCATTATTATTATCCAGTTATTAATTTGAGTGAATGTGGGGAAAGGCCACTCGGATTTAGAGATCATTATTTTGCTGCGATGTTATTTTAAAACTGCGATATCTCCTAAGATATTAAATGAAATGATACATATATATATAGATGAACAGAACAATAATAAGCTCTTTGCAGAGGACATCTTACAACTGCAAGAGAGAAGCTCTTTATAATTTTTCTTAATTAATGACTGTTTTACTAATTTGCCAAATAGTGCTTTACAAAGGTAGAATTTTAAATGTCATCTCCCTTTCATGAACAGACACTATGACAGTGAATGTTTTTTCATAAAAGTTATTTAATCTTGCATCACATGTTGCACAGATTGATATTGACAATCAGCCCATGTTTTATAATGATGATGCTTAAATCTTCACGATAATAAATGATGAATGAAAACAAAAATATACGACACATTATGAACACATATTTATACAGGTATTTATCGCGTTATTTACCTTTATTTTTGGCCGACGTTTTGACAGGATTACACATCGTGGTCCCGGAAAGACGCGATAAATACCCATGTCCATTGTCATTAAATTTAAAAAGTAAATCATGCTTTTATTTCCTACAGCTTTAGTAGGCCTTTACATCTATTATAGATGATTTATAGGTGATACAGCGCCATTAATTCATGCTGTTCGGGATGCTGTAGTGCCAGGGACATTGTCAGATGGATTAGGCTTGTCCAACACATAAACCATCCCCTAGCTAAGTTGGCTATTAGTCAGACGAAAGTACAGGTCAAAATTTCTGAAACTGACTTAGCTGTGGGTGTCCTCACAATGTATTCCTATATCTTATTCTACTGCTATTGGCACATTGCATAGAAAATCTTAACATGAATGCATCTTCAATTAATTATGCATGCAGATCAGTCAAGATAAACAACCTACATACTATGTTCCTGTGTGCCAAGTGCACGCTGAACATAGTTTTTTGTTGTATGTTGATGAATGTTCTTGCATTTTCTCGCATTTGGGGTTCAGCCCTATCAATCTTTTTTCCTAATTTGTGAAGTGCAGGTTAACAATTACATTAACATAATTTTATTTAATCTGCTGAATGGCTTTATTTAATGGCTTCCCATGGCAGGACAATATCAAGAGATATAGTTTTGGAGGAGATCCAGCAGTGGGAACCAGATAAGATAAACAAGCTACATCATAGATGGAGCTTCCTCCATCTATGACAAATAAATAAATAAAACAAATATTCTTACCTGTATTCACACATAGCCACCATGCCGTCGCAGTCCATGGACTCGCCGGTGAAGAACTGCAGCTCCTTGAATCGGGCGAGGATATCCTTCATTACTTTGTTCATGTTGGTCTTGAATACATTGACCTGGTCGGGGGCACTCTCTTCCAATTTTGAAACTAATCTGAAACCATTACAAAATTGCTTTAGTTGGTGGAGGACATTGTTTAACCTTAAGATATGAATTTAAGTATAGCATCACATAACAGGGTATGACAGGTTTTTTTCAGTCACTAGTTAATGTAATGTTATACTGAGAACACCATTGAGATTAACAACCACAAATCTATGTATCCTAAGAGAACTGGGAGTCTGAAAATTTTAATAAAATGATAACTGAAAATGTTACAATTTTCAGCCTCTGGATTTTCAGTTAACCCCTCGGGTGATTCAACTTTTTTATTGGGGCTTGATTTTGGTGCTTTAATTGCAATAAAAATTAATTTTACAGAAGCACCACATAATAATGTTATGAATCATAACACTATTGGATTTGTATTGAAATTTTCTACATGTTTATGTATTCTACTAGAAATAAAATAACTAAGCCTGATTTAACTTATGTACACCCATCAGTACACTAAGCAGAGCGTTCAAACCTTATGCACACCCATCGGTGCATATGGCGCATCAGGGGTTTAATTTCCTTTCATTGAAAATGTTATAAATTTTCAGCTATCCTTGGTATTCTCAGTCACTCAATATACTACAACCATTCAGTCATAGCTAAATTATGCCTGATTTTTAAAAGTGTACAAAATAAGCAGCAAGTATTATACAAAACTTTTGTATAATACTGACTGCTGTTTGTTTGTAACAAGAGCAACAGTAAAATGTCATCTCCCTTTCATGAACAGTCACTATAGAAATGAAAGTTTTTTCATAAAAGATATCTGCTTTAGCACCTTATGCTCCTCAGGTAGACACTGACAGCCAGCCCATGGTATTAGATGATGCAGATTCAATTTTTATACAGCCATTGCCATGCTGATTACTGATTTTGAAAATAAAATTATGATGAACCATATAATGAGGAAATATAAAAATATTAATCTTTCCTCTATGTTATAATAAAAAATAAAATAAGGTCAGTGTTTACTGTTAAACAGGAAAAAAATTCTCACTTATCCTTGTGATTTAGTAATTGTGCATTTCATTTTAACATTTATAAACAACTAGCTTATGCCTGCTGCTTCTCATGTTATATTTTAATCTTTAATATTATTTATTAACTAGGCACTATACTTAAAACACTGTTGTTCTTGTCAATATTTCAAAGATTTTTGTTATTATTTGTTTTTTGGATTATTGTATTGTATTGAGGTTGTTGTAAGTTATTATTTAAACCAGTATTACTTTATTCATTTTTATTAGGTATATTTGTTACACCGTGTGTGTGGTCTGTGCTTTGCATAGCGCTACGGCGCCACCGAAAACCAGCGCTGTGACAGCATTCGTGTTGTTACAGCAAATGCTGAGTGGCGACCGATTTGTGTCTTATTTTATTGTTTTTTTTTATTAATTATAATTATGTGTACATTGTTAAAATAAGGTGCAAATAAATATTTTCTATTTCTATACCCGGATAAAAAGTAGCCTATGTTTTAATCCTAGTCAACATTTGTTTGCTAAATTTCAGCTTGATACATATGCTAGTTTTAGCATGAAGAGGTAACAAATCTCCATACAAACAAACTTTCAGCTTTATAATATTAGTGAGATTAGTAAACCAATTCCTTATCTTGCCTTGACATTGACACTAAACAAGACTGATAAGATATTGAGTACAAGTCAACTATTAACTGCATGTGCATGTGGTATTTTAGGTTCAACTTATTGAGCATGTGTCAATTTATTTATATATTTCAAAAAGAAACATCAAATACAACAAAAAAAAAATATTTAGCCACAAGACATGTCACGTGTAAATACTGAGTTTGTGATCTTGTAAGAACACCAGTCCATTTGAGGTCAATTTAAGGCTGCCAAGTTAGATGATTCATCATAATTTCAAGTTCAATGATTCACAGGTTGTTCACACCAACAACTGAATTACACAAAAACTTTCTATTCACATTCCACACAAGCCTATCTATTTATTGTTATCACTCACTTTTTCATGTAATCTTTGAGGTATAATGTGTAGGATTTCTTGTCACCGAAGGCGTAGCTTTCTACTAGCCTGTGGTTCAGGGCGATGTCAACACCACTTTCGACTGCAGAGTCTGTGCCTTCGTCAGCCTCCTCGGCCGAGGGGTTGAATCCTTCAATTTGGATATCTCCCTGTGCCCTCGTCACCAGTTTACCGGTCACTTCGTAGAGGACTTCATCGACCAACTTGATTCTGTAGGTGTCCGAGAACATCTCGTCGCCTGAAACAAACACAGAACTTCCATTTCTTCATACTGGCTTCGCACTCATCGACGACACAGTAGACTTTAATAAGAGGTTAAGTTTTAAGAAGAAATCTGGGAAGATATCCTAGGATCGGATGAAATGTCAAAATTTCACAATAAATCAAATTAACACTGAATGCACGAAATATTCACACAGTTATCATTTTAAATGCACAACAATCGCAATTACCAGTAATAATATCCTTGTAAATTCTCATATTGATGGATTAAAGGCGATTTAAATTATAAAAACCGAAACTACGGCTACTAGCCCCAAAAACTAAACCGGAAAGGGCTGTCAAAAACAAAAAGGAGACAGTTGGAGACAGTTGTCACAAAAATGCTGCCAGTTCTAAATATATTTCAATAGAAGAAAATTCAATAGAAAGATTGATCAACAAGCCAGATCAAGCCATCACAGAGAAGAGAAGCCGACCGACGACGAAGACTTATCTGCACGATATAGGATGGGAGAAAGAAATAAACACACACAGATAACAGATGTTCGCCATTCCATTTTCTAATGAACTGTAATTTGTAAATTTTATTTTATTTTTAGTGGATAAATTTTGAATTAATTGGTGTAAGTGATCATTAAGCGACGTGACCGTTCTGATTAATAAATAAACAATATGTAGATTTTGGGTTTGAAGGCTCTTACCCACCGCGTCAAAAAGAAGCTGGAGGAAATCCGATGAGGGAAATGTCAACGTCATGCCGTGACAGATGAGTTTACAAATTCAATTTAGGATATAGATGGCGCTCTCATTTTTAAGTTGAAAATGCAATGGAAGTCGTCTTGTATAATTCAACAGTGTGTAGATTATGTGGCGAGGAAAACGACAATGGAACATTTTTATATTCAACCGAGGAAAATAATCAAAACATCGGTGATCTAGTGAATGCTTATTTGCCAATCAAGGTATCTTTAGAACTTTTATGTGACTCTATTGACTCGACAAATTTCCCAATATGGCTGCACTACTATATTTCTGGTTTCAATAGCCAATTCCTAATAAAATGATAACTAGCAATGACATAGCTATAAATGTGTTCAAAATTCCTAAAATTATTCTTGTTATTTTGTAAACATATTTCAGACCAATTAACATTCTA
Source organism: Pasiphila rectangulata (assembly GCA_963082625.1). NCBI lineage: Eukaryota > Metazoa > Arthropoda > Insecta > Lepidoptera > Geometridae > Pasiphila > Pasiphila rectangulata. The sequence goes on along the minus strand of OY720238.1, from coordinate 20,498,069 downwards.
AAAAGTTTGTAAAAATCAATCAGGCATTTTGACAAACAGCTGATTTAAGTTTGTTGACATATTATTCTTTGCACATATTGTTCAGCGCCACGCTATATCAAACAAAAATAGAGAAATTCCTATTTTTGTTTGATATAGCGTAAATAAAAAATAGAGAAATTCCTAGCTTTTTCGGCCAACATGGCCAGCCAAATAACATAAGAATTTATAAATTAACTTGACACTGGCGGAATTGTGTAAAACCAAACACAAAAAGCCATAAAATAAAAAGACAAGACGAGAAATTCGTAATTTCCTACTAGAAACAGTTGAAACTAACAGGAAATTCGCTTCTCCAGGTATCAGACGATGGAAAACTGCCACGAACCATTTGTCCTGGATGCACCATACAACTTGAAGCTACAGTAGAATTCATAAATTTGATTGTCAGTGGCCAGGTAAAGTAAATAAACTTATGTTATATAAATAATATAATCGTATTATTACATATTATTATACACAATGTATAGGAGAATATTATATAGAATATTGATACATGGTACCAATTATAAGATTGCCTTAATCATACTTATGTGCCCACAGGCAGGAATGTTCTTTTTAAGTTATAACTGCTGTACATTATCTATTTCAGAAAGCAATTAGAAGTCTCTATGAAAGGGAAAAAGAGTACAAGAAAAATTTAAGCAAAGTATCGGTTAATGATACAGATGGTTCCATCATTGCTGAAGGTTGGTAAAATTCAAGACTTATACTCCACAGATATACAAAACCCAACTTCATTTATGTCAAAAACATGAGAAATTCTTAGAGAAATAAAGATAAAAATTAAACTGGATTGCTTCCCTTTTATTACAAGTATGGAAAAAGGCATGACATCTTAAAAAATCATCAAAGGATGCAAGCAAAGAAGTAGTATGCTCAATAAGCGTGCATGGGCCTAACCTGTGAAAGTAGCAGCAAATTGGCTTAGTCAGGAGACATAGCTAATGAACTAAGAAACTAAATTATATAATTGTGTATTAACTACTGCTGACAGAAAAAACTAATTCTACATAATAATATGTTTATCTTATCTATAATAATTATCTATTTAAAAAATAAAAATGTATATTTTTATGAATTCTATCATCTTGTTACCATAACACAGCTCTGTTTACTTTCTGGCTAAGGTCTAGGTGCTTAAATGCCGGTGAACAAATTATATAACAATACATGTTAATTTAAACACATGTATTGTCATCAGTTGACCCAATGGGAGCAAATGGTGTTTACAAAGATGAGCACCCTATATCCCTCCAAGTGGCTGGATTGGATAAACCGAAAAGGAAGAGAGGCAGGCCTCCCAAAAAGATCAAGTCACCAGAAGAACAGGCTTTGGAGAAGGTCTCTATTGAGAAGGAAGTTAAAGTCAAGCCTAAGGATGAGGAGCCCACAGGCAAGAGGAGACGGAAAACCCCTGAGAGGTTCAAGGAAGTTGTGCAGGTTTTTACTTTTCTAAACTTTTTCATAACTTATTTAAAACAACACAGTACATATTGAATGACAATCATCATTTCAGACGTAAAACATCCACTACTGGACAGGCCTCCCTCATGGTTCTCCATGAAGGGTAGTTTCCATACTAACTGCTTGGCAGGCGGGTTGGCGAGCGCAGTACGGGATGTTGATACACGGAAAAACGCTGCTGCCCATCTTCCAGAGGTATCCCTTAGCAGGCTCTTACTGCATCCACAGGCAAGAAAGGAGGGGTAACATTCTACTGTCGGCACCCCACGGCAATGAATTGCAAAATTGGCAATTGAATGACAATGATGATGATGAACCCACAGAACCCAATCGTCAAATACTATGAGAGATGACTTATTTACTATATTATACTTCATTTCAGGGCAAAGAACTGGATGAAATATTCAAAGAGGAAGGTATGACGGATGGTGAGGAGAGTGAAGATGAAGTGAAGCAAGAGAAACCTAAGCCACTTAAGGATACAGTACTGAAGTCTCCAGAGGTCATTGGACACACATCAGTGTCTGGAGAGCTTGTGGTGGTTGTGAAGGGCAAAGGCAGGGGCAGGCCGAAAGGTGAGCTATTGATTAATAAGAAGAAACCTTGGAAAAACATTAAGAAAAACAATTTGTTGCAAAGATTAAGATTCAATTAATTGCAATAATGCATAGATGCTAAACATAAAATGTTGTCTTAACGTGAATAAAATATTTCCTTCACTGATAAAAAATATAATGCTGAACAAAACTTACTTAAAAAACTTTATGATACATTATAAATTCTAATTCAGGGCGCACGAAACAGACGCGCGAAACATGCGCCATCTGCGGGCTTGAGTTCTCCAACGCGGGCCGCTACATGTCGCACATCGCGCAGCACGGACCCGTGCTCTACCAGTGCCAGCTGTGCGCGCTCTCCTTCGCCACCAGGCTGGACTTCAACCGGCATCAGCAGGTGAGATGTGCTTCAACCGGCACCAGCAGGTGAGATGTGCTTCAGCCGGCACCAGCAGGTGAGATGTGCTTCAACCGGCACCAGCAGGTGAGATGTGCTTCAACCGGCACCAGCAGGTGAGATGTCCTTCAACCGGCACCAGCAGGTGAGATGTGCTTCAACCGGCACCAGCAGGTGAGATGTACTTCAACCGGCACCAGCAGGTGAGATGTCCTTCAACCGGCACCAGCAGGTGAGATGTGCTTCAACCGGCACCAGCAGGTGAGATGTGCTTCAACCGGCACCTGCTGGTGAGATGTGCTTCAACCGGCACCAGCAGGTGAGATGTGCTTCAACCGGCACCAGCAGGTGAGATGTCCTTCAACCGGCACCAGCAGGTGAGATGTGCTTCAACCGGCATCAGCAGGTGAGATATGTTTCAACCGGCATCAGCAGGTGTGATATGCTTCAACCGGCATCAGCAGGTGAGATATGCTTCAACCGGCATCAGCAGATGAGATGTGCTTCAACCGGCATCAGCAGATGAGATGTGCTTCAACCGGCATCAGCAGGTGAGATATGCTTCAACCGGCATCAGCAGGTGAGATATGCTTCAACCGGCATCAGCAGATGAGATGTGCTTCAACCGGCATCAGCAGGTGAGATATGCTTCAACCGGCATCAGCAGATGAGATGTGCTTCAACCGGCATCAGCAGGTGAGATATGCTTCAACCGGCATCAGCAGGTGAGATATGCTTCAACCGGCATCAGCAGATGAGATGTGCTTCAACCGGCATCAGCAGGTGAGATGTGCTTCAACCGGCATCAGCAGGTGAGATATGCTTCAACCGGCATCATTAGGTAAGACATGCTTCATGTCTCATCTGCTGATGTCAGTTGAAGTATGCGACGTCAGCAGGTGAGACATGCTTCAACCAACATCAGATATACAAAAAATAAGTAGTGAGCCAAAAAACAAGTTGACTATGTTTTTTACCAGGAATACTTTTCTTGGAGTATTTTTTTTCTTTATAATGTATAATTTTGCTAAATTAATATTTAATTTCAGGAAACAGGCCATACCGGATTGAATGTGCTGCCAGGAAAGGATGAAGAGATTGGAGTTGTGAGTGCTTTAATATATATCAATGTCTACTGTGGAATTTTAACAACAAACACTTAACGCACTTACTTAAAGCAATGTTTCCAGGGCACGGAACCAGCTAACCAAGAGCTTCCCTCAAACCCCCTGCAACCCCCAGCGGACATATTCTGCCCCGAGACGCAAGATGAAAACGGGGGAACGAATGTCATCGCCGGCTCGTTGCCCGATCTCAACCCGTCGCCGGCCGAGGGCGAGAAGATAGACGCGACAGAGAAGGAAACTGCGCAAGATGGTAGGTTGAAGATGATATATTCCCCTATATAGACATATTCTTCCCCGAGTCGCGAGAAGAGACGCCGGCCCGGATTCCAAAAGTAGAGGCGACAGAGAAGGAAACGCGCAGGATGGTAGGTTGAAGATGATAAACTCCCCTATATAGACATATTCTGCCCCGAGTCGCGAGAAGAGACGCCGGCCCACATTCCGAAAGTAGAGGCGACAGAGAAGGAAACGCGCAGGATGGTAGGTTGAAGATGATATATTCCCCTATATAGACATATTCTGCCCCGAGTCGCGAGAAGAGACGCCGGCCCACATTCCGAAAGTAGAGGCGACAGAGAAGGAAACGCGCAGGATGGTAGGTTGAAGATGATAAACTCCCCTATATAGACATATTAGGCCCTAGTCGCGAGAAGAGACGCCGGCCCGGATTCCGAAAGTAGAGGCGACAGAGAAGGAAACTGCGCAAGATGGTAGGTTGAAGATGATATACTCCCCATATAGACAAATTCTGCCCCGAGTCGCGAGAAGAGACGCCGGCCCATATTCCGAAAGTAGAGGCGACAGAGAAGGTAACGCGCAGGATGGTAGATTGAAGATGATATATTCCCCTATATAGACATATTCTGCCCCGAGTCGCGAGAAGAGACGCCGGCCCACATTCTGAAAGTAGAGGCGACAGAGAAGGTAACGCGCAGGATGGTAGATTGAAGATGATATATTCCCCTATATAGACATATTCTGCCCCGAGTCGCGAGAAGAGACGCCGGCCCACATTCTCAAAGTAGAGGCGATAGAGAAGGAAACGCGCAGGATGGTAGGTTGAAGATGATAAACTCCCCTATATAGACATATTCTGCCCCGAGTCGCGAGAAGAGACGCCGGCCCACATTCTGAAAGTAGAGGCGACAGAGAAGGTAACGCGCAGGATGGTAGATTGAAGATGATATATTCCCCTATATAGACATATTCTGCCCCGAGTCGCGAGAAGAGACGCCGGCCCACATTCTGAAAGTAGAGGCGACAGAGAAGGTAACGCGCAGGATGGTAGATTGAAGATGATATATTCCCCTATATAGACATATTCTGCCCCGAGTCGCGAGAAGAGACGCCGGCCCACATTCTGAAAGTAGAGGCGACAGAGAAGGTAACGCGCAGGATGGTAGATTGAAGATGATATATTCCCCTATATAGACATATTCTGCCCCGAGTCGCGAGAAGAGACGCCGGCCCACATTCTGAAAGTAGACGCGACAGAGAAGGTAACGCGCAGGATGGTAGGTTGAAGATGATAAACTCCCCTATATAGACATATTAGGCCCTAGTCGCGAGAAGAGACGCCGGCCCGGATTCCGAAAGTAGAGGCGACAGAGAAGGAAACTGCGCAAGATGGTAGGTTGAAGATGATATACTCCCCATATAGACAAATTCTGCCCCGAGTCGCGAGAAGAGACGCCGGCCCATATTCCGAAAGTAGAGGCGACAGAGAAGGTAACGCGCAGGATGGTAGATTGAAGATGATATATTCCCCTATATAGACATATTCTGCCCCGAGTCGCGAGAAGAGACGCCGGCCCACATTCTGAAAGTAGAGGCGACAGAGAAGGTAACGCGCAGGATGGTAGATTGAAGATGATATATTCCCCTATATAGACATATTCTGCCCCGAGTCGCGAGAAGAGACGCCGGCCCACATTCTGAAAGTAGAGGCGACAGAGAAGGAAACGCGCAGGATGGTAGGTTGAAGATGATAAACTCCCCTATATAGACATATTCTGCCCCGAGTCGCGAGAAGAGACGCCGGCCCACATTCTGAAAGTAGAGGCGACAGAGAAGGAAACGCGCAGGATGGTAGGTTGAAGATGATAAACTCCCCTATATAGACATATTAGGCCCTAGTCGCGAGAAGAGACGCCGGCCCGGATTCCGAAAGTAGAGGCGACAGAGAAGGAAACTGCGCAAGATGGTAGATTGAAGATGATATACTCCCCATATAGACAAATTCTGCCCCGAGTCGCGAGAAGAGACGCCGGCCCATATTCCGAAAGTAGAGGCGACAGAGAAGGTAACGCGCAGGATGGTAGATTGAAGATGATATATTCCCCTATATAGACATATTCTGCCCCGAGTCGCGAGAAGAGACGCCGGCCCATATTCCGAAAGTAGAGGCGACAGAGAAGGTAACGCGCAGGATGGCAGATTGAAGATGATATATTCCCCTATATAGACATATTCTGCCCCGAGTCGCGAGAAGAGACGCCGGCCCACATTCTGAAAGTAGAGGCGACAGAGAAGGAAACGCGCAGGATGGTAGGTTGAAGATGATAAACTCCCCTATATAGACATATTCTGCCCCGAGTCGCGAGAAGAGACGCCGGCCCGGATTCCGAAAGTAGAGGCGACAGAGAAGGAAACGCGCAGGATGGTAGGTTGAAGATGATATACTCCCCATATAGACAAATTCTGCCCCGAGTCGCGAGAAGAGACGCCGGCCCACATTCTGAAAGTAGAGGCGACAGAGAAGGTAACGCGCAGGATGGTAGATTGAAGATGATATATTCCCCTATATAGACATATTCTGCCCCGAGTCGCGAGAAGAGACGCCGGCCCACATTCTGAAAGTAGAGGCGACAGAGAAGGTAACGCGCAGGATGGTAGATTGAAGATGATATATTCCCCTATATAGACATATTCTGCCCCGAGTCGCGAGAAGAGACGCCGGCCCACATTCTCAAAGTAGAGGCGATAGAGAAGGAAACGCGCAGGATGGTAGGTTGAAGATGATAAACTCCCCTATATAGACATATTCTGCCCCGAGTCGCGAGAAGAGACGCCGGCCCACATTCTGAAAGTAGAGGCGACAGAGAAGGTAACGCGCAGGATGGTAGATTGAAGATGATATATTCCCCTATATAGACATATTCTGCCCCGAGTCGCGAGAAGAGACGCCGGCCCACATTCTGAAAGTAGACGCGACAGAGAAGGTAACGCGCAGGATGGTAGATTGAAGATGATATATTCCCCTATATAGACATATTCTGCCCCGAGTCGCGAGAAGAGACGCCGGCCCACATTCTCAAAGTAGAGGCGATAGAGAAGGAAACGCGCAGGATGGTAGGTTGAAGATGATAAACTCCCCTATATAGACATATTCTGCCCCGAGTCGCGAGAAGAGACGCCGGCCCACATTCTCAAAGTAGAGGCGATAGAGAAGGAAACGCGCAGGATGGTAGGTTGAAGATGATAAACTCCCCTATATAGACATATTCTGCCCCGAGTCGCGAGAAGAGACGCCGGCCCACATTCTGAAAGTAGAGGCGACAGAGAAGGAAACGCGCAGGATGGTAGGTTGAAGATGATATATTCCCCTATATAGACATATTCTGCCCCGAGTCGCGAGAAGAGACGCCGGCCCACATTCCGAAAGTAGAGGCGACAGAGAAGGAAACGCGCAGGATGGTAGGTTGAAGATGATAAACTCCCCTATATAGACATATTAGGCCCTAGTCGCGAGAAGAGACGCCGGCCCGGATTCCGAAAGTAGAGGCGACAGAGAAGGAAACTGCGCAAGATGGTAGGTTGAAGATGATATACTCCCCATATAGACAAATTCTGCCCCGAGTCGCGAGAAGAGACGCCGGCCCATATTCCGAAAGTAGAGGCGACAGAGAAGGTAACGCGCAGGATGGTAGATTGAAGATGATATATTCCCCTATATAGACATATTCTGCCCCGAATCGCGAGAAGAGACGCCGGCCCACATTCTGAAAGTAGAGGCGACAGAGAAGGTAACGCGCAGGATGGTAGATTGAAGATGATATATTCCCCTATATAGACATATTCTGCCCCGAGTCGCGAGAAGAGACGCCGGCCCACATTCTCAAAGTAGAGGCGATAGAGAAGGAAACGCGCAGGATGGTAGGTTGAAGATGATAAACTCCCCTATATAGACATATTCTGCCCCGAGTCGCGAGAAGAGACGCCGGCCCACATTCTGAAAGTAGAGGCGACAGAGAAGGTAACGCGCAGGATGGTAGATTGAAGATGATATATTCCCCTATATAGACATATTCTGCCCCGAGTCGCGAGAAGAGACGCCGGCCCACATTCTGAAAGTAGAGGCGACAGAGAAGGTAACGCGCAGGATGGTAGATTGAAGATGATATATTCCCCTATATAGACATATTCTGCCCCGAGTCGCGAGAAGAGACGCCGGCCCACATTCTGAAAGTAGAGGCGACAGAGAAGGTAACGCGCAGGATGGTAGATTGAAGATGATATATTCCCCTATATAGACATATTCTGCCCCGAGTCGCGAGAAGAGACGCCGGCCCACATTCTGAAAGTAGACGCGACAGAGAAGGTAACGCGCAGGATGGTAGGTTGAAGATGATAAACTCCCCTATATAGACATATTAGGCCCTAGTCGCGAGAAGAGACGCCGGCCCGGATTCCGAAAGTAGAGGCGACAGAGAAGGAAACTGCGCAAGATGGTAGGTTGAAGATGATATACTCCCCATATAGACAAATTCTGCCCCGAGTCGCGAGAAGAGACGCCGGCCCATATTCCGAAAGTAGAGGCGACAGAGAAGGTAACGCGCAGGATGGTAGATTGAAGATGATATATTCCCCTATATAGACATATTCTGCCCCGAGTCGCGAGAAGAGACGCCGGCCCACATTCTGAAAGTAGAGGCGACAGAGAAGGTAACGCGCAGGATGGTAGATTGAAGATGATATATTCCCCTATATAGACATATTCTGCCCCGAGTCGCGAGAAGAGACGCCGGCCCACATTCTCAAAGTAGAGGCGATAGAGAAGGAAACGCGCAGGATGGTAGGTTGAAGATGATAAACTCCCCTATATAGACATATTCTGCCCCGAGTCGCGAGAAGAGACGCCGGCCCACATTCTGAAAGTAGAGGCGACAGAGAAGGTAACGCGCAGGATGGTAGATTGAAGATGATATATTCCCCTATATAGACATATTCTGCCCCGAGTCGCGAGAAGAGACGCCGGCCCACATTCTGAAAGTAGAGGCGACAGAGAAGGTAACGCGCAGGATGGTAGATTGAAGATGATATATTCCCCTATATAGACATATTCTGCCCCGAGTCGCGAGAAGAGACGCCGGCCCACATTCTGAAAGTAGAGGCGACAGAGAAGGTAACGCGCAGGATGGTAGATTGAAGATGATATATTCCCCTATATAGACATATTCTGCCCCGAGTCGCGAGAAGAGACGCCGGCCCACATTCTGAAAGTAGACGCGACAGAGAAGGTAACGCGCAGGATGGTAGGTTGAAGATGATAAACTCCCCTATATAGACATATTAGGCCCTAGTCGCGAGAAGAGACGCCGGCCCGGATTCCGAAAGTAGAGGCGACAGAGAAGGAAACTGCGCAAGATGGTAGGTTGAAGATGATATACTCCCCATATAGACAAATTCTGCCCCGAGTCGCGAGAAGAGACGCCGGCCCATATTCCGAAAGTAGAGGCGACAGAGAAGGTAACGCGCAGGATGGTAGATTGAAGATGATATATTCCCCTATATAGACATATTCTGCCCCGAGTCGCGAGAAGAGACGCCGGCCCACATTCTGAAAGTAGAGGCGACAGAGAAGGTAACGCGCAGGATGGTAGATTGAAGATGATATATTCCCCTATATAGACATATTCTGCCCCGAGTCGCGAGAAGAGACGCCGGCCCACATTCTGAAAGTAGAGGCGACAGAGAAGGAAACGCGCAGGATGGTAGGTTGAAGATGATAAACTCCCCTATATAGACATATTAGGCCCTAGTCGCGAGAAGAGACGCCGGCCCGGATTCCGAAAGTAGAGGCGACAGAGAAGGAAACTGCGCAAGATGGTAGATTGAAGATGATATACTCCCCATATAGACAAATTCTGCCCCGAGTCGCGAGAAGAGACGCCGGCCCATATTCCGAAAGTAGAGGCGACAGAGAAGGTAACGCGCAGGATGGTAGATTGAAGATGATATATTCCCCTATATAGACATATTCTGCCCCGAGTCGCGAGAAGAGACGCCGGCCCATATTCCGAAAGTAGAGGCGACAGAGAAGGTAACGCGCAGGATGGCAGATTGAAGATGATATATTCCCCTATATAGACATATTCTGCCCCGAGTCGCGAGAAGAGACGCCGGCCCACATTCTGAAAGTAGAGGCGACAGAGAAGGAAACGCGCAGGATGGTAGGTTGAAGATGATAAACTCCCCTATATAGACATATTCTGCCCCGAGTCGCGAGAAGAGACGCCGGCCCGGATTCCGAAAGTAGAGGCGACAGAGAAGGAAACGCGCAGGATGGTAGGTTGAAGATGATATACTCCCCATATAGACAAATTCTGCCCCGAGTCGCGAGAAGAGACGCCGGCCCACATTCTGAAAGTAGAGGCGACAGAGAAGGTAACGCGCAGGATGGTAGATTGAAGATGATATATTCCCCTATATAGACATATTCTGCCCCGAGTCGCGAGAAGAGACGCCGGCCCACATTCTGAAAGTAGAGGCGACAGAGAAGGTAACGCGCAGGATGGTAGATTGAAGATGATATATTCCCCTATATAGACATATTCTGCCCCGAGTCGCGAGAAGAGACGCCGGCCCACATTCTCAAAGTAGAGGCGATAGAGAAGGAAACGCGCAGGATGGTAGGTTGAAGATGATAAACTCCCCTATATAGACATATTCTGCCCCGAGTCGCGAGAAGAGACGCCGGCCCACATTCTGAAAGTAGAGGCGACAGAGAAGGTAACGCGCAGGATGGTAGATTGAAGATGATATATTCCCCTATATAGACATATTCTGCCCCGAGTCGCGAGAAGAGACGCCGGCCCACATTCTGAAAGTAGACGCGACAGAGAAGGTAACGCGCAGGATGGTAGATTGAAGATGATATATTCCCCTATATAGACATATTCTGCCCCGAGTCGCGAGAAGAGACGCCGGCCCACATTCTCAAAGTAGAGGCGATAGAGAAGGAAACGCGCAGGATGGTAGGTTGAAGATGATAAACTCCCCTATATAGACATATTCTGCCCCGAGTCGCGAGAAGAGACGCCGGCCCACATTCTGAAAGTAGAGGCGACAGAGAAGGAAACGCGCAGGATGGTAGGTTGAAGATGATAAACTCCCCTATATAGACATATTCTGCCCCGAGTCGCGAGAAGAGACGCCGGCCCGGATTCCGAAAGTAGAGGCGACAGAGAAGGAAACGCGCAGGATGGTAGGTTGAAGATGATATACTCCCCTATATAGTCATATTCAGAGTCTCAAGAAGAGACGCCGGCCCGTCCTCCGAAAGTAGCTTGTTCGCTGCCCGACTTCAACCCGCCGTCAGCCGAGGTCGAGAAAATATCGCGACAGAGAAGGAAACTGCGCAGAATGGTAAGTTCAAGATTACGTACTCCCCTATATATGTACCTAGACATATTCTGCGCCGAGTCGCAAGAAGAGACGCCGGCCTGTCTTTCGAAAGTAGATTGTTCGCTGCCCTACCCCGACCCGCCGCGAGCCGAGGTCGAGAAGATGGAGGCGATAAAGGAGGAAAATGGAGTTGTAGACCGACTGATTTGTAGAAATATTCTGCCCCAAGTCGCAGGAGGAGATGCCGGTTCGAAAGTAGCTTGTTCGACCCGCGCCGCGCCGCCCAGGTCGGGCTACACAGAAGGAAACTGCACAGAATGGTAGGTTGAAGACAAGCAACTCAACCTTAGGACGTCCACTGCTGGACATAGGTCTCCCTAATGAATCTCCAACCTGATCATGAGGGGGTTATTGCCATACTCACACGCTTGGCAGGCGGGTTGGTGAGCGCAGTGCGAGATGTTGATACACCGAAGGTGGCTGCTGATCCCAAGGGATACCTCCGGTAGATGGCAGCCTTCCCGTAAATGCAATATGAATCTGCCAAGGTTTGACCCTTAAGACGTTAGGCGAATCAAGCAGCGCCATCTAGCGAAGATATCCTGCACCGAGTCGCAATAAAACGGTTGTTCGGTCGGATGTCCTCGGCTGTCCTCCTGATCTTTCAGTTTTGGGTTAGATAATGCTGACTGAATACATTATTTATCTTCCTATTTGCTCATTCCTTGTCAGGTATGATCTTTTTAGAGAATTTTATTACAGTGCCTCCTACTCCAAACGAATCCGAAAAGAGTCCCCCTTGTACGTACATATGTAGGTATAATATAATTTATTATTTTTGAAATTTTCGCGATCACAACACATTATTACTAATATGTATTGTATAGCGTTGTCTATCTGTCTGTCTATCCGTCTGTCTGTGTATTAGACGATTACAACCGAACGCGTTGACCGATTTACATGAAACCTTTTTTGTTAGCACCGTCTTAATGAGAGAAGGTGACTGATTGATTTTGGTAACCTAGGGACCTCAAAAGGTCACCAAAAAAATAAAAGTCTTGAAATGGCCGAAAACGTCCAAAAACTCAAAAATGCCATTTTTGGCCTTTGGTGACCTTTCGAGGCCTTCGTCCCCTTTTCTGGTACCCCCGTACCAATGCTTGTTGGATTATCGATAATTACGCGATAAATAGCCGATAATCCAATATAGTAATAATTAATATCATATATTCTCAACAAGACAAAAGTCACTTACATGAGAACTATACAAACTTAGCTAATTTACAGTTTGTCGCTTTCCTTAGCATTCGCCAGCTTGTAAAGGGGCATTTTCTACCAATCAATTTAAAAAAATCTAATCAAAATCATATTAAAACCTTTACAACATATATTTACCGCAATTATCAAGACCTAACCTCCCATGCTATACCTATGTGTTAAAATATCGTATACATTTTGCAGAAACTAGTGAAAATTTCAAGATTGCTCCTGTAGATACTCCGAAAAAAGACAAACTCAAGTGCCCACACTGCGACAAGAGATATAACAGCAAGCAAGCCAAGTCTCTGCACATCAAGGTAACAGAAATACTAGTTTATGCATCTATTATGGATGATTTATACAGTGTCAACAACTGGTTTTCGTGCTGTACGGGAAGCTGCAGTGCCTGCGACACTGTTAGATGGATTAGGCTTGCCCAGCACCTATTATACCACCCTCCCAGCTTAGTCGGCTATTCGTCAGAAAAAAGAACAGGTCGACACGTCTGAAGATGTTTAAGCTGCGGGTTTCCACGCGATGCTTTTCTTCGGCTTAAAACATACATTTCTCTTGATAATTTTTTACAGTTGTTAACTGTAGAAATTTGTTAGAGATTAACATTTAAATCCCACTCTAAAAATTGTTCAATACATCTGAAACGGATTGCACTTCCTCGGATACCAATCAGCATTGTGAATTGTAACGCCTCCTACAAGTACCATAAGAAAATGCATCAGGTTATTGTAGATTTAAGGCACAAAATGGTCCTTACGGACGGCCGGTAGATGTGCAACATTTTTAACACAAGTTTAAAGTTTTTTAAATATTCCTTTATCTTTGTACTTGCTTGAAAGCTGGTGATCGCTTCAAAGAGCGCCACGCGCAGAATCGATATACATACATACATATAGTCTGTCTTATGCGGGGATAAGATGTTTCACATTAAATGTTTGAGCTACTGAAGAACCTACTACGCTGCGCTTGCCGGTCCGTGGCCTCCATTCAAGAACTTTGAGGCCCCATCGGCCATCTGTTCTGCGCGCTATATGGCCTGCCCATGGCCACTTTAACGTGCTAATACGTTTGGCTATGTCGGTGACCCGAGTTCTCCTAGGTATCTCCTCATTTCTGATTCGATCCTGTTAGAAACCCTAAGCATAGGACCTATCTCCTATCTCTTAAGTGTAGCGAGTGGCAGGGTGGACAGTGCGGAGTTACTTAGTTATATAGGACTTAAAACTACTTCAGCATCTGTGAGAAATAATATCCTTGTGTATATCCATACATCTAAGAATAATTATATGCAGAACTCATTTATTAAGAGCGTGCAGACACTACAATGCCCAGTGGCCCAGAAGGTTGACTATTCAACGCTTCTCCTTCTAGTTTGAACTTCAAGTTTTAAACATATGTGTAATAATCTATTTTTTAATCTTAATTCATTACTTAGTATTGTTTATTTGTCAACTTTTTATATATGTACTCATCTACCCATATGTGGAAACTTATATACGTAGTAGTTGGCTTTCTGTACCTATTTCTTTAATTATTAAATTGCTAGCTGTAAGTTTTCCTGTAAGTTCTAAAATAATAAATTAAAAGTAAAAACAAACTTTTTGCTCGTTGAGCGACTCGTGAGCTTATTCATAAGGCCAATAGTGAAGGACCACGTCTCGGTTCCATGTCATCACTGGTAACACACTTCGCCCTGTTTCTCTTGTTTTCGTATACGCAGAGCACAATGGTGTCACGTGTGTCCCGAATAAACATAATTATTTTTTTCAACTGGAGGTATAACAACAGTGTGCTTCCTCAGGCGGCGCACAAGGGCGAGCGGCCATACATCTGCGGCGTCTGCGGCGCCACGTTCGCGTACCCGCGCGCGCACGCGCTGCACGCGCTGGCGCACCGCACGCACCACGCCAAGGGGTTCGCCTGCGACCTCTGCGGGAAGGTACGAGATTATTGTAATCATATTTTGTTTTGACCACAACGATACAGCACAAAAAAGTTAACCAAAAAACAATGTAACTTATGCTCACTGTAACAATATAGGTCAAAAGTTCCCGTCTCAGCTTTATGCTACACTACCCACGTAGAAGCGCGTAGTGTAGCGCTGGTATTCTGACATGTTTGGGTCCGCCCCAAACGTAAACTAAGCTAAGATAAAGCTAAGGGTAGCTACCGAACCCGTAGAGTGTTGAAATCGCACTGCTTTATTGTTTCCGCAAGTTACACGACATTTAATCTAGGTCAATGCAATCGATGCTAAAATAACTAAAGTTGAACGTACTCAAACATGTGTATGTAAGCACTAGCTCGTACACAGTCAAGAGAGAAATATGGTGTGGTCTAGATTGACCTCCCCAGCTAATCATAATGGACAAAAACCTGGCAAAAGTGGATGAGTGGATAAGAAGACGGCGAACAATTCGGCTTCGCAGTATAAGAGAATGGGCAGGATTTACCGAAGAAATTTTAATATTTTATTTATCATCTGGTACCAGTCACACAAGCTGTGATAACTTTGGGGCTAGATCACAGATTACAAAACCAAAGATGTGTGCTATCCATAGAGTCCCCCACGTCCATTTTTAAGTGTCTCAATTAGATTCTATATTGTTAATAAATCACAAAGAATACATCTATTTTTACATTTTACATTAAGTTTTATGGGTGATTTGTTGAAAACGCTGGACGCAGTGAACGCCATATTTGTATGAGGCCACGACGTCACTTCGGTGTGTAAACAAATGCGCAGTTATTAAAGTACGATAACAGTTGACACTGACGGTTCTCTACTTTGTCTCCGAAATTTTATATCCCTAATATAATAATCCTTGCCGTAACACAGTTCTAAACTAGCACGGGAGGTAATGATTTTCTATACGGTAAAGTATATGTACTTTCCTACTACCCTTTTTGTTTGTTTAATTTATACACCTGTGTTAAATCAAAAATTATATTGTGAATTCCGAACTGTTTCTATACTCTATTTTTTATAATCTAACTAAAGTGACATCTTTAGTTCTTGTTTTAGATAAGTATACAACTCTGTGTTTTCTGAAAAGATTAATAAAGTTATTCTTATTCTAGCGTTTCTTAGCCGTGGGGTGCCGGCAGTAGAATGTTACCCCTCCTCTCATGCCCGTGGATGCAGTAAGAGCCTGCTAAGGGATACCTCCGGAAGATGGGCAGCAGCGTCTTTCCGTGTATCAACATCCCGTACTGCGCTCGCCAACCCGCCTGCCAAGTGTTATGGTAACTACCCCTTATGGAGATCCATGAGGGAGGCCTGTTCAGTAGTGGACTTTTTACGGCTGGAATGATGATTCTTATTCTATCCATAAAATTTATTTTCATAATCATCGAGTGCCCGAATAATCGCAATCTATAATATAAGGATCCCTAATGTAGTTTGCACTAATATCGGTATCCATAATGATTGCAATCCATAAATTGATTTGCAATAAGTAAAGAAATCCATAACATTATTAACTCATAAACTTTATTCTCATAATTTTATTATTAATTAGAATAATGTTCATTTTCATAATATTTAGTTGGCGGCCGCTACAGCTGCCACGTAGTTTTTTTTTATATAGCCAGCACCGTCGTGTTGGCCTGCGGAAATTGGCCACTGGCGAAAAAATCTAATAAATAATAATGAACTTACACGGTCTGTTCTTCTCGGTTCTGTCAAAGGCAGTGTTTTAGGATGGTTATGAAAAAACCTAATAACCTACTGTCTCTCCATCTTCGTTCTGTCACAGGCAGTGTTTTCGGATAGTTGTAAAAAAAAACCTAATAACCAACTGTCTCTCCATCTCGGATCTGCCACAGGCACTGTTTTTGGATGGTTATAAAAAAAACCTTATTAACCTACTGTCTCTCCATCTCGGTTCTGTCACAGGCAGTGTTTTCGGATAGTTGTAAAAAAAACCTAATAAATAACCTACTGTCTCTGCATATCGGTTCTGCCACAGGCAGTGTTTTTGGATGGTTATAAAAAAAATCTAAAAACCTACTGTCCTTCCGTCTCGGTTCTGCCACTGCAAGGTTTTATAATCGTTTGAAAATATTCGAAAGAATAAGTTTTATGATTCGTTATTATTATGTATGACAAATAATGTTTATAACGATGAAAATTATGAAAATAATATATTAGGTAATATATAACTTTATGCGTAAAGAGCATTAGGATGAACAATATCTTACTGTTAATGATATTTTTATGGATGGTGATGTTTCGAAGATTTATTGTTATTGATTGTAATTTTCGGACAATCGATTTTCGGAGACAAAATGGGCAACGACACTGACACTTTTTATATACCTACTGTGACACGGTGTTTAAAAACAGGCTGAATGTTTTTATTTAATTAAAAAAAATCTCTAAAATTGTAAACTACCTTATTGTCTGTTGTAATCTTAAACGGGCTTTCTACTCACGTTAATCATACGTCGTAAATAGGTTTCCAACGTGTTCAGTTCCTCCCAGGGGAACTTTCATCAGGGAATGGAGTCTTACGTGGGGCCGTCTCCTTCCCTCTCGCGCACTCGCGCTGTACTGATGATAGTGTAATTCACGAGTGTTTCGGAAGTCAAATACCCTATTGTCTTAAATAGTGTATTTATTTATAACTGAATTTCCTGCTTATCAATCATCTTCTATCCCCAGGTCCTAAACCACCCTTCATCAGTCGCGTACCACAAAGAAGCGGAACATGCGAACCAACGATACGTCTGCAATAAATGCGGCAAACATTTCAAGCACAAGCAGTTGTTACAGCGGCATCAACTGGTGCACACGCAGAATAGACCCTTCCAGTGTAAGGTAATGTACCAATATAACGACGAAAATCGCGTGAACAATATACCTATCTTAGGTTTGCAACAAGTGGCGAACATTCAAACACAAGCAGTTATTACATCGACTGATGCACACGCAGAATAGACCCGTCCAGTGTACGGTACTGTGCCAATTGAATGCCGAGTCGCGTGAACAATTTACCTATGGTAAGTTTGATACAAGTGGCATACATTTAAACACAAGTAGTGTAGGTGATGTGGTGCTGCGTCTCGGGGTACAAGCGCAATAAATATAAACACGCTTGTATCAAGCTCCACACGTATAATACAATTGTTCGTACAGAGGTACACACACAACACAGTTCACAGTACAGAGATAGAAGGAGAAAGTTAGAAGGCACAGTCAATAGGATGGATAGAAGATAGCACATAAACACACGACAAACAGTAATTGCGTAGGTTCGCGAAATAGGCGGGAAAAGTAAGGTGATACGTGAGCGATCGTTAGCTCAGGCTTCATCCGACTGGCGCGTGCATAGCGGGCCGCTGGCCGCCTCCCGAAGATTCCCGACGGCTCGCGCGGCTGGGCCGATACGGGGCATGCGCGCGCGCGGGTGTACTTCGGGCGCGCTCGGTTCCGGTGGACAAGCCGAGCGCGTGTGACGTCACGCGCCTCATACTCATCATCATTCTGACATGCCGTTCGTTCATATTATAAATAATATTATGTGTGGTGTTAATGTTTAGAGTAATAAATAAGTGCATATAGCATGTAAAAGCAAGATAGATATAAGTAAGTAAGTAGTGTATAGATAAGATAGACTGAAAATAAGAATATAATTACTTAAATAAATAATAAAATATGGGAAAGATCCCCACAAGTAGTTATTATTTCAACGTGCCCACTTCGTTGGGCGGTTACAAATCTGACTACCACGAAAAAGTCTTGTAATTTTTCGGGTTAATCATCATCATCATTTCAGCCGTAAAACGCCCACTACTGAACACAAGCCTCCCTCATGTCTCATGGAGTTGCCATACTCACCACGCTTGGCAGGCGGGTTGGTGAGCGCAGTTCGGTATGTTGATATACGGAAAGACGCTGCTGCCCATCTTCCGAAGGTGTCCCTTAGCAGGCTCTTACTGTATCCACGGGTAGGATAGGAGCGGTAACATTCTACTGCCGGCAACCCACGGCAACGGGGGTTCGGGTTAATATTATAGCCTATATAACACACATAAAAATTTTGACTTTCTATTAGTAAATA
The DNA here is from genome assembly GCA_963082625.1 of Pasiphila rectangulata. Lineage (NCBI taxonomy): Eukaryota > Metazoa > Arthropoda > Insecta > Lepidoptera > Geometridae > Pasiphila > Pasiphila rectangulata. The sequence goes on along the minus strand of OY720238.1, from coordinate 20,479,516 downwards.
ATTAATACTTAATAAAATATTTTTTTATAATCGTTTTCGTAGATCCTGAGATTACCGCCTACAAACTCACAAACTTTACCTCTTTATAATATTATTATATCGTATATTTACCCTTCCAGTGTTATGTTTTGTACCAACCTAATGACGAAAGTTGCGTGAAAAGTTTACCTATGATAAGTTTGCTACAAGTGGCGCACATTCAAACTCGAGCAGTTATTATTTCAACTGGTGCTCAAGCAGAATAGACCCTTCCAGTGTAAGGTAATGTTACCAACGTTATGACGAAATTTCCGTGAACATTTTCTCCTCATGTTTTGTTTGATGTCACATTTGCTTTGATGGGATTTTTTTAAGCTAGAGTGATATTTCCAGGTATGCAACTCCAAGTTCAAGACCAAAGCCAACCTGCTGAACCATCAGATGCTGCACTCGGGAGTCAAGAAGTTCTCGTGCGAGGAGTGCAAGCAGCGGTTCGCGCATAAGACTAGTCTGACGCTGCACATGCGGTGGCATCGAGGTAACATTTTGTTTAGCTCGAACTCAAAAAGAGTTTATTCATTGATTGAATAAGTCAACTCACAAAATACAAAATACAAAAAGTACAATTCAATTAGATAAATCGCATAAAAAAATTTCTTAAGGTCAAATTTTGTACGGTTATTCTGTTTAATCAAGTAATATTATATCTATTTAATGAGGTGCAACCACAAGATGATATTTTTTTTGAAAATCCTGATCCATATGTCACATGCAACAACTTTAAAAACTCGATGGTTTTGCGTACGACAGTTACATTCTGTCGTTCTTTGTAGGTAGGAACGTCCAATTCAAAGTTCTTACCCAATTCGCTTAAATGCACAATTTAAAGCTTGTCGCGAGATTAGCCTGTGTACTTGTAACTTGATGAATAATTTGATTACAAAATTTTTCGAGTAACGCTCAGCAAGGTCTTTCATTTGATACCCAATATGGGTATAATAGGAGTCCATCAAAAATAAGTAGTCCGCCATCTTAGGTGTTCTACCATGCTGGATTCAGAGTGATGTCATTTAATTTTTTGGGTCATTCTCAGCAAGCCCTTTCATTTGATACCCATATAATATGGGCCATATTATAGGAGTACATTAAAAATAAGTAGTCCGCCATCTTGGGTGTTCCGCCATGTTGAATTCAGAGTGACGTCACATAGCTGACCATGCATTGTCATCCAAACAAAACGCGTATACAAAATTTCAGCTCAATTGGTTGAAGATATCTGCTTCAAAATTGAGTTGCAAGATTCCGCGAACAAACATATATCGCGAATATACATACATACATTAAATAAATAAATAAATAAAATGTTTATTTAATATTCTCTCACAAAAGTACAATATAACAAAATTGTAAAAAATAGTGAAAGTTTACTCAGGTAAATATGCGTATTTGCTTTGTGAGAGACTGGTGCCTGATGTAGGTTCTTTTGAACCTGTATTACAGGTCACCAGGCCTCTCCTCAGCTTGGTCGCCACAGTACAGATGCATATCATAAAAACAAGAGAGTATAAAAAAACAAAATGAAAAAAACTTAAGTTAAAGACAAAAATTAAAAATTTGAGTAATATAACAGGCACGATATTGTGTTGTGTGAGTGTATGTGTGTGTAAGCATAAGTGCGCGTGTGTGTGTGTGTGTGAATGTGTGTGTTTGTGGGTATGCACTACTATAGGGATGTGACTGAGATTTTACGAATTTGTGTGCGATGTTATGTGACTAAGAAAAGGGGGAATCATTTGGGTGGTTTTAAAAGGTTTTCTGTCGTTATGTAGTCTAAACTTTTAAGGTATGTTGTAAGCGATTTTTTACAGTTTAGCCTACACAGGGGATATATATTGAGGGACAAATAAATTTTGTTGTATAAGAAGTCTCCCAGAAAACAATAAAATTTGTGTGCATGGTTCGTGCGAAAGAATTGTGTAGTGCAGACTTTGTCTTTACGCCTTTTTATGTCAACTTCTTTTGGGTCGTACTTCAATTCGGAATGTTTTTTAAGCAATAAGTTTAGAATGAATGATTGTCTGACTGTAAGTACGTCCCATTTCAGATAGAGGTCAGTTGTTGGGTAAAGGATAGGTAGTCCAGCACCCACTTTGAGTATTCCACGTTGAGCTACTTCTAGGTCGAGAAGATTGGTCTTTGCTGCACCACCCCAAGAGGTAACGCAATATTCTATAATTGACTGACCCAGAGCATAGTATACCTTTTTTAAAACATTTGGTTTGGCCACATGTCGCAAAGTTTTAAACACATAAATTAGTTTTCTTAGTCTCGGAACTAATGCGTCTATTTGTGGCTTAAAACTAAGTGTTTGGTCTATAACGATTCCTAAATACTTAATGTCACTTACCCGTTGTAGAGAAGGACAGAGACAAGATGAAATTGAATCGGAAGCGGTGCAGTAATGAGCAGTAATAGTTTGGGAAAGTGGAGGAAGGTTACTGACTTTAAGCGAGAATGCAATATATTTTGTTTTTGTGACGTTCAATGTTAGGAAATTGTTATTTAGCCATGATAATACTGAGTTGAATCCTGATTGTGCTGATTTGTAAACATTTTCCCAGCTATCACCATTGAATAAAATTGCGGTGTCATCAGCGAAGGTAAAAATCTGTCCGTTAGCAATTTTGAGGTTACAGAGGTCATTGATGTAAATGAGGAAAAGCGTTGGACCAAGAATGCTGCCTTGGGGAACACCATAGGTAACAATTTCCTCATCACCTATCAATTCACCTATTTTTACTCTCTGGACCCTCCCGGTAAGGTAACTGCGGAAAAGCTTCAGTGGTACTCCTCTAATGCCAAGCCTCTCAAGCTTTGACAGCAAGATGGAAACGTCGACAGTGTCAAACGCCTTAGCTAAATCGAGAAACAGCGCTAAGCTTTTTTGTTTGGAATCTATGTGGGTAATGATTGAGTTAACTAGACCATGGACAGCGTCACTAGTTGACTTACCACGTCTAAAACCGAATTGAGAACTAGAGAGGAAGTTATTTGACTCGAGATAAGTAACTAACCGCTGATTAAGCAGTCGTTCAAATATTTTTGAAAGTGTTGGCAAAATAGATATGGGTCGATAGTTATTGACACTGTCTCCGTCGCCACTCTTCAGTATTGGCTTTATGAGGGCTGTCTTAAAAGCTTTAGGGAAGACACCACTGGAGATGGAGAGGTTACAGATGTGGGTTATAGCAGGGATCAAAAGATGCATATACTTTTTGATTATAGTGCTTGTGATCTGGTCAGTACCGGAGGCACACTTGTCCTTTAAACCCGTCACAAGATGTAAAATCTCTTGATCATCAGTCGGGAGTAAAAGAAATGAATTTATTGACGTGAAACTGGATAAAAGATGTCTGTCAGTTACAAAATTACATCTGTCCCTTATTTGCTCGGCTAGGTTTTTACCCACACCTGCAAAAAATGTGTTTACATCATTGACATCGCTTTGGTGATTATCTTTTAGCAAAAGACAGGAGTGATCATCCTTCTTTTTTTGGAAACTGGTTATGTTTTTTATGGACTTCCAAATCTTTTTACAATCAGTCCCCGCCGACTCAATTTCACTCCTCTCGTACGACCGTTTTGCTTTCTTTAGTATGGAGTTACAGAAATTTCGATATCGCTTGTATGTTAGTTTAAGTGTTTCGTTAAAGGGATCTTTTTTTAGTTTTTTATAAATGTTATCCCTATTTTTTATGCAACGAAGCAAGCCCAGATTAATCCAGGGCTTACTGATGCGTTTTCTGTTTGGAACTATTGTCGACTTAGAATTATATTTAATTGCATATGTCAGATAGGTAACTAGTAAGTCAGTTGCACTATCAGCATCGTCGCTTATAAGAATGGTCTGCAAATTTAATTCATTTAATGACTTTTCAAGCCCTGTGTAGTCGATGCGAGTTAAGTGCTTGCTTCTAAATTCAACCTGATCTAGACGAACAAAGCTTAATGCCGTGCAATTATGATCTGTAATTGTAGAATTAATTACAAGACACGTAGCATCGTGTTTGGTCTTAAGCATAATGTGATCGAGACAAGTCCTTCCATGGGTCGGTAGGGAATGTCCGGGTAGAATGCAGTGACTTGCGAGGATATTTAAGTAGTCATGACCACGTTTGTCATTCGCATTTGGAACAATATCTATGTTGATGTCCCCACAAAGAATAATGTTTTTAAAATTGCTAAGACTTGATAGAATACGATCAAGTGAACGGAGGAAGTTAGAGGTGTCAGTGTAAGAAGGGGGGCGATATATACCTATAATACATGTATTTTGAATTTTTATAAGAATGCAATTCGCATCCAGCAGATCAGGTTCCTCGCTAGTAACATTGAGGTATTTATTATAATAAATAACTACTCCCTCATTTTGGGTTTTGTGTAAGCTAGTTAATACAGAACAGTAATTATCAATGGTGGGTATAGACTTGGTTGTCTTTAGCCAGCACTCAGATAATACCAATACGTCCCAAGGAATTAAGGATGTATGTAAAAGTGTAATGAAGGATGGCAAGTTACAATTTAAACTTCGAATATTTTGAGAAAGCAGATTAAATGAATTTAATTTATTGTTTGTCTGTAGATTACTTTGTATGTCTTCAGTGTCACATCTAATTACTTTAGCCAACGAAAATGTGTCCAGATCTGAATTAAGATTTATAACGTTATTCATATTTTATTAAATAATATATATTCTTATAAAAGTCACATAATAGTGACTTATAAGTGGTGGATTTAATATATTTATGAAGATCTGGATCACACTTGTGTACTGATGACGTACTAAAGTACTTGTCAGCTATTAATATATATGTTTTGTTACTTCGTAGGTGCAACAGTGACATACAAAGGCTTTGATCGTAGTCTAAAAAACTCTTGCTCGGCAGAAACTCATAGCAAAAACCGAAAAATATTATCATTGAAAATTTAGCGTGTTTAGTCGATGAAGAGTAATGCATTGTGTATTGGTTATGTGTACGTAATATATGTAGATCTGGGTGTAGACAGTTGTAAGAAATGAGTTTAGTGTGTGTTTTTTTTTAATTTGTATGTGTGTTTTTGGTAACTGTGTGTTTGTATATGTGCCTTAAAATAATAATACTAAGAACAAGATATATAAGCGACTCGAAGGAAATTGTAGCAACGTAATATTTATACATATATCTAATAATATGAGCAGATTTCCGTTCAAGTAAAGTAATAACAGTAGCTAGTCACATTGTAAATGCTGTAAGCTGGTGCTCTTCCTCTATGCGGATGGGGATCGAATCTTGTTGGTCTTTTACAAATATTTTACCGTAAGACGTCCACGCAGCGTAAAGTTTTTTGTTCTTTATATGTTCTCGAGCAACATAGAATATTCGTTTCGCTTTGGTGCTTAAAAATTCTGATATATATATTCTAGACGATTTTCCTTGTAGCTTAATGTCTGCACAGCTGAATAGAGGTTTTTTAGCTTCACGCTTTGACTTGTTATACTTCTTTAATTCCGCTAGAATAGATTCCTTGCGCTGGACGGTGGAAAAATCCACTACTATGGCACTAGATTTAGCGCGATATACCTCTCTTAGTTCCCACTCCTTGATCTCTTCGAGGCCCAGTGCTACTCCGATCTTCTGGACGATGGATTTTAACTGATGTTTGTTTTCGTTTTCTGACTTAGAGATGTTACGGATCTCGACTGTGGTGCATCGAACATTCTTTTCCATCCTGTCTAGTTGTGTTTCAAGAGAAAGAATTTTTGTTTTGTAGGTGGAATTTTCCCGCTCCAATTCGTTGACCTTCTGAAGTAAGTCATTGTGTTGTAGCGATAGATTTTGAAGTGATGATTTAATATCTTCGTTTTGGCTTAGGACCGTGCTAATTGCAGTAGTTAAGGCATCGAATTTTGTATCTTGTCTAGCAGCAAATCCTTGCATCAGCTCCTTAATTTCCATGGTTGATGACGTAGGCTCTAAGTCCCCAAAAGTACGTTTTTGCCTTTTAGTTACGTTGAAATAAATGTCCTTGGGTTCCAACGAGTCACCACTGTTTAGGGCAGAGTCCGAATTTTAGTGCATTATTGCTGTCGGAGTATTTAGAAGCGCTCCAGAGTCAAGTCGGGGAGGCGAACGTTGGACAGCCATTTCTAAATAAAGTTTTCAGCTTCAGTACTGAACCATGCGCTAGTTAACTGTGGTGTATTAGGACCTTTATTCAGAATAAAACATACAGTTTAGTCCTCTAGTGTATATGAGTCTTGGTTTTTAAGTTAAGATCGTTAATTTCGAGCCAGTTGCACACTGACTCGCTGGTGTAATGGCATCAGCGACCGGCGTCGAAGCGTTAGGTCCCTGGTTCGGGTCCGGCAAAATGTAAGAAATTTTGTAATTTTCTCACCCAAATTATCTTGCAACTTGTGATCTCTGTCTGAAGACACGCTGCGGGGCTCCAATCAATCCTAAGATTGGGGCGAAGTCCGAGGGCTCAGGCAACAAATAAAAACTTGAAAATGTAATTATTTAGGTGGATAGCAACACGTCCGTACCGTACGGCGCCGCGGAGAGAAGGCATTAAGGGCAAGCTAAATAAAAGCTTGTAAAAATAAATGTTATAATAAAAATAAATACTATGGAATGCGCTGAGATTACGTTTACACCACAATCTATTGCTGGTTAGTCACAAACTAAATAGCTTCATATGTTGTGTCTAGGTGTAATCCGGTCGAAACGTAGGGAAAATAATTAAAAAAGGTACGCGATAAAATCCTGTATTTTAAAAACTAAAAGATGTTGTGTCCAGCATTGTTTATTTGTATCTCTCAACAGGTCAGAAGCCGTTCGCGTGCAAGTTCTGCGACAAAGCGTTCACACAGAAAGGCAACCTCTCCGAGCACCTGCGCATCCACACGGGCGAGAAGCCCTTCCAGTGCGCGCTGTGCCCGCGCCGCTTCACCACCTCGTCGCAGCACCGCCTGCACCTGCGGAGGCACGACCCGAAACCCGCGCCCAGGTATGTATGTGACCGACCCTAAACTGAGCCCTAGCGTTATATAACCGACCCTAAAACCACGCCCAGGTATGTGACCGAACCTAAACTGAGCCTAGGTGCATGATAATTTCAGCCGTAAAACGTCCACCGATGAACACAGGCCTCCCTCATGGATATACAAGAGGAGTAGTTGCCATACTCACCACGCTTGGCAGGCGAGTTGGCAAGCGTAGTACAGGATGTTGATACACGGAAAGACGCTGCTGCCCATCTTCCTGAGTTATCTCATCTATCATCCCGGCTCTAAACCGAGTACCAAGTAACCGAGCTCCATGTATGTATATAACCGTTCATCTGTGGCGGCCGTTTGGCGCGAATTGCCCATTTGTGGAGCGGATGGGCAACTCGCGCCAAGGTTACGCAACCAGGATTACGATATCTCTAAAGTTTTGTATAGGAGACGTGTAAAAAGTTAATAACATTGGAATCGTTAGAAATATTAAGCTAACACATTAATCAAAGTTCAGTGCCATTGTACCTTGGAATGTATTAGTAATTTGAATTGGTTCATCACCACTTCGTTCCAACACCGCCTGCATATCAGGAGACAGGTATATCACAATAAAGAAGTGTAGTACAACTTTTTGTTAAGAGTTACATGTTCATTATCTCATTGGCCTCCCTTGTGGATCTAAGGTCATGGGGGGTTGTTGCTATGCTCACCACTCATTGGCAAGCGGGTTGGCGAGCGCAGTAAGGCATGTTCATACACGGAAAGACGCTGCCGAAGTATTTTTTTTATATTTCTTTTTGAGGTATTAATCTCGTAGGACGCACCCAGTGATGTGTAGGTGGCAGTGGTGATTAATCTTTTTGTTTTCCTACCACATTAGATTAGAATATAATAATTAAAATGGATTAGAAAATTACATTTACAGGTATAGTATTTTTTAACAAGACACAGTGCGTGCGAAACTAGAAGGTTGTATCGTCCAGTTGGATTAGAAAATTACATTTAGGCATATCTATACTTAGTATTTTTTAAAAGATACAGTGCGTGCAAAACTACGCGGCCACATTTTCCAGTCATCTATTAAATGCAGCAGAAGCTGGTAATAACTAAATTTCATTCCCGCAGGCCGCAAACGCTCAAACCAAACGAACTGAACGAGACAACGACAACGCTAGTCAGCGAAGACGGAAGCCTCATACACTTGACCATCAACTCTTCCGACCAGAACATCCTCACTAGCAGCCCCGCTAGCATCCCCGTTAGCATCCCCACTAGCATCACCGCGGTCCCCCCCGTCCCCCCCGCCGCCGCCCCGTCCGGCCACAAGTGTACCTACTGCCCGCGGATTTGCCCCACTCGGTGGGCGCTGTCGAAGCACCTGAGACTGCATACTGGGGAGAAGCCGTTTAAGTGCCCGCACTGTGCGAGGTCGTTTGCTGATGCGTCTAATCTCAATAAACATAAGAGGGTATGTAACATTTAAATTTTAAAAAACCGGGCGCAGAAATCGCTTTGATAAACGTTGAAAGCACACACCATCTAACAACAGGTCTATTATTTGAAGGTATATGTGATTTAAATCTCACTAATATTATAAAGCCGAAAGTTTGTTTGTATAGATGTATGGATGTTTGTTACCTCTTCACGCAAAAACGACGTTACAGATTGAGCTGAAACTTTACACACGTGTAGATACTAATTCTAATTCTAAGGGGGGGTTACCAGATCTGCACTGACGTCCCGCATTGGGGTGTATTGTGCATTGACCCCCGAGGTGCTGCCTCGACCCTAACCTAACCAGCCCAACTCCTTGAAATACCGGGGAAGGACTCGGGGTCGCCGGCAGCATTCCATGAGCATCCCCGAAGGGTATGCAAATGTTGTGGAAGAAGAAGGGCATGACTCCATGAGCTCTTGCAGTCCTGTCTCTATTCTAGTCTGTCTTGTGGCACCACAGTGCCTCTATTCTAGTCTGTCTTTTGGCACCACAGTGCGTGTAGATACTAACCAGGATTAACACATACATAGGCTACTTTTTATTCAGGTACAACGCATGCGAAGCGGCGGGGAGAAGCTTGTTGTGAATGAAACGACCTCTGTGTGCGCTGTCCCCGTGACTATCCCTCACATTTGTCACATTTGTCTGTCTCCACAGCAAGTCCACAAGCAGACATCTCTCCTCGCGGTGCAGCCGGCCTTCCTGCCGCCCAAGCCGCTGCCCCCCCTCGGGGAGGCGCCGGGAGGGCACTACGTGGTGCACGCTGAGGACGACGAGCGCGTCATCTACGTCACGTACGACGTCGACGCGCCCGAGTCCGAATACCAGATCATGGAGACTGAGCAGCAGGTGCTTGCTTTCTACCTGAATATTGAACATTACAGCTGAAATAGCTATAGAACCCAAACGCATGTCGACCGCGTAGACGACATGGAAGATGGCGGGACGAGCTGGGCACTCGAGTGAAGTATATTTATTGCGTAATTACATGTTTAAAGATGTCATCACATTTATAATTGTTTCAATGTAATTTACCGTTAATGGATGTGCAGTATTCTGCCAATTACAATTTTTTTCCTTAAATAATGTCTATTATAAAATGTAAACAAAAAAACGAATAAAAACAAAAAACTAATAATAATAGTGCATGCATGTCATGTAATAATGAAAAATAATGTCATTCAATAGAATAAAAAGGTTCATAGCAATGAAATTGTTGAAATTTAAAAAGTAGTAAAACAAAATAAAAATCACACTTACCCACGTGACCATAACGTTTAACCGCGAAGAGTGGAAGTAGGGCTTATAATCATACATTATATGCTGAGGACGATTAACGGGCCAAGACGCTGGCGGTCGAGACAGGATACCGTAATGAACGTCCACCGGCACGATGGGTCGACGATATCAGCAAGACGTGGCTATAACATGCGCTGAACCTAGAAGAAGGCCTATGCCCAACAGTGACTCAGTCGCTGCCCCCCGAAAGATTAAAATATCTACGTAAGGTCCGCTATCAGACAAAAGATGGCGTTTTCAAGGTATTCCAACAAAACATAAACCTATAGTGCACGAAACGCTTGATGCGCAAGTCCAACTTGCTCTTGACCGGTTTCTTAATAATGACAGTAAATGTGTTTGTCCGCAGAACGAGATCACGCTAGACTCCGGCGAATTGTATTCCGGCGAGTCGCTGCTACTGGAGTCCAAAACAAACGACGAACCGGAGCATATGTCGGTGAGTTGACTATCAATGCGCACTGCAGTTTTTTTTTTACTTTCACGATCACATCACATTATGTGACACAAGGAAGTTATTACTAAATTGGATTATGCTCGCCACCACGATATCAGGATAAAAATTACGTTCAATACCCGATCATAATCCTATCATTATAAGCCTAAGCAATAGTCTCAAAGATATGAGAAACACAATTTAAAAGAAGAACTTTATCATACTTTCTGTACTTTAACACTTTCCATACTTTGCCCTTAGAATAATAACACTATAGAATAGAAACCAAGTCCGCGCGTCCATTTTGAAGCACTCTGGAAGTCTGCCATAGCAATCGTCTCAGAATGGTCGATCATTGGTTATCATAGCGAGGGTGGATTCTAGTTTGACAGTGTTTGTGTTATTGTTGAGCATACTTGAACCTTTCCATAAGTCGTTTTGGAAATATTCACGCTATATTCAGCTCACGTGGATAAACATGAAGTTTATTTTGATAATGTTGTCTCCAGGTGACGGACGAGCAGGGGAATCCGCTGCATTTCACGATGCAGGATGGCACGCGACTCGCCATCACCTCCCTCGACGGACAATCTTTGCAGGTAATTAACTTGGTCGTCCCAAGGTATCTAACACACTTGATTTGTATTTGAGCAACTCCAAGGGCTGGCGCTGACTGACGTCGCGGCATGTCACGACGTGCCGCGGTATGATTGTATCGAAATAAAATAACACTTATTCTAAACTCATTGATGTAAGAACTCGGTCAGAAATAATTCCCTTAGGTTAGTTGAGACTACGTCAGTCAGCGCCGGTCCTAATCGTGCGCCTAACCGGCAGAATGTACTGATTACCCTAACTAATATTATTGACATTGATAAGACAAATCGAATGATAAATCTCTTCTTAGTGCACCTCTAGGATACTCAAGGTATATGTGTGCTAAATTTCAAGTCATTAGGTCCAGTGGTTTAGGCTGTGCGTTGATATATCACTCAGTCAGTGAGTCAGTCAGGACTTTGAATTTTATATATATATATATAGATTAAATAAATATTTATATTTAATTTATATACAAATAAATAATTATTACAGACATAGGTATATATTTTATTTTATTTATTTAGCAAAATATTTCAATATATACATATATATATATTTATAATTCCCCCTTCCCTTTTTCACAGTATTTCTAGGTACTTTGTTTGTATGCTACCAGGTCCTAAATAGAAGGTTAGCTACAGTAGATTTTAATTAATTTAATTTTATTTAGTTTAAGATATTTTCATTATAATTCATCATTTGTCAAAATTTGTAAAGTCAACTTCTTCAAGAACATATTAAATATCCATCAATGTTTTGGAGGAGGGCGCTGTCACTACGACGCAGTTTTTTTTAACTTTTGTGGTGGCAACGTTCACATCAGTTTTTTTGTAACCACTCAAATGTTCTAAATAAAGATTTTTTATTTTTTTTTTTTTTTTTAATTTTTTAATGAATGATAACACTATTGCAATGTTTCAGGTGATAACGCAAGACGGTCAGACAATACCAGTGGAAATAAATGGATTCAGTCAGGAAGGAGAGGTAAGAAAATGGCACCATCCAGAAAACACAGTTAACCTTTCTCACGCGCTTAATTTGACTAAGATGTCAGACAGATTTCAAGAGACATCAATGTCTTAATAAATTTTTACTTACTCTTTTATTATTTGCTCAGGACTATATCATTAAGGCCAGGTTATTCCAGCGGCGGGCTACTGGAGAAGTGCGCACGGGCGCTGCCTACTTAAATTCTACAAAAATACGTTTCAAAAAATTTTAATTAGCTTTTCAGAAAACTAACCGTTGAATATTCTTCTAAACGTCGTTTCATATTAGATGTTTTTGAGAGTATAGCATTGAGACCAGCAATAACTATCCTATCTTCGTAATTTTTGAAGTGATAACTTCTTATAGGAGGGTAAACCGCCTCGTTACGTAACGCGTTACGGCACCCGTCTGTCTGGCTTCCCTTCCTCTCACGCATACGGCAGCGGTAGGCAGGATCGTCCTCTCTCACTCGCAACGCTAGCCTAATTTATCACTTCTGTCGTGCGTCCCGAGACGCGCACGTATTTTTATTGTCAGTTAAAGTGAAAAATATCGTGTTTTGAAACGTTGCATTATCAATAACGTTTATTTAACTATAACATATATTTTTGGCGATCAAAACAAAGGATATTTAATAGTTTAAAATTGAATCAAAAATTGGCTAATTTGGAATATCGTGGCCTTAAGAATCATTCTTATCAGTTGCCAGAGTTAGAACACGAACTGCGTTAATACGTGCGTAAAGACACGACATTCTAAATAGCCGTGCTTTACATCCGTGCCGGGCGTTCCGTAACGATTGCCTCCATGTTTGTAATGTTCTGCAGAAATGTATCCCGGGTCGGGGAATTTTTATTGTCTTCATCTCAGCCGTAGGTCTGCTGTCCACGTCGACTGCCAGACATAGGCCTCCGTCATGGATCTTCAATAGCTTCTTCTCCCTGCCCTTATTTCACTTTATGCGGGTCGGCACATGTTTTCCTCTTCCACTCTCAGTCGCCATCTCAACACTCACTCTTTTCATCAATCATCCATCGCTTCTATGGCCTACCTCTCGCACCATCTCCATCCACATTCATTCCTTACATTCTTCTTCCTAAATTCGTATTTCCTCATCAGAATCTTTTCTACCACTGGTCAAGAGCATGGAATTAGAATGTCGTCTTTCGTCTCTTGCACGTGGATGCAGTAAGAATCTGCCAAGGGATACCTCCGGAAGATGGGCAGCAGCGTCATTCCTTGTATCAACATCCCGCCTGCCAAGCGTGGCGAGTATGGCAACAAACTTATGATCTCGAAACTGGGAGGCTGAGTTGATGAATGACCAACTGTTTTTTTTTTCAGGAATCGCCAGTGCCGGAGTCGTCCGTACACGAACTGAATCTAAAGGAGGACTCAGGCGCCTCCGTCACTCACTACTACACAATCGTATAAACAAGACTTTACAACTATTACCATTAAAATAAGATTGAAATTAATACAATACGTAAGTTTTATAGTATTTTTTATAATTTGTTAATTCTGCAATATGTGGGCTCATGAATGATTGTTGCAATAGTTGATTGATCTCTCTTATATAGTTTTTAAATTTAATTTTAACAAGATATGCGTTTTAATTTGATTGCTATAACGGGAGTACGGTGGTTTATTTATGAGGATTTGTCACAATCTGACTGTTAATTGATTAAGCCAGTATTAGGAAGAAATTGTAATAAAAATATTTTAATCTTATTTGTTTGTTTGATTAAAAATCACATAAGCTCTATACAGTCTTTATTATTCTCCTTCCAACCCTACCAATTTTACCCACTAGTGGGGTAGCCTATACATTTGTAACCCTAAAAAAAGCATAAATAAACCTTTACCTGTATTTTTAGCTTTAGGGGATCAAATTAATAATAAAACGAGAGAATAATATGAAATTCAATATTATTTCGTTATGCTTTTTAATACAATATAATTTTGCATACCATATACTATCGGTAGTATATTATTGATGACCAATCATTAAACAATGAAAATATGACATTCATCAATTCTCGTTTAACATTCTTTTAATAAATAGCTGTATACAAAAACAATTATTTACAGGATAAGGCAGTATAATTACCACGTAAAATGTGCCTCGTCTTAATTTTAGCTATACAAGCAGTAAAAAAATGGAAATTGGATAACGTTAAACCAAGGTCAGTAAACAAAATACAATAATCATCTTAACATTAACTCCAGTCAAATAATTACTAACGAGTTACATTACAATAACAAATAAGCGATAATTAGTTTGTGAACTTGTTATTCTTTCATTATGTGAGTGATACTATTGAAGAAATAAAGTATCGAATCGCGCGTCATCCGCCGCAGTTGAGACAATTTGATTATAATTTGGAACGTATCGACCATCTCACTAACACATATGGCAAACATTACACTGACAACACATTCAAACATCGCACTACCGCACAGAGCCGTCCTACGCGGTATGGTCCCACCACAGTGTCACGGCGCGGTGTTGAGGCGTGACCCAGTGGCCGCGGAGGCGCCCGCGACTCCGCATAAAAGCTCGACACATGAAAATAATTACAACACAAACACAGCGAGCACAATTCAACGTGATAAACTTTCAAACGAACCGCGAACGTAAATAAAACCCTAACATGATTCGAGTTTACGATCTAAACCAGCTTATACCTACACCATCTTATTCATCGAAGCGGTTTAGCTTGGTAAAATACACGATTCTGAATCTCAATAATGGTAAAAATGTCAAAGAATAACAAATATGATTCCTTCAAACGAACATAAAATAGATATTGATACAACTTAATTTAATTTAAAAGTTCCCGTAGCGTTTACGTCTGGTACAGCTTAAGATACCAAACCACATTGATTAATAGGATGGTTATGCCAATGACCGTCCGACGAGCATACCTATAATTGATCACTATGACTCGATGGAACGCCGGACGAGCGGCGCGAGCGAATCGATTTCCATTACAACACAGCTGAGAGAAAAGCTGAGATACATTGCCAACACAAATCTTAATACAAAAGTTTAGGACAGAAAACTATGTTGAATGAATAATGAAACCTTAAAGGCCCAAAATAGTGACATTAGTTTGGAATTCACTCGTAAAAACTTGTACTTTGATGATGATCATGTCTTCCAGGCCGATTTTGTTTACGGATTATACGAAAGAGCTTAGTTCGTGTGCTCTTATATGGCTTATGTACCCTATAGAAGTACTATGTATTAGATGTGTTGTGTTGACAATGTATCGCCAGCAAAAAATGCACTAACCGATTTAAAAATAATGGACACTGGCACTAAAGCCCTACCTAGGAGGCTGACTCGACTGCCGGCGACTAGATAGCCTAGTTTACACCGAACGAGTTGCTGGGCCGAGATATAGACTGACTACTAATGCTATCTGGTCCTTTATAATCGGATTATAACATACCAAATCAGTTAAATTGCTAACTTTAGTGTTAGAACCCAAAGAATAAACCAATAAAAAGTCCTGTTTAGACTTCAATGTCTTTTTGTACTCGGCCCGACAATCTTTGGGTGTAAATTGAGCCGTTGTGACAGCATGGCTGTATCTATATGACTAAGGCCATATCCTTTTTGCTGGGCAACTGGACCTTCTTCCCTTGCCAGAGGGAGTTGTGTATCGTGAACGCGTCGATCGTCACAGTCAAGTGCTTCGTGTGCACTTGTGAGAAGCATTTGCTGCCCGAATTGTATCTGGAAAGAGATTGAGTCATGTGAGACAACAGTGGAAATTTGAAATGGGTATGGCGCCAAACGTTACACTGATTTTTTTCTAACTCTTATTTTAACATAGACGTAAAACAAATAGGATCATTTGGAAATAACTTTTTGTTGAGCGACACAAAAACAGTTTGAGCTTTCATAATACCAGTTGCTGCAAAAAGTAACTTCGATTTGGATGCACCCTTAGTCTAATACCTTAGACTTAGAGTAATAGAGATAAATAAATAACACTGAACTTTTTCACACAGCATAATCTATCTAGTCCCAAAATAAGCAGTGTGTTATGGAATGTATGAATGAAGTATTCTATCAATAACTTTATATTCTATAAATCACTGTGTTATGTGTTTCTCTTTCTGTTGATATTTTTATATTTAAGGTGTGCAATGAAGCATTTTCTATCTTTTCTATCTATCTAATAATTCCAGATGATTAAGTAAATACATTTTTTTATCTTATACATAGAATCTAACAAAACTTATCAGTTATCTTATCATTATTACACATAGAAATAAACCCATCCCGAGTCAAATATGTGAAGAATAGCAAACATTTGTCCCGACGGGAATCAAACCCGCAACCTCTTGCGTATCATCCGGCAATCAGACCAGTTGGTCGTCTTGCAGCGGAGGTCGTTCCAAAAACTATCTAAGGGCCAACTAATGCAAATACTCACTTGAAGAATTTATCGAACATCCTATCGTTCACGTTTTTCGGGCCCGTGCCGTACAGCTTAGTGACCTGCTCTGAATCAGGGCAGTAGCTGTACAGCGCCCGGAACTGGCATCCAGCGTCACGGAACAGCACCAGGAAGTGCTTGCTCTCGGAGCGAGCGATCTCCTCCAGCACGCGCCGCTTGGCCTCCATGTTCACGGCGCCGGGGAACACGCAGTACTCCACCGCGTTCAGCATGATGCCGCGGTTGGACTTCGTGGTCGGCTGCTTGTACAACCGGGGACCTGCGCGCGAACTGACGGTTTACACACTGATCGGCAATGTGAGTTTACATCACTGGTTTCGACTGTTGTTTACGTTATTGTGTTTATTTATTTACTGGTGGCGATTCTGTGGTTGCATTAACTAGCTAAAGGTAATTAAACTGACGTTAAATAGACTAAAATGACATAGAGCTATTCGGTTAGAGCCGTTCTAAAATTAAAACGGAACAAATAGGCCCAATTTTACGCTGACAGCTCCAAATTTAAAAACGTCATAGCTGTAATTATAAACAGGTTTAGAAGTGTAAAACAGAATCAACACCACTGTTACTGTCAGCCGGGATCACCCCATTATTGGGTAAAGGCCTCCCACTTCTTCCAGTCACTTCGATCCTTAGCTAATTCCTCTCATGTGTTATGGAATTGGTCGAGAGCATCGCGGTACTGTCTACGGGGCGTATTATTATTTATTTATTTATTATTGGGTACATAACCATACGAGGCTCACCTCGTGAGTAGGTACTCATACTCAGAAAACCTATACTAGGTTTGTCCTTTAATTTATTTATTTGCAAACATATAAAAAGGATCTAAAGGGAGCTAACATCGGGAATAGATCAGAAGTTTGAATGGTTGTCCGGCCAAGACACAATATGTTTTTTACATTATCCAATTTTTGACAGTTTTGTAAATTTATACATTAGTCGAAACGTTGTGAAGCAAAACTCACAGGTAAGTAACTAAAAGCCATATCCGGGTTATTATGCTCAACATCTATATACTCGTTTCGACTCTTCTAACTAATCTAAGTTTGTTGAGTTTATTGACTGATTTTAATTTTACTGTTACTTTTAAATTTACTGATAAAATATGTGGATTTGTTCTCAATAATTTGTACAATTTAGTATTAGTTGCAATATGCATAGTGGATACTCAAAATAAATGAAGTGCCGTGATTTATCAGTGAGTAAAAACGTTTGTGAGTAAGCGAATGTTGATGAAGCAAACTCTTTGTTAGGTCAAAATGCTTACACAAAACCATGCCTTAGGAATATTGTTAACGGAGTTAAATTCTTGTTGGCATGACATCGCTTCAGTGTTCCATACGTGGACTCAATTCGTGAGGTATCTATTTACGTGTGTGACTATTATCTAGCTACCTATCTACGTTGTAAAGACCTTTGCCTGAACTTCGAATCGATCGATTGGATCTTGCTGAGGGAACAAATTTAAATGGATATTTAGTTTCGGCTTGCTTATGTTTCGCAGTCTTATCGTCATCTTGTTTATAGAGTAGTTTTAATAAACCTTACAATACGTTTTTTTTGCAGTTTTATAAATAAACCATACTAGATATGGTTTACGTATAAGAGCGATTGGAGTATTCCCAAAGGAGTGAAAAATATGTTTTATGTCCTGAATTTGACTTAGCTGATCATTCATTATTCACAGGTTAACCCACACTCACCAGTCAGATGAGCCACAAGGGAATCGTGACAAGTGATACCCACAAAAAAGGTTGACCAAACATAACCTTGAACATTTTCGGAAACCATCTTCGTATTCATCACAGTTCACAACTTGATTATATGTACTTAATTTAGATGCGTAAAAGAATCACTAAAATATCAGAACCAACCCAGCTTCAGCAATACTCCAATCACCCCATAATTGACATAATTATGACATTAAATCCTAAAACAATAACACAATGAAAAAAATACACAAAACTCACCCGAATAATCCATAATAGAGGAATGCGTGGAGCTGACATCTGACGCGTCGTCGGGGTGATTCCGCCGCTTGCCGATAGCGCCCGGCAGCGAGCCGGGGCCGGAGCCGGCGGGCGAGCCGAGCGCGCGCAGGCCCGGCGAGGCGGCGCGCCTCGGCGGCGTCGCGCGACCGAGTCCCGAGTCTACACGACACACTCACCAGTCAGATGAGCCACAAGGGAATCGTGACAAGTGAATACCCACAACCGTTAACCTAATCTTAGCTAGATGGAATATTAATTCTTCACGAGGACCCCAGACATTGAACACCACAATGGTATTGAACTTAGTATTCAAGTGGAACATTCAATACGGATGTTACTTAAAACGTATTTTTCCAGTTCTCTGGTTTTATTATTTCGGTGTTAAATAAGGAATGTTTGAATAATGGCGATTTCACTGATTAAATTATTAAAGTAGTTAAATAAAGTTTAATAGTAGAGGTACAATCAGTGTACACGGCATAAAGTGCGTTAAACTCTTGATTTCATAAACAATTAATATCAGAAATTGCAAGTAATATTTCATTTAAAATCCACACATTTTCTGTACTAAATATGATTGATTTTAAAAAACTTCAGTATCCCACAAACTTACCATTTTACCAACATTTACACAAAATACGATGCCGACATAAAATGCAGATCTCTATAAGACAAAACCACAGTCTCTTCACCGAGTTAACTTTCACCGTGAAAATGTAACATAGGATAACATTTTGGAGTTTTATTCACATGCTTAGCAATTGAGTTGACATTGAATAGGATTGAAGACAATTCAGGTGATTTAGACAAAATGTTTTATATCTATTCTTACAACATAAACCCAAGTTAGTAAGTTTTTAAATGTACTCGTATTGACTAGCATAACAATTAAGATATATTAATTTTCAGAAATTATGAATTTCATTAAAAAAAAATTGCTTTGTACGTGTTGTGTCAATTTTAATAATAAAGCGTAAAATACTAAATGTATATGTGTACACAAACTACATACATAACAACAATATTGTTTATCTATGGCGAAGCGAAATAAAAAGGCACAACTGATCATAAGAAGCACATTTTGTATTTTACGCATAGAAATACATAATAATTTACTAGCTACTTTACATAATATAACTACTACTGGTATAAATATATTTAGCTTATAAAAGCGTAAAACACATTTTCAACCATATACTACAAATATATTACAAGTTACATAATTAAAATACTCTTGAAATTCGCCACCAAAGCGAACGGCAAAAGATTAAGACCTTATCAAGACAACTTTATGTTTGATCGTTTTTGCCTGTCGTGAAAGTATTTTTTAAAATAACGAGGTAAGTTTAGATTCTCAAGGTAAGTTTTTAAGATAAGGTGTGAAAGAGTAACTAAGTATTAACCCGCTTACTCATAAACGATGATTAAATTAAAGAACAGCTAATAAGCAATTTTTTTGACATATTTTCATACAACACTGCCAAAAGAGCTGATTAAGCTGAGGTTAATCTTTAAAATTGTAATTGAAAATTTTGCTCGATAACACTATTCATAGACAACTTAAATGAGGAATTTTAAGGTTGCAACGTGTTTTAACGAATACGAGACGATGTCACACCAACACCATAAACTAAAAGTCATGCTCTAACGACGAACCAAATAAATATAAAGACACCGACGACCCAATATATACCACAACCATTAATTAAATGTATAGAATATTGCCGATGACCAAACAGAAAATAACTGTATGTGCACAAGACGAAAGGGCGCTCGGGAGGTGATGAGGCACAAACGTGATATTTTTTCTCATATTTGCGGTAGTAATATTTACTGTTATAAACTTCTAAGCTCTGCAAATGAGTACACTGGACTTCTGATTCGCTGCTTATTGATTTGTCGAAAATGCTGGCGATAATTGTTTTAAATAAAAATCGGGCTTTTAATTATTATGATGAAGATATGTTATGATGTGAATTGATTATTTTTGTATGTGAAAATTAATTTTACGATGATTATTAATGAAAAATATTTTGATAAACAAGTCACAAAGTCTTCTGTGAAATATAAAAACTTAAGATCCTCAGTGGCCACCTCCCGAGTGAGTATAAAAGAGCAACATATAAGAACCCAACGCACCAAAGCGTATCACCGGCATTACCAACGTGAGTGAAGCTTTAGTTCCGCTCAATCTTACCGCACAGGTTCATAAGAGAGCTTGACTTCCGTCCGGCCTTAAAGTTATTCTGGTAACTCGTATATTTAGACCTTCCACGTGCCGATTGTGGTTCCTCATTCACACGCTCTGAAATGTTTCCTATACATGTCACCACATGCTCCGAATCACGCAGGATTTATCAAACCACGCGGCGATGGAAAGCATGCACCCACAAAAGCTGGCTTCGGTTTACGCAAACAAAAGTAATCTATGAACGCGGTTATAAACTGCAATATACAATGATCTATACGATCTGGAACCAATTTCAGTAAATGCGCGGAAGGTCTGGCGGGGCGCGTATTGAAATTTGGAAAAAAGCAAACACAACCTCCGTCTCGTCCGAACAGGTGGATGCAAACTACATAATGGCCAAATAATATCAAGCATAATTTTGCGAATCGGAATGTGTCTATATATGCGCTGCTGGAATGACTTGTACACATATAAGATATCAATCCAAAAATAAATAATAATTCAGACCAAGCTTTCTACTAAAATATAATCAAAGAAGCCTTGTAAACCAACTGTGGGAGCCGTAAAGGAATACACATAATAAAACGGTGTTTTTGTATTTCAAGCCAAAGAAGGAAATTCATCCAAAGGGGGGGGTACTTTCAAACTGTTATTAATATCGAAAATATACTGAACATTCGCAAAAGTATTGTTATTAACTATAGAGATTTATGTAACTGGCCATGTTCAATACATTTCAGACATCACTTATCGAAAAAAACTTCAGAAAAACTCAAAACTGTAGAACACACTGATTGATATGCATTTGCAGGTATTATACAATAAGTTGTATATTATCTGGGTTCCAAATGTAGCAAATTGATACCAATCAGTCATTGAGAACACAAATAACTTATTATCCTAATTCAGTTCCTAATTAACATTCCAACGCAATGTTACTGTTTATTATCATTAACGGATACCACAAACACTGTATATTTGAGAAATAAATTATGACCCAATAGTTTTTGGGAAGGTTGGAATGTTATTTATAAAAGAATCAGCTGTAACAGCAAAAAGCTATCGGAGAGCCGATTATATGCCAACGTAGATATGGAAGAATAATAATTAAACTATGTTCAAGTAGATGATGCCACGGAATAGTTGAGTTTCTGTTGCTGATGTCACAACTAATTACAAACCATTAAATTCATAAATTCAAGAAACAGAATCAACAACCGTTATGTTTTTTTATGTTTTGGAACAATTTTTCATATTTTATATTCTTTATCAATATTATGTACCTCTATAGTTGGGCAATCTAAATAAATGTCATTGTCTGTCAAGTTGCAAGGTGATTTCAACTGAAAAGTTGGGCAATACCTGTCAAAAACTGTAATTTCTGCCATACTATCGAAGACCGTCATTGTCTGTCATGTAACCGAATATGCATTTCTGTTAGTGGTACCTGGCCTGAGGCCAGTGATGTCACAGCGCGTTGCCGAGGGACATGCCACGGTCTCCTACGGGAGAGTATTTTACTCATGTGACTATAATGTCGGTCAGTATAGCCGCACCTACAAGGAACTAAATCAACGGCCGATAATCTAAATGGATTGTTGAGATTTTTATAAAGTGCTTATCACATCTGTCAATCTTTAGCGGCATCTGTCAAGTGTCGATAACCACCATTACCTGTCAAGTTGTCGATAGCCGTCAAGAAAAGTTAACTGTAATTTAAATTTAAGCCAATCTGTCGATAACGCTGTGAATATCTGCAGATAACACTGTCAATATCTGCAAATAACGCTGTTAAATTTGTCGATAATGCTGTCAATAACGCTGCCAATAACTGTCGACAACCATATCAATCTCTGTCGATAACGCTGTCAATATCTATCGATAACGCTGTCAATATCTGACGATAACATCTTTTAATAACCGTCATCTGTCAAGTTTCGATAACCACCATTATCTGTCAAATTGTCGATAACTGTCAAGTTAAGACTATGTTGATAGCTGTAATTTATATGTCAAGTCATATCTGTCGATGACGCAGTCCAAATCAGTCTGAAATATCCGTATACTACATGGCATATAAGCGGCGCCCGTCTGTTAGTGACGCGAGGCGGGCGGCGGGCACGTACCGCGCGACGTCTTGCAGGAGCCGCGGCGCCCGAGCGGGCCGCTGCACGCGCTGCCGGGGGACACGCCGCCGCGGTCCTCGACGGGGGAATCTGGAACGTTGCACTTATACAATTACTAGACGGTCAAAATTATCTAAAAAAGAAGGATAAATAATTGGAGATATTAGGATTTCAATCCCGAATGGCCGTGGGGCGCCGGCAGTAGAATGTTGCCTCTCCTCTCTTACCCATGGATGCAGTAAGAATCTGCTAAGGGATACCTCCGGAAGATGGGCAGCAGCATCTTTCCGTGTTTTTTCACTACCCTATACTGCGCTCGCCAACCCGCCTGCCAAGCGTGGCGAGTATGGCATCAACCCCCTCATGACAACACAACAAAAAACCAGGCCCCGAGTCCCCGGCGGCCCCGCTAATCCTGGCTACGGTAGCAGTCACGGTAACGGCGGGGCTAGGGGTGCTAAGAATCCCCGGGAGACGATCGGCTACCAACCCCTACGACGACCACTGGCCCTGGTAACACACAACATCCGCACTTTGAGGACAGACGATAAGATTGTTGAGCTGGAAGAAGAAATTAGTAGATTACACTGGGACATTTTGGGGCTATCAGAAGTCCGTAGAGAGGGCGAGGACACGATATCCCTTAAGTCCGGTAACCTACTATACTACCGGGAGGGCGACCAACAGTCCCAAGGTGGTGTCGGGTTTCTCGTTCACAAGTCACTCATTAACAACATTGTCACCATCGACAGTGTGTCGAGCAGGGTCGCGTACCTAACACTCAGAATATCTAAGCGATATTTGCTGAAGGTCGTTCAGGTATATGCGCCGACCTCGTCACACCCAGATGAAGAAGTAGAGTCTATGTATGAGGACATCAGTAGAGCCATACATACGAACAACACTCACTTCACTGTTGTAATGGGGGACTTCAATGCAAAGCTAGGCATGAGAAGCGATGATGAGTTGAGAGTGGGGCAATTTGGGTATGGGCAACGGAACCCCAGGGGACAGAGGCTGGCCGATTTTCTGGAGAAAGAAGGACTCTTTATGATGAATTCTTTCTTCCAGAAGCCGCCTCACAGGAAATGGACCTGGATGAGTCCCAATGGTTCTACGAGAAATGAGATTGATTTCATCCTGACCAACAAGAAACGAATATTCAATGATGTCTCTGTGATTCACAGGGTGAAAACCGGCAGTGATCACCGAATTGTAAGGGGCACATTGAAT
Organism: Pasiphila rectangulata; assembly: GCA_963082625.1. Classification (NCBI taxonomy): domain Eukaryota; kingdom Metazoa; phylum Arthropoda; class Insecta; order Lepidoptera; family Geometridae; genus Pasiphila; species Pasiphila rectangulata. The sequence goes on along the minus strand of OY720238.1, from coordinate 20,455,653 downwards.
ATGAACGTTAAACTTGAAAGGTCCCGTTTGATGAAATCTACGCTCCGACCCACTCGCGCACATATCCAAAACCTCGAGAGCTTTCAACTCGAACTCGCAAATCGCTTTGACTGTCTAGGAGTAGATGCATCGGTGGACGAGATCAATAACAGGTTCGTAGAAACCGTCCATACGGTGGGGTCCCAGTTCTTTAAGACCCCCCGTACTAATAGACCTCAGAAACTTTCTGATGACACCCTAAACCTCATGGCTGAACGACGTTCTTTGCGACTGCAGTCTCCCGATGATGCTCAGTCACATAGGCAGCTCAATAGACAAATTTGGAAATCCTTGCGGCACGATATTCGTACCTTTAATACAGCCAGTATTAAAGATACGATAGAGCGGAATAAAGGCTCCAAAGTGTTCGCGAGAGATAGTTCTATTGGGCAGAGCCAGATGACGAAGCTGAAGAGGGAAGATGGCAGCATAACGTCAAGTAAAGCAGAAGTGTTAAGGGAAGTCGAAAGGTTCTATGGACGGCTCTACGATTCGGTCACTAAACCTGTTTGCAGTGCGGCCAACGACCCAAGAGCTAAACTGACCCGACATTATACCGAGGATATCCCGGACATCAGCCTGTACGAGATCAGGATGGCCTTGAAACAGCTTAAGAACGACAAGGCGCCGGGTGAGGACGGAATCACTTCAGAGCTTCTGAAAGCGGGTGGATCACCGGTACTTAAAGTCCTTCAGAAGCTATTTAATTCCGCCTTGCTTGAAGGTACGACGCCGAAAGCATGGAACAAGGGCGTGGTGGTTCTGTTTTTCAAGAAAGGTGACAAAACCTTACTTAAGAATTACAGACCCATCTCGCTGTTGAGCCATGTTTATAAGCTGTTTTCAAGGGTCATCGCGAACCGTCTCGAACGCAGGTTTGATGACTTCCAGCCTCCCGAACAAGCCGGGTTCCGAAAAGGCTACAGTACCATAGACCACATACATACGCTGCGGCAAGTCATACAGAAGACCGAAGAGTATAACTTGCCGCTATGTCTTGCGTTTGTGGACTATGAGAAAGCCTTCGATTCGATCGAAACATGGGCGGTGCTTGAGTCTCTCCAACGATGCCGAATTGACTATCGGTACATCGAAGTGTTGAAGTGTTTGTATACAAACGCCACTATGTCAGTCCGAGTACAAGAACAGAGCTCGAAGGCGATTCCCTTAAAAAGAGGCGTAAGACAGGGAGACGTAATCTCTCCGAAACTGTTTACGACCGCTTTGGAAGATGCCTTCAAGCTCCTGGAATGGAAAGGGCTGGGCATCAATATTAACGGCGAATACATCACTCACCTTCGATTTGCCGACGATATTGTGGTCATGGCAAAGTCGATGGAAGAGCTCAGCACGATGCTCGAAGGCCTCAATCGAGTCTCCCAGCGGGTAGGCCTTAAAATGAACATGGACAAGACGAAAATCATGTCAAATGTCCATGTCGTGCCTGCCCCAGTTATGGTTGAGAACTCGGCTCTTGAAGTTGTCGACGCGTACGTATACCTAGGACAAACAGTCCAATTAGGTAGGTCCAACTTCGAGAAAGAGGTCAATCGTCGAATCCAACTCGGATGGGCAGCGTTTGGGAAACTTCGCAACGTCTTTTCGTCCAACATACCTCAGTGCCTTAAGACGAAAGTCTACAACCAGTGTGTGTTACCAGTGATGACATATGGAACCGAGACGTGGTCCTTCACTATTGGCCTTATGAACAAGCTCAGAGTCGCTCAACGAGCTATGGAGAGGGCTATGCTCGGGGTTTCTCTACGGGATCGAATCAGAAATGAGGAGATACGTAGAAGAACTCGGGTCACCGACATAGCCAAACGGATTAGCACGTTGAAGTGGCAATGGGCAGGCCATATAGCGCGCAGAACAGATGGCCGATGGGGCAGCAAAGTTCTCGAATGGAGGCCACGGATCGGCAAGCGCAGCGTAGGACGTCCACCTACAAGATGGGCAGACGACTTGGTGAGAACTGCTGGTCGGCGGTGGATGCAGACGGCTTCCAACCGCAGTACTTGGAGATCAATGAGGGAGGCCTTTGTCCAGCAGTGGACGTCCTACGGCTGAAATGATGATGATGATGATGAATCCCGAATATTTGAAAATGTACATAAAGTTTGAAGAAATAAATATTTCACAGATAGGTTAGGGTCAGAAAATCAATGAAAATTTGTTCTAATGCCCTGTCAACCAGCCCGGCTTGTCTTTGTAATCTTCTTTAAGAAGTTAGTCGAAAAATTATCAGGTATTTAAATCATGATAATAACTAAATCGTTAATCGAGTTAAATCCTAAAAACATCGTAACACAATATACCAAAAATAACGCGTGAAAGCTATATAGCTAGATATATAGTGCAGTGAACATAATTAGAAACAAATCCACTATTCGAACTGCAATATTTAAGGGATCCATGATCATGGCGCGTGTAACTGCGCCGAAATATCAATATACTGATACCATGGAGATTTCCAGTAAATATTGCATAATAAAAATCGTCTTTTGTTCAATAAAGTAATGTATAATAAGGGTGTAAATGACGTTACCTCGATAAAGGCCGGCGCGCTCCGCCAAGCTGTCTTGCGAGCCGCGGTAGTAGTCGCGCCGCATCGGGCCGCCTGCGCCGGGGGGGAGGGGAAACAAACACAATAAAACGTCATGCGATGTGCTATGCTGAACCTAGAACTAGGGTATACTGCCTGGCATGGCTTTGTTTGCCTAATTGCCTACTAATATTGGGTAGCGGGGTTGATTCCCGCCAAATGTTAGTAATCGTTTCTGTGCCGGTATGTATTTACAAAACAATATTTAATAATTTTATCAACCATCTGTTTTTTTATGATAGATAGGTTAGCTCTTGATTTCATCCTTGCTGTCGCAAGAATGAGATCGACGATGGAGCGAGCTTCCCTAGAAAATGCCTATTAACTCTTACTTAATACTCTTGATACTGCTTACTTTGGGATTAGAAGGTGCTAGTTGGGTAAACATTCGATTGTTCCACCTCGTCATCTTGTAAACGCCTAACCGATTTTAATAAGATATCTTTAAGAACCACCGCTAGAAAACCCGCTTCTAAATAAACGGCATTCAAATCGGTCCACTCGTTTAAGAGCTACGGTGCCATAGACAGACACAAACAAAGCAGTCTAGCTTAATAACATCCCTCTCTTTTGTCGGGGGCTAAAAATAAGCTTCTATCACGATTCCGTTCAAGAGCTCCAATGTTCCAAAACGCATTTAGTGCGAGTGAATTCTCGTTTTTTTAATCTGATAAAGTCAGAAATACGAGCTTCAAACCTTTTTGTTTCACAGTAAATTCTCAGATATCATATCCGGCGACTGAATAATCGACTATACATGTATTCTATTACAATTCAGCATAACACATCTCATGTATAAACACAACAACAAAGGCATGCCGCTAGCAAAACAAAACTAGCATAATATCAACACAGTGTTATAATTATAAATAAGGGTGTTTAAAATAATAATCAAGCAGACAAAACTATAAAAATGGGATTTACTCGTGAGAATACAATAAATTCTAGCAATAGCTTATTATAATCCTAAAACTTACAGTCACGTCATGGCCATTATGTACAATGGATGACGTGCCTTTTGTGCATATATTTTACCTTTAACGCCGAATAACATTTTTAGTAGCTGAGATGCCCATCGCTTCCTCAGTATTCCATTCAACATAATAAGATGGCCGCGTAAAAGGTATGATGATATTTTAGTACTTGCCATTCTATGAATCTATGTTGTACGTTATAATAGTGATATAGTATCGCTAGATTGATGTTGGAGTTTTTCACAGTGTGTAACGCTCTACTGTCAATTTGTATATTCTTAGGAGTCAGTCTAACTATGCCAGTCTAAGCATAGATTATTTTTTTGTGATATGCGACTTCCTCAGGCGAAGTACGTATCTAGCGACAGATTTGGAATAGGCAACAGGTTGGCAGTGACGAATATACAAGAACTGTTAACTAAATCGAAATTGACGTTTGATAGCGATGATTACGAGACTTGCGCATGTTGCAAACCAGTCGCTAGATTCGTAATTAGCCTGCCGATGTCTATGGTCGCACTGTTTCATTGTGACAACCCAATGGTTATCAGAGTGTACTCGTACAGGACTCGTCAGTCATTTCGCAGTTATAGAAGTCGTATTATAAGTATGATAGTCATGGAATTTGTATGACAGTCGTAGAATGTGCGTGGAATTTGTATGACAGTCGTAGAATGTGCATGACAGTCGTAGAATGCGTATGAAAGTCATAGAATGCGTATGATAGTCGTATAACGTGTATGACAGTCGTAGAATGCGTATGACAGTCATGGAATTTGCATGACAGTCGTAGAATGCGTATGATAGTCATAGAATGCGTATGATAGTCGTATAATGTGTAGGACAGTTGTGCGCGCGCGGCGTCCACGTGGATGGTCTTAGGGCACGCGCGCGGCGCGACGGCCGGGCGGCGCGCGCGCGGCGTGCCCGCGCGCCGGTCCAGCGTGCCCGACTTTACGTCCATGTGCAGTGCCATACCCGCTAGGTTGGAGTTGGAGGGCTGCTTGGCGTGCAGCAAGCCCTCGGCCGCGTGCAGCGCGCCGCCGTCCACGTGGATGGTCTTGGGGCGCGCGCGCGGCGTGCCCGCGTGCCGGTCCAGCGTGCCCGACTTTACGTCCATGTGCAGTGCCATACCCGCTAGGTTGGAGTTGGAGGGCTGCTTGGCGTGCAGCAAGCCCTCGGCCGCGTGCAGCGCGCCGCCGTCCACGTGGATGGTCTTGGGGCGCGCGCGGCGTGCCCGCGTGCCGGTCCAGCGTGCCCGACTTTACGTCCATGTGCAGTGCCATACCCGCTAGGTTGGAGTTGGAGGGCTGCTTGGCGTGCAGCAAGCCCTCGGCCGCGTGCAGCGCGCCGCCGTCCACGTGGATGGTCTTGGGGCGCGCGCGCGGCGCGGCGGCCGGGCGGCGCGCGCGCGGGGTGCCCGCGTGCCGGTCCAGCGTGCCCGACTTTACGTCCATGTGCAGTGCCATACCCGCTAGGTTGGAGTTGGAGGGCTGCTTGGCGTGCAGCAAGCCCTCGGCCGCGTGCAGCGCGCCGCCGTCCACGTGGATGGTCTTGGGGCGCGCGCGGCGTGCCCGCGTGCCGGTCCAGCGTGCCCGACTTTACGTCCATGTGCAGTGCCATACCCGCTAGGTTGGAGTTGGAGGGCTGCTTGGCGTGCAGCAAGCCCTCGGCCGCGTGCAGCGCGCCGCCGTCCACGTGGATGGTCTTGGGGCGCGCGCGCGCGGCGTGCCCGCGTGCCGGTCCAGCGTGCCCGACTTTACGTCCATGTGCAGTGCCATACCCGCTAGGTTGGAGTTGGAGGGCTGCTTGGCGTGCAGCAAGCCCTCGGCCGCGTGCAGCGCGCCGCCGTCCACGTGGATGGTCTTGGGGCGCGCGCGGCGTGCCCGCGTGCCGGTCCAGCGTGCCCGACTTTACGTCCATGTGCAGTGCCATACCCGCTAGGTTGGAGTTGGAGGGCTGCTTGGCGTGCAGCAAGCCCTCGGCCGCGTGCAGCGCGCCGCCGTCCACGTGGATGGTCTTGGGGCGCGCGCGGCGTGCCCGCGTGCCGGTCCAGCGTGCCCGACTTTACGTCCATGTGCAGTGCCATACCCGCTAGGTTGGAGTTGGAGGGCTGCTTGGCGTGCAGCAAGCCCTCGGCCGCGTGCAGCGCGCCGCCGTCCACGTGGATGGTCTTGGGGCGCGCGCGCGGCGCGGCGGCCGGGCGGCGCGCTCGCGGCGTGCCCGCGTGCCGGTCTAGCGTGCCCGACTTTATGTCCATGTGCATGAACTCGGACTTGTCGAGGACTTTGCCCTGGAAGTAAAAGAAATATCTTTACTTTATCTGGCAACAATAATCATCCAATTCCGTCGCTAAAGACATTGGGACACAACACTCTACATATGTATATTACATTATCTTTGCCTCCTCAATAGCCTTCTTCAGTTTATACTGCTGTAGAATTGCCTCCCGCCTTTTCGCCTGCTCCCACCCTTGCCACCTTCAGTTCGATAGCAGCCTCTGACTTCCTTGGGCTCTCGCCTGGTCGACCCACTGCCGTCGCTAAAGGAACATTAGGACTCAACACTACAATCTCTTATCGCTCTCTCCGCCTCCTCAATCGCCTTTTTCAGTTTATACTGCTGCAGTATCGCCTCTCGTCTCTTCGCCAGTTCCTCCTTCCGCCTTCAGTTCGATGGTAGCTTTTTCCCAAGACTTCCTCGTAGAGACAGCGTCCGATGCGGTCACTATACGGACATTGGGACACGGCACTCTACACAATCCCTTACCTATCCCTCTGCCCCCTAAATACCTTTCTTCAGTTTACACTGTTGCAATAATGCCTCTCGTCTCTTCGCCTGTTTCTCCGTACCGCCTTCAGTTTGATAGAAGCCGCTTTCCTAGACTTCCTGGCAGAGACAGCGTCCGATGCCGTCGCCATATTGACATTATAACTCAACACCACAATATCTTACCTCTCTCTCCGCCTCCTCAATCGCCTTCTTCAGTTTATACTGCTGCAATATCGCCTCTCTTCTCTTCGCCTGTTCCTCCTTCCGAGCCGCCTTCAGTTCGATGGCGGCCTCCTCTCGGGACTTCCTGGCGGAGGCGGCGGCGTCGGCGCGGGCCCTCGCCTCGTCGGCCCGCTGCCGCCGTTGGAGCGACATTAGCATTATGCGCTCCTTTTTACGCTCCATCTCTTCTGCTGAGTTCTGGAAGGAATGAGATGTGTTTTAGTTCCTGGGTGAATGGTTCAGGAGTCAACAAGAAAGTAATAGTAGTACAGATACTAAGAATGATTTTTACTTTTGGATGTTTTGATTGTGAATATTGGCCTGTGAATTTTAACATCTGCATACTAGGTGGGTAATTTAGTACGGGAAAGGATCATGTACTAGAATAACGCGTTTTACTAAAAGTCTTATACTTCTTCAAACGTACCTATGTAACGCAAAACGTATTGAATGTTGTGACATTTACATGCAACTTAAAACTAATTAAATTTATGATAATGGCTCTCTCGATATAACGTCTCATGTAGTTTCAATTAATGAAATATTATGAAAAACCAAATAGCGCTATGTAAGAGACGAAGCGAACTACATTACAAAATCCAAAATCACGAAATCGTATAAACGTAACTCAGTTAATCCGTTATCATGGCATGTGGAACTGCGACGAAATATCGGGAAACTCAAAAAGAATGAAATCATGGTAGATATCCCGTAAACATTGCATATAGTGTTCACAACCATGATAGTTTTTTTATAATAGTTCTTACCGGGTCAATATTAACTTCTCCAATAACAAGCGCGGCCGGCTCGGGCGCCGGCGCGCGCTGCGGCCGGCCGCCCGGCGCCGGCTGAGCCCTGTGCACCTCGAACGGCTCCTCCTCCGCCGGCCGCAGCCGCTCGTTCCTATCCCTCTCGATCCACGTGTTCTCCGGACTGCGCTCCGGGCTCTCGTATTCGTCGGAGCGCTCCTTGCGAGGCGAACCCTTCTTCCGCAAAGGCGGCTTGGGCCGCTTCGGCTGCTCGTTATCGAACGATATGTAGAAGCCTTTCTCGCTCGTCTCCTCCGGCTTGTTGAACGAGTTGCGGCCTAGGGACGGGCGGGTCGGCGATGGGATTCGGTACGTTCTGGTGCCGGAGGAGATGTTCAGCCTGTCGATGCCTTGCCGCAGCGCGTCGTCCTCCGCGTTGCCGATGAAGGAGATGTTCTGAGGCTCCATGTCGTCGGGCGTGGGGCGCGGCGCGGCGGGGGGGTGCGGCGCGGGCGCGGGGCGCGCGGGGTGGGGGGACTGCAGCTGGTGCAACGCGACCGGCTGCTCGCTCCTCCTAGGCTCCTGCAACGACCCCTGCCTCTGAGGCGTCGAAGCTCTCCGTTGCGTGGGGGGACTGCCCGTCACAGTATACGATAAGTGGTTATTCTCCGAGCCGTTCTGATATCTATCGTTGGGGTAATGCACTTGGAAGGGTTGGTTGTTGCCGCGGTCGTGGAGCGTGAAGCCCTGGGGCTGCCAGCGGTCGGCGGGCGGCTGTGGGGGTTGTAAGGGCTGCGGGGAGGGGGAGCGCCAGTTGCGCTGGGGGCTCTCCCGGCCTGGCTGCCCGTATTGGTGGTTCTGTTGGTGCAGCTGAAATCGAAAAATATATCTATCGTATCGACAATATGATTCATTAATTATCCAACACCCTTTGAATTCGTGTTCGTGTGTTGTGAGAGAATTGGAGGTGGGTGCAATGCAAGTGTTATTATACAACTGCGTGTGAATGTTGAGTATTGTTTGTTAGTACTTGAATGGGTTGTGTGTGCATCTGTTTGGTGGATATTATTTGAATGGAAATTGTTTATTTGTTTTCTGTGTAATGTAATCTAATACATGCTTACCATACCTGCAAATAACTAAGCATAAAAAATAATCATGTGTGTCTATCTACTCAGCGTAACTTTCGGTGATTTGCCGCTTCTACGAGTATCTTATAACTAAAAGTGGTAATATAGGAGGAACTATTATTTTACAAAATACACCTTCTTACCTTAAAGCTTATTAGATTTCAATGTGTGAACCAAATAATAATAAAAAAATAAAAAAAATTAATGAACCTGACATCCACTCAGCTTCATTTTCTTCCTCGGCGTCAATAAGTTTCTAATCAATAATATAATCAATTGATAGAATAAGTTTCTAATCAGCACAAATCAGAGAATGAATAGATAATTTTGACGAGGCTATATTTACTTCTTTACGCAACTCACTCAATATTATAAACTTACCCCTCAGTACCACCAGATACTGAGGGTGTCATCGACAGTTCTTCAGGAGAACCATCTCTCGCAGCTATCTACATTTGAACATGTAGCGGACTATCGTTTTAGTAGTTCTGCTAAATGTTAATGATACTTACATTCACAAGGCTGAGAGTCTGCATTCTAAAACACACCTTATACTAACACCACGCTTCTAATCATGACAAACATATTCAATACACTTTTCTTCGTTTTATTTTATTTTAAAGTCATCCACCTCTAAAGCTTTACTAACATCACGCCTTTAGTCTCCCCCAGTCCTGGCCTTTGACACTGTAGTACTGCGGGGTGTGAGGCGTGGAGACGATGTTCTTTACCTGCCAGCACGTCAGCTCCTGGATCTCTTGTTGTATTTGAGAGTGTAGAACTGTTCGTGACTCCTAGTAGGTATGGATGAGGGAGTCTGCATACTACCATACTAAAACACCTTATACTAACAAAGTATACGGTGTGATTTAGTCAGTGTGAGATGTGGCGCCGAATCGGAATGCAGACTCAATCATGCATACTAGGAGTCACCTAGTATGCATGAGTGAGTCTGCATTCTAAAACACACCTTGTACTAATAACACTAAGGTTACAATCAGCACAAACTTGCCAGCTCCTCAGCTCCTGGCACTCCTGCTGTATTTGCGCAAGTATAACTGTGAGTGACTGCTGGTATGGATGATGGAGTCTGCATTCTAAAACACACCTTTTACTAATAGCACTAAGGTTACAATCAGCACAAACTTGCCAGCTCCTGGCACTCCCGCTGTATTTGCGCAAGTATAACTGTGAGTGACTGCTGGTATGGATGAGGGAGTCTGCATTCTAAAACACACCTTGTACTAGCAACACTAAGGTTCACATCACGAACCTGCCAGCCCCGCAGCTCCTGCGTCTCCTGCTGCGCCTGCGCGTGCTGCGCCCACGTGCGGCGCTGCGGCGGCGGCGGGCTGTCGTGCAGGTAGAACTGCTGGCGGGTCGCCGGGTCGATCTCCCGGTACTGGCCGTCGAACTGACCCTGCGGCTGGTAGTACTGGGGGAGGTGAGGCGTGCTGCCGAAGTTTCCGAGCGGGTTCCGTGATACGTTCTGCTGTGAGCTGAATTGGCTGTGCTGGAAGGTGATGCGCTCGTCAGCATGTTTGTTTATTGTGAATGCTGTAGGAACTAGCAATGCCCAGTGTCAATCGTTTCAAACAAAAGAGGAGATTCAGGATTCGTCAAACATTTTTTGTATATTTTCCTTATATCTTACTAGCCGCACTCCACGGTTTCACCCGCGCAGTTCCTGTTCCCGTGGGAATACGGAGTTAAAATATAGCCTATGTTACTTAAGGATAATGTAGCATTCTAATTTAGAATTTTGAAAATCAGTCCAGTAGTTACAAACATTTAAAATACATACAACATACAAATCTTTCCTCTTTAAGAGAGAGATTACTTATGCATTACCTGTTTAACTCTTTCATGTCTACTTCGACTTGTTTGCTCGACTTTGTTTGCATTTTTATTTTGTTTGTATTACATTATGATTAACGAATAATTGGGACTTTACCGCGTATTTCCATATTTATTTTTATAATTTCGGTATCGGTGGTATCGGGAGAACTGATTTACTGTTAATCAGTGTTTCCGTGACCACAAAGGGTTGCATAGTTCACGAAAAGTCAGAAACAATATGAGTAATCCGGAATAAAGTATCGTTAAATAGTTTAAATATTATGTATTCAGATTGCAGAAGTTTGAAAGTAGCTTAATACACCTGATTTGATTATTTAAGCGTTTTTATAAATAATTTGTATGTGTAGTGCCTGCGTCAAAAATAAATGCATTTTCTTTCTTTATTCTATTATATTTGAACCGGATACTGGGCATACGATAGGTCCTACAGTATTGGGTGAAAGTGAGATGAAAGCACATGCAGCATTACAGCCGCGAATTTCAGCTGCTAAAGGAAAGCAACCTGATACCATGAGATATGACGTCACTAGTGAGAATGAAGGGTGTTGCTTTCCATTACCAGCCAGGCAAGTTTTTAAGTGATTTTATGCACATTTTAATTATATTTATGTTGTGCTATTCTATGTTACATTATTGACAAGCATTCGTACAAATAATGATTTATTCAGTACTTTAAATTAACATACGTTATGTAGGAAAGGGCTAGAAGGAAAATACAGTAAAAAAACTTACCAATTGTGGAATGTTTTGAGGATACTGCTGGTAAGGAGATTGAGGTATTTGTTGCTGCTGAAACAGCTGATTCGCCTGTTGCTGCTGAAACAACTCTTTGGCTTGCTGTTGCTGAAAGAGCTCTTTCGCCTGCTGTTGCTGAAAGAGCTCATTAGATTGCTGTTGCTGCAGCAACTCTTTCGCCTGCTGCTGTTGCTGCAACAGTTCCTTCGCCTGCTGCTGTTGCTGGAAGAGTTCTTTCGCTTGTTGCTGTTGCTGGAAGAGTTCTTTCGCTTGTTGCTGCAACTGTTGCTGTTGCTGCTGCAGCTGCGCTTGCTGTTGCTGCTGTTGTTGCTGTTGCTGTATCTGGGATTGCTGGCTCGCGAGTCGCGCGATGTCGCTCTGAATGTCCTGCAGGCTGGAGTTCATTCTGTGAATGTATTATGTAGTCTTCGAATGGGGATATTTCAAAAGGTGAGTCTTTTGAATGCGAAATAAAATTATTTTAATAAGCTGCAGTACACAATTACTAGTGCTTGTGCAAACTAGTAGAAACGATGGGAAAAATTACCCGCCAAATATTGCCGTGGGGTGCCGGCAGTAGAATGTTACCCCTCCTCTCATACCCGTGGATGCAGTAAGAGCCTGCTAAGGGATACCTTCGGAAGACGAGCAGCAGCGTCTTTCCGTGTATCAACATCCCGTACTGCGCTCGCCAGCCCGCCTGCCAAGAGTGGTGAGTATGGCAACTGCCCCTCGTGGAGATCCTTGAGGGAGGCCTGTGTTCAGTAGTGGACGTTTTACGGCTGAAATGATGATGATGAAATATCGGGTTTATATTTTATGTATTTATAATGCCAAATTAACTTGACTGTTTGGTGTGTCTCGTTTAAACGGTCGATTTCACTATTTCATAACACTTCTGAGTTGGGTTCGGTAGTTGATTTTTTGGCTTGAATTCAACCTCCGCTACAGATAAAACAATACATGTTTCTAATTGTGTCACTACTGATTTTATTCCTAAATCTGTTTGTACCAATAGTATTGATGATAAATAATATTTATTTTGGCGTAAAACTAAATAGTTTCCTTACTTGGCTATAGACTGTTGATACTGCTCCAAAACAACGTTATCTACCGCTTGGCTCGGGGGATCCACGACCATTTCCTGTACGGAATAAATTAATTAATTTCTAGACTTTTCTAGTTAAACAGGATTATGACGGCATATGATGAGATGGGATTATGGTGTATATTCCCAGCCGTGGGTGAAGTAAGGCAGATGGTTATGACAATGTTGACATTCAATTTTAAAACGCTAACGACAGTGGTGCTTATTCATTTGTTGCATTAATTAACTAAAGCTATATAAAATCATGTAAAACGGACTAAACTGACATTTAGCTATTCGGTTAGTGCCGTTCTATAATTAATCAGATTTTTCGTAAACAGGTCTTAATTTAGAAACGTCATAATATTTTATTATAATTAGCTTTAGGAACTGCAGAAACAGAATCGGCACCAGTATCATATTAAATTAGGATATCCTTCTAGGGGAGGATTGAACAAAGCTCAACACATATGTACATGCATCAACCAATACATCAATAGATTTTGCAAAGCGTAAAACGCCACTCCTGTGAAAAGGTCTTTATTATGAATAAAAAATGGCGGAAATTATAGCCTATGCCAAGCAGGCTGAGGTCAAATAGAATGAAAACAGATATCGTCAAACCGTCAAACCAAACTATTTTGTTATTAAAGTTCACCTGATTCGGTGCTTCCTGTTTGTTGTCATCCTCTGCCGGCGTCCGCGCGCCCTTACCCTGCAACACGCGTGCAACCACCACCGTAACACAACGTTGCAACATGCATACAGCTCTATTGGTATACAGAACTCGCTAACGTGAAATGAACTCTAACACCGTGTGGTTGATGCCAATTTAAATTGAAACTAATTTAGAATGTCAATTCAAATTGAGGTAAAAGAAATTTAATTTAAATTGAAACGAATTTAGAATGTCGATTCAAATTGAGGTAAAAGAAATTTAATTTAAATTGAAACGAATTTAGAATGTCGATTCAAATTGAGGTAAAAGAAATTTAATTTAAATTGAAACGAATTTAGAATGTCGATTCAAATTGAGTTAAAACAAATTTACGCAAGTTTCGGATACTCGTAAAACACATTTGCATTTGCGTCTTCAAATTGAGAATTTAAGGTCGAAAATAGTTTGATATATTGTCCTGTCTACCAATAGACTCTCATGCTGTCAAGTACAGTGTTAAAAGAAACATATTCCTACAGTCGTAAATGTGCTTTTTGCAACAACCGGTATCTATTGTGGATCTGTGGTGGAGTGAGTTTCTTTAGGAATTTGGACTCAACTATACTTGATATAAATGCCAATTGTACATTGCAATTATAAGTTAGCGAATCTGAAATACTTATGTTATGGTACTGATTATGGAATTGCAACTACGGTATAAGATAAAAAGTTATGATTTAGAAAAATAAGCATCTAAAATTGATCTGGGAACAGGGTAGTTCCCGCAAATTCCAACGTAAGTTTAGTTAAGGAGCTATTCGAAAGCTCTGCCAACATACAGAATTCAAAGATGGTATTGCAATGCGCTAATTAAGTGAGGAAAATTTAATTTTACATTTTAATGGGCAATTTTACTGTTTAAAATCTAAGCTGTGTAAGCATGTATGAACTAATCTGTACAGTTTACAAAAAATAAAGAAATAAAGGGAAAATCTAATTGGTATCCAAAAAACCGGCCACTCACCAAGGAGGCCAACTGGTATTGCAAATATGCATCCTAATAAAATAGAAACAATCAATCAATTTAGACTCTTTCACTTTCAAAATTAGCGTGAGATATATTATTCATTTTGTAAATACGGGGCTTACTCAACTAGTATTATATCGTCGAAGTTTATTCCACCACGTTTCGATTTTTTTAATCACTATTATGGGATTGAACGCCCGTCCGCGCGTGGGGCTGTAAACAACGAAGTTATAATCATTCATCATCATTACAGCCGTAAGATATCCACTGCTGGACATAGGCCTCCCTCATTGACTTAGAGAGCCAAGTGCATGAGGGGTTGTTGCCATACTCACCACGCTTGGCAGGCGGGTTGGAGAGCGCAGTTCGGGATGTTCTTACACGGAAAGACGCTGCTGCCCATCTTCCGGAGAAATCCCTTAGCAGATTCTTACTGCATCCACGGGCAGAAGAGGAGGGGTGACATTCTACTGCCGGCACCCCACGGCATAATACTACGTCAAGAACGTCGGAAGTTATAATACTACGTCAGTAATCCCCGTATTTCCAAAATGAATTAAGGCTTTGTTTAGACAAAATAAGATGGTGAACGAACATAATATTAGAAATCGTGTACTTTTAGTAAACCACAGTCAGTTTCATAGAATGTGTGTTGTTACAGGTTTTAAATATTTTTATTATTTACGAGTTTAGTTGCTACTTTTCTAAAACATGCTATATAAAATAAGATACAATAACTACCAACAAATTTTAAAACTTTACCCAACCCTCAAACAATCCAAAACAAAGTACTACAAAATCTCACACAGTTCAACAATCTAAATTCGATATTTTCTTTGCAATCCTTATCCCAAATAAAACACCGATCATCGTTCGAAAACTCTTTACATAATAGAACAAATACAAACTGATGATAAATTCGTCTGCTTATTTAAGATCTCCTCGTAATATTGCAATTATTTTATGGAGTTTACTTAAAAACCCATAAGATTGTTGTTAGTGAATATTCAGAAGAGATCATTACAGAATCCTGTGAAGTTATCACAGGAAAACAAACGACTCAACACAAAACAGAACATTATCTACCTGCTACTTTATGTAACATCCTCTAACCCAACAAACACAACATGGAAAAAGTGTGCGCAATTCAAGAAATAACTGAATAATTCACTCTATTAAGACTGCACATGAAGAAGAAATAAAATTAGCTTTAAAAACGTTCTTATATATATATGCTTATATTACTGAGATGACGCACTTTATCAGAAGTATTTACAGAGAATCTTCAATTTACAAAAGAAATCAAAACACATTTAAATTGAATAAAGCACATAATTGAATTTGTTGGCTTCAGAACACTTTTATTTCAAGTGAGGGAGAGAATCGAAGAAGAAACCCGATGTACATAATAGATTATTAACGCATATTAAACCGGGTACTTATCGCGCTACTCACCTTTATCATTGCCCGACGTTTCGACAGGATCGCACCCATCGGCCATTAATAAAGGTAAACAACGTGATAAATATGCGTCAACAATGCATCGTAATCGCCGAAAGTTCAAAGAGGATCCTAACAGAGCAAACTGTTAATTTATTCTGAAACAACGCCACTTTCTCCATGTACGGTGTGTGCCAGCACGCACGGCCACACACTCACCCTGGTGACGGCCTGCAGGAACGCCTGCTGGCCCAGCTGCTGCCGCTGCCGGCTGACCTGCAGCTCCATGCGGCGCTTGTCCTGCTCGATGCGGCGCCGCTTCTCCTCCAGCTTGAGGCGGATGTTGTTGAGCTGCGCGGCCATCGCGCCGCCGGACGCCGCGCCCGCCAGCTCGGCGGCCAGCTCCGCGCCGTCTGCGGGCGACAGCACCGTGACTCACCCCCATATCTTTAGTCGTTACCTCGACCTCGACTCAACCTCCAAATGCCTTTCGGAATGCTTGATTCTCCAAAATTCCTCCACTCGAGCCAACCTTAAATTTTTTTCTTATACGAGTGGAGAAATGAACTGTCATCTCAAGGTACCTCGCGACCTACCTTGAACGCTCCTCGAAAGTGTTTGTTGTTATTTAAGATGGATTTTTCAATTACATTTCTGACATTTACGACGATGAAGATGAACCCATCACGGAGTGGAGTTGAGATTTAACGACTAAGCATACAGAACTTGAGTATGTTTTGGAGGAATGCTCGAGGCACTCTCCGTCGAGTTTGAGTGGAGGAGGAGTTGAGGAATTGTCTATAGATACGGGTGTTAGTCACTGCGAGGGCGAAGGCGCTCGCAACTCGCGGAAATAATGCAACAAGGTGATTGCGCGATAAAGCCCCGTAAAACAGTTTATTATTATGACACAGTCACTATATTTATTCGGGAAAAGCAAAGAGTTCTTTCTCTACATAGTGAATCTCTGCATAATATTAAACTGATGTCGCTTCCCGCGTCTGTCTGTCTGTTTGGCTTTCTTTTCCTCCTAAATCACGCAACGGATTTTGATGCGGTTTTCACTAATGGATAGCGTAGTTTTGGCGTGCGCCGCATAAACCATTGAAGTTATGTGAAAGTGAAGTATTGAAGAATTGTTACTCTTAGAAAGGTCTACAAAAAAGTCCACGAAAGCATTCGTTTATCTTATATGAATCACTCATAGTACAATTTTTTATAAGTTATTTTTTTTTTACCTAGCCTATTTTGTCCCACTGCTGGGCAAAAGCCTCCCCAAACCCTTCCAGTCATTGCTGGTTTTTACATGATCCCACCAGTCTCGTTCGAAACGATCGAGATCGCCACGCCAACGTTTTCTAGGTCGACCCCGACGGACGGCGGCGGATCAACATCCCGTACGGCGCTCGCTCGATCCGCCTGCCAAGCTTGGCAACAACCTTCTCATGATCAGTAGTTGGAGATCTATGAGGGAGGCCCACGTCCACTGCTGGGCATGCTGCGGCTGCGACGGTGCAGTGCGGAACTTACTCGGCTGCTCCTGCTGTTGGTACTGCTGCTGCCACGTGGTGGTGTTCGCGGGGGGCGTGGAGAAGCTGGTGGTTTTCCGCCTCTCCATCAGGTCGCTCTCATTGTCTACGAAGTGAGACTGCAAACCTGAACAACGCGTATAGTCAGTAAATGTTGTACATGGGTAAAGGCAGCTCAGACCGATAGGTAACAAAGAAAGAAAAGTCGGAGGTAACAAGTTGGTTTCGTATTTACGTTCAAAACAAAGATTATTATGACTAATTGACGCGATATTTACTATGATTTGAGTCTTGTTGAAACGTATTTGTTTGTTTATGATTATGGCATCGTACATCGACAAACCTAACAAAGACTCGAATCATGGTAAGATAATATTCATAGAGTTCATATTCATAACCGTGATAGCTTCAAAAGTTTTAAAGATTTTTCAATTTATATGAATTTTGAAACTTTTATGAAAAGCTAAGATTGACAGTCAGTAAATATTTGAACTCAGTGAGCCGTTTTCAGTAAAATAGAAAATGTATTCACTACTAAACCAAATAGATGAAACTAACCAGTCTTGTCAATGTATTTACTAACAGAAAAAGACCACTAGCGCCATCTATTAGGCTGCAGAGAACTATTTAAGACGTGTTTCCTTTAAATTAAAAAATAATAAAAACGCCTCATTGCCATAGAAATAATAACGGTTGTAAGACGTCAGGTGTTGGTCTGAGCTGATCAGGCATTATCACTGAGATATTTTATCAAAGACTTCTATACTGATGCTTATTTCCAAAAAAAATCTAGGTTAATGATTCAGAGGGGAGTATGTGGTCGTAGCGGTAGTAATCGTTTAGCGGCCATTCCATTAGACAGATATAGAATGTTGTGTGTAAAAGTGCCAATGTGCATGTTCTGTCAATAAAATGTGGCGCTAAACAAAGCGTTTGCAACACAGAAAGCGAAGTTTTAAAAGTAAGCTTACTTTGCTAGAAATACGAGGACCACGCGAACATGCATCAAGAACCACAGACCAGTTTAAATAAATACTTTATTTGTATACTGGTTAAGAGATAAACACGTGACCCGTACGTCAAAATATTGAACATTTAAAAATAGACTCACAATCATGCTATTTAGATACAATTTTCAATGATAAATTGCGAAAGTTAGCTTGCGCTGTTAGCAATTGTGTGTTGTCAATGTGAATTGTATCTTAATAGGTAGACTTTAAACATTATATTTGAATGTACATTCTTATGCCGGACGGAAGCGGTGCTGTTTTGACGAATAAGAACTTTTATACTGGTCTGAGCTAGTACTAAGCAAGCGAAACAATTTTGAATACGTGCAGACGTTTTTGGACGAATGTTGCTCTGTTGTCTGCAAATAGTGAAATTAATAAGTTAAATTTAAATTTCTACACACTTAAAAGATATCTGGTTGATAAAGTTTTATTGACGGTTAAAAACCGTGTTTACATTGCCTGCTTCTCATCATTTTGTCTGCTGTTTACTACATAAAGATGGTATTTAAAATATACTAGCGTAAAGAGTATTTATGACGTCATCATTCAAAATGGCACACCGCATTAACTTACGGAGTTCAATGATTACTTATAGATTGGATCTTTACGCGGCAAACAGCGACTAAACTGGTACTTTAGAGGTTAAACTATTAGTTTTTTTTTATGTTAAGGCAGTGTCCTCCTATTTCCGCAAGTTAGCCGACCGTCACAAACCTGACTGGTCCCCGTTACTGCTTATCTTGAGGTCGGCGAAGCTCGTTTTTGTTCCGTCGCCGTCGGTCGAATCTCGGTCGTTTAGGTAGAATCCATCACCGCCGCCTGTAAGACAAAATACACAAGTTTATTAAATTAGTTGTATGATGTATCGTTATTAAACCGATAGTGGCTAGAACCTAATGTAAAGTAGCTCTGGTTTAGCGTGATAGTGTTTATACTGTTCTGCCTAAGCATAGAGTTTTGAATAGAAGAGAACGTTTATGCACAAGTAAGAAACGATAGTCAGTGCGGTGTTAGCGTTGCGCCGACCCTAATAGTTCGCGAAAGGTAGTAAATTATGTTGCCCCATTCTATTTAATTCAATTCAAAATAATTTATTTCACAGTATACGAATTAAGTTTCACTTTCGAACATACCTTTGGAATGTACCGCTGACAAAACAACTATAGTTCAGAACGAATGTTATGGGCATAGTTTTAATTAACTTTGTCAGTGAAATTAACTTTGCCAGTGACTCTGATTCAGCGTAATAGTGTCGCTGTTTCGCTTGCGCATCATGTTGTTATCGTGTCGAGTTCACATCACCAAGGCTAGCTCCTAACTATAACTATAGCTAGCCTGTACCGTTCGCAAAACAACAATAACTGATTAGTATTAAGATTAACTTTGCTAGTGATGTGGCTTTGGTACAGCGTGATAGTGTCGCTACTGTTTTGCCTGCGCATCATGTTGTCATCGTTGCGAGTTCTATCACATCAATAAGACTAGCCTCCTAACTATAGCTAGCCTGTGCCGATCGCAAAATTACAATTACTGATTGGTGTTACCTTTTCCAGTTAAAAGGCTCTGGTTCAGCATTAGTGTCGCTGTTTTCCCTGCACATCACGTTGTTGTCATGTCGAGTACTATCACATCACCGATACCTTGTGCACTATATCTAGGTTTCTATCCAAACAAAAAATCAAAATTTGGAGAAAAAAATTCCGTATAAAATTTGTTTCTCCAAAATTTACATTTTTTGTTTGGATAGAAACCTAGATATAGTGCACAAGATATCTATTAGATCAAAAGTTTCATAGAATGATCTATTACGACGCCACACCCACGTACGAGCGGTTGTATGAAAAGTAAGTTGGATTGGCCCCTCTTAACTATAGCTAGCATATACCGTTCGCAAAACAACAAATCACCTTTGCCAGTGAAGTGGCTCTGGTTCAGCGTGATAGTGTCGTTACTGTTTTCCCTGCGCATCACGTTGTTGTCGTGTCGAGTTCTACCACATCACCGAGACTAGCCCCGTAACTATAGCTAGCATATACCGTTAGCAAAACAACAAATCACCTTTGCCAGTGAAGTGGCTCTGGTTCAGCGTGATAGTGTCGTTACTGTTTTCCCTGCGCATCACGTTGTTGTCGTGTCGAGTTCTACCACATCACCGAGACTAGCCCCGTAACTATAGCTAGCATATACCGTTCGCAAAACAACAAATCACCTTTGCCAGTGAAGTGGCTCTGGTTCAGCGTGATAGTGTCGTTACTGTTTTCCCTGCGCATCACGTTGTTGTCGTGTCGAGTTCTACCACATCACCGAGACTAGCCCCGTAACTATAGCTAGCATATACCGTTAGCAAAACAACAAATCACCTTTGCCAGTGAAGTGGCTCTGGTTCAGCGTGATAGTGTCGTTACTGTTTTCCCTGCGCATCACGTTGTTGTCGTGTCGAGTTCTACCACATCACCGAGACTAGCCCCGTAACTATAGCTAGCATATACCGTTCGCAAAACAACAAATCACCTTTGCCAGTGAAGTGGCTCTGGTTCAGCGTGATAGTGTCGTTACTGTTTTCCCTGCGCATCACGTTGTTGTCGTGTCGAGTTCTACCACATCACCGAGACTAGCCCCGTAACTATAGCTAGCATATACCGTTAGCAAAACAACAAATCACCTTTGCCAGTGAAGTGGCTCTGGTTCAGCGTGATAGTGTCGTTACTGTTTTCCCTGCGCATCACGTTGTTGTCGTGTCGAGTTCTATCACATCACCGAGACTAGCCCCGTAACTATAGCTAGCATATACCGTTCGCAAAACAACAAATCACCTTTGCCAGTGAAGTGGCTCTGGTTCAGCGTGATAGTGTCGCTACTGTTTTCCCTGCGCATCACGCTGCTGTCGTTGGAATGTGTCGAGTTCTGTCTCTCCAGTTTGCGATCGTCCGTGCCGTTGGTGAAGTCGCCGTGTATGAACTGTATGGAGCCGCGGATGTCCTGGCGCGAGGAGCGGAGGGGCGGATTGTAGTTGTCTAGTGGACCTGCGTAAGGAGAAATATATGATTATCGTCTACAACGGGGACTGGCGCTAGGTCAAGATAGGAGCAAATGGCGTCTTCTTCTATCGGAGGCCAAGATCCCCTTCGGGTCACTGAGCCAGCGGTGTAAGTAGGTAAGTATCGCCTTTTTCATTGAGACATTTTATTTAAGACGTCGGTCTGTCTGAAAAACATAAGGATACGGGTTCGATTCGTCGCAGCAGACATGTTAAGACCAGAAGACTGATAGAAAACAAGCTGGAATTACTTAGGGGCTAGAAGGCGCTTTGTGAAAAAGCAGCGTGTTTATTACTGATCCAGCGAGCGAAGTAAGCGAAGAACTCAGTAAATATGAATACAAAATATAAATGAAAATCGGTAGGTCAATAGGTGCTGGACAATATGAACTGGGAATGTTGTACGCTTACCTGCCGGCGCAGATATCTTCCTAACATTAGCGAGCGTTGCCAACTCCTTCTCCGGGTTCCTTCCGGCGAAGTGCAGTCGATCCTGCGACCCCCCAAAGTTCTCCACGGTGAGCTGGCTGTCCTCGGTGACGGAGGAGCGGCGCGAGCGGCGGCCGGCGAACGAGCCCTCGCGCGAGCCCGCCCAGTTGGACGGCCGCCCCGCCGTCCTGGTCTCCCGGGCTTCTCTGGAAGACTCTATAACTGCGGGATAGAGTACATTTTAGCTTTAGCAACGTGATAGATGGTCAGGCGGAGGTGGAAAATAACCGATCTCTTGTGATCCTGAACTAGTAAATGTTCAAAAGGAATCAAGGTACAATATCATCACGAGAAAAAAAGTCTAATTATTATTAAAGTAAGGTGGTTGGCAAAGGGTGGCAAAATGGTGAAGAGTAGAGGGAGTTGACGACCTCTGTGGCGCAGCGGGCGTAGGTCCGCCTGCGACACAAGAGGTTGCGAGTTCGATTCCCGCCTCGGGTCAAATGTCAAATGTGTGAATTGTCCACAATTCACACATTTGACATTTCGCATTAAAACAATAACATTAAAAAACAAACAATGGGATGAGAGGCCTTTGCCCAAAAACAGGTCGTTACAGACTAACAGTAACAATAATTATTAACTCAAATCGTACTCTCCAGTTACGTGTATGTTAAAATTTTCAGGTCATTCATTAGAAAAGTCTACGCTATTTTTAGACAGTGTATGCACATACAGACAGGTGTTCCCTTTACCGCAATGCTTTGTGTCTCCTCAGGGCCGCCCCAGGGTTTGCAAATTCGTAGTAACCGGACTAGCCTATCCGCGACTAGCCCACCTCAGGCGGTGACTAGCACACATCCAGTGGAGACTACACTGCAGTGAGCAGCCTACCTCAGGCCTTCCTAGCAACGTGCGACTCACCGCTGTCGTCGTCCCTCCGCGCCATGGACGACAGCGTGGTGACGCCGCGGCCGCGGTGCACCACGAAGTCGTCTCGCTGCGGGCTGCAGCTGCGCCGCTCGGGCGTGGAGCACGCGGAGCGGCCGAGAGGCGCGCGGGGCCGGGGGCCGCAGGCGGACGGGGAGCGCGGCACTGGATATTGCAACGTGCGACTCACCGCTGTCGTCGTCCCTCCGCGCCATGGACGACAGCGTGGTGACGCCGCGGCCGCGGTGCACCACGAAGTCGTCTCGCTGCGGGCTGCAGCTGCGCCGCTCGGGCGTGGAGCACGCGGAGCGGCCGAGAGGCGCGCGGGGCCGGGGGCCGCAGGCGGACGGGGAGCGCGGCACTGGATATTGCAACGTGCGACTCACCGCTGTCGTCGTCCCTCCGCGCCATGGACGACAGCGTGGTGACGCCGCGGCCGCGGTGCACCACGAAGTCGTCTCGCTGCGGGCTGCAGCTGCGCCGCTCGGGCGTGGAGCACGCGGAGCGGCCGAGAGGCGCGCGGGGCCGGGGGCCGCAGGCGGACGGGGAGCGCGGCACTGGATATTGCAACGTGCGACTCACCGCTGTCGTCGTCCCTCCGCGCCATGGACGACAGCGTGGTGACGCCGCGGCCGCGGTGCACCACGAAGTCGTCTCGCTGCGGGCTGCAGCTGCGCCGCTCGGGCGTGGAGCACGCGGAGCGGCCGAGAGGCGCGCGGGGCCGGGGGCCGCAGGCGGACGGGGAGCGCGGCACTGGATATTGCAACGTGCGACTCACCGCTGTCGTCGTCCCTCCGCGCCATGGACGACAGCGTGGTGACGCCGCGGCCGCGGTGCACCACGAAGTCGTCTCGCTGCGGGCTGCAGCTGCGCCGCTCGGGCGTGGAGCACGCGGAGCGGCCGAGAGGCGCGCGGGGCCGGGGGCCGCAGGCGGACGGGGAGCGCGGCACTGGATATTGCAACGTGCGACTCACCGCTGTCGTCGTCCCTCCGCGCCATGGACGACAGCGTGGTGACGCCGCGGCCGCGGTGCACCACGAAGTCGTCTCGCTGCGGGCTGCAGCTGCGCCGCTCGGGCGTGGAGCACGCGGAGCGGCCGAGAGGCGCGCGGGGCCGGGGGCCGCAGGCGGACGGGGAGCGCGGCACTGGATATTGCAACGTGCGACTCACCGCTGTCGTCGTCCCTCCGCGCCATGGACGACAGCGTGGTGACGCCGCGGCCGCGGTGCACCACGAAGTCGTCTCGCTGCGGGCTGCAGCTGCGCCGCTCGGGCGTGGAGCACGCGGAGCGGCCGAGAGGCGCGCGGGGCCGGGGGCCGCAGGCGGACGGGGAGCGCGGCACTGGATATTGCAACGTGCGACTCACCGCTGTCGTCGTCCCTCCGCGCCATGGACGACAGCGTGGTGACGCCGCGGCCGCGGTGCACCACGAAGTCGTCTCGCTGCGGGCTGCAGCTGCGCCGCTCGGGCGTGGAGCACGCGGAGCGGACGAGAGGCGCGCGGGGCCGGGGGCCGCAGGCGGACGGGGAGCGCGGCACTGGATATTGATGTTTATTGTTAGAGAGGTAAGGTTCAATTTGAAAGGAATATTTTAAATCGTTTTAATTAGAAACATTCTAAATAACTCTGTCTAAATGACTGATGTTTGTAATCTCTTTTCCATCTATTTTTTATCTTTCATATCTTTCAGACTATTGCTGAAGTTATGCAACAGACATTAGACATTTATAAACTCGTTATAGATATTATGAATGTTTCTAAATAAGAACGTTACTGCATTTACGACAACGAAAGTGAACAACATAAAAGAAATAGCTACAACATAATAATTCAACAAAACAAATTCATGATCAATTCAATTGATCAGCATACAATACGAAAAAATGCTAAATGCCACTACGGAATTGATCCAGTATGACAGCCGATTCGCAGTTTATTTTCAGCGTTAGGAACTAGGTGACGTAAAAAGCTAACTAATGCTTCGACTATGTATGTAGTCTAATCTAACATCATACTCAACAAAGTCTACTGTGTACTTACGAACTGGGAGCCGTGAGGACATAATGTCAACGACTCCAGAACAAAAAAATAAAAATAGAAATCAGGAAAAAGCAAAAGAAATCGCATGCAGAAGCGTTGTGGTAGAAACCCATGAATTAATGCGTTTTGTTAACAAAGCGTTGCACGGTAAATAAAGAAGTGAACTGAACAGGCAGACTATAAACACAAAACACACGCAGGACACACAAACACAGGTGGATGAATCGTTATTCCGTCATGATGTACGATGGGAATACGACACGGGGAAGGCATGTGCATTTGTTTATAGAAGTTACGCATCTGTGTGCAGTTATTTTTTTTTCTTCAATGGCATAATGTTAAACAATGTATGTTTTGTTATTACTTTATGATGAAGATGATATCATACAGGGACATAATTATTACAGACAAAATAAAACAAACTACTGGATAAAAAAAATTGTTTATAATCTCTAAAAATGGCGAGGTTTCATCCAGTTTTTAATTGATTAGTATTACTCATAATTTTGGGCCAAAAAGCCAATTGATTAGTATAAAACATTGTTTTATTAGAAAAATTATTTAAACCAAGACATAATTACCTAATTAAGTTATCAATCGATTAAACTTGGATGAGTATAATGGTATTCAACTTTGACTAATATGTACGTTTTTAACTATTCGAATATGTTTATGTGTATTAGAAATTTAACAATGAAATAACTCATTAGTTAGTGAATTCATTCTATAACCTTGTTATAAATAAATATTTATTTTATCTTATCATATCTTAAGTATGTTATAGATGAGTGATACCTCCTAAGAAAGGAGGCCTCAAATATTGATATGAGTTATGTAAACTCATTAAAGAAAATAAACATTTATGTTCAATAAAATTGTATTGCATTTTAAAAAGTGCACTTCACCCCTTGCCTTCCCCAACACAAACACAGTACACGGCACACCACACGACACAGTTGACAAGATACCTGCAAACGGCGGGAGGCCGTCCTCTCCGCGCAGGTCGGGTATCGGCGCGGGCGGCGGCGGCGGCAGGCTGCGCCTGTGACGCACGCCGTGCGCGTTGCACGCATCGCGCACTGTCAAGACACCACGTCAGACATACGCAACGTCACCCTGTCTTACCTTCCTTCTAGACCGGCGTTACCGAATACAATATCCCTTCTCTCATACGCACGTCTAGTAAAGAAACCGCCCTTTGCCTTCCTTACAAACACAACACACAGTTTTTGTAAAACAAGGGGTTCCTCGCGTAATATTATAAAATCCAAACAAAATTGTAATAGGTAGGGGTTGCCACTTTATTCTGTCATTTAGGCGTATAAAAACTCCGACACGTATAGATATTTTAAGAAAATCTTCTCCAAGGATTTGACACGACGAGTGACATGAGTGCCCTGTGCGAGAAATCCAAAAGTGTCGGATTTTACTTCGACGTTACAATATAATGTGAGTAATGTCCGCATTTTAACAAATAAGGATAGTTTCACGTTAGCTTTGAAAGTGAAACCAGACCAGTAGTGCACGGTACACGAACTGACACAAGTGAAAACACTCGGCAGACTATACTCCGCTGACGCACGCCGTGCGCGTTGCACGCATCGCGCACTGTCAAGACGAGTCACTCATACGCAACGTCACGTCAGTGTTTACAAGACCGGCGTTAACTACCTAACTGTTCCCCAATCCCCCTCCTTATTCATTGACTTGCGTTTCATAATAATGACACTTCACTCGACACCCATAGCGTTTGAGATAGATTCCCTATTTAGTGTCCCCCTATCTTTGGTGGTTTCTTTACTAGACTCGCGTTTCCTACAACATATCCCCTTGTCGGTTTCGTTATTATACTTCCCTCCGACCCCTGGCTTTTTTGGAAGGGATTGTTAATCGATGTTTCCCTATTCCAGTTACGCCAGTTTCCTTGAAAGATTTGCGTTCCCTATAGACAATAAATTCCCTCCTTATCTCGTCAGTCTTTATAAGGCTTCCCATTAGGCGACAGTGGTCAATTCAGGTGTTGAGTACAAATTGAGATATGTCACATCTGCTTTTGCGAGTTGGTAGACCAATTTTGTATCGCAAAAGCATTTCCCAATCAGAAGCAGCCCCATCAAAGCCCAATTAAAAGTATTTGCCAATTAACAATACAAATGAAATACGTGCATACAAGTAATTGTGTTTAACAAAAAATTCCCGCAAAAGCTAACTATCGGAGTTCCCTTGCGAAAGCGAGACAGGGTGACAACATATAAAAGATATTCTTACACACTAAGCAATACCAACTTACCGCACTAAAGAAATTTCTCCAGTCTCGCATAAACCTGACAAATTCATTCAAAATGCGAGTAGAAAAGTGAAGCGTTATACGCTTCAGAAAAGATACATTTTATTAATTAATCAAATTAGTAGGCAAGTCTTGATATTATGACCACATACTCCCGTTACTAGCATGCATTTACAGGGCAGGGGACATTCATAGGGCTCAAACTCACCGCTTCCGGGGTATTTGACAGCCTTCACGGGATGGACTTCTAACATGTTGAAGAGATCTGCTAACATAGCTACTAGGTTTTGTCGCATTGATCTGAAATACACGAAGAAGAGTTTTAGGATAACATAGCATTTGAACTTACTAACAGAAAGAGTTCTTAGCGGCGAAAAGAGTCGAAACTTTTTATTAAAACAGCTGACGATACGATGGCGAAAACCTTTATGGCTGAATGGTTCATTGACCTCCGTTGTGATACACTAAAAAAGTTCAAATAAGACTCACAAAGAAAAAAATAGAACAAATTAATTGAAAGAAAAAATAAGAATTTCGTATCTTTTCTTGTTGTTGGCATTTTAAAAAAATATTGTCTTTGTGAGACTGAAAGTACATTATGTACTATGATGTGATATGAACAACCTATGTGGCGCAGCGGCTGATGGTCCGCCTGCGACGCAAGAGGTTGCGGGTTCGAATCCCGCCTCGGGACAAATGTCTGTATGATCTGCAGATAATTGTTCGGGGTGTTTCGGACGTTTTTCTATATATAATAAAAAATATCTATCTATTTAGTATAATGTATTAAGTATATCAAAAAAACCAGCAAAGACTCATCACCTGCCAAAGAAGCATGGAAAGGAGCATGCTAGGATTTACAAGAATGGATAAAAAGAAATGCAAAGACCTCAGAAGAATCACAAAACTTAAAGATGTAACAGTAAAAATAAAAACATTAAAATGGAAATGGGCAGGACATATGATACGCGAAACAGGTGAAAAATGGACCAAACTACTAACGGAATGGGTACCACGCGATGGTTCGAGAAGAAAAAGAGGAAGACAACGTAAAAGATGGGTCGACGACATAGCGAAAGTAGCAGGACCCCTATGGACAAGACTAACACAGGACAGGAAGACGTGGAAAGAGCTGGAGGAGGCCTATGCGTCGCAAGGATGCGCTAATTACTAGAATTAAGGTTAAAAACCGAAGTGCAAAATAGTTATTTAATGTTTTATGTAATATTCTTTGTAGTTAGTAAATAAAGGCTTATTATTATTATATATTATATATTATTTTATTAAGTATATCAGTCATCTAGTACCCATAACACAAACTCTGCTTAGCTTGGGGCTAGATGATGCTGTGGGAATCGCCCAGCATTATTTATTATTTATTTATTCTATGATCTTATTCCCTAGTAAAGCGACCTTTTTTGCTTTGGACTAAACCCCGTCACTTCAGTTAGTACACATTATTTTACACATAATATTAGTGTGTACGACTCACCCCCGCATATAAGTAACATCTTCAGGCAGCATATGGAACACATCATACGGCAGCGCGGTCCCACAGAACTCGTGCACCAGCATCAGATTGTGTAGGCAGTCTTGTATCGAGGCCATCCGTCCCACTCGCACCCGCTTCCGCGGCAGCGCCTCGGGGCAATAGAAAGAGACGAGAGCAGCTAGCGCGGTTCCATCGCACAGTTCTTGGAGGTTGTTCACTGTGGGGACCTGCATGCAAGGCTCCTCCTGGAAACGTTTGGCATTCCATCATACGTCAGGCAGTTAAAGTTGCTAAAGTATTTTGGCTTTCTGGTACGGTTATTGCATCTCCAAAGGCAAGTTAGCGCATATCAGCAAGCATTGATAGCAAATAACATTTAAAAACTCAACTTAATTTACCACAATTAATAATCTAACTTTGCCTGATCTCGTAAAGCTAGATCCAGTAACCATCGCTATAACACAGGTAAGGTAGTAGAAGGGGAAGAACTCATAAGTCGTTTAGTCGTGGTGTGTGTTAAGCACGCAGCATACTAGACCAACTTATACGCAGACTACTCATCTAAAAGGCAACCGATGTTCCTAGCATACCTCTGCTTTATTGAGCGCAGCGCAGGCAGCATTCACCCAGCAGAGGATGCCGTCCTCATGCGGCACGTTGGAGCCGACCGGCAGCGGCTGACTGGTGCCGAAGCGCTGCGCCGCCGCTGACACTCGGTCCAAGGTCACCACCTCGCGAGCGTACAGCACCATCAGTGCTTCTATCACAGACATGTGTGCGCCCTGGAAAAGTGGATTGGAGTGCTACAATATATAATATATTTTTTACTGTCGTATGCTGTCCTGCTGCTGGGCAAAGGCCTCCCGCGTCTCTCTCCATTTGTCTCCGTACAGTGCGATGCCCCGCCAACTCCCATGGACCACGTCTAGGTTATCGCACCGGCGTTTTTTTGGCCTGCCTCGGCGTCGTATTTTGTCAGGAGCCTATCGGATGCCAATGTTTATAAAACAGTATTAACAACACATAATTATTACTATATAGAATTATCGGGTATTTGTCACGTTTACTACCTTTATTTTTAATCTATGGTGTTTCGACAGGATTGCACCTATCGTAGTAGCGGGTAGACTTCACGGTATAATGTATCAAACAATAGGTTGCTCCAGTGCTTGTCGTATCAAAGAAGTCTTCAAAAATTATTGTATCGCCAATACGCAATACGCTAGTAATTTATTATTCGTCTTAAGTTCAGAGGAACTTTGGTTTAGTATCACTTACCATTTTGAGTGGATTAGTTTGTATAAGCACGGTCTCCGTGAGCGCGCAGTCTGGAGGATCCGGCACGTGGACGCCTTTTCTCGCCAGCGTCTGCAGGATGTTCCAATGGTTGAGGTTGTGGTAGTTGGGATCCGAATACATGTTTGCGAGAGCCAGGCAATACAGCTCCGCGTTGGCCAGCCCGCCGCATATCGGCGGCTTCAGGTGCTCCTGATCCTGAGGAGGGAGATATAGATTTTAGGATGGTATAGTAGTGCCTCAACTCGCTAGTGGAAATGGAATGAGAGAAGGGGTGTCTTTGCTCTCCAGTGGGCAGTTGAGGCTTTTAATAATAACATTAGATTTTATGTAAATATTCCTTGCGAAGGACTAAATTATCCACCGAATAGTGGCAGAGTGATGGACGACGACCTCAAGAAAGACCATCTGCTCGTTGGTCCTTGAACTTTGTTAGCGTAATAGATCCGACTGGCACGAGACTCTCCGCGGTGGCGTCATAAAGAAGAGGGGGAGTAAATAGTTAGCGGCTTGTTAGATAGACATTACTTGAAAAACAGAGATGCAAGTTTTGTGTTTCAAGTAGAGCTCATTAATAGTAATGGAGCATTCCTGTATTGCCCATGGATGCAGTAAGAGCCTACTAAGGGATAGCTCCGGAAGATCGGCAGCAGCGTCATTCCGTGTATCAACATTCCGTCTGGGCTCGCCAACCCGCCTGCCAAGCGTGGTGAGTTTGGCAACTACCCCTCATGGAGATCTATGAGGGAGGCCTGTGTTCAGTAGTGGACGTATTATGGTATTACGGGTGAAATGAAAATGAAATGATGATTACTGTATTTCTGACCGAAAAGCATGGTAACCGGTGAATTACAGGCACAGGAAAGTAAGCCTTACAAACATATACGGTAATCCTCAGAGTTCACTGGTTACATGGTATTTATGCTGTATGGTTGACGGACGCAAATTACAATGCATTGTGATTTTTGGGCTATGTTGTCATTTTAAGGTTCCATTTTGTAAGGGAACTGCGAATTCATGGCTAGCGTGGTGCGTATAAATCATGTCTAGCAATAATAATAGACTTGTGCCAAAGCAAATTCTACGTTAGAGGATAATCTTTATCCTTAGGGATATACTTGCTTTATTGTATAAGAATGTCTTAAGAATATAACAAAGATTTGAAAAGCATTACGTCATTCCCAGGCGAGTTATCAAATACCCGATAAAGGACAAAAGACAAAGCAATTGGTCATTGGCGTCCACTCATTCAATTTCCACGTAACTTGTTACGTTATGTTTTCGTAAGAACAATAATAACGGATAACGATAAGTCTCACTGATAAGTTATTTTGGCTATAGTTATGAATGCAGTTGATTTATTATATTAAAACATCGAAATGTTCTATTGTGACTATTTAAATGTAATTGTTTAAATTACAGTGTTAAAAGCAGAGTGTGGAGAGCCGCCTGCACACAAACTGACGCGGAAAGCCAGCTCGAAATGAAACTTCGTACGAGCCAAAACAGTAATCCTCGTTTAAAATTAAAAACTATTGGTAACTATAATTCAACCACCATTTTGAAAAGGAAGTATAGACTTATATGTACAGAAAATTTGGTGACAATCGGTTTCGTTCTCCTGTAAAGTGAATGAAAGTATGTTATTATGTATTTTAAAAAAACAACAACAATGAGGTTAGATGGTGCTGTGCAATATGTCCAGCATTATTTAATATTGAAATTTGGACAGGTGACGTTTCGGCTGCTGCATTTAGGTCAATACAGACGACTATAATTGCTCGCTGATACCAGATTCTGTGTCTGTGCCTAACTATGCGACAAATACCCAAGTAGTGCAAATCTAGATCAATGTTAGGTCGCGCCCTATTTTTATATAGGACGCCATATTCAGCGTTTCTTCGGTTTAATATTACTTTGTATAATATGTGTAGATTATATGTTCAGTACGTCCAAAGGAATTCGCCCAATTTAGTAATTGGTTCAATTTAAACAGTTTTATAATATATGTAACAATATATGTAACAGTTTTATAAGTTTTATAATATGTTAGACAGAACAGATCGCACCTTCATACAATAAAGACATCCACCAACATGAAGATATACTGAGTGGTATCCCGTTCACCCGAAGTACTACAGTAAATTATACATATATTACACTTATTAGATCGAATAAAGTTTAGAATAATAAGGTTATAAATAATGTATTTGTGTAATCATTTGTTCTAAATGTAATATATCGTGAAAATGCTAAATCAGTTTAGCAGTCAACATTTAAAACAAATCACACAAGGACATTATAACTGTAAAAATGAAAGCGTATCTAAAAATGTCTTGCGTATAATGCACCACACCACTCGCTAAAAATATACGAATGGCGTGTCTAAAACTAATGCCAAAGGCCGAAATCAAGTTCTTTGACCTTGACAGGACATAAGAGACTTTGAGCTAAGTCGTCATTAGTGTTAAATATGCAGAAGATAAATAAGGTAAACATTAACAGATGTCTGAAGTACATTACAGACTGTACTATAACTATAGTACAAGCTAACCCTAAAAGAGACATTTCATGGGGTGTCAAGATTGTTGCATTGTTAGGGAACATTAGATGGAACACGTTAGCCTTGCCAAATCTGGGTGCGGTGGAGCAGGCCAGACATCATTATGACGTCATTATAAATTACAACCCCTGCCCTACAGCTAGGTCACCGACAGAATGATCGATTATATGTTCAGTACGCTCAAAGGAATTCGCCCAATTTAGTAATTGGTTCAATTTAAAACCTATTTTTGTGCCATGCTAAGTCTAGATTTTACGACTTCCGAACATGGATAAGGATATAATAACCAATCAATCAAAGTTTAAAGCCCTGGCTCGATTCGATACGCATTCAATATGATGTTGTAGAGCACGTGATAAGCTAAAATTACAACAATGTTTCGAAACTTAAAATACCATTTATGGACGGCACATGGAAAACATAAAGTCAGAAATCTGTGTCGCGTGTCTCAAAACCAAATGCAGCGGTCGAGTACACACGTGAAAAGCAAAACAAGTTTTGTTGCAAAATCGTGAACGTCACCATCTCATTGACCATGGTTCGAGAACAGTTAAGCGGCAGAACACAAAAGAGTGAACTATTTTGAATAGCAGAATGACCAAACAAAGCAGTAACATGTTATGTTAACACAGTTTCTGTACAACAAATATTTTATGAATGAAAGGCTCTAGATAGCTATCGGAATGTTTGTCATGTTCAACTCAAAATAAACTTTAGATATCCAGGCATTAAATGGGATATATAATATGTATTGAGCAGAAAGCGATAGAATTTAATTGAGGCAAACTTAATAATAATAAATAAATAATAAATAATTCTGGATTTTTAATTAATAATGTTTTTGATAACTTTATTAATGGGAGGCATTTGCCAATAATGGCTTAACAATGGGCCGGGCTACTTACTGTATAAGTAGTCATATTTTTTGCGGACTGGAGAGTTACTTGCCCAGCACCTTTACCTATACCATCTTCTTAGCTTAGTCGGCTATATTTAGAGGAAAGAACATGTCAATGAGTCTGAAGCTGACTAAGCCGCGACCTGCCTAATGATGTTTTCACCGATAAATCAAGTCCTAAAATGAGAACAACATTTAACAAAAAGAATAATCTATTGGTCTGTATCGAATGGGTTCCCATGAACGTCGTGTGATTCAGACGGTTATTTTTGTTCTTTTGACTATTAGATAAAGTAAAATTTGACCTCGTTAGCTCTCACTTTTAGTCGAAACTCGTAATGTTATCCATATTGTCGATTATGGCATTTCGTATACAATAGACCAGAAGGTATTATCGTGCGAAGGAATAATTACTGATTGCTAATCGTTTAACGGTTGATGAGGTTTACGAAATACTTACCGAATAGTATTTAACTACAAGTAATTTCATATTTAAGGGGTACATATGTTATGACTATGAGCTTACAGTAACAACGCCAGTTATTTAATTATTTTATTTAAACGGTTCTTCACCATTTACATTAATTAAACACGATTTTATAATAACATTTAAATATAATTACACATTACACGTTATAAGGGCCCAGGATCAAATTTACATTACAATTTCAGCAGCTTAACCAATCATTGAAATGAATTAATTACGAGTATCATACAATCGCATGCAATGAAAAATACTATTAAAATGTTTTCCGTTAGTAGAAAATTTGTACAAATCCGATTTTCTTTATTGAATTTTTTGCGAAGACGAAGATTATACAGTTTTTCGCAACCCCAAATTACTTTTTCCTACACAAAATGACACATACAGCCTATTCATTGAAGGTCAACAAACTGCTCGTCGTACATCAAAACACTGAACTGTACAAAAGAGGCTAGACAACGGGCAAATAATGTATTACAGTAATGGTTTTGCCATAAAACAGTCATATTATGTCGCCACAGAACGAAGCACACACACAGTGCCACCAACTTAGCAATTTAATACAGTGTCGCTAGGGTAGTGGAGAGTTTTAAGTATTTGAATCGAGAAATTTCGTTTAGTTAATGTGACCTTCGCAAAAGTGCGTTTAGCGGCTTAACACAAATTAAACATTGAATTTCTTCACACAAGTTGACACTTCGTGAGCACTGACACACTGAGCATTTGAGAATCCTTGCAAAAATCGCCCTTAGTCTCTACATCTTTGGTTGTGAGTGTCCTATCCCTCATCCCGTAATGACTGATAGGATACACACATACAACCCATAATAACTTTAGCTATATTTGGGGCTAGACGGGGCCCTGTGTAAAATTTGGAGCAAACTACTCAGTTTTCTACTAATCTCGTTTAATGAATACTCGGTTTTATATGTTACGTTTCTTCAACACACTCTCCTCTAGGTATTTTCCGAGCGAACATGAAAAGCGACGATAATAACCATAACTTTACGGTTTTTTCTTTTCAACATCGAAAATGCCGTGTTCATCGCATCCGGTAAAATAAAACGACGCCGGTTGCGTGGATCCGTATTCCATGTTGTGTTACTTAAAATTTAAAATTTATTGATAAATTATGCGTTCTGCAATCAGGTCGATCAAGTTAATTTCACACTTATTAAATACTTGCGACTTTGCATTCAAAGGGCCATACCAGATTATATTGATTCCGGAGATATCACTTATATTATAAATCCGAAAGTT
The DNA here is from genome assembly GCA_963082625.1 of Pasiphila rectangulata. Lineage (NCBI taxonomy): Eukaryota > Metazoa > Arthropoda > Insecta > Lepidoptera > Geometridae > Pasiphila > Pasiphila rectangulata. The sequence continues at coordinate 20,421,097 of OY720238.1, read as the reverse complement.
TGTCTGTAATCTCTTCACGCAAAAACTACCGGACAGATCAAGTTGAAACTTTGCACATACATCGAAGTAGGCCAGGAGTAACATACATTATTGTGTATAGGCTACTTTTACAGGATAATAAAAATCCGTACCTACTGTATATTGCTAGACAAAGAAATGATAAAACGACGAAATATTCGAAACACGCATTCCAGTTGATCAAAGTTGTAATCTGTAGATGCCGTGTACGTAATTAGTCTGCGGCGCGGCGCGACAAAACGAAGTTAAGAACAAAGCAAGAATACGTAAGGGTCAAGGAGGACGCCAGAACGGCGCTATACGTGGCATAAGACTAGAAATAAATCTAAGTCTCATTTAAGCACCTGTTCTTTAACAATGATACGTGCTTATGCTTATCCTAATTAGTTCCCAAATTCGCTAGCCACGCGTAGAGACTGAAGATGATGACGAAAGCGACATTGGAAGGCTCTTGTCTAACTGTTATGAGATTTATATGATGGTATTAGCAATCACAAACATGCTTATCAGTATTCTAACACAAAGGTAGGCCATGGTTGTTTCTATACAGGCTAACATAGTACAAGTACACCACATAGATTAAGTGTTACGTATTCTGTGTCGATGCATAAAACAGTTGAGTCATAGTATTTTACATGCAAGTGAGTGCTTCATAAACACAACACAGATTTACTCATTGATAGAAAACTCATTTGAAATCAATTAAAAGACAATGCCAAGTCTATAATATAATAGGCAACAGAAAATATTCTTATCGAACTGACAACTTATTTTAAGTTTAATGAAATGCACAGAAAGAAACATGAATAACACCATTGAATGATGGCTAAGGTGGGTTCATTGACTTCTTTATAGTTTACGAACCACAGCCCATTTAGTTAGGAATTCACAACTATATGCACATTAAAATACAAATGGGCCAGCACAGTATATTTTTTCCGTAACACGAAATACGAGAACATTGCATATACTCGAGCCTACCGAAGTATTCGTGGACTTTATAAACGGGAGAGTTAATACCAAGGGTTCAAATCGAATTCCAATTTATCAATGAGTGCATCATCGTATGACACTTCGTTAAAGCAAACGACATAAAATGCAAAGATGTCTAAAACTGCACGGTACCTCAGAAAAAACCTGTTTCGTTCTAAAGTAAAAAAAGTGGAAAAAAGGCCATTTCCCTGAGGCGGAAATCGCACAACTATTTTTACCGGCGAACTTCAAACCAATATTCATGAATCCTACTAGAGGCATTCAATTATAAACCTTCTACTGATCTCAGGAGGGTTCAGGGAAGTCGAGCTGATTATTTCGGGTAAGATTTAAGTAGAGCATTCATTAGGAACTATTTCCAACGCGGAACACGATTTGAAGCGACATCGACGAGGCAGAACACCTCAGATTAACATTTCAAAGGATGTAACAAACATCATAAATGTTTTGAAATGGTTAAGCCCACGTTAAGCTATAAAGGATATTTGGAACAATTTATGGCTACATGAAACATATTTTTTTCAAAGCGCCTGACCTCATATAGAACAATAGATCTTAATACAATATTAAATTGAACCTAAATTCGCGTGGTCGATGAACCAGACAGACGTATTGCGGTAACCCCTGCAAGGTTCATCCAACTTTGTCCTCTGTTACTCAGAAACAAAACTGAAGATTTAATTTCATAAAAGAGTAGACGAAGTAAAAGTAAGGCCTTTGCATCTATTATAGATGATTTATGCAGCGTCAGCAACTGGTAATCATGCCGTACGGGACGCTGCAGTGCCTGGGACATTGTTTGATGGATTAGGCTTGCCCAGCACCTATACCATCCTCTCAGCTTAGTAAGCTGTTAGTCAGAGGAAAGAACAGGTCAATATGTCTGAAGCTAACTAAGCCGCGGGTTTCCTCACGATGTTTCCTTCCGTTAAGCACGTGTTAAATGTGAACTTACACTTTTCAAGAAAGAAAAATTCATTGGTTCACGGCCGGTATCGAACCTACGACCTTTAGATTGAAAGTCGGGGGTACATACCATTCGGCCAACACGAAGTACGCGTAGGCAAAATAATGTTCAATTCAATGAAGTGAGGCCTGGCACATCTATTTTACAATTACAATTAGCCATAAGTGTCCCACTGCTGGGCAAAGGCCTCCCCTCCAACTCTCCATGCATCCCGATCCGCCGTCAATTCGACCCATGCGCTGTTATGCCGGTCTAACTCGTCACATCTATTATAGATTATATAAATAGCGCCAGCTGTATGGGACAGCGTCAGCATGAAGAAAGCTGACGCTGTCAGGCACAGGCACTGCATCCCGATGCTGCAGTGCCTGGGATATATTTTATTCAAGAAACAAAAATCCATACGTCCAACACGGCTATCCAATCAATAAACACGTCTATTATAAACGTAAGTGTGTTAGCAAACAATGGTTAATTTTGATAAGAGGTTAATTAAATAACTGTTATGTTACATTACGTGAATCACCGACGCGTGTAGTCTTCGTCTAGTCTCTAGTTCAGTTTCTCAGCTTAAAGCTAACTGTTACTGTCATAACGTTGTTTACTTATCTGTGGCATTGTGAGACAGACATGGCAAAAGGTGCTGGAGGTATATTCTCTTTCTTGTGTTATCGAGCGAAATAGGGTAACATTCCGCAACTTCATTGCTATTCTATTGTTTTTCTAGTCTACATGTCGGACGAGGAGAGACGTCTTGTTTACCGCCGCGCCGTTCGGAGACAAGATCACCTTTTTACCTTTTCGCATTTCTAAATAGATTAACTAACATTTTTGAGTGATGAAATAAAAAATGTTGTAGCGCTAGAAGGGCAATACGCCGGGCTGCGGCGCTGAATCATAAAAAAACGTAGTACTTAGTTTATTCTCTGGACGTGGCCCTTGCGCTAACTCGAAATAAGAAACCAGCAGATCTACTTTGTATCAACGTGAAACTGGTTTTATTTGAAAAAAAAAAAAAACATTTATCTTGCAATAAAAACCTGAAGCGATAAAATTCAATGTATATCTTTATTTCTTTAATATTTTTTCTCATATCTTCGACGTTCTTCACGTTCGACGTTCCATCAATACACAAATTCACATCAATTAACGGCACTTTCCATCTATGACATCGCATCACTATACGAATAGTCGTGGTGGCGCAAAATAGTCACTTAAGGGTCGGTTCACATAATTATAACTATAACGAAGGATCCGTCGCGTATTGTCGTTCGCGTAACGCCAGAACAGACAAATGTATAGAAAAACCCTCGACCGTTCACACTCAACCGATGATACGTTTTAGTGCGTCGAGTGTGAAAGGTTAATTGTTTTATTATATATTTATTTGTATGTTCTGGCGCTACGCGACCGATAATACGCGACGCATTTTCCGTCAGATATGTACCGACCCTAATAAGTAAGCGGACTAAATCACATATTTTAGTTAGGGGATTGAGAACTTTCACAGGATCTCTGCTTCAGGGATCATTTTAGTTGGAACCCAGAGTCCTTGAACTCGTTCGCAACAACAACCATTAATGGATATCCGCTGCGTTCCGATAAATACAACTTCGTGGAAGCCAGCACCAGTCCAGACAAAGCAAATCTTGAAATAGCAGATATAATCTTACAAGTTTCTTTGTTGGTAATAGATTGATCTGTTTAGATGGGATTGATTTCACGGAAAATAATCCTTTTGGAACCTGAGAAAGTTTTATCGTTAGGAGAGACTGACTGGAAACCTCAAGTAGCGTGATCGGCACAGATATTGTGCCTTGTGATGAGAAGGAAGTGTAGCTGAACCTTACGTTTGTGATGCATAAGCTTACAATGCACACAGGGCACATTGACACTAAGTATGGTGAACGACAAAGATATTGAGCATAGTGATTAGGATGGTAGCGGAACCTTATGTATAAATGCTAAGCTTCAAATGCACAGGTGTAACTCGTATACGTCTGTTGTGAACTGCTTCTCTATAATAATCTATTCTTACTGGCTCATCCCCATCCCGCTCTTCCCTAGTCACAGTCATATCCACAGTAACATTTAAAACGCGATCAGATTACACGGGCGCTCCCAAATGAGCATTCCTCCAGCACTGAGCCAGCTCGCGTGACTTTCAAGCCACGTAACCACGGATGGCTCCGATCAATAGCGAGCTTCAACGTAGCCTAACTTTTATTTCAAGGTTGGGTAATTCAGACAAAGTAATCAAAAGAACTGAGGGGTTTGTGCAGATGTTATATCGATATGCTAGCTATTACGATGAAGAAAACGTGCTAACTCGAATAAGGCATATTGACCGGCAGGCTTCCTTTCTAGACATGTTGAAGATTGCCTGATTCATGATTCGCCTTCATGGAATAATTAAGGATATTAACTGTACATTACATTATCACTGTACACCTATTTCGACTACACGTTTAAAACACGCAATGACCAAATACAACATATTCGATAGATTATAGCGATCTTGAAAAGATAGAATATTAGGCTGTCTTACACAAATATCCTTAACAATCCTTAATTAAACTGTCAAGTCAATACACTACTTACGGCTTGCATAAAATGTAATTCTATGACCAGTTTGATAATCAGGTTGTTAATCCCAATGAGCATTTAAAAAGCTTTTTACATATCCTATGAGCTTTTAATGGAGACCGAAAAAGTTTCATTTAAGTTATGTAAGAATTGATATTTAAAACTGGTCTTGACCAGTTCAAAAGTCGGTTAAATACATTACATTCGTAACACATTTCATAATAATTGCAAACAAATGAAGCGTGGATATTGAAAATATTATTTACGTGAATAACTTCAAGATATAAGAAAATGCTTTGAGCAATAAGGCCGCCCATTTGCACGTGTATAACTGATATTGTATTATTCGTGTTTGTTTGTGTACAATACAGTGTTTATACACTCACATTACCCTAATAAGACCCAAGATGGAACACCAAAACAAAAACCCCAAGACTAAAGAAGGTATAAAAGTCCCAACAACAAGCAATCTAATCTGTACACGGTAGATAGATATGACTCAGCCCAGCCAATCTCTCCCTATTGTCGTCTTCGAACTGGGATTAACTAAAGCTCTACAAAGCAGGACTATTATTAAACTGGAAGCGAGTGAACTATTCCATCCATTAGAGAATAGTGGTCCGTAAACTTTTAATAGGAGTTCATACAATTTATGTATATTCGGTTACTTAGAAGTTCGAACCTCGTATCGAACAACCATCAAAAACAGGACATTATGTAACATGAAGCTCAAACAAAGATTTGAAACTCGAGTTTGGAACCGTTTGCTTTGGACGAGTAATAAATACTGGTTATGCAACTCCAATAACATTGAATAACCAACGCACACGTCCTGAAATAATTTGCAATTCGCAATGCACAAATAAGCAAACACCATTATGTTGGGAAAGTGATTACAACATGAGTACAACGGTATTCCAACTGCGACAAATGGAATGGAAAACATATTATTTGTTTGACAACAAAGGTATCGCAAACGTGAGAGCTAGTAGCATTGAATGATAAGAAAGCTGCTCGTCTGTTGTCTAAAGACATTCGGTTTCCCCTTATCAGTCAATACACTAATCTACTTAGTTGACCTTCCATTTTGAATGGCAGTGGTACCTACCAAGCCGTGTTGGCCTTTTTCTTCGGGATTTTGCCTTCATGACAAAAATATGTACACATTTAACACGTGAGTTAACAGTGAAGGAAAAACATCGTGAGGAAGCCCGCGGCTTAGTCAGCTTTAGACTTTCAGACGTATTGACATGTTCTTTCCTTTGACTAATATTGAGAGGATGGTTAGGCACTGCAGCGTCCCATACTGCATGTACAGTTGCTGACGCTGTATTAATCATCTATAATAGATGCAAGGGCCTTTGTTTGTGGTACCTACCTCCAAAGATTAAATATTTGCCTACCTCATGATCCCTGTAGAACGGCTCCTGTAGATTCTCTGGGATCCTGTTGTTGAACGCCTTTGATAACAGCCATTTGATTGAAGCACGCTGTTTCGACTGTAACAATAGATACTAAATATTAATAAAAAAATACGAAAATAATACATAGTGGCTCTGCATTGTGGTTTGACATTGTTGATGTGACGTTGTGGTTGAATCTTATTTCAGTCTCAAAGTTCAACTTTGACCTTATAACGTTTCAAACGATACGAAACGATCAAGAAGTATTGTGGAAACAACGGCACCGGTACTGGGTTAACTACATCCCGTCATATGTGCCATCGCCTTCAAAAACAACACTTTACAGGAATCCTATAGTAACCTCATATGTACTTATATCATTTGCGTGTAAGTATAGCAACGTTAAGAATATTACTATCGGAAGCATTTTTGGTTTATTTCAGTGTGGTCCTTTTAATTTTTAACCCCCGACAAAAAAGAGGACTGTTTATAAGATTGACCGCTATCTGTTTGTATTTATTTCAAAGTGGGGATGAACAATCTAATGGTTCTAAATATACCCAAGTTTGGTATCAAATGAATGATAACTGTGTGTAGAATGCAAAACTGAAAGTTACTTAGAAATCGGTAAAGCCATTTAAAAGATGATATTTTTTTTTATTTAACCTATGTTGTCCCACTGCTGGGCAAAGGTCTCCCCTAAAGTCTTCCAACCATCCAGAGCCTTTGCAGACTCCCACCATCCTCTGTCAAAGGTAACACGTTCATCCCGCCAGCGCTTCTTCGGTCGACTCCGCCTTCCCTCATAAAGGGAGCCATGTAAGGTGTGATGATAATATTAAGTAAAAAAAATACGGTTTTTTATTAGATACCAGGCTTTCTCTCGCTCGGGGATAACTTAAAAATGTTAATATTACAAACTTGTGTATGGAGTTACGCCACATAGGCGTACCTTGTTGTAATACAATGTCGAACTGCTATTAATTAGCATACGAAGCAAAGTTTGTACAAAGCAAGATTCCTGATGAGCATATAGCGTGTTCGATAATGTTCTGTTGCGTACGAATGCACCCAGTGTATTGACACTTCAGGCTGTGTGACGACAATCCCCAAGAGGCGCTATTATTGTGAACCGTCAACTAGTGTTATGGCGAGCGTCCGCTTATTGTGATCGCATTGATCAATAACAGGAACCAGTAGTAGGAAGTATCATAATTCAGTAGGTAAGTAAAATATTGATGATATTTGCGATAATATAATGTCTATATGCTTTGGATGAATGGCTATATTGTAATTGTAATGATATCGCATGTTGAGTCATGTTTTGTTAATCATTTTGCGTAATGTTTAGGTGTATCGATAGTAGTTTTTGTTTTAAATTTGAAACAGTAATAGACATTGACAAAGCAGCAATTTCAAGGGCGTTAATATCACATTGTATTATCAATCGATAACAATAAGCAGCAAACGTATTACAAACAAATACCATGGATTCCATCATTCCGTCTGGCACGATTACAGCACATCACATTCGACACGCTACTATGAAAGTACACGCAACCGAAGAATCTCTGTTATTATTTAGTTATAAATAATCAATATGTACCGGCTGTGTAAAAACTCATCAAGATGAAACTTATGTGAGAAAGCAATTGGTAATAACATGTTGTAGATGAATTAGTCACGGATGAACAGACAGATGATATATCGAGAGTTCTGCGAGATCCCAATGTAAAAGTGTAAGTGTATGTTTAATGTGAGTCATTGATGAACCATTAATGAACATAGAGAAACAGGCTTACAAATTAGCTGATGAATCTACATCCATATAATTTTAATTCTGGTGGGGGATACAAGATCCGCACTGATGTGCCGCATTGGAGTATATTGTGCATTATCCCCCGTGATACCACCACGACCCTAGCCAACCCAACTCCTTGAAATAAGGAGAAGGACTGGGCCGCTGGCAGCATTCCATGAGCATGACTCTATGAGCTCCAGTAGTCCCATTTTTTAACTTGCATCTTTTGTGGCACTGCAGTGCAGTAGCACTCCACTATCTCCTCCTCTTTAAGATACGCGCGATATAGCACACTGTCTTGAGAAGATGGTGGTTGAGATCACAGTGCCCCGTGATGATACCCACCATCATTATAATCAAAAACTATAATCAATGTTGAAAATAAATCTTGCAGAATTTGTCAATATATAAAAATATTGATAATACGAACGTACCACCCAGAATACAGATCAGACAAATGGGATGTGTCAAAAATACCAAAGCAAAAGTAAGACAATATTACCGAGAAGCTAATCAATAAGTATCAAAACGTCAACAAATCATAAAGCAGAAAGGTCGGAACGTGCCACCGCATAGCGCGGCAAAAATAGGCTACACTCCCGAATAGGAAGCAGTAAGATAAAGACTGTCACACACAATATTCTTAAAGATTTCAATAAAGTTGAGATTATATTGCTTTCGTGCGTGGTTCGTGAAATCATAGACATAAAGAAAATATTATTAAGGACCACATACATACACAAAATGGAAGTTACTTATTGAAAATAAAAGATCTATGAAGATATGAATATAGCTTATGAGTTCTTGGCATCAATTTATGAGCCTAGAATGATGCATTGTATATCGAAACCGTAGACTCCGCATCCAATGCAATTACGCGAACGTGAGAGCGGGTCCGATTAGCATTTTATTAGCAAAGATTGAACCTTATAAGGCGCTTTCTGAAAAAATACAAAGTTCCAGGTTAAAAATATAATTTATCTACGTGTATTTATACTGTTGACAGCCTTCTTTTGATATTATTGTCAGGTTCTCTACTGCATTAGTTCATTCACGAGTTCGATTTGTATACGGGACCGACAAATGTTTACTACGCCAGTTGCCAGTAATAAATGCTAGTAACCGGTTCCTACTCGTACGTTACGAAACGAAACACCTGTTTAATTGAATATGTAGTAAACTAATGTTGTTTAAACAGAACCAAATAGAATGAAAATGAGAATTCAAATGACAAATAATGACGATTGACTTAAAAATGTTACGCATGTTAGGAACATGTTTTAAGATGTACCGTCTTACTTTGCTAGTTGTGTACATTACTTTATCAACGCATAAGGTTCACCTGAATGCAATTTCTCCGGCAATACCCTTCACTTCTAATCAAAATAGCTCAGCAATAAACAATATGCCTATATTTACTCTGCACGTCACGGTGTGAAAATAGCTCTAATGGTGATCGGAATACGGGTGAACCTATGGACTGAAAAAATATACTGTCTGGGGCGAAAATTCAATTTAGCGGAGTTTCGCTCGTAAAGTGCCCGACAGCCGTCTATTAAGTACTTTCATGCACCACGCTATAACATATAGCAAGTGGAGCGGGCAGTCCACTCTCTACAATTCGTACTATTTAATTAGTGAGTATTTAGTGGTATAGATAGACTGCCAAACTGCCACCGTGCCGTGAATTCTCACACTCTTTGGTAGAGGTGATGGTGTGGACTTTGCCCCCATTCAAGCGAACACTTGTATATTGACAACTTCGGTTCGATGGAATCCGGAATAATAGTATTTCCCGAGTCGACCACTGTGACCACCGCGGGTAACAAAGCGTGTCAGGCAAGTTCGTCTAGATCGGTTTCCATTGCAAATGTTCCTTTCAGAAAATCATCGTAAAAGTCACTGCGCTTAGAATAGCAGGTGTGTTTACCGAACTGAATCAGTCCTTTGACTACATCTAATGGGATTAAATATCATGATGCTTCCCTCCTTGTATGCAATACAAAAGCTCTCTTACTGCGTTAAGTTCAAGCATTACTGTCGACTATAACATAAAAGGTCTCGTTGTTATAGCTAAAGGAACAGACAGTATAATTTTCCCTACCATATAAACTTGACAGACTAATTATGTTCCGACCAATAAGGTTGCACCGCACATGCAGCAATTACAAATGCGGTAAATGACCAGATACAGCGAGCGCACGGCTGGCCGATTGCCGACAAAATTACGACAGAAATCTAATAAACATTAATCAAGGATAAAGGGACGGCAATCGTGAACAATGGTGGACAGTAACTGAGATTACAGGCTGGAAACTGGAAAGGTGCGTTGGCACCTGCAGCCCACGCCAAGCGATGAGGTCGCTCGCCCACGCCTAAGCCGCCTCCACAGCCTCGATGTTAGCCTCAGTATATATCAGTCCTGCTTCAATTACATACGAGAGAGCAGCAGAGGATTTAGCACATCCGTAATTGCTAATTCGATGATCTGCTGTTATGTTCGCTAATGTTTGTTGCGAATCAGCAAGTTGCAGATTAGGCGATGCGAGAGCTCTAAATTGTCGTTGTTAACCTAGCAATTAAATCCAAACAATTTACATACCAGAAAATAATAATTCCATTATCATGGAAATAATCATAACTTAAAGGATAGTGAGTCATTCGTAAAGTTACGTTAGTAAATTGAGGAATTCGAGAGAAAACACCGTAAGTAAAAGATAATAAGATTAGACATAATATATTACGTTAGTAAATTGAGGAATTCGAGAGAAAACACCGTAAGTAAAAGATAATAAGATTAGACATAATATAACGTCTGGTAGCTCGTACGTAATTAGAAACTCCGTCTAGTTACAAATTATCATTCTTTGCAAGCAAGAGCCGCACATCTGATGTTTCAACATTTAAATGGATGTTCTGAGAAAAATGGTATTTATAAGAACACAGAACAGTATTGTTTCTAGTTTTACATCTGCTTTGCACCGGGTGTTCAAGTTCATCATTTAACAGACTTGCAAGTTTTTGTCAACTTTTTGCATTCACCTGCCAATACCTTTGTTTAAACAGCTGCGCTCATAAACAGACCATCTACAGGTATGTTAAGATAAGACACAAGAACTTCAAAACTAGCCAACGCCAAAAGAGAATCACAAAGGCCCAAAAAGCGCTATCTGTGTAACGCATACTTGATTACGTTCGACAAGAACATGAAGTGATTCACGGGCGAATGGCGAGCCTAATAAGGGACAGTCGATGGACACGCGCAGTGAAGAAAAAGAATTTCAATACTGCTGTTCGGAACAAATACGCCGATACATAATTCATGGGATACGACAAATAAGGGCAAACGATCGAGCTAATTCTTAAACACCTTTGAATGGAATTTGCAAGGTTTCTAAACATGATCTAGGAGCGTTTATGGGTATGTAGGAAACAACACCTGAGAACACTGTAAAGGCGAACAAAACAAATCAAAAGAATATAAGACGTGAGCTGCAAATTAAGGAGCATGAACAAGTTTACATTACAATTCATTCAACGCTACAAGAGAGGAAACCGGAAATAGAGAGATGATTTAAATAATGAAAGGTTTTTTGCACTTTACTGCAACCTTAACTTGGCGGCTAATGATGAAGAATCGAAGCGAATCGCCACTCATGTCGTTGTTGAGGCTTTCTCGTCTGGTGGAACTAATAGAACACACAATCAGTTCGTGACCGGGAAGTAGAAATGATTAGCCCTCGCTGACTCATTTCGCAAGATGTCCGATTTACCTGACCACTGGTTGCTTACTCAGAAAATTTCTGAGTAAAGCTTCTTTGGTAACAATAAAACCTTGAAAGTTGATTGGGGAATGTTCATAAAACACAGATAATTGTTTAGATTAGAATAAAACGAGCTAAAAAACGGTAATTGGTCTCAGCTATGATCGTAATAGAAATGTCAACAAAGCGAGGCTGCGTGATGAAGTCATAAGTAACGACATCTATAAATATACACGACCCATGCAGGTACATATATAGATACTTTTAATTTCAATGTGCACTAAATCCTTCAAAGGCTTAAATCTTTAAATCGTCAAAAATTTCCTTAAGCTGTTGGTTCGCTCCAGTTAGTGTAATTTAAACAAAAGTAAGATCTGATATCTCCCCTGCCCAGGGGAGACAACAGGATTTTTCTCCTGAATCTCCCCTAGGGGATCCATCAGGGGAGACTTTAGACCTACATCCATAAATCGTTGTCTACAAAAATAGGGTCGAATATTTGCGGTAACTGCAATTATTTCATACTTGACGTCAATTACACGGATGACTGTCTCTCGTTCGTCAGAATTGAGTGTCATCCATCACAGACATGCAAACATTTGACAACGTAATAGTGGCCTAGAGCCTACGCTCATATATGGGCGTTTCTCTGTAAGCTTGTACAGGTCCCATACAAATGCTGTCCTGGTATTTTTTTTTAACAATTTCTAAAAAACTTTGTTATATTTCGAAGAGAATTAACTATTATTTCTGTTAGATAAGGGGGCCCACTGAAATTATACGTATTTATCGAGATATTAGTAATTTTCCAAAAAATCATGACAGGGGAATGTTTGAGGCTTCAGGGGACTGTTGTACGTAGAAAAAAGTTATTTTACATTAATCAAGCATTTGTTATTTTATTGGCATATTTGCGCATCAGTAATTAACAAAAGTTTCTTTAAAAAACATCAACAGAAAACATAACTTTTTAAACATTCATATCAATAATTTACCTTATGTGCTAGAAGCATTTTGTACTCATTGAGATCAACATTGTCTTATTATTATGATATCAATCTGTAAATGCTTTAAGCAGTATTCATTAAAATACTTACTATTGTTCATTTAATTATTAGAAAAGTCTTAAATATAGGATTCAACTGAGATCTCCAATCAAAAGCTAAAGATATTTTTTGAATCAAGTAAGACAAATAATAAAGTTTAACTTAACATTAAAAAAAATGCGCTCGAAAACGTCTAATTGTGTAGAAAACTTATAAAATAATCTCTTTTCCTTCAATCAATCAGAATACAATCATGTCAGAATTATCCAACTTTAAATGACATGATCAAATGAGACGTCTGGAAGGTCCTTATAATCTTAAATTTTAAAGGACACGTAAATCGGTTTCATCGTTATCAATCTCATTAATTACGGCAGCATAACGATACTCTACATTTTTAGCTGTAAATTTCACAAGAACTTAATCTTTTATTATATATTGTTAAATTGTTGTAGCATGATTTCCGAATTCCACTCGTTTCTTTTATATCATCATCCAATCTTTGAAGGGATTTGTGTGGTGTCAATTCACGTTCAGCAGATTTAAGATCTTTCGGTTCTGACTGTAAATACTTCTTCTACTGTCCATCTAGGTTATGGAGCAAGGTTGATACTGCTAAGCTTATAGAGCTCACAAGAGACTTTTATTTTAAGCGTTATACATTTAGTTGGAAGACCGAGGAAAGAGTAAACACCTGCGACATAAAGCACTTAACTCTTCTGAACGGACGCTTCCTCTATTTTAAACCTTGCGACCATTGCCTGGATGTCTTTACCGTTGATTGCGATACATGTTGATGCCAAGGCATCGCTTTTGGATGACTTTAACAAACTGATCAATATTGTTGATGTCGCCTTCAGAATTAACAACGAAATCAGCTGTTCTTTTGCACGTTGCTCCCATACCATCCGGTGCACCTTTGCCATGGCCACTTTCGGTGTAGTTCCATAAAAATATCGTGCGTTAAGAGAAAAAAAGCTTTAAGACGTAATGACGTCGCCAAACAACGAACAATATCTGGTATATACAATGTTCTTTACACTTCTTTAATGCAGCTGTGCTCACTAGCTTTCATATTATTTTCTAACTTCCGCAAAGATTTTTCTTTATTCGGTTGGTTGGGATTTTTTCTCTCTTTTGAGGGTAATATGATACTTTGATGATTACATTAAATTAACAAAACAAACCAGCGGATTAATTTACAAACAATACATAAAAATAATAACTACTACGTAAAATACACAGTCCCCTGTAACGTAAAACAGTCTCCTGTTGCATTTTCAGGCTGAGGACTGTTGCCTGGGGACTGTGAATTTCGGTTAAATTTCACAATATTTACAAAATTGATGTAAAATAGTTTTAAAAGAACCTACCGATAAATTTAGACATAAATAATAAACCAATAAATTATATGTAGAAATATTTAAAGTAACTAACATAAATATTATTATTTATCAGAGGACTGTATGAGGTAGCGGTCCAAACACATGTTCACCTCACAAATGACGCTCTGACACTTAATAAAACGGCGTCTCGCCGCCGCATTCGGCATGGTTGCCATCTTCACAGCAATTGCTTTTCGATTCACTCAAAAAAACGTTTTTAAACATTACAGATTTTTTTTATTACGGCTTTAAAGTTTTGGCAGGGGACTGTATAGAAATTCTGGGGACAAAGTTTACAGGACTTTACTAAATAAATGTAACAGGTAATGAGACCTTGTTTTACAAATATAATATCATTTATTTTTTTTAGTTTATGATATTAACTGCCAAATGTATTTAGTTTCAATAAGTTCTTCGTAAATCTCATTTCTTGGTCGGAAAACAGTGATGGGGACAGCCAGGGGACTGTGTTTTTAGGGCTTCTATCACATCTAGAAAAAAACATTGAATAGTTGTGTTTCTAAAAACAATGGGCCCGTAAAGTTTCGGGCTTAAAGTATCATTAGAAGTTACTTTTAAAAAATAAACTAAATTAACTTATGAAAAAATCGGTCAGGACAGCCGATTACGAGCTTACAGAGAATCGCCCATATAAAGCACGGCCAAGGATCATCGTGACCATTTTTATTACAGGAAGGGACATAAAATTACTTGAATTTATAAGATGCTAAATCACAACATGTGTTCAGATAAATGGAAATAAATCCCACGCAAATATCGCAATTTAAAATAATGTATGTAATACTGCCTTTATCGCTAAAGACATGTTTGACACAAGCACGATAAGATAGTCAATGAATTTCCAGCACATTCTCTATTCATAAATAAACAAACACTCTGGAGGTGATCAGATGTAAGTAATTAAATGATTCAGTCGCTTTGGATTATCCGCCATCTGCTGTGTGACCCAGTTGGTATTTGCTCGGTGAAAGTGAGAGATGTGTACCTTTGTAGGCAGCCCGAGTAGCTAGACAGCTCAGCTACCAATGGTTATAATAAACATTTCGTAACCGCTATTATAGGTACTCAAAACTTAGGCGATCGATAATACCGTCGCGACGGGTTACCACGATTTTTTAGCAGTTAAGTACATAGTACTTATAACCAAAGTTATATAAGAAACTGACCAATACAATTTAGAAGAAGCCATAAACAGGAAACACATTGCCTTCAAAAGTTTGCCTGTTTATGAAGAACAATGAAATTTCTGCGTTCTAATATTCAAATCATGTTGATTCTTCATCAGAGCCGAGGTGCGGTAAAATGAATGCTAAGTATAATACATATTATATTGTGGAAGAATGGAATGATACCCTGGGCTGGCTGGGTGGGTTTGCCAAGTACATAATAGTAATTGGCTCGCACGCAATATAGAGAAATGTGGCCTAGAATTTAGATTTAATGTAATAACAAGCATTGGTACGGGGGTACCAGAAAAGAGGGCGAAGGTTTCCGAAAATTTTTATTTTTGACCTTTGGTGACCTTGAGGGTCACAATAACTCCGGTCCCTGTGACCCTAGGGTCACCAAAATCAGTCAGTACACTTCTCTCATTAAGACAGTGCTAACAAAAAAGGTTTCATGTAAATCGGTCAACGCGTACGCTTGAAATCGTGTCATGCACAGACAGACAGACAGCGCTATGCATAATAGACGGCTTCGCCCCCTAAAAATAAAAAGGAAATTTATTACTATTTGAGAAGTTGTTGATAAAATATTAATATCGTAATTTATTATATGAAATGTAGGTATTTATTGTAATTAAACAAGTATACTTTTACGATTCGGAACCTTTAAAAGCATATTATCACTATATCGAAAATGTTTGACCCAAGACTATTTCGCAATTGTAGGATCCGCCTTTACCTGTTGAAGCAAGAGAAAGCCCATCGTTGCGTTTTTAATGGTATCTCTGCTTCAAATTAAACATGGATTTGAATTAGCAGCACTTTTAATATCCCCGCGCATCCATATGCAATCGAAGCATGGCCAATAACGCGCACAAGAGTTCAAAACAGTCAAGGTCTTGTTTTTACTCGTTTCGAGTGAACACGTGATCAAAACCTCATCATGGAAATACGAAGCCTCTGCTAACTCGAGTCGAAGTTGATTTGATCCGACCGCATCTATCGAGGGTAATCGTGAATACTTGAATATCTACTGCCGTATTATCAAAATCTTCTTGGTGGTAGTTTAATGGCTTGGTGGTAGTAAATTTCTGCAGTGTAGGGTTGTTAAGATCTATATCACACACTGGCTCGACAATGCCCTGGTATTTATGTTTTAGCTCATCCCGAACTCCCCGATCGCATAGCATGCAGAACCGGATCCGTTTCCAGATTTCTGAAACCCAGTTCCGGTATGCCGTTGGAACCGGAGGAACCGGTTCCAGCTAAAAACATTTTTTTTTTACGATTGTAATGAATCATATAGAATTTAAGATATTATTATGTCATTATAAAAAGGCATATACAATAAGAACAGACAATTTATACAATCAACGTTTATTTGGTTACTTATAGCCTATTTTCATAATATCTATTATTTACTATCATGAAATTACAGAAATTATAAAGGAACTGAAAAAACACTCAGTCTTCCTTTTTTACTAAACGATACAGGCATTTTTCTTACGTTAATTAGGTAATAGTAGGTAATGGAAAACTGAAATCAAAAATCTTTTCATTTCACGTTTATTTTTTTAAGAATAAACTCAAATAAAATTCTTAAAAAATTAAACACAACACAATTATTTTTTACGTATAATCTGTAAACTATAATAATCAACTTATTTTCTTGTTCTCGACGGTTAAAATCTTACCGCATCAATTATTTACTTACCTTATGTACATATGTATTTTGGTATTTACCGGTCAAAGCAGTTAAAGAAAAAAAAATATTTTAAAGTAGACTAT
This sequence comes from Pasiphila rectangulata, assembly GCA_963082625.1. Lineage (NCBI taxonomy): Eukaryota > Metazoa > Arthropoda > Insecta > Lepidoptera > Geometridae > Pasiphila > Pasiphila rectangulata. The sequence goes on along the minus strand of OY720238.1, from coordinate 20,404,159 downwards.
TTTTTTAAATATTTTTTTCTTGATAATGTGAGAGCAAGAAATAGATAACCTCCAAACTGCGGTCACTTAGTGAGCTTCGTAGTCTATTACAGATGTATCCAGCTGATGAGAATATTCTTTCAGGCTCTACGCTTGTCGGCGGTATGGCTTTTAGGTAATTATACGCCAGCGAAAGATTTGCACCACGACTACCACCGTTTTCAAAGAGCGTCATTTCGGTTTTCACCATTATGAAAGAATCTTCTCGATCTTGATGCCTGGTGCAGTTGTCACTTTGTGCGGCTGTAGCTTTTATGATATCCAGACCTAATTTCTTGTTTTTTCGTAAGTGGTGTGGTTTAGGTTGGAATGAGAAGAACCGAGGGAACCGGGTTTACTGCGTTCTGAAACGGTTCTACACATACCTTGAAAGAATCGGGTATACCCGGTTCTTCCAGAACCGGGTGCATGCCCTATTCCCGCCCTCCTGGCTCACATGACAGTTCTCATTGTGACAGTGACAGTTCGCTAACCAATACCCGTCAATACACAGGACACAAGAGACAGCGTATATTATGCAATAGCATCGCATACACTACATGCAGTGAACGGTGTTTAGAATGAGGAAGGCACCAATGCGTGTCAAGACTAGTGCACAAAGCGAAGCGAGCCTATATCGGGGTAATAACCCTGATAGACATAGAAATAATGATCTACTTTCCGTAACAATCTTATCAATTTATAAATAAAACAAAGCTAATACTAACCGACTGCTGATTTTAACACCCTCTAAATTTCGTTGTTGGTCCATAACTCTACTTCTGGCAGCAATAAGTTAAGGTGCTGATATTTGAGCCATTAAACGTTTAAAGGTGGTCATTTCCCATCGACATAACAGTCAAAATTTATATCGGCACTGCGGCCAACTCGTGCCCGACCGTTTAGTTATGTATGCACGGTCCACTTCCGAGATTTCCCACGTTAGCGGCACAATAGTCCCACTTTATAGCACCACGACTAAGGAATCCGAGCCTCGGAAATCCACTGGACGGTATTACGCAACAACTCTGGCAACTTGAGGAATATGCGAACATTGCGAACCTTCTCGTTACAAATGTTCTAAGTTTCTCCCGTGAGAATTCTCAGCCTATGAAGGTACTTTACGATAACGTGAAAGCGAACACGCGGACACTACGTTAGAAGGTAAAATAAATGAAGATTAAAAAGTTTTAATGAATTTTGATTTGATCTACTTTTAAAAGGAATTACGGAGAAAAAATCTTTCTCCGTTTTCTGTGGTTCACTTGATCCAGTTTCAGTTGACTAGGCTGATTGTTTGAAATCACAGACAGCTATTATAAATGCATTAGAAACAAATGGAATCGCGAAGTGGACTGTACTGGACAGGTAACGGCCTGACAAGGTGGAATCTTGAGGTTTTGCCAGCCGTGAACTTTTATTTAGTTACAGACAGATGTCTTTTACGATCGCGATGTACGGAATAACAATGTAACATAAAAATCTGATAACGGAAATTTGATGCGTAAAGCGATTACTGAGATTGTACTCGTACGTACGTGGTGCGTGCGTTATATTTGGTTTAGTTGCTAAGAAATCAACAAGTACTCAGCGAAGATAGATACATGCATTGTTCGCTTTAACCAATTCACAAGATCTCCTTGCAAAAATCCCGCTTTGCATAAGAGATGTGGAGATCTCTGTGTGAACTCGCTGCATAGATTCTGAGACTGACAAAACAACACGATAAAATGATAAATGGAAACATGGCGTCGATAAAAAACGCTGTCTTCTCATGACAGCTACTTTAATGTTAGAGAAAGTGATTGTATTTATTTTATGAGCCTAAGATAACAAACGATTATTTCTTTACTTTCATTATTTAATCGCCAGGTAATTTAGATAATATTATTATAGAACAGCAGTAAATGGAAATAATGGGTAAGCATGACGTCACTTGGAATGCCTCCTGTAATTTGGTGAATATTGACATTAATGTGTTACAATTATTTTGCGATCATTTTAGATAATATAATTAAATAGCATGTCACGCATGTTTCGTGGAAAGGCAGCTTAAATATACTTTCTTTTAGCCTTTTGTGTCCCACTGCTAGGCTAAGGCCTCCCCCAAATTCTCCCATTCGTCTGTCGGAAGCTGTGTCCCACCAATCTTTTCGGAAGGTGTCTAAATCATCCCACCAACGCCTTCGTGGCCGACCGCGACCAGACTTCTGGACTTGCTGCGATTGAGCTGGCCCACCTCTCTGAATTCATCCGGTTCTTGTGGCCAGCCCACTGCCGTTTTAGTCTGGCCGTCCTAACTCCGATGTCACCAATACTAGTCAGAGAGCGTAGGGTAGTTCCTAACGCGATCAGCGCGTCGGAATCCCAGGATGCTACGCTTCATTGCCCTCGGGCAAATCCTGAGTCTGGACTTCTGCAACTCTGTCAGTGACCACGCGCACCGTAGGTTAGAATGGGCAGAATACAATGCTTATCTCGGAACGGTATTATTTAACATTTTTATCCTCATTTGACCTAGTAACATCACTTAAAATTTTTGAGATCCCCTTTCCGACCCGCTAGTCAATCATCATAAGAATATTTTTTTTTATATTATGCTCTATTAGTGAAAAGCGTTACCTTATACCATTTTAAATTTCAAGTCGATAGCATCAGTAGTTCTCAAGTCTGTGACAGACAGACAAAGTCACACCAATAAGGGTTCCTTTTTACCATTTGGTCAGGAACCCTAAAAAAGTATTGAATTTTGACAAATATTACGACGACGGACGTCCCTCTTTTATATCATTAGTATCTGAAACATTTATCTCAGTACAGTCGGTATTTGCTGCCTTCCGTTAATTTAAGTCCAAAACACACATTCAATTGCCGAAGTACGACCAAAATCCGTTAGAAATACCTACTGACAGAGACAAATTCACACTTCAAGGTTCGTACAGAATACAAACCGTTCCAGAAGTTCCTTACCAGGCACAAGAAGCTATTCGGTTTGTACCAATCTTCACAGATCTACTCTAACCGCAATAACTGGCTCAAATAGACACAAATAAACATTCCCTATAGTAGTGGAGTATTGAAGATCAGTACGATACATCATCCCGCAGATATTAAAAGCAATTTCCAGTACAAAGCTCGGCCGCATGAAAGTAACCGCAATCCGCACTAAGAATTCCGCTTATAGCTTTCTCCATCAAGGCGGACGTTCCTAATGTACCTAGTACTATCAAGTGCCTCAGTACCAGTATTAATAGCGAGGCAATAAAAGTATGCAACCGCATTAGAAATTAAGTAATAGCCTGTAATATCTGATACGGTATGCTCTTGATGACGTCATCTGACAGTTGTAAGTAATAGCCTGTAATATCTGAAGCGGTATGCTCTTGATGACGTCATCTGACAGTTGCGGGACAAGGTATGTTATTATTATAAGTTTTTGCTCATTTGAAAGAACAATTATGTGGTGGGGAAGACAAAAATGATAAAACGGCAGATGGCACTTCGACACAATATACATCCGTTGACGAAGCGTCTACCTTATACTCGACGTCAGTTAACGATCGAAGAATGATAATGTAATCGATTTATATGACAGTGTGAGTCTTCATAAAGTTCACGTATGAAAATGAGTGAAACTAGACCCATTTTTAACGAAAGAAAAAAATGTGAAAAAAAATTTTAAAAAAAAAAATTTAGAGTTTTTTTTTAAAATTATTTTATAGATTTTTTTAATTTTAATTACTTTCTGTTGACTTATTGCAAAGAAAACGTTATAACTTTTGATCTAAGAGGTATATCCTGATAAAATAAAAACAGTAATGATGGTAAATAACAGTAGATGCTAATAAAAGCCCAGAAAAAGGCAACAACTAATGTTACTTTTTGAGAAAAATCTGTATTTTAATTGGTGTTTCTTAATTACTTTGTGTTATTCTCCACCGTATTACCTTTGTTAAACCAAAAATCCCATGTCTCTATCACAACGTTTGCAATTATTTAGATTTTTTTGACATTTTTTCCTTCAATAAAAATGGGTCTAGTTTTACCCATTTTCATATGTGCACTTTATGAAGACTCACACTGTATCCTCCTCATGTTAAATTGAGTGATTAATCACTATGCGTATTATTTTAAATACTGCAATAAATAAAGCAGATGAATTTACAATAATGTATTTAATTTGTTAGTGGGATATAAGTTTATAGGTCTGCAATAAACGTTCAAGCGTGTTCTGTGATTTATACAAAATGTGTTGTACATAGGATCGATTGCAACTTTTGATACCTATATTGAAACACATTAATGAGAAGCATTGCCTTTGATCAATTTTAGAAATTTCTCTCAATGATAATTGAGAACACCGTCTATTTCTAAAGCTTCCAGTTACGAAATGCAAGTTAGCCGATTGACGAGCAGATTGTGTTAACACAAAACCGTATCGAATAAACAAACCATTAGTGTTACCAAAAGGCGCAAATGTATGCGTTTCCGATAGGCGCATGGTTCGTCTAATTGTAGGTAATTGGGGACTTGCAAGCAAACCAAGGACCAACAAATCAAAAACGCATCAAGACAATCAAGATCATGTGGTAGAGATAATAAAAATTTAACAGGCAAGGTGATACAAATGATTTATTACGAAACCTAGTGAGATAGAGGCATCCGAGGTGATATGGTTATTTTGTTGCAAAATCTGCTTGGCATGCTTAGGTGTTTATGGCGACAAGGTCCTCTCCATATTGAGCGGTCTGGTGGGCGGAAGTGTGCACCGGGGCTGTCACTAACGTGCCCTGTCACAACCAGTTTGGTCACATCTACAAGTGTGCCACCTAGTATTGTAAAATGTATGATACAGGTATGCAATTAAAACAGAATTGGTCATAAATAGATAATAGCATGTCCAGATATGGATACGAACTGATTACTGTGGAGAAATCATCAGGGAATGCAGTTGACACGGTGACAAGGTGCTGACATAAATGCTGGTTCTTAGAACTGCGAGACGAGGATATTTATAAGTCTCGACCATTAAAGATGTCGTGACCAAATTGCTATGCACCTTGTGAGTTTTATAAACTCTAAGAGATGTATGTGTGGGAGAAAAACGTAAACAAATCTTGTATTATCATTTGGGGCAACTATTGAAAATCGCAAAATCTAAGCGCCCATGCGTAGTGAATGGGTTATTCAAATTCATTTTATCGTACAAAAATAACGGATGGGAAAGGAAACTGCACCGAACAATCGACAAATTACGGCTCTCCGTTTCTATCGGCAGGCTGCTATTACGAGTATAGACAGCATTCAACATGATATTGAATTTATGTTTTCTATCCACGCAAAAGAAAGTTGCTAAATTTAAGCCTTGAGGCAGGATAAATAGTAGATTATTATAAAAGGAGTGAAAATGACCCATTATATACGAGGTAGTATTTACTCCAGAGGATTGAAAAGATAATTTAAGGGAGCTTGCTTCTTGCCAGAAGCTAGGCAACATATTATACTTTTGACATGACAGAGTATTTTCCAGAACTGTAATTACTGCGAAGTTGAATGCTTTGCTTCAGGGCGGAATATTTCAACACTGCAGTAGACGAGATGACTCTGCTCTTAAACATTAGATTTATTAAACATGTCGCTGAGCAAAAGGAGAAACACTTTCAATTACTTGCGATAATGAGAGCCTGACTTTTAATTTGGTTAGGTAAAAAGCGAATAAGCGTCAAGATCTGGGTCAGCAACCACACCGCATGGTTCCTTTCGCGGACGGTGGGCAACGAGCCGTGGTTCTCGAGATGGCCACGGTCTGCCGCCCTAACCTTGGCTGAATGCCTCCCGCGCGGTCCCGCACATCTCCGTGACATCACCAGCGACAATATTCTAATGCTCCGTGAGGCCAAGGCCGGAATATCTATCCATGTATATTAACACACCGGAATAATGAAGAGGAAAGAAAGGTCGTCGACCTTTGGATGCAGTTGTCGATGGATTCGTCCGATGTCTTTTTATAGATGTCAAAATGGTCTGCCGAACTAGTAGCGGAAACTTTCAGTCAAATAATAGAAAAAGTTTCACGAACTGTCTCGAACTAACTAAATTATAATTTAGCTTGCTCGCTGAAATGGGGATTGTTCTTTTATTTTGAACAGCAGTCGCATGCTCGAGATTTTAATAAGCGCAGACGTTCTAATGGAAAACGTAATGCCACTTTCTAAAGCCGAGGTAAAAATATCAATTACCGAGTTAGATTAACTTCAGTAATCCTATCTCACAACTAAATCGAATTTTTATTAAATGTTTCTTTAATTAACTCGTCAGGTTCTGTGTATTAGAATACGATGATGTCAAGATCATGTAAATTGCAGCTCGCCGTGGATATCTAATGTGAAGTCGAGAATACATTTGCAAGTTTTATCGTATCGGGCGTTTATCAAACAAACATACTTCGTAGTTAAGACTGCGGCACACCTCGCGATAAGTAGGTGAGCATCATCGACATTCCTGGTGCATAGCGTCCAATGTTAACTGTAGATGTAGTACCTCGCTGAGCCCGCTTCTCGAGCCTACTTGTGCATGTCAATGCCGAACTAATTTACGTGCGTGCACTTTGAGCAGCCCAAAGACTTTGCTATTCTATTAAGAGTTCCTTAAATTATAAATGGCATACGTCTCAACGATATTAACAAAGTATAGGTAAATGCCTAAAAAACTTAATATCGGCCAGAGGAACAGTCGTACAGATTCGGTGATCTCCTTGATCGATGATCAGAACCACGATCTACGCCTAACAAGGCTACATGACACCTACATATGATTGACATGGGCGGCTTACCGAGACGGAAGACACGGCGCTGGGCATTCCCTCAGCCTGTCCCTCCGGGGCGCTTAGAAACCGGCGGAGGGTGCCGTATCCAGACGCGGAAGCGACCATTGCTACCATACTGCTGATGCACAATCACAACACTGGACCCTACGATGACATCACGTGCGTGGGTACGTATATGCCTATTTAGTGACGCGCACGCGGCGGCGATCTACGCGCGGGTCGCGACAATACTGCCTATCGTGTCGGCTGCGCCCGCGGCCCCCACTACGCGCCATAAACTTAGATAAAAGCTACTTCACCATGGAATACACCGTAGTCTGTAAAGCTTTGCTTTAGGAAGTTTTTACTCATTTTTGCCTGAGATGACAGCATCCTGTCTTACGATACTAAAGTTATTGTGAGTTGAGGTAGAGAGGTTCTAATTGAAAAATTGCATAATAAATGTGAGAGTTTGTGAAAACAATTATGTAGTGTGGATTGATAACAAAGGCATGCTAATGTAATAAGATAATTTAATTTTTAATTGTGTAGATATCTTTTTGGTGCTATCGAATTGTTATTAATATGTATGTCGTGTTTATAATATTGATATTAATTTAATCGACTATTTCCATCTACACGTGCTTTGATTGACGGTGAAGGAAACATCGTGAGGAAACCCGCGTTTTAGCTGGCATCAGACGTATTGACCTGTGCTTTTCTCTGACTAATATAATATATAATACTAATTACTAATATATATAAGCCTAATCCACCTAACAATGTCCCAGGCACTGCAGCGTCCCGTACAGCATGATTACCAGTTGCTGACGCTGTATAAATCATCTATAATAGATGCAAGGGCCTTACTTCCATCTTACATATTATAAATTATGTAAGTACATACATACCTAATATAATAGAATAAATGCAGACCACTAATAATGCTAGGGGCTGTAATAAAATACAATCGCTCGAATTTAATTATAGTAAAGGTGCTTTAACGAAAGCGGAAGCCAAGAGCTATCCAAAAACACTAATTTTATCCCAGGACACAATTGAGTTTTTAAATGAGTTTCCTAAGGAAAAATCAAAAAACTTGGTTTTAATAAAAATTTGGCAACGGTCTACAAATATTCCACCATGCATTGAAGAAATTACTTTTGGACATTGGTTTTTGTTATAATATAATAACATAAACACGGGAATTTATCGCGGGTATGTCAACCCGGGACCACGATTGTTGAAACACAGTCGAAACGTCGGGAATAATCAAAGGTATTACGCGATCAATTCCCGTGTTTATGTTATTATATTATAATGAATTGTGATCGCGAAAGTTTACGAAAAACCATTGGTTTTTGTTTGGGACACAGACCCGGCTGTATGCCGGTAGTTTTTAACTATTTTCCTGGGGATGCACTTGTCACAGCATTCATCATCGCGGTGGCTTCGGCGCTGCGGGAAGTGCAGCATCTCCGCCACTGCGTAACAGGGTGCTCCGCAGCTTCGGCTTTTTACTGGCCAGACACAGCAGCTGCGACTGGCGCAGTGCTCCTCTCTCCTCCTCCGGCTTATTAAATACACTTTAGCGGCGCCACGCACAATATCACGTAGAGACGGGGTGCTTTGTGCCGGATCTGTCACTCAAATTGAACCTAAGTCTTTTTTGCCATCCACAGCCCATAGGTACCCACAGCTGAGTGAAGGCCTCCTATTGTGTACGCCACATAAGCCGGTGTCAAAAAACTATTAAAACGAACGAACTTTACGTAAATGGCGATCTTTTCCTTAGGAAACTCGTAATTTTAAAACATGTCTAATTAAAAAACTAAATTTTGTCTAGGGAAAAATAGTGTTCTTGGATTAGCCTTTGCTTCCCCTTTCGTATAATACATCAATACACGTATATTATAAAATTAGTGCGACCATACCACCAATGCCGACCCCAAATGCATCAGCTCTTTTTAATCTAGAAGATTGAGTAGCAAAACTCGATCTTACTGAAGTACAAGTTTACAATGCTGTACATAACACACACCACCATCTAGCTTCAGACTAAGCAAAGATTGCTATTGCGTCTGTCTGTTTGTCTGTCACCAGGCTGTATCTCATCTCATGAACCAAGATAGTTAAACAGTTGAAAATTTCACAGATTATGTATTTCTGTTGCCACTATAACAACAAATACTAAAAAACAGATTAAAATAAATAATAGGTCATTACATAATTATGAAATTGGCGTTTTGTATGATAGGAACATAGTCGATTTTTTTTTACATAAAATATTTAATTATTCAAAGTACGTACCATTGCTATCTATCTCATAGGTAGTTCATTGATCCCTTCACTAAAAAACCATTCGGACGGGAATCAATAAAATCTTTGAAGACGGTTTGGACTGCCCCATCGGAGTTGAATTTTTTCTTTAACAAGTTATCCAAATTTCTAAAAAAATGGTAATCTGTTGGAGCAAGGTCCTTAGAGTATGGTGGATGTCTTAGACATTCCAATTGAAGCTCCTCTAATTTGGTAGCCGTCTGTTGAGCAGTGTGTGGTCTAGCGTTGTCCTGACGCAGCAGTGGCCTAGAGCGATTGACCAGCGTTGGTTGTTTAGCAGCTAGCTTTTCCATCATGGTTCGCAGTTGCTGACAATAGACATGCCGTAATCGTCTGGCCAGATTTAAGAAATCTGTAGTCACAAATAACTTTTTTGAGTCAGTTTTCGCTTGGGGCATGATTTGGCTGGTTCGCCAGGGTTCAGCCATTGCGATGAGTGCTTCCGATTATCTTATAGGATCCACTTTTCATCACAGGTAATGATTTGATTTAAAATCCCTTCATTATTGTACCGGTTGAGTAATGTAACGCAGCAGTCGACGCGCGTTTGTCGATCTGTTTCACTCAATTCGTGAGGTACCCATATTTCAAGCTTTTTCACCTTCACAATTTACTTCAAGTGGATTAAAATAGTTTTATCACTAACACTGCAGCCCGGACACGTCCGAGGCTGCGGTGTTAACTTTGGAGAGACCACGGTTTGCGATGGATCCGCTTCCACAATAGCCTTCAATTCTTGATTATCAACTTTGGTCTCCGGCCGTCCACGGGGCTTGTCCTGCAGGTCGAAATTTCCAAAACGAAAACGTTGGAACCAAAAACGCACTGTGTTTTCTTTTGCGACACCGCCGCCATACACATCTTTAATCCTTCGAGCCGTTTCTGCAGCACTGGTGCCGCGGTGGAACTCGTACTCGTAAATAACGCGATATTTCAAGTTTTCCATTTTGTAAACTGAGTGACGCAAAGAAAATATACAAAAGAAGAAAAACAAATTAATTATGGTTTTCGAAACACAAATGCATGAGTAAATATAGCTGTATAAATTTGAATTTGGAATTCCTAACCAAAGAGTAGTTATTTGAGATCAAAGTGGCCAGTACGACAAAACGCCAATTTCATATGTAACAACCAAATATTTAAGGGGGCTCCCATACAACAAACGTGATTTTTATTGAATAATGATACGGAACCCTTCGTGCGCGAGTCCGACTCGCACTGGACTTATTTTTTTTTTAATTGATTTATAAATTTTGTCTGATTAACACTATGGGTCTTGAAACCATTTTTTTTTTAAATTAATTATAAATTTTGTCTGATAGATCAGATTAGTTCATTTCAGTTATATAATTGGGTTCATAAACTTTAATTGAGTTAAGTGATAATTATCTAATAATTGTTTTCGTAAAATGACTACATGTTTTTACAAAATGCAGAGGCAAGTTGAGGAAACTGTTACAAGTTATTGGAATCTTCTACATTCTGCCTTTATAGCTTAGCTGATCTTGTGTTGTTGTGTATTTGAAATCCCACTAATATTATAAAGCTGAAAGTTTGTTTGGATGGAGGTTTTGTTACCTCTTCATGCAAAAACTGGGCTACGGATTGAGCTGAAACTTTGCACACATATTGATGTTGACCAGGATTAACACATAGGCTACTTTTTATTTGGGTAAAATGCATGCGAAGCAGCGGGCAGAAGCTGGTTTGGTCAATATTTTTTTTACATGGTTTATGCAAAGTTATCATCATATTATTTAATTTTACTTACTTATTTAAAACTGTGTGTATTTTATAAAATGTGTCAAAAATATTTCAAGAAAACTAGGATTGTTCCTCATTTAAAAATTATGCTGGGACCTTTTGGGTCACAATTTTATTTTTTAAAAAGCGACACCTTTTATAATTCTATGGACTGCAAGCATGCCCAGAAAAAAAACAAAAAGATAATGAACACTTTGCTTAAGATGACAAGACAAGATAAATTCCCGTGTTTATGTTATTACATTACAATGAATTGTGATTGCGAAAATTTACGAAAAACTATGGTAGGAATCATCACAGAACTCTGTGATCACAACCACCATCTCCTCAAAACAGGGGCCATGGACAGTGGAATATGTTGCTACTGCACTGTACTGCCACAAACGACGCAAGATCAAAAATGGGACAACAGGAGCTCATTTTGTCATACCTCTTGACACAAGGGGCTCCTGTATGTCTTCTAAAATATTTGCATATATATTTTCTATTTTTTATTATTTGGAGATGCTTGTGGATGGCCAGCGGCCCTAAGTTCTTCTCCGGTATTTCAAGGAGTTGGGCTTGTTGGGGTCAGGAGAGCATCTAGGGAGACAATACACAATACAACCCCATGCGGGATGTCAGAGCTGGTACCTCCACCAGAATTACAATTAGAGTTTCACACGCACAAAAGACTGTTACACATGTTTGTAATAACACAAAAGATTTGATACACATTATGTCCGAGTATTTATGGTGCAGATGGCTTGCACTGATGAAAATTATATCATCAAATATGTTTATTACCTATTATTTTACAGTTGAAATATTTGTATTGAGCCAACAAAAATAGATTCACAAATAAGGTTGTTGGTATACAGACAACATACATCTGAGCCCAATATGGAGCCCGCAGCTCATAACAATGTTCTAATGTCAATAATTTATTCAAAAGAAGTGTGGGTAGTGCATACTTCGCCCACCTTTTGCCTTGATATATGCCCTCAACAAATTGGAATGGTCTTAAACATTAAATGCCACCAATTAGAAAGCAATTACAACATTTATACAAAACTAAAGAAATACTGCAAGATTTCACTTGGAAAAGATAAGAACCTCTGCACTACACATCACTTTATCATGAAAATTTTGCATAGCACTATAACCAGTGTCTGCATTCCGATGCAGATTTGGCAGGTAACAAGGCAACAGGAGCAAGGCAAAGGTGAAAATGTAGAAATACCGGCAGGTAATTATGGTAGAGCGCTCACCTGTTTGGTATCCACGAAATCGCTGGCCTCCATGTTAGCATGTGTTCGCTCCTGCCTGTCCATGGCTTTGGAAACATTAGAATCTCTTACACCAGCCACTGAACAGGTAAAAATCACACGATACCAGCGTAAACATAACAATCGCGATGGACACAGCAAATTTCAACGAAACAATGTCAGTGATCGCACCTCAGGTAAAGGCACTTGGGAGACAGTTTTGGTACCTAAATACAAAATTACTGATTGTGAGCACTTGTTAAAATATTTTTTTACCTATCCTGGGGGGTTATAAAGCACCAAAGTTATTTTTTTTAAGCAAATCGTGAAAAATACAGTTGATCACCATTTTCATTTCACACATTCCGTCATCGAGGCCGACTGACGGTCGCTGCCCTATTCAACGTTTCTTTATAAAATATCAAAATTAGTTTCTAAACAATGGTTACGCTAATTAGTAAATAAAACGTGTTTTCACAATTACTTATATCACGTAATACATGTGCATTTAATTTACTATGTTTTTGTTGTTCTGCACAAAAAACCCTATCACCTGGTGATTCAATGCATTTTCGTAGCCAACAAGCTTGCGTTGTATGAAACGTAAATTTCAATGACGCAGACGTAGCGACACCTATCATGACAAGTCGATAACTTTTGACGTTGACATTTTAACAACGAAGAAGTATCATGATTCTTTTTCTTCTTCTTCTTTTCTTTTTAATGGCTGATGCATGCCACTTGCTGCAACTCTGATCATGATGGTCACATGGATTGGTGGTCATACAGTTTGACAATAACTTTTGACATTGTCATTTTAACAAAGTCAAAGTCAAAGTCAAAACATTTATTGCAACCACGTTGTAGTAAGTGAAGATGTTAACAAAATATAGTTCCAAACATGGACCCGGTTTGGGCACGACAGTAATGCACATAAAATTACAATTTGGTACCTATTATACGTACCTTATACATGCTAGGTGACATAGTATTAAGTAAGTAGGTACATGTTAATATAGCTACCTGTATATTAAGCTATGAAAAAGAAAAGTTGTACAAAACCAAATAAAATCTTATAAGTGTAGAAAACGAAGAATATGTTATGTGATTAACACATACATTACTAAACTTGTTTTCCTAAAATATGAACAGAAAAAAAACAAACGAAAAAAAAAAACAACGAAGATGTATCATTATGGTCACATGGATTGGTGATCATACAGTTTGATTTTGAAGGAGGCTATTTCATAAAAAGTAAAAACTTCATCCTCGAACCTTAAGAACGTCAACAACGTACTTCTGGTAGAAAACCTCGGAGTCACATCAGGCGTCCGTCACTCGCTCAAGGCCACGCGTTAAATGCCTACCGCTCTGTACATCGCAGGAGTTGCAAGTAGGGATGTTCCGATACCATCAAAGTATCGATACCTACTCATATCACTAGCACTCATATCGTTTTACGATACTACTCATATAAGTAACCATAAAGTATCGATACCTAGTTATAACGATAGGTTTTAGTATTTTTTTAGGAATAATGAAAAAATAGTTTTTCTTTTTTATTATTATTAACGTACATATGACAACCGTCTTTTTATTTGTTTGAGAACTCTATCGTTTATGAACTGATTATTACTATATTGGATTAAAGGGTATTTATCGCGTAATTACCTTTATTATTATCCTGACGTTTCGAACATCGAAAGGTATCCATCATTTTAAAAAACTAAATCATATTTGAGCAACCAATAAAAATAGCTGTTTTATTTCACCACATTCGTTTTATTATAAAAATCTCATCGTAGAAGCGCAACCCTAGCCCTAGCGATGCCGCGTCACAGATTACTTGCAAGTAGGTGAGGCGGGTGAGCAAAGCAATCTCAACGATTTTGTAGGCTATTATAGCGTAGGTATTTTCGCTTTTGTATTGGAGTGATGTATCTGTTAGTTTCTGTAATCTGTGGTCACATTTTGATCAAAGATATTTGATATTGACAAAATTATGAATCAACAATAAACTTGCTATTTCTACTTTTCAGCCTTAGACGAGATTTATCTCGTTTAAGTTTTCAGCTTCTGTTATGTTTAGTACTCGTAATAAACACTTTTTGATTTTTCACTGAAAACGGCTTATTATCTTGACTCTAGAAGACTCTTAAATTGTAAAACTGATTATAATTTTAGAGTTAAGACGTTTCTAAATTTATAGCTGTCAGCGTGAAATCGGGTCTATTCTGTTCGTTGTGTAGGTAGTTCTGTTGTAATTTTTGAATGACACTAACCGAATAGCCATAATAAATTATGTCCGTTTTAGCACAGATTACAGAAACTAAGTTTTAGTCCGTTTTATATCAATTTGTTTTTTGTTCCATGTTAATTTATGCTTTTGCTAGTTAGTGCAATAACAAAATCGCCACCAATATGCCCTTTTAAACTTCCTAAAAATACGATAAACGAAGATAAATCGAGATTTATCTCGTCTATAGCCTACACTAAAAGCGAGTATTTACCATAGACAAAATATTACTAACGTAAAAACTCTAGGTATGGTATTGGCACTACTTCAGTTAGTTGGTTGATTACAAGTCTGTGGTTGATACGAACCTCCTCCCCCTTACGCTTGTTGACTTTATCCTGAGCTGAGACTTTATCATCTCAGGTACCCTTGATTATAAGATGTCTACTGATGGCCGCCAACATGGCTGGCCAAATAACTAACGAATTTATAAATTAACTTGACACTGGCGGAATTGTGTTAAACCAAACACAAAAGGCCATAAAATAAAAAGACAAGACAAGACAAGACCCTTGATTATAATACCCAAGAGTAGATGTCATATAGGTACCTAGACTTTCATAAAGAAGCATTCGAAAGGGTGAACTTACGTTATTATTCTGAGGGGTGAACAGTGATGTTTCGCAAATAAAATTTGCATAATTTGGTTACTCTTTACAGCTACTAAAATTATTTATTAGCCAATTACCTCCGAGATCGCAAACAATTGGTAAGATTATGATGCTTTGATACCCAACCCTATCATACCCGTAAGGGTCATCTTAAGGTTCTGTTTACATTAATGGTCTATGATCTGTGCAAAAACCTTACCAAATCTCATTGATGATGTAAAGCTGTACAAGAGAATACCAGAAGATGCCGTTAGCTTATACAGAATTATCTTGAAGCTGTGCAAGATTGGTGCAGAAAGAGTTCCAAATTGCTAGATGACCTTTACGCGATCCACAAGTCCTCTGAATCGCGCAATATAATAAATATAATATACTTTACGTGCCATAATGATCATTATTAAATGCAAAATGTTTTATAGATACTTAATTGGATAAGGATTAATGATGTACTTATTGCTTAAAATCGCTTTGTAAATAAGCTATTAATACTCGTAAAAAGTAAAGGATAAAAAATGGTTATTGTGGTTTATAGAAGAGAGAGATAGACATATAGGTAAGTACTATTGCGGACTTTTTTTTAGACCTTTTTATGGTGTACAACTTCGATCAAATATAACCTTGATCGAAGGTGTACAATACTTGTAGCCTGTAGTACATTCTTTTGAACTATCTCGTAGGGTTCATCCAGCGTTTGCAACGTAAGCGCAAAAAAATGTGTTTATTTACGACATCACATTAGAAACCTATAAAATTATCAGTGTATCTCTACTATATTATGCATGTATTATACATAAAAACCTTCCTCTTGAATTACTCTATCTATTAAAAACCGCATCAGAATCCGTTGCGTAGTTTTAAAGAATTTAAGAAAATATACGGACAGACAGACAGCGGGAAGTGACTTTGTTTTATTCTATGTAGTGATAGTGATAATATGATTTTAATTTTTTAGGGTTCCGAACCAAAATGGTTAGTAGAAACTCTTGGAGAACCTAGGAGGAAATTTATATAATGTGTTTAAAACTAAAACAATATGTTGTTTCATAACAGCAATTTCAATTGGCAATAAGCATTCGCAATAGGATCGTACTAAGTACTTTCTATACAGCCAAAACCTTGTTGAGGTATTAACACATTACTGCTAATAATAGTGACTATAATCATCTGAGCTGTTTTTTAAACACTAGAAGTATCTATAATTATTTTATAATTGATTAAAAATTGTAACTAAGTATATTATATACAAATAATGTACCAAACTATACCTTTATCAGATATTAATGTTCTCATGTAAGTATGTGACTTATTATTTTCTGTATTTGAGAAGTGTCGTCCTGTAATTACGGGAGCACCAGGCTAATAACATTTAGACCTTAGTATTATGTGCATTATGTGTCACCCTGTGTTGGATGTCCTATTTAAATAAATAAATAAATTTCTTAAACATAAACCCTTAGTTATATGGTGTGACTTTGTCTGTCATCGATGTGACTGATGGATAACTTGAGAAAGAAATACTGAAGCAATCGACTTCAATTAGATATCACTTATTCACTAATATTGTACAAAAATTTAAAAATAAAGAAAAATACTCAAAATATTTAAGTTGTTACAAGATCATGTGCTCCATAAACATTTCTTTAAAACTTTAGTACTTTACACGCTTCTTCCTATCCTTGGATAGACCAAGCTGATGTTAAACGTGATAGGTATATTAATAATACTATCCTTACGACTGTGATCCAAACACATCCCGTCCAAAAAATTCAGTTTTTTAATAAATAAATTAGAATCGTCTTTGTGGTAGTATTGAAGACGTACAACAGGAATGTGTTCGGAACGCAGCCGAACTTAGAAATATTTTTAATGCAGGAATATGATAATAATGTAAAACAATGTAACAGTCTTCAAAGTTCAAAATATTTATTGTAACCATGTTGTAACATAAATATCTTATAACATAAAAGTATCATATATCTCCATTTTCTAATATAACTTTTAATTATTGAAATATAGATCCAAATACACGGTAATAGAGTATAAACTGTTTTTATTTGTACACCTAATGAATGAACGAATCATAGAGAATCAAACATTCAATCACTCTCCTTAGAGAAAAAAATAAAAATTGCTTTCAAAACCTAACGTTTCGTCGCGTAAGACTGTGCAACTGTGGCTCGCGAAAAAGTGTGTTTTTACGACGGAAATCTTAATACAAAAGGTAAGTTATCGTTTTCTATTCAATTACTAATTATTTATTTACAATAACAAATTGAAAATACGCTTTTTTGTGCATAAATCGTTGATAAAATCTTAGACTTAGAGAAGTAACAGTAAGCGAGTTCAAATTTTTTCAAGTATTTGAGACCATTGCAGAAGATTTGCAATTGGTACGAAATAGCAAACTTATAGGAAATTTTATAAGGAATTTGAAAATACGGTTCGTTTTGTAAAATAAGTTTTAGATTTTTTGCTAAGTTTCTCGTTTTGAAAATCTGTCCATAATACACTCACACTAGCGCAATAACAAAATGGCGACACGGTGTGTGTGTACACGAAGTTCCCGGTGCACTGCGCTGTGCGTAAGCTGCTAGGGAGTAGATCTGCTCATATATACAGGCGGTTCGATTTTTTTTAAATGTTTTTGTTACATATGTATGTAGTAGTGAGTGTGCATGTGTGCGTGGCTGCGCCCTCGCCACGCCATCATCTAGCACCATCTAGTACAATAAAGAGTGTGTAACCAACCAGCGGTCGTTTCACTACTATCCCCGTATCGAATATTGTACAGTGGCGACGATCTACCCGCGAGTAAAAAAAAAATATATCAAAATGTCTTATTCTACGCAATTCGGTATATTAAATACATTCGATCACAATGTACAGACGTGGAAAACGTACAGAGGCCGGATCACCCAATATTTCCTGGCAAACGAAATCACCGCGTCGACAGATGTAACGGGCTGCAAACGAAAAGCGATCCTGCTGAGCGCACTCACCGAGGGTACCTACAAGTTAGCTGCGGACTTGGTGCTCCCTAAAGATCTAGAAGACGTGCCCTATCCTGATCTCCTGGAAGTCCTAGATGCACACTTCACCCCGAAACGTGTTGGATTTGCTGAGCGCCATAACTTTTACGCGGCAGTACAACAGGCCGGCGAGACGCATTTACAATGGGCGGCGCGTCTACGAGGACTTACACAGAAGTGTGCCTTTTTAAATGTGGAGGAGGCGCTTCGCGACAGATTTGTCATGGGAATGCTGCCGGGGCAAGAAAAAGAAAAGCTGTATACAAAAGATCTGGTTACTCTCAGCATGGCAGAAGTCGTCAAGATGGCGGAAAATATGAGCTGCGCACGGGCAGCCGCTGCCAGTGCTAGCGCGTCCAACGCCGGGATAGTACCGGATAATAGCCAGCTTTTCAAGATATCTAGGGACGTTAAAAGTGTAAATGTAGGAAAAGTTAAATGTAAGGTGTGTGGTTATACGAACCACAAATCATCTGAGTGTCGGTTCGCAAATTATACTTGCAAAAAGTGTCACGAGAAAGGCCACTTGCGTAAAATGTGTTCAAAGAAAGTGAATTACGTTGAGTTGGAATGCAGTGACAACGGTGAGGATGCTACCGGCGATGATGGTAAGTTGTATTATATCCGATCTTTCAGGGGAGAACCTATGGTAGAACAAGTTTTTATTAATCAATTGCCTTTCAAGTTTGAAATAGACAGCGGGTCTGCGGTTACCGTAATTTCTGAGGGTTTTTATATGCGAACATTTAAAGATGTGCCTATATCAAGTACTCATAAACAGCTGATAACGTACAATGGGAAAAAGATTATCTGCTTAGGCACAGTTCGGTTGCCGGTGTGTTACGTAGGTCAAACGCACTATATTAACTTTTATGTAGTTCGCGACGGAGGGCCACCGCAATTAGGCAGGGACTTTATTTCTCTTTTTAAATTACAGCTCATACCGATAAACAGTATAAAATCAGAGTCAGTTCCCAGGGAATTGCAAGAACGCTTTGGGGAATTATTTTCCGATAAATTAGGCACATTTAAGAAATACAAAGTTAGACTTAGGTTGAAAGAAAATGCTAAACCGATTTTCTGTAAAGCGCGTCCAATAGCGTTTGCTTTACGTGATAAAGTAAATGAAGAAATAGATAGATTGATTAAGTTAGGCGTGCTGGAGGCCGTGGAGTACTCGCCCTATGCTTCTCCTATAGTTCCGGTCCTGAAACGGGACGGTTCAGTCAGACTGTGTGCTGACTATTCGGTCAGCATAAATAAACAGCTGCTAGTGGAACAGTACCCGCTCCCCACCACAAACGAGTTATTTTCAAAAATTTATGGCGGTCAGCATTTTACCAAGCTCGACCTATCTATGGCGTATAACCAGTTCCAATTAGACGATGAATCAAAAAACCTAACTTGCATAAATACGAGCCGCGGGCTGCTTAGGTTCACGCGGCTAGTGTTTGGCCTGGCTAGCGGACCGTCCATCTTCCAGCGGGCGATTGAAGGGGTATTATCCGGTATAGACGGGGTCTTGTGTTTACTAGATGATATATTGATAACCGGGAAAGACAATAAAGAACACATGGAGAGGCTAAATACAGTGCTGCAACGTTTGCAAAATGCCGGTCTGACCTTACGGAAGGACAAATGTAGTTTTTTCCAAAGTGAGGTTAGCTATTTAGGATATATTATCACTAAAGATGGTCTTAAGAAATCTCAAGACAAGGTTAAGGCTATGGTAGGAGCTCCGATTCCAACAAATGTGACCCAGCTGCAGTCATTTCTTGGACTCATAAATTACTACAGAAATTTTGTGCCTAACGCGTCTACTGTCCTTAGTCCGTTGTATGAGTTGTTAAAAAAAGGGAGTAAATGGAACTGGACTGCAGAGCATCAACAAGCTTTCATAGAAATAAAAACATTGATGACGTCAGAGCAAGTACTGGCTCATTTCGATCCGAACGCTAAAATAATATTGACGGTGGACGCTAGTCCTAGTGGTCTCGGCGCTGTTCTTTCTCAGGTCGGGGAGGAAGGGATCGAAAGGCCTGTGTCTTTTGTTTCGCGAACACTAAACTCCGCCGAAACGCGTTACTCGCAAATACAAAAAGAGGCAACAGCTATTATTTACGGCGTTCGTCGGTTCCACCAATATTTGTATGGCCGGTCCGTACCGTTTGTCTTGCGAACGGACCACAAACCATTGTTATCTATCTTTGGACCTAACAAAGGGGTACCAGAAATGTCAGCAAATAGGTTACAACGCTACGCGTTATTCCTAAGTAGCTATAATTATACAATCGAGTATGTACGTAGCGCAGATAACAGTGCGGATTATCTATCCCGTTCTAGCTTACAGCGAGCGCCGCACGAGTGCGCCTGCACCGAACAGTGTCAGTGCTGTGATTGTGAGGTGTCGTACGACCGGGCTACTTATGTGTGTTTTGTGATGGACGGTACGTTACCGTTAACAGTAGACAAATTACGTTTAGAAACAGAGGCTGATAACATATTAAAAATAGTCAAAAACTACATTTTGAAGGGATGGCCACCGAAACTAACGGATGCTCGAATAAAAGCATACTATTTATGTAGGACGCAATTGTCAGTTGAGAATGGGTGCATAATGAGGGGTCACAAGGTCGTCATACCTACCTGTATGTATAAGACAGTGTTATCTGAGCTACATCGATCGCATTTAGGAATTGTTAAGACTAAAGCCGAGGCGCGCTCAAGATTTTGGTTTCCCGGTATCGACCAGGCAATAGAAACTATGATCGGTTCCTGTGATGTCTGCATCCAGTTGCGCCCTTCCCCCGCGCGCGCGCCGCCTGCCCGCTGGGAGCTGCCGGCTGCTGCATTTAGTAGGATACATATAGATTTTTTAGGGCCAATTAAAGGCTGTATGTACTTAGTAGCAGTCGATGCCTACACAAAGTGGGTAGAAGTATATACCATGAACCCTGCTACGACATCAGCTGCTGTTATTACGAAACTTTGCGATTTTTTTTCAAGATTTGGAATACCAAAAACGATTGTAAGTGATAATGGCACATCTTTTTGTTCACGTGAATTTCAGCAGTTTTGCATAACAAACGGAATTAGTCATATCACTTCGCCCGTCTACCACCCGCCTAGTAACGGCCAGGCGGAAAGTTTTGTCAAAATTGTGAAAAGGGGAATTAAGTCTTGTCTCTCTTCTTTGGCTCAAATTACAAGGGGTACTGCTTATCTAAAACTACTTAGATATCTAATGGATTATAGGAACTCTGTTCACACTGCCACAGGGTTGTCTCCTGCGGAAATGGTATACGGTCACAAGTTGAGGTCACGCTTAGACATTATTAATCCATCGCCACCCTTGTCACTTGCGTTACCTAACCGTGTGCGAAATCAACAGTGTTTGCAATCTAGTCAACACGTCACAAATAAAACAGCTAAATTAAAAATAAATGATGTAGTATTGTTTCAAAAATTTGTAAACAAATTAAAGTTTACGTGGTGTAAAGGAACTATACTAAAAAAGTTAGGTAAAGTGGTGTATTTAGTCAAGGATTTTGATAGCCCGGAACAGTTTAAAAGACACATTAATTGTACGGGACCGGACTATAAACGGTTCGGTCGGCTCAGCACCTATTCAGTGGACTGTAACTGTTGGGTGTGCTGATGAGCCTTCCGATTCCGAGTATAGTAGACCGTCGTCCTGTGTGTACGTTGAGCGCTGGGGTTCTATGGAGGACTGAGATTGAAACAATAGCGTGAATTCAGGTACAACGGCGGCGGGTGCGGGTTGCGGGCGGCGAGAGTGAGCGAGAGGTCCGTTCCTTGCTTCCTTTTGTTAGCGCGTGGGTGTTGTTCCGAGGCTGGCGACTTGTGGACTGAGCACATGCAGTGAACGGTTCTCGTCTATATTTATATTTTTTCCTGTTCTCTCACTCTGCCGCGCGCAGCGAGCGACTATTGCCGGTTGCGTTTATTGGTACATCGTTCTATCTGTGTCTATCTGTATCTGTGTTAATATCTTACATTATCTTACATTCTTTGGTCTGTCTATGTCTTTATAAAACAGCCTATCTCTATATTATTGTAGCCCGTTGCCGGTGCCTACAAGTACTATTAATATTTTATTTTTAATATTTATCTATGCTATGGCTATCTATACTATGACTATCTATGCTAGGTCTTAGAGCTACATGGTGGTAGGTGTTTTATTTTCATTTAAGTCTAATCTATTAATTTAATTGCTATGACCGTCCGGAACATTCTCCCGCCGTCCAGTGACTCCGCTGTTGTCGCTGGAACCTTCCGTCGTGGAGGACGGCTCATCTCTCGGCAGGATGATCACCTTCTTGGTCGGTCTTCTCAGCACGCCCCCTTTGGTTTGCACGTCGATGGCTCGCACGACTCCGTCCGCTCCGGGGTAGACTGTGACTATGACCCCCCTGGGCCATGTGTTGCGAGGCAGGTTGGAGTCTGCGATGAGCACCAGGTCGCCCACCTGGGCGGCGGGGCCGCCGCCGTGAGGGTGGCGGCGGCGTTGTAGCTCGGGGAGATACTCTTTGAGCCAGCGGGCCCAGAAGGTATCGGCCAGGCGTTGAGAGGCCCGCCAGTGCGACCTGCCTATCAGGTCGCCGTCGGTGAAGGGGCCGAGCGCAGGGGTGCGCCCCGGCTGCAGCAGCAGGAAGTGATTCGGGGTGAGGGCCTCCGGGTCCTCGGGATCCACTGAGGATGGCTGTTGACTGTGTACTCGACCTCAGCGAGCAGGGTGAGGAGGACTTCCTCACGCGGTTGGCGCTCGCACAGGGTTGCTGCGAGCGCGGTTTTGACGCTTCGGACTAGGCGCTCCCAGGCCCCGCCCATGAATGGGGCCCCAGGAGGTATGAAGCGCCAGGTGATGCCTCTGGATGAGGCCTCGCAGGCGGTCGCGCTGTCCAGCGCGGCGCGAAGCTCCTTGTCGGCACCACGTAGGTTGGTCCCGTTGTCGGACCAGATCTCGGTGGGGCAGCCTCGGCGTGCGATCATGCGCCGTAGGGCCATGACCGCGGCGCTCGTCGACAGGTCGGAAGCGAGCTCAAGGTGGACTGCCCGAGTGGTCAGGCAGGTGAAGAGCGCCACATAGCGCTTCGCTGTTGCCCGCCCGATTCTTACGGCCAGCGGGCCGAAGTAGTCGAGGCCTGTGTGTGTGAACGGCCTGCAGCTGTGCGCCAGCCTCGCCGGCGGGTGATTTCCTGTCGCCGGCTGCGGGGCGGGCGCCTTCCTCAGATGGCACGGCAGGCAGCGGTGGATCACCATACGTGCTGTCGTCCGCAGACGCAGGATCCAGAAGTGTTGACGGCATTCGTTTACTGTTGCTTCAACACCAGCGTGCATCATCTGTCTGTGGATACTTTCAATATAAAGTTTAGTCACCCTATCGTTTCCATCTAGAATGGGAGGTGATTTTGTTCGTTCACCTATATCTATAGTTAGGCCGATTCTACTTTTAATTACTATGACGCCGTCCTTCATTTCTATGGCTAGCTTGCTCAAGCGGCTGTTTTTCTGTAAAGCTTTCCCTGCCTTCAGAGCTTTTAATTCTTCGGGAAAGCTATATTCCTGTCTTGCCATGACGATGTTGAGCTCGGCGCGTCTTAATAAGTCACCTTCTATAGGTAGGTACTTATCGGTGGTGGGGCGAATCTCCCGCCGCTGTTTTTGTGCCTTTTTCTTTTTCGTATCAGTCGGCTGGGGTGCACGTTCCGTGTAGCCTTTAACTATAAGGTTCGTCATCTGTGCTTCATACTTTCTTCTTATATCGCTATCTTTATCTATCTTCTTCTCTGTGCTGTACATTCTTCGTAACGTGTTATCTCTATTGTTCGGCATGACGACATCTCCCTCTTTCCACAGTAGCGCTGTCTCGTAATGTCCGTCCGGTCGTTGAGTAGTGTTTTCTCGAAGTATTTTCAGTGCTCGTTGCTCGGGATCGTTAACAGGACATTTCGGCGTTATCATTAGCGATTCTATAGCGAAATGGTGGCGTAGCTCGTTGTTCATGTCGTCTTCGATAGATAGGTGATTTGTGTACTGAACGCGCTGTCCGAGAGACCGAGTTCGGGATCCGTGAAGTACCCAGCCGAGCGGGGTCAGGGAGGCCACTGGTTGAGAGATGTGACCTGTCTTCATGTTGTTAGTGACCAGCAGGTGCCAATTGTCTTGGCCTATAAGGATCCTCGGTTTGGCGTTTCCATGTAGTACATAATTCTTGATGCTTTTCAGATGTTCCACGTACTGTACGTCGTTGTGTGTGATAGATTGTGGAGAAAGTTTTAAGCTTTTGACGGTTCTGGCCTGTATTTCGTGCGTTCCATCGGCGCCTGTTAAGCTGAATGTTATGCGCCTCGACTTCATTTCTTTGACCGTTGCGTTCGCTATGGATTCTATCCGCAGCGGATCATTGGGCCCAGGGGCCCCTATTGTGTCTGCGATGTCCTCGTCCACCAACGTAACCGTTGATCCATCATCGAGCAGGGCGTATGTCTTCACTTCGCCGCTGGGGCCCGAAGCTGTGACCGGTACTATCTTCAGAAACGTCCTGCTCTCTGCTATGGTTCTTGATGATGCGACCTTCTCGGTTTCTTCCTCTTGGACTCGTTGGAAATGGAGAAGTGGGTGATGCCATTTCGGACATCCGTCGGTAGCGCAAGCCTTCTTGGGGCATCTGTGATTTTGCGTTCTGAGCTTGAGGCATCGGAAGCAGAGTTTAAACCTTTTGGCTATGTCCCATCTTTCATCGGTGGAGGCTTCTGTTAGTTTTTCGCATTTCACGATGTTGTGATTCTGTTGACAAACCAGGCACTTGGGCTTCTTGTCTTCTTGACTACTATTTACGGCATAGGCCCTGCCTTGTTTTTTGTTCGCCGCGGCAGGCGCTTCTGTCTCGGGCTGCGCGTATGGGCCGCATCTCTCAGCTTCTCTGTTGAGGAATCTCGCCAGTTTGAGAAGATCGGGTTCGTCGGTAGCTTGTTCTGTAGCGAAGTCGTACCATCTGTATTTGAGCGTCGGCGAGAGCTTTTCTATTGTGATCTTTGTTAGCTCTGGGTTATAGAGGTAGTAGACTCGTTGTAAGGCCTGTAATGTAGCAACGACGTTTGCTACCCGACTTGCGAACACACATAAGTCTTTAGGCGAATCTGTAGGTCGGGCTAGAGAACGTAATCTATCTAGTTCGGCTAGGGCTATTGCGTCTGGTCTGCCGAATCTAGCTTCAAGCGATTTCATGACCGTATCTGGCTGGACGTTGTAGATTAACAAGCTTTCTACAGATTCTCTAGCGCGACCTTTCAAGCATTTCCTTAATCTACCTACATTCTCAGTTTCTGTGTAGGAATAGGCGGATTCCTCATATGCTGCCTTGAATGCTAGCCATTCTTGATAGGCACCGCTATATATTGGCAGTTCCGAGAACCGGCGGGCAGTCGACTGTGTTCCCGATCGTATAGCTTGCGCTATAGCAGAGGCCAGCTCTCCCATTTCAGTACGGGGCGGTCCTGCTATGACTCCCGCCGGTGCGGAAGCTCCCGGCCTCACAATATCCCTGTCATTAAAGTTGTGTACATACCGGTTTGCTCCCTGGAACTCACTGTATCCATTATTCGCACTGTCTCTATTCACGTTTGCCCCGCGGGCGTTGTTAACTATACTGTCACTGTTCACTATGTTATACTGTTCTGTTGTACTATAAAACTGTCCTTGGTGTAGCGGGGCTGGCTGTGCACCCGCTGCGTGCCGGTGCTCCGGCGTCTCCGTGTGGGGCGCGGCCCTCGGCGTCCCCAGCGGCGGCTGTGTGTTGGGGGCGTCGGCCGTCGTCCCCGGCGGCGCTTGCTGTATGATGGTGGGGGCGGCCTGTAATGCGCCGTCCGTCATCTTCTGTGTGGCGGGACTGTTATTCCCGACCTGAAGGCGTCCGGGGGGGTTCCTCGTTCCGCCCGGCTCCTGTGCGGCGAGACTGTTATTCTCGCCCGGTTGTGCTAGGGGAATCTTCCTTCCGCCCGGCTCCTGTGCGGCGAGACTGTTATTCTCGCCCGGTTGTGCGAGGGGAATCTTCCTTCCGCCCGGCACCTGTGCGGCGAGACTGTTATTCTCGCCGTGTGGTTGATCTGTTATCGCCAGCAGGGTGGTGTTCTGTACCCAGTGCTCTACCCGTCCGGTATTTTCTCGCTCAGTGACTTCGGACCTCGCGTCGCTTTCTGAGTCCTCCTCTTCTTCGTAGAGTTGTTCCAGCTCCGCTTCGGCGATCTGAGCCTGTATACGCAACAGCTCCAATTTTGCCTGCGCTATTCTGCTCTTCTTAGATCGTCTTGTTGATTTCCTCGACGCCGCGGTCTTCTGTGTTCTCTCCGTGCGGGGCTCTGTGTCTTCTGTGTCCTCCACGGGGCTCCCGCCGGTGTTTCCTGTGGCTGTGGCCAAGGTGTCCGTCGACGTCGGCTGCGTACTTCCTGTGCAGGTCGCGGACGAGTTGGAGGTGAGGATGTTTGATCCGAGGCTGGTCGATGCTGTCGGCTCCATACCGGGAGCTCCGGACGCGTGTGGTTGCTCGGGCACTGTTTTGCGCGGCACCGACTGCTGTGACGGGGGTTGCGGCCGCTCCTCCGTCACCGCGGTAGCAGTCGGCGTAGGTGCCGGACCTGGCTCTTCGCAACGAGACCCGCAGTTTGACCTTGTCACCACCATTGCTCGACCTCAATCCAAATAGATCCGACTCGCGAGGACCAATGTACGGGACCGGACTATAAACGGTTCGGTCGGCTCAGCACCTATTCAGTGGACTGTAACTGTTGGGTGTGCTGATGAGCCTTCCGATTCCGAATATAGTAGACCGTCGTCCTGTGTGTACGTTGAGCGCTGGGGTTCTATGGAGGACTGAGATTGAAACAATAGCGTGAATTCAGGTACAACGGCGGCGGGTGCGGGTTGCGGGCGGCGAGAGTGAGCGAGAGGTCCGTTCCTTGCTTCCTTTTGTTAGCGCGTGGGTGTTGTTCCGATGCTGGCGACTTGTGGACTGAGCACATGCAGTGAACGGTTCTCGTCTATATTTATATTTTTTCCTGTTCTCTCACTCTGCCGCGCGCAGCGAGCGACTATTGCCGGTTGCGTTTATTGGTACATCGTTCTATCTGTGTCTATCTGTATCTGTGTTAATATCTTACATTATCTTACATTCTTTGGTCTGTCTATGTCTTTATAAAACAGCCTATCTCTATATTATTGTAGCCCGTTGCCGGTGCCTACAAGTACTATTAATATTTTATTTTTAATATTTATCTATGCTATGGCTATCTATACTATGACTATCTATGCTAGGTCTTAGAGCTACATGGTGGTAGGTGTTTTATTTTCATTTAAGTCTAATCTATTAATTTAATTGCTATGACCGTCCGGAACATTAATCAGTTAATGATTTATAAAGGGACCAATAACAATGGAGACAAAAATACAATGAATGTAAATAAACCTGGGTATCGGCCGCCCCTGCCGTCGTCATCATCAATGCTGGAGTTGTCAACACCGTCACCGCCGCCGCCGCCGTCGCCGCCACCACTATCGCCGCCGTCATCGACGCTGCCGCTGTCTTCGCCGTCAGGGCCGTCACCAATGCGCACTCAAATTTCGCCGAGCAGTATATCACCGGACACACATGGAACAGTTGGCCTTACCAGAGGGAGAAGAGAGGAAGTTTATGAGGCAAATACCTCGTCTTCAGTAGAAAATGAAAGTGTTGCTGATAATTCATTATCAACGTCGAGTGAGACAAGCCTGCGACCAGAAGAAGATGAAGAATTTTTCGAGGCTGATGAGGCTCCTAACGATAACCCGGAGGAACCAGAAAGAATTGGAATTCCAAAAAGAACGTTACGTAATCGTCTCCCGGTTTCTTATAAGAAATTATTTTAGTTCTAGTGTTATTATATAATATTGTACTAGGGGGAGGAATGTTACATATGTAGTAGTGAGTGTGCATGTGTGCGTGGCTGCGCCCTCGCCACGCCATCATCTAGCATCATCTAGTACAATAAAGAGTGTGTAACCAACCAGCGGTCGTTTCACTACTATCCCCGTATCGAATATTGTACAGTTTTTATCATTATAATACATTATATTATGTATAAGAGTATTTACCTTATTAAAAAATAAAACCGGGCAAGAGCGAGTCGGACTCGCGCACCGAGGGTTCCGTGCCATCATACAATATAATTTATGACAAAGGCGGTTTTATATTTGTTGGAGAACCTTGACAGCGCCATCTCTTGTCTGATAGCAGAACTTATGTAGATTTTTTACACTTTCGATGATTTCTAAAAAAGTATGCTATGTAGAGAGATTGTAATAAATTTCCTCTAATCTTTACATACACTTCTAATAGTAATAAAAGTTTCAAAGGTTTATCTCCGCAAACTTCGGAGATAAGGGGGGGGGAACGCTATTTTTTTCAAAATTTTTGTAAATAACTCAAAAACTATACGACGTAAAGGAAAACTAAAAACTGTTTATTAATGTGCAAAAGAATACCTTTCATATAATACCCCACACGGCCTAGTAACTTTCTAAAAATTTTGAAAACACCCCTTCCACCCCCATTGTCTAAAAAACTATGCAAATTAGAGAGTTCGCTATAATTTTCCTATAAAGTTTACATACACTTCTATAAGCTATAAAAGTATCACGGGTTTATCTCTGCAAACTTCGGAGATAAGGGGGGGGGGAACGGTCGTTTTTTCGACATTTTTGTAAATAATTCAAAAACAATACAGCTTAAAGGAAAACTAAAAACTGTTTATTAATGTGCAAATGAATACCTTTCATATGATACCCCACATCACCTATTAACTTCACAAAATTTTTGAAAACCCCCCTTCCACCCCCCTTGTCGAAAAAACTATGAAAACTAGAGAGTTCGCTATAATTTTCCTATAAAGTTTACATACACTTCTATTAGCTATAAAAGTATCATGGGTTTATCTCGGCAAACTTCGGAGATAAGGGGGGGGGGGAACGGTCATTTTTTCAACATTTTTGTAAATAACTCAAAAACGATACGGTTTAAAGGAAAACTAAAAACTGTTTATTAATGTACAAATGAATATCTTTCATATGATACCCCACACGGCCTAGTAACTTCACTTAAAATTTTTGAGATCCCCTATCCGCCCCCCTGCAATCAAAATAAGAATATTTTTTAACATTTTTATATATGCTATATAAGTGAAAAAGCCGTGTTGGCCGAATGGTATGTCCCCCCGACTTTTAATCGAAGGTCGTGGGTTCGATACCGACCGTGAACCAATGGATTTTTCTTTCTTGAAAAGTGTAAGTTCACATTTAACACGTGCTTACCGGTGAAGGAAACACCGTGAGGAAACCCGCGGCTTAGTTAGCTTCAGACGTATTGACCTGTTCTTTCCTCTGACTAATAGCTGACTAAGCTAAGAGTATGGTATAGGTGCTGGGCAAGCCTAATCCATCAAACAATGTCCCAGGCACTGCAGCGTCCCGTACAGCATTATTACCAGTTGCTGACGCTTCATAAATCATCTATAATAGATGCAAAGGCCTAACCTTATATAAGTAAAAAAGTGTTGTCTTTTACCATTTTAAATTGCAAGTCGATAGCATCAGTGGTTCTCGAGATATCCATCTGTGACAGACAGACAGACAGAGTGATTCTATAAGGGTTCCTTTTTACCATTTTGGTCCGGAACCCTAAAAACAGAGAAATATAATGAAAAAAAATGACTAAATATTAGTAATATTATAATATGCCTATTTTCTACGTATATTTTTTTTTCGTATCTTCTACGTGTTCCAGAAATTGCTCGTTCAATTTTTATTAGATGCAAAGGATAGTCGTCTGGCGGCCGTATGCTTACATTTTGATTTCCGCAGGTCCGCGCCGTGCAGGTTTTGACCTGTTCCGTGAATTCGCGCTAAGTGGACGAAACTTTTCGTTTCAGCGGCCGACCAGTCAACACCTCAGCGTCTCACCTGATGATGCCTCGCGGAGAGGCGAAACACGTGTTGTCGTATACGGAAATAAAATATATACAAAAAGGAATTGTTTTATTACTTAAAAAAAATGGTATTAGTAGTAAATATACTCTTTACATAACGAAACTCTCAAGAAGTTTGTGAGGCTTCTTTTCAATTAGGTACTGCCCTTATATGCATAGTACCCAGTTTATCTACTATTATCTAGTAGTTAGGTTATAGAACAAAACACGCACGTGTTCAATTGTAAAAACAGAGAAAAACACATTTTATTATCTGCCTAGGTGTCAAAAAAGTCATTTGGACACGTGCATTTTTGCTTCAATACCCCTCAATTCGGGGTCACAATTTTTGTTTATTACAAACCCAGCTGTATATGAGTGCAGATCTGCTCCCCAGCAAAGTATACAGTTTGAAGTATTTGACCTTGGAGCATATCTGCTCTCTAGCAAACTATATCACGTAGCTCAGGAGCAGACCTGCTCCTAAGCAGCTTACTCACTGCTCAATGCACGCACACATATAAACTTTGCAAATATTATCTATGGAGAGTGAACTGAATACTATCCCATCAGAAAACTAGTTTATTCACGTAAGCAATACAGTCATTGTTATACTCTATGGACCATTGCATGATGCTAGAAACTACGTGTCAAAAAGGGTAGCCAAATCACCTATATCTCGAGTTTTTCTTCAAAAACCTCAGTTTGTTCCATCGTTTATGTGTTTTTTATGTTTTTTACGTAAAAAAGGATATTCAGTTATATAAACAAAAGTACATTCTGATCTCTGATAACAAGTAATTTCGTGACAAAACGACTCGAAAGTCGGCGCGACTCGAGAGCGAAGTTGCAATTTTCAGTATCTCAATTTCAATTTTCAAAATGATATTACTAATGTATAATATCATGGAATTCAAGCTATTTTTGAATTTCCAATTTGTTGTATCCTTTATCCGTTTATGTAATAAAAAACAAAACGAAAATATTTTTAAAACTTTTATAAAATAAAAGGAAATAAAAATAAAAATAATAGGGGGAGGCCTTTGCCCAGCAGTGGGATCAGATGGGCTTATAATAATAATAATTATAAAATAAGGTAAATAATACAACATGTCCGAAATATCAGCAACCTGTTTTATAAAATTCCTGTAAAAAATTTGTAAGACATGTAATAACAAAAAAATACAGTTAATGCTGTTCACTAGTTATCTGACTATCAGAAACTATCAAGACTTTTATGTCCTTCACACATTTATGAGCTAATTATCGAGAAAATCTGATACATGGCGAGCGCGCTCTCCGCGTTCAATTTTTCCCGCACGTAGACGTTCAATAGGAGGGCACGTTTTCGCATACGAAAGGTTAAATTGTTTAATCTTTATGTAACATATTTTTTTGAGAGATTAGTGCTATAAGTTTGCTTAGCTTTTGTTTAGTTATTATGATGTTGTTAAGGCAGGCCAAATAAGGCGATATGGTCGCTCAGCGACAAAGCCTTGTTTTGTGTAATGTAAATAATAAAAAAAGTACTTTACACAAAAAGAAGAAGATAAAAATGGCAAATTGTAATGTGATGGCAACACTGATGGTGTCGATAAATATTAGGTGTTTCAGTGGTGTGGATGCAAACAAAAACATATAACATTTTCGTTCTGTTCTTAATACTAATCTCAGACTAACGCCAATGCCTCGCGAGAGGAGTCGCTATCGCGACCGACGGAGTTCCTCTCACAGCTCAGAGTCCTCGTACGATCGGAAGAAGAAAAGCAAACACAGGAAACGTTCGCGATCTCGTGATCGTTCCGTCTCTAGCAGCGTCAAACGGCGGCGTTCCACCTCCCGCACGAGGCATAGGAAGAGAAGTTACTCCCGTAGTGTTTCCAGGGAGCGTTACGATAAATCCAGAAGGCGGTCTCTATCTAGATCCAGGTCCAGACGTGATCGATCACAGTCCCGGTCCCGCAGTCGGTCTAAGTACGGCAAGAGTAGCAAGAAGTCGAAGAGATCGCGGTCTTCCAGCAGCCACCGGTCCAGCTCCTTTGATATAGGTTTGTCTTTTCCTTAGCATGAACCTATTTTCTAAGATTACTGTCTTATAACCCTACTAGGGAGGCCTTAGATTATAAGTGTCTTACCTAAGCAGCCCTTTGGATCAAACCCCCTTTCATAATTCATTTATTGTCAGGTACAAATAGTTAGGTGGTAGGTGACGATACATTTCATTTTCTAGATTCTGCCACTAGGGCATACAAACATTAACAAACACAATTCATAAGATACTTAAATTATTAGAAACAGCATGCATCAATCATTTAACTATACAATAAATATTATTAAAATATTTATGTGATATTATAAAAAAAAAACTTAAAATTTAATTTTAATAACAATAGATATAAATGTCAGTTTGAATAAACAATGTCAATAAAATTATAATTAAATTAATTCCATTAATATGTAGTTACAAAGTTATTTAATAGTCGGATCCATCAAAGAATCATAAATAGCATAGTACGCTTTTTCTAATAATAACTGCTTTAATCTGACCCTAAATTGGTTATTGGAAAGCTCGCAAACAGATTTAGAAATTCTGTTGAAAATTGTTGGTGCCATACAGAAAACACTATTACGCAAGTGTTCTGTCTCTGATCTAGGGTATTAGTTGTCTAGACAACCCAGTACATGTCTAGCTTATCTCACCATCTGTACCTGGGCCAGCACTTCCTAACTAAAATTGCATAAAACGGACTCAAATGACAAAACTATTTGGTTGGTGCAGTTCTAAAAACAATCAATTTTAAAAATTTAAATGGATCAAATTTAACAGTCAAAGTCATGTCTAAAATTATAAATACCATAGCATTAGGCAGCACATTAACAGAATCAACATTAATGATTCACTAATTACACTGTTTAATTTCCAGAGCCAGCAAACCCTAAAAGAGTAATTAATCTTGATGACACAGAAACAAAAGTAGAGAAAGCAATAAAAGCAGCGGAAGCAGCTGGTCTCACCATGACAAAACTACCAACATATGACTACAAGGAAGTAGAGGTCAAAGAGGACATGCCTACTATACATGACCGTAACCTCCTTGAAGAGCTGAACTCTGAATCATTTGTTCAGAAATCATTCAAATCTTCCAAGAGCAAGAAGAATATCTTGATTGATCTAAAAGCCGAGACTATTTTGGTGCCAGAAACCGAGGCCAATGTACCAAAAGATGACTCCATTATTGATTTCAATGTAAGTAAACTCCATGCCATGGGGTGCCGTAGCAGTAGAATGTTACCTCTCCTCTCCATGGATGCAGCAAGAATATGCCAAGGGATTTTTTTGTAGACCTTTGCCTGTGGTAGATACCCATCTACCAGAGGCAGCCCTTGGCATATTCTGCAGGGTCTTTTCATCATTCAAAGTTTAGGCCAGCTGCAGACCAAGATAGCAGTTCCCATTTTGCAATTTGCACACAAGTAATAGATTAGTTTAGCCATGGGGTGCTGGCAGTAGAATGTTACCCCTCCTGTCCTATCCGTGGATGCAGTAAGAGCCTGCTAAGAGACACCTCCGGAAGATGGGCAGCAGCATCTTTCCATTATATCAACATACCATACTGCGCTCACCAACCTGCCTGCCAAGCATGGTGTGGCAACTACGCCTCATGGAGATCCATAAGGGAGGCCTTAGTTCAGTAGTGGACATTTTACAGCTTAAATGATGATAGATTAGTTCTGCAAGCTTAACTAAACTCCTTATCCCTTCATCTGCAAATGGCCTAGATGTTATTTTTTTACTGTATTATGGGCTTGTAAATATAATTAGCTATTGCAGGAAGGATGACTCAAAATTTCTATTTCCTTTCAGGAACTACCAAGTGAAGAAGAACTGAGAGAGATGTGGATTAGTAAACTTTATTTATATCGGAAGAAAATTATGAAAGGTGAAGTTTAGCTCTAGGTGTACAATAATATTCAGTTTGAGTAAACTATGTTATTTAATTAGTAACTTGTATTTTCACAAGCACTTGCACTACATAAATGTAACATTCAAACAATAACATTATCACTAATATTTTTGGAACAGTTCTTTTCTGTAAGTGTCTGAGCAATAAAAACGAGTAACCTAAATTATTTTTATTTGAACACAATTTGCAACTTGCAATGTAGGAAATGCCGCCACTACTTAGGTTTATTTACATTGTTCTGCAACAAATTTTAATCTTCAACTAGTGGTGAGTGTCTCACATGTTATTCCTTTCTCGTTGAATTCGGGTGCTGTACGTCCGAGAGACCAGGTTCCATGCATCCATATACCTGTCCATACACATAGCTATGCATTTCTGCTCTGAATTATCCAGTGATGTGCCTGGTTTGCTGATACATTTCTTGAAACATTTTTCTGACATTTTCGTAAGCAGTTCTTGAGCATTTGCAATAGCGATTTGTTGTTTCACCTGATCCATTAATTCTTCTTTCTGTGTCCCACTGAGAGAACCAGTAGCTAGTGAATCCATTTTATTTTAGAAACAATAAAGTCAGGTATTACTCAATTTTTATTGAATTTACAGCCGACTGAAGTAACCTCAAATTTTCAGTGACAGACAGCCATAGACAAGACAAAAAAATCTTCCTTCTTTGACATTGGGTATAGACAACAAATCAAAAACCGGTGGTTTTCCAAAAACAATGTGTATCGGGAAGGAAAAAATAATGATTATGTTGCTTAGACCTTTGAATAAATTTTGGCCATTGTCTTATATGAACTA
Source organism: Pasiphila rectangulata (assembly GCA_963082625.1). Lineage (NCBI taxonomy): Eukaryota > Metazoa > Arthropoda > Insecta > Lepidoptera > Geometridae > Pasiphila > Pasiphila rectangulata. Next base: position 20,369,266 of record OY720238.1, on the reverse strand, counting down.
AAAACGAGTTCTAAGGTTCAAGCGGAGAACAAAGTAGGTTATAATTTTCAAAGCCGACTGGCGATTTGGGGGGGGAGGGGGATACCCCCCTGTACCATCCCCTGAGCAAACCCATGGTTATGGAGATAACCATGGTCAAAGTTTTTAGGTTAGAATAACGATTTCCATTATGGATTTAAGGATGGGGAGGGGGCGGAGACGGGGAAGGGGGGAGGGGCTACCCCCTGTAACATCCCCCCACCCCGCGGAGTTATAAAAAAAACCTAATAACCTACTGTTTCTCCATCTCGGTTCTGCTGCAGCAGTGTTTTTGGGTGGTTATAAAAAAAACCTAATAACCTACTGTTTCTCCATATCGGTTCTGCCGCAGCAGTGTTTTTGGGTGGTTATAAAAAAAACCTAATAACCTACTGTTTCTCCATCTCGGTTCTGCCGCAGCAGTGTTTTTGGGTGGTTATAAAAAAAAACCTAATAACCTACTGTTTCTCCATATCGGTTCTGCCGCAGCAGTGTTTTTGGGTGGTTATAAAAAAAAACCTAATAACCTACTGTTTCTCCATATCGGTTCTGCCGCAGCAGTGTTTTTGGGTGGTTATAAAAAAACCTAATAACCTACTGTTTCTCCACCTCGGTTCTGCCGCAGCAGTGTTTTTGGGTGGTTATAAAAAAAAACCTAATAACCTACTGTCTTTACATCTCGGTTCTGTCACAGGCAGTGTTTTTATTTTATACATTTCCTAAATAGCTTCGGAGTTATATTTAGGAAGAACTAGTTTAGCCTTGGCAAAACTAGTTTGTCTCAAGGCAAAAAAGAAGAAGAAGAAACATAATGGCGTCGCTTCGCATTCTGTTCAGAGCAGTGTAAAGCGTAATATTGCGTATTTATTATACACCAATGATAATTGTGAAAATTTAAAAATATTTAAGTAAAAGAACATGACTTAAAATGGAATAAAATACAACTCGACTGTGTTAACGAAACGTAAAGTGTCGACTTTCTCGTCTGACATGCATGACAATTAGTTGTCAAATTGAAGTGGTGATTGTGTGTTATTTCCCAGTTTGTATGAAAACTAAAAATAAATATATCTCGTGAACCGTAAATTTGCGCAACCTGAGACTTTGCAAAACGCTTTCTTTTGGTGAGTACTATCTACAAAAAAAAATATGGACTTTCAACTCTCCAGTCGGCCTTGGAAAGTATAGCCGTAAACCCACTTGTTCTGAGGCGTAGCACTTCAAGCGGCGCCACCCACAGCTTCAAGCCGTTACCGTCAGGCGAGGCGGAGCGAGCTAGTTACGTGTAAAACGTAGTGTTTATATACTCTTTGGTTACGTGCTCTGTGGTTCTGTGATTGTAAATAAATAACAAAACTGGTGAAAAAACCAAACCAAACCAAGTATAATAAGACAGACGTCAACAATTTTGACTGTGTTGCTGTGTATTTTGATTTCTCTTCTATTCAACTCAACTGGTTTTGCAGATTTCGTAGGAATGCTTCCTCCCAAATGATTATCTACAGCTTATAAAGAAAAATCAGATCACTAGTACATTATGTCCGATAAAAATACTACTTGTCAACCTGCAGCAGAACCACTTGAAGATATTGCTAGCACACTAACTCACGACGAATTACTAGAAATAACGCAATCTTCACTTTACACCATAACAAAATGCGATTCTCTGCTAAGTGATCTTCCTTCAGATATAATTCTTGAAGAGATTTTATCACAGGTTAGTAAAATAAAAAAAAACAGCAATGGAAAATAAAGGTCTTGATAGGTACTGATGATGAAATAATTTCACTTTACAGATTGCTGTGGAACATGGCCAAGCAATAACTCTATTTATATCAAGAGAGGATGAACCGGTCTTGAAAGTAATTGTAAGGATTCCAATATTCCACTTAACATTCCCGCTATTTAATATGAATGTGATATGTCACAAAAGTTACTAAAGTTCCACTTAGTTTAAAAGAGTCATAGAATCTACAGAATAATTGGACGTAGTTAGGCAGAAAGGACTCAACCCACACTGGTCAAAAATGAGTTATTTATACCAAAGAGGTCCTAAAGCTTGGTTCTTTCACCCAGCAAAAAAGATTCGTGATAGGATAAGCATAAGTTAGTTTTTTGAATGATGCGAGCCAACCCACATAAGGGTGGGTATATTTTTTTTATCAACTGTAATAACCCAGGCTTCTTGAATCGTTTTATACAAATCCAATTTCAAAGAAGCAAGTCTAAATTGAATATAACAGGATTGGCTCAAGCCACATAAATCGTTTCAGTTAAATTTACCTTCATTAGAACAATTCTATCATTCATTCAGCTAAAACGACTCAAACTGCGTGGGTCACATCTGCTAAATTAATTTATTAAGAAACAAGCTTGTCTTATGTTTAACGGAAACGACACAAACTGCGTGGGTCATATCTGCTAAAAAGATTTATTAAGAAACAAGCTTGTCTTAAGTTTAACGAAAACGACTCAAACTGTGTGGGTTTTTACTGATAAATTGATTGACAAGGAAACTATCCAATTTTGCACTCATCCTAAATGACCTCCACAGATTACAGAAACCCTAAACTACGTTAATAACACACACGAATTAAGTTAATTATCCAATTCAACAAAAATGATGTTTGAGATTCAATAATTTTTATAGAAAATGAAAAATGCAATCAAAATTTTCTTTGTACCAGACGGGACTTAAACCCGTAACGTTCAGACGAACACCTTTAACGCAGGCTGCCTTTACCGTTCGGCCACGGAACAATTGACCGTCGGGTCGAAAATCTTGACTGCCTTTATCGGCTTCGAGTTCGAAGTTCGGGTTCAAGTCCCGTCGGAGACAAAATTTTTATTGCATTTTTCATTTTCTATAAATTATACCTTAGTGTGGGTTTACACTTTAAATACAATAGTTTTTAATTTACAATATAAAACAAAAAAGTGAAATAATTACTGCAATTTAATGAACCACAGGCAGAGCCAGATGACGAAACTGAAGAGGGAAGATGGCAGCATAACGTCAAGTAAAGCAGAAGTGTTAAGGGAAGTCGAAAGGTTCTATGGACGGCTCTACGATTCGGTCACTAAACCTGTTTGCAGTGCGGCCAACGACCCAAGAGCTAAACTGACCCGACATTAAACCGAGGATATCCCGGACATCAGCCTGTACGAGATCAGGATGGCCTTGAAACAGCTTAAGAACGACAAAGCGCCGGGTGAGGACGGAGTCACTTCAGAGCTTCTGAAAGCGGATGGATCACCGGTACTTAAGTATAAGTCCTACAGAAGCTATTTAATTCCGCCTTGCTTTAAGCAGGGCGGAACCTTCAAGGTACGACGCCAGAAATGAAACGAGGGCGTGGTGGTGCTGTTCTTCAAGAAAGGTGACATCATCTTACTTTTGAATTACAGACCCATCTCGCTGTTGAGCCATGTTTATAAGCGATTTTCAAGGATCATCGCGAACCGTCTCGGACACAGGTTTGATGATTTCCAGTCTCCCGAACAAGCCGGGTTCCAAAAAGGCTACAATACCATAGACCACATACATACGCTGCGGCAAGTGATACAGAAGACCGAAGAGTATAACTTGCCGCTATGTCTCGCGTTTGTGGACTATCAGAAAGCCTTCGATTCGATCGAAACATGGGCGGTGCTTGAGTCTCTCTAACGATGCCGAATTGACTATCGGTGCATCGAAGTGTTGAAGTGTTTGTATACAAACGCCACTATGTCAGTCCGAGTACAAGAACAGAGCTCGAAGGCGATTCCCTTAAAAAGAGGCGTAAGACAGGGAGATGTAATCTCTCCGAAACTGTTTACCACCGCTTTGGAAGATGCCTTCAAGCTCCTGGAATGGAAAGGGCTGGGCATCAATATTAACGGCGAATACATCACTCACTTTCGATTTTCTACAATGCTCGAAGGCCTCAATCAAGTCTCCCAACAGGTAGGCCTTAAAATGAACATGGTCAAGACGAAAAAAAAGTCAAATGTCCTTGTCGTGCCTGCCCCAGTTATGGTTGAGAACTCTGCTTTTGAAGTTGTCGACGCGTACGTATACCTAGGACAAACAGTCCAATTAGGTAGGTCCAACTTCGAGAAAGAGGTCAATCGTCGAATCCAACTCGGATTCGACGACCAACATACCTCAGTGCCTTAAGACGAAAGTCTACAATCAGTGTGTGTTACCAGTGATGACATGGAACCGAGACTTAGTCCTTCACTATTGGCCTTATGAATACGAAAGCGAGCTATGGAGAGGGCTCGGGGTTTCTCTACGGGATCGAAGCAGAAATGAGGAGATACGTAGAGAACTCGGGTCACCGACATAGCCAAACGGATTAGCATGTTGAAGTGGCAATAGGCAGGCCATATAGCGCGCAGAACAGATGGGCGATGGGGCCGCAAAGTTCTCGTATGTAGGCCACGGATCGGCAAGCGCAGCGTAGGCCGCCCAACTACAAGATGGGCAGACGACTTGGTGAGAACCGCTGGTCGGCGGTGGATGCAGACGGCTACCAACTGCAGTGTCTGCAGTACTTGGAGATCAATGAGGGAGGCCTCTGTCCAGCAGTGGACGTAAAAAAGTAAACTGGCTCAAAACCAAAGAAATTTGGATTAAGAAAAGTTCAAAACATTCCATCTTTACGAAAATAGATGGGGTGGAGAGAGCTCAGCATTGAAGAAAAAGTTAAAGGAAAATTAGTATCTGATATAGGTACATAATATGTGAAGATGACTTCGTTTGTCTTAGGCCTAATGGCAAAGAAATTGCGCAGGCCAAATTAGATGACCTTAAATCTATGTTTCATCTAATTCCAAGACTGTCTGGGCTTTTACAAGACATTAAAAGGCAATACTATTATGGACATGGATGGATTTGGAGCAGAACTAGATTTTATGGTGGTGCTGGATGAGAATGACGGGGAAGACTGTTGAAATGATTATAATATTTTCAAATAAATACATATTTTGCATAATAACTATTGATTTTTATTTATATATGACTTTATTTGGATCTATTTGTAACATAAATCCTTTTTGAGAAATTCAAAGAAACACTCCGTAATGTTAAAACCAATTTAGCAAAAACGACTCAGACCCATATTTTTATTAATAACTCAAAAAATACGTTAATCTATGAAACAAAACTAAGATCATATAAAAGTTAGTATTTTTGTGCATAATATGAGACAATAATTTTGTATTACTGCGAGTACGAATCATGTTAGAAACAACATCTTAACCTCGACAACTTTAAACCTCGATATCTCAAAAGTTACTTTTTGAGGGTTGAGTCCTTTCTGCTTAACTACGTCCAATTCTCAGTTGTAAAGGCAGGCTCCAAAATCCCCTTCTTTTCCAGGTCCCACAAAATTCTTCAGTGAGAGACCTAAAAAAGGCTGTGGCAAGACATTTTGCTATATTCCAAAAGAGAAACAAAAGCAAAGTGAAAATATCATGGAAATATATTTGGAAGACATACAATCTATGCTATGATAGTACTGTACTAGAAAATGATGATGATTGCATCCAGTATTACGGTGTTGTAAATAAGGTTACTCTTCAATTCAAAAAAAAGAGAAGAAAGAAAAATAGAAACCAAATAAATAGATCATAATGTATATTTTTGTTTAATTAAGGTTACAAAATAATATTCTATTTCTGCATAAATCTTGAAAATAAACACATTCTTAACGAACTGAAAAGAAATCTGCAACAACTGCTTTTTCATATTATAAAAACTAAACTTACATCCTAATTACTATTTTATCCCATAACTAAAACATGCCAATACATACAAATGCCGCTATGTCATGTAGCTTACTATAATGCCAAAAAATTATGACTGTACCATTACCTAAATACATCTTTAAAAGCATGAACTACAAAATTGTTGATACATTTTGACACACCTCATACAAAAACATAATGTCAATAACATAACAATAGGTATATTTAGCTAGAAGGCCAATGAGAATCATAGTAATTCACCAGAATGAACTTTGGAACACTTTCACTCCTCAGGTTCAGATGATGCCGCAATCATGACATTTGGTATCATTCTCGTTGGCCATACTAATAGTTGAGATTTGTATACACTTTTGAACATGATGCTAAAATATAGTTGTAACAGGAATGCACTATAGTTCGTGAAACTAAGCTTGATTGCTATGACACAGTAACATGAATAGGGCTGGGACAATGTGGAAAATATGATGGTATATGTCGGTTACATACAATGACTCATTGGCATTGCACATTACTATTAGTCCAGTCCCACCAATATAGTACGACGTTTAATTCAGATGGGATCTTGATGACAGCTGTCTAACAATCAAGTTTTATAGACTTTATCACATTCAAATATATTTTAAAGTTGTTCAAAATCCGGTTGCGGCGGGGGCTCTTGCGGCAGCGGCTCGAAGTCTCCCAGCGTGTAGGAGGGCTCCTCGTGCCGCGGCGTGGCCAGCGGCCGGTCGTACGCGTCCTTAAGCAGCTCTTGCTCATGCTGAAACAAAAAGTCCAAGATGTTATTAGTACACAGAACACAGAATTGACCATGGGTTGCTGTTGTCCAAGCTTAACCTCATTGGCATTAGAGGCGATTTGCTGAGATGGTTCTCGTCCTATATTAAAAATCGTTCCCAGGCTACGGTTATAAATAATTACATGTCTAGTTGGGTTACCGTCCCTAGTGGAGTCCCCCAGGGATCTTTGCTGGGCCCTCTTCTTTTCCTTATATTTATCAACGACATTTCTCAATGCTTTCTCAACAGCCACTTACTTTGTTTTGCAGATGATATGAAAATTTATAGAGTTATTAAATCATCCGATGATATTGAGAAACTTCAAGCTGATCTTACCAGGCTGGACAGATTTTGCTTGGTTAACAAACTAGATCTTAATCCCTCAAAATGTTCTCTTGTTACTTTTACCCGAAAAAGGAATACCACGCCATCAACTTATATTCTCAAAAACGAAACACTACAAAGGTATACCACTGTAAAGGATTTGGGTGTCATGCATGACTCGAAACTTATCTTTGATAAACATGTTGATGCCATCGTAACCAAGGCCTCAAGAATGTTAGGTTTTATTATGAGGAGTTCGGTTAGTTTCAGTAAAGCCAAAACATTCAAAGTACTGTATTGTACTTTTGTTCGAAGCATTCTTGAATACTCATCGCAGGTCTGGAATCCCCGGTACGGTATTTATATTGATAGGATTGAACGAATCCAAATAAAATTCATTAAGTATCATTGTTTCCGCTTAAAAATTCCTAATAAGTCTTTCACCTATAATGAACTTTGTAGAAAGTTTCATTTTCTCCCTCTTTCTATGAGACGTGAAATTGCCGATCTATCTTTTCTGCTCAAAATAACTTCTAATACAATTGATTGTCCTGAATTGCTTGGTAAAATCTCTATCAATACCCCTTCTAAATTAACCCGATTTACTTCTATTATTTCCACTCCCACTGTAGGAACTAACTACAGACAAAATTCCTTTATATGGCGAGCTAGCGATCACTTCAATAAAATTTGTAGGCAACATGACTTGGATCTATTCTGCTCAAGCGTTAATTCAGCCAGACAGCGGTTGAGCGTGAACTATTTCGATAATAGCCTAAATATAGGTGACTAATATTAGATGTGGTTTATGCTATAGTAGATAGTATTTATTCTCCACCTTGTTTTTTGTGTCCGAAGCGTACTGTTAATAGTTTTTTCTCTTTTATTTTCTTATATCTATTCGTGATAACCTATTACTTGCTTTATGTTTTCACACTGTTGTATATTAGTTTATTATAGCTGTTGGTTGTCCTAATAAATAAATAAATAAATAAACACTACCTACTTACTCCATTGGCTCAGGGACCTAAAGTGAGCCTTGGCCTCTCCGATACGAGAACTCCCCCCTTTGTTGCCCCGTCCATCGATGTCTTTTACCAGTTACACAGAACACAGGAACTCATACTCATATCTAACGTTACATTTAACATATATCGGCATATACAACAAAAACATTCTCCACTGATGTCTTCACATCTATATCCAACTTAGGACCAGATTTTGATGTTTTTAGGGTTCCGGACCAAAATGGTAAAAAGGAACCCTTATAGAATCACTCTGTCTGTCTGTCTGTCTGTCTGTCACAGATGGATATCTCGAGAACTACTGATGCTATCGACTTGCAATTTAAAATGGTAAAAGACAACAGTTTTTACTTATATAGCATATATAAAAATTTAAAAAAAAATTCTTATTTTGATTGCAGGGGGGCGGATAGGGGATCTCAAAAATTTTAAGTGAAGTTACTAGGCCGTGTGGGGTATCATATGAAAGGTATTTATTTGTACATTAATAAACAGTTTTTAGTTTTCCTTTAAACCGTATTGTTTTTGAGTTATTTACAAAAATGTTGAAAAAACGACCGTTCCCCCCCCCTTATCTCCGAAGTTTGCAGAGATAAACCCGTGATACTTTTATAGCTAATAGAAGTGTATGTAAACTTTATAGGAAAATTATAGCGAACTCTCTAATTTGCATAGTTTTTTAGACAAGGGGGGTGGAAAGGGGGGTTTTCAAAAATTTTGTGAAGTTAATAGGTGATGTGGGGTATCATATGAAAGGTATTCATTTGCACATTAATAAACAGTTTTTACTTTTTCTTTAAGCCGTATTGTTTTTGAATTATTTACAAAAATGTCGAAAAACCGACCGTTCCCCCCCCCTTATCTCCGAAGTTTGCAGAGATAAACCCGTGATACTTTTATAGCTCATAGAAGTGTATGTAAACTTAATAGGAAAATTGTAGCATACTCTCTAATATGCATAGTTTTTTAGATAAGGGGGGTTGAAGGGGGGTTTTCAAAAATTTTGTAAAGTAAATAGGTTATGTGGGGTATCATATGAAAGGTATTCATTTGCACATTAATAAACAGTTTTTAGTTTTCCTTTAAGCCGTATTGTTTTTGAGTTATTTACAAAAATGTTGAAAAAACGACCGTTCCCCCCCCCTTATCTCCGAAGTTTGCAGAGATAAACCCGTGATACTTTTATAGCTAATAGAAGTGTATGTAAACTTTATAGGAAAATTATAGAGAACTCTCTAATTTGCATAGTTTTTTAGACAAGGGGGGTGGAAGGGGGGTTTTCAAAAATTTTGTGAAGTTAATAGGTGATGTGGGGTATCATATGAAAGGTATTCTTTAGCACATTAATGAACAATTTTTAGTTTTCCTTTAAGTCGTATAGTTTTTGAGTTATTTACAAAAATGTTGAAAAAAATAGCGTTCCCCCCCCCTTATCTCCGAAGTTTGCGGAGATAAACCTTTGAAACTTTTATTACTATTAGAAGTGTATGTAAAGATTAGAGGAAATTTAATACAATCTCTCTACATAGCATACTTTTTTAGAAATCATCGAAAGTCTAAAAAGTCTACATAAGTTTCGCTATCAGACAAGAGATGGCGCTGTCAAGGTTCTCCAACAAATATAAAACCGCCTTTGTCATAAATTATATTGTATGATGGCACGGAACCCTCGGTGCGCGAGTCCGACTCGCTCTTGCCCGGTTTTATTATGTACTAGCCTCACGATAACCATTTTGAGAAAAATGTCATAAGCTCCGTCCGATAGATAGTTGGGGTACCATGAGCCAACGAGATTGATGAAATGCATGCATTACCTGGTCATTCTGGCTCAAAACCGATGGCGGCGCCAGATCATCCAAAGACAGCTGAGTGTTCAGCACTGACGGCGGAGCGTAGTCCGATATAGACGAGCTTTCCACGGGCTGAAACAACAAACGATTAGGTTACACTTGATATTAAGTGTTCCTTCTGAACAAGGCATGATCAGTTTCCCTAGTTTTTGTAGGAAAGGTCGCCATAGTTGTGTCTCAGTCATGAGCTGATGCGCCGAGGGCAGACGACTGAGGTGTGTAGGCGCGCCGCCGGCAGACCTCTAAAGCTAAGCGTCCAACCTTTCGGCATCAAACGGATCGTAATATTCTTTGTATAGAAAGTCACACAAGTGCGTCCACCAATCCGCATCGTACGGATCGCTCGAATCTGCTCATCGGCAATGTCGACGACGTTGCTTCGAGAGGCATCTTGCGATGCGTGCCGATGACGTCATTCGGAATGCCGGTGGACGCACCCCGCGCGCTTGCGTCGCATTCCGCCATTTGCATTTGACGATCGTCCTATCCACACGCGTTGTTTAGCAATTGTGCAAGAATATTTTAAAAATAGATATTTGCATTTTCTTCCTCTTCTGCCAACACACAAGCGATGACGAATTGTTCCTCTTCACTTTCCTCCATTATGTCACAGACACATTTCGCACGACCGTGAAGTGGCTTCGGCAATCCGATTGCTGGTAGTTGCGGCGGCAAATGCGATCGCTGCCGATCAGGTGGACGCATTGTGAAAAATTAATCCGTTTGATGCGATGCGTCCGATGCGTAAGACCCCGAAAGGTGGACGCTTACCTTAACAGCTCTCTAACGAACTCGTATACGGATAACCGCGAAGCTTCCTAATTTTATATTTAAAACGAGCCTACCAAACTGTAAATTAAAGTGAATATACATTGTAACAATAATCAAGTTTGTTTTCTCATCCATTGTAGAGAAGCTTATTATTATTTTATTTTTAATTCCTGGTTTGGAAAATACCGTTTAATGTAGCGTTCACAAAAAGGAGACCTTTACCCGGAGTGACTACGGGCTGTGTATGATGGCGAGTGACTCACCAGGTCCGGAGCGGGGTCGTCCGAGGGCTTGAACAGAGACTCCTCGGCGGGGCGCACGGTGTTGGCGCGGGCGTCCTCTTCGCAGCTGTAGGCCGTCTTGTGCTCGCAGTCCAGCAGGTGAGTCAGCATGTCGGTGCCTGGAGAATGTACAGAATAAGTAAATCGTGCTGGTCAGTAGACCGTCACTGAAAGGCAGAGTTCTCCGAACGGCGCATGCCATAGTCGTCATCACTAGATTTTTTCTTTGTGAATCATAATCATAATAATTATTCAGATTGAAGTACCAACATCAAAATTAATAACATAATTCACAATAACATTCCAATCCAGTGAGTGAAAAGTGCTATTCCTAGCTAGGCTATGGAATAGCCTGTGTTTAGGAGTTACATTCCCGAACCCCTTTATGATGAGTGATTTTTAAAACAGTAAAGCAAATGTTTTAATCATTCACATTTGCTTTACTGTTTTCAAATCTGATACTGATATCAAATCACTCATCATAAAGGGGCCATAAAGGCCAGCACGTTCTCTAAATATAAACCCCATAGAACATGTTTGGGCGCAGTAGTTCAGTACCGACCTATCTTAGTGGAGTACCCGCAGACGCAGTGCGTGGTGTAGGGCGCGGCGCGCGGCGCGTCCTCGAGCGACAGGGGCCCGGCGCAGTAGTTCAGTACCGACCTATCTTAGTGGAGTACCCGCAGACGCAGTGCGTGGTGTAGGGCGCGGCGCGCGGCGCGTCCTCGAGCGACAGGGGCCCGGCGCAGTAGTTCAGTACCGACCTATCTTAGTGGAGTACCCGCAGACGCAGTGCGTGGTGTAGGGCGCGGCGCGTCCTCGAGCGACAGGGGCCCGGCGCAGTAGTTCAGTACCGACCTATCTTAGTGGAGTACCCGCAGACGCAGTGCGTGGTGTAGGGCGCGGCGCGCGGCGCGTCCTCGAGCGACAGGGGCCCGGCGCAGTAGTTCAGTACCGACCTATCTTAGTGGAGTACCCGCAGACGCAGTGCGTGGTGTAGGGCGCGGCGCGCGGCGCGTCCTCGAGCGACAGGGGCCCGGCGCAGTAGTTCAGTACCGACCTATCTTAGTGGAGTACCCGCAGACGCAGTGCGTGGTGTAGGGCGCGGCGCGCGGCGCGTCCTCGAGCGACAGGGGCCCGGCGCAGTAGTTCAGTACCGACCTATCTTAGTGGAGTACCCGCAGACGCAGTGCGTGGTGTAGGGCGCGGCGCACGGCGCGTCCTCGAGCGACAGGGGCCCGGCGCAGTAGTTCAGTACCGACCTATCTTAGTGGAGTACCCGCAGACGCAGTGCGTGGTGTAGGGCGCGGCGCGCGGCGCGTCCTCGAGCGACAGGGGCCCGGCGCAGTAGTTCAGTACCGACCTATCTTAGTGGAGTACCCGCAGACGCAGTGCGTGGTGTAGGGCGCGGCGCGCGGCGCGTCCTCGAGCGACAGGGGCCCGGCGCAGTAGTTCAGTACCGACCTATCTTAGTGGAGTACCCGCAGACGCAGTGCGTGGTGTAGGGCGCGGCGCGCGGCGCGTCCTCGAGCGACAGGGGCCCGGCGCAGTAGTTCAGTACCGACCTATCTTAGTGGAGTACCCGCAGACGCAGTGCGTGGTGTAGGGCGCGGCGCGCGGCGCGTCCTCGAGCGACAGGGGCCCGGCGCAGTAGTTCAGTACCGACCTATCTTAGTGGAGTACCCGCAGACGCAGTGCGTGGTGTAGGGCGCGGCGCGTCCTCGAGCGACAGGGGCCCGGCGCAGTAGTTCAGTACCGACCTATCTTAGTGGAGTACCCGCAGACGCAGTGCGTGGTGTAGGGCGCGGCGCGCGGCGCGTCCTCGAGCGACAGGGGCCCGGCGCAGTAGTTCAGTACCGACCTATCTTAGTGGAGTACCCGCAGACGCAGTGCGTGGTGTAGGGCGCGGCGCACGGCGCGTCCTCGAGCGACAGGGGCCCGGCGCAGTAGTTCAGTACCGACCTATCTTAGTGGAGTACCCGCAGACGCAGTGCGTGGTGTAGGGCGCGGCGCGTCCTCGAGCGACAGGGGCCCGGCGCAGTAGTTCAGTACCGACCTATCTTAGTGGAGTACCCGCAGACGCAGTGCGTGGTGTAGGGCGCGGCGCACGGCGCGTCCTCGAGCGACAGGGGCCCGGCGCAGTAGTTCAGTACCGACCTATCTTAGTGGAGTACCCGCAGACGCAGTGCGTGGTGTAGGGCGCGGCGCGTCCTCGAGCGACAGGGGCCCGGCGCAGTAGTTCAGTACCGACCTATCTTAGTGGAGTACCCGCAGACGCAGTGCGTGGTGTAGGGCGCGGCGCGTCCTCGAGCGACAGGGGCCCGGCGCAGTAGTTCAGTACCGACCTATCTTAGTGGAGTACCCGCAGACGCAGTGCGTGGTGTAGGGCGCGGCGCACGGCGCGTCCTCGAGCGACAGGGGCCCGGCGCAGTAGTTCAGTACCGACCTATCTTAGTGGAGTACCCGCAGACGCAGTGCGTGGTGTAGGGCGCGGCGCGTCCTCGAGCGACAGGGGCCCGGCGCAGTAGTTCAGTACCGACCTATCTTAGTGGAGCAGACGCAGTGCGTGGTGTAGGGCGCGGCGCGCGGCGCGTCCTCGAGCGACAGGGGCCCGGCGCAGTAGTTCAGTACCGACCTATCTTAGTGGAGTACCCGCAGACGCAGTGCGTGGTGTAGGGCGCGGCGCGCGGCGCGTCCTCGAGCGACAGGGGCCCGGCGCAGTAGTTCAGTACCGACCTATCTTAGTGGAGTACCCGCAGACGCAGTGCGTGGTGTAGGGCGCGGCACGCGGCGCGTCCTCGAGCGACAGGGGCCCGGCGCAGTAGTTCAGTACCGACCTATCTTAGTGGAGTACCCGCAGACGCAGTGCGTGGTGTAGGGCGCGGCGCGCGGCGCGTCCTCGAGCGACAGGGGCCCGGCGCAGTAGTTCAGTACCGACCTATCTTAGTGGAGTACCCGCAGACGCAGTGCGTGGTGTAGGGCGCGGCGCGCGGCGCGTCCTCGAGCGACAGGGGCCCGGCGCAGTAGTTCAGTACCGACCTATCTTAGTGGAGTACCCGCAGACGCAGTGCGTGGTGTAGGGCGCGGCGCGCGGCGCGTCCTCGAGCGACAGGGGCCCGGCGCAGTAGTTCAGTACCGACCTATCTTAGTGGAGTACCCGCAGACGCAGTGCGTGGTGTAGGGCGCGGCGCGCGGCGCGTCCTCGAGCGACAGGGGCCCGGCGCAGTAGTTCAGTACCGACCTATCTTAGTGGAGTACCCGCAGACGCAGTGCGTGGTGTAGGGCGCGGCGCGCGGCGCGTCCTCGAGCGACAGGGGCCCGGCGCAGTAGTTCAGTACCGACCTATCTTAGTGGAGTACCCGCAGACGCAGTGCGTGGTGTAGGGCGCGGCGCGCGGCGCGTCCTCGAGCGACAGGGGCCCGGCGCAGTAGTTCAGTACCGACCTATCTTAGTGGAGTACCCGCAGACGCAGTGCGTGGTGTAGGGCGCGGCGCGCGGCGCGTCCTCGAGCGACAGGGGCCCGGCGCAGTAGTTCAGTACCGACCTATCTTAGTGGAGTACCCGCAGACGCAGTGCGTGGTGTAGGGCGCGGCGCGCGGCGCGTCCTCGAGCGACAGGGGCCCGGCGCAGTAGTTCAGTACCGACCTATCTTAGTGGAGTACCCGCAGACGCAGTGCGTGGTGTAGGGCGCGGCGCGCGGCGCGTCCTCGAGCGACAGGGGCCCGGCGCAGTAGTTCAGTACCGACCTATCTTAGTGGAGTACCCGCAGACGCAGTGCGTGGTGTAGGGCGCGGCGCGCGGCGCGTCCTCGAGCGACAGGGGCCCGGCGCAGTAGTTCAGTACCGACCTATCTTAGTGGAGTACCCGCAGACGCAGTGCGTGGTGTAGGGCGCGGCGCGCGGCGCGTCCTCGAGCGACAGGGGCCCGGCGCAGTAGTTCAGTACCGACCTATCTTAGTGGAGTACCCGCAGACGCAGTGCGTGGTGTAGGGCGCGGCGCGCGGCGCGTCCTCGAGCGACAGGGGCCCGGCGCAGTAGTTCAGTACCGACCTATCTTAGTGGAGTACCCGCAGACGCAGTGCGTGGTGTAGGGCGCGGCGCGCGGCGCGTCCTCGAGCGACAGGGGCCCGGCGCAGTAGTTCAGTACCGACCTATCTTAGTGGAGTACCCGCAGACGCAGTGCGTGGTGTAGGGCGCGGCGCGCGGCGCGTCCTCGAGCGACAGGGGCCCGGCGCAGTAGTTCAGTACCGACCTATCTTAGTGGAGTACCCGCAGACGCAGTGCGTGGTGTAGGGCGCGGCGCGCGGCGCGTCCTCGAGCGACAGGGGCCCGGCGCAGTAGTTCAGTACCGACCTATCTTAGTGGAGTACCCGCAGACGCAGTGCGTGGTGTAGGGCGCGGCGCGCGGCGCGTCCTCGAGCGACAGGGGCCCGGCGCAGTAGTTCAGTACCGACCTATCTTAGTGGAGTACCCGCAGACGCAGTGCGTGGTGTAGGGCGCGGCGCGCGGCGCGTCCTCGAGCGACAGGGGCCCGGCGCAGTAGTTCAGTACCGACCTATCTTAGTGGAGTACCCGCAGACGCAGTGCGTGGTGTAGGGCGCGGCGCACGGCGCGTCCTCGAGCGACAGGGGCCCGGCGCAGTAGTTCAGTACCGACCTATCTTAGTGGAGTACCCGCAGACGCAGTGCGTGGTGTAGGGCGCGGCGCGTCCTCGAGCGACAGGGGCCCGGCGCAGTAGTTCAGTACCGACCTATCTTAGTGGAGTACCCGCAGACGCAGTGCGTGGTGTAGGGCGCGGCGCGCGGCGCGTCCTCGAGCGACAGGGGCCCGGCGCAGTAGTTCAGTACCGACCTATCTTAGTGGAGTACCCGCAGACGCAGTGCGTGGTGTAGGGCGCGGCGCGCGGCGCGTCCTCGAGCGACAGGGGCCCGGCGCAGTAGTTCAGTACCGACCTATCTTAGTGGAGTACCCGCAGACGCAGTGCGTGGTGTAGGGCGCGGCGCGCGGCGCGTCCTCGAGCGACAGGGGCCCGGCGCAGTAGTTCAGTACCGACCTATCTTAGTGGAGTACCCGCAGAGGCAGTGCGTGGTGTAGGGCGCGGCGCGCGGCGCGTCCTCGAGCGACAGGGGCCCGGCGCAGTAGTTCAGTACCGACCTATCTTAGTGGAGTACCCGCAGACGCAGTGCGTGGTGTAGGGCGCGGCGCGCGGCGCGTCCTCGAGCGACAGGGGCCCGGCGCAGTAGTTCAGTACCGACCTATCTTAGTGGAGTACCCGCAGAGGCAGTGCGTGGTGTAGGGCGCGGCGCGCGGCGCGTCCTCGAGCGACAGGGGCCCGGCGCAGTAGTTCAGTACCGACCTATCTTAGTGGAGTACCCGCAGACGCAGTGCGTGGTGTAGGGCGCGGCGCGTCCTCGAGCGACAGGGGCCCGGCGCAGTAGTTCAGTACCGACCTATCTTAGTGGAGTACCCGCAGACGCAGTGCGTGGTGTAGGGCGCGGCGCGCGGCGCGTCCTCGAGCGACAGGGGCCCGGCGCAGTAGTTCAGTACCGACCTATCTTAGTGGAGTACCCGCAGACGCAGTGCGTGGTGTAGGGCGCGGCGCGTCCTCGAGCGACAGGGGCCCGGCGCAGTAGTTCAGTACCGACCTATCTTAGTGGAGTACCCGCAGACGCAGTGCGTGGTGTAGGGCGCGGCGCGCGGCGCGTCCTCGAGCGACAGGGGCCCGGCGCAGTAGTTCAGTACCGACCTATCTTAGTGGAGTACCCGCAGACGCAGTGCGTGGTGTAGGGCGCGGCGCGTCCTCGAGCGACAGGGGCCCGGCGCAGTAGTTCAGTACCGACCTATCTTAGTGGAGTACCCGCAGACGCAGTGCGTGGTGTAGGGCGCGGCGCACGGCGCGTCCTCGAGCGACAGGGGCCCGGCGCAGTAGTTCAGTACCGACCTATCTTAGTGGAGTACCCGCAGACGCAGTGCGTGGTGTAGGGCGCGGCGCGCGGCGCGTCCTCGAGCGACAGGGGCCCGGCGCAGTAGTTCAGTACCGACCTATCTTAGTGGAGTACCCGCAGACGCAGTGCGTGGTGTAGGGCGCGGCGCGTCCTCGAGCGACAGGGGCCCGGCGCAGTAGTTCAGTACCGACCTATCTTAGTGGAGTACCCGCAGACGCAGTGCGTGGTGTAGGGCGCGGCGCGCGGCGCGTCCTCGAGCGACAGGGGCCCGGCGCAGTAGTTCAGTACCGACCTATCTTAGTGGAGTACCCGCAGACGCAGTGCGTGGTGTAGGGCGCGGCGCGTCCTCGAGCGACAGGGGCCCGGCGCAGTAGTTCAGTACCGACCTATCTTAGTGGAGTACCCGCAGACGCAGTGCGTGGTGTAGGGCGCGGCGCGCGGCGCGTCCACGAGCGACAGGGGCCCGGCGCAGTAGTTCAGTACCGACCTATCTTAGTGGAGTACCCGCAGACGCAGTGCGTGGTGTAGGGCGCGGCGCGTCCTCGAGCGACAGGGGCCCGGCGCAGTAGTTCAGTACCGACCTATCTTAGTGGAGTACCCGCAGACGCAGTGCGTGGTGTAGGGCGCGGCGCACGGCGCGTCCTCGAGCGACAGGGGCCCGGCGCAGTAGTTCAGTACCGACCTATCTTAGTGGAGTACCCGCAGACGCAGTGCGTGGTGTAGGGCGCGGCGCGCGGCGCGTCCTCGAGCGACAGGGGCCCGGCGCAGTAGCCGCTATGCTGCAGCATCGCGCGGTAGCACGAGCTCACGTATGAACACTTGGTGCAGCTGGTTGTGCCTCTGGAATGATTAAGAGTTTTTAATAAGATGCAGACTGCAAGGCGGGTTGGCATTTAGTGTACCTACCACGGGATGCTTAGGGTG
The DNA here is from genome assembly GCA_963082625.1 of Pasiphila rectangulata. Classification (NCBI taxonomy): domain Eukaryota; kingdom Metazoa; phylum Arthropoda; class Insecta; order Lepidoptera; family Geometridae; genus Pasiphila; species Pasiphila rectangulata. The sequence continues at coordinate 20,351,599 of OY720238.1, read as the reverse complement.
GGTTTCTTAGTACCTAAGAAACCATATGCATGGGCATTAAGCTCTAAAACCTTGAGTTAAGCTGATAAGGGACCCTTCTGAAGCCGTCAGAATGTTTATTTATAAATTAATTCAAGGAAAACCAACAACTTTAAATAAAACATCTGCTTAAAAATATGTTTCAGATTATTGATAGATATCATAATACAACATCATATTAATCATAACATCATATAAGCTGTTTCCACGGCTGATATGATGTTATGATGTCCACCGTTAGACAAAGGCCTCCCTCATTGATCACTACTCCAAGTACTGATCATGAGAAGTTGTTGCCATACTCACCACGCTTGGCAGGCGGGTTGGCGAGCGCAGCACAGGATGTGGATACACGGAAAGGCCCTGCGGCATCTTCCTTAACCGGCACTCCACGGCATCTCCTAATATATGATAAAAATACTTACAAGAAATGTTTTTCGCTGTCCATCGGGGTATCGCACTCTCTGCACAGCGAGCCGTCTGGCAGCACCAGCGTGAGGTTCTCAAACGTGTCTTTGATGTCGTGGTTGAGGGAATCCTTCACCGGGGGACGGGCTTTGTTCTGTGGAAGTCAATTATCATGAGGTTTAATAAATCCTTATCCTGCTAATATTAGAAACGCGAAAGTTTGTGAATATGTATGGATGATTGTTACTCTTTTACGCAAAAACTATCCTACGGCTGAACTTTTGCACACGTATAGATGTTGATCAGGATAAACGCATAGTCTACATTTTATCCGGGTAAATGCGGAAATCTAACCAGCAACCTGTTGCGTCGCAGGCGGACCTTCGCCCGCTGCGTCACAGAAGTCATTTCAACATTTTTGTAAATAATTCGTAAACTAGATGGCTTAAAGAAAAACTAAATACTGTTTATTAATGTGCAAATTAAGGACTTTCATAGAATAACCTGCATGACCTAGTTACACCACTTAGACATTTTTAGACGTACATTCCGCCCCCTTTGCTATCATAATAAGAATAAGCGTTATCTCAAATTTCATGTCGATAGCATGAGTAGTTCTCAACAATTTGCGACAGACAGACAAAATCACACCATAAGGGGTTCCTTTTTTCCATTTTGGTCCGGAATCCTAATTGATGTTATTGAAGTAAATATTCACGGTGTAAAATAATGAGCAAGATTTATTAAATTGTCAGACTGCTTTATCATTGACCTCAGCTGAGCTTAGATTTTCGAATTTTATTGTGTTTCACATTATTGAACCCAGATGGCTCTTTGATAGTTCTACACCAATAGTAGTTTTCTTTTTCAATATGTAAAATACCTACTCGAATTAGGTAACAATTAAGACGCCGTGATACAATTACAATTATCTTAAATATCTTTTTATGTGCTAACTACACACAGTCGTAATTATCACCGCGATATTTCTAAAATATGTATTAAGTTACTCTAACTAAAGTGCTACAATTATAAAATTACAATCTACTGTGAGTGAAACTTGCGTTATTTCTTGACGATTCGGTTTGTTTTATAAAAGATTGTTAAATATGTACTCTTATTTGTTGCCAACTATTTATGTTCTCGAACTTTTTAGCATATATAATGTCCACTTTTTTGACAATGCCATGCTGTTTTTGCAGTGCGCACAAAAGTTATGCTACAAGCTAGGTCTAAACTTTATTTTTTATTACCTGTATTTGTTAATCTTGTGTTGTGTATTTTGTGCCTTAATCAATAAATAAATAAATCTAAGAAACCCCATAAATTAGCTCGAACATTTTTAAAAGCGTATGCATGACCATAGGCTTTTAGGCTCAGACCACCTGCCAGATAGGCGCACGATCTAGTCAAGGTTGCCGAGGCCTGCGCAGGGGCGTGTTTCATACAACCTTTTTTGATTTGTTAAAAACTCAGGACTTCCCAGTTTGTCGAAAAAAGTATTTTCGCTCCAGCACGCAGGCGCACTGCGCGCCGCGTGGGTATCAAATGAAAGGCCTCCCCAAAACTGCGCCTATGTCTCAATTTTGTTAAGGTCTAGGTATAAGTAGATAGATAGAAATAATAATATACATGAGATCAAATAAAAAGCGACAGCGTTTGAGACATACGACACCAACGTCTCTCTTATATTTCTCTATTGGGTACTTTTTACGCCGGAAATACAATATTATTAAAAGTAGCTGTGGGAGTCAACGGGCTGATATAAAGATATGAATTAGGCTAATTGGTAAGGGACCCTTTAAATGCCGTATAATAGATCAGGCAGTTTAGTTCAAGTTACTTTGAGTTAATATCGTGTATAAATTATTTATTGAAAACAGTATCATCTCTAGCCTCGTTTTTAAATCAAAATATCGTCAAGAAATAACGCACGCATGATTTAGTTTTGTGATGAAGATTTGTGTTACGACTTTAGTAAACTAGCTAATTAATAGAAAATAATGTTAAATGACATTACTTTTAAGCGTAGAAGCAGGCAGACCTCTTGATTATGTGACAGCAAATTATTTTATTATTTACAAACTTCTCTTTAATTGTATTCTTGCGAGGCTAGACGTATGATTCCTTCAGATATATTAAATCAACTAAAATGCGTTTTGGTGCCTGAAATGAGATGGTGCATTGAAAAACGTGTTATTGCAAGTTTAACTTCTGTTAAAATATTGTACTTACCCTGGGTTTCGAAATCATGTGCTCTTCAGCACACAGTGGTAAAGCTTTATCTACGGTCACGTGGTCACGGATTTGATGCTCTTTCAGTTGACCTGAAATAATATAATAGCTTAATTTGATTCGGTGCTCGACCGAAGCCTTCCGGCTTAAAGAATGATTAATTTAACCAAAATGAAATACATTTTTGATGATGTTTTTCATTTCCTTAAAAGGCTTAATTTTCCTTCTCTTGTGTGTCCTGAACTGTCAGCACTACTGACTTAGACAAGTGACTGTGGAATCGTGTGGGTCGACGAATGGGTATCCAGTTTGTTTGCACGAGGCTTCTTATTTATAATTTTTTTTTTAAAATCTCTTTTCTTCTTGCGATCTGCCTATTGGGCATTAAGCGAAAGTTGTGTAGTTCCGCGACGCTTGGCATAAGTGGTATGAGCCCAGTGGCACATCCAACTTCCATGGCTCTCCTATATTCGTATTAGGTCTTGAGGAGCTCTTCTCCTAATTGTTGTGAAAGTTTTGGCGGCAGGGTTCATCAAGTCGCGCGCTAGTTCGTTAGGATGGCGGCCTATGCGCTTGGCATACGATTTGAGCTTGCTTTTGACGTCTTCTCTAACGGTTGGCATCTGGAGGTCATGGTGTGGCTGGTTGTTAGTAATATACCACGGTGCGTTTATAATGTTATGTTTATAAAATAAAAACAAAAGTATTATTGAATTTTCGAGGTACTGTTGTAATAAATGAAGAAGTTGACTCACCAAGGTGCACAAACTTGAGGGTGCAGCGGGTGCACTTGACCTCGAGATCCTTGTCGCGATGCTGCTTCAGATGGTCGAGGAATATGTGCACGTTGGACATCATCTCGTTACCTCCGACGTAAACGGGGACCACCTGGGGAATAGTCACGTTACTGGTTATTGTCAGCTTTTTATTTATTCTTTATTTAAAGAGCTTAGTCACAAACAATAAATGCAATATTATTGAGTTAGATGAGCTTTAGCAGTTTCTAGCTAGATCGCTCTCTGAGGACAGGCAACGTTTAGATGCGGCATCTTAAATTTCGTAATCTTTACGTAAGTCTTTTCAAGTTAGCATTGATCTAGTCTAATTGAATGTTACCATTACGATGTATTTTGTCTGTGCCGGAGACAGAGATGTCTCATAAACCATAGAAAACTTGAAAAGGTGATTCTATGATTTTTGTCAATTTTCTTAATAACATTGTGAAAATAAATTATCCCGGTAGTTTAAGTTTTGAATTGTTTACAATTTTACGTGTATAAAAGCGTCAAAGCAGTACCAACTTTCGACAGCTTGAAAAAAACAGCTATTCAATGTCGGCCATTGCTTTATCTAACTTGCTAGAACCTTGTTGGACATGTTATTCTAAATTAAGACAGCTGTTAGCTTACGGTCAGCCTTAGCATTCCATTATGCACAACGTTTATAACGCACGAGCGCGCGCTGCGACGACGCGCGGTAACAACCCCCTCTTGATCAGTACTTGGAGATCCATGAAGGCCAGCAGTGCACGTTCTGTAGCAAGGCCCTGGGGTTCCTCACCTTGAGGCAGTGCACACATATGAGCTCGCCGCCGCGCGCGTGGCGGGCGCGGAAGTGGCGCACGAGCGCGCGCTGCGACGACGCGCGGTAACAACCCCCTAGATCCATGAAGGCCAGCAGTGCACGTTCTGTAGCAAGGCCCTGGGGTTCCTCACCTTGAGGCAGTGCACACATATGAGCTCGCCACCGCGCGCGTGGCGGGCGCGGAAGTGGCGCACGAGCGCGCGCTGCGACGACGCGCGGTAACAACCCCCTAGATCCATGAAGGCCAGCAGTGCACGTTCTGTAGCAAGGCCCTGGGGTTCCTCACCTTGAGGCAGTGCACACATATGAGCTCGCCGCCGCGCGCGTGGCGGGCGCGGAAGTGGCGCACGAGCGCGCGCTGCGACGACGCGCGGTAACAACCCCCTAGATCCATGAAGGCCAGCAGTGCACGTTCTGTAGCAAGGCCCTGGGGTTCCTCACCTTGAGGCAGTGCACACATATGAGCTCGCCGCCGCGCGCGTGGCGGGCGCGGAAGTGGCGCACGAGCGCGCGCTGCGACGACGCGCGGTAACAACCCCCTCTTGATCAGTACTTGGAGATCCATGAAGGCCAGCAGTGCACGTTCTGTAGCAAGGCCCTGGGGTTCCTCACCTTGAGGCAGTGCACACATATGAGCTCGCCGCCGCGCGCGTGGCGGGCGCGGAAGTGGCGCACGAGCGCGCGCTGCGACGACGCGCGGTAACAACCCCCTCTTGATCAGTACTTGGAGATCCATGAAGGCCAGCAGTGCACGTTCTGTAGCAAGGCCCTGGGGTTCCTCACCTTGAGGCAGTGCACACATATGAGCTCGCCGCCGCGCGCGTGGCGGGCGCGGAAGTGGCGCACGAGCGCGCGCTGCGACGACGCGCGGTAACAACCCCCTAGATCCATGAAGGCCAGCAGTGCACGTTCTGTAGCAAGGCCCTGGGGTTCCTCACCTTGAGGCAGTGCACACATATGAGCTCGCCGCCGCGCGCGTGGCGGGCGCGGAAGTGGCGCACGAGCGCGCGCTGCGACAACACGCGGTAACAACCCCCTCTTGATCAGTACTTGGAGATCCATGAAGGCCAGCAGTGCATGTTCTGTAGCAAGGCCCTGGGGTTCCTCACCTTGAGGCAGTGCACACATATGAGCTCGCCGCCGCGCGCGTGGCGGGCGCGGAAGTCGCGCACGAGCGCGCGCTGCGACGACGCGCGGTAACAACCCCCTAGATCCATGAAGGCCAGCAGTGCACGTTCTGTAGCAAGGCCCTGGGGTTCCTCACCTTGAGGCAGTGCACACATACATATGAGCTCGCCGCCGCGCGCGTGGCGGGCGCGGAAGTGGCGCACGAGCGCGCGCTGCGACAACACGCGGTAACAACCCCCTAGATCCATGAAGGCCAGCAGTGCACGTTCTGTAGCAAGGCCCTGGGGTTCCTCACCTTGAGGCAGTGCACACATATGAGCTCGCCGCCGCGCGCGTGGCGGGCGCGGAAGTGGTAACAACCCCCTCTTGATCAGTACTTGGAGATCCATGAAGGCCAGCAGTGCACGTTCTGTAGCAAGGCCCTGGGGTTCCTCACCTTGAGGCAGTGCACACATATGAGCTCGCCGCCGCGCGCGTGGCGGGCGCGGAAGTGGCGCACGAGCGCGCGCTGCGACAACCCGCGGTAACAACCCCCTAGATCCATGAAGGCCAGCAGTGCACGTTCTGTAGCAAGGCCCTGGGGTTCCTCACCTTGAGGCAGTGCACACATATGAGCTCGCCGCCGCGCGCGTGGCGGGCGCGGAAGTGGTAACAACCCCCTCTTGATCAGTACTTGGAGATCCATGAAGGCCAGCAATGCACGTTCTGTAGCAAGGCCCTGGGGTTCCTCACCTTGAGGCAGTGCACACATATGAGCTCGCCGCCGCGCGCGTGGCGGGCGCGGAAGTGGCGCACGAGCGCGCGCTGCGACAACACGCGGTAACAACCCCCTAGATCCATGAAGGCCAGCAGTGCACGTTCTGTAGCAAGGCCCTGGGGTTCCTCACCTTGAGGCAGTGCACACATATGAGCTCGCCGCCGCGCGCGTGGCGGGCGCGGAAGTGGTAACAACCCCCTCTTGATCAGTACTTGGAGATCCATGAAGGCCAGCAATGCACGTTCTGTAGCAAGGCCCTGGGGTTCCTCACCTTGAGGCAGTGCACACATATGAGCTCGCCGCCGCGCGCGTGGCGGGCGCGGAAGTGGCGCACGAGCGCGCGCTGCGACAACACGCGGTAACAACCCCCTAGATCCATGAAGGCCAGCAGTGCACGTTCTGTAGCAAGGCCCTGGGGTTCCTCACCTTGAGGCAGTGCACACATATGAGCTTGCCGCCGCGCGCGTGGCGGGCGCGGAAGTGGCGCACGAGCGCGCGCTGCGACAACACGCGGTAACAACCCCCTAGATCCATGAAGGCCAGCAGTGCACGTTCTGTAGCAAGGCCCTGGGGTTCCTCACCTTGAGGCAGTGCACACATATGAGCTCGCCGCCGCGCGCGTGGCGGGCGCGGAAGTGGCGCACGAGCGCGCGCTGCGACAACACGCGGTAACAACCCCCTAGATCCATGAAGGCCAGCAGTGCACGTTCTGTAGCAAGGCCCTGGGGTTCCTCACCTTGAGGCAGTGCACACATATGAGCTCGCCGCCGCGCGCGTGGCGGGCGCGGAAGTGGCGCACGAGCGCGCGCTGCGACAACACGCGGTAACAACCCCCTAGATCCATGAAGGCCAGCAGTGCACGTTCTGTAGCAAGGCCCTGGGGTTCCTCACCTTGAGGCAGTGCACACATATGAGCTCGACGCCGCGCGCGTGGCGGGCGCGGAAGTGGCGCACGAGCGCGCGCTGCGACGACGCGCGGTAACAACCCCCTAGATCCATGAAGGCCAGCAGTGCACGTTCTGTAGCAAGGCCCTGGGGTTCCTCACCTTGAGGCAGTGCACACATATGAGCTCGCCGCCGCGCGCGTGGCGGGCGCGGAAGTGGCGCACGAGCGCGCGCTGCGACAACACGCGGTAACAACCCCCTAGATCCATGAAGGCCAGCAGTGCACGTTCTGTAGCAAGGCCCTGGGGTTCCTCACCTTGAGGCAGTGCACACATATGAGCTCGCCGCCGCGCGCGTGGCGGGCGCGGAAGTGGCGCACGAGCGCGCGCTGCGACAACACGCGGTAACAACCCCCTAGATCCATGAAGGCCAGCAGTGCACGTTCTGTAGCAAGGCCCTGGGGTTCCTCACCTTGAGGCAGTGCACACATATGAGCTCGCCGCCGCGCGCGTGGCGGGCGCGGAAGTGGCGCACGAGCGCGCGCTGCGACGACGCGCGGTAACAACCCCCTAGATCCATGAAGGCCAGCAGTGCACGTTCTGTAGCAAGGCCCTGGGGTTCCTCACCTTGAGGCAGTGCACACATATGAGCTCGCCGCCGCGCGCGTGGCGGGCGCGGAAGTGGCGCACGAGCGCGCGCTGCGACAACACGCGGTAACAACCCCCTAGATCCATGAAGGCCAGCAGTGCACGTTCTGTAGCAAGGCCCTGGGGTTCCTCACCTTGAGGCAGTGCACACATATGAGCTCGCCGCCGCGCGCGTGGCGGGCGCGGAAGTGGCGCACGAGCGCGCGCTGCGACAACACGCGGTAACAACCCCCTAGATCCATGAAGGCCAGCAGTGCACGTTCTGTAGCAAGGCCCTGGGGTTCCTCACCTTGAGGCAGTGCACACATATGAGCTCGCCGCCGCGCGCGTGGCGGGCGCGGAAGTGGCGCACGAGCGCGCGCTGCGACGACGCGCGGTAACAACCCCCTAGATCCATGAAGGCCAGCAGTGCACGTTCTGTAGCAAGGCCCTGGGGTTCCTCACCTTGAGGCAGTGCACACATATGAGCTCGCCGCCGCGCGCGTGGCGGGCGCGGAAGTGGCGCACGAGCGCGCGCTGCGACGACGCGCGGTAACAACCCCCTAGATCCATGAAGGCCAGCAGTGCACGTTCTGTAGCAAGGCCCTGGGGTTCCTCACCTTGAGGCAGTGCACACATATGAGCTCGCCGCCGCGCGCGTGGCGGGCGCGGAAGTGGCGCACGAGCGCGCGCTGCGACGACGCGCGGTAACAACCCCCTAGATCCATGAAGGCCAGCAGTGCACGTTCTGTAGCAAGGCCCTGGGGTTCCTCACCTTGAGGCAGTGCACACATATGAGCTCGCCGCCGCGCGCGTGGCGGGCGCGGAAGTGGCGCACGAGCGCGCGCTGCGACAACACGCGGTAACAACCCCCTAGATCCATGAAGGCCAGCAGTGCACGTTCTGTAGCAAGGCCCTGGGGTTCCTCACCTTGAGGCAGTGCACACATATGAGCTCGCCGCCGCGCGCGTGGCGGGCGCGGAAGTGGCGCACGAGCGCGCGCTGCGACGACGCGCGGTAACAACCCCCTAGATCCATGAAGGCCAGCAGTGCACGTTCTGTAGCAAGGCCCTGGGGTTCCTCACCTTGAGGCAGTGCACACATATGAGCTCGCCGCCGCGCGCGTGGCGGGCGCGGAAGTGGCGCACGAGCGCGCGCTGCGACGACGCGCGGTAACAACCCCCTAGATCCATGAAGGCCAGCAGTGCACGTTCTGTAGCAAGGCCCTGGGGTTCCTCACCTTGAGGCAGTGCACACATATGAGCTCGCCGCCGCGCGCGTGGCGGGCGCGGAAGTGGCGCACGAGCGCGCGCTGCGACAACACGCGGTAACAACCCCCTAGATCCATGAAGGCCAGCAGTGCACGTTCTGTAGCAAGGCCCTGGGGTTCCTCACCTTGAGGCAGTGCACACATATGAGCTCGCCGCCGCGCGCGTGGCGGGCGCGGAAGTGGCGCACGAGCGCGCGCTGCGACAACACGCGGTAACAACCCCCTAGATCCATGAAGGCCAGCAGTGCACGTTCTGTAGCAAGGCCCTGGGGTTCCTCACCTTGAGGCAGTGCACACATATGAGCTCGCCGCCGCGCGCGTGGCGGGCGCGGAAGTGGCGCACGAGCGCGCGCTGCGACGACGCGCGGTAACAACCCCCTAGATCCATGAAGGCCAGCAGTGCACGTTCTGTAGCAAGGCCCTGGGGTTCCTCACCTTGAGGCAGTGCACACATATGAGCTCGCCGCCGCGCGCGTGGCGGGCGCGGAAGTGGCGCACGAGCGCGCGCTGCGACGACGCGCGGTAACAACCCCCTAGATCCATGAAGGCCAGCAGTGCACGTTCTGTAGCAAGGCCCTGGGGTTCCTCACCTTGAGGCAGTGCACACATATGAGCTCGCCGCCGCGCGCGTGGCGGGCGCGGAAGTGGCGCACGAGCGCGCGCTGCGACGACGCGCGGTAACAACCCCCTAGATCCATGAAGGCCAGCAGTGCACGTTCTGTAGCAAGGCCCTGGGGTTCCTCACCTTGAGGCAGTGCACACATATGAGCTCGCCGCCGCGCGCGTGGCGGGCGCGGAAGTGGCGCACGAGCGCGCGCTGCGACAACACGCGGTAACAACCCCCTAGATCCATGAAGGCCAGCAGTGCACGTTCTGTAGCAAGGCCCTGGGGTTCCTCACCTTGAGGCAGTGCACACATATGAGCTCGCCGCCGCGCGCGTGGCGGGCGCGGAAGTGGCGCACGAGCGCGCGCTGCGACGACGCGCGGTAACAACCCCCTAGATCCATGAAGGCCAGCAGTGCACGTTCTGTAGCAAGGCCCTGGGGTTCCTCACCTTGAGGCAGTGCACACATATGAGCTCGCCGCCGCGCGCGTGGCGGGCGCGGAAGTGGCGCACGAGCGCGCGCTGCGACGACGCGCGGTAACAACCCCCTAGATCCATGAAGGCCAGCAGTGCACGTTCTGTAGCAAGGCCCTGGGGTTCCTCACCTTGAGGCAGTGCACACATATGAGCTCGCCACCGCGCGCGTGGCGGGCGCGGAAGTGGCGCACGAGCGCGCGCTGCGACGACGCGCGGTAACAACCCCCTAGATCCATGAAGGCCAGCAGTGCACGTTCTGTAGCAAGGCCCTGGGGTTCCTCACCTTGAGGCAGTGCACACATATGAGCTCGCCGCCGCGCGCGTGGCGGGCGCGGAAGTGGCGCACGAGCGCGCGCTGCGAGGACGCGCGGTAGTCGCAGCCCGCGGCGCCGCAGCGGTACGGCAGCTCCAGCGGCGCGTGGCACTTCTGCATGTGCGTGCCGAGGGACACCACCGAGGCGAAGCGGATCTGAAAACACGGAGCTTGATTAGTCAAGTACCAAATACAAAGGTCTGTTAGTGGTAATCGTCTAAGTTGTGCTTTGGCCCAAAACAAACATCATTGAGTAGAGCTTGTGTTAAGGGTACTTAGATGGCTGATATACTTCATACATAGATAATTTATTATTATTATTAATAAATCTGCTATAACCTATAGATAAATATTTTTTATTATAAATTGAAAAACATCTAGAACACCCTGAACAAATATCTGCAGATCGTACAATGCCACATTAAAGCTGAACTAGAGTCGAGATATGAATGAATAAACATTTATTTGGAACACACACAGAACACGCTACGTAGAAAAAGAGCCGATCTCCACTTCTTACACAAAATGTTTAATGGCAAACTAGACTGCATAGAGCTCAATAATAAATTACAGGTAAATGCTCCTTTCAGACTGCCAAGATCAAAAGCATACAATCTTTTTTCACTTCCTTACTATAGAACTAAGCAGGGCAAGAACGCCGTTATCACAAGACTCTGTCATAGTTATAATGCTGTATCAAAAGACAATTCTTTGGACATCAGCGACCCTATAAATTAATTTGACAAAACACTAAAATCCATATTGCTTGTTAACAATTATTAATTGCTAAAATGTTATTCTGTTCGCATCGCTTATTTACATAATAGTCTTACTTTCTGATGTGCTTACTGTTAAATAGTTTTGTTAAGAAAACTTAAAAAAGTAGCTATGTGTATTTTTCATTCGCTCCATTTTAGTAAACTCGTGTACCTACACACTTTGGAACTTTTTTATATTGTTATAAATAATTACCTATAATACTCTGGAATTATTTTAGACTGTATAACCTACATTCTTATTAAGCAAAGAACCTTCTCTAAGATACTTATTTAAAAAATGTTTTATGTTGTAGATTTCAAATTAGCTAGTTTATTTTTGGTTTATACTTCAAATTATTAATTTTAGATATTCTAGCCTTGTTAGTTGAGTTGTTTTTTATTTGTGCGCACGTTGTGGCCGCCTCTAATTGAGGGAACACTAGCCCTAAGTACCTATTGTTATAATTAAACCTCATTATTGTGTATCTCTTGTTGGTAGCCCAAATAAATAAATAAATAAACACAGACAGACATTACATAATGGAGAAACATAGTAAGATGACTCATAAGTTAAGTACAGACAAGAAAACGAATTAATCAATTAAATATTAAGGACAAACAAAAAATCAAGCAAAATTAAAGATACCAACAATGAAACCACCGATATAAAAACGAAGAAGTTAACATCGTACCAACAAAGATATCTAAAACTAACAAAATATACTTAGATCGTCGACAAAGTGCCAGATGTCTGTGCTGGAGTAAACCGAAATGGAACAGTCTCAGCTCAAGTTAATCTACACTGTGTAAAAGAGATATGTTCTAAAGTGTTCAAGATGTAACCCGGGGTTTAGGATGTCACAAGGCATGTCCTCAGTTACCTGAGCTAAAACAGGCGAAAGGGAACGGGAGGCTATTCTACTATAAAGAACGTGCCAAAATTATTGACATTCGTTGACGATTTTGGTATGACAAAACTGTGTGTATTAAGGTTATGCTTCAGATGCAATTGCAGTTCGCCATACGACGCAAATCTCGCGTTATTATACAAACATTGGTTGCATCTTATGGTGTAATGTGAGAGAAGATGGTCTAATAGAGATATAGTTCTAAAGTTTTCAAGATGTTAGGTAGCTAACATATCAATAACAGGCGTAAGTGAACGGGGGCCATGCGTGCTACGGAAAACGTGTCAGAAATGGTCAATCATTGACCTCAGCGATTATTTTGGTATTCCAAAACTTGCAAGCATGATAATGCTTCTAATAAGCTTACCTCACATATCAGACAGGCGTAGATAAACAAATCGGGGGATTTAGTATCCGCCAGGCGGTTATGCTTTATATGTAATTGTAGTTCGCCATCTGACGCGTATCTCGCGCTATTAAACAGAAATTGGCTGCATTTTATAACGCCTTTAAGATGTGACCAGTGTTACAACATCCAGTGTTGCCCTGCATCTCTTACTTCAGAGATTAAACAGGCGTAAGTAAACGGATCGGGGGATTTAGTATCCGTCGGGTGGTTATAAAATAAAAAAATAATGCTGGACAATTCACACATCTAGCCCCAAGCTAAACTGAGCTTGTGTTATGGGCTAGACGACTGATATACTTAATACATATGGTTATGCTTCAGATGCAAGTACAGTTTACCATCCGACGCTATTCGCTACAATACACGCATTGGGAGACGCTATAAGACGCAGACGTCTGCGTCTTATAGCGCGGTTAAGGTATTATGACTAGGGTTAATATCCCGTGTTGCCTTGTGGCAAAGCAAGTCTTACCTCACATATTAAACAGGCGTAGGTAAACAGATCGGGGGATTTAGTGTCCGCCGGGTGGTTATGTTTCAGATGCAATTGCAGCTCGCCATCCGACGCGAATCGCGCGCAGCAATACACGCACTGGGAGACGGCCGCGTCCTCCGGAGTGGACGCCGGCGCCGGAGTGATGTGGGAGACGAGATGGTCCAGCAGAGATATGTTCTCGTTGAACTCTTGGTGGCAGGTTGGGCACTGAAAATACAAGAGTAATCAGTCAGAGTGAGTTTGCCATGAAATTTGCAACAATTTCGTCCAGCCATCTGCGCCTTTGCCGGCCGCGCTGCTGCTGTACTGAAGTGAGACCCACTCAGTGGCTATCTTTGCTTACAATAGGGTATTTTACTACAAATCTAAAAATATATTTTAAGGTAACTCAGGCAAAAAATCGTAAAATGACAAAAATATAATTCATAGTTCTCAGTATTTTTAGTTTGTTTTTGAACACCATGAAAAAGAAGCCGCCATATTATTATGTCATACGACCATGTAAAAAAGTCAGTCAGTGTCAACCGATACCGTACTTTACTCGCTAGCGGATTGATTTACTTATTTAAGTGACGTCATGACGACAGAAAAATATGGCGTCCACTGCGTCCAGCATTTTCGTGAAACTACGCGCGAAATTTATAATAATGTAAAATTTAGATGCATTTTTGTGGCACTTATCGATTGAACAAAAAATTAGTGATTTTTTAGTGGTTCTTTAGCATTACAGAATGTAATTAAGACACTTAAAAATAGGTGTAATAAATACCCTATTGTGTTTATTGGTTAACTATCAAGCTAATTGCAGGAACTACTGGTTCAAATCGAAAAAAATATTAGTGTTGGATAGCCCATTAGCTCTAAGGGCTATCTATAATAAAAAAACGCGTGCAGCGACTAGTTAAACACACTCACATCAACGGCAATAGGCGTCTTCTCGTGCACTTTCAGGCCGCCGATTTTTCCAAAGTAATACTTCTCCAAGGAAACCATCACCTCAGGTTCCTTCGGCTTGATTTCTTTCGGCTTGGACTCTTTCTTGATGCTCTTGAGTGGTATATCTGGAACATAATCAAAGGTGTTATTTATATACTACAATTTTAAAGTCATATCAGAAAGTGGAGAAGACAATAGACTGTTAAATTGTCTTTGATAGATTATAGTGCCCCCCCTGCAGAATACAAAATATTCAAGCCCGCCACTGCATATCTTTGACGGGCCTAATGATAAAACCTCTAAGCCCAAAGCAAAGAATTTGTAACATAAAGTTATCAATGTACGAGTGCGGGAGTGTGTACTTGTTACCAGTAACAAGTGTCGGACGATCGCGCGGGCCGAGCGGAGGGGAGCTGTGCGCCTGGTGGGACGGGTTATGTGCGCAAGCGGCTAGCACCCTCCGCAAAAGTGTCTTACGCCCTCTAGTTTGGGAATTCCTGCTAGATGGTGGGAACGCATCGCTTCAGGTTCAGGGTCGTCTCTCGCGCGTCCATTCTCGTGCGATCGGTCAAACCTTAGAGTGATGTTATATAATTTTACGAGTAACTCTCAGTAAGCCCTTTTATTTGATATACATATTGTTAGTGCATTAATAACTAGTCCGCCATCTTTGGTATTCTGCCATATTGGATTTAGAGTGACGTCATTTCATTTTTCGAATTAGTTCGCCATCTAGGGTGTTCCGCCATGTTGGATTCAGAGTGACGTCATTTCATTTTTTGAGTTATTCTCAGCAAGCCGCTCTGAATCCAACGTGGCGGAGCACCCAAGATGGGGACTACTTATTTTTAATGCATAAGATTTGATATCAAAGATAACAGCATACCTAGGTCCGGATCGTCGTCAATGTAAGTCTTAGGCGCCTTGCGCCGGCCGCGAGTCGCCGTCGGGGTCGGGGCGGGCGTTTCTTCCTTTTCCCTCTTGGCTTTGGGCTTCTCCTTGTCCTGTTCCTGCTTTATCTTTGTACGCCGCTGGGCTAACGGCATCTATAAAAGCATAATTTAAAACTGTATTTACGTATGTAACCTCTCCTACTGTTTACAAAATGTTGCTGATTTTTTTGTTTTTCTTGTTTATGTTTAGTTTTAAGGTGTGCAATAAAGTATTTTATATCTATTAATTTTTGAATCAGAATGCAGCTTGTTCTTTTTCTCATGGTGATCCATGAGGGAGGCCTGTTTAGTAGTGGACTTTTTACGGCTGGAATGATGATGATGATGATTTTAGTATATTTTTTACTTGTAGACTATTCATGTAAATTAGACATTCTTGTTTAGCGCTAAGATCAGGTACATAGGCCATATCAGAGCTTGATATCCCAATTTGTGAATGAATCGTCAATCCCTAAAATAAAGTTTTCTGGAGCTAATTAACTATGTGCTTTATTTAATTTAAATGTGTTTTGTTATTCTTTAGCAAATTGACTGTTTGGTGTGTCGGTGGTCAATGAAACGAACAGCTGATGTGCCCTCAGTTAACATATGTAGGTATTGTAATTTAGTTACATACAGCTCACTATTCAACATAGCTTTTTGCTATAATAAATAAATAATACTGGACAATTCACACAGCATCATCTAGCCCTGAGCAAAACAGAGCTTGTGTTATGGATACTAGATGACTGACATAATTAATACATAGATAGATATTTTTTTTTTATACATATATAAAAACACCCAGAACACCTATCTGAACAAATATCTGCAGATCGTAGACATTTGTCCCGAGGCGGGAATTGAACCCGCAACCTCTTGCGTCGCAGGCGGACTTTCGCCCGCTGCGCCACAGAGGTCGTCAAGATTGATAAACAAGCATTGGTACGGGGGTACCAGAAACGGAGGCGAAGGTTTCCGAAAAATGCCATTTTTGACCTTTGATGACCTTTTGAGGTCACAATAACTCCGGTCCCTGTGACCCTAGGGTCACCAAAATCAATTAATACCCTTCTCTCATTAGGACAGTGCTAACAAAAAAGGTTTCATGTAAATCGGTCAATGCGTTAGATTGTAATCGTGTCATGCACAGACAGACATACAGAGCTATGCATACTAGGGGACTAATAAACCCTTCATCATTTCAGCCGTAAAACGTCCACTACTGAACACAGGCCTCTCTCATGGATATCCATGAGGGGTAGTTGCCATACTCACCACGCTTGGCAGGCGGGTTGGTAAGCGCAGTACTGGATGTTGATACACGGATAGACGCTGCTGCCCATCTTCCGGAGGTGTCTCTTAGCAGGCTCTTACTGCATCCACGGGTAGGAGAGGAGGGGTAACATTCTACTGCCGGCACCCCACAGCATATTTATAAACCCTTATTGACTTTGAATCCGTAAAGTCAAGTCACAGCAGCTGTTCCTTGTTCATGGTTTGTATTATACTCCTCACCTCCTCCTCATCATCGTCGTCCACGTAGAGCGTCTTCTCCTTCCGCTTCCGCTTGGGCGGCGCGGGCGACGGCTCCTTCTTCTTGCGGCCGCGCTTCTTGGGCAGCGGCGCTGCTTCCTCTTCTTGTTTCTAAAGATAATGCATTTATTTCAATAAGGTTCACAAGCTACAGTTCTAAGGTACTTTAGATATTCACATTTTACCAAAGATAAGTATAATTTCAAGAACTCTTAGGTGCAGACGTAAGAAGTTCTCCTCGCTCTTACTATGTTTTCACTTATGTATGTATATGAGGATTCGAGGGCTGTTTACATCGGCTTGCAGCTAGGGCGACAAAGGTACTTACTTATTTCAAACATTTACAAAAATATAGCACCTATTTCTTACAATCTACATTATTACTATTTTAAAGACAAATGAATAAATAGATCTTACCCCTTCCTTCCCTTTTCCAGTAGGATACTTCCAGTTCTTAAACGGATTAGCGGCTATTTTGTTGAGTCGCACCGTGATCGCGTCTTTAGAATCCAGTTTAGTTTGCTCAGCAATGTTTGAGACGATGTGATCGAACGCTAGGCCGGGTGATACGCCGAATCTAGAAAACAAGAATAGTTTTCAAATATGTTAATTGAGAAATTTCATCATCATAACTGCAGCCTAGGAGTTGTGTCCACGTCCACTGCTGGAGAGGCAGGTTGGCGCTCAGCTATATAAAAACTAGCTTGTGCCCGCCGCTTCGCATGCGTTGTACCCGGATAAAAAGTAGCCTATGTGTTAATCCTAGTCAACATTTATATGTTTGCAGAATTTCAGTTCGATACGTACGCTAGTTTTTGCGTGAAGAGGTAACAAACCTCGATACAAACAAACTTTCGGCTTTATAATAGTGAGACTAACCGCACTCCGCGGTTTCACCCGCGTAGTTCCCATTCCTGTGTAGATACGGGAATAAAATATAGCCTTTCCCTGGGATATAAGGCGATTCTATAGCGCGGACTCGTCGCGATTCTCTCGCTCGTGGAGACGGCCTTTAAAAGAGTGTATAGAAATACGTAACACGGACGATAACATCGCCGCGATTCCCTCGCTCGTGGAGACGGCCCCTAATGGTGTAAGAATTTTTCAAATCGGTCTAGTAGTTTCGGAGCCTAATAAATGTATACAATCATACAAACAATCAAATCTTTCTCTTATTAGTGTAGGAGTGTAGATGTAGATACTGAAAGACAAAAGAAGCCAAAAGAATGTGAACATTAAAAAAACCTCCTCAAACATTATGTTATAAATAATACTAGTAAATAAAAATAAAATGTTTAACCAAAACATACCTACTTAATATACCTACATGCCGCATTAAGTTGCAGTCGCACTGTGTCACTGGCGAGCGGCGCGGTCGCATGACCACACAATTATGCGCTCAGCGCTTTGAACAACACCCACAATTAGTCATAATAAGTTAACCCACGACGCGCCATATGCACCGACGGGTGTGCATAAGGTTTGAATTAAGTATTTCATGCAATGTATGTACGCGTTAACCCTATAAATGTCAAATTTAAGTTTTGTTTTCTCATGTAAGTGAATTTTATTCTCATGAGAAAAAAACTATCTTAAACCAGGTGTTTCGGTAGTTTAATTGTCAAATATCTGGTAAAACCTTGGGCCAACATCAATAAAACCACATCTAAATTGTTTCACCCGTTTAAAAGCTACGGTGCCACGGACAAACATACTACCACACACACATATTTCAAAATGGGGTTCAAAAGATCATCACACACACTTACTTAGGTAGTAGTAGAACTTATTGTGAAAGGTTCATCCGGGGAAGTACCTACTACCACCATACCTATTTCTGCCGCCAAGCAGTAATGTCTTCATTGCTGTGTTCCGGTTTGAAGGGCAAGGGGGCCGGTGAAATTACGGGCACATGAGACCTTACAACTCTGTCTCAGGATGACGGGCGCAATGCAATGCTGCGTTAGTCACGTGCCTATAACATCAGGTGGGCCTTCGGCTTGTCTCGTAATTTTTGCATAGGGGTTCAAAATACACACACACACACACAGTCACTGTGTGTGTGTGTGTGTATTTTCTGTAT
Organism: Pasiphila rectangulata; assembly: GCA_963082625.1. Taxonomy (NCBI): domain Eukaryota; kingdom Metazoa; phylum Arthropoda; class Insecta; order Lepidoptera; family Geometridae; genus Pasiphila; species Pasiphila rectangulata. Next base: position 20,333,235 of record OY720238.1, on the reverse strand, counting down.
GGTCAAGCTTATAACACCCCTCATTTTGCATAGGGGGTTCAAAAGATCATCACTCACTTCTCCCTCCAAACGAGTTCGTCCAGGAACTGCTGTATAATCTGCCGCGAGAGCAGAGACAGCGTGTTCTGGAACATTCTCGGCACTATGCGCCTCAGGTACTCCATTATGTTCCCGTTGGAGTTCTTCCCTTCCACGTGGGACGACGACTGGTGGACGTTCTTGAAGCCCATGCTGATTAGCGTACCTGGACCGAGGGGGAATTCAATAAATAATGCTTGGATATTTCACACACCACCATCTAGCCGTAAAGTAAACAGAGCTTGGTTTATTAGGTATCGATGGAATAGAATGTTTGTAACTACATATCTATCATATTGCACATTGCCGTGGGGTGCCGGCAGTAGAATGATGCCCCTCCTCTCATTCCCATGGATGCAGTAAGAGCTTGCTGTGGGATACCTCCGGAAGATAGGCAGCAGCGTCTTCCTGTGTATCAACATCCCGTACTGCGCTCGCCAACCCGCCTGCCAAGCGTGGTGAGTATGGCAACTACCCCTTATGGAGATCCATGAGGGAGGCCTGTGTTCAGTAGTGGACGTCATAACATAAAATAGAAAAATAACCAGACGCGCGATAACTTGCAGAACAATTACAAACATTTGTCCTGTGGGGGAAATCGATTGAGCCACGGAGGCAGACTAGAAATAGCAATTGAGCTCTATTATATCGTGGTGTGAGACACGAAGTATGATAAGCTGGAGTGTAACGCTGCGTCAGTCCATGTGGAGATGTCATGCTGTCGTGGGATGCCGGCTGGCGTTAGAATGTTGCCCCTCCTCGCTTGCCCATGGAAACAGTAAGAATATGTAAGGTACGTCTTTCCGTGTATCAACATCCCGTACTACGCCAACCCGCCTGCCAAACGCGGTGCGTATGGCAACAACCCGCTTATTATCATTACTTGGAGATCTATGAGGGAGGCCCATGCATATCCAGTAGTATTATACTTCCTATGGCTCAGATGATGATGCATAAATAACTTTATTTAAACACTGATTAACGGGATTTCAACGCGTAATTACCTTTTCAACTACCCTTCATGGAGATCCATGAGGGAGGCCTGTGTTCAATAAGTTGACGTTTTACTGCTGAATTAAATACCTTATTTTTTATTACACGCGGCAGCGTGTCCAGGCAAGTTTAAGCAAAGCGAACTTGCGACAATGCAGCAGTGTGTATTTATTTCCAAAGTTAGTTTAGTTTTAAATACCTTTATCTACAGTAAGATCGGTAACGATCGTGGACGACGGGTTGACCCAGGCGTGCAGCGGCTCTAGGATCTTCTGGAAGCGTTTCTTGTAATTCTTCTCGTGCTCGGCTAACGGCTCGACGGCGCGGAGACGGATCTGATGCAAACACAACAGTCGTTGTTATGTTAAACGGGTTTTCTACTCACGTTAATTATTCGTTGAAAATAGGTTTCCAACGTGTTCAGTTCCTCCCAGGGGAACTTTCGTCGACAACAGTCGTTTATAGTTCACTTATACATCAGTCAAATTCCGTGTGTGTAATGTGTTAACTAACTGGCAGTACATAGAAATTATTTGATTCAGGCGTGACTCTGCGGAAATCCATTATAATATCCTAGTAAACAACAAATATTTCGTAACAAGTTACAAGGTAAGTGGATTTGTTGCTAAATAATTGTTGTTCATTTGGATGCCAGTAAAGTTTATAAAATACTATAGATATACCAGCCAGTAAAGTTTATACGAAGAAGATACTATAGGGTATCAGACTAACACCACTAGCGCCACCGTTGATTACAATTCAGGAGTTACTCAGCACATAATTTAAGCATTCTGAATAAAAATAAACTACTCATCAGGCATAACCTACTCATAAGATTTTTTAAAACCTTCCTATTACTGTTACTGTATCAGGTCTGGAATTACTACTATTATTTAAGGTACAAAAATTAACTCACGCATTTCTCCGTCGTATCCAGTACTCCCAAAACTTCCACTTTCACCTGTCTCTGCGTGCCGTCATGGCTCGTGGTCCCGAGCGATATCACCCCCACTTCCACCTTCTTCCCCGAGCCTCCCATCAGGCCCAGATGCTGATGTATCGCCGACGTGCAAATCGCCCTTAACCAGGTGAAGAGAGCCTTCACGTACAGATTGTCGACTTTCACCCACTGCACCACGTTCTGCACGTTCGTCTGGCAGGCCCAGTGGTACACGAGCTTGAGGAGCACGCTGGGAGGGAAGGTGGCGCCTTCGAAGATGGAGCTTGAGAAGACTGAGACGAAGCGAGTGGGGCAGCATTCGGAGATCCATACGTAGCCGCCGGAGTAGGGGAATTTTGTAACGTCAGAGTACATGCCTGGAATTATGAAACAGAGACTTTTATTTTGTAGTTAAATTCAATAATTATGTAATAATATCATTTATAAATATGGAACATAATTTTTCTGTACAGCTAGGAAAGCCTACTTGTTTGTAGCTGGCTCAAAATATATCAACCTATGATTTATTAACCCACACAATGGTATTGATCCTGTAGTTGTTCTCAATTTAGAGCTGTCAATGTAAAATTTTCCGTTTCAATTTTAGAATGTAAAACTATATTAACTACAACTAACTATAATAACTGTATTGTAATGGGTCCTTGATAAGTTTCATTTAAATCAGATGTCTTAAAGTCAGTTAAAATGAAACAGGTGAAGGTAATAAAAGGACAACACTCACCCAGCTTCAACTTGTTCCCCGGATGGATAAGGCACCACTGTTCAGAGCGTACCAGCCCATTCTGTATGAGCCACTCCGTGAACTTCATGGGCGTGTGCATCAGGACGGACTTGACCTTGCTGTCGAGGGACGAGCGGTCCGACGGCGGCGGCGCGTCCTTGGAGCGCAGGTACGGCCGGGCTACGACCACGAGCGACGGGAATGTTTTGCCTGGAAAAGGTGTGTAAACAACCCATGATTGGTACTAGGAGATCCATTAGGGAGGCCTGTGTCCAGCAGTGGAGTGGAATATTATTATTATTATTATAGTGACTACCAAATTTCTTCTTGAATTACCCTGTCAATTGTTGAAACCTGTATAAAAATCTATCAGGTAGTTTTTCTGTAGAATTTGGTAACTAAGCGCTTTAGCGTCGTTCCGGAGACGCACGTCTTCTTGTGCGACCCCCGCATAAGGTGTTGTCATCATCATCATTTCAGCCGTGAAACATCCACTACTGAATGTGTTCAGGATCTTCGTGGGGGGTAGTTGCCATACTCGCCACGCTTGGCAGGCAGGTTGGCGAGCGCAGTACGGGATGTTGATACACGGAAAAACGCTGCTGCTCATCTTCCGGAGGTATCCCTCAGCAGGCTCTTACTGCATCCACGGGCAAGAGAGGAGAGGTAACATTCTACAGCCAGCACCCCACAGCAAATATACAACAATAATGTTGGGTATTAAACTAAAACTGACCTTGCAATTTGTTGAATGAAACCTCCCTGGAGTCAGCCAGGTTCTTGTTACTAGCGGTACTGCTGGTGGTACTAGCATCTTCCTTAGTGAGGTCGACAGTCGCGATTGTTTTAGCCGCGGAGCCGGTCAACAAACCACCAATGGCTGTAGCTTCTGACGGACGCACATTTGTCACCACGCTGTGCACATCTGGAAAATAATCATATGAATAAGTTCTTGAGTGGATATAGAGTGGAGTGGTTCCCTTCGGCCGCTTACAAAACCAAAATTCGAAGTTATTTTTCTTCTTTCGAAATTGGTTTCGGTAAAGGAATTATATTTATCATGGAAAGGATTGATGGTGATGACAACTGATACAGGATTGTGTGTTTGGGGGGTAAAACCGATCGGAGAGGTGATGCATGACGCTTGGAGATGTGCAAGTTAATACTAGGGTGACTGCCCTTCGTCTATAGTTCCCATTGTGTTGACTGTGGCTACTGTGGCGATTGTAGCGTCTGTGGTGACTATGGCAACTGAGCAACTAAGGCAACTGTAGTGAACATGTTTTACATCTGCCAGGCGGGTGATGGCTTGATTTTTTTTTCTTTTTGCCTCTGTGTAACTTTGTTGATAAAACTATAATAGGTAAGTAAAGTATTGTTCTGTACTATATGTGTAACAAATAAATGCATTTTCTTTCTTTCAGTGGATGAAATCAGGCTGTGGTTGATGATGATGGTTCATACAGAGTAATATCATAAATGCTAATGTGAGGTGGTTACACTTTAGTCTTTTTTAAACTTTCGCGATCACAACACATTATTAAAATATGGGATTATCGGGTATTTATCGCGTAATTACCTTTATTTTATTCCCGACGTTTCGACCGGATTGCACCTGGTCGTGGTCGTGGGGAGACTCTGACTCATCAATCCCATATTTTAATAATGGTTACACTTTCTCAATTAATTCATCAATCATATAGATTTCAATGAAATTTGGAATGAAGTTATATATGAGTGTGGCACAGTAACAAGTTTGTTCTGGCTTAGCATAATGCCCACTGTTCTAGCAGCAAATGCTGAGTACCAGTTCTTAGGTCATGAGTGTATGACATAAGAAAGAACAAAGGCTCCATTTAATCAGGTTCAGCATGCAAATAATAATATGGAGGCACCATCAACTGGCCTTGGCTAGAAGGAGCTTGAGTTTATCATGCAAGATCATCCAAAATCCCTAAGTCCCTGATGAGGGATAACAGAACATCATCATCACAGCATGCAAAGCCACAGAGCCAATATTACCATAATAGTAGCAAAAGATCCTTTAAACTTACTAGAGGGAGCCAACGTTTTATCCTTAGTCTTGCTATCCTTTTCTTTTTCTTTCTCCTTTTCCTTGTGCTTGTCTTTGTCCTTCTTCTTTTTCTTGTGTCGCGCTTCGGGTGAATAGGACCTGTCAGGTGACGGGGAGTACTCTTTATCTTCTTCTTTGTTCTTATTACGTTCTGAAATTAGTTTTTTATGTAGAAGAAAATAAAAAGTATTTTCACTGATATTTAGGTTGCAAAATGGATACTTACTGCTTTTTTTAGTTGATTTCTCTTTTGTAACAGACATGGACCTTGATCTAGATCTTATGATTTCCGCACTCTTTCGTTCTAGATCTTTGAGTACTGGCTGCCTGAAAATGAAACATTATAATGAATACTTTAATGCAGTCCTGTAACTATGAAATTGTATCTAATTAATCCAACATACAAGATTGTAGTAAAACATGGAAAAGCTTGACTTACTTTCCGAGCAACTGGTATGCAGTAAATTGGTCACCATTGTATACAATGTGGCCTCCCGTGTCCTTGACCATTTCATCAAGTTTATTCTGAATACTCTTGTATTCCTCATCTGCATATTTGTAAGCTGCTTGCTGAGCTTCAGAAAGTTCATCCTCCCAACACTCAAGCTCCAGTGTCGGTATATCTGGCCCGAAGTACGACCGCTTGTAGAGATCTGCCTCGATGATCTCGGCTTGAGGTGCCACAGGATTGCTATCATCAATGACGGCAACATCCTGGAAGTAAATAAATTAAAAACAAAAGGTTAGCGGGCTGGTACGTAAACACGACTTTATGGCAAAATTACTTTATAGGGAATTATTACCTCGGCGTCTTCCTTGGGTTTCTTTAGCTTCATAGCTATAGGGTATGGAACAACGACGGAGCACTAGGAAACTATTGCATTAGTCAAGTAGCTTTTGCTGAACTGAAACAAATTGGAAAAACACCGAAACGCAAACAAACCAAGCTTCTGCCATAGAACCATAGACAAAATCTTTGTTTTTTTTTAAACCACCAAATGTCAAACAAAATAGTCATATCGATGTTTACACGGTCTTATCTCGTTTTCAATCGATGGAAAGAAAATCACTATTTTTTTGTCATAGATAATAAACCGGTGTAAGAAAAGCATAGTATACGCTAAGGCTTGATCGTTTGAACACAGCTTAACTACGTAACTGACATTCATGAAGTTAGACCCGGAACAAAAAAATAAAAAACAATAATGACATTTCGATATATACCACTTAGATACGCTAAATCTTATATTGTGATGAAATTGTTCTAGCAGGTGTTTTCAGTTTATACCCAGTTTACAGCCTTGGCAAGGATGGAAGCCGTCCCGAAATTGCCATTGCTCAACTTTGACTTGAAAACAAGTCCGGAGAATGCTCATTTCGGCCCTAAATTGAAACAGGTAAGTAGGTCTCCATAATCGCTCAGATAATGTATCTTTCACCATCTCTTTGTCTACTTTTAAACTATTTATTTGAATAGTATATTGCAGAGGCCTATAGAGAAGATCCTGAAAGCTATACAAATGAGATACATCAAATGGAATGCCTGCGCTCAGTGGCCGTACGACCTACGATGGACGCAGAAGGGCTTAGTGGCCAGATCAAATATTTTTGCCAATTGCGTTCTCTACAAAGTCGCTTTCCAATGGCTAAAGGTCAGCCGGCCGCCGTTTCGTTCTCTTGGTAAGCTAATCAGATTAGTTATTACTATACCCTGTCAACTCAGTTCTATAGCTGTTTATTACCTATTGATTTTGAGATCATAATGAATCATTGCCTTTAAAACACCAATTGTTTTGTAATGCTTTCTAGAGTTTGTTGTCTAATATGATAATTGAATTATACACAAAGCAACCTAATTGTTCATAATAATAATGGACAAAGTAAATTAACTTCCATATTTTTTTATGTTAGGTTAATTTGCTGAGAGTTCTGTGCAATTTGTCAATTAAAGATTTTTGTTTCTTCTAGGAAAGATCTGTATGCAAACATGACCTGTTCCCTAGCTTGCATTAGATTTGAAATGGCCTGCATACTGTACAACATAGGGGTCTTACATTCTTACCTTGGAGCTTCCGAGCCCCGCAATTCCGCAGACAGCCTCAAGGCAGCTTGTACTCATTACCAGAATGCTGCCTGGGCATTCCAATACCTTAAAGAACAGTTCCCCCAGCCGCCAGGGGTTGATGTGTCGATGGATATGATGAGGCT